>CM046875.1:45557317-47957317 GCA_025667525.1 Glebionis coronaria
GTGCTTTTAGACACATAAACTACGAATGTGAGGCTCAAACAAATACTTGGGTTTATTTTGTTACTAGACGATTACTCGCGAATAGTTGTGGAGTTTTTAAACGACATATAATTAATGATATGCTAATTGATTTGATGGTCGAACTCGTGACTCAAAAATTACCTAGCGATAGATAGTTAACGATATAATAATTGACCCGATGGTCGAACCGGTAACCCGGTGACTCGTCCGGGTTGAACCGGTAGGCGAGCCCGTGCCCATTGAATCGATCGGGTTGACTCGATGGTCGAACCCGTGTCTCGGTGGCCGAACCCCACGACCCGGTGACTCGACAGGATTGACCCGATGGTCGAAACCAGTGACCCGGTGGCTCGACAGGATTGACCCGGTTGTCGAATCCGTGA
The DNA here is from genome assembly GCA_025667525.1 of Glebionis coronaria. Taxonomy (NCBI): domain Eukaryota; kingdom Viridiplantae; phylum Streptophyta; class Magnoliopsida; order Asterales; family Asteraceae; genus Glebionis; species Glebionis coronaria. The sequence continues at coordinate 45,557,722 of CM046875.1, forward strand.
ATCGGTGACTCGATCGGGTTAACCCGATCGTCGCACCCGTGACTCAAAAAGATTGACCCGATGGTCGAACCCGTTTACTCAATCGGGTTGGTCCGATGGTCGAATTCGTGACCTGATGACTCGACCGGGTTGACCCGTTGGTAGAATCCGTGACCAAGTTACTCGGCCGAACTGATCCGGTGGTCCAACCCGTGACTCGGTAACATTTGCAATTTTTTTTATTTAATTTTTCAACATTTCCTATTATATCTAACTTTTATGCATTTAATTTTTCAACAATTCCAAAAATAAGTAGCTTTTCAACAATTCCTTATATAACTCATTTTCAACAAATTGGTTTTTGCTTTATATGTAGTATAAATAAATATAAAAAAATTTAAATGTTTTTTTATTTTGTTTCTTACATTCTGTTTGTTTCATTAATGTAATGAGGAGTTATATAACTGTAATTTGGGTATGTTTTAGGAGATTTATTTTATGTTTATTGATGAACTGAGAATTTTATTATTATTAGTTCTATTTAATTGTATTGTAACAATTTAAATGGATAAATAACTTACTCTTTAGTATATTATTATTAAAAAAATTTGGTTTCAACTTTAGTTATATATACTTGATGGTAGAATCGTAGCTGAATTAGCTCATGAAGATACTATAAGCATTAAGGGTCTTGATTAGTACATCAATATTTAGCTAAATAGAATAACTAAAACGAAAATCACAAGTTATGTAAGATATTATGTTTGTAATGCTTATGTTTGAAAGCATAAGTTCTTAAAAAGGAGCAGGTTGATAGATTTCATATTATTAAAGTTTAGTAACCGATACTTAACTAACAAAAAGATTTAATTTTAATATTGTGTTAAATTTAATAAGTAGTGTTTATGTTATGCTCTCTTTGGTTACATTTTGATTTGCTTTTTTGCAAAGTACTTCTAAATTTATGTTATATACACAGTTTCTTGGTTTCATTGATAATGCTGAAAGAAGTAGACAATGACGAGGATGGTAAAGTAAATGTAAAGAAGGTTATGTTCTTTTACTCTTTCATATATGTGTTATTTATACATTATTTTGTGACATCGTTATTATGTCAATTAAGCTTTATATCCATTGACTTTGTTGGGATCTATCTAAAGATAGATTGAAGATTTTGTAGCGACTTTCTAGATAGTCAACAAATTGCACAAGGCCAACAAGTCAACTCATTACAACAAATGTACTTTTTGATTTATTTTTATCATTTTTATTATAATTTTATGCCTTTTTTATATGACTTATCACTTATGTAACCTATATTTTTCTACTCTATATGCCCTATGTGGTGAATGTTAAAGTTAGAAATAAAGTTTTATAATATGTTATTGTGAATCTTTTGTGACAACTAAATTTACTAAGTTCGATAATTTTATTTTTAATGTAGAGCAAATAGGTTGTATAACTCAATTACCTAAGTTCAGTAATATTATTTTTTAATATAGAGCATATATATCATATAACCGAATTTGCTAAGTTTAATAATATTATTCTTGAGACATATGACTTTTTTTAATAGTATGTTTTAATTAAAAACCAAAACATTTTATAAAAAACTTTATGCAATGAGCGCGGATTGTTATTAGAAAACACTTTTTAAAGGTTGAGAATAATTCGTTTTGTTTTATCTCCGAAAATCCATAAGCCAACTTTAATCCATTCAGCCCATTTGAACTTCGTTGAATCATAATTAAATTTCATATACTGAAATACACTTATTTATGCAACGACAACCACCCTCACATGATGAGCCGAGCTAAGTCAAAAAGCAATAAAAAGTCATACACGTCAACAAGAAATTACAAAAAGATATTTACACAATAAAAAAAGTTAAAAGACAATCAGAAGTCATACCCGTCCATCGGACGGGTTTTGCCACTAGTATATATATATATATATATATATATATATATATATATATATATATATATATATATATATATATATATATATATATATATATATAAAAAATATATATATATATATATATATATATATATATATATATATATATATATATATATATATATATATATATATATATATATATATATATATATATATATATATCTATATATATATATATATATATATATATATATATATATATATATATATATATATATATATATATATATATATATATATATATATATATATATATATATATATATATATATATATATATATATATATATATATATATATATATATATATATATATATATATATATAGGGGAGCTTTATTTGCATAACCAATCTTAATGACAGAACTTACAAAACTCATTTCCACCAATGATAATTTAGCAATATTAAAAAATTTGATTTAAATTAAAAGGGCACAACAGTAAAATATACATCCATCGTATTTTGACTTTTTTTTTCACAGAAAAACGTTTTTTAAATCCCTGAATTTTCCAAAATCATTTTTTTATTTTTTCTACTTTTTATTTCTAACATACATGTTTTAACATAAATATTTTTGATTTTTTTAAAACATTCATGTTTTCTGTAAAAATATACAATTTGCATTTTTTTATTGTGCGCCATTCATCTAAACTTTGATATGTTCTCCTTAAAATGATAATTACGCCAACTTATGTACTGGATATTACTTAAAGTTTTAAAATATCAAATTAAAACGTAGCTATCACCAAAACATACTACACAAACAACGATAAAAGTATAACTTATACATGTATGAACAAACAAAACATATGTATTTGAATTCTATCATCACATTGTTTCGAACATGTGGTTCCAAAAAAATGTACATCTATGGCTTCCAAAAAACATATTTCTTCAAATGATGACGAATCCACTTATAGGTCTTCATTGACATCACTATCTTCACTCACTAACCTGGTACAACCATACCAAAAAAAAGAATTATACACACCTCAAAAAACATGTATGTTACTTTATAAAACATGTATGTTTTGCATTAAACATATATGTTTTAGTGCATAAAACATATATGTTTTTGCATTAAACATATATGTTTTAGGGCATAAAACATATTTGTTATCATGGTAGAAACATATATGTTACTTTAAAAAAACATGTATGTTTTGCATTAAACATATATGTTTTAGTGCATAAAACATATATGTTTTGCACAAAACATATATGTTTTTCAAAACATATATGTTCCTGATATACCACTTACCTTGTTGTACACTGTCATCTTCAATCCACCATGACGATAACACCCGCAACACATAAAATTAAGATAACAACCAGTTCATTTGATGGATGCTAATATGTTATCCTCCCTCGATACGAAAAAATAGCAGCCAGTTTATTTTGATGGATGTAGCGGTTCAGTCCGTGAACCATCCGAGTCGTCCTCATCTAGTACAATCATAAACAAAACGAATTAAAATCGGCTCATACTTGGTCGACGATCGTGCGGTAACAAACCATCTTTTAATTCCTTTTTTTGATTTGACTATACGAAAATTCTGAGAGATCTATATCTATTTTCGATGACCATCACCAACGTCCTCTTCTAGAACAAATATAAAAATAACAATTTAAAACTGATTCGTAATTGGTCGGTTCAATAATAATCAACAAAAAAATCAAGATCTAAAAAATGTAGCTATAAAACGATTAAAGCATCCTTTATCATCTAAAAAAATGAATAAAAACCACTCACTGATTTTGTATATATCGAATTGAAGGTTGCTCGAACAAAAAAAATGATGATATTTATGGTGGTTGAACTTGTTATGGATATGATTAATTTTTAAAGATCGTGAGATGAAGATTAAAAGAGATACATCGGTGGCCTTGATATATCCGATGATCATGGTGTTGGAGAAAAATGGAGGCGGTGGTTAGATATTGTGAAAGGAAGAGAGAGATAATGTGGTGGTGGTGAATGATTTAATAATGAGTAGCTAATTTTATGGAGTATAAACTGCCGACTTTGCCCTTATTCTATTTATTTTCTGTAAAACTAAGTTGTGAGTATTTTCATAAATGCCATTTAGCTTTAACTTGTTGTACATTATGTATTATTAAGAGTAAAAATGATGGTTCTGTAAGTTCTGTCACTTAAATGGGTTCTGTAAATAAAGTTACACTATATATATATATATATATATATATAATATATATATATATATATATATATATATATATATATATATATATATATATACATATATACATATACATATATATATATATATATATATATATATATATATATATATATATATATATATATATATATATATATATATATATATATATATATATATATATATATATATATATATATATATATATATATATATATATATATATATATATATATATATCTTTATATTATATATAGGTATAATTATGATTTGAAACCACACTTTTTAATCCAGTCATATCTTTTAGCCAAAAGTATTTTAGAATTTCTTAGAAAATCTCCAAATTCCCTGAAAATTTGGTTTGAAATCGCAGTTTATTCAAATTCGCGTTTTGAAAACGCAGTTTTGAAAACTGCGTTTTGGAGCCGCGTTTTAATGTTCTAGACCGGTCCGGTTCATGTCTGGGCCAAGCAGGGTCTGTACCGGTCCGGACAAATCTGGGCTGAGTCGGATCAGTACTGGTCCGGATCAATTTTGGGACGAGTCGGGTCAGGACCGATCTGGTTCCATTTTGGGCCGAGCCGGGTCAGGACCGATCTGGTTCATGTTTGGGCCGAGTCAGAACTTAACCGGTCCGGTTCAAGTTTGGGCTGAGCCAGGTCTGATCTGAACCGGGTCAGACTTCGGGTCATGTTTAATTTGAACCGAGTCGGACGTTTTTTGGACCAGGTCAGACATGAAACGGTTGAAATTTAATTAATGACAAAAAGTGCCACTAACAAGATTTGAACCTTGGTCTCCTCCCTCAAAACTTAGCACCACACAGTTTACCAACTGTGCTATGCATAGTTTTAATTATAACTATGCAAACCTATATATTTAAAGATAGTTTCTTTTGGCTTGTGTTGGGCTTATATAATACATAGCTTTGTCCGACCTATAAAAGATGCATCGGATGGCTCCAGTGAAAAATAAAAGTACCTTTGTAATCATAATCTCGTGCTCTTCTCAATGGTGTGCATGTGATTAAATATAAACCCCGTTTGCATCTCAAAAAACGTGCAAACATCGACAAAATGCATCAAAAATCACCATTTTTAATTCATTTTATATATTTTGTATCTTCAAGACTCAATAAAGTATAAAAACATATTTTTACTTATATTTAGCATATTTAAGTCTTATTGGTCTATTTCAAGGATATTTTGATAATGTTTTTATGTGCGATTTGACACACATCGCTACAAAATCATACACAACTTCAACAAAGAAATATGTATTCATTCAATAAAATACATTTAATCATAAAACAATATAAAAATAAAAAATAATTATATATTTTAAATTTTATATAAAACTTATTTTAGCAAAACTTATTTTAACGTAAACTATAACAAAAATATACTAAACATTAGATTACAAATTAAAAAAGACAAAAGAAAATACACAAACCACAACAAAGAACTATTATTCATTCAATAAAACATATCAAATCACAAAACAATATATATAAAAATATTGTACATTTTAAATTATGTTTTAGCGTAAACTATAAAAAACATGTTTATTTTCTATATTTTGGATTAAAAACATGTTTATTTCAAAAAAAATTCAATATTTTTCAAAAATCATGAAAATTTTATTTTCTAATATTATATAGAAACTAGAATACCCCATATTACCTTTCTATTTCTTTTCCCTAATAAAAATAAAATATTTTGCATATCTATTTCTAACCATATTTTACATTTTCGTCACTTTTTAACGTTTTTTTTTTCAAAAATCTTACGTTTCGACAACTTCTCACGTTTTTGTCAGTTTTCTTTACGTTTCTTCGTTTTCACGTTTTCGCTGGTTTTTTTTTACTTTTTTGTCAGTTTTTTTATGTCTTCGTCATTTTTTTATACCTTGGTTAGTTTTTCATGTTCTTATCAGTTTTTACGTTTTCGTCATTATTTTTAAGTTTTTTTCTTCGATTTAGTCCGTTTTCATCCGTATTTTTACGTTTACATCAGTTGTTTTACGTTTTTCTCAGTGTTTTTATGTTTTCGTCCGATTTTTTATGTTTTTGTCCGAATTTTTAAGTTTTCGGCAATATTTTTTTCCTTTTTCTTCTGATTTTACATTTTTATCCGATTATTTTACGTTTCTGTCTGATTTTTTCGTTATCATCCGATTTTTATTATGTTTTTATCAGGTGTTCAAGATTTTCAACTCTACTCAAGAAAAGAAATCTCTTTCCCCCTCTAGAAATTTAATAGCAGATAATTATGAAAAGTTTTCACAACTAAACAACCCCTTTATTATTTTTAACTTTCGAAATATTTTTAGTAGTTTTCTTTTTAAGTTTCAAAAAAAATTTATTTTCTAAATTTTGGATGAATTTCCGTAGCTCAATAATTATCCGAGTGTAAAGGTTTAGACATGTAAAAATTGCCATTGAATAAAAAAACTAAACACAAACACTTGCATCGGATAAAATTATAGTTAAAGACCAAAAATAACAATTACTACTGTTAAAATTCCGTCATTCCATTATAGGAAAATAACATAACGCTGTTTTTGTGAAATTTGATATTCTTTTTAAGGTTTATCGGAGTGTAAAGGTTGTTGTTTTCATTAATGCATGTTTGTGAGGTTTAGACATGAAAATTTTTTATTAATTTCGAAATTTTTTTTTTAAAATTCGGATTTGGTTTTAAATCTTTTAAAATATCTTTAACATAAGTTTAAGAATCATATTATAGCAATATATCAGGATACGGTTTTACCACCGGGTTAATCCGGTTAAGTCACCGGGTAAGGAGACTGATCATTGGGTCAACCCTACCGAGTCACCGGTTCATCGTCAATGGTTCGTTCATATTATGCAAAGAAAACAATCCCGCCCGTTGACCACAAACAAACGTTAATTAAGCGTAAAAAATAACTAAAATATACAAAAGGTTAAATTACAAATTCAGTCACATAAAAAAAACCTCACACTAGCCACGCCAACTTTCTCTCATTTACTTTTCACTCTCACCATCACTCATGAATCACTCTTATCAATCACACAAAAAATACTTTCACACCAAAATAATACTTTTATTAATTCTTAAATAGAAACATTACATTAAAAATAACGAGGTTACCCTCTCAGAAAAATTTTGACCTGATTTACCCATAAAAGTAAACTTTTTGCTTGTTAAAGCAGGTATGGGTAAGTTGTCTGTTGGAGCAGGCAGGCCAGTAACATGGTTATTGACAAAAACTTGCAAAAATCTAGGATACATAAAAAAAATTCTTTCTATACTATAAGTGTCTGAGCATACCATCAAAAATCATTTTTTAAAATTAAAAATTGATCAGTAGCTAAACAAATAGATGTAGATGCATAAGTTGTACTTGTAGAGATTTGATCAAAATAAATACTTTTTGGACTTAAATAAATAATGATGGTATGGAACAAAAACTTCTATTGAGGTGAAGAAAGACCCTTATTAAAAGTAAGAGATTCATGGCCTCCTTCATACCCCATTAGTGCAAGGTTGTCATGTATAGCCTGGTTGGTTAAACAATTTATTCCATTAGCATCATTGAACTGAAGATCAACTCTAATAGATGCTCTTGAGACATTAACAGGTCTGCCATAGACATTGGCTTTAATTTGTACAACATTGTTGATTATTGTAGAGGTAGTAGTCCTCCGAAACTGTTCAACAATAGTTGTAGACACAAAGGGACTTACAATGAGAGTATATTTAAAACAATCCCTTTTTAGAAAGTCGATGATCTCATGGAATGTGTCATTGTCCTTTGTTTTCTCTAATATAACCAGCATGTTGTGTTGGGAGCAACATGCAAGAGCATCCATTGTTGAATTTTTGATTTTCGGTTAGAGAGAATTAGGGTTAAGTAATCGAGAGTGTTATAGATTTATTAGGTGAATGATTCATGCAATTGGGTTGGGTTTATATAGGTTCAAGAAACATGTACATGAAGAAACCCTTCAATTTTTTCATAATTAACCCTCAACAGTACTGTCTCTAACAACTACCTAGCGGTACTTTGTAAGCCCAATGGTACTTCGATTTTGCTTATGGTAACAAAGATAGAGCTTTGTTGCCGAACCACTATAAATCTTGGTGTCTCCCTATTAGGTTGTTTATTTCCTTACTCTTTACTTACTTCCATTACTACATCATATAAAACCACTACTTGTCATTGTTAATGCATTTGAATTGAACCTAATCATTATGCAACAAGATTTCAAGTAAAAGATAGTTTTGAGACAAACCAAATTGAAAACAATTTTAATTATGACATAAACCGAAAAGAAAATATTCAAACCCCTCCCCCTTCTAGTTTATACGATTAGTATCAGAGAGATGGTCACTCAAGATATTTGTACTTTAAAACATGGATCGATCCATTGTCTCCTCAAATTAGAAGGTTTAGTTGTACTAAAGTTTCTCTTTGGTCAAAACTATTTTTCATTGAAAATAGGCCTTTTAATTGGTAATATCTACTAGTTCGCATCTTGTTATGTGTAGGTACTCATGAAGATTAATCATTCAATTGATTGTGGATTGAGTTACTTACACTTGTAAAAGACTCATCTTCTTTGATTTCCAACATCATTGAATGGTGATATCAAGATGGATGGGAGTGATACTAGTCCTGGAAGACTTAGTGTTCACTTTAGTCATGTTTGGGCTTTGCTTTGATTCCTAGAAGGCTTGGAATGCACTTTGTGGCTAAGGTACGTTTTCGTTCTTCCACAACGCCCTATTGATCATTCATTTGATCACTACTTGACTATGTGCTTGTTTTTGGCATTCTTGCCTTGACATTTGTTTGTGGTATGTGATTCTATTCTTATACCCTCTCAAACCTTCATTGCTTGAATACTTGACTCGCTATGGTGATGTAGAGTGAGTTAGTAGTAGCTTAAAGTATCAAGCATGATTTTCATGGTTTACACCTACACGGATAGTAGGCTCTATATCATGTGTAATATGTGCAATTGAGCTCATCTCTAGGATGATTGATTAATCCTTTGAGATACCTAAACTACTCCATAAGTTATAATTAGGATATTACACATTTGGAATTGAAATATTCCAAGGATATTGTTATTGTTAACCCTAGCAATAATAATTCTCAGATCATGTGAGAGAGAAAGTGAATTTATACCTTGTTCGCATTTTGAAATAGATTAAGACTATCCTTGAAAGTGATCTTACCCTATTCGTCAAAATTGCTCGGTATGGTTCATTACCAAATCCATTTAGACTTTCGCCAGAAAGGCACGTCTTAAACCAATATATATGACACAAGCTCTTCGTTTCTACAACTTGAAGATTCTCATTTGTCTCTTGAGCATCGAACTTGGTCTTGATCCACTCTTGACTTCTCTATTGTTTGCTTCATTGCTACAAGTAGTCGTTCGTCTGTTTCGGTCTTCTTCAGTCTCGATTTAACTCGTAATCCTTCATTAAGGTAGTATTACTTAGTATTAAGGTGGTCCAGTGATTTTGTAAAGGCTTAAGATATATTTTAAGTATTTTAGAAAAATTGGTTTTGAAAAATTCTTTGATTTTCTTCGTTAAAAACACGCCTCTGTAGGTGGTTCTTTATTTGTCACAACTCAAATGCACGGTCCGCTATCAATAAGGAACCGTGGTCAGAACTGATGACTAGAGCGCCCAGTTTTAATAAAAAAAATCATTTTTCAAACAAACCCTCTCTCTCTCTCTCTCTTCTCCAATAGAACCGACGGGTCTCTCTCCTTCCACCATTGTTGTACTTTCAAACCCTTCAATCACTCAAGATTAATTGATTTCAAGTTGTGGGTCTCACTCATCCAGCATCCAACATCAATTGTTTGTAAGTAATTTTATTCAATTTCAACTAATTTGTTCTAAGGTTCATACTTTCATAATTGGGGATTTTTAAAATTAAGATTGAATTAGAACCTTACTAGGAATGAGAGTTGACATAGTTATTTTACTATGATTCCTTAGGTTCATATTCACTGAGGTTTCACAAAAACTGATGTAGTTTAAAAAAAGTAACAAAGATAGATAATTGAATCTGTTGATTCCAGAGAATGCCATAAACAATCCTTCCAACTATCGTTGATTCAAAAAGAATACTGATAATCAGGTAAACTCCAACAATCGTTGATTCAATGAATACCCGATTTTGTGGATGAAATCGAACTAAAAAAAAAAGATGTTATGTTTCTTGGATGTCGAACAATTTTCTTTCCTTTAAACTTATTTATGTTTATTGCTTTTAGGATTTTTATTGTTTCGTATTTGGATTACTAACTATTTTAATCCTTATGTGTTTATGTTATCGATCTTTCGATTGGCATAACTTTGTGCATTTTATGTGTTAGTTAGTTTCCTAGATTTTGATTAATAGTTCACTTTGGCTTGATAATCCTTTGTGTAAATTCTCGGCTAGCAAAAGTTTCTAGAAGTGCAATTTTTAAAACCTCTGGGTGCGGTTCTTTAATTGCCCGCGGTTCCTTATTGATAAAGAACCACGTCCCTATTTAAGGAACCACAGGCTCTGGTTTCGGCAGAATCTTTGCTTTACACTATTTTGTCTAAATCTTTGTTAACATTGGTGAAACTTTTGCAAAACCTGCACTTTCCTAAACTAGGCTACCTAATTTTAATGTTCATCAAAATGAGTTTTGACACATTACTAGTTTGGATCATTCCCTCCCCTTCTTAAACCATTCTTTGTTGATCTTCATCTTCATCCCTCAAACTTCTTTCTAGACCTTTACACACAACCATGGTGTCCACTAGATCATCAAACTCTTCCAAAAGATCCTCTTCCAAAAGAAACCTAAAGATTAAGATTAAGTTGCCTAAACTTGATTTTTCATCTTTCCATACACCCAAGAATGAGATTTATCTGATTCTCATCTCTTCATCACCTTCACCACCTCTTTCACCATGAAAGACCAACTCAACTCATGGTGCTAACCATTCTCATGGTTCTACCTCTTCTTCATCCCAATCTAGGATGAATGAGTTGTCCTCGCCTTTCAATCCCAATCCTCTCATGGATGTGAGCCCCCAACCTCTTCAAAGCATTCCATTTGTGAATGATGTTGTTGAGCCTTTGATTACCTCTCCTTTCACTCCACCAAATTCACACATATCACCCATTTCACCATTGGACACCATGCCTACTCCTACTCCTCCAACCTCAAACACTCCAATTTTGGGTGTTCCCATTTCCCACTTCATGGGTGATCCTTACATCTATGGTTTTCTTGAATCTCATGGCTCTAATTATCCGTGTTGTCTTTATAACAACTATATCATTCAAAATCTTAGGATGGAAATGTTTGGACTTCATAGGAGGTTGCAAGATTTCTTGCTTACTTTTTTCTCCATTCCTCCTCCTCCTAAGAGATGAATGATGATTTTCTAAATAATAAAAATGTTATAAAAGAAAATCAAGCCAAGGAAGACTATCTTATCAAGAACTAGTTTAGCTAACTTTGTAATAGTTAGTTGTTATTTCTTTTCTTGTATTTCCTTTCCTTCATGAGTTTTTCATGAAGATGTTTTATGGATTTAGTATTTGTATGTTTATACCTATGTGTTCACACTAATCAACTTTAATTTATTTAAAATTGAACCATAATCTATCACAACCTCTAAATTGACAAAAAATTGGATCAAAATGTTATCTAAATATTTTTTCACCCTTTGTCAAGACACTCTTTGTGAGTGTGTTACTTTTGTGCAACCAAAGCATTTTCTAGTGCTAAAAGAGGTAAAAATCCAAGATTTGCAAATTTTTGAAAGAGTTATTTTTTCTCAAAACTTTGGAAAATTATGGTTTCACGTCCACTGTGTGCGACTCAATAAAGGTCACGCGGCTCCTTATATATAAGGAACCGCCGGTCGTTTGAAGAACCGCAGAGAGCAAGCCATTTTTTGGCTCGTTTTTGGTCTTTCTTCTTTGACCTATGTTTTTTTCAAGATTCTTAGTTTTCCTATTTTGGCTAAACATTCCTTGAAACCTTTTGTTTTCATTTCAAATCTTTACCTTGTCTATTTTCTTTAAATTCTCTTCTTTGGGAGTTCTTCTTCTCATGCCTCACAATGTCTAGCTCTTCAAATTCTTACCTTAACATCTCTTTGTCACACTCCTCCAATCCTAAAGCTTCTTCTTCTAAGCTTTCTAAAAAACCGAAAATCTCGGTTCGTCCCATTTGGATCAAGAAGATCAAGGATCATCATGATTCCTCTTCTACCAAACCATGCAAGAATTATTTTTTCTCTTTGATCATATATTGGAATGAGACTTAGTCTATACATCCAATTACCGGAGAAAAGGAAATTCTTCAACCACCACCTAAACCTTTCAACTCTCCTCAACTAAATGACCTCTCTTCTTTCCCTAATCTCACTAGGCATTGTGCAAACACTTCTTATCCATTATCTCCCTCTCCACCAAACTCTCATCTTGTTGTTCCTCCCCCATCTAACGAATTTGTTCTGCATCATGGAAGCTCATGTGCTTGTTGTCGATTTCAACAAATTAAACTTGCTCATATCTATGACAAGCTAAATTTTCTTGAATTCCTTCTCACTCGAACTCCTCTCAATTTTTTTATTCCCACTAACAAAACTACGAATGATGCCTCGTTATCTTTCTTTTCCAACTAAAATACACTTTGTATTTTTAGTTGTTTGAGTCAATAAAAACTTAAGCAATATTGGAGGATTATCACTACTAGAGTAGTTTATGCTTTTGTTGTCTATTTTTCATATTTTTTGTTTTAAATATTCATATTGTGTGTATGAATATTTCTCTTGTATTTTCTTTCATATTTGTGTAATATGAATGTTATGTGTGTTGTTTTTCTTTCCCGCTAATTCTTTAGCACATATTTGTTATGGGTTGATCATGGTTAAATGTTACAATTGTTTTTTGGTGATTCCAATTATTTTAAATTTTTAACCCTTTGACATACTATCATTTCAATTGGTTTAGATGCTTCTTTTCTACCTTTATTCCACCAATTGAACTTTGATCTTGTCAAAACACCCTCCTTGGACATACTTAGGAAAAACTTACTTCTAATTTGAGATTTCTTCTCTTCCTCCCTCTTAAGTTTTTAAGTAGGTAGTGACCATATATACATTGGTGTTTCTTTTCTATTTACTAACCTTTGTGTAGCATGTCACTTAAGCTCATTCACTTGGTGCCCCAATCAAGGGGGAGTAAACACCAAGGGAGGGTTACTAGCAAAGTCAATTCTTCTCTTTCTCAACGACAAATGATAGTGATAAACTCGTTTATAATTCGAATAATTTTATAGTTTACATAAACGAGTTTATAGTTTGTCGTAATCAAAAAAAGGGAGATTGTTGATGCAAAGTAATTCCTAAAAACATTATTAGTGTTAACTAATCTTTCTTAGTTTTGATCGCAACAAATTATCAAGACATTTATCGTCAAACACAATCGCAAAACGAATTTTCTAACAAACACTATTGATGAGACTGCTTTTATACATAGTCTCATCGTCCATTTTGGGCTTAAAATGCATTAAATATCATTAAAACTGCCAAATATATGCTCGTGTTTGTTGCTTGTGTATTTTAGGTACGGATATTGAGGAAATGACAAAAAGATCACAAGAATCAATCAAAAACGAACACGGGAAATGAAGCCGCACAATGAACCGGGCCCAAGAATGGAATTTCCAAAAATGACCTTGAAGTTTGAAGATTGTACAAGTTTGGTCCCTCAAGAAATGAAGACTTGTCCTTTTATACCCCTGTAAATCCTCAAAATTACTTGTGGGTCCCTAAAATGTCAAGTATTTTCAAGTTTAATCCTTGAAGAATGAAGAAATTACCAAAAGAAGTCCTTATACAAAGTTTATTAAACCCTTGTGCCAAATTTGACAAGTGTTCCAAACTTGTTACAAAGGAAAAAAGAGTTTTTGTTGTTTAAAACAAAGTGTACAAGACAAGAAACTTGGGGGGGCCAAGCTCACCAGACAAGAAACCTTTCCCCACCAATCATACTCATACACCTCACCTAAACCCGACCCTACCCGTTTACCCAAACCAATACCCGTCCAAACCCATTACCCAAACCCACTCACCCAGTTTATTTATTAAACTGGGTCAACCCCCAGTCAAACCCCACACTTTTTCCCTCTAAACACATTATTTAAATAAACCCACCCCCAAAATCAGATTAAAATTTCCTTTAATCACCCATAAACCCTAAAAAACCCAGGTCGGATTAACATTAAATCAAAGGGTTTTTCTGTATAACCCTCCAGATCTCTGATTAAGCCCAACTTAAACCAATCCCACTCACAATATTCCCTCACCCGTGACCTATGTGGCCCCCACGTGTGCCCCCTGCTTCACCATTTTAAGCAACAATGGCATCTTTTAGTGATCAAACGGCACAAACGTTTTCCTTGGTCCCTAAGGACTAATAAACGTCCAAGATTGAAGATTGCAGCTGGCATGTCAACATCCCTCACAAGAATCCAATTTGACTAAAATTCAAATTCGTCCAAGGGCTTTTATGGAATTCTACTTAGCTAGGGTTTTAGTTTCTACATTCTTCTATTCAGTTGTATAAATAGGGGTCGACTTGTGACCCTTATTTTTGTTCCAGATTTTTGCTAAAAATATTGTAATCCCTTTTTATTCTATAAAAGTTGGTGTTTTATGTTAAAAGTAATTCCTTTTTATATTTAGAAGTTGGTATTGTTATTAGCATAATCTGAGTTCCATCATTTCTATTTGGTGAACATTGTGAAGTTTCAGTTTTCAAAAAGGGTTTTAAAAAGGTTTTAGATTTTCAGAAATCCAAGGTTCCAAAGAAGTGAAAGTGGAATTGGATTCTTGGTTTTCTGAATTTGTACTTGTTTTAAAACGTGTTCATTGGTTCCAAGGTTTATTGGTTTGTAAAAGATTTTTGAAGAAAGAAATTAGATTTTTTGTTATTCAATGTTGTTGATCTTAGCAGAAAATTCATTGGAAGCTTGTTTCCCACTAGTTCTGCACAAGCCCGGGCTTGTTTGGAGGTGGCTTTTCAGCCATTGTGGGACTTGGATTGTAGGTCCCACAAGGTAACTAGCTTGAACTCTATTTTCAAGTTTTATTCATGTGATGTTATATGAATTTGTGAAAATCTGCTTAAGTGTTGGTTTAATCTGCTTGTTTATGCTTCTTTGGTAGTTATATGCGTGTTTAGTTAGTTTGGGACCAGTTTGGGTGTCATTTGAACTCATTTGGTTTGTAAAAAAATCATTTTCAGAAAGTAAAGGTGTGTTTGGATTTGGGTTTAAGCTTAAGGTGTGACAAGCTTTTAGCTTAATACTGCTTAGAAACACTTTGGTTATTGGTTTAGGTAGTTATCAGTAGTATAGGTTCTATTATTAATAGGTTTTAAAACAAGTGCATGCTCAAAAATTGGTAAATTGCCTAAAAATCAGTAAGGGTTATTTTCTGCTTGTTTAGGAAATATTTGACCACCAATTTGTGAAGTCTGCCAGGGTAGGGTTATAACTAGGGTTTAGAACTGGTTTGAGTAAGATTGTGAGTGATAGGAGTGAGTTTTGGCCAAACCAAGTTCACCCAATTGCCATTTGTATCAGCTACTGTTCATAGACCCCTACTTAGCCCTTAACAGTGACTGAATTTTTGATTTTGTATGTTGTTTTTGGCTTGAACTTGCTTGTTTTTTATCATATACTGACTCCCTACACTCCACTGAGTATAGGGGTGCCTTATTGTCCAAGGAAAAGCCCTCAATAAGCTTTCCAAAGCTTATAAGTCACCAGACCCAAAAATTTACACTAACAGTGGGAACAAAGTTCCCCCTGCTTGCACAATAGTTACCCCTGCTCAGCTAAAAGACAAGACCTAGCACATGTCACTATCAGACTTCTCATTTTTTTGTCTTTAGTGCCTAAATTTAGGAGTTAGGGTTTCAAACTTTTTTCAATATTTTTCTTATTTAATTTCTGATTTTTCATTTTAATTAGTTTTTAATTTACTGTTCATTTAATATTTTTTAGATTAAATAGCTATTTTTAATTTCTGATTTTTGTCTTTTAGTGACAAAAATTGTTATTTTTCAGTTTTAAAAATTTTGTTAGACTTAGAAAAATAATTTAAGATTTTTAGTTTAAAAAGTTTTTACTGTTCACTTTTTAGTTATTTTTTAGAATTAATTTAGCTTAATTAGGGTTTTTATTATAACTGTTTTTGTCTTTTAGTGAAAAATTTTGTATTTTTCAAACTTTTTCATTTTTCTACTGTTCCATGGTGTAATTTAGGATTTTTAAAATTGTCAAATTATTTTTAGCATTATTTTATTATTTTTTATGATTATTTTAGTTTAAAAATAGTTTTTAGCCTTTAAAAAAATAAAAAAATAGTTTTAAAAATTTAGGAAAAATGCTTTTTAATCTTTAAATAATATAAGTAACTTATTAGTTCAATAAAATAATATTTTGGACATTTTGATTAATTATATTTAATTTTAGGGCTTTAATTAGCATTTAAAATTGAATATTAAATTAATAAAAGGTTTTAAAATATTTTTGTTGGATTTTTATTCTTATTTATATTATTTAAGACTTAGTTTTAGCTTTTAATTAATTTTTAGGCTTAAAATTTTTAATTTGTAGCTTTTTACGGTTTTACGTGAACGACTTTTTCGACTTAGCTTAATCCGTCTTCGTAACCGTCATTCTCTTCTCACCCCATTTCTATTTTCTTTTTCTCAAATATAATCACAAACCATTAATCAATTCATTACACAACGCACTAGCCTCCTTGGGAAACGAACTTGAACTTATTTGGTCATTAGTGCTTGGTTTTCCTAAACCGACACTTAACACTTACCACTATTTTGCCTTCCTTTTCCTAAAGGGGTAAAAACTCTACACCAATTTTGGCGCCGCTGCCGGGGAGGCGTGTTGTGTTTTGATTTGAACAATTGTTGTTTTTATATAGCCATATTAAGTATTTGTATTAGCAGCACTCTACTAATACGTATTATCGGTTTTTCGTTTTTTGTGAATACTATTACTATATTGTATACGTAGAACAATAAATACACAAGTACTCCAAATACGTGAGAAATCACAACCTTGACTTGGGAGGTCATTACCCAATCATTGTATTCGAATCTCAAACCAAAGAAAAAAGGCAAAAATAGATAAATACTTTCGAGAAGCTCGATTTTGAAAATACAAACTATAAGGTGGGTATAAGGCGAATATTATAAAATATATCCTAAGGAAAAAGGCTCTTAAGTGCTTCGCACCGCCTCGTTTCCCCGCTTGCTTGTGAGTATTTGATTTTGAAAGCTAATCGAGGGTTTTGCCGCCCAAAGTATTATTACATATCATATATATTTTCTTGGTTTCATTGATTAAACCCTCTTGAACGTTTTGGTGTTCCACCAACGTTCTAAAGTCATCGAAGGCGTTCACTTCACGTGATCGTTTTCATTCCTTGAGGCTTCTTTAATCAAGAGATTTGATTAAGGAGGAGATTTGTAGATTTTTGTCTACCTAATACAATTCCAAAATCCAAAAAAAAAGTAAAAACAATCAAAAATCCAAAAAAATTGAAAAAATTAAAAACACCAAAAAGAATCTTCTTTGCTCGTCCCCTCGTTGTACGTGACGTTTATGCTAACTCTTAATCAAGCAAGACGTGCACGTAAACGAAAGAACAAAACTCCCACTCCCAATCATTCTAGTGAGGAGTCTCCTATTGACGAACCCATTGTAAGAGAAGCACCAACCATGGCGAATCGAACTATGATGGAGTTACTTCAAGCACCCACCGAGGGTTATGGAGAGGCTATTGTGATTCCCGCTATCCTTGCGGAGAATTTTGAGGTGAAAACGGGTTTGTTGTCGATGATCCAAAACAACAAATTCCGTGGTGATGAGAAGGACAATCCCCACAACCATATCCGCCAATTCAATCGTCTTACCGCTAGTTGCAAATTTAAGGATGTCTCGAATGACTCGATTAAGATGATGCTTTTTCCGTATTCCTTAGCGGGGCCCGCTAAAATTTGGTTAGAGAAAGAGCCACCCAATTCTATATTGACGTGGAAGGATCTCGTGTCTAAGTTTGTGAACCAATTTTTTCCGCCCTCTAAGACTACGCACTTGAAAAACGAGATTTCAAAATTTTCACAAGAAGTTAATGAAAGTTTTTCAATGGCTTGGAATAGGTTTAAGGAAATGTTACATGAATATCCTCATCACGGTTTTTCCGACTTGCATCAAATTGACACGTTTTACAATGGACTTAATGATCATGAAAGGGATTATTTAAATGCCGCCGCGGGTGGTATTTTTTGTGTAAAACGGTTGAGGAAGCCTTGGTGATAATTGAGAATAGGTCTAAGGTCTATAGCCCTCGTAACACACCGACTGTTGCCAAATTGGGTTCATCATCGTCATCATCATCTCGTAGCATTAATGCCTTGCAAGATGAAGCAAATGAGGAAAATCGGTTTTTTGATAGATTTGCTAATCTTATGTCCCATTGGAAAGCTCAAGAAGCTTCGAATTCCGATTCGGTTAAAGCGGTTGCTAAGAGTTGTTTGTCTTGTGGTGGAGCTCATGATCTTTCCGAGTGCATTACCGCGGATGGTAACACTTCGAGTGCTTATGTAGCAACGGGAACTTATAACCAAAATGGTCAAGGTTCCCGCCAAAATCAAGCTCCACCAAATCAAAATGCTAATAACTATCGAAACAACAATCAAGGTGGTAATTATCAAGGCAATCAACGTAACTACAACAAGGGTAATTATCAAAGTGGAAATGGGCAAATTTCAAACCAAAACCAAAACCGTGATTTTCAAACTACCACTCAAGGTTTTCAAAATGATCACACCAAAAATCTTCAAGGAGAATTTTTGAGTTATGCTAAGGCAAACGATGCTAAGTTTGATAATATGCAACGTGAAATGGTTAGCTTAAGATCCGAGTTGTAAAACGAGCTTAAAAACGAACTTGCTAATGAACTTAAAACTCATGCTAATAAAATGGAAGGAAATGTTCAACGACTCCAACAAAGTCAACAAAAAATGGAGCAAGGTCAACATGAGATTAAGCAAGAATTGTTAAAAGCGGATGCTAGGCAATCTAATTTTGAAGACCGAATGGGAAAAATGTTTGAAGCTATCATGTGTAAACCTTCTTCTTCGGGTGGTCTTCCTAGTGACACCATCGTGAACCCGAAAGGAGAA
The DNA here is from genome assembly GCA_025667525.1 of Glebionis coronaria. NCBI lineage: Eukaryota > Viridiplantae > Streptophyta > Magnoliopsida > Asterales > Asteraceae > Glebionis > Glebionis coronaria. The sequence goes on from CM046875.1 coordinate 45,577,137, forward strand.
TTGAAGGTTATTACTACTCGTAGTGGTAAAACTTTCAAAGAACCCATTTCTCGTCCAAGTACTTCTACGGAGAAGGAAAAAGAGAAAGAACCCGAGGTGGTGGTAGAAAAGGAGCAAATTCCAAGCCCACGAAGTACCGCTCAAACCACACCTACGGTTGAACCAACACCAATAGTGGAACCCGAGATTCCAAGGCCGTTGCCTATGCCCCAACCCACACCACCCTTACCTTACCCTTCAAGACGAGACAAGGAAAAGGCACAAGAACGAAATAATTATCAATTTGAACTCTTTATGAAAATGTTTCGTGACTTGCATTTTAATATAAGTTTTGCCGACGCCTTGGTCATGATGCCTCGATTTGCCGCGAACTTCAAAAGTATGTTGAATAACAAAGAGAAATTGCAAAAGTCGTCTAGTTGTTCATCGGTTTTTCTTAGCTGCATACCTAAAAAAGTCGGTGATCCCGGCAAGTTTTTAATCCAAGGTGCTATACAAGATATGGAGGAATGCTACGCCTTGGCCGATCTTGGTGCTAGTATTAATTTGATGCCTCTTGAGATTTTTAAGTCGCTCAATCTTCCCAATCTCACTCCTTCAAGAATGTCAATCGAGATGGTCGATCATTCTACGATTCTAGCTTGTGGAGTAGCCGAGGACGTCTTCGTGAAAGTTGGAAAGTTCTACTATCCCGTAGACTTTATTGTTGTTGACATTCCCATCGATCCTAAAGTTCCTCTAATTTTAGGTCGATCATTTTTGGATACCTCGAGAGCACTTATCGATGTGCATGCTAGGAAAATCACTCTTCGTTTCAATGAGGAAGAACTCGTCATAAATGCAACTCAAAACTCCACACTTTCTCATGTGTATTCTATCACGTCTTTGAACAATGTTAGTCCCATCAAAAACATTTGTAAAAGGATTTCAAAAAGAGTTTTAGGAGTTGATGATAAAAACGATTTTCCGTCCCCTCCGCCGGTGGAGGTTAAGAGTGTTAAGCCTACAATTCCAATCACGAATGATGAATATGTTGATCCCGATGGGGAAGTTTTCTTTGTTGACAAACGTTTTGAGAACTTACCACCACCTTTACCAAAACGGTTTTCAAATGTGAGAATTTTTAGTGTGACTAACATCGTCTTAGAAACACCAAATATTTTTGACATAATTAAGTCGGGTTTTCATAAGGAGAGTTTAAAAGATGAAAAAGGAAAAGATTTTGAATTGGATTTAAAAGATTTTTCTACAATTCTAACTCCGTCATCACCACGTGTATTGAGTGCTACAAGCTCGTCTTCTCCTTTCTACGATGCTTTGTGTGGACTTAGTGTGGGGGAAGCCCCTTATGTTCCCTTCCCTTTCTCCACCAAGGACGAGATATTTGATCCCGGAATTGCTTATAAAGGGAAATCTCGGTCTTCCACCGATGCAATAAATGGAAAATCTTTCTATTTGATTGGTGCGAGTCTACCTCGAGTAGCTCATGGTTTTTGTGACTTACCCATTGTCCCACCCTTCTATTTCTTCTCATCTATTTTCTTGAAACCCTTTGGGTTTGTGTTGACACACGATGAAGTGGCGTTGATTTGTTTTTCCAATGAAAACGAGAACGCCATCTTCGATCCCGGTATTTTGCACCATCAAAGGACTTAGTCCTTAATACCGGTTGTTTTTGGGCCTTGTATATCATGTAAGCCCCACTAAAAATTGACCATACCAAGATAATCCCTAAATGATCACATTTATGGGGATTCAAGTCGAGCTTTTGACTCGGTTATCAAAAATAAGGTGCCTCGTGGGGGAGACCCATGCTTATCCATGTACATATTATTGCTTTCTAATTAGTTTAATGTGAGGGGATTTGTGCCCTTCGAACCTTTGTTCCGTGGTTGTTTGTGCATTGTGGTTTTTAGATCATGATCTTCACGATTGGAGCCTCTCGTGTTTGTTTTATGGGAGCACTCGATCGATTGCTTTGAAGACTTTCTTAATATCCAAATGATATATCCTTTTGATGTTCTAACCTTAGGTTTTTAGCACACTTCATAAACGGCTATTAATTTATTGGTTACACCCTTTCCATGCTAGATTAGGCATTCGACTACGTCTCTAGTATGGGGGTGTTTGCACCCCTAGACTCGAAACATTGAGGACAATGTTTAACTTTAGTATGGGGGGTGAATAGATGCTTGCCTTGCCAAACCTTCAAGCTTTCGAAAATTTATCTTTTTGTTATCATTTTTGTTGCAAAATAAGGCTAAAAATGGCCAAATTTTAAAAATTTTCTCATATTTTATAAGTGTTTGAAGACACGAATGTAGATTTTCCGATGGCGAGAATAAGAGTAATTTTTGACTCGACCGTGCGTGTTGAGCACTTAGCTTTGATTCCTTAACTACACATTAGGCTAAGTCTCTTAAATGAGGACGAGAAATGATAGGGTTAATTATAAGTTACTATGCTAAACGTAGAGTACTCGTATTAATTCAAAAACTCATGTGTTCTCGTTGTTTGCTTATTCTCCCTTCGCTTGTAAATATTTTTTGCTTAATAAATATTGAATTAGCGGTTTAGTTAGGATTGTTGGGTTTCTAGTCTTTTCTAGTAGCTTCCGTGTAATTAAAATGGGAAGACATTAAGGTATCGCCAGCGTCACGGTTTTGAAGTATTGGCACCCGAATAATCAAAAGCTTCACCCAATAATAAGATTTCAAGTGCTCACCTAAATCAAGCAAACAATTTGAAGCCCCACAAGGCCGAAAAATCTATGCAAAATTGAAAGTGAATCAAGCCTTAATCTTCGAAGCTTTAAAGATCCAAAATTCGCCTTAGCGTGAGGATATACTTCTTTGGCTAATAAAACCACTGATGAGGCGGATAATAAAAGGCAAGGCAAGACCAAAGTCATAATAAAAGCTTCATGGCGAAGTTGAATAAAAGATGGAGGTAAACCAAAGATAATAAGGCCCTTCCGTTAGGGGGCGTATAAAAGTCTTGGTAATAAGTCTCATGTTCAAAACCGTTATAAAACCGTGTTTATCGATTCTTCTTGTCAACTTAATTTTTTGACATCGTTGTCTATTAAGAGGGGTTATTGATTTGATGGTCTTGGTTACACCGTTAGGACTCTATTTTTAGACCTAAATCTCTATTATCGCATAAGTCAAACAATGTATCCTCGTGAGACATTCAAGACAATATAAAATATAAGAGATACAACTTAGGAATAATGGGAGGATAAGTACGTGATTAGGGCATATGAGTAGTGTTAGCATTACTAACTTATAATGACAATGATCTCGTTGCACGCTTGGCATGGAATTAGGGTGAAAATCGAGGACGATGAAATTATTTTCTAACGAAGCATTCACGTGTTCTTATTCTATGAACCTAAACGTCCCATTTTGCGATGAAAATCATACATTATGTCTAAAACGTAAGTAGTAGTAATAGAAGTAGTGTAGCTAGTTTATCATTCAATAAAGTGAATAAAAATGAATTTTGGAGGTGCTATGATACTTTATTCTAGCATTGCGTGAGGGCACGGCAATGGTTTAGTATGGGGGAGTGATGAGACTGCTTTTATACATAGTCTCATCGTCCATTTTGGGCTTAAAATGCATTAAATATCATTAAAACTGCCAAATATATGCTCGTGTTTGTTGCTTGTGTATTTTAGGTACGGATATTGAGGAAATGACAATAAGATTACAAGAATCAATCAAAAGCGAACACGGGAAACGAAGCCGCACAATGAACCGGGCCCAAGAATGGAATTTCCAAAAATGACCTTGAAGTTTGAAGATTGTACAAGTTTGGTCCCTCAAGAAATGAAGACTTGTCATTTTATACCCCTGTAAATCCTCAAAATTACTTGTGGGTCCCTAGAATGTCAAGTATTTGCAAGTTTAATCCTTGAAGAATGAAGAAATTACCAAAAGAAGTCCTTATACAAAGTTTATTAAACCCTTGTGCCAAATTTGACAAGTGTTCCAAACTTGTTACAAAGGAAAAAAGAGTTTTTGCTGTTTAAAACAAAGTGTACAAGACAAGAAACTTGGGGGGCCAAGCTGACCAGACAAGAAACCTTTCCCCACCAATCATACTCATACACCTCACCTAAACCCGACCCTACCCGTTTACTCAACCCAATACCGGTCCAAACCCATTACCCAAACCCACTCACCCAGTTTATTTATTAAACTGGGTCAATCCCCAGTCAAACCCCACACTTTTTCCCTCTAAACACATTATTTAAATAAACCCACCCCCAAAATTAGATTAAAATTTCCTTTAATCACCCATAAACCCTAAAAAACCCCAGGTCGGATTAACATTAAATCAAAGGGTTTTTTTGTATAACCCTCCAGATCTCTGATTAAGCCCAACTTAAACCAATCCCACTCACAATATTCCCTCACCCGTGACCTATGTGGCCCCCACGTGTGCCCCCTGCTTCACCATTTTAAGCAACAATGGCATCTTTCAGTGATCTAACGGCACAAACGTTTTCCTTGGTCCCTAAGGACTAATAAACGTCCAAGATTGAAGATTGCAGCTGGCATGTCAACATCCCTCACAAGAATCCAATTTGACTAAAATTCAAATTCGTCCAAGGGCTTTTATGGAATTCTACTTAGCTAGGGTTTTAGTTTCTACATTCTTCTATTCAGTTGTATAAATAGGGGTCGACTTGTGACCCTTATTCTTATTCCAGATTTTTGCTAAAAATATTGTAATCCCTTTTTATTCTATAAAAGTTGGTGTTTTATGTTAAAAGTAATTCCTTTTTATATTTAGAAGTTGGTATTGTTATTAGCATAATCTGAGTTCCATCATTTCTATTTGGTGAACATTGTGAAGTTTCAGTTTTCAAAAAGGGTTTTAAAAAGGTTTTAGATTTTCAGAAATCCAAGGTTCCAAAGAAGTGAAAGTGGAATTGGATTCTTGGTTTTCTGAATTTGTACTTGTTTTAAAACGTGTTCATTGGTTCCAAGGTTTATTGGTTTGTAGAAGATTTTTGAAGAAAGAAATCAGATTTTTTGTTATTCAATGTTGTTGATCTTAGCAGAAAATTCATTGGAAGCTTGTTTCCCACTAGTTCTGCACAAGCCCGGGCTTGTTTGGAGGTGGCTTTTCAGCCATTGTGGGACCTGGATTGTAGGTCCCACAAGGTAACTAGCTTGAACTCTATTTTCAAGTTTTATTCATGTGATGTTATATGAATTTGTGAAAATCTGCTTAAGTGTTGGTTTAATCTGCTTGTTTATGCTTCTTGGGTAGTTATATGCGTGTTTAGTTAGTTTGGGACCAGTTTGGGTGTGATTTGAACTCATTTGGTTTGTAAAAAAATCATTTTCAGAAAGTAACGGTGTGTTTGGATTTGGGTTTAAGCTTAAGGTGTGACAAGCTTTTAGCTTAATACTGCTTAGAAACACTTTGGTTATTGGTTTAGGTAGTTATCAGTAGTATAGGTTCTATTATTAATAGGTTTTAAAACAAGTGCATGCTCAAAAAATTGGTAAATTGCCTAAAAATCAGTAAGGGTTATTTTCTGCTTGTTTAGGAAATATTTGACCACCAATTTGTGAAGTCTGCTAGGGTAGGGTTATAACTAGGGTTTAGAACTGGTTTGAGTAAGATTGTGAGTGATAGGAGTGAGTTTTGGCCAAACCAAGTTCACCCAATTGCCATTTGTATCAGCTACTGTTCACAGACCCCTACTTATCCCTTAACAGTGACTGAATTTGTGATTTTGTGTGTTTTTTTTGGCTTGAGCTTGCTTGTTTTTTATCATATACTGACTCCCTACACTCCACTGAGTGTAGGGGTGCCTTATTGTCCAAGGAAAAGGCCTCAATAAGCTTTCCTAAGCTTATAAGTCACCAGACCCAAAAATTTACACTAACAGTGGGAACAAAGTTCCCCCTGCTTGCACAATAGTTACCCCTGCTCAGCTAAAAGACAAGACCTAGCACATGTCACTATCAGACTTCTCATTTTTTTGTCTTTAGTGCCTAAATTTAGGAGTTAGGGTTTCAAACTTTTTTCAATATTTTTCTTATTTAATTTCTGATTTTTTAGTTTAATTAGTTTTTAATTTACTATTCATTTAATATTTTTTAGATTAAATAGCTATTTTTAATTAACTTTTAATTTCTGATTTTTGTCTTTTAGTGACAAAAATTGTTATTTTTCAGTTTTAAAAATTCTGTTAGACTTAGAAAAATAATTTAAGATTTTTAGTTTAAAAACTTTTTACTGTTCACTTTTTAGTTATTTTTTAGAATTAATTTAGCTTAATTAGGGTTTTTATTATAACTGTTTTTGTCTTTTAGTGAAAAAATTTATATTTTTCAAACTTTTTCATTTTTCTACTGTTCCTTAGTGTAATTTAGGATTTATAAAATTGTCAAATTATTTTTAGCATTATTTTATTATTTTTTATGATTATTTTAGTTTAAAAATAGTTTTTAGCCTTTAAAAAATAAAAAAAATAGTTTTGAAAATTTAGGAAAAATAATTTTTAGTCTTTAAATAATATAAGTAACTTATTAGTTCAATAAAATAATATTTTGGACATTTTGATTAATTATATTTAATTTTAGGGCTTTAATTAGCATTTTAAATTGAATATTAAATTAATAAAAGGTTTTAAAATATTTTTGTTGGATTTTTATTCTTATTTATATTATTTAAGAATTTGTTTTAGCTTTTAATTAGTTTTTAGGCTTAAAATTTTTAATTTGTAGCTTTTTACGGTTTTACGTGAACGACTTTTTCGACTTAGCTTAATCCGTCTTCGTAACCGTCATTCACTTCTCACCCCATTTCTATTTTCTTTTTCTCAAATATAATCACAAACCATTAACCAATTCATTACACAACGCACTAGCCTCCTTGGGAAACGAACTTGAACTTATTTGGTCATTAGTGCTTGGTTTTCCTAAACCGACACTTAACACTTACCACTATTTTGCCTTCCTTTTCCTAAAGGGGTAAAAACTCTACATCAATTTTGGCGCCGCTGTCGGGGAGGCGTGTTGTGTTTTGATTTGAACAATTGTTGTTTTTATATAGCCATAATAAGTATTTGTATTAGTAGCACTCTACTAATACGTATTATCGGTTTTTCGTTTTTTGTGAATACTATTACTATATTGTATACGTAGAACAATAAATACACAAGTACTCCAAATACGTGAGAAATCACAACCTTGACTTGGGAGGTCATTACCCAATCATTGTATTCGAATCTCAAACCAAAGAAAAAAAGGCAAAAATAGATAAATACTTTCGAGAAGCTCGATTTTGGAAATACAAACTATAAGGTGGGTATAAGGCGGATATTATAAAATATATCCTAAGGAAAAAGGCTCTTAAGTGCTTCGCGCCGCCTCGTTTCCCCGCTTGCTTGTGAGTATTTGATTTTGAAAGCTAATCGAGGGTTTTGCCGTCCAAAGTATTATTATATATCATATATATTTTCTTGGTTTCATTGATTAAACCCTCTTGAACGTTTTGGTGTTCCACCAACGTTCTAAAGTCATCGAAGGCGTTCACTTCACGTGATCGTTTTCATTCCTTGAGGCTTCCTAAATCAAGAGATTTGATTAAGTTGGTGATTTGTAGATTTTTGTCTACCTAATACAATTCCAAAATAAAAAAAAAGTAAAAACAATCAAAAATCCAAAAAAATTGAAAAAATTAAAAACACCAAAAAGAATCTTCTTTGCTCGTCCCCTCGTTGTACGTGACGTTTATGCTAACTCCTAATCAAGCAAGACGTGCACGTAAACGAAAGAACAAAACTCCCACTCCCAATCATTCTAGTGAGGAGTCTCCTATTGACGAACCCATTGTAAGAGAAGCACCAACCATGGCGAATCGAACTATGATGGAGTTACTTCAAGCACCCACCGAGGGTTATGGAGAGGCTATTGTGATTCCCGCTATCCTTGCGGAGAATTTTGAGGTGAAAACGGGTTTGTTGTTGATGATCCAAAACAACAAATTCCGTGCTGATGAGAAGGACAATCCCCACAACCATATCCGCCAATTCAATCGTCTTACCGCTAGTTGCAAATTTAAGGATGTCTCGAATGACTCGATTAAGATGATGCTTTTTCCGTATTCCTTAGCGGGTCCCGCTAAAATTTGGTTAGAGAAAGAGCCACCCAATTCTATATTGACGTGGAAGGATCTCGTGTCTAAGTTTGTGAACCAATTTTTTCCGCCCTCTAAGACTACGCACTTGAAAAACGAGATTTCAAAATTTTCACAAGAAGTTAATGAAAGTTTTTCAACGGCTTAGAATAGGTTTAAGGAGATGTTACATGAATGTCCTCATCACGGTTTTTCCGACTTGCATCAAATTGACACGTTTTACAATGGACTTAATGATCATGAAAGGGATTATTTAAATGCCGTCGCGGGTGGTAATTTTTTGTGTAAAACGGTTGAGGAAGCCTTGGTGATAATTGAGAATAGGTCTAAGGTCTATAGCCCTCGTAACACACCGAGTGTTGCCAAATTGGGTTCATCATCGTCATCATCGTCTCATAGCATTAATGCCTTGCAAGATGAAGCTAATGAGGAAAATCGGTTTTTTGATAGATTTGCTAATCTTATGTCCCATTGGAAAGCTCAAGAAGCTTCGAATTCCGATTCGGTTAAAGCGGTTGCTAAGAGTTGTTTGTCTTGTGGTGGAGCTCATGATCTTTCCGAGTGCATTACCGTGGATGGTAACACTTCGAGTGCTTATGTAGCAATGGGAACTTACAACCAAAACGGTCAAGGTTCCCGCCAAAATCAAGCTCCACCAAATTAAAATGCTAATAACTATCGAAACAACAATCAAGGTGGTAATTATCAAGGCAATCAACGTAACTACAACAAGGGTAATTATCAAAGTGGAAATGGGAAAATTTCAAACCAAAACCAAAACCGTGATTTTCAAACTACCACTCAAGGTTTTCAAAATGATCACACCAAAAATCTTCAAGGAGAATTTTTGAATTATGCTAAGGCAAACGATGCTAAGTTTGATAATATGCAACGTGAAATGGTTAGCTTAAGATCCGAGTTGAAAAACGAGCTTAAAAACGAACTTGCTAATGAACTTAAAACTCATGCTAATAAAATGGAAGGAAATGTTCAACGACTCCAACAAAATTAACAAAAAATGGAGCAAGGTCAACATGAGATTAAGCAAGAATTGTTAAAAGCGGATGCTAGGCAATCTAAGTTTGAAGACCGAATGGGAAAAATGTTTAAAGCTATCATGTGTAAACCTTCTTCTTCGGGTGGTCTTCCTAGTGACACCATCGTGAACCCGAAAGGAGAATTGAAGGTTATTACTACTCGTAGTGGTAAAACTTTCAAAGAACCCATTTCTCGTCCAAGTACTTCTACGGAGAAGGAAAAAGAGAAAGAACCCGAGGTGGTGGTAGAAAAGGAGCAAATTCCAAGCCCACGAAGTACCGCTCAAACCACACATACGGTTGAACCAACACCAATAGTGGAACCCGAGATTCCAAGGCCGTTGCCTATGCCCCAACCCACACCACCCTTACCTTACCCTTCAAGACGAGACAAGGAAAAGGCACAAGAACGAAATAATTATCAATTTGAACTCTTTATGAAAATGTTTCGTGACTTGCATTTTAATATAAGTTTTGCCGACGCCTTGGTCATGATGCCTCGATTTGCCGCGAACTTCAAAAGTATTTTGAATAACAAAGAGAAATTGCAAAAGTCGTCTAGTTGTTCATCGGTTTTTCTTAGCCGCATACCTCAAAAAGTCGGTGATCCCGGCAAGTTTTTAATCCCATGTGCTATACAAGATATGGAGGAATGCTACGCCTTGGCCGATCTTGGTGCTAGTATTAATTTGATGGCTCTTGAGATTTTTAAGTCGCTCAATCTTCCCAATCTCACTCCTTCAAGAATGTCAATCGAGATGGCCGATCATTCTACGATTCTAGCTTGTGGAGTAGCCGAGGACGTCTTCGTGAAAGTTGGAAAGTTCTACTATCCCGTAGACTTTATTGTTCTTGACATTCCCATCGATCCTAAAGTTCCTCTAATTTTAGGTCGATCATTTTTGGATACCTTGAGAGCACTTATCGATGTGCATGCTAGGAAAATCACTCTTTGTTTAAATGAGGAAGAACTCGTCATAAATGCAACTCAAAACTCCACACTTTCTCATGTGTATTCTATCACGTCTTTGAACAATGTTAGTCCCATCAAACACATATGTAAAAGGATTTCAAAAAGAGTTTTAGGAGTTGATGATAAAAACGATTTTCCGTCCCCTCCGCCGGTGGAGGTTAAGAGTGTTAATCCTACAATTCCAATCACGAATGATTCTTTGAATGATGAATATGTTGATCCCGATGGGGAAGTTTTCTTTGTTGACAAACGTTTTGAGAACTTACCACCACCTTTACCAAAACAGTTTTCAAATGTGAGAATTTTTAGTGTGACTAACATCGTCTTAGAAACACCAAATATTTTCGACATAATTAAGTCGGGTTTTCATAAGGAGAGTTTAAAAGCTGAAAAGGAAAAGATTTTGAATTGGATTTAAAAGATTTTTCTACAATTCTAACTCCGTCATCACCACGTGTATTGAGTGCTACAAGCTCGTCTTCTCCTTTTGATGATGCTTTGTGTGGACTTAGTGTGGGGGAAGCCCCTTATGTTCCCTTCCCTTTCTCCACCGAGGACGAGATATTTGATCCTGGAATTGCTTATAAAGGGAAATCTCGGTCTTCCACCGATGCAATAAATGGAAAATCTTTCTATTTGATTGGTGCGAGTCTACCTCGAGTAGCTCATGGTTTTTGTGACTTACCCATTGTCCCACCCTTCTATTTCTTCTCATCTATTTTCTTGAAACCCTTTGGGTTTGTGTTGACACACGATGAAGTGGCGTTGATTTGTTTTTCCAATGAAAACGAGAACGCCATCTTCGATCCTGGTATTTTGCACCATCAAAGGACTTAGTCCTTAATACCGGTTGTTTTTGGGCCTTGTATATCATGTAAGCCCCACTAAAAATTGACCATACCAAGATAATCCCTAAATGATCACATTTATGGGAATTCGAGTCGAGCTTTTGACTCGGTTATCAAAAACAAGGTGCCTCGTGGGGGAGACCCATGCTTATCCATGTACATATTATTGCTTTCTAATTTGTTTAATGTGAGGGGATTTGTGCGCTTCCAACCTTTGTTTCGTGGTTGTTTGTGCATTGTGGTTTTTAGATCATGATCTTCACGATTGGAGCCTCTCGTGTTCGTTTTATGGGAGCACTCGATCGATAGCTTTGAAGACTTTCTCAATATCCAAATGATATATCCTTTTGATGTTCTAACCTTAGGTTTTTAGCACACTTCATAAACGGCTATTAATTTATTGGTTACACCCTTTCCATGCTAGATTAGGCATTCGACTACGTCTCTAGTATGAGGGTGTTTGCACCCCTAGACTCGAAACATTGAGGATAATGTTTAACTTTAGTATGGGGGGTGAATAGATACTTGCCTTGCCAAACCTTCACGCTTTCCAAAATTTATCTTTTTGTTATCGTTTTTGTTGCAAAATAAGGCTAAAAATGGCCAAATTTTAAAATTTTTCTCATATTTTATAAGTGCTTGAAGACACGAATGTAGATTTTCCGATGGCGAGAATAAGAGTAATTATTGACTCGACCGTGCGTGTTGAGCACTTAGCTTTGATTCCTTAACTACACATTAGGCTAAGTCTCTTAAATGAGGACGAGAAATGATAGGGTTAATTATAAGTTACTATGCTAAACGTAGAGTACTCGTATTCTTTCAAAAACTCATGTGTTCTCGTTGTTTGCTTATTCTCCCTTTGCTTGTAAATATTTTTTGCTTAATAAATATTGACTTAGCGGTTTAGTTAGGATTGTTGGGTTTCTAGTCTTTTCTAGTAGCTTCCGTGTAATTAAATTGGGAAGACATTAAGGTATCTCCAGCGTCACGGTTTTGAAGTATTGGCACCCGAATAATCAAAAGCTTCACCCAATAATAAGATTTCAAGTGCTCACCTAAATCAAGCAAACAATTTGAAGCCCCACAAGGCCGAAAAATCTATGCAAAATTGAAAGTGAATCAATCCTTAATCTTCGAAGCTTTAAAGATCCAAAATTCGCCTTAGCGTGAGGATATACGTCTTTGGCTAATAAAACCACCGATGAGGCGGATAATAAAAGGCAAGGCAAGACCGAAGTCATAATAAAAGCTTCATGGCGAAGTTGAATAAAAGATGGAGGTAAACCAAAGATAATAAGGCCCTTCCGTTAGGGGGCGTATAAAATTCTTGGTAATAAGTCTCATGTTCAAAACCGTTATAAAACCGTGTTTATCGATTCTTCTTGTCAACTTAATTTTTTTGACATCGTTGTCTATTAGGAGGGGTTATTGATTTGATGGTCTCTGTTACACCGTTAGGACTCTATTCTTAGACCTAAATCTCTATTATCGCATAAGTCAAACAATGTATCCTCGTGAGACATTCAAGACAATATAAAATATAAGAGATACAACTTAGGAATAATGGGAGGATAAGTACGTGATTAGGGCATATGAGTAGTGTTAGCATTACTAACTTATAATGACAATGATCTCGTTGCACGCTTGGCATGGAATTAGGGTGAAAATCAAGGACGATGAAATTATTTTCTAACGAAGCATTCACGTGTTCTTATTCTATGAACCTAAACGTCCCATTTTGCGATGAAAATCATACATTATGTCTAAAACGCAAGTAGTAGTAATAGAAGTAGTGTAGCTAGTTTATCATTCAATAAAGTGAATAAAAATGAATTTTGGAGGTGCTATGATACTTTATTCTAGCATTGCGTGAGGGCACGGCAACGGTTTAGTATGGGGGAGTGATGAGACTGCTTTTATACATAGTCTCATCGTCCATTTTGGGCTTAAAATGCATTATATATCATTAAAACTGCCAAATATATGCTCGTGTTTGTTGCTTGTGTATTTTAGGTACGGATATTGAGGAAATGACAAAAAGATCACAAGAATCAATCAAAAACGAACACGGGAAACGAAGCCGCACAATGAACCGGGCCCAAGAATGGAATTTCCAAAAATGACCTTGAAGTTTGAAGATTGTACAAGTTTGGTCCCTCAAGAAATGAAGACTTGTCATTTTATACCCCTGTAAATCCTCAAAATTACTTGTGGGTCCCTAAAATGTCAAGTATTTGCAAGTTTAATCCTTGAAGAATGAAGAAATTACCAAAAGATGTCCTTATACAAAGTTTATTAAACCCTTGTGCCAAATTTGACAAGTGTTCCAAACTTGTTACAAAGGAAAAAAGAGTTTTTGTTGTTTAAAACAAAGTGTACAAGACAAGAAACTTGGGGGGGCCAAGCTGACCAGACAAGAAACCTTTCCCCACCAATCATACTCATACACCTCACCTAAACCCGACCCTACCCGTTTACCCAACCCAATACCCGTCCAAACCCATTACCCAAACCCACTCACCCAGTTTATTTATTAAACTGGGTCAACCCCCAGTCAAACCCCACACTTTTTCCCTCTAAACACATTATTTAGATAAACCCACCCCCAAAATCAGATTAAAATTTCCTTTAATCACCCATAAACCCTAAAAAACCCCAGGTCGGATTAACATTAAATCAAAGGGTTTTTCTGTATAACCCTTCAGATCTCTGATTAAGCCCAACTTAAACCAATCCTACTCACAATATTCCCTCACCCGTGACCTATGTGGCCCCCACGTGTGCCCCCTGCTTCACCATTTTAAGCAACAATGGCATCTTTCAGTGATCAAACGGCACAAACGTTTTCCTTGGTCCCTAAGGACTAATAAACGTCCAAGATTGAAGATTGCAGCTGGCATGTCAACATCCCTCAAAAGAATCCAATTTGACTAAAATTCAAATTCGTCCAAGGGCTTTTATGGAATTCTACTTAGATAGGGTTTTAGTTTCTACATTCTTCTATTCAGTTGTATAAATAGGGGTCGACTTGTGACCCTTATTTTTGTTCTAGATTTTTGCTAAAAATATTGTAATCCCTTTTTATTCTATAAAAGTTGGTGTTTTATGTTAAAAGTAATTCCTTTTTATATTTAAAAGTTGGTATTGTTATTAGCATAATCTGAGTTCCATCATTTCTATTTGGTGAACATTGTGAAGTTTCAGTTTTCAAAAAGGGTTTTAAAAAGGTTTTAGATTTTCAGAAATCTAAGGTTCCAAAGAAGTGAAAGTGGAATTGGATTCTTGGTTTTCTGAATTTGTACTTGTTTTAAAACGTGTTCATTGGTTCCAAGGTTTATTGGTTTGTAAAAGATATTTGAAGAAAGAAATCAGATTTTTTGTTATTCACCTTTGTTGATCTTAGCAGAAAACTCATTGGAAGCTTGTTTCCCACTAGTTCTGCACAAGCCCGGGCTTGTTTGGAGGTGGCTTTTCAGCCATTGTGGGACCTGGATTGTAGGTCCCACAAGGTAACTAGCCTGAACTCTATTTTCAAGTTTTATTCATGTGATGTTATATGAATTTGTGAAAATCTGCTTAAGTGTTGGTTTAATCTGTTTGTTTATGCTTCTTGGGTAGTTATATGCGTGTTTAGTTAGTTTGGGACCAGTTTGGGTGTGATTTGAACTCATTTGGTTTGTAAAAAAATCATTTTCAGAAAGTAAAGGTGTGTTTGGATTTGGGTTTAAGCTTAAGGTGTGACAAGCTTTTAGCTTAATACTTCTTAGAAACACTTTGGTTATTGGTTTAGGTAGTTATCAGTAGTATAGGTTCTATTATTAATAGGTTTTAAAACAAGTGCATGCTCAAAAATTGGTAAATTGCCTAAAAATCAGTAAGGGTTATTTTATGCTTGTTTAGGAAATATTTGACCACCAATTTGTGAAGTCTGCTAGGGTAGGGTTATAACTAGGGTTTAGAACTGGTTTGAGTAAGATTGTGAGTGATAGGAGTGAGTTTTGGCCAAACCAAGTTCACCCAATTGCCATTTGTATCAGCTATTGTTCACAGACCCCTACTTAGCCCTTAACAGTGACTGAATTTGTGATTTTGTGTGTTGTTTTTTGCTTGAACTTGCTTGTTTTTATCATATACTGACTCCCTACACTCCACTGAGTGTAGGGGTGCCTTATTGTCCAAGGAAAATCCCTCAATAAGCTTTCCTAAGCTTATAAGTCACTAGACCAAAAAATTTACACTAACAGTGGGAACAAAGTTCCCCCTGCTTGCACAATAGTTACCCCTGCTCAGCTAAAAGACAAGACCTAGCACATGTCACTATCAGACTTCTCATTTCTTTGTCTTTAGTGCCTAAATTTAGGAGTTAGGGTTTCAAACTTTTTTCAATATTTTTCTTATTTAATTCCTGATTTTTAAGTTTAATTAGTTTTTAATTTACTGTTCATTTAATATTTTTAGATTAAATAGCTATTTTTAATTAACTTTTAATTTCTGATTTTTGTCTTTTAGTGACAAAAATTGTTATTTTTCAGTTTTAAAAATTTTGTTAGACTTAGAAAAATAATTTAAGATTTTTAGTTTAAAAAGTTTTTACTGTTCACTTTTTAGTTATTTTTTAGAATTAATTTAGCTTAATTAGGGTTTTTATTATAACTATTTTTGTCTTTTAGTGAAAAATTTTATATTTTTCAAACTTTTTCATTTTTCTACTGTTCCTTAGTGTAATTTTGGATTTTTAAAATTGTCAAATTATTTTTAGCATTATTTTATTATTTTTTATGATAATTTTAGTTTAAAAATAGTTTTTAGCCTTTAAAAAATAAAAAAATAGTTTTGAAAATTTAGGAAAAATACTTTTTAGTCTTTAAATAATATAAGTAACTTATTAGTTCAATAAAATAATATTTGGACATTTTGATTAATTATATTTAATTTTAGGGCTTTAATTAGCATTTAAAATTGAATATTAAATTAATAAAAGGTTTTAAAATATTTTGTTGGATTTTTATTCTTATTTATATTACTTAAGACTTAGTTTTAGCTTTTAATTAATTTTTAGGCTTAAAGTTTTTAATTTGTAGCTTTTTACGGTTTTACGTGAACGACTTTTTCGACTTAGCTTAATCCGTCTTCGTAACCGTCATTCTCTTCTCACCCCATTTCTATTTTATTTTTCTCAAATATAATATCAAACCATTAATCAATTCATTACACAACGCACTAGCCTCCTTGGGAAACGAACTTGAACTTATTTGGTCATTAGTGCTTGGTTTTCCTAAACCGACACTTAACACTTACCACTATTTTGCCTTCCTTTTCCTAAAGGGGTAAAAACTCTACATCAACTATCATCAAGGTAATAATCATCTAAGTATTGCACTAACACATCTTAATCATGTTTAGTGATCATAAAATTGATTAGCCTTAAAACTTACATTTTGAAAATGTGACAAAAGGTTTTTAATAAACTTTCTTTTTAAGAAAATGTTTTATTAAATAGAAAATGTAAATTCGAATATGGCATATTCCAAATGCCATAAGAATATCCTTTGAAGGTAGATACTTACCTCAGATATTTCTACCCCTCTAAAAGACAAAAAGAAGCAGAGTCTAGAACCGCGGTTCCTCAAATGGCTAGGCGGTTCTTTATCAATAAGGAACTGCTTGGACAATTAAAGAACCGCACACAGATAGGCCGTTGGTTTTTGTCTCCTATAAATAGTGGATCAAATCTGTATTTTCAAGAACCCTTTTTGGACATTTCTTTCTGCCATCTTTCTCTTTTCTAAGTCCTAATCATTTGTAAATTATTACTTAATGTGTTAAGGATGTTTACTTATGATTATCCTATTGATCTCCTTCTTTACCTTATCCAAAGAGAAGATCACTCACACAGTTGTGATGCGATTAAAGATGAAGGCTTGATGAAGATCATCCTCCTCTAAAGATCTAGTCATGTTCATCATTTGTTTTATTTGTGTCTTATGTAGATCCAATGTATGTGTGAATACTTGGACTAGTTGTTTTCATCCAAGTCATTTGTGTATACTTGGATTAGTTGTGTCAATCTAATGTATTTGTGAATACTTGGATTAGTCTTGTGTAAATCCATTGTATGTGTGTATACTTGCGTTTGACTTGTGAAGATCCAAGTTACATGTGTATACTTGGATATGTGTTTATTAAGTTGTAATGTATTGTGTGTAAGTTCTCACTAAACTATAAAGTGATGTGTGTATGTGTCTTGTGAGTTCTCACTTAGCTTCAAAGTGAAGAGTCGTGAAGATTGGTTCTAACTTTAGATTAGAACTCAACATCTAGCCTTGTGTCGGAAAATGGTGAAGTAGGCGATGTATGAAGATTGGTTCTAGCTTTTGGATTAGAACTCGACATCTAGCCTTGTGTCAGAATGAAGTAGGCGACGTGTGTAGATTGGTCCTAGCTAAGATTAGGTCTCGACATTTAGCTTAGTGTCAGAAAATAATGTAAGCAACGTTGTAAGGTTTTCTCTGCCAAGGCAGCTTATGGATAAGTGGAAATCTCGAGTAAGGTGTACTCGAGGAGTGGAGTAGGAACAAAGATAGAGTTTTGTTGTCAAACTACTATAAATCTTGGTGTCTCTCTATTAGGTTGTTTATTTCCTTACTATTTACTTACTTTCATTACTACATCATATACAACCACTACTTGTCATTGTTAATGCATTTGAATTGAAACTAATCATTATGCAACTAGCTTTCAAGTAAAAGATAGTTTTGAGACAACCTAATTGAAAAGAATTTTAATTAGGACGTAAACCGAAGAGAAACCATTCAACCCCCCCCCCCCCCCTTAGAGTTTCTACAATTATAGAAACTAGAAGGGGGGTTGAATAGTTTCTTAAAAAATTACTTGTTAAATAAGAGTTTTCAAAAATCCTTTTCAAAAACTTAGACTTAAGCAAATATGTGAAATCTTCTTATACACAATATGGGCAATGGATAGTGCAACTAAACTAATAATCACAAGTATATGCAAGAAAGAATAATGAATGTAAAGAGATAAGGAAAAGAAATATCAAACCGAACACCAAGGATTTATAGTGGTTCGACAACGAACCTCACTCCACGTTCCTACTCCATTCCTCGAGTACACATTACTCGAGAGTTCACCAATCAACAAGCTTCTTATGGTGGAGAAAAGCGTACACGTCGCTTAACTAGTTTCCGACTCTAAGCTAAAAGTCGAGTCATAATCTTAGCTAGAACCAATCTACACCAATATACTTTGAGGACTAAGTATTAACCTCAATACATACACAACAACCAAATAGACACAACTACTTGGATCTTCACAACTATGACACAACAATGAATAAATAAAATTTGATCTTCAATGGATCTTTGAGGTAGACACAACACTTTAAGGATGAAAGTGTTCTTCTCTTTGCACTTGGAGAGGAAGAGATGGGAGGAGAAAGATTCACTTCTAAACAAGTAGTAATTAACCAAATAATCAAGAATTTGAGTGATTTAAGAAGTATGAAAGAATCCGAGATTATATGTTCAAAAGAGGTGAGGAGAAAATCTGAGAATGGTCCACAATTTATAAGACAAGTATCCAACAACTATATCTGACCGTGGTTCCTTAAAGGCACCGGCGGTTCCTTATTGATAAAGAACCGCCTAGCCATTTTGCGAACCGCGACCGTAGAGTCCGCTCCCTTTTGTCTTTTAGTGGGGTCGTTCATATCTGGTGATAAAAATATCTTTAAAGGATATTTCAAACCAAGATAGAATATGCCATTTCAAATTTTCAAATATTTAATTTAATGAAACATTTTTTTTAAAATAAAGTTTAATCAAAACTTTGTCATACTTAATAAAAGGTGAGTTTTAAGAAAAAATAAATCCTTGATTACTTAATTAGGATGAATACGTGTTTGTTCATACCTTAAGTGATAATAGTTAAAATGAAAAATACGTGAACTCAAGAATTCGTTTATCGTTGTTTTCGTAAATGCTTGTTTTTATATATTGTCGTAATCAAAACAAAGCGAGACCAAAAAATGCAAGTAACGTTTTTAGGCATCATTGCATTAACAATCTCCCCCTTTTTGATTCCGACAATACATAAACCCAATCACAAGAAAAACAAGATTTTCGAAGACGAGTTTATTTCATTTCTCCCCCTTTGTCGAAGAAAAAAGGTTGCTAAAGTCTTTGTAGAAGAAAAAATCGGACTTTGCAAATGCTCCCCCTTGGTGCTTACTCCCCCTTGCTTGGGGCACCAAGGAATCGAGCTTTGGTGACAAGCTACATAGAAGGGTTAGTAGAAGAAAAGAAACACCCAACATAATATAGCAAAGATCACAAAAAAAAATAAACCAAAATCCAAGATAAGTCATGTTAAAAGAAAAACATGAAAGAAGATACAAGGAAATAAATCATACAAAGATGTATGAAAAACAAAACAAGCCAAAAGAAAAGCATAAATCTAATCCTAGTTAAACTAGAACTCTAAGATTTACTTGAATAAGATGTGTTGAGAAATAAGCAAGCCACATGCTTAGATGAAAGACAAGGTAGTAGCGGAAGAATGTGGTGGTGGCTTGGTAGTAATCTCATAGTCACAGTGAAGAGGATGTTTGACTAAGAGACTCTTGATGTAATTCAAATCCTCATAGATATGAGCCATAGCAAGATGTTGACATTGACAACGTTGACAATATGTCTCATGATGCATGACATTATCATGCGAGGGAGGAAGAACACTAAATAGTAGTGGTGAAAGAAAAGAAGTTCCACAATCAACACTCTTAGAAGGAGAAGAAATGTGATTTTGCGTGTTCTTGGGTGAATTTGGATTGAAAGCAATTGGGGGAAATGGAGGAAAATCAAGGCTTTCATTTGGTGAGTAAGACATTTTGATATGACAAAGGATGCAAAATGCTTAAGGTTAAACAAAGAAAGCTCAAGATATTTTGAGGGTGGTCAAAGGGTTGAAACTAAGATTACAAAAAGTGTTGGAACAAATTTGGAGTTTCAGAAGAACCCGATAAAGGAAGCTCTGCCCGCGGTTCCTTATTTCCACCAGCGGTTCCGTATATATATATATGGAGTCATGGTCTATTTAGAGAACCGCCTACAGAGGCTGTGTTTTGGTGGAGAGGAGGTGTAACACCCCATTTGGTAAATGGAATATCATAGGATAATTATGGCGTGTCATCAAAGCATGCAAGGTAAATGTCTAAACATTACTGACCATAAAAGGGAATACCGAAATCAAACATGGTAGTCCAAAGTAAGCTCACACACATACAATATAAGTACTAAAATGAAAAGGACTAAACAATGTCTAGAATGAATATAACGTAGTGAAACGTATATAAAAGCATAAGGTAAAAGAGACTGGATAGCTTCCATCCATATGCACATACTCTCAAGATCCTACAAGCGTCCTTGAGTACCTGCCGTTTGAGAACATGGAAATGGAAACGACTGAGCAAAAAGCCCAATGAACGCATATATAGCATAGCATGATATGAATAACATAACAAAGACATATAAAGCATATAAAGCATGAATAGCAACATAAATGATTAAGTCCTGGAAAACCTGGAACATGTTTATAAACTGGTTTTATAATCTAAAAAGCTTATGTTTACTTATGAAAATTTGTATTTTAAGTTATATCCAAAAGCCCATATAGGTCATGAGGTAATCAACGTGCATGAATACCTAGAGGGGTGACCTCATAATGCAATTAGAGGGGCTGCCCTAATTATATTGGTTTGTGTAGGAGGGATCAGCTCCAATCTGAAGGATGCAAGGCACACACCACATTTACCATGAAATCCTGAATGAAACATGTAACTAGGATGCACCCATACGCCCCACATGATAATAACAATAATGGCCAAATAACTGAAAGGGACGCCATGAGCTATCACTCCGCCGTGGTAAAGTCATAACACTGGTACCTCTAGTGTTATGGTTATGGTACCTCCATAACTAGATGAAACTGGCATGCATGTATATGGCTTAGGTATTTAAAATATAACATAAGCAATGTAAAACATGTAAAATAACTGGGGAAACAGATGGCTGCAAACGAGGAATCCTAATAAAGGAAGAGAATGTCCATACTGAAGGACGGAATATCTGTACCTTATGGCCAATAGAAGCTACGCCTTTACGGATACTATGTAAGATAAGGGACGTGTATGAGTTCTCAGATATATTGTGTATTTTACTCGTTTTGTTTGTTCTTAGCTTATTTTACCTGTTTTGTCATGTTTTAGTGTTTGATGTATTACCTAGTATTTATCCATGCATTCTGATCATATAAGTCATGTATTCTTGATTTACTATACTTGTATTGTAATACTGAGTAACTTTCTAAAAATAGCAGGTTTCCTGAAATAGAAAGTTTCCAAAAATAGTAAGTTTCCAAAATATAGAAAGTTTTCAAAAATAGTAAGTTTTCATAAATATAAATAAGTTGAATAACTTAGTCTAAAATATAAGTTAAGGCTTATTTGTCATAATATATAAGTCATGGAGTTAATAGTAAAGTTTATTAATTAAATATTATAAGTAAAGGTGATTATTAATTATTAATAAAATACATGGTTTAATAATTAATAAATGACATGATAATATTAATAAAACTTTACCTTAATATAATAATTAAATTAACATGGTTTTAATTTAATTGTTCTAAAATAAATACTTAGGTTAAAACATGATTTAATTAAATTAAATGAATAACCTAAGTCATGAGTTAATTAATTTAATAATGCTTGAGGGAAAATTAATTAAATAATTAACTTATAAAAATAATAACTTGGCCAAATTAAATATACCCGAGCCCCTAGCCGGAGTCAACAAATCAGCCCGGACCAAACACACCCCAGCCGGTGGCTGGTGGTTCGTCCGTCGCTAAAAAGCCATTGGCTATAGTCGCGGCTGCCACTGGCTGACTGTGGCTTGTCACTGGTTGGCCGTGGCTTGCCACTGGCCGACTGTGGTTCACACCGGCTTAATCCGGTTGCCACTGATTAGCCAAAACACACACCGGCTGTAGCCGGTTCCCCCATGTCTAGCAAAAAGTTCCACCGATAGCCTATGTAGTCTCGGTTGACACTAAATACCAACTGGTTCCCCCTGTGGGGTTCCTTCTTGCTGTTGACCGAAACCCAAACACCACCGCACCCAATTGGGTTGCAGCTGGTGGGCTAAATCAGCCACTGAGAGTCATACAACTCTCGGTTTAGGCGCTGTCGAGCCAAAACCAAACACCAAACTCGATCCTAGACTTGTTTTCACCCTTCTTGATCATGTGTTTATAAATAAATTAAATAAGAACATAAATAAATATTGAATTGAAAAGAAAAGGGTTAAATTTTATTTACCAATGCTTGAATGAAAAGAGGTTTGAATCACTAACACGTATTTGTAATTACCCAAGATTAAAATCAACAATTTCTTCTCCCTTGTTCTTGACCCAAAACCGGCAGAACCTTAAGGTGTTACTAGGGTTTTTGTTTGTTTTACTTGAAAGCTAATAATGAATTATTCCCTAGGAGTTTTACTTAGTTTACAACATGGACTAATTAATGGGTCGGGCCAAAAGTACCTCTCCCTTTCTTTGTTCTATGTCGCGACTACAAAGAGCCCAAACACCAAAACCATAGTTTTTCCATGATTAATATTATCATGCATATCCATGTTTAATTATTCGTGAATTAATTATTATGCGTAATATTTATCGTGCATTAATAATATACGTAATTCTTGTAATTAATTTTTCGTGACAAGTGTCGTATGTTATTAATGGTAAGTTTTAATTTGGTCGTATTTTCATGCATGTAGTGTTCATAGTTATTGTTCATGATATTTTAATGCGGGTTTTACAACTCTTCCCCTCTAAAAGTATAATTCGTCCTCGAATTAGAGAAAACGTAAACTGAAAGAAAACATACCCGAATCAAAACTAGAAATGAGGGTAAGAAGTCCGGATAGACTCCTCCGTCTCCCAACTGGCTTCCCGCTCAGGATGATCCCTCTAGAGGATTTTGACGAATAGGATCGTCTTCCTCCGCATGACACGACCTTGGCGCTCAAGAAGTCTCTCGGGTTCTTCGACATATGAAAGATCCTCTCGAATCTGCTCGAGTGGATACTGAACAACAAGCAGGGGATGATAATTGTACCCGCTGAGTAAGGACACATGGAACACGTTATGGACATGAGATGGCTGAGGTGGCAATGCAAGACGATACGATACCTCGCTAACACGCTCTATGACATCAAACGGTCTAATGAAACGAGGACTAAGTTTCCCCTTGATTCTAAAGCGCTTGACTCCACGTGCTGGTGATACCTTGAGGAAGACATGATCACCTACGTTGAAGAATAAATTTCTACGGTGTTTATCAGCATAGCTCTTCTGACGAGCACGAGCTTCTTGCAGCTTCGCCTTGGCGATGGCGACCTTTTCATTGGTCACCTCAATCATCTCCGGACCCTTAATCAGTCGCTCACCCACCTGATCCCAACAGATTGGGGCGCGACACTTCCTGCCATACAACATCTCGAAAGATGCACACTTGATGCTACCGTGCCAGTTGTTGTTGTATGCAAACTCCACCAAGTAGATATAATTGTCCCAACTCCCTATCCATTCTAAAGCACACGCCCGCAACATGTCCTCTGTTAGTGCAAACATTACGATGCTTTGTCGATATAATCTCTTTATGTTTTGTTGATGACAAACGTATAATTCACAATACATTATGTAAAATGTTAAGGTACTCGTAATCACTTAAGAATACATTTGTATACTTCTCTCGACACCTCCAAGATCGCATTCGGCATGAATCACTCAAGGTATGTACATACATGTCATTAACCTAACTAAGTGATCAAGGATTAATATGTTCTTAAAACTCACTTTTATACAAAGTGACAAAGTAATTTTTAATTAACTTTATTTTTAAGAAAATGTTTTATTAAAAAGAAAAATGTAAATCTGAATTTGGAATATTCCAAAGAATATTCCCTAAGGTATATTCCAAAGCATATTCTTTAATTTGAATTTGGCATATTCCATATTCCAAAGGAATATCCTTTGAGGGTATAAACTACCCCAGATGGCATATCCCCACTAAAGGACAAATTTGCACGAACTCCAACGCGGAGGTTCCTTAAAGGAACCCGCGGTTCCTTATTGATAAGGTACCGCGGGTAGAGATAAAGAACCGCGGGTGTTTTTTACTGTTGCAATGTTGTCCTATAAATAGTGGATCATTTCCAGGTTTTCTTTCAACCCTTTTTGCACAGTTTCTTCAAAAACATCTTTAAACCCTTGATTAGTTAGTTTAGATTAAACTTGTTTAAGATGTGATTCTCTCCTTCAATCTCCTCATCCTCTTAAGTGCAAAGAGAAGATCACTCACACATTTGTGATGTGATTAAAGATGAAGTCTTGATGAAGATCATCATGTTCATCATTTTTATTTGTGCCTGGTATAGATCCAATGTATATGTGTATACTTGGATCAATCTTGTGTAGATCCAATGTATATGGGTATACTTAGATCAATATTGTGTAGATCCAATGTATTTGTGAATACTTGGATTAGTTGTGTTAATGCATTGTATTTGTGAATAGTTGAATTAAGTCTTGTGTAAATCCATTGTATATGTGTATACTTGGATTTATGTTGTGTAGATCTAAGTTACATGTGTACACTTGGATATGTGTTTTATTGAGTTGTAATAGGTAAGAGTTGTGAGTTCTCACTAAACTATAAAGTGATGTGGTTGTGTCTTGTGAGTTCTCACTAAACTATAAAGTGATGTAGTTGTGTCTAGTGAAGTTCTTATTTAGATTCAAAGTGAAGAGTCGTGAAGATTGGTTCTACCTTTCGATTAGAACTCGACATCTAGCCTTGTGTCGTAAAATGGTGAAGTAGGCAACGTTGTGAAGATTGGTTCTACCTTTCGATTAGAACTCGACATCTAGCCTTGTGTCGTTAAATGCTGAAGTGGGCAACGTTGTGTAGATTGGTCCTACCTAAGATTAGGACTCGACATCTAGCTTAGTGTCGAAAATTATGTAAGCGACGTGTATGGTTTTCTCCCCCTTGAAAGGAGTTTTGTTGACTAGTGAAGTAACTCTCGAGTAATGTGTACTCGAGGACTGGAGTAGGGCGAAGAGGAGCTTCGTGACCGAACCACTATAAATCATCGTGTCGGTACTTTCCTTTACATTTATGTCTTTACTATTATAGATGTATTTATATGTTGTGTGTTGTGTGCATCTCATAATCTAAACATCTAAGTTGCGGAAAAGCTAAGGCTTAGTACGTGTGTGCTTCGTGTTTAGATTATGGTCAAGTGTGCATCCTTTAGTCTAAACATCTTAGTTGCGGAAAAGCTAAGGCTTAGTACGTGTGTGCTTAGTGTTTAGACTATTTCTTGATGTACACTTGATTTGATGTGTTTGTGTGTTTCCTTACTTATAGTTATTATCTATTACAAACACATCTCATATCTAGTCAAGCTTAATCGAGAATTTGATACAAACGATTGTCAAGTTTTACAACGTATCAATATTTGGCATCCATTGTAGGCGGTTCTTTATTGAGCCCGCGGTTCTTTATTGATAAGGAACCGCGGTGATATTTAAGGAACCGCGACCAGTGGAATAAACAAAATGTTTTGAAAATGAACTAGAAACTATTCAACCCCCCCCCTTCTAGTTTCTACAATTGGTATCAGAGCGAGGTTATTCAAGATCTTTGAAGTATATTGTACTTTAAAGCTTGGATCGATCTTTGCTCTCTTTTTCAAGATAAATGATTTTTAAAATGAAAACGGTTTTTAAAAATAGAGACGATCTTTGTATCAAATTGTTCATGAAGAGTGATTAGTTATGAAATGTATTTTGTTGTTTCATTCGTACAAGTTTTGGTGTTAAATAAACTTTGTATAATAGCTTGAATTAAATCTTTTCATGTTTGGAAGTATAAAAATCTTTTGTGTCATAATTAACTCTAAAATACGAGTTCTGTGTGTCTAAAATGATTTTTTAGAGCCCTAAGTCCTTCCAAAAAGTTACCAAATGATTTTGGCCAAAAACCTCATTATTGTCCTCTGGAAGCGGTTCTTTATCTATTCCCCACGGTTCCTTATCAATAAGGAACCGCGGTCAGTCCGACACAGATTTTTGAAAACTTTGAAAAATCATATAAAATCAACCGTAAGTCCGTAGAAGTCGTGCCACTCGTCATTTCAAACGTAATTGAATTTTCTTTCAATTAAAAATGCTTCCAAACCTTTATTCAAACTTTAAAATTTGGATGGTTTCTAAGTTCCATACTTTGTCCAAAGTATTGAGCGTCGGTTTGTCGTAAAACTTGTGTTTTACTCTTTTCTATTAAGTTGGACATCTCTTGGTGATATATCTTTGAAAATTGATATATTTACAAAGTGTTAAACTTAATTAAATTTTAAATGGGTCAAAGACTATTTTCAAATAAAATCAAGCTATGAATACTTTGTTGTATCTAACACTCAAAACATGGACGAATGCTTTTATGTGTTAAGCTAATTGTTTGTGTGTGTTTCCTTGTGTGTTATTATTATATGTAGACATTATTAAGTGTTCCTTGCTATTTGTAGTAGTATTTCTTATATGTCTAGTCTCTTGTGCCTTGCTTGGTATTTGTTAGTATCTAGTTTTTCCTAATTAGGATGTATGCTAGATTTCTTGCATTTTAGTTGCAACATTATGTGTACATTGCATATAGGATTAACATCTCTTGGTTTACAAATGTTACATAAACATTTTGTACACCTTGGCATGTTCTTTAACACTTTTAGGTTTGAAAGCTTTGGGAGCTTGTCAAATCTTTTGATATGGGTCGTCTTACTCGAAAATTGTCTTATTAGTTCAAGTAGATTAATGTCTCACTATAAAACATGAAACACCCTTTGAAAATCTTAGCTATTTTCTCTTAAAAGAGTGTTTGTGGGAATCAAGAAAGATTTCGATTAAATATCAATGCATTATTCAAACTATGATTGGTATCATTATCGAATCTAATTGACATGTTTTTTAGTGTAGACATGAATGTGGTTTATTAATAATATACATCGGATCATAACTCACACTTGTGTTGATGGTGTTATATTGAATCTACTTGTTCAAATTGTTAGACATATTTTGTTTAATAATTACTTATAATGCACAATAGAGTCGGTTTGATAACTTGGATGTTTCATCCGAAATACTCAAGTAATTTACATTGCTATGCAATTTATAAATGTGTCATTTCCGAAAGACCAATCAAGAGTGTTCCTTTGGTTTGTGTAAACTTTGTTTATACACTTCAAAGTTATTGGCCTCAAGTTCTATTAAGGTAAATAACCTTAACTAGACTTGTTTGACAAAATATGAAATGGTGCATTCTTAACCCTCATTAGGTCATGCATTGTGTCGTCATGCAAGTTTCATCCTTGCTAAACTTAATTAGGCAATTGTTGGAATTACATTTTGTCTAACTTGAGAATGACTACTAGAGAATTTATGCACTAGGATCTTAATTTTACCTAACGACTGAATTACTTCCATGTGGGAAGTTGAGTTGGTGTATAACTCATAAAAATGGTCGTGTTTAGATTTAATTGAGCACCTCTAGTGATAGTCTCATACTCATTCTCTAAATTGGCTAAATGGCTCTTCCTATATATGACTAATGATAGTTTACTTTGATG
Source organism: Glebionis coronaria (assembly GCA_025667525.1). Taxonomy (NCBI): domain Eukaryota; kingdom Viridiplantae; phylum Streptophyta; class Magnoliopsida; order Asterales; family Asteraceae; genus Glebionis; species Glebionis coronaria. The sequence continues at coordinate 45,604,933 of CM046875.1, forward strand.
AACTTTGTACGTCATTAGGAGTCTTTTTCTTTTGTAGCCATTAGCTTTTTCTTAGCTTTCTTCTTACGTGCTAATTGAACCTATGTGTCTTCCCTTTGTGTGTGTTCTAGTTTTTTTTTCTCTTAAGCATGACTTTATGATAAGTTAGACTAGAACATTAGGATTTGCTGAATTGGAAAATCCTCCTTCACCACCTAAACCAAGCGGCTGTAGGCGGTTCTTTAAATAGACCGCGACTCCATATCAATATGGAACCGCCGATGGAGATAACGAACCGCGGGCAGAAGCTCTCAATTTCGGGTTTTCTGAAACTTCCCAATTGTTCCAACACCCTTTGGAATCTTTGTTTCAAACCTTTGATCACTTCCAAAATATCTTGGGCTTTCCCTTTTTAACCCTTTACTAGTTTGGATCATCCCCTCACCCTTTTAAACCCTCCTTGTTAGCCATGTTCTTCACACCTCAAACCATTCATCCTTACCCCTTAAACCGCCCATTACTACCATGGTTTCTACAAGAACCTCCAATTCATCCAAAACCTCCTCTTCAAAGAGGCACCTCAAAATTAATATTAAGTTACCCAAACTTAACTCTTCACCCTTTCACGCACTTAAGAATGAGATTGTGCCCATTCTCATCTCTTCATCACCCTTACCACCTCTTGCTCCATGCAAGACTACCTCAACACATGACACCAACCATTCACATGGTTCTACCTCCTCTTCATTCCAATCTAGAATGAATGAGCTAACCTCACCCTTCATTCCTAGTACTATCTTGGATGTGACTACCCAACCTCAACCTATCCAAAGCGTTCCCGTTGAGAATGACTTTGTTGAACCCTTGGTGACATCACCTTTTACCCCACCATATTCACCCTCTTCACCCATATCACCTTTGGAGAACATACCACATCCTCCACCACCCACATCACCCATCACCTTGTCTTATAATTAAGCATGTGCATTGCTTATTAATAAGACACCCAATTTAAGAAAATCTTAGATTTCTAGTGTAACTAGGATTAAAATTATGCTTAAGTTTTAGGCTTGTGTTTCATACATTTTTGTATGATCTTTACTCTCCTGTATTTCCTTTCATGTTTTTCAACATGATTTATCTTTGGGTCTTGGATCTCGTTATTCTCATGATCTTTCTTTTCTTCTTTATTTTCTCACTCGGTTTTCAAGGAAGGTTAGATTTATATCTAATTCGTCTCCTAGTAAGATTGACAACTTAAAATATTTCTTTTGAAATATTCAAGCAATTTTAACTTGCAATTACAATTGTTAAAAGTCATATCCGAAGCATTGACTTTCAAGCCTTTTAGCATCTTATGTTAAATTATTTGACCAAGTGATTTTCCTTTGAGTCGATAATCGTTTTTTTGGACACCCAATGTCCACGGTTCCTCAAATAACCTTGGTCTCATTATTGATAATGAACCACGGACCTATTTAACGAACCGCGGCCATTGAGTCCCTTGTTCGTTTTGGTCTTTTTCTCTTTTGACGAGTTTTCTTGAAGATTCCTTCTTTTCTTCTCTTTTTAGTTTCTTCTCTCGTTTCGTGAAGTTATCCTTAACTTCTTTGTTGAGTCTCTCTCAATTCATTTTAATCATGCTCTTCTAAGTTGAGTCACTTTCTTCTATTCTTTCTAAACTAAGTTGAGTCGAGCCTCACCCTTTCCTCATCATGTAATTGTTCTTTGAACATTCATAATGATTGAGAAGAGCTACGAAACTTTGAGCATGTAGTTTATCGTATGCTAAACACCATTTGGTATCGACATACATAAGCATCCTTGCCTATAATGTCTTATATCCAGAAAAAAATTTAAAGCGTCGATTTATCCGCTTTTGGTTTTTTTTTTGGTCAAAAATGTCTCTAGGTTGAGATATTTTTGTTCTTCTTTGTTGAGAGTTGATTGCGGTTAAAATTTACAATTAGTATGGGTGATTCCATCAATTCTAAGTTTTTAACCCCTTGAGATGATATCTTCAAATTTTTGGATGTTTCTTTTCTACCTCTATTCCAACAATTTTGAATTGATTTCCTCAAAATCCTCTCCTTGTTTTTTTGAGAGTTGATGGTTAAATCTTGAATTTTCTTGGGTGATTCCAAAAAATTCTAAGCTTTTTACCCTTTGACATATTATCATTACAATTGGTATGGATGTTCCTTTTTTTTCTCTATTCCAACAATTGTGAATCGATCTTGTCAAGATCCTCTCCTTTGTTTTTTGGATTGATAGCATCGCGTTCACACTTATTTCTCCAATGCTTGTCATTGTTTGTGCAAACAACTTGTTTATCATCCTCATTTCTCTTTTCATCATAGTCCTTCTTTCTCTCTTTTCGACTATGTGAAATTGTTTTTATTGTCCATGTCATACTCTCTTTAGTTTGGTATTTTTGCCATGATATTAAAGTAGAGTATGTCCTCTCGACAATATTTTATCTTTTTTTTACATCGCTATATATATATATATATATATGCTCTTGTTCACTAACTTTGTTTTTAGGACACCTAACCCTTCTTTGTAGCTTGTCACTTTTCTTGCTTTGTTGGTGCCTCAAGCAAGGGGGAGCTCATATCAAGGGGGAGCATTTTCAAGAGTTCAACTCATTACATTTGCGATCGTTCACTCACTTAAATTGCATTCATTGAACATCTTGCAAGTAATGAATTTTGGAATCTCAAAGATAAGCATATTATTATGCATAGAGTTGGTTAACCTATGGTCATTGAAGACTTCACTAGGATGACGCAAGCTCGATATAATTAGATGATGGGTCTATGCTTTTTTGAATGCATGTTCTCTCAAAGTTGATCCTCTCCTTCTACAAATGTTGACTAACTTTTTTATTCGACAAAAAGGGGAGAAGTAAGTGTAAACGAGTAGCTTATACATTTTAATATGAGTTGCGGTTTACTTGTTTGTCATCATCAAAAAGGGGGAGATTGTTAGTGCAAACATTACGATGCTTTGTCGATATAATCTCTTTATGTTTTGTTGATGACAAACGTATAATTCGCAATACATTATGTAAAATGTTAAGGTACTCGTAATCACTCAAGAATACATTTGTATACTTCTCTCGACACATGTACAAACATGTCATTAACCTAACTAAGTGATCAAGGATTAATATTTTCTTAAAACTCACTTTTATACAAAGTGACAAAGTAGTTTTTAATTAACTTTATTTTTAAGAAAATGTTTTATTAAAAAGAAAAATGGAAATTTGAATTTGGAATATTCCAAAGAATATTCCCTAAGGTATATTCCAAAGCATATTCTTTAATTTGAATTTGGCATATTCCATATGCCAAAGGAATATCCTTTGAGGGTATAAACTACCCCAGATGGCATATCCCCACTAAAGGACAAATTTGCACGGACTCCAACGCGGAGGTTCCTTAAAGGAACCCACGGTTCCTTATTGATAAGGTACCGCGGGTAGAGATAAAGAACCGCGGGTGTTTTTTACCGTTGCAATGTTTTCCTATAAATAGTGGATCATTTCCAGGTTTTCTTTCAACCCTTTTTGCACAGTTTCTTCAAAAACATCTTTAAACCCTTGATTAGTTAGTTTAGATTAATCTTGTTTAAGATGTGATTCTCTCCTTCAATCTCCTCATCCTATTAAGTGCAAAGAGAAGATCACTCACACATTTGTGATGTGATTAAAGATGAAGTCTTGATGAAGATCATCATGTTCATCATTTTTATTTATGTCTGGTATAGATCCAATGTATATGTGTATACTTGGATCAATCTTGTGTAGATCCAATGTATATGGGTATACTTGGATCAATATTGTGTAGATCTAATGTATTTGTGAATACTTGGATTAGTTGTGTTAATCCATTGTATTTGTGAATACTTGGATTAAGTCTTGTGTAAATCCATTGTATATGTGTATACTTGGATTTATGTTGTGTAGATCCAAGTTACATGTGTACACTTGGATATGTGTTTTATTGAGTAGTAATAGGTAAGAGTTGTGAGTTCTCACTAAACTATAAAGTGATGTGGTTGTGTCTTGTGAGTTCTCACTAAACTATAAAGTGATGTAGTTGTGTCTAGTGAAGTTCTCACTTAGTTTAAAGTGAAGAGTCGTGAAGATTGGTTCTACCTTTCGATTAGAACTCGACATCTAGCCTTGTGTCGTAAAATGGTGAAGTAGGCAACGTTCTTTCCTTTCGATTAGAACTCGACATCTAGCCTTGTGTCGTTAAATGGTGAAGTGGGCAACGTTGTGTAGATTGGTCCTACCTAAGATTAGGACTCGACATCTAGCTTAGTGTCGGAAATTGTGTAAGCGACGTGTATGGTTTTCTCCGCCTTGAAAGGAGTTTTGTTGACTAGTGAAGTAACTCTCGAGTAAGGTGTACTCGAGGAGTGGAGTAGGGCGAAGACGAGCTTCGTGACCAAACCACTATAAATCATCGTGTCGGTACTTTCCTTTACATTTATGTCTTTACTATTATAGATGTATTTATATGTTGTGTGTTGTGTGCATCTCATAATCTAAACATCTAAGTTGCGGAAAAGCTAAGGCTTAGTACGTGTGTGTTTCGTGTTTAGATTTTGGTCAAGTGTGCATCCTTTAGTCTAAACATCTTAGTTGCGGAAAAGCCAAGGCTTAGTACGTGTGTGCTTAGTGTTTAGACTATTGCTTGATGTACACTTGATTTGATGAGTTTGTGTGTTTCCTTACTTATAGTTATTATCTATTACAAACACATCTCATATCTAGTCAAGCTTAATCGAGAATTTGATATAAACGATTGTCAAGGTTTACAACGTATCAATATTTGGCATCCACTGTAGGCGGTTCTTTATTGAGCCCGCGGTTCTTTATTGATAAGGAACCGCGGTGATATTTAAGGAACCGCGGCCAGTAGAATAAACGAAATGTTTTGAAAATGAACTAGAAACTATTCAACCCGCCCCCCCCCCCCCCCCCCCCCTCTTATAGTTTCTACATCCTCTAATGTCTAAATGGTATGCTCCGACTGTCCGTCTGTCTGAGGATGGAAGGCAGTGCTAAGCTTAAGTCTGGTGCCCCAAGCTTTATACAGACTCTGCCAGAAACGCGATGTAAAACAAGGGTCTCTATATGAGATGATGTCGGATGGAGTACCATGTAGTCGCATGATCTCCTGCTGGAATATATCTGCCAATCTGCTAACTGAATAATCCTTGCGGATTGGTAGGAAATGTGCAGACTTGGTCAATCGATCAACAATTACCCAGATGACGTCATGTTTCTTCTGAGTCTGCGAAAGTCTAGTGACAAAATCCATGGAGATCTTGTCCCACCTCCAGTCTGGAATGTCTAATGGTTGTAGTAAACCACTAGCTCTATGGTGTTCAATCTTAACCTGCTGACCGATAAGACATTTGGAAATGAAGGTGGCGACATACTGCTTCATACCACTCCACCAAAAATGCTGCTTGATGTCATGGTACATCTTGGTGGAACTAGGATGAATGGAAAATGGAGAGCTGTGAGCTTTTGCCAGCAAAGCCTCCCTGGGTGTAATGTCATTAGGAACAACTAGTCGGTTGCCCTGCCATAAGATACCCTCATCATCAACACGAAACTCCATCTGCTGATCAATGTTCTGAATGATAGCCCAAATCTCACCATCATCTTTCTGAGCTTCCTTGATCTTAGAATGTAAGTCTGGATCAACTCTAAGATTAGCCCAATAACCATGTTGTCCTTGTACACATAGCTCAACGTCTATCACCTCCCAGTCACAATGATTTCATTTGCAGCCTTCATGCCAGAAAATCAAGCCTGACCTTCTGATTAAGGCCTCTGCCACCACATTTGCCTTACCATGATGGTACTGAATGTTGGTGTCATAATCCTTCAGAAGCTCTAACCATCTTCTCTGCCTTATGTTCAGCTCACGCTGAGTGAAGATATACTTGAGACTCTTTTGATTTGTGAAGATGTCACATGATTTAACATATAAGTAATGCCTCCAAATCTTCAATGCAAAAACAACTGCTGCAAGCTCCAAGTCATGTGTAGGATAGTTTTCTTCATAAGGCTTAAGTTGTCGCGATACATAAGCAATAAGTTTTTCATGTTGCATGAGAACACATCTAAGACCCTTTCCTGAAGCATCACTATAGATCTGAAATCCACCTGTGACAAATGGGAGAGTAAGAATAGCTGCAGCTACCAACTTCTGCTTAAAGTCTTCAAAGCTCTTCTCCCGCTCATCACTCTAGACGAATTTCTCCACTTTTCGCATCATCTTAGTCAAAGGTAGTGATTAACGTGAAAAGTTATCCACAAAACATCGATAGTAACCAACTAAACCTAGAAAACTTCTGACCTCTTGATGATATGGCTTTTATACATGATCTCATCGTTCTTTTCGGGCTTTAAATGCATTAAAATGTCATAAAATACCATATATGTGCTTGTATTTGTTTACTTGTGTATTTTAGATAAACCCTTGAAGACTTGAAGATGTACAAGATTGATCCTCAAAATATGAAGAAATGACACTTAAAACCCTTGTATATTCATAATTACAAGTTTGGTCCCTTAAGTTTTTCAAAATTACAAAATGGTCCTTCAACTTTGAAGAATTGGCTAGTCCCTCATCAATTCGAAATTGTCAATAATGGTCCCTCATGAAGTCAAAGATACAATGAAGATGTTTGAAGATCAAGAATGTCCAAGATCAGTCCTTTAAATATTCAAAATTGGCAAAAACAACCCTTGAAACCCTTATCATAAAGTTTAGTGGCCAATGTGTGAATTTGGAAACTTATATAACAAAGGAATACGTTTTAAATGCTGAAATAACTTGCTATTCACTTTTTTCCAAAAACCAAGGACCAAAGCTGCCAAGTCTAAAGTTTAAATCCCTAAAAAAGCGGGTAACACTTACTGTAGCAATTTTTACCACCCAAGAACACCCTTTTACCCAGGTTTAAAAATAAAGAAAACAAAGGGGAAAAGGAAATTGACTTATCTCACGTGTGATTCACCTCACTTCAATCACATCCCACAACAAAAACCTCAACTCCCACTATCAGAAAGACCCCACAAGTACCTCTCACATGACGACACATGGCAGAGAATTATGACATGGAAAAATCAATGGACTAGAGTTATTCCTTGGTCACTAAGCACTCAATGAACATCCCTGATTCACCAAAGCAAGCTGGCAACAAGCCTAGAAGATTCTGCAAGGCTAGTTTAGGGAATTCAGTTCATTAGGGTTTATGAATAGTAGTTGTAAGCATTTGCCTATAAAAGGAGGCCCAGTATGTGGAGAACCCCTTGTTCCAGGCTTGCTATTACTCTTTGTAATTTCTTTTTAGTCAAATAAAAGTTGGTATTTTTCTAAAAATATAATTCCTTTTTAATTGTTAAAAGTTGGTATTAAGCATAGCAAGTCTGAGTTCCATTGTTTATCTTTTTATAAATTCGTTTTGGAAAAGTTTTCAAACGGATTTGTGAAGTGTTTGTGGAAAAGTGAAAATCATTGGATATTCTGTCTGTTTTTGTTCTTGTGATTTTGTAGGTACAAAAGTGGAAGTTGTTGCTTGTTTAGCTAACACCTAAGCTCAAACAATCCAAGGCTTGGATTGTAAGTCTTGGAGGTTTGTTCTCTAAATCCCTTTTTAATATTTTGTCAAATATCTGATGAATATGTGATTTGTGGATTTGATGTTTTGATTGCTGTTTATTTGGTTCTAATCTGTCTCATAGGATATATTGGACCTATTGTCACCTAGATCTTGTTGATTGTACGGTTTAAAATCAGATTTGAGTGAAAAAGTTTGATTAAGGGTTGTTTGTGTCTACTGGTTCAAAGGCCTTAGGGCCTTGGAGCTTGACTCCTTTTGGTTTGTATGTGTTTGTTTGCTGATATGAAAGATGTTTTAAGTATTGGTTAACTCTTAAATATAGTAAAACTAAAAAAACGTAGGTTGCTGGGTTTTAAACACAATTTTCAGTCAAACACATCAGAAGGTTTGATTTGCTTGTTTGTATGAATTGAGGTCTGAAACTTGGCATGCTTATAGTTTTGTTGGGTGTATAGCTCTACAATATCTGGTTTTGGAGTTTGGTGGCTTATTGTGTAGTTTATAGCTTATTGAATTTCAGCTTTTGGTCAAGTAGATCAGCAAATGCATGCTATGTGATTTTGATGCACTTGGACTGATTTGTGTTGTTTTATGCTTTTAAATGGTTCATTATACCTACTTGGTGTGTGCTAATTGTTTGCTGCTTATTTCACAAGCTTATAAGCCCACTGGCTTATAGTGCTTATTCTGCCAAAAAATCAAGCATAGTAAGACAACTGTCTTGCTAGGCTCATTGGTCTAGACCTCTAGACTTGATCTAAAATAGCTTCAAACAAGCTTATTTACATCTCATAACCAAGTCTTGCTAGTTTGGTGATTTTTGGAACACGGTGACTTTCGTTGACCAAGGCAAAAAGTGCTTATCAGTTAGATTAGCTTATTGAAACGTGCCACAACTTAGTTATTGTACTTTTCATCATTTATCTCACCTTATAAGCTAAACTGGAAAAAATCAGAACTTAATAAGAGCTTTTCACTAGGAAATTAACTTTTCTTATTTCAAAAGAGTGCTTATTGGTTCACACAGCTTATTGTACTTGGATTATTGGGATTTTCTTTGTTGATTAGTCTTAGTTAGGCTATTTGTGAGCTTTTGCAACAAACCATAACTTCTGAAACGTCCTAGAACTCTATCCTGACTATTTTGTCGTTTTGTGGATTTCTACTTTGCTTATTTCTAGCTTACTGAGTGTGCTTTTTCAAAATTTCTTTTCATAGATCTCTTAGGCATCTCAAAAGAAGGTTGTGTGTTTAAGCAGAGCTTATGGCATTGGCTTATTGCTTAATGGGCTTATTGGCCCAATAAGAATAAGCTGTTGACTATTTAAGCTGTGATAAGCTCAAAACCAGCTTTTGGGCCTTCAGACTTTTGTGTTTAGAACTGAATTTTGAGTCAAATAGGGCTTTTTTCAGGTCATTTGGACCTAGTTTGACTTTTGGGGCCCAAAAGCCCATTAAGGTTGACTGTTTTTGCTTTTAGCCCATTTGGGGGCCCATTAGGGGTAATTTGGTAATTCACTTTCATTTCTGATTATTTAGGTTAAAATAAACTAGTTTGCAAGTTTTTAGAATTTTTTATAATTTTTGGATTTTTAATATTATTTTATTATTAAATTTCAATTATCCCATTTTTACACTTTTTATAATTTTCTTAGGTTTAATACATTAAAATAGGATTTTTGAAACTCTTAGATTAATTTTATTATCATTAGATTAATTTTTATAAATATTTTAAGTTTAAATAGTTTTTAAATCATGTTAAATTGTTTTAATTAGTTTAAGAATTTATAAAAATAGTTTTTAATCTTTTTAGGTCATTTTAGAGGTTTACCAAGTGAAAAATTTTTATTTGGGCTTTTTGATAATTAATTTGATTTTTAGGGCTTTAATTAGCATTTAAAAATTAATATTTAATTAATTAAAAGGTTTGAAAAAGTTTTGATCATTTGTAAACTCTTAGTTTAATTATTTTGATTTTTGGTAATTTTTTGGGAATTTTTAGAATTAATTTTTATTTTAGCTATTTTTACGGTTTTAATTTTAGTCGTCGTAGTAATTAATTTCACGTCTTCTTCACTCTATTTTCTCATCCCCTTCTTTCAAATATTAATCTCAAATCTTGTTACATTTTACTCACACACATATACCTCTTTGGGAAACGAATTTAATTGGGTCATTAACACTTGATTTTCCTAAATCATTTGTTTAATACTTATCGCTCATATACGCTCTTTTTCCTAAAAGACGTATTTTTACCACAATCACCTTTGTTGTTGATGTAGGTCTTGGCCATTTTGTGATGGCTTCAACCTTTGCAGGATCTATGGTGATCCCTTCTACAGAGACTATGTGGCCTAGAAACGCCACCTTCGAAAGCCAAAATTCACACTTGGAGAACTTGGCATACAACAGCTTCTGTCGAAGTATCAGTAAGACTGTACAAAGATGCTGTTCGTGTTCCTTCTTGGATTTAGAGAAAATCAGAATATCATCAATTAAGACTGTTAGCCTTAAAATATGAGCGACTAACGGAATTACATTAGTTTAATAGCCGGGACTTGCAGGGACTATTAATGTCATATGTAAGTAGTTCAAGTCCCATGCTATATATACCCCTCCATACTTCCATGGAGGGGTGAGGATTATCATTTTCTTTCTTTTCTTTCTCTCACTAGAATAAACACACACCTTTCTAGTATCTCTTGTTTCTCTCACTAACAATGGCTAAACACTTGTTCAATCCTCCCCGACCTCCAGATCATAAACCTGTGTTCATGTGAATCTAAATTAACAATTGGTATCAGAGCTAACCGGGGGTGTTTCGTGTTTTTGATTCGTGTTTGTGTTTGAGTTCGTGCCTGATTCATGGTCTATACTTTTCTGGTTCATTTTTTTAACTGATTTTTTCACGTCTTGATATTATCTATTCCTGTATATCTGTTCTTGTCTCGTGTGGGAATGTGGTGGTCTTCTATTGTGGGAATGTGACAAATAAATCAAGATAAGAGATTGATTAATAGGTTTGTAGGTTCGGTTATTTGGTGATGGTATTATAGTAAGTTTAAGTAGTGGACTTTGCTTGATGACTCGTTTGTTGATCTATCAAGAGTTATGATTTATATGTTTTAAGGGATAAGGGTGGTTATGTTTCGATTTGTGATTGATATACTCAGAGATGAGTTTGATAAGTTGAGATTAGACTGATTTTTCTTGGTGGTTTCAGATGAGATGGAGAAAAGAAACGGCTGATTATGTGGATTAGGTTTAATGTATGAGACAACATAAGGGTAAGTGCATAAATATATATATATATATATATATATATCTAATATTTAGGGTTGGATTATTAAAGAGTTCACTGGGCCGCCTGATCTCATGTATTGGACCGACTGATTCTCATACACACGGCTATTGGGCCGTATTTTGGTATAGAAGTTGGTCTTGTGCGCTGGGCCAGCTCATAGTCCATTTTTTTATCATTTCCGTTCGGCCAGCCTCTAGAGTATTTTGCTATGATGGAATTGGGTTGTAGTGGTATTAGGTCGATTTATGAAAGATGTGCGGATTATGGGGATATGGTTATTACGGGTTCATTCCGACTAAAGAAAATGCTCGTTTTGAAACCTTATTTCTCGAAAATATTTTCGATGACCTCACCGCGCATCAGTTGGGCATATAACTGATTTGGGCTTCAAAGTAAAGTTAGCTAGACGACATTGACGGTTCCTCTTCTCTTTTAGTCAATGTTGGTCTATAGCTAACGGCACTCAAACAACAATCAAACAAACACAACAAACACGACAAAAACAAACAAACACTAAAACGATCCTTTAAGATTCACTGAAATTGTCAAAACGGCTAGTATTCGAGCAAGGAATGTCAAGTGATTACGAAATGGATTTGGTGTTTGTTATTTGAAGTTGAAGTGGAATATCACGAAGGCGTCTACTTAATACATCATCGAGCCTTTTCACCCCCTTTATCGATTGATGATTCGCTTGAGCATTTATGATTGAGACTTGATTTATCTAGTTTCCAATGTCAAGGGTGGATGGTCGAAGACATGGACAACTATCACTTAAGGAGTTACGTTGTAGTGCTCAGTGTCACACTCACCTGTAGTTGTGGGTATTTCAAGAGGTGTTTTACATCTTATACTTCTCTCTTCTTTTATGTATAAGGTACTAAGAGACGTTTCTCTGCACCGTTCGTCAATCAACAAAAGTGCTAAGCGTAAGTAACAAATTTGGGGGATTGTACTTCAGTTTCAAGTTTGGAATATCAGGTTTACTTCATCAGTGGTCACTACAAATAGCCGAAAGAATACGAGGTTGGTAAGTTTAGCCAGAGAGTAAATGAGTAGAGATGTGATCAGCAAACAATTCTCACGAGCAACTTGATCTACAGAATGTCAACAAAGATTTCTTCTTCAGACACGAACATCTCGCGATTCTGATTGTACTTTTCAGATGATGCTACCGAGTGTTCTTAACCACCATACTTTTGACAAGAACGCTATCGAGTGTTCTTAACCACCATACTTTCGACAAGAACGCTACCGAGTGTTCTTAACCACCATAATTTTGACAAGAACGCTACCGAGTGTTCTTAACCACCATACTTTCGACAAGAACATCTCGCGATTTTGACCGTACACGTCAGATGATGCTTCCAAGAGTTCGTCACCATCATGGGGGAAGAACGTGTATTTTGCGGTACTTAGTTCAACTTCCAGGGGGAAGTATTCTACAAGCGTGAGAAGATTTGTTGCTGATTTCTTACATGTTCCCCCAAACACATAATCATGAGAAACAAAATTGTCAAGATAGTAGTTACTTGGTGTGGTTTGCTTCTTCTTCTACAAAATTCCGTTGTGCACTTTAAATGTCAAAGATAGAAGATTGCTCAAGCTATAGGTTCTGCTCAAGACAGGGATATTGGTTTGGGGGGAAGTTGATTCAGAAGCTTCGTCAAAAAGAAGTCTATGAAGAAAGCTTTTCAAGACATGTAATATGAATTGGGGGGAAGTTAATCCAGTTCATACATGATACAATGGTTCCTCAACAAGCAAAGACAAAGAGGATTCAAACTGGGGTATAAGTTTTTCTAGAAGACTTGAAGGCAACGACGTCATCCTCAGCATTGGAAGCAAACTTAATACTATCATATTTTTGATGTATTTGCATTTCTTAGGTACATTGTAAGTAATTCCGTATGTCTCCACATTGGGGGAAGATTGTTAGCCTTAAAATGTGAACGACTAACGGAATTACATTAGTTTCATAGCCGGGACTTGCAGGGACTATTAATGTCATATGTAAGTAGTTCAAGTCCCGTGCTATATATACCCCTCCATACTTCCATAGAGGGGTGAGAATTATCATTTTCTTTCTTTTCTTTCTCTCACTAGAATAAACATACACCTTTCTAGTATTTATTATTTCTCTCACTAACAATGGCTAAACACTTGTTCAATCCACCCCGACCTCTGGATCATAAACCCGTGTTCATGTGAATCTAAATTAACAAAGACAATAACAAACTTGTCCATAAACTCATGGAAGACACGGTTCATAAGATCCATGAAACTACTAGAGCATTGGTGAGTCCAAAAGGCATGACAACGAACTCGTAGTGACCATAACGTGTACGGAAGGAAGTCTTGGAAATATCCCGATCCTTCACTCGTAACTGATGGTAGCCGGATCTCAGATCGATCTTTGAGAAATGCTTGGCGCCCTGAAGTTGGTCAAGCAGATCGTCTATACGTGGCAAAGGATAACGGTTTCTGATCGTGATCTTGTTCAACTCATGATAATCTATACATAAGCGCATGTTGACGTCTTTCTTCTTTACGAACAACATTGGTTTTCACCAAAGTTCTAAAGTCATTCGAAGGCGTTCACTCCACGTGATCATTTTCATTCTTTTGAGGCTTCTTTAATCAAGAGTTTGATTCGAGGAGAGATTTGGTAGATTGTTGTCTACGAAGATACACAAAATCCAAAAAAAATAAAAACAATCAAAAACACAAAAAAAAAAGAAAATTCACAAAACACCCAAAAATAATCTTCTTTGCTCACCTCCCATTCTACGTGAAGTTTATGCAAACTTGTAATCAAGCAAAACGAGCTCGTAAACGTCGTCAAAGTCAAGGAAATCAAGAGCCTTTGATTGAAGAACAAACTCCAATTCTTGAACCCGTTGTAGAACCAATAGTCGTCATGGCTAATCGTACTATGATGGAGTTGCTTCAAGCACCCACCGAGGGTTTTGGAGAAGCTATTGTGACTCCCGCTATCCTTGCGGAGAATTTCGAGATTAAGACGGGTTTAATGTCGATGTTGCAAGCAAATAAGTTTAGAGGTCATGAGAAAGACAACCCGCATTACCACATAAGGAATTTTAATCGTCTCACCGCAACTAGCAAGTTTAAGGATGTTCCACATGACGCCATTAAGATGATGTTGTTTCCATACTCATTAGATGGACCCGCTAAAATTTGGCTCGAGAAAGAACTGCCAAATTCGATTTGACATGGGGTGATCTCGTTTCTAAGTTTGTGAACCAATTTTTTCCACCATCTAAAACAACACATTTGAAAAATGAGATTTCAAGGTTTACACAACGAAATAATGAGAGTTTTTCAATGGCATGGGAACGATTTAAGGAAATGTTACATGAATGTCCACACCATGATTTTTCAGAATTGCATCAAATAGATACTTTTTAAAATGGGCTTAATGATCATGAACGAGATTATTTGAATGCCGCCGCGGGTGGTAATTTTTTGTGCAAAACGACCGATGAAGCTTTAAAGATTATCGAGAATAGATCTAAGGTTTACAACCCTCGTAACAAGCCGAGTGTTGCCAATAAGGGTTCGTCATCGTCGTCATCGTCTGGTCACATTAATGCCTTACATGATGAAGCTAATGAGGAAAATCGGTTTTTCGATAGGTTTTCAAATCTTATGACTCATTGGAAAGCACAAGATGCTTTGAACTCCGCATCGGTTAAAGCGGTTGAAAAGAGTTGTTTGTCTTGTGGTGGAGCTCATGATCTTTCCGAGTGCATTACTGCCGGTGGTAACACTTCGAGTGCTTACGTAGCAACGGGGACTTATAACCAAAACGGCCAAGGTTCCCGCCCAAATCAAGCTCCACCAAATCAAAATGTTAATAACTATCGAAACAACAATCAAAATGGTGGTTATCAAGGCAATTCACGTAATTACAACAAAGGGAATTATCAAAGTGGGAATGGACAAGTTGCAAATCAAAACCAAAATCGTGATTTTCAAAACACTACACAAGGTTTTCAAAATGCTCACACTAAAAATCTTCAAGGAGAATTTTTGGATTATGCTAAAGCAAATGATGCTAAGTTTGATAACATGCAACGTGAGATGATTAGCTTATGATCCGAGTTGAAAAACGAGCTTAAAAACAAACTTGCTAATGAACTTAAGACTCATGCTAACAAAATGGAAGGAAACGTTCAACGTCTTCAACAAAATCAACAAAAATTTGAACAAGGACAACATGAGATTAAGCAAGAATTGTTAAAAGCGGATTTAAGGCAATCAAAATTTGAAGACCGAATGGCAAAAATGTTTGAAGCAATTATGTGTAAACCCTCTTCCTCGGGTGGTCTTCCTAGTGATACCATTGCAGACCCGAAGGGAGAAATGAAGGTTATTACTAGACGAAGTGGTAAAACTTTCAAGGAACCAATCTCTCGTCCAAGTACTTCTACGGAGAAGGAAATCGAGAAAAAGCCCGAGGTGATGGTTGAAAAGGAGCATATCATAAGCCCACGAAGTACCGCTCAAACCACACCTACGGTTGAACCAATACCAATCATGGAACCCGAGATTCCAAGGTCGTTGCCTAATGTCCAACCCACACCACCCTTACCTTACCCTTCTAGACGAAACAAAGAGAAATTGCAAGAATGTAACAAACAACAAATCGAGCTTTTTATAAATATGTTTCAACAAGTTCATTTTTATGTAAGTTTAGCCGACGCGTTGTTATATATGCCTCGTTTCGCTTCCACTTTTAAAAGTATGATGAATGATAAGGAAAAGCTTACAAAGCTTGCTAATTGTTCTTCGGTTTATCTTAACCGCATACCAGAGAAAGTTGGTGACCCCGGAAAGTTTCTCATTCCTTGTGACATACAAGATATGAAAGAATGCCTCGCCTTGGCCGATCTTGGTGCGAGCATTAATTTGATGCCATTTTCCATTTGGAAATCGCTTTTGCTTCCGGCTCTTACTCCTTCGAACATGTCTATCGAGATGGCCGATCATTCTACGATTTTAGCATGTGGAGTAGCCGAGGATGTTTTCGTGAAAGTGGAGAAGTTCTACTATCCCGTTGATTTTATAGTAGTTGACATCCCCGCGGATCCTCAAGTTCCTCTAATTCTAGGTCGTCCATTTTTAGACACCTCGAGATCGCTTATCGACGTTCATGCAAGAACTATTACTTTGAGATTCAACGAAGAGGAACTTGTTATAAACGCTGCTCAAAACTCAAAACCTTCTCATGTTTATGCAATCGCTACCATCAATCACATTGACTTAGTTGATGTGGTTTGCGATGAGTTTTCACAAGAAGCGTTAGTTTTTTCCGATAGTTCGTCAAGTGGCAATCCCACTATTTTAGATCAGATTCTTGCTAATTCTACACCAAATCTCACTCCATTCCAAGGAGGCGATTTTACTTCAAATGAAATCGACAATGAAGATGAGGTGATTATTAGTAATGATACTTCTATTCCACCATTTCTTCCGCTGATGGAAGTTATGAGTGTTGAGCAAAAATCTTCAATCGAGGAACCGTCTATCCTTGAATTGAAAGATCTTCCATCTCACCTTGAATACGCATTCTTGGAAGGTGATGACAAGTTGCCGGTTATTATTGCAAAAGGTCTTGCTAATGATGAAAAACCCGAGCTCTTGAAAGTTCTTAAAGCTCATAAAGGGGCAATTACGTGGAAAATTTTCGACATTAAGGGTATTGACCCAAAATTTTGTACTCACAAGATTTTAATGGAGGAGGACTACAAACCCGCAAATCAAAGTCAAAGAAGGGTAAACCCCAAAATTCACGATGTCATCAAAAAGGAAGTTTTAAAACTCCTTGACGCGGGAATGATTTATCCTATCTCCGATAGCCCATGGGTGAGCCCAATCCATAGTGTCCCTAAAAAGGGAGAAATGACCGTTGTGCCTAATGAAAACAACGAGTTAATTCCCACTCGTGTTGTGACCGGTTGGAGGGTGTGTATTGACTACCGAAAGTTAAATGACGCCACTCGTAAAGACCACTTTCCTTTGCCCTTCATGGTTCAAATGTTGGAGCGACTCGCGGGAAATGAATTCTATTGCTTTTTAGATGGTTTTTCCGGTTACTTTCAAATCCCTATCGACCCTGGTGATCAAGAGAAGACTACGTTTACGTGTCCTTATGGAACGTTTGCTTATCATAGGATGCCTTTCGGACTTTGTAATGCACCGGGTACGTTTCAACGGTGTATGATGGCTATTTTTCACGATATGATCGAGAAGTCGATGGAAGTGTTTATGGATGACTTTTCGGTGTTTGGCAATTCATTCACATCGTGTTTATCTAATCTCGAGCAAATGTTAAAACGTTGTGAAGAAACCAATCTTGTGCTTAATTGGGAAAATGTCATTTTATGTGTAAACAAGGAATCGTCTTAGGACATAAGGTCTCGAAAGCGGGGATTGAGGTCGATAAAGCTAAGGTAGACGTCATCGCTAAGTTACCTCATCCCAAAACCGTTAAGGGAGTTAGGAGTTTCCTAGGCCACGCGGGCTTTTATCGTCGTTTCATCAAAGACTTTTCGAAAATCTCTCGACCTATGACACACCTTCTCGAGAAGGATGCTCCTTTTAACTTCAATGAGGATTGTATTAGAGCTTTCGAAACTCTCAAAAGGAAACTTACCGAAGCTCCCATTCTTGTTGCTCCTAATTGGGACTTACCCTTTGAAATCATGTGCGATGCAAGTGATTATGCTATAGGAGCCGTCTTAGGGCAACGTTATGAAAAGCATTTCCGTCCTATCCATTATGCTAGTAAGACGATGACCGAGGCTCAATTAAAGTACACCACAACGGAAAAGGAATTCCTTGCCGTGGTCTATGATTTTGATAAATTCCGACCTTATCTCGTCTTAACTAAAAGCATTGTGTATACCGACCATTCGGCTATCAAGTATCTCTTAGCTAAGCAAGATGCTAAGCCGAGATTGCTTCGTTGGATGCTCCTCCTCCAAGAATTTGATGTCACCGTGTTTGAAAAAAAAGGAGCCGAGAATCTAGCGGCCGATCATCTCTCTCGTCTAGAAGATCCTCACAAAGATGTTTTCGAGAACAAGGAAATCACTGAAACATTTCCTCTCGAGACTCTCGGTGTACTGAATTCTAAAGACACCACCCCATGGTTTGCCGACATTGCAAATTACCATGCGGGCAATTTCATAATCAAGGGTATGACGACACAAGAAAAGCGAAAATTCTTTCGTGATGTCAAGTTCTATTTTTGGGACGAACCTTATCTCTTTCGGGTTTGTGCGGATCAACTCGTTCGACGTTGTGTTTTTGGTGCCGAAGCTTCTAACATCCTTAGAGCTTGTCACGAGGGACCCACGGGTGGTCACCACGGTGCTAATCTCACAGCTAAGAAAGTGTTCGATGCCGGCTTCTTTTGGCCTTCTATCTATCGTGATGCACACGCACTTGTGAAGTCGTGTGACTCGTGCCAACGTTAAGGAAAATCGTCTCACGTGATGAAATGCCTTAAAATATAATTCAAGTGTGTGAGATTTTCGACATTTGGGGCATAGACTTTATGGGGCCGTTCCCATCGTCTCATGGTAACAAGTATATCCTCGTCGCCGTCGACTACCTTTCTAAGTGGGTGGAAGCTAAGGCTTTACCTACTAATGATGCTCGTGTGGTAGTGAAGTTTTTGAAGCAAGTATTCTCTCGGTTCGGAACCCCTCGTGCTATTATAAGCGATCGTGGAACCCGTTTTTGTAATGACCAATTCGAGAAGGTCTTAAAGAAATATGGAGTTACTCATCGTCTTTCTACGGCTTATCACCCGCAAACGAGTGGGCAAATCGAGGTTTCGAACCGAGCTTTGAAGAGGATTTTAGAGAGGTCGATTGGAGAAAAACGTGCTTCATGGTCCAAAAAACTCGATGACGCTTTATGGGCCTTTAGGACCGCTTATAAGACACCTATCGGTTGTACTCCTTATAAGTTAGTCTATGGAAAGAATTGTCATTTGCCCATTGAATTGGAGCATAAGGCATATTGGGCCCTTAAGCATGCAAACTTTGACTTGAAGACCGCGAGAGATCACCGGAAAATACAATTGAATAAATTGGAGGAACTAAGAGACAATGCTTATGAAAATTCATTGATTTTCAAAGAAAATACTAAAAAGTTTCATGATGCAAAGATTAAAAACCGGGTTTTTAACATTGGTGATCAAGTGTTACTTTTTAACTCTCGATTAAAGATATTTTCTGGGAAATTGAAATCTCGTTGGTCGGTTCCTTTCACCATTACACAAGTGTTTCCTTATGGGACCAACGAGCCAGCTCAAGATGATGGTCCTAACTTCAAGGTAAATGGACATAGGCTTAAGCACTACTTTGGTGGGGAAATTCCTTCATTGGATGACCTCGACCAAGTCACCTTCCCCAATGATAATTAGCATTGAGGGGATCGAGTCGAGCTCATGACTCGGTAATAAAAAACGAGGTGCCTCGTGGGGGAGATCCCATGCTTATCTTTTTATGCTTTCTAATAAAATAATGAGAGGGGATTTGTGCCCTTCCAACTTGTTGTCTCGTGGTTGTTTGTGATTGTGTTATCTAGATCATCATCATCATCTACGATTGAAGACTCTCGTGTTCGTTTACGTGAGCCTCCATCGTTTGTTTGAAGAAGTTTTTCACGAATCCATGACATATCCTTTATTGTTCTAACAATTATCTTTTAGCATAATTAATAAACGGCTTTATATATATTGTTGATCACCCTTTCCATGCTAGATCCTAAGCATGCGACTCTTCGTCTCTAGTATGGGGGTGCTCCACCTTTAGACTCGAAACATTGAGGACAATGTTTAATTCTAGTATGGGGGGTGAATAGATACTTGCTTTGCTACGCCCTCACGTTTTCCAACTTTCGATGTTTAGTTTTGTTTTGTTGATAATAAGGCTAAAAATGGCCAAATTTTAAAAATTTTCTTACTTTTAATAAGTGTTTTTAAGACACGAATGTATATTTTCCGATGGGTAGAATAAGAGCTAATTTTTGACTTGATGGGCATTTGGAGCCCTTTACATTCCTTAACCCGCTCAATTCGAGTTTTGCTAGACTTTTATATAGGGAACTTTAAAACGCGAAAGTCTTAGCTCATTCGGGTTAAGAACAAGAACTTTTCGCAAGTTCCTATAATTGATCCTATAAAGTCACTTATCAAGGGAACTATAAAATGGATTCTCTAAACTTGAAAAAGTCCAAGAAAGTGCAAGATCCTATAGGTGGCTTGAAAACCCAAAACTTTGATTTGATATAGTCTTAATGAAAGCTAATCCAAATTTGGCTTAATTTTGACTTGCATGGCTAAGTATTCACGAGTATCTTTAATTAGAGGTCTTTATATAGTGAAGAACGAGAGATGATAGAGTTAGACAAGTGATCATGCTAAACGTAGAACATGAAAATGTTCTTTCAAAAACTCATATGTTTTTAATTGTGGCTTTTTCTCCCATATGATCAATGCATTAGGAATAAAAATAATTGCAATAAGTAAGGTCGTACGATTTGAAAGGTCACTTAGCATTGATGTAATATTTTTACTACCCTTTAGGAAAAGAGCAATAAAATAGGGTAAGTGTGCACGACGATTTAGGAAAACCGTGTGTGAATGACCCTAAAAGTGAGTTCGTTCTCGAGGAGGCTAGTGCGTTGTGTGATGAATGATTGATTTATGTTTTTGATTATTAACAAGAAGAAAAAGAAGAGAAAATGACGAAGACGAAAAAAATAGAAAAATAAGGCAAAAACACTACTAGAAAGTTACGACGTAGAACGTAAAAAGCACAAAATTTAAAATTTTGATCTAAAAATTCCTAAAAATTACTAAAAATCCACAATAAAATTCTAAGAGTTTACAAAAAATCCAAACTTGCTAAAACCTTTTAATTAATTTAATAATGACTTTTTAATGCTAATTAAAGCCCTAAAAATCACTTTTAAATATTAAAAAGCCCTAAACAAGATTTTATAGCTTGTAAACCTCAAATATGACCTAATTAAGCTAAAAACTATTTTTAAAAATTTTAAAACCAAATTAAACTATTTTTAAACTCCTAAAAACTATTAAAATCTATTAAATCTTAAATTAATTCTAAAAATTAATTGAAAAGCCTAAAAATTAATTGGAAAGTGAAAAGGGTCCTATTTTAATGTCTAGAATCTAGGAAAAAAAGTAAAAAATAAAACTTTGAATTTTAATGAATAAAATAATAATAAAATATTCTAAAAAATTAAAAGTTCTTAAATAAATTCTAAAAAATTCTCAAAAATCCTAAATATTCTAACTAAGAAGAAAATGCAAATAAAAGTTCCTAAAACCTTTTAGTTAATTTTATATTAATTTTTAAAGTTGTCTAAAAACCCTAAAATTAAATAAAATTAAAAATTAAAGTTTTTGAAAACTTTTTTATATGTAAACCTCAAAAATATGAATTAAAACCTAAAAACTATTTTTTTGTATTTTTATATTACTGTTCACTATTTTTTAAATGACTTTCTAAATTTAAAACTAAAAATAATCCTAAAAATTAATTAAATAATAGGAAAAATAAAATTTTAAAACAGAAAAGTCAACAATCCTAATTAAAACCTAGGAAAAATGAAATAAGCCTAAAATGCTTAATAAATAAGCTGGAATGAAGGGAAAAAGCTACGGCTTTGTTTAAATAAGCTATTTGAGAAAGTGGTTAAGAGAGTAATGAAATGAAAAGAGAATGTAAAAAGGCATCTGGATCACCGGTTAACACGCTTAGTCCCCCAGCGAGGGGTCGCGTGTTCGAGTCCGGGCTGGGTGACCTTTTTGCACTTTTTTTTTTTTTTTTTTTTTTCTTTCCAAATCCAACACTGACACTTGTTTAGCTTACAAATCAAGTCCAATTCACCTTTTCAACTAGTTTTAACAAGATTCAAGTCCAAATTCGTGGCCAGTTCTTACATGAACACAAGCAGGTTTTGGCTTGTGTTCTTGCTTATCTTCACAAGAGATGAAACACCAAGAGGAGCTTGGATGTGGATTATTGTGGAAGTTTTTTGGATGGCAAGGCACCCTTGTGCTCTTTGAAGCACAAGGAGTAAAAAACAAGCAGAATATACACACCTAGCACATAATCAAAGCAAATCAAAGCACACCAAAACGATTTCAAGTTGCTGAGACAATTTTGAGGTCTGGTCGTATTTAGATCCAAGTTACATGCAATTTAATGAGATTCCAGGTCCAATATTTTGCACACTAAATCACCAAATGGCACACAAGCAGAAAGAAGTCTTAGAACTACCTATGATCTAACAGCTAGCAAAATCCAAGCACCAAAGTCTCACAAAATGAACATTAAAATGACTATGCAGATTTTTGAGCTATCTTTTCTTTTTTTAAACACATAAACTATCTACAAACTTGTTCCAATCTACTCTTATACTAACAAGCAACCTAACTCAACCCTACTGAAACTTTCTAACACCTAATTCAAGAACAATCAAAGATTATAACCCTGCTAAAACACTTATCAAAACAGTCCTTTAAAACTTGAAAACCAAATTTTAACAAACCAAAACACTTTAAAACTTAATCAATCTGGTTCATATAGCATCTAACATGTATATAAACACATAAGAACTCAAATCCAACAGCTTTTACTCACAAAGAACACCTAGCAAGCAATATCACAAACACTTCACTTTTTCTGAGATTTCAAAAAGGAAAAAGGGAATTACCTTAGAACCTTACATCCAAGGTCCTAGTGGATGTCAATCCACCTCCTTATACACTGGGGTGTATGCAGAACCTTTAACAGCAACACACTCCAACACCTGCTAAGAAAAATCAAAAAGAAAAACAAGAACAAGCATGTATAATCTGTTTTCTCTTTCTATCTTTCTTAAAAACTTTTCACAAACCTTAAAACCTTTGAACACACGTTTTAAAAATTCTTACAAGTCATAAACCAAAATGTGCTATTCCACTTTCACTTCACAACACCTTTTGATTCCTGAAACTTATAAAAATCCTTTAAAACCTTTTTGAAAAGCTTGAACACTCAAAATGTTCACACAATTTTGAAAATGGAACTCAGTTTTAGCTTTTAACATAACACACAACTTTTTAACTTAATAAAAGGAATTATAATTGTTTAAACACAAATACCAAACTTTATTAATTAAAAAAGGAATTACAAGGTTTTTGGCTAAAAACTGGAACAAAGGGATATGCACAGGTTGCATTCTCCTTTTATAGGCTAAATAAAACATTCTAGGCCTAGGAATAAAAAAGTAATAAACTTAAACCCTAATAGATGGATTTCCAGAAAAGCCCTTTGAAGTCTTCATCGAATCTTGGTCAATTGTGTGCCCATGTGATGCCAGTGATGTTTGAATGAATCTTGGACGTTAAAAACTCCTTGGGGACCAAGGGGAGTGATCCTAGTTGCTAAATTGGTCGGGTGTGGGTTTTGGTGCGAAAGTGATGTAGCAGGGGAGGTCTGGGGAGGGGTCCACAATGCATGTGATGTTGTCAAGTGAGGTGGGATTAAGTGAGGGCATGGGTAATTAAGGATCTGCATGATTTGAGGGGATAACCCTTTGTTTTTGGCTTAATTGAAACTGGTGGTTGATTAGGTTTATCAGGATTAAGGGGGGGTTTTGATTCGTTTTGGGTAATTAACATTTTAAATAAATGTTAAGGAGGGAAAGTGGGGTGGGTTTGACTGGGGTTTGACCCTGGTTTATTTAATAAACCGGGTGTGGATGGGTGGTGGGTACGGGTTTGGGTAGGATATGGGTTAATGGGTGGGTTGTGATGAGGTGGCAAAGTCTGGTTGGGTGGATGGGTTTAGTAGTTTGGCAGGTTTGGTCCCCAAGTATTTCATTCTTTCCACTTTGTTTTTAAATGCCATCAGCGCCCAAGTTGCACTTGACAACTTTGGACAAGTTGTCAAAAGTGGCACAAAATCTTCTAAAACTTTATCCAAGGGCTTCTTTTGTATATTCTTCAAACTTGATGGACTGGTCTTGTACAATCTTCAAATAATAAGGACCATACTTGTACATATGACATTTGGAGGGTCAAATGTGACAAGTTCTTCAAAGATGAGGGACTAAATTTGCCAATCTTCAATTCTTCAAGGGTCTTTTTGCAAAATTCCAAACTTGGGCCCGGTTCATTGTGCGACTTCGTTTCCCGTGTTCGTTTTTGATTGATTCTTGTGATCTTTTACCAATTCCTCAATATCCGTACCTAAAAATACACAAGTAACAAACACGAGCATATATTTGGCATATTTTATGATATTTTATGCATTTTAAGGCCGTTTTGGACGATGAGACCATGTATAAAAGCAGTCTCATCACTCCCCCATACTAAACCATTGCCGTGCCCTCACGCAATGCTAGAATAAAGTATCAAAGCATCTCCAAAATTTAATTTTATTCACTTTTATTGAAATGGAAACTAGCTACACTACTATTATTACTACTACTTGTGTTATAGACATAATGTATGATTTTCATCGCAAAATGGGACGTTTAGGTTCATAGAATAAGAACACGTGAATGCTTCGTTAGAAATAATTTCGTCGTCCTCGATTTTCACCTTAATTCCACGCCAAGCGTGCAACGAGATCATTGTCATTATAAGTTAGTAATGCTAACACTACTCATATGCCCTAATCACGTACTTATTCTCCCATTATTCCTAAGTTGTATCTCTTATATTTTATTTTGTCTTAATGATCACGAGGATATATTGTTGACTTATGCGATAATAGAGATTTAGGTCTAAAAATAGAGTCCTAACGGTGTAACTAAGACCATTAAATCAATAACCCCTCCTAATAGACAACGATGTTAAAAAATTAAGTTGACAAGAAGAATCGATAAACACGGTTTTATAACGGTTTTGAACATGAGACTTATTACCAAGACTTTTATACGCCCCCTAACGGAAGGGCCTTATTATCTTTGGTTTACCTCCATCTTTTATTCAACTTCGCCATGAAGCTTTTATTATGACTTCGGTCTTGCCTTGCCTTTTATTATCCGCCATCATCGGTGGTTTTATTAGCCAAAGACGTATATCCTTACGCTAAAGCGAATTTTGGATCTTTAAAGCTTCGAAGATTAAGGCTTGATTCACTTTCAATTTTGCATAGATTTTAGGCCTTGTGGGGCTTCAAATTGTTTGCTTGATTTAGGTGAGCACTTGAAATCTTATTATTGGGTGAAGCTTTCGATTATTAGGGTGCCAATACTTCAAAACCGTGACGCTGGCGATACCTTAATGTCTTCCCAATTTAATTACACGGAAGCTACTAGAAAAGACTAGAAACCCAACAATCCTAACTAAACCGCTAAATTAATATTTATTAAGCAAAAATATTTACAAGCGAAGGGAGAATAAGCAAACAACGAGAACACATGAGTTTTTGAAAGAATACGAGTACTCTACGTTTATCATAGTAACTTATAATTAACTCTATCATTTCTCGTCCTCATTTAAGAGACTTAGCCTAATGTGTAGTTAAGGAATCAAAGCTAAGTGCTCAACACGCACGGTCGAGTCAAAAATTACTCTTATTCTCGCCATCGGAAAATCTACATTCGTGTCTTCAAACACTTATAAAACATGAGAAAAATTTTAAAATTTGGCCATTTTTAGCCTTATTTTGCAACAAAACGATAAACAAAATGATAAACTTTGGAAAGCGTGAAGGTTTGGCAAGGCAAGTATCTATTCACCCCCCCATACTAAAGTTAAACATTGTCCTCAATGTTTCGAGTCTAGGGGTACAAACACCCCCATACTAGAGACATAGTCGAATGCCTAATCTAGCATGGAAAGGGTGTAACCAATAAGTAAAATCCGTTTATGAAGTGTGCTATAAACCTAAGGTTAGAACATAAAAGGATATATCATATGGATATTGGGAAAGGCCTCCAAAGCAAACGATCGAGTGCTCCCATAAACGAACACGAGAGGCTCCAATCGTGAAGATAATGATCTAAAAGACACAATTCACAAACAACCACGAAACAAAGGTTGGAAGGGCACAAATCCCCTCACATTACACTAATTAGAAAGCAATAATATGTACATGGATAAGCATGGGTCTCCCCCACGAGGCACCTTGTTTTTGATAACCGAGTCAAAAGCTCGACTCGAATCCCCATAAATGTGATCATTTAGGGATAATCATGGTATGGTCATTTTTTGGTGGGGCTTACATGATAAACAAGGCCCAAAAGCACGTGGAGTACTTTAAAAACCCGATAAACGTATACCGGGGTCAAAGATAGCGTCCTCGTTTTCGGATGAAAGACGAAGCAACACAACTCCAACACAAATCCCAATGGGATAGAAGAAAATAGGAGAGAAGAAATAGAAGGGTGGGACAATGGGTAAGTCATAACATTGAGCTACTCGAGGTAGACTCGCACCAATCAAATGAAAAGATTTTCCATTTATTGCATCGGTGGAAGACCGAGATTTCCCTATGTAAGCAATTCCAGGATCGAATATCTCGTCCTCGGTGGAGAAAGGGGAGGGAACATAAGGGGCTTCCCCCACACTAAGTCCACACAAAGCATCGTCAAAAGGAGAAGACGAGCTTGTAGTACTCAAGACACGCGGTGATGAAGGAGATAGAATCGTAGAAAAATCTTTTAAATTAAAGTTAAAATCTTTTCCTTTTTCATCTTTAAAACTCTCCTTGTGAAAACCCGATTTAATTATGTCAAAAATATTTGGTGTATCTAAAACAATGTTAGTCACACTAAAAATTCTCACATTTTGAAATCTTTTTGGCTTAGGTGGTGGCAAGTTTTCAAATCTTTTGTCAACAAAGAAAACCTCCCCATCGGGATCAACGTATTCATCATCCGAAGAATCTCTCGAGATTGGAATCATAGGCTTAACACTCTTAACCTCCATCGGTGGAGGGGACGGAACTTCATTTTTCTCAACAACTCCTAAAACTCTATTTGAAATCTTTTTGCAAATGCTTTTGGTGGGATTGACATTGTACAAAGATGTGATCGAATACACATGAGAAAGAGTGGAGTTTTGGGTTGCATTAATGACGAGTTCTTCCTCATTGAAACGAAGAGTGATTTTTCTTGCATGCACATCGATAAATGCTCTCGAGGTATCCAAAAAAGATCGACCTAAAATTAACGGAACTTTAGGATCGATGGGAATATCAACAACAATGAAGTCCACGGGATAATAGAATTTCCCAACTTTCACAAAGACGTCCTCGGCAACTCCACAAGCTAGAATCGTAGAATGATCGGCCATTTCGATTGACATTCTTGAAGGAGTGAGATTTGGAAGATTGAGCGATTTAAAAATCTCAAGAGGCATCAAATTAATACTAGCACCAAGATCGGCCAAGGCGTAGCATTCTTCCATGTCTTGGATAGCACATGGGATTAAAAACTTTCCAAGATCACCGACTTTTTGAGGTATGCGGCTTAGAAAAACCGATGAACAACTAGACGATTTTTGCAATTTCTCTTTGTTATTCAACATACTTTTGAAGTTCGCGGCAAATCGAGGCATCATGACTAAGGCGTCGGCAAAACTTATATTGAAATGCAAGTCACGAAACATTTTCATAAAGAGTTCAAATTGATAATTATTTCGTTCTTGTGCCTTTTCCTTGTCTCGTCTTGATGGGTAGGGTAAAGGTGGTGTGGGTTGGGGCAAATTAGGCATAGGCATCGGCCTTGGAATCTCGGGTTCCATTATGGGTATTGGTTCAACCGTAGGTGTGGTTTGAGCGGTACTTCGTAGGCTTGAGATGTGCTCCTTTTCAACCACAACCTCGGGTTCTTTCTCTTTTTTCTTCTCCATAGAAGTACTTGGACGAGAAATGGGTTCTTTGAAAGTTTTACCACTACGAGTAGTAATAACCTTCAATTCTCCTTTCGGGTTCACGATGGTATCACTAGGAAGACCACCCGAAGAAGAGGGCTTACACATGATAGCTTCAAACATTTTAGCCATACGGTCTTCAAACTTAGATTGCCTAGCATCCGCTTTTAACAACTCTTGCTTAATCTCATGTTGTCCTTGCTCCATTTTTTGTTGATTTTGTTGGAGTCGTGTGACATTTCCTTCCATTTTATTAGCATGAGTTTTAAGTTCATTAGCAAGTTCGTTTTTAAGCTCGTTTTTCAATTCGGACCTTAAGCTAATCATCTCACGTTGCATGTTATCAAACTTAGCATCATTAGCCTTAGCATAATCTAAAAATTCTCCTTGCAAAGTTTTAGTGTGAGCATTTTGAAAACCTTGAGTAGGAGTTTGAAAATCACGGTTTTGTTTTTGGTTTGAAATTTGCCCATTACCACTTTGATAATTACCTTTGTTATAATTCCTTTGATTTCCTT
This sequence comes from Glebionis coronaria, assembly GCA_025667525.1. NCBI lineage: Eukaryota > Viridiplantae > Streptophyta > Magnoliopsida > Asterales > Asteraceae > Glebionis > Glebionis coronaria. The sequence continues at coordinate 45,633,329 of CM046875.1, forward strand.
GGTAATTTCCACCTTGATTGTTGTTTCGATAGTTATTAGCATTTTGATTTTGTGGAGCTTGATTTTGGCGGGAACCTTGACCGATTTGGTTATAAGTTCCCGTGGCTACATAAGCATTCGAAGTGTTACCATCCGCGGTAAGGCACTCGGAAAAATCATGAGCTCCACCACATGAAATACAACTCTTAGCAACCGCTTTAACCGAAGCGGTGTTTGAAGCTTCTTGAGCTTTCCAATGAGACATAAGAGTTGAAAACCTATCGAAAAACCGATTCTCCTCATTTGCTTCATCTTGCAAGGCATTAATGGAACGAGATGATGACGAGCCCAAATTGGCAACACTCGGTGTGTTACGAGGGCTATAGACCTTAGACCTATTTTCTATGATTTTTAAAGCCTCATTGGTCGTTTTGCACAAAACATTACCACCCGCGGCGGCATTTAAATAATCTCGTTCATGTTCATTAAGCCCATTATAAAAAGTGTCAATTTGATGCAATTCGGAAAAATCATGGTGTGGACATTCATGTAACATTTCTTTAAACCTTTCCCAAGCCATTGAAAAACTTTCATTTGGTCTTTGTGTAAAACGTGAAATCTCGTTTTTCAAATGTGTTGTCTTAGATGGTGGAAAAAATTGATTCACAAATTTAGACCCGAGATCGGCCCATGTCAAAATCGAGTTCGACGGTTCTTTCTCAAGCCATATCTTGGCGGGTCCATCTAACGAGTAAGGAAACAACATCATCTTAATGGCATCGTGTGGTACATCCTTAAACTTGCTTGTCGCGGTAAGACGATTAAATTGCCTAATGTGATAATGTGGGTTGTCTTTTTCGTGACCGCGAAACTTGTTTGCTTGAAGCATAGACATTAAACCCGTCTTGATTTCAAAGTTCTCCGCAAGGATGGCGGGAATCACAATGGCCTCTCCAAAACCCTCGGTGGGTGCTTGAAGCAACTCCATCATAGTACGATTAGCCATGATAGCTTCTTGTTCTACAATAGGTTCCTCACTTGGAGACTCCTCACTAGAATGAGTTTTAGTAGGAGTTTTGTTCTTGCGTCTACGTGCACGTTTTGCTTGATTACGAGTGAGCATAAACGTCACGTACAACGTGGAGACGAGCAAAGAAGATTCTTTTTGGTATTTTGTGTTTTTTCAATTTTTTGTGGTTTTTGATTGTATTAACCTTTTTGGAAATTGGTGAATGTATTAAGTAGACAATGAGTCCACAAATCTCCTCACTAATCAAATCTCTTGATTAAAAAGGCCTCAAAGAATGAAAACGATCACGTGGAGTGAACGCCTTCGATGACTTTAGAACGATGGTGGAACACCAAATCGTTCAAGAGGGTTTAATCAAATGAAACCAAGAAAATATACATGATATGTAATAATACTTTGGGCGGCAAAATCCTCGATTCACTCTCAAAATCAAATACGCACAAGCAAGCGGAGGAAACGAGGCGGCGTGAAGCACTTAAGAGCCTTTTTCCTTTAGGTCGTGAAATACAACCGCCTTATACCCACCTTATAGTTTGTATTATCAAAATCAAGCTTCACGAAAGTATTTATCTATTTTTGCCTTTTTTCTTTGGTTTGAGATTCGAATACAATGATCGAGTGATGAAATCCCGAATCAAGGTTGTGATTGCTCACGTATTTGGAGTACTTGTGAATTTATTGTTCTACGTATACAATATAGTAATAATATTCACACAAAAACCGAAAAACGATAATACGTATTAATAGAGTGCTATTAATACAAATACTATTATGGCTAATATAGAAAAACAACAATGTTCAATCAAAACACAACACGCCTCCCCGGCAGCGGCGCCAAAAATTGATGTAATGTTTTTACTACCCTTTAGGAAAAGAGCAATAAAATAGGGTAAGCGTGCACGACGATTTAGGAAAACCGTGTGTGAATGACCCTAAAAGTGAGTTCGTTCTCGAGGAGGCTAGTGCGTTGTGTGATGAATGATTGATTTATGTTTTTGATTATTAACAAGAAGAAAAAGAAGAGAAAATGACGAAGACGAAAAAAATAGAAAAATAAGGCAAAAACACTACTAGAAAGTTACGACGTAGAACGTAAAAAGCACAAAATTTAAAATTTTGATCTAAAAATTCCTAAAAATTACTAAAAATCCACAATAAAATTCTAAGAGTTTACAAAAAATCCAAACTTGCTAAAACCTTTTAATTAATTTAATAATGACTTTTTAATGCTAATTAAAGCCCTAAAAATCACTTTTAAATATTAAAAAGCCCTAAACAAGATTTTATAGCTTGTAAACCTCAAATATGACCTAATTAAGCTAAAAACTATTTTTAAAAATTTTAAAACCAAATTAAACTATTTTTAAACTCCTAAAAACTATTAAAATCTATTAAATCTTAAATTAATTCTAAAAATTAATTGAAAATCCTAAAAATTAATTGGAAAGTGAAAAGGGTCCTATTTTAATGTCTAGAATCTAGGAAAAAAAAAGTAAAAAATAAAACTTTGAATTTTAATGAATAAAATAATAATAAAATATTCTAAAAAATTAAAAGTTCTTAAATAAATTCTAAAAAATTCTCAAAAATCCTAAATATTCTAACTAAGAAGAAAATGCAAATAAAAGTTCCTAAAACCTTTTAGTTAATTTTATATTAATTTTTAAAGTTGTCTAAAAACCCTAAAATTAAATAAAATTAAAAATTAAAGTTTTTGAAAACTTTTTTATATGTAAACCTCAAAAATATGAATTAAAACCTAAAAACTATTTTTTTGTATTTTTATATTACTGTTCACTATTTTTTAAATGACTTTCTAAATTTAAAACTAAAAATAATCCTAAAAATTAATTAAATAATAGGAAAAATAAAATTTTAAAACAGAAAAGTCAACAATCCTAATTAAAACCTAGGAAAAATGAAATAAGCCTAAAATGCTTAATAAATAAGCTGGAATGAAGGGAAAAAGCTACGGCTTTGTTTAAATAAGCTATTTGAGAAAGTGGTTAAGAGAGTAATGAAATGAAAAGAGAATGTAAAAAGGCATCTGGATCACCGGTTAACACGCTTAGTCCCCCAGCGAGGGGTCGCGTGTTCGAGTCCGGGCGGGGTGACCTTTTTGCACTTTTTTTTATTTATTTTTTTTTTCTTTCCAAATCCAACACTGACACTTGTTTAGCTTACAAATCAAGTCCAATTCACCTTTTCAACTAGTTTTAACAAGATTCAAGTCCAAATTCGTGGCCAGTTCTTACATGAACACAAGCAGGTTTTGGCTTGTGTTCTTGCTTATCTTCACAAGAGATGAAACACCAAGAGGAGCTTGGATGTGGATTATTGTGGAAGTTTTTTGGATGGCAAGGCACCCTTGTGCTCTTTGAAGCACAAGGAGTCAAAAACAAGCAGAATATACACACCTAGCACACAATCAAAGCAAATCAAAGCACACCAAAACGATTTCAAGTTGCTGAGACAATTTTGAGGTCTGGTGGTATTTAGATCCAAGTTACATGCAATTTAATGAGATTCCAGGTCCAATATTTTGCACACTAAATCACCAAATGGCACACAAGCAGAAAGAAGTCTTAGAACTACCTATGATCTAACAGCTAGCAAAATCCAAGCACCAAAGTCTCACAAAATGAACATTAAAATGACTATGTAGATTTTTGAGCTATCTTTTCTTTTTTTAAACACATAAACTAGCTACAAACTTGTTCCAATCTACTCTTATACTAACAAGCAACCTAACTCAACCCTACTGAAACTTTCTAACACCTAATTCAAGAACAATCAAAGATTATAACCTTGCTAAAACACTTATCCAAACAGTCCTTTAAAACATGAAAACCAAATTTTAACAAACCAAAACACTTTAAAACTTAATCAATCTGGTTCATATAGCATCTAACATGTATATAAACACATAAGAACTCAAATCCAACAGCTTTTACTCACAAACAACACCTAGCAAGCAATATCACAAACACTTCACTTTTTCTGAGATTTCAAAAAGGAAAAAGGGAATTACCTTAGAACCTTACATCCAAGGTCCTAGTGGATGTAAATCCACCTCCTTATACACTGGGGTGTATGCAGAACCTTTAACAGCAACACACTCCAACACCTGCTAAGAAAAATCAAAAAGAAAAACAAGAACAAGCATGTATAATCTGTTTTCTCTTTCTATCTTTCTTAAAAACTTTTCACAAACCTTAAAACCTTTGAACACACGTTTTAAAAATTCTTACAAGTCATAAACCAAAATGTGCTATTCCACTTTCACTTCACAACACCTTTTGATTCCTGAAACTTATAAAAATCCTTTAAAACCTTTTTGAAAAGCTTGAACACTCAAAGTGTTCACACAATTTTGAAAATGGAACTCAGTTTTAGCTTTTAACACAACACACAACTTTTTAACTTAATAAAAGTAATTATAATTGTTTAAACACAAATACCAAACTTTATTAATTAAAAAAGGAATTACAAGGTTTTTGGCTAAAAACTGGAACAAAGGGATATGCACAGGTTGCATTCTCCTTTTATAGGCTAAATAGAACATTCTAGGCCTAGGAATAAAAAAGTAATAAACTTAAACCCTAATAGATGGATTTCCAGAAAAGCCCTTTGAAGTCTTCATCGAATCTTGGTCAATTGTGTGCCCATGTGATGCCAGTGATGTTTGAATGAATCTTGGACGTTAAAAACTCCTTGGGGACCAAGGGGAGTGATCCTAGTTGCTAAATTTGTCGGGTGTGGGTTTTGGTGCGAAAGTGATGTAGCAGGGGAGGTCTGGGGAGGGGTCCACAATGCATGTGATGTTGTCAAGTGAGGTGGGATTAAGTGAGGGCATGGGTAATTAAGGATCTGCATGATTTGAGGGGATAACCCTTTGTTTTTGGCTTAATTGAAACTGGTGGTTGATTAGGGTTTATCAGGATTAAGGGGGGGTTTTGATTCGTTTTGGGTAATTAACATTTTAAATAAATGTTAAGGAGGGAAAGTGGGGTGGGTTTGACTGGGGTTTGACCCTGGTTTATTTAATAAACCGGGTGTGGATGGGTGGTGGGTACGGGTTTGGGTAGGATATTGGTTAATGGGTGGGTTGTGATGAGGTGGCAAAGTCTGGTTGGGTGGATGGGTTTAGTAGTTTGGCAGGTTTGGTCCCCAAGTATTTCATTCTTTCCACTTTGTTTTTAAATGCCATCAGCGCCCAAGTTGCACTTGACAACTTTGGACAAGTTGTCAAAAGTGGCACAAAATCTTCTAAAACTTTATCCAAGGGCTTCTTTTGTATATTCTTCAAACTTGATGGACTGGTCTTGTACAATCTTCAAATAATAAGGACCATACTTGTACATATGACATTTGGAGGGTCAAATTGACAAGTTCTTCAAAGATGAGGGACTAAATTTGCCAATCTTCAATTCTTCAAGGGTCTTTTTGCAAAATTCCAAACTTGGGCCCGGTTCATTGTGCGACTTCGTTTCCCGTGTTCGTTTTTGATTGATTCTTGTGATCTTTTGCCAATTCCTCAATATCCGTACCTAAAAATACACAAGTAACAAACACGAGCATATATTTGGCATATTTTATGATATTTTATGCATTTTAAGGCCGTTTTGGACGATGAGACCATGTATAAAAGCAGTCTCATCAAGCTTCTAGCACAAGATTGTTTAAAAGTTGCTCGGGGTTGAATAGAGTTCATAGCCAAGGCATAACTTATTGAAGCGGGACGCGAAGATTGGTGAAGATCCAAAAAGGCCCTAACAAGGCATGAGGAGCTCTATTTTGTTGCTAAAGATCCAAGATGATGTGAAGAATCATTATTCCTAAATCAATATGAAGGATCGAGACACACGACGAAAAGCAATTACTCCCCTAAAGATCATGGAGAAAGTCTATCCAAAAAGACCCTTACAAGGTATGCGGATAAATATATCCAAGTCCTAAAAGGAGGCGGCTCGTTGTATATCAAAGTCCAAAATAAAGATTAAAGAAAAATGATGAAGTCGTGGTCCTAGTATTAAGAATCTCTCAAAAACATCAAGTGAAGAAATTCCAAAATATGAAGAGAAGACCATAATTTCAAGAACGTCTTCCCAAGATTTGAAGTATGAAGTAAATGCCAAATATCGGTCCGAGAAAGGTCTCAAATCGTGAAACGAGTTATGCCAAGATATGAACTTAAGGAGATACACGAGAAGTCATTTTAAAAGATTTTGTCCTTCGGCTAACTATCGATTAAATCGTGCTACTTTACTTTTGGACTAATAAATACTCAAAGAAGTCAATATGAATCGCTTGTGATCCATGACAAGTAGTTAAAAAATTCTAGAAACCCATTTCCTTTTATTATAACTAGGATTGTGGGGAGAAAAAGTATTACACAATTTGGACGTATGAGTAGTGTTAGCATTGTGACTTGTACCAACAATGATCTCGTTTTTGCACTTAGCATGGAATGTATGACAATCAAGGATGACGAAATTTACTCTATGGGACATTTACTTATTTCTATTCATTGACCCTAAAAGTCACATTCATGATGAAAATCATGCATTATGTCTTTACACATCTTCGTAGTATTATTGCAAGTCTATTACTTTTCAATAAAGGTTAAATTAAATTTTGGTGATGCTTAGATACTTTATTCTAGCATTGCGTAAGGGCACGACAATGGCTTAGTATGGGGGAGTGATGAGATGGCTTTTATACATGATCTCATCGTTCTTTTCGGGCTTTAAATGCATTAAAATGTCATAAAATACCATATATGTGCTTGTATTTGTTTACTTGTGTATTTTAGGTATGGATATCATGAAAAAGACAAAAGATCACAAGAAACAAGGAAAAACGGAGACGAGAAACGAAGCCGTACAAAGAACCGGGCCCTAGTTCATGAATTATCCAAGATAAACCCTTGAAGACTTGAAGATGTACAAGATTGATCCTCAAAATATGAAGAAATGATACTTAAAACCCTTGTATATTCATAATTACAAGTTTGGTCCCTTAAGTTTGTCAAAATTACAAAATGGTCCTTCAACTTTGAAGAATTGGCAAGATTAGTCCCTCATCAATTCTAAATTGTCAATAATGGTCCCTCATGAAGTCAAAGATACAATGAAGACCTTTGAAGATCAAGAATGTCCAAGATCAGTCCTTCAAATATTCAAAATTAGCAAAAACAACCCTTGAAACCCTTATCATAAAGTTTAGTGGCCAATGTGTGAATTTAGAAACTTATATAACAAAGGAATACGTTTAAATGCTGAAATAACTTGCTATTCACTTTTTTCCAAAAACCAAGGACCAAAGCTGCCAAGTCCAAAGTTTAAATCCCTAAAAAAGCAGGTAACACTTACTATAGCAATTTTTACCACCCAAGAACACCCTTTTACTCAGGTTTAAAAATAAAGAAAACAAAGGGGAAAAGGAAATTGACTCATCTCACGTGTGATTCACCTCACTTCAATCACATCCCACAACAAAAACCTCAACTCCCACTATCAAAAAGACCCCACAAGTACCTCTCACATGATGACACATGGCAGAGAATTATGACATGGCAAAATCAATGGACTAGAGTTATTCCTTGGTCACTAAGCACTCAATGAACGTACCTGATTCACCAAAGCAAGCTGGCAACAAGCCTAGAAGATTCTGCAAGGCTAGTTTAGGGAATTCAGTTCATTAGGGTTTATGAATAGTGGATGTAAGCATTTGCCTATAAAAGGAGGCCCAGTATGTGGAGAACCCCTTGTTCCAGGCTTGCTATTACTCTTTGTAATTCCTTTTTAGTCAAATAAAAGTTGGTATTTTTCTGAAAATATAATTCCTTTTTAATTGTTAAAAGTTGGTATTAAGCATAGCAAGTCTGAGTTCCATTGTTTATCTTTTTATAAAGAGGAAATTGCATGTTTGCTCCCTGTGGTTTGCCAAAATTGCATGTTTGCTCCCCAACTTCATTTAAATGCAGGCGGCCTCCCGGAGGACGAAGGTAAGTAGCAACGAGCCTCCCTGGATCTAACTCTTGTTAAAAGGTAATATTTCTTTGGGGGTATATTTGGTAATTCACTTATTAATTATATAGACCCGCTTTGGTACATGGGTTTACCCATATCACTCGGTTATAACCCATTTCATATTAAACAGATTGCACCAAATCCCCTTATATTCCAGTTTACCATTCTCAAACCTCCCCAAACTTTGTTAATACAGGAGGATCCTGTTCCAGACTTCTTCATAAGAGCCGAAGGTGAAGAATTTGACATTGCGATATATGGTAAGTTGTTTATTCATTGTTTAATTTCAAGATTAATTACCAAAAATTATTTAATTCGCCCTAATTATTATGTATCCAATTCTGACCATTGTTATTTTCTATGTTAACAGATGTGTATGAACAATTGTTTAGCATTAAATGTCACTACTATGGAAGGTTTAGTGATGGCCCGAACTTAGAATACATTGAAGGTGAGTTTTGTTTTGTTGATATGGTGAATATGCATGACTTTAGTGATGCTATTCTGAATATGGTTATGAATAGTTTAGGTTATGAGATGGACAATCAATTACTTTTCTACTATAAGGTTCCACTTAAGACTTTAGAAGTTGGTGTAAAGCCTTTGGTTAGTGATGCTGATTACCAAAACTTTTTAAGTTATGTTCATTTGCACAAGGTTATGTATGTGTATGTTGAGGTAGTTGAGAAAGAAGATGAAAGTAAGAGTGGGTCTGAAATGGAAAATGAGCCTGATAATGACCTTGTGGAAGATGAACATGTAGTTGAGGATGTAGAAGTAAACACGAGTGAGTTCCATTTTGAAGTAGCTGACAATGATCCTATGGTACCTAAGGTTACTTTGAATGAAGATACCTTAGAGGTTTTAGATTTTGATTCACTGGAAAGTGACATAGAGGATGTCCCAGAAAATGCAAGAAGACTAGGTCTTAGAAAGTTAAAGAAATTGCACTCATCAGCCAAATTTTATGTAGGAAGAGAGTTTGCTAACAAAGATGTTGCTAAACAATTGATTAGAAGCTATGCTGTTGAGAGTAGGAGAAACTTGCATTTTAAGAGGAATGATCCAGGAAGAATTAGGGTAGTTTGTAATGGTAAAGTTCCTAGCAAAAACCATAAAAGTGAGAAAATACAAGGGGCAAATGAGGACAGTGGTATAAGTTTTAATAAGTTAAATGAGCTTTCATAAAAGGACAAAATATGATGTCCATGGTTGTTGTACTTATCAAAAGGTGAAAAGGGAAAGTGGGTCATAAAAACATTCAAAGATGATCACCATTGCTTGCAATCTAGAAAGATAAAGTACTGTACATCTACTTTTCTTTCCAAAAACATCACAGATCTGCTGATTATGAATCCAAACATCCCTGTTAAAGTTGTTTAAGAACAAATGCAGAAAAGGTTTCATGTTGCTATTTCAAAGGATAAAGCCTTTAGGGCTAAGGCAAAAGCAGAAGTTTATTTGAGAGGTGATGTTAAGGTTCAATATTCTTTATTGAGAGACTATGTAATGGAGTTAAAGAGGTGTAATCCGGATACAACTTGTAAGATTGATGTTTATGGTGAAGAAAATCATGAAAGTCCAACTAGGATGTTTAGGAGAATCTATGTGTGTTTAGGTGCTCTGAAAAGGGGATTTAAGGAAAGTGGAAGGGAATTACTAGGTTTAGATGGTGCCTTCATGAGAGGACATTATCCAGGTCATATGTTGACTGCTGTGGGGGTGGATGCAAATAATGGCATCTATTTGTTTCTTATGAAATAGTTGAATCAGAAAACCAACATTCATAGACATGGTTCTTAAAGTGTCTAGCTGATGACTTGGATCTCTACACCAACTCTAATTTCACCTTCATCACAGATAGACAAAAGGTAATGGTTTACCTTAAAAATTTCTTGTAAGTGTTTAGTTTATTTGTGAGTTTGTTTTATTTTTAACAAATCTGATGATTCTTGTAGGGATTGTTACCTGCACTTGAGAAGTTGTTTCCTAGTGCTGAGCATAGGTACTGTGTTAGGCATATATATGAGAACATAAACCAGACATGGAAAGGGGTTGAGTACAAGGAAATGTTGTGGAAGTGTGCATCATCAACAACTACTGTTTTGTTTGAACAAAACATGAAAGAGTTGAAAGATTTCAACTTAAAAGCATATCAATGGCTTAAAAAAATACCTGCTGAGCATTGGAGTAGAGCTTATTTCTCTGGTAAGTGTCATATCCTTTAAATTTTAAACATTAAACTTATGTAACTTAATTAGTTGTCTATTGAATAACATTTTCCAAAAATTATAGGTAGAGCCCATTGTGACGTGTTAATAAACAATGTTTGTGAGGTCTTCAACAGACAGTTGTTAAATGCTAGAGACAGACCTATAATTACATCCTTAGAACATGTGAGGGAATATCTTATGAAAAGGATTGTAATTGTGTAAAACGTTATTGAAAATAGTGATGGCCCATTGACCCTTGTTGTTGCTAAGGTGTTTGAAAAGATTAAGACTGCTACTAGTGAGTGCAAAGTTGATTGGAATGGGTCTGATCTTTACCAGGTTAAGGGTTTCCTACAAGAACAATATGTGGTTAACTTGCCTCAAAAGACATGTTCCTGTAGGAAGTGGGAGATATCAGGAATACCCTACAAGCATGCAGTTGCTGCAATACATGATATGATAGACAATGGTTATGATGTAGGCATACCTGAGGATTGGGTCCATGAATCATACAAATTGGCCACTTGGAAAGCTGTGTATTCACACAAGGTTAACCCTGTTAATGGCAGAGATTTATGGGCCAAATTTGACTGTCCAGCCACTCTTTTGCCACCAAAAATTCATCCACAGATTGGGAGACCATCAAGAAAAAGAAAGAAGAGTAAAGGAGAGATTGTGTTTTTAACACCCCCAAATTTACACGCAGCGGAATACATCTTTGGGTGCTAAACAATGATACTATAACACATAATTTATAAAGAACGACTCAAAAAGAGACGTTTTAGATTTATCGTTCCTAAAACATTTGTCAGAGTAGCGTAGTCCCAAGACATCGTAACCGAAGTACAACCAAAACAAAAGATTTAAATTGTTTTGAACAAAAGGAACGACAAATATTCAAAGAGTTTATATACAAAGTAGTGCACAACATTCATTCCCGTGGCTTCCAAGCTTCAGCCTTCTTGATTACCTAAAATACATGTGAGAAAATCATCAGCAAAAATGCCGAGTGAATCTATAGGTTTATATAATCATTTTGAACACAAGCAAGATTATAAGTTTGTGGCATACTTGAAGGCAACATGCTTCTAATAATAATGTGCATCAACAATAATAATTGTATATAGCATAAATTGCAATAAGCTCATGGAACTGAGGCCTTAGACACTCCCATATCAGTCTAATAAGACGAGAGATTTATTAATTGTCGGTTACCTCCAGATTATTGGTACATTGCCGTATACCTGACTTCTCAATACAATATGTTCAAACAGTGTGGAGGTCGGGCCTAAGCTTCTATGACAAGTCCACAAAAACTGAACCGGGGCGGCTTCCCCCATAGATCTATTAATTGTACTAGCGGTTAACCCATCATAGGTTAATTAACGATCCATAATTGAGGCTTTAACAAAGGCAATCACTTAATGCAATTTAAAGGCAACCACGGGTCCATTCATAAAGGGACAAGCATACCATAAAAATCTTGTGTTCTAAGTTTACAAAACATGTATTCCCCCTCGCGGGTTTTAAAATATTTGAATGAGTTCAAACGAGGCTATAGACTTACCTTAGTACTTATAGTAGTTGAAGACAATCGCCGACGATAGTAGATGCCCGATAATCACGATAACCGCAACCTAGCAAATAAGGTGCGTACTTTAATAATAAACTCGAGAAATAAATGATACTTAATAAAATCAAACTCGAACTCATAAAACCACAATACACTCGAGAGTAAACGATATAAATAACTTCATTATACTTTACTACTCATTTACTTTACCATTTTATACTTTTAACAAAATCCGCCGGTACATACTACATGTACTAGCTTATTTACCCCTTTTAAACTTGTCAACCGTTTATGAAACGACTCGATAAGCTAACTTACTATATATAGAAATTCCTCCTACAAGTTTATCAAATGAAATTACTTTTAAAGTCCTTTACTCGACTCATTTTCAAACCACAAAATCCGGACAGATTTACGTTAATTTTTCATACGACCGTTTTAACTTATTTAAACGACTCCGTTTACAAAACCGACACTCGGGTTTTAAAGTAAACTCAACCTAATAAATAAATACCTCATTATCAGTAGGTTACACCTTTTAAAACATCCATTTAGAGTCCCCGGGATTCTATCCAAATATCGACAACAACTATATGTAGTGTCGATACTCGTCTCTCGGTACACGATCATTCAAAACATCATAACTTCGCGCTCGTTTTGAGTTAGAAGCTCTACCTTATATCAAATCGAATCTAAGGAAATTATCTACAACCCTAGGCTATAAGTTAAGTCATTTTCAGAAAATAAAAATTCGGATTTTTCAGTTTACCTACTGCTATAAAATGGGTACCAAAATCTTGTACAAAATCAACTTTTTGACCACAACCAACCATAGAAATGGTCATTCCTATACTCTAACATCATCATATATCCACCATAACATCAAAATCCTAACAAAAATAAAAATCTTTGGATCAAAATATAGTTTTTAACAAGATTTCTAGCAAGAACCACCATGGATCATGCTAAAAACACCATGCATAACCATGACTTCCACCTACCAACATCAAGAAAATAAAAAGTGCTTGCATGTGTAAAATTTTTATACCTATGTGATCCTTGATCAAAAATAGAGATGGGTCTATGCTTGGTTTAGCTAGATTCAACCTCAAACTTGAGATAATTGGAAAAATGTATGGATTTGGGTGGGGTGGGTTGAGTTTCGGCAAAATGGAGAAGAAAGGAGAGAGAGAGAAAAATTTTGGAAGTGAAAAAGTGTGTGTGTGTGTGTGTGTTTATTTTTTTTAAATTTTATTTAGTTAGTGGGGTGAGGACTTATGTGCAATTTGGGCATAAGTTTGGCTTAAAATGCAATTAATTAGCAAAAAGGTGGGAAATGGTCACTAGTAAAATTTCAAAAATATTTACGGGACTCGAGTTTCGTAAAAATACTAAAAAGTTTAAACGCACACGAAAAATAATAATATAACGACTCGATACGTAATTAAAATGATATCGTCGAAAATATTAAATATCGAAACGATCGATAATGAAATATAAAATTATGGGCATCCGTCGGTATCGCGATCACTAGTAGTCCTCGTTGCTCGTCAAAATATAAAAATAAGATATTTAATATCGATTTCAACTTAAACCGTTAAACATAATAATATTTATGATTATAAAATACTTCAAAAATATTCGAAAAGTAAGAATTAAATAATGACCTTATTTTGCGGGTTTTACATCCTCACCACCTTAGGAGAGCACCGTCCCGGGGCTTACTTCTCCTTAGGTCCGTCTACGAATAAATGTGGATACTTGCTCTTGAAGTAGTCCTCTCGCTCCCAAGTGTATTCGGGTCCACGTCGAGAATTCCATCGCACTTTCACTATCGGGATCCGACTTTGCTTAAGCCGTTTCACCTCTCGATCCATAACCTCCACCGGTTCTTCAATAAAATGCAGCTTGTCGTCCAGTTGAATCTCCTCAAGTGGAATTATCAAATTCTCGTCCGCCAAACACCTCTTAAGATTAGAAACGTGAAAGGTATTGTGAATAGCACTTAACTTTTCTGGCAATTCCAACTTATATGCCACAGGACCAACTCGATCAATAATCTTGAATGGACCAATATAACGTGGACTAAGTTTTCCTCGCTTGCCAAATAGAATTACTCCTTTCCAAGGTGATACTTTCAACATAACCATATCGCCAATATCAAACTCCAATGGTTTTCTCCTCTTATCCGCATAACTCTTCTGCCTACTACGAGCTGTTAATAAACGATTCTTGATTTGCACGATCTTCTCAGTTGTTTCTCTAATCAATTCAGGACCCGTCAACTGACTTTCTCCAACTTCACACCAACCAACTGGTGATCTACACTTTCGCCCGTAAAGTGCTTCAAAAGGCGCAGCCTTAATACTTGCATGATAACTGTTGTTGTATGAGAACTCCACCAAAGGTAAGTGTCGATCCCAACTACCTCCAAAATCCATTACACAAGCTCGTAACATATCCTCCAAGGTCTGGATAGTCCTCTCACTTTGTCCGTCCGTTTCCGGATGATACGCAGTGCTCATATCCAACTGAGTCCCTAAAGCTCGCTGAATCGATTTCCAAAACTCAGATGTGAACCGACTATCTCGATCAGAAATAATTGACAAAGGAACTCCATGTCTACAAACAACTTCCTTCAAATACAACCGAGTAAGTTTGTCTAAGTCATCAGTTTTCTTTATCGGCAAGAAATGAGCCGACTTAGTCAACCGATCAACAATCACCCAAATCGTATCATAACCACTAGAAGTCCTCGGAAGTCCCGAAACAAAGTCCATAGTGATCTTCTACCATTTCCATTCTGGAATTTCAGGTTGTTGCAGTAAACCCGAAGGTCTCTTGTGCTCAAACTTCACCTTCGCACACGTCAAGCATTTACTAACATAAGTAGCAATGTTAGCCTTCATATTCGGCCACCAGTAACATTTCTTCAAGTCTTGGTACATTTTATCCGATCCTGGGTGAATCGAATATTTAGACTTATGAGATTCGTGCATAATTAGATCTCTCAGTCCTCCATACACCGGTAACCACACACGATTCTCGAAATACCAAATTCCGTCATCACGAATTTCGAATATAGGTGTCATCCTTCTACCCAAGTCTTCATCTCTCACATTCTCTTCCTTCATCGCCGTAGTTTGAGCTTTAAGTATTCGATTAGATAAATCAGAATAAGTTTTCATAGCTAAAGCTCTAACCCTTTTGGTTATTTCTCTGTCCTTCCTACTAAGTGCATCGGCAACTACATTCGCCTTGCCGGGATGATAGCAAATTTGAATGTCGTAATCACTCAACAATTCTACCCATCTTCTCTGCCTCATATTGAGCTCCTTCTGATCCAAAATATGTTGCAGGCTTTTATGATCGGTATATACCACACTCTTTGTACCGTAGAGATAGTGTCTCCAAAGTCTAAGAGCAAAGACAACAGCTCCTAACTCCAAATCATGTGTAGTATAATTCTCCTCATGCTTCCTCAATTGACGAGATGCATACGCGATCACTTTCTCCCTTTGCATCAACACAGCACCAAAACCCTTACGTGATGCGTCACAATATACCACAAAGTCTTCAGCTCCATCGGGCAAAGCCAAAATTGGTGCAGAACACAGCTTCCGCTTCAAAGTTTGGAGTGCTTCTTCTTCTTCTGAACCCCACTCATACTTCTTGTTTTTCTCAGTGAGTTTAGTAAGAGGTTTAGAAATTAAAGAGAACCCTTCTATAAATCGCCGGTAGTACCCAGCTAATCCCAGGAATTGTCTAACTTCAGTCGGGGTTGTAGGCCTATCCCAATCTCTAATAGCTTCAATTTGGGAAGGATCAACATGAACACCGCTACTATCGATCACGTGCCCAAGGAATTGGACTGAATCCAACCAAAAATCACACTTGGAGAATTTCGCATACAACTTCTCCTTCTTCAACAACTCCAAAATAATCTTCAAATGAACTTCATGCTCCTCCCGACTTTTGGAATAAATCAGGATATCGTCGATAAATACAATCACAAACTTGTCGAGGTATGGTTTACACACACGATTCATTAAGTCCATGAATACCGCAGGTGCGTTAGTTAACCCGAACGGCATCACTTGAAATTCAAAGTGTCCATAACGCGTCCGAAAAGCTGTAATAGGTATGTCCTCCTCTTTAACACGAAGTTGATGATAACCCGACCTCAAGTCGATCTTCGAGTACACACACGAACCTTGAAGTTGATCGAACAAATCATCGATCCTAGGAAGTGGATAACGATTTTTAATAGTTAACTTGTTCAACTCTCGGTAGTCTATGCACATTCTGAACGATCCGTCCTTCTTCTTCACGAACAACACTGGAGCTCCCCAAGGTGACGAACTTGGTCTAATGAACCCCTTCTCCATTAACTCCTTCAACTGATCTGCCAACTCCTTCAACTCAGACGGTGCCAAACGATAAGGTGCACACGCCACCGGTGCAGCTCCCGGCACTAGATCAATCTTGAATTCGACTTCTCGCTGAGGCGGAAGCCCTGGCAAGTCATCGGGAAATACTTCAGGAAAATCACGAATGACCGGAACATCTTCCACACGCCTAGCCGGTAGTTCCTTCTCCACTACTTGAGCCAAGAACAGGTGACAACCTCTTTCTACATATTTCTTCGCCTTGATACAAGATATCACCGTCAGACGAGATCTACCGACATCACCTTTAACTACTAACACCTTACCCTTAACCGGTATGTGAACGACTTTCTCCCCACATACAATTACCGCATCATGAGCAACCAACCAATCCATACCAACAATCACATCAAACGAACCCAACTCAATCGGCATCAAATCAATTTCAAACAAATGATTTGCTAATTTCAAAGGACACTTCTTAAATATAGTGGTAGTACTAACTAATTGTCCATCAGCTAACTCGACCTCATAACTAGCATTTAGGCTTGTCGGCTCAATATCTATTAAACGACTAAAGGAAGTGTTTATAAAGCTCCTATCAGATCCTGAGTCAAACAACACACTAGCATAATGATGGTTGAGTAAGAACGTACCCGTCACCACATTTGGACCTTGTGCCTGATCAGCATCCTTAACAACATAAACTGCCCCTAGCAGCTTCACCTGCTTTCATGTTCTTCAACTTCGGGCATTTGGGACGAACATGATCACGTTCTCCACATTCAAAGCAAGTCTTGATCGGAATAGCATTTGCTCCAGTGGCAGGGATCCATGGCTTGCACTTCTCCGCAACATACCCAACCTTTCCACACTTAGTGCACCTCGGTGGACAATTACCAAAGTGACAAGCACCACAACTCTTACATTTCTGGGCTGGTCCCCTTGGTCAGCATTACCATTCTTGTTAGTCGCAGCTCTAGCCCCATCATTTCTCTTCTGATTGTACTGCCTATGGCGGTTACTACCTTGATTACCACTCTGTGAATTCTCTCATTTCCTTTTACTACCCTCAGCAGCTCTCTCAGCCCTATCTTGAACTTTCTGCCCCATGAGTGTATGAGCCATTCTTACAGTCTCAACAAAGTTCTTGGGTCGAGATGAAGTTGTCTCACCTTTAATGTACCCAGGCAACCCTTTGATGTATTAGTCCATCTTTTTCTTCTCAGTAGCAAAAGCATCTGGACACAACAAAACCAACTCATTGAATCGGCTAGTATATGCAGCAATGTTATTATCTTTCAGCTTCAGGTGACTCAACTCATCCTCCAAAGCAGATAACTCTTCTTTTGGACAGAACTCTTCTTTCAGCAACCTTTTAATTTCATCCCAAGGTTTCCTGTTTGCAGCTTCTAAACCAACTGTAGCAACTTGAGTCTTCCACCAGCTTAAAGCTCGATCCTTAAAAGTAGCAACTACGAACTTAACCTTGTTCCTTTCTGAGCAATCACTAATCTTAAATGTTGTTTCTGTTTTCTCAATCCACTTGAATAATTCCAGTGCTCCACCAGTTCCTTGAAATACAGTAGGTCCACATTTCATATATCCAGCAAAAGTACACTCTTTAACCGCAGCAGCAGCCTGAGCAACCTCATCTACAGGATTCTCAGCTGCACCTGCTCCCCCAGCAGCTGCTTCAGGTCCAGCAGGTTCACCTTCACCTCCAGCACCCGCACCTCCAGAGCCACCTGCTCCTTCAGTGTTAACACGCGCAGCTCTATCCGCAGCTAATGCTTTCGCAACCTCTTCAGCAACTAGCCTTGCAATGGCATCATTTGTCATTCTCCTAGGTGGCATGATTCTGTCACATCACAAGGAGAAAAGATAAAATGAATGAGTTAATTGTATTCATGGTATAGTCATATCATGTACAAAATCAATCATCAAATGCATACACATTATCAATACAAGGATTCACAATCATTATAAGGATCAAAGGAAACTATTATCATCGATCAACAAGGAATGATCTTAAAGACAAATAGAGTACAATGACACAAAATAATAAACACTAGTCACGTGGGGATCCACATGGCTTAATTGACTGTGTCTCGCTTGCAGTAGTGAAACCTGCTTCCTCCTCATCGAAGACGTAAATTTGACGGTGGTAAATTTCACAAAATGGGTATAAGGTCATAATAAAATGAAATAGTATAACTTCCAAAAATTTAAATAAATGTAGAGAATCCTTCAAAATAATTACAGGAAAAATTCCAAAAATTTATTTAAGTAAATCATTAATAAATGATAATTCTTATCGAAAAGTTTAACGATATCAATATATATATCGATAAAAGATTATAGTATTTATTTATAAATACTTAGTAATAAGGCATACATAATAATGTATACTAAAATTGTAATCCCAGAAGTAGCTTGAACCTGAAGTCACGCGAAATCATGTGCACCGACTCTTTGAAAAATAAAAACCGACAGTTATAGTTTAGGTTTTTAGAAAAAGACCTAGTTCTCTATAACTCATGGCTCTGGTACCAATCTTTAACACCCCCAAATTTACACGCAGCGGAATACATCTTTGGGTGCTAAACAATGATACTACAACACATAATTTATAAAGAACGACTCAAAAAGAGACGTTTTAGATTTATCGTTCCTAAAACATTTGTCAGAGTAGCGTAGTCCCAAGACATCGTAACCGAAGTACAACCAAAACAAAAGATTTAAATTGTTTTGAAAAAAGGAACGACAAATATTCAAAGAGTTTATATACAAAGTAGTGCACAACATTCATTCCCGTGGCTTCCAAGCTTCAGCCTTCTTGATTACCTGAAATACATGTGAGAAAATCATCAGCAAAAATGCCGAGTGAATCTATAGGTTTATATAATCATTTTGAACACAACCAAGATTATAAGTTTGTGGCATACTTGAAGGCAACATGCTTCTAATAATAATGTGCATCAACAATAATAATTGTATATATCATAAATTGCAATAAGCTCATGGAACCGAGCCCTTAGACACTCCCATATCAGTCAAATAAGACGAGAGATTTATTAATTGTCGGTTACCTCCAGATTATTGGTACATTACCGTATACCTGACTTCTCAATACAATATGTTCAAACAGTGTGGAGGTCGGGCCTAAGCTTCTATGACAAGTCCACAAAAACTGAACCGGGGCGGCTTCCCCCATAGATCTATTAATTGTACTAGCGGTTAACCCATCATAGGTTAATTAACGGTCCATAATTGAGGCTTTAACAAAGGCAATCACTTAATGCAATTTAAAGGCAACCACGGGTCCATTCATAAAGGGACAAGCATACCATAAAAATCTTGTGTTCTAAGTTTACAAAACATGTATTCCCCCTCGCGGGTTTTAAAATATTTGAATGAGCTCAAACGAGGCTATAGACTCACCTTAGTACTTATAGTAGTTGAAGACAATCGCCGACGATAGTAGATGCCCGATAATCACGATAACCGCAACCTAGCAAATAAGGTGCGTACTTTAATAATAAACTCGAGAAATAAATGATACTTAATAAAATCAAACTCGAACTCATAAAACCACAATACACTCGAGAGTAAATGATATAAATAACTTCATTATACTTTACTACTCATTTACTTTACCATTTTATACTTTTAACAAAATCCGCCGGTACATACTACATGTACTAGCTTATTTACCCCTTTTAAACTTGTCAACCGTTTATGAAACGACTCGATAAGCTAACTTACTATATATAGAAATTCCTCCTACAAGTTTATCAAATAAAATTACTTTTAAAGTCCTTTACTCGACTCATTTTCAAACCACAAAATCCGGACAGATTTACGTTAATTTTTAATACGACTGTTTTAACTTATTTAAACGACTCCGTTTACAAAACCGACACTCGGGTTTTAAAGTAAACTCAACCTAATAAATAAATACCTCATTATCAGTAGGTTACACCTTTTAAAACATCCATTTAGAGTCCCCGGGATTCGATCCAAATATCGACAACAACTATATGTAGTGTCGATACTCGTCTCCCGGTACACGATCATTCAAAACATCATAACTTCGCGCTCGTTTTGAGTTAGAAGCTCTACCTTATATCAAATCGAAGCTAAGGAAATTATCTACAACCCTAGGCTATAAGTTAAGTCATTTTCAAAACATAAAAATTCGGATTTTTCAGTTTACCTACTGCTATAAAATGGGTACCAAAATCTTGTACAAAATCAACTTTTTGACCACAACCAACCATAGAAATGGTCATTCCTATACTCTAACATCATCATATATCCACCATAACATCAAAATCATAACAAAAATAAAAATCTTTTGATCAAAATATAGTTTTTAACAAGATTTCTAGCAAGAACCACCATAGATCATGCTAAAAACACCATGCATAACCATGGCTTCCACCTACCAACATCAAGAAAATAAAAAAGCGCTTGCATGTGTAAAAATTTTATACCTATGTGATCCTTGATCAAAAATAGAGATGGGTCTATGCTTGGTTTATCTAGATTCAACCTCAAACTTGAGATAATTGGAAAAATGTATGGATTTGGGTGGGGTGGGTTGAGTTTCGGCAAAATGGAGAAGAAAGGAGAGAGAGAGAAAAATTTTGGAAGTGAAAAAGTGTGTGTGTGTGTGTGTGTTTATTTTTTAAAAATTTTATTTAGTTAGTGGGGTGAGGACTTATGTGCAATTTGGGCATAAGTTTGGCTTAAAATGCAATTAATTAGCAAAAAGGTGGGAAATTGTCACTAGTAAAATTTTGAAAATATTTACGGGACTCGAGTTTCGTAAAAATACTAAAAAGTTTAAACGCACACGAAAAATAATAATATAACGACTCGATACGTAATTAAAACGATATCGTCGAAAATATTAAATATCGAAACGATCGATAATGAAATATAAAATTATGGGCATCCGTCGGTATCGCGATCACTAGTAGTCCTCGTTGCTCGTCAAAATATAAAAATAAGATATTTAATATCGATTTCAACTTAAACCGTTAAACATAATAATATTTATGATTATAAAATACTTCAAAAATATTCGAAAAGTAAGAGTTAAATAATGACCTTATTTTGCGGGTTTTACAGTGTTGGTGAAAGGTAATAAACTAAGCAGTGCTGGTAAAGGGATTACATGTGGTTTGTGTAAAAGTGTAGGGCACAACAAAAGAAGCTGTGATATGAAGAATGTTGCTGTTGGTGCAAGTAATGCAAGGAAAAGGAAGAATGTTGCTGTTGGTACAAGTAATTCAGGGAAAAGAAAGAATGCTGTTGTTGGTACAAGCTCTGGTGCTGGAACAAACAACACACAGCCAACACAACCAAGCCAATCTGCTGCTGTTGGTACAAGCTCTGGTGCTGGAACAAACAACACACCGCCTACACAACCAAGCCAATCTGCACAGGCAAATAATCAAGGATCACAGGCTCATACTCAACCTTCACAAATTGATATGATTAGAAGCCCCAACGGACGAACAAAAAGGAGTGCCTGCAGACTTAATCTTTAATAGTCATGCTAATGACTCAATGAACGTCCCTGATTCACCAAAGCAAGCTGGCAACAAGCCTAGAAGATTCTGCAATGCTAGTTTAGGGAATTCAGTTCATTAGGGTTTATGAATAGTGGTTGTAAGCATTTGCCTATAAAAGGAGGCCTAGTATGTGGAGAACCCCTTGTTCCAGGCTTGCTATTACTCTTTGTAATTCCTTTTTAGTCAAATAAAAGTTGGTATTTTTCTAAAATTATAATTCCTTTTTAATTGTTAAAATTTGGTATTAAGCATAGCAAGTCTGAGTTCCATTGTTTATATTTTTATAAATTCGTTTCGGAAAAGTTTTCAAACGGATTTGTGAAGTGTTTGTGGAAAAGTGAAAAATCATTGGATATTCTGTCTGTTTTTGTTCTTGTGATTTTGCAGGTACAAAAGTGGAAGCTGGTGCTTGTTTAGCTAGCACCTAAGCTCAAACAATCCAAGGCTTGGATTGTAAGTCTTGGAGGTTTGTTCTCTAAATCCCTTTTTAATATTTTGTCAAATATTTGATGAATATGTGATTTGTGGATTTGATGTTTTGATTGCTGTTTATTTGGTTCTAATCTGTTTCATAGGATATATTGGACCTATTGTCACCTAGATCTTGTTGATTGTAGGGTTTAAAATCAGATTTGAGTGAAAAAAGTTTGATTAAGGGTTGTTTGTGTCTGCTGGTTCAAAGGCCTTAGGGCCTTGGAGCTTGACTCCTTTTGGTTTGTAGGTGTTTGTTTGCTGATATGAAAGATGTTTTAAGTATTGGTTAAGTCTTAAATATAGTAAAACTAAAAAACGTAGGTTGCTAGGTTTTAAACACAATTTTCAGTCAAACACATCAGAAGGTTTGATTAGCTTGTTTGTATGAATTGAGGTCTGAAACTTGGCATGCTTATAGTTTTGTTGGGTGTATAGCTCTGCAATATCTGGTTTTGGAGTTTGGTGGCTTATTGTGTAGTTTATAGCTTATTAAATTTCAGCTTTTGGTCAAGTAGATCAGCAAATGCATGCTATGTGATTTTGATGCACTTGGACTGATTTGTGTTGTTTTATGCTTTTAACTGGTTCATTATACCTACTTGGTATGTGCTAATTGTTTGTTGCTTATTTCACAAGCTTATAAGCCCACTGGCTTATAGTGCTTATTCTGCCAAAAAATCAAGCATAGTAAGACAACTGTCTTGCTAGGCTCATTGGTCTAGACCTCTAGACTTGATCTAAAATAGCTTCAAACAAGCTTATTTACATCTCATAACCAAGTCCTGCTAGTTTGGTGATTTTTGGAACACGTTGACTTTCGTTGACCAAGGCAAAAAGTGCTTATCGGTTAGATTAGCTTATTGAAACGTGCCACAACTTAGTTATTGTACTTTTCATCATTTATCTCACCTTATAAGCTAAACTGGAAGAAATTAGAACTTAATAAAAGCTTTTCACTAGGAAATTAACTTTTCTTATTTTAAAAGAGTGCTTATTGGTTCACACAGCTTATTGTACTTGGATTATTGGGATTTTCTTTGTTGATTAGTCTTAGTTAAGCTATTTGTGAGCTTTTGCAACAAACCAGAGCTTCTAAAACGTCCAAGAACTCTATCCCGACTATTTTGTCGTTTTGTGGATTTCTACTTTGCTTATTTATAGCTTATTGAGTGTGCTTTTTCAAAATTTCTTTTCACAGATCTCTTAGGCATCTCAAAAGAAGGTTGTGTGTTTAAGGAGAGCTTATGGCATTGGCTTATTGCTTAATGGGCTTATTGGCCCAATAAGAATAAGTAGTTGACTATTTAAGATGTGATAAGCTCAAAACCAGCTTTTGGGCCTTCAGAATTTTGTGTTTAGAATTGAATTTTGAGTCAAATAGGGCTTTTCAGGTCATTGGACCTAGTTTGACTTTTTGGTCCCAAAAGCCCACTTAGGTTGACTGTTTTTGCTTTTAGCCCATTAGGGGTAATTTGGTAATTTCACTTTCATTTTCTGATTATTTAGGTTAAAATAAACTAGTTTGCAAGTTTTTAGAATTTTTTATAATTTTTGGATTTTTAATATTATTTTAATATTATTTTAATATTATTTTAATATTATTTTATTATTAAACTTCAATTTTCACATTTTTACACTTTTTATATTTTTCTTAGGTTTAATACGTTAATATAGGATTTTTGCAACTCTTAGATTAATTTTATCATCATTAGATTAATTTTTATAATTATTTTAAGTTTAAATAGTTTTTAAATCATTTTAAATAGTTTTAATTAGTTTAAAAATTTATAAAAAATTTTTTAATCTTTTTAAGTCATTTTAGAAGTTTACCAAGTGAAAAAACTTTATTTGGGCTTTTTGATAATTAATTTGATTTTTAGGGCTTTAATTAGAATTTAAAAATTAATATTTAATTAATTAAAAGGTTTGAAAAAGTTTTGATCATTTGTAAACTCTTAGTTTAATTATTTTGATTTTTGGTAATTTTTGGGAATTTTTAGAATTAATTTTTATTTTAGCTATTTTTACAGTTTTAATTTTAGTCGTCGTAGTAATTAATTTCACGTATTCGTCACTCTATTTTCTCATCCCCGTCTTTCAAATATTAATCTCAAATCTTGTTACATTTGACTCACACACATATACCTCCTTGGGAAACGAATTTAATTGGGTCATTAACACTTGATTTTCCTAAATCATTTGTTTAATACTTATCGCTCATATACGCTCTTTTTCCTAAAAAGACGTATTTTTACCACAATCACCTCTGTTGCTGATGTAGGTCTTGGCCATTTTGTGATGGCTTCAACCTTTGCAGGATCCATGGTGATCCCTTCTACAGAGACTATGTGGCCTAGAAACGTCACCTTCGAAAGCGAAAATTCACACTTGGAGAACTTGGCATACAGCTGCTTCTGTCGAAGTATCTGTAAGACTGTACGAAGATGCTCTTCGTGTTCCTTCTTGGATTTAGAGAAAATCAGAATATCATCAATTAAGACTGTTAGCCTTAAAATGTGAGCGACTAACGGAATTACATTAGTTTCATAGCCGGGACTTGCAGGGACTATTAATGTCATATGTAAGTAGTTCAAGTCCCGTGCTATATATACCCCTCCATACTTCCATGGAGGGGTGAGGATTATCATTTTCTTTCTTTTCTTTCTCTCACTAGAATAAACACACACCTTTCTAGTATCTCTTGTTTCTCTCACTAACAATGGCTAAACACTTGTTCAATCCTCCCCGACCTCCAGATCATAAACCCGTGTTCATGTGAATCTAAATTAACAATTGGTATCAGAGCTAACCGGGGGTGTTTCGTGTTTTTTATTCGTGTTTGTGTTTGAGTTCGTGCCTGATTCATGGTCTATACTTTTCTGGTTCATTTTCTAACTGATTTTATCACGTCTTGATATTATCTATTCCTGTATATCTGTTCTTGTCTCATCATATCTTTTGTCATCTTTCTGTACCAGTTTTTGTCCCATCAAACATGATTAAATCAAAATATTTTATTATGATGATGTTTCCCAAGGTCATAGATCTTTTTATTGGGGAGAAGGACAGATATAACAAAAATAGACCAGATCCACTTTTTCGGCTGTAAAACCCTTTATGATGACTTATTCCGATGTAATATTGCGATGACTTATTCCGATGTAACATTACGATGACTTATTCCGATGTAACATTGCGATGACTTATTCCGATGTAACATTGCGATGACTTATTCTGATGTAACATTGCGATGACTTATTCTGATGTAACATTGCGATGGTAACTTTGCGATGGTAACATTGCGATGGTACCATTGTGATGGAGTGCATAATATTGTGATGGGATTGAGATGGAATCTGTCAATTGTAAACATTACGATGGTGTTGTTTTGGAAATGATTGCGATGTGACTCAAAACATTGCGACTCAGTAATGGTACTTCTCACAACATTGCGATGACTCGCAAAACATTGCGATGGCTTACATTTCTGAAAATCAAGACATCGCAATGTGTATCTTGAGATCATGACCAAACCAGAAACTTATCATCACACCGTGTCAACTCGGTAATTACCGAGTTGATCGGGTCAACTTAATGAGTCTTGTATCTCATAAAACAAACACCAGCCTTTTAACTCCCATCAACATCAACTTTATCCTACACTAACCCATCGTCACCTAAACCCAACTAGACTCGTTTTTTCAAACAGAAAAATAATGATCTCAGATTCGTTTCATATTACTCATGCATGCCTCGATCTGTAGAGATCATGTACTCGAAACATCAAATCATCATAGATCCTTTGTTAATTTTCGAACTTAATGAAGATTATTAACTATTAAGTTATAATCTTTCATTCATTCAATTGCTTTAAAAGAAAACGGAACTATAAATCATCAACCAAAACACCTACCCGAGACCTCACGAGAGATCTTGTAGTCGAATCTGGTGGTCTTCTATTGTGGGAATGTGACAACTAAATCAAGACCAGAGACTCGTTAATAGGTTTATAGGTTCGGTTATTTGGTGATGGTATTATAGTAAGTTTAAGTAGTGGACTTTGCTTGATGACTAGTTTGTTGATCTATCAAGAGTTATGATTTATATGTTCTAAGGAATAAGGGTGGTTATGTTTCGATTTGTGATTGATATACTCAGAGATGAGTTTGATAAGTTGGTTTGAGATTAGATTGATTTTTCTTGGTGGTTTTAGATGAGATGGAGAAAAGAAACGGTTGATTATGTGGATTAGGTTTAATGTATGAGACAACATAAGGGTAAGTGCATATATATATCCCTAATATTTAGGGTTGGATTATTAAAGAGTTCACTGGGCCGCCTGATCTCATGTATTGGACCGATTGATTCTCATACACCGGCTATTGGGCCGTATTTTGGTATAGAAGTTGGTCTTGTGCGCTGGGCCAGCTCATAGTCCATTTTTTTATCATTTCCGTTCGGCCAGCCTCTAGAGTATTTTTCTATGATGGAATTGGGTTGTAGTGTTATTAGGTCGATTTATGAAAGATGTGCGGATTATGGGGATATGGTGATTACGGGTTCATTCCGACTAAAGAAAATGCTCGTTTTGAAACCTTATTTCTCGAAAAATATTTTCGACGACCTCACCGCGCATCAGTTGGGCATATAACTGATTTGGGCTTCAAAGTAAAGTTAGCTAGACGACGTTGACGGTTTCTCTTCTCTTTTAGTCAATGTTGGTCTATAGCTAACGGCACTCAAACAACAATCAAACAAACACAACAAACACGACAAAAACAAACAAACACTAAAACGATCCTTTAAGATTCACTAAAAATGTCAAAACGGCTAGTATTCGAGCAAGGAATGTCAAGTGATTACGAAATGGATTTGGTGTTTGTTATTTGAATTTGAAGGGGAATATCACGAAGGCGTCTACTTAATACATCATCGAGCCTTTTCAGCCCTTCTATCGATTGATGATTCGCTTGAGCATTTATGATTGAGACTTGATTTATCTAGTTTCCAATGCCAAGGGGTGGATGGTCGAAGACATGGACAACTATCACTTAAGGAGTTACGTTGTAGTGCTCAGTGTTACACTCACCTGTAGTTGTGGGTATTTCAAGAGGTGTTTTACATCTTATACTTCTCTCTTCTTTTATGTATAAGGTACTAAGAGACGTTTATCTGCACCGTTCGTCAATCAACAAAAGTGCTAAGCGTAAGTAACAAATTTGGGGGATTGTACTTCAGTTTCAAGTTTGGAATATCAGGTTTACTTCCTCAGTGGTCACTATAAATAGCCGAAAGAATACGAGTTTGGTAAGTTTATCCAGAGAGTAAATGAGTAGAGATGTGATCAGCAAACAATTCTCACGAGCAACTTGAGCTACAGAATGTCAACAAAGATTTCTGCTTTAGACACGAACATCGCGCGATTCTGATTGTACTTGTCAGATGATGCTACCGAGTGTTCTTAACCACCATACTTTTGACAAGAACGCTACCGAGTGTTCTTAACCACCATACTTTCGACAAGAACGCTATCGAGTGTTCTTAACCACCATAATTTTGACAAGAACGCTACCGAGTGTTCTTAACCACCATACTTTCGACAAGAACATCTCGCGATTTTGACCGTACACGTCAGATGATGCTTCCGAGAGTTCGTCACCATCATGGGGGAAGAACGTGTATTTTGGGGTACTTAGTTCAACTTCCAGGGGGAAGTATTCTACAAGCGTGACAAGCTTTGTTGTTGATTTCTTACATGTTCCCCCAAACACATAATCATGAAAACCAAAATTGTCAAGATAGTAGTTACTTGGTGTGGTTTGCTTCTTCTTCTACAAAATTCTGTTGTGCACTTTAAATGTCAAAGATAGAATATTGCTCAAGCTATAGGTTCTCCTCAAGACATGGATATTGGTTTGGGGGAAGCTGATTCAGAAGCTTCGTCAAAAAGTAGTCTATGAAGAAAGCTTTTCAAGACATGTAGTATGAATTGGGGGGAATTTAATCCAGTTCATACATGATACAATGGTTCCTCAACA
The DNA here is from genome assembly GCA_025667525.1 of Glebionis coronaria. Taxonomy (NCBI): domain Eukaryota; kingdom Viridiplantae; phylum Streptophyta; class Magnoliopsida; order Asterales; family Asteraceae; genus Glebionis; species Glebionis coronaria. The sequence continues at coordinate 45,661,643 of CM046875.1, forward strand.
AGCAAAGACAAAGAGGATTCAAACTGGGGTATAAGTTTTTCTAGAATACTTGAAGGCAACGACGTCATCCTCAGCATTGGAAGCAAACTTAATACTGTCATATTTTTGTTGTATTTGCATTTCTTAGGAACATTGTAAGTAATTCCGTATGTCTCCACAGTGGGGGAAGATTGTTAGCCTTAAAATGTGAACGACTAACGGAATTACATTAGTTTCATAGCCGGGACTTGCAGGGACTATTAATGTCATATGTAAGTAGTTCAAGTATCGTGCTATATATACCCCTCCATACTTCCATAGAGGGGTGAGGATTATCATTTTCTTTCTTTTCTTTCTCTCACTAGAATAAACACACACCTTTCTAGTATTTATTGTTTCTCTCACTAACAATGGCTAAACACTTGTTAAATCCTCCTCGACCTCTGGATCATAAACCTGTGTTCATGTGAATCTAAATTAACAAAGACAATAACAAACTTGTCCATAAACTTATGGAAGACACGGCTCATAAGATCCATGAAACTACTAGAGCATTGGTGAGTCCAAAAGTCATGACAACGAACTTGTAGTGACCATAACGTGTACAGAAGGCAGTCTTGGAGATATCCCGATCCTTTACTCGTAACTGATGGTAGCCGGATCTCAGATCGATCTTGGAGAAATGCTTGGCGCCCTGAAGTTGGTCAAGCAGATCGTCTATGCGCGGCAAAGGATAACGGTTTCTGATCGTGATCTTGTTCAACTCACGATAATCTATACATAAGCGCATGCTGACGTCTTTCTTCTTTACGAACAACACTGGTGCACCCTATGGAGATACACTAGAAAGAATGAAACCTCACTCCAAAATTTCCTGCAACTGATCTTTACAAAAACACAAGCCCGTTGCATCTTTTTGGCTGTGTAGCCCACGTCAGGCCGAGTATTTTCTAATATTTGGAATTGGGTCATTTATATCCACAAGCCCATTTGTGTTTTGTATAACTTTTCAACCCATTCCCCATTTGTGTTACACAACGAACTAAAAAAAATGGATTAAGGTTTGTTCATATATCATCAGCCACCATCTATCACCAAACCCTCTCATCCAACGATCCTTAAATCCAACCCTAAATGTTCCCGCTCCTCATCACAACCAGAAAAAAACATCCTTACCACACACAAGATTCGAAATTCAAAATCAGATAGAGTCAAGACTGGTGACGAGATTGCTTGTACAATTGGAGAAAGAGACCCAAGATAAAGACTTAACAAGGAACCCACGTGATTAAAGAAGCCAAAAATCAAAACGTCACCTATGACGTTTCAGGTATTCGGATCTTTACAAGCATATTCATGGGTATATTTGGAAAATCAATAGATTAGGGTTTATATTTTCTTGCTTTCTAGAATAATCTGTAACCCTATGTATAAAGGGCATTGGGATTATTTTTTTGTTCCAGATTTTCTTTCTCAAAATTATAATCCGAATTTGATGAATGAAAGATTGAGTTCCAATTGTTCCAGATTTGTTCTTTATTTCAAATGTAATTCCTTTTTGAGTTTTAAATAAAAGTTGGTGTTTTGTGATTATATTAATGTAATTCCTTTTTATTTGAGTCAAAAGTTGGTAATTTGGTAGTAAACAAATATGTGTTCCATCTATAATTTGTATTAAAGTTTTTGGTTTTCAAACCTAATTCCTTTATCTAAAATCCAGAAAGTTGGTAGTTTGGAAGTTAGAAATCAAGAGTTGTTTAACTTAATTTGAGTGTTTTCAGTTTTGTGTTTGAGTGAAAAGAGTTTGAAGAAAAAAAATCAGATTGTTTCTATTCGTGGTACTAACAGAATCAAGGCTAAAGCTTTGGTCCTTTGTTCTTGGTTTGTCGATCTTAGTAGCGGTGTTGGAAGCTTGTGCACACGCGTGCACATAAGCTCATATATCCAAGGTGTAGAAAGTACACCTTGGACGTTTGTCTTTTCCCCTTTTTAATTTTTCTGCAAATGATATTGTGTTCATGTGATGATTATGTGAATCTGTGTAGTCTACTTGTTTAGATGTTACCTGAGGTATTTGAGTTGTTGTAGTGATGTAGTGGTGTTGTTTTGTTTAAAAATTAAAGTCTGCAATTTTTCATTGATTCTACATAATTTGCCCAAACTCATCAGTCCATTTTTTTATCTTTTAATTTGGACTGTTGAGGCATGGATCTTGTTATTCTATTTGTTTTAGGTGTAATCTAGGATAGACTTGTGTGGATTTTTTGAGTAGTCAGATTGTGGTCAAGTTTTTCATAAGCTAAAAGTCTAAGTTCTTTCCATTTAATTAAGCAAATAAGGTCACTTCAAGTCTCTGTGGTAATTTTATGAATTCATAGATTTTTGAAAAAATTCTATTGTTACTATGGGGAGTTACTTGATTTAGGCTCACTTTTATGTGCTTAGTATGTTTTCAAGTTTGTTTGAGGTTAGAAACAAGTTGCTCAAAATTGGCCTTGTTGTGGTGTAACACGCCATCAGCTCACATGTCTTAGTTTTGAGATTTCACAAGCTGAAAAGTGGGATTCGAGTAGATTAAGATTGGTTATTTTTTTGTTTTAAATAACATTGGGGTTTAGAGTGTTGTAGGTGGCTTGTAAATAAGCTTGAAAGTGGCCTCTTAAGTTCAAAATAGAGCATGAAAGCTACTGTTACTGTTCATCAGTAACTTTTTATTGATTTCCATTGATTCTATGTACTTGTCATTATTATGTGTTTGTATCTCTTATTTGTGATTGTGCGTTAGTGTATTATTGGGTTGCATCTTAAGTAAATAAGTTGTAGCTTTGTTGTGTTCAACTAAAAAAATCCGTAGTGTGATTGCATTTTCTGCATTTTTTGTTGCTTGTCCAGGTGTTTTTATTGTGTGGGTGTTCTATATGCTTGTTTCCTGTTCACTTTACTAGTTTTCATGATGCTAGTAGGATGCCTTAAGTTTAAGTGTAACTTGCCTTAAATCAGTTTCTTACAAGTCCACGCCTAGGCTCGAACTTGGTCATTTCTGTGACATAGCACACTAGCTGCCCTTGCTACTTTGATTGGAGGATTTAGAAGCTTAATTTCAGGATTCTAGTAGAATAGGTCTATCATTTCAATTGTTTGAGGTTGTTTATAGGTTTAGTGCTTTTAGGAGTGCTTAATAATAAGCTCAAAGTTCGTTAAAATACTCCTAGATTGTAGTGTTACTGTTCATCAGTGCAATAAACACTATGATCCTTAATTTTCTGCATAGTTTCGATTCCTGTGTGGTAATTCTGTGGTGTGTTTTTTTTGTTTGTGTTTGTTGTATTTGTTTTTGCGGTTATTCAATCTTATCAACCAAGGATAAGCCAACTGTTGTCCTTGGTTTGCTGATTTAAGCAATAGTCCAAAAATATTACTGTAATGATCTGCCAAAAAAAGTAGTACTCGGCAGGGTTAGAACCCCTTACCTTGCTGCAACAAAAGACGCAGCAACACCCACCTTCACCATCTGATCTAGTAGCTCATTTGGTTAACATCTCCTTTCTGTTTACTGTTATACACATTTATAGTTCGTCTTATTTTTAACAATAAGCAGCGTATTAGCTTATTTGTTCGTCTTGGCTTTTCCAAACGTTGAATACTTCTTATTTTTGCCCAAAATCATTCTTATAACTTGTTTAAGTATGTAAAAAGTTTGGTCCTTTTTAGTTGTAGTTTGTTAGATTTTTCTTTTACCAAAAGTGCTTAATCTAGCTTATTCTCAAAAGCTATTTCCAATTTTCTTTTTCTGAGTTTTAATATAAAAAAATAGTCCTCGTAAATTTTTAGTTTTTCTCGTTGAGTATTTCGCTTATTGGGCTTTTTGGCCCAATAAGGCGTTTCGTTCAAATTTCGTACATTCGAGCTTTTTAGCCCATTTGCATACTTAAAATAGTTTTAATTTTTATTTTTTTAGTTTAATTAGTTTATTTTAGTTAAGTTTTCGAAATTTTAATTTTTGTAATTGTTCGTCGTTTTCTCGATTTGCGTGAAAACACATTTCATCATAGATAATTTTTAGCGTAATCCCTCTTTGTATTTCTTTTCTTTTATCTTTCCAAAAGCGTAAATAATCATACTGGCTCAAACACCATACCTCCTCGAGAACGAACTCGATTATTCAATTTTACGTTTTTCCGAAGACGTAGAATATAATACTTTCCCGCATTATTAGTGCTTGTTTGTACCTAAAGCAAGTGACTAATTTTTACTACATCAAAAATGGTGCCGCTGCCGGGAAGGTGTGTTTAGCCGTATTTATTATCGTGTTTTGTTTGAGTATTTACGTTTTTATCGTACATACTTCTTTTTTATTTTTTTTACTACTATTAGTCATATAAATAAATCGTGTTGTTAGAACTCTAACAACACCCAAATCTATTTCGTTTTTTATGAATAATATATTGTATTTACGTAGCACAATTAATACACAATAATTATCCAAAAGCGTGAAAACGCACCCTTAATAGAGAGCGTTCCGGTCTCTATTATTGTATTCGAATCAGACGAAAATAAAAGGCAAAATAGATAAATACTCTTAATAGATTTAATCTCAACTGATACAAACTATAAGGTGGGTATAAGGCGAATTGTGGTAAATACACGTTCTAAGGCAAAAAGGCACTTAAGAGTTTCACGCCGCCTCGTTTCCCCCGCTCGCTTGTGCGTATTAATTTAGTGACGATTAATTAAGGGTTTGCCAAACTCAAGTATTATTAATCTATTTTGTGAGTTTATATTATTGAACCCTCGAAACGTTTTGGCGTTCCGCCAACGTTTCAAAGTCGACGAAGGTTTTTACTTGACGCAATTTCCTTCACTCCTCTTGGATTCATTAATCGAGACCTTCGATTCGAGGATAAATTTTGTAGATTAATTTCTACGCAATATAACAAAATTCCAAAAAAATATTGAAAACCAAAAAACAAAAAAAAAATCTTCTCATTTTCCATCTATTTTCATAATTCTCTTCTTTAACCCTCTAAACTGTTTAGTTCTCGATTACGACTTTCGAGTTGCATCATGTCGAATGATGGTGGTTACTATTCATGTCCATATTGTGGAGGACCGCCCGATGGTGGTAATTGTTATAATTGTGAGATTTTAGGAGGAAGGGAGGGGTAGATCCACAACTCTCCTCAAAACGACAATGGTTACGGATTTCAATCCTACGACCAAACTCCACAACCGCCTTCGTCTTATTCGTGTGATTTTTGTGGTTTGTAGCACGATTTCGGATTTAGTTGTACGAATAATTATAATGACCACGAACCGAATCCTAATTTCTTTGACCAATCTTCGCAATACCAACCGTCATATGCATGTGAATTTTGTGGAAACGAACCTCATTATGGATATGATTGTCAACCGATGAATCAAAATACGTCTTTCGACAATCAATTCAACGGATTTGACGAATCACCTCCACAAGATATCAATTACAATTGTGACAATCGGAATTTTTATCCACACGACGAACCGGATTTTTCTCAAGATCCGTGTTGCAACCTCACGACACTTTTTCTTTCCAACCAACGGATGTTGATGAACCCAATTCATGCTATAATTCCGGTTTTGATAATTTTAAGGCCCTACCATACACTCTCGATCATCATGAGTTAAGTAACGAGCAACTAAATTTCCTTGTTGATTTCCATCTAGAAAATCGAGAAGACTTAATGAAAGATGCGAGAGAAAAATTAAGAAGATTTAGGGATGAGAGAGAAATGGAAGAGCAACGAGAGCAAGCGTCAAATTTAAATACTTATGCCTCCACATCTCTTGTAATTACATATGATTACGACAACGATGACGATAACGATAATTTCAATTTCAATCCTTATCGTGAGACCACTACTCCTATACCCGCTACGGAAACCGATGCCTCTCTAAGTATGGGGGAGACGAATTTTAGCATTAATCTTAGTGTCGAGATCCCTATTCTAATCCAAAGTGGGCCTACGGTCCCTTCCAAATATGAATTAAGTAATTTTGCTCTCGATGAATTTTTCCACGAAGATTCTAACGAGGCAAATTACGTTAGTGAGTGTGAGTCGATGTCTTGTGATGATGTCTCTCCCAATGACACTTCGGGGAGAGAATCAACGACTTTTTCAAACCCGCTTTTCGAAGACGAAGATTTTTCTGCTATTGATGACGAGTCACTAATCGACGAGGAAGTTCAAACTAATGATTTTAAATCTTTTTGAACCTTTTCTTCGAATTGGATGACGCGTTCATTTTTGGTGACGTAAATCCTCTCTTCGATGAGACGTTCGACGACATCGAGAGTGAAGATTCTAAGGATCCTAAACTCGATGAGCCGGATTTTCTAGTCACCCTCCCTAAGTCTCATACCGATAAGACTTCTCTCTCTACTACTCATGATGTTTTGATTCTCGATGGGTTCACCGATGGGCCGCTTCTCGATGAGAATGAGGATTTTAATGAGGCTTTTGCCTTTTATCAAAAGGGAAACTTTGAAACTCCTATTTTGCATGATTTACCCTTGTTTCAAAGTGAACCTACCCACCCCCTCGGATTTGATGACCAAATGTACTATAAGTACGTTGTAAGGAGTTTTCTTACTAACAAGTCGTATCCTCCAGTTTTACGTATTTTATTTTTAACAAAATGTGAGGATACGATCTTTGATCCCGGTATAAAGGCTTTGCCTTTATTAACGGTTTCTTTTGGGCCTTGATTACATGTAAGTCCCACCAAAAATGACCAAATCATGATAATCCCTAAATGATCACATTTGTGGGGATTCGAGTCGAGCTTTTGACTCGGTTATCAAAAACAAGGTGCCTCGTGGGGGAGTTCCCATGTTTATCCTTGTAAATATTATTGTTTTTTAGTTAACTTAATGTGAGGGGATTTGTGCCCTTTCAACCGGTGTTTCCGTGGTTGTTTGTGACTTGTGTCTAATTAGATCATCTTCACGATTGAAGCCTCTCGTGTTCGTTTACGTGAGCCTCAATCGTTTGCTTGAGAATTTTTCGATATCCAAATGACATATCCTTTTACGTTCTAACGATAATCTTTTAGCATAATTCCTAAATGGGTTAAGATTTATTGTTAATTACCCTTTCCATATTAGATATTAAGCATTCGACTTCGTCTCTAGTATGGGGGTGTTCCACCCTTAGACTCGAAACATTGAGGAGAATGTTTAACTTTAGTATGGGGTGAATAGATACTTGCCTCTACGACCTTCACGCTCTCCAAATTTTATCGTTTTGTTATCGTTTTGTTTCAAATAAGGCTAAAAATGGTCAAATTTTAAAATTTTGCTTAGTTTTCATTAGTGTTTTAAGACACGAATGTAAGTTTTCTGATGGCGAGAATAAGAGTAATTTTTGACTCGACCGTGCGTGTTGAGCACTTAGCTTTGATTCCTTAACTTTATATTAGGCTAAGTCTCTTAAATGAGGACGAGAAATGATAGAGTTAATTATAAGTTACTATGCTAAACGTAGAGTACTCGTATTCTTTCAAAAACTCATGCCGTTTAATTATTTGCTTATTCTCCCCATGCTTGTATATAAATAGATTGTTAATAAATATTGATTTAGCGGTTTACTCTCTATTATTGGTTTCTAACTGATTCTCGTAGCTTCCATGTAATTAAATTGGGAAAACATTAAGGTTTCGCCAGCGTCACGGTTTTGAAGTATTGGCACCCGAATAATCAAAAGCTTCACCAATAATAATTTTAAGCGCACACTTACCTAAATCAAGTAAAACATTTGAAGCTCACAAGGCCGAAAAATCTATGCAAAATTGAAAGTGAAAGCCTTAAAATGAAGCTTTAAAGATCCTAAATTACGTTTTACGTTGAGGATATACGTCTTTGGCCATAAAAAAACACCTCATGGTGAGGTTAAATAAAAGGCAAGGCAAGACCGAAGTCATAATAAAAGCTCCATGGCAGAGTTGAATAAAAGATGGAGGTAAACCATGATAATCAAAACCACCGATGATGGAGGATAATAAAATTCATGGTAATAAGTCTCATGTTCAAAACCGTTATAAAACCATGTTTATCGGTTCTTCTTGTTGACTTGATTTTTTGACGTCGTTGTCTATCAGGAAAGATTATTAATTCGATGATTTTGATTACACCGTTAAGACTCTATTTTTGGACCTCAATCTCTATTCACGCATAAGTAAAAAATGTATCATCATGATCATTCAAGACAAAAAAAATATAAGAGATACCAATTAGGAATAAGGGAGTCTAAGTACGTGATTGACGCATATGAGTAGTGTTAGCATTACTAACTTGTAATAACAATGATTTCGTTACACGCTTAGCATGGAATTGGGTGAAAATCGAGGACGACGAATTTATCTTATGAGGCACTCAAATGTTCTTATTCTATGAACCTAAAAGTCATATTTTGCGATGAAAACAATACATTATGTCTAGCACGAAAAATAAAAAAATAGTTATAGTAGTAATTTTCGCCGTAGAAAAATAAATGTGAATAAAATGAATTTTGGAGACGCTTATATACTTTTTCTAGCATTGTGTAAGGTCACGGAAATGGTTTAGAATGGGGGAGTGATGAGACCGCAATTATACATGGTCTCATCGTCAAAATCGGGCTTAAAACGCGTAAATATATCGTAAAATACCGTGAAATGTACTTGTGTTTGCTCGTTGTATGTTTTAGGTATGGATATCGAGAAAAATACAAAAAGATCACACGAATCAAGCAAAACGAACACGGGAAATGAAGACTTACAAAAAAAATCGAAGCCGGATCGTACTTAACGGGGCAAAACAGGAATTTTCGGATCGACTCGACAATATTTGAAGTTTTTACATGTCAAAGTCAACCCAAGACACGACTTTGAAATAGGCACGAAAAAACTGATCCCAAAGCTCATAATATTATTTTACGGACTAAACGACACCTAATTAACGGGTCGGGTCGGCCCGTATTAATATTATTATCAAACAAACAAACCAAATACAAAAACACAAGACCGTTGCATCTTTTTGGCTGTGTAGCCTACGTCAGGCTGAGTGTTTTCTAATATTTGGAATTGTGTCATTTATATCCACAAGCCCATTTGTGTTTTGTATAACTTTTCAACCCATTCCCCATTTGTGTTGCACAACGAACAGAAAACAAAAAAAAGAGGGATTAGGGTTTGTTCATATATCATCAGCCACCATCTATCACCAAACCCTCTCATCCAACGATCCTTAAATCCAACCCTAAATGTTCCCTCTCCTCTTTACAACCAGACAAAACCATCCTTACCCCACACAAGATTTGAAATTCAAAATCGGATAGAACAAGATTGTTGACGAGATTGCTTGTACAATTGGAGAAAGAGATTCAAGATAAAGACTTAACAAGGAACCCACGTGATTAAAGAAGCCAAAAATCAAAACGTCACCCATGAAGTTTCAGGTATTCAGATCTTTACAAGCATATTCGTGGGTACATTTGGAAAATCAATAGATTAGGGTTTATATTTTCTTGCTTTATAGAATAATCTGTGACCCTATATATAAAGGGCATTAGGATTTTTATTTTTTTGTTCCAGTTTTTCTTTCTTAAAATTGTAATCCGAATTTGATGAATGAAGATTGAGTTCCAATTGTTCCAGATTTGTTCCATTTCAAATGTAATTCCTTTTGAGTTTTAAATAAAAGTCGGTGTTTTGTGATCATATGAATGTAATTCCTTTTTATTTGAGTCAAAAGTTGGTATTGGTAGTAAACAAATTTGTGTTCCATCTATAATTTTTATTAAAGTTTTTGTTTTTCAAACCTAATTCCTTTTTCTAAAATCCAGAAAAGTTAGTAGTTTGGAAGTTAGAAATCAAGAGTTGTTTAACTTAATTTGAGTGTTTTCAGTTTTGTGTTTGAGTGAAAAGAGTTTGAAGAAAAAAAAATCAGATTGTTTCTATTCGTGGTACTAACAGAATCAAGGCCAAAGCTTTGGTCCTTGATTCTTGGTTTTTCGATCTTAGCAGGTATGTTGGAAGCTTGTGCACACGCGTGCACATAAGCTCATATATCCAAGGTGTAGAAAGTACATCTTGGAGGTTTGTCTTTTCCCCTTTTTAATTTTTATGCAAGTGATATTGTGTTCATGTGATGATTATGTGAATCTGTGTAGTCTGCTTGTTTAGATGTTACCTGAGGTATTTGAGGTGATGTAGTGATGTAGTGGTGTTTTATTGTTTAAAAACTAAAGTTTGCAAGTTATCATTGGTTCTACATAATCTGCCCAAACTCATCAGTCCATTTTTTATCTTTTAATTTGGACTGTTGAGGCATGGATCTTTTTAGTCTATTAGTTTTAGGTGTAATCTAGGATATACTTTTGTGGATTTTGTGAGTAGTCAGATTGTGGCAAGTTTTTCATAAGCTAAAAGTCTAAGTTCTTTCCATTTAGTTCAGCAAATGAGGTCACTTCAAGTCTCTGTGGTAATTTTGTGAATTCATAGATTTTTGAACAAAATCTATTGTTAGTATGGGGAGTTACTTGATTTAGGCTCACCTTTATTTGCTTAGTATGTTTTGCAAGTTTGTTTGAGGTTAGAAACAAGTTGCTTAAAATTGGCCTTGTTGTGGTGTAACACGCCAGCAACTCACATGTCTTAGTTTTGAGATTTCACAAGCTGAAATGTGGGATTCGAGTAGATTAAGATTGGTTTTTTTGTTTTAAATAACATTGGGGTTTAGATTGTTGTAGGTGGCTTGTAAATAAGCTCGAAAGTGGCCTCTCAAGTTTAAAATAGAGCATGAAAGCTACTGTTACTGTTCATCAGTAACTTTTTATTTATTTCCCTTGATTTTGTGTACTTGTCATTATTCTGTGTTTGTATCTCTTATCTGTGATTGTGCGTTAGTGTATTATTGGGTTGCAGCTTAAGTAAATAAGTTGTAGCTTTGTTGTGTTCAGCTAGAAAAAAATCCGTAGAGTGATTGCATTTTCTGCATTATTTGTTGCTTGTCCAACTGTTTTTATTATGTGGGTGTTCTATATGCTTGTTTCTTGTTTACTTTACTAGTTTTCATGATGCTAGTAGGATGCCATAAGTTTGAGTGTAACTTGCCTTAAATCAGTTACTTACAAGTCCACACCTAGGCTCGAACTTGGTCATTTTTGTGACATAGCACACTAGCTGCCCTTGCTACTTTGATTGGAGGATTTAAAAGTTTAATTTCAGGATTCTAGTAGAATAGGTCTAACATTTTAACTGTCTGAGGTTGTTTCTAGGTTTAGTGCTTTTAGGAGTGCTTAATAATAAGCTCAAAGTTCGTTAAAATACTCCTAGATTGCACTGTTACTGTTCATCAGTGTAATAAACACTTTGATCCTTAATTTTCTGCATAGTTTCGATTCCTATGTGTTAATTTTGTGGTGTGTTTTTTTGTTTATGTTTGTTGTGTTTGTGTTTGCTGTATTTGTGTTTGCGGTTATTCAATCTTATCAACCAAGGATAAGCCAACTACTGTCCTTGGTTTGTTGATTTAAGCAACAGTCCAAAATTATTATTGTAATAATCTGCCAAAAAAAGTGGTACTCAGCAGGGTTAGAACCCCTAACCTCGTTGCAACATAAGATGCAGCAACACCCACCTTCACCATCTGATCTAGTAGCTCATTTGGTTAACATCTCCTTTTGTTTACTGTTATACACATTTGTAGTTCGTCTTATTTTTAACATTAAGTAGCGTATTAGCTTATTTGTTCATCTTGGCTTGTCCAAACGTGCACTAATTCTTATTTTCGCTCCAAAATCATTCTTATAACTTGTTTAAGTAGTGTAAAAAGTTTGGTCCTTTTTAGTTGTAGTTTATTAGATTTTTCTTTTACCAAAAGTGCTTAATCTAGCTTATTCTCAAAAGCTATTTCCAATTTTCTTTTTCTGAGTTTTAATAAAATTAAAAAAAAATAGTCCTCGTAAATTTTTAGATTTTCTCGTTGAGTATTTCACCTATTAGGCCTTTTGGCCCAATAACGCGTTTCGTTCACATTTCGTACATTCAAGCTTTTTAGCCCATTTTCATACTTAAAATAGTTTTAATTTTTATTTTTTTTTAGTTTAATTAGTTTATTTTAGTTAAGTTTTCGAAATTTTAATTTTTGTAATTGTTCGTAGTTTTCTCGATTTGCGTGAAAACGCATTTCGTCGTAGATAATTTGTAGCGTAATCCCTATCTGTTTTTCTTTTCTTTTATCTTTCCAAAAGCGTAACGACTCATTTAAATAACGTATAATCATACTGGCTCAAACACCATACCTCCTCGAGAACGAACTCGATTATTCGATATTACGTTTTTCCTAAGACGTAGAATTTAATACTTACCCGCATTATTAGTGCTTGTTTTTACCTAAAGCAAGTGACTAGTTTTTACTACATCACCTCATCATGTAATTAGAGGGGTTGCCCCTAATTATATTGGTCTGGGTAGGAGGGATCAGCTCCAATGTGAAGGATGCGAGGCACACACCACATTCACCATGAAATCCTGACTGAAACATGCAACTAGGATGCACTCATATGTCCTACATGATAATAACAATAATGGCCAAATAACTGGAAGGGATGCCACGAGCTATCACTCCGCCGTGGTAAAGTCATAACACTAGTGCCTCCAGTGTTATGGTTATGGTACCTCCATAACTAGGGGAAACTGGCATGCATGTATATGGCTAAGGCATTTACAATATAACATAAGCAATGTAAAACATGTAAAATAACTCGAGAAAACAGATGGCTGCAAACGGGGAATCCTAATAAAGGAAGAGAATGTCCATACTGAAGGACGGAATATCCGTACCTTATGTCCAGTAGGAGCTAAAATAGGAAAGCTGATGAAACTAGTCCGACTTCACGGATACTACATAAGATAAGGGACGTGTATGAGTTGTCTGATATACTATGTATTTTATTGGTTCTGTGTGTTCTTAGCATATGTTAGCTGTTTTGTCATGTTTTACTCTTTTATGTGTTATCTGGTATTTATCCATGCATTTTGATCATATAAGTCATGTATTCTTGTATTACTATACTTGTATTGTAATACTGAGTAATTTTCTAAAAATAGCAAGTTTCCAAAAATAGAAAGTTTCCAAAAATGGAAATTTTCCATAAATAGAAATAAGTTGAATAACTAAGTCTAAAATATAAGTTAATGCTTATTTGTCATAATTTATGAGTCATGGAATTAATAGTAAAATTTATTAATAAAATACTATAGGTTAAGGTGATTATTAATTATTAATGAAGTACATGGTTTAATAATTAATAAATGTCATGATAATATTAATAAAACTTTACCTTAATATAATAATTAAATTAACATGGTTTTAATTTAATTATTCTAAAATAAATACTTAGGTTAAAACATGATTTATTTAAATTAAATAAATAACCTAAGTCATGAGTTAATTAATTTAATAATGCTTGAGAGAAAAATAATTAAATTAATTAAATTATAAAAATAATAACTTGGCCAAAATAAATATACCTGAGCCCCTAGCCCGAGTCAACAAATCAACCTGGACCAAACACACCCCAGCCGGTGGCTGGTGGTTCGTCCGTGGCTAAACAGCCACTGGTTGTAGCCTTGGCTTGCCACTGGCTGACCGAGGCTTGCCACTGGTTGGTGATGTAGCAAAATCGTACATGTTTTAGGAAAAACGCGTATAATGCGGACAAGTATTAAATTCGACGATTTAGGAAAACCGACAAATCGAATAAATGTTAGTTCGTTCTCGAGGGAGGTGTGTGATGTGTGCTAATACATATAAACAATGTTTGTATTAGTGACGTTTTTAGATTAGACAGATTAGAAATTAAAGACGGATTACGCTAAAAATTACTCTACGACGGTAAAAACGTAAAATCGTAAAATTCGACGAAAAATCAAACTCAACTAAAAATTACCAAAATTTTAACTAAGCTAAGAAAAGTCTAATTAAAACAAAAATGAAATCCAAAATTTCCAAAACCTTTTTAATTAATTTATATTAAATTTTAAAGTTTAATAAAAAAACTCAAAAACAAATAAAATTAATAAAAAGTGAAAATACAAATTTTATGTTTTGTAAACCTAGATTATACTAATTTAAGACTAAAAAGTATTTTTCTAAAATTTTTAAAACTATTTTTCTATTTTTAATTAGCTAAAAACACTTTTTAATTGAAAATAATTATAAAAATAGTAAAATAATGAGTAAAATAAATTTTCTATTTTAAAAATCCTAATTTACTTAACTAAAGCTGGGAAAAATAAAAAAAGTTGAAAAAAGTAAATTTAGCCCTAATAGGACAAAAAACAGAATATTAAAACCTAATTTAAATTCAAAATAATGCTAAAAAATAATTAAATACTTGGAAAAATAAAACAACTTTTTAAAAAATCTTAAATTAAATATCTTAAACTTGGAAAATTGAAAAAAAATAGACAACACTAATTTTTAGGCACCAAAAACAAAAAATATGAAAACTGAAAGGGACAAGTGACTGGGCTTTGTCCGCTAGTGAAGCAGTGGCAAGGAAAGAACTACCAGTGGGAACTTGGTTCCCACTGCTCCTTCACAGAAAAACAACAATGGCTCTTTTTGAGCTTGATTCTTAGTAACTGTTGGAAACAAAGGGACCGCCACACTCAGTGGAGTGTGGGGAGTCAAGAGAAGCACAAAAACAAGCAGATCCACACAACAAATTGCACACAAATCCCTAATTACAGTCACTGGTACATAGAAAAGTGGTTTGGTGGTGTTTTACTGATCTACTTGGCTATTTGGTGAGATTTTACCCTCAATAACTTCACAATAGAACCATCAAAAACTAGTTAAACTGCCTACAAACTTCCACTACCCTAATGTCTAACATATACTAGAATCACAAGTTAAAATTCACAAGAACAAACTCAAAAGACCTATTGTCTATAACTAGGCAGATTTTTAGCTAACTTGCAATTTCTAAATTTCACTTGACTTAAACTCTCTAACTCATAAATTGATTTTATCAATCCAAAACAATATGTGTAGGTTTAGTTATGAGACTTGGTTGTCACCCCTAGCCCTATAATCAGTCAAACCAAACACCCTAAATCTATATTCTTAACATATTTTTAACAAACTTCCACAAATCAAACCAAATTTGTTTTAAACCACCAAAATTATTACAAAATCCTAAAACTACATGTTTTAAAGAATCACATTACCAATAAACAATACTCACAAGTAAATCACTAAACCAAATTATGCCAGAAAGATACTAGAGAAATGGTTACCTTCTTGGGCTTAGTTCTAGCCCAAGATACACCAACACCTACTGATTTGACTGCTTGAAGATGTGAGAGGAGTGAGGAAGACCATCCTCAGACTACAACAGTCAAAGAGGGTGGGGTGTGTGGTCAAACTACTGCAGTAAAAAACCACAACAACATGAAAAAAGAAGATATATCTATGTCTTCTGCCCTGCACAATCTCAACAAACAAAGAATGTAGTAACAAGGGTCAAGGCTTAAGCTTTGTCAAAGCTTGAGCTTTGGCGGTTGCTATAGTAAAATACTCAAATAATCAGAAAAATAAGACTTATGAGAGTCTTATGAACAAATCTTTTTAGCAAGGAAAATGAACTTTGACTAAAACAATAACAAGTTTTATACCCTTTGTATAACCTTGATTTGTCAAGTCAAGATTATACAAACTTTATAAAACTTGGATCTTCAAAAATGATTTAAGAAAGAAATTTTTCAAAAACTTTTTGAATACCTAAATTAATTTGCAGAAAATAAATTGATGCAAGAATTTAAATCAACCAAAACAAATAAATTGGAACTCAGAATTATATCTCAATTGCAAGGCTTAAAATTGCATTTAACTACTTCATTAAAAAGGTTTACAAAGAGAGATAAAAAAACTGGAACAAAGGGCATCCAATAAACCTGGTGCTCCTTTTATAAACGTCCTAAGATCATTCTAGAAAAGCAAAACCCTAGTTATCAAAAATCCTAAAATGCCCTTGTGTTTGAATTTTGAAAAGTTGGTCAATGAGGTCACATGTGATCTTTTGAGGATACAGCTGTTAAGACTTCATCTTGGACGTTAAAAACTCCTTAGGAAACAAGGAAATCCATCTACACCCTTTATCTTGTCTGCTTTCTAGGTTTTGAGGGAAAGTGATGGACAGGGGACCATTTGGGGAGGGAATCTAGGTGACGTGGAGGTATTTTGGGAGTTGGGTTTTGCTTAGAAGAGGTTTAATTAGTATTCTGCAAATAATCGTCCATTTCCCCTTTGTTTTGATGGTTTAGGATTCTAGGGTTTATGTTATGTTCTTGGCTGGGTTTGATTAATTTTAGGGGTGGATTAGGTTGTTTACCGCCACTTTAACAGGTTTATTAATCAGTTTAAACTGATTAATATAAAATTAAAGAAAAGGTTTAGTGGGGAGTGATGTGGGAGATTGGGTGTGCCTGATTGGTAGAGTGGGGTGGGGGTTGTGATGTGGCAAAGTGTGAGTGGAGGAGAGGGGTTTGGCTGTCTGGACAAGAATGGTCCCTTCATTTCCATAACTATTGCGTATCAAGTTTGGCAAATTTCTTTATCCATTACCTTTGTATAAACTTTGCATCACTTGCTAATTTTGGCAGAATAAATTTTCAAAGTTATAACAAGGATCATTTATGCATATTTGCATTCTTCAACGACCAAAAAGGTATATACTTGAAATATTAGGGACCCAATGTGTAAATCTGAGTTTCACAAGGGTATAATACGACAAGTCTTCAAAAGATGAGGGACCAATCTTGACAATCTTCAAAACTTCAAGGACTTCTTTGGAAATTCATCGTTCGGGTCCGCTTTTTTGTGCGGCTTCGTTTCCCGTGTTCATTTTTGCTTGATTCTTGTAATTTTTTGTTGATTTCATGATATTCGTACCTAAAATACACAATGAACAAACACAAGCATATTTTTGGGTATTTAATGACATTTTTAAGGGTTTTAAGCCCGATTTGGACGATGAGACTATGTATAAATGTAGTCTCATCACTCCCCCATACTAAACCATTGCCATGCCCTCACGCAATGCTATAATTAAGTATCATAGCACTTCCAAAAATCATTTTAAGGTGACATTTATTGAGACGTAAATTTAAATAAACTACTACATGTGTTTTAGACATAATGTATTGTTTTCATCGCAAAATGGGACGTTTAGGATCATAGAATAAGAACACGTGAATGCTTCGTTAGAAATAATTTCTTCGTCCTCGATTTTCACCCAATTCCATGCTAAGCGTGAAACAAGATCTTTGTCATTATAAGTTAGTAATGCTAACACTACTCATATGCTCTAATCACGTAATTAGACTCCCTTCTTCCTAAGGTGTATCTCTTATATTTTATTTTTGTCTTAATGATCACGAGGATACATCATTGACTTATGCGTGAATAGAGATTAGGTCCAAAAATAGAGTCTTAACGGTGTAACCAAAATCATCGAATTAATCATTCACCCTAATAGACAACAATGTCAAAAAATTAAGTCAACGAAAAGGATCGATAAACACGGTTTTATAACGGTTTTGAACATGAGACTTATTACCAATTTGGAATTGGTTTACTGCCACCTTTTATTTAACTTCTCCATGAAGTGTTTATTATGGCTTTGGTCTTGCCCTTGTCTTTTATTTAATCTCGCCATGAGGTGTTTATTATGACTTGACGTATATCCTCACGCTAAAGCGAATTTTGGATCTTCAAGGCTTCAAGATTTAAGACATTCACTTTCAATTTTCGCATAGATTTTTCGGCCTTGTGAGCTTCGAATTTTTGCTTGATTTAGGTAAAGAGGAACTTAAATTATTATTGGGGGAAGCCTTTGATTATTCGGTTTGTCAATACTTCAAAACCGTGACGCTGGCAATACCTTAATGTTTTCCTAGTTTAATTATATGGAAGCTACTAAAACAAATTAGAAACCAACAATAGAGACTAAACCGCTAAATCAATATTTATTAACAATTTATTATATTAAAGCGTAGGGAGAATAAGCAAATAATTAAAACACATGAGTTTTTGAAAGAATAAGAGTACTCTACGTTTAGCATAGTAACTTATAATTAACTCTATCATTTCTCGTCCTCATTTAAGATACTTAGCATAAAAAGTTAAGGAATCGAAGCTAAGAGCTCAACACGCACGGTCGAGTCAAAAATTACTCTTATTCTCACCATCGGAAAACCTACATTCGTGTCTTAAACACTTATGAAAAATAAGAAAATTTTAAATTTTGACCATTTTTAGCCTTATTTTGCATAAAATGATAACAAAAAGATGAAAATTGGATTGCGTGATGACGTAAGTAAGGTGAAGTATCTACTCACCCCCATACTAAAACTAAACATTGTCCTCAATGTTTTGAGTCTAAGGGTGAAACACCCCCATACTAGAGACGAAAGTTGAATGCTTAATCTCGAGCATGGAAAGGGTAAAACGAATAACCAAAAAGCCGTTTCTGAATTATGCTAATAAGTTAATCGTTAGAACATAAAAGGATATCATCGGATATCGGAATCTCCAAAGGCAACGATTGAAGCTCGAGTGATACGTAAAACGAACACGAGAGGCTTCAATGAACCTAATAAATCACAATCACAAACAACCACGGAACAAAGGTTGGAAGAGCACAAGTCCCCTCACATTACACTAATTAGAAAGAGATAATATTTACAAGGATAAGCATGAGAATCCCCCGCGAGGCACCTTGTTTTTTATAACCGAGTCAAAAACTCGACTCGAATCCCCATAAATGTGATCATTTAGGGATTATCATGGTATGGTCATTTTTGGTAGGGCTTACATGATAAACAACGCCCAAAAGTACATGGAGTACTTTAAAAACCCAATAAACGTATACCGGGGTCAAAGATAGCGTCCTCGTTTTCGGATGAAAGACGAAACAATGCTACTTTAAACGATAGTGAAACCTCAAAGAGGTGAAAGAAAAGAGATGAGAAATAGAAGGGTGGGACAATGGGTGGGGCAATACAATAAGCTACTCGAGGTAGACTCACACCAAGCAAATAGATATGTTTTCCATTTATTGCATCGGTGGAAGACCGAGATTTCTCTAAAAATGTGATTCCGGGATCGAATATCTCGTCCTCGGTGGAGATATGTGAGGGAACATAAGGGGCTTCCCCCACACTAAATCCACACTCACACTCGTCAAAAGGAGTAGACGAGGTGGTAGTACTCATGAAACGTAGTGATGACAGAGTTAGACTTGTAGAAAAATCATTTAAATCACTTTTAAAATCTTTTCCTTTTTCATCGTTCAAAAACTCTTTATGAAAACCCGATTTTATGATGTCGAAAATATTGGGCGTTTCTAACACGATGTTAGGCACACTAAAAATTCTCATATTTAAGTCGCGGTTAGGGGGTGGTGGATTGTATAAGTTCTCAAAACGTTGATCAACAAATAACCCCGCCCCCTCGGGGTCAACATATTCATCATCCTCATGAACGTCGATCTCTTCGATTTCATCATCATAGATAGGCTTGTGAAACCAAGGTTTGTCATTCCCCTCATTTAGGATTTTAGAAACTCTCTCGAAAAGATCACGATCAAGCACAAAACCATCATTCTTTTGTGGGGATCGTTGATAAGTTAGATCCTCACGAATGTGGTAAACGTCATTCTCAAATGAGGAGTGTTGATTAGGTAACTCCTTGAGAATGGGATTTTGGGTCACTTGAGTTGGTTCGTCATTAAAAATAAGACGTTCCAACTCATCAAGTTCTTCCTCGATTTTGTAAAAATCAACCTCACTTGTAGGTGGAAGTGGAGGCAAAAGAGCTAGCTCTCGTTCGATAATTTCCTCAATATCGGGATCAAACTCATAATCATTGTACTTCCCATGTAAAGAGGTATTTTTAGGAGAATCCTCAAAAATGGCATTTGTATTTTGAAGCACTTGATCAATTTCGGCAAAATCGCCATCGTCATCATCAAAGAAAGAGTCGATGTGAGCACTCACAACCATGGTCTTACAAGTCGATCTACTATGCTTAGGTGACTTTTCAACGACGAGTGGATCGATGTCGATAAAACCTTTAGCCTTAATGGGTATTGGGCTAGGCAATGGAGGCACTTCAATGGAATCAGAAGTTGATGACTCAAAGACATGGTCCTTCGAAGGTGGTGAAGACGAGTCCATATTGGTCATTGTCGTGATGGCACTAACGTCGCCCTTCGTAATTCGTTATTCACTTTGTTCGCCGAATATATCCTAAAATGATTTTTCATCCATAAATTTATGAATACCCTTTTGAATTAAGTAAACGTATTCTTTATCATTAAAATCGTCATCTTTAAAACCGTTCATTTTCATTCTTTCAAAACATGCATCAAACCTCATATTTTCCGCTAAAGTCAACATTTCGAAATCATTTTTGGAAACATCGGTTTTGTCATGATCATTTGAAACTTGGGATCTACTCGCGAAAAAAGTCCATTTTTTCCTCCCCATATTTCATAGTTAATTTTCCACCGTGGACGTCGATTACGGCTCGAGTCGTCGATAAAAAGGGTTGACCTAAAATAATGGGACATGTAGGGTCACACTCTTAATCGGAAATCACGAAGTCCGCGGGAAAAACAAACTTTCCAATTCTAACATAGACATCCTCGGCTATTCCAATTGGTTTTAAAGGTGTACAATTTGCTAGCTCGATTGTCATGTTTGTGGGGGTAAGTCTAGGAAATCTCATCTATTTCCAAAGAGAATGAGGCATGAGATTGATGCTAGCACCTAAATCGGCAAGGGCTAAACATCCCTCAATCTCAGAAAAATCACAAGGTAGTAGAAATTGGCCCGGATCCTCTTCCTTTCTCGGCATATGCCTTTTGGGTTTTTTTAAGAAGGATCGAAGCACAAGTTTCTTCAAGGGTTACTTGGGTAAGATCGATAAAGCTCTCTTTTTGAACCGTGGTTGGAATTTGAGGTACACGAGGGTGTGCACTCTTTTCCTTGGTCACCACGTTCATCCTCTCGACTTTAGAACATGAAGGCGTCTTAGAAGTCGAGGTTTGAGAAGAAGGAACAACTCTAAATCCATCAAGGTTTGGGGTAATCACACGACTTTTTCCAATAGACGATGTGGCGACTTTAACGTGTTCCTTCGGATTAGGTACGGTGTTACTAGGTAACGTACTCGAAGACGAACTCGCTTGATTGCTCATAATGCCGAAAACATCTTTTTAATCTCACTTTGACCTTGATCGATTTTATTATTTTGACCTCTCAAAGTGTTGGAAAAATCATTTTCATTTCACCAATTTGTGTTTCTAATCTCTTCATATTATCTTCATTTGATTGAACGTAATTTTGAAAATCATTTGAGGCATTAAAATTTTGATTGAAACCTTTGGTTTTGATTCCCTTGAAAATTGTTTCCTTGATTAGCGTTGTTCGAAAAATTTGAATTTTGCCCATTGTTAAAATTCCGGTTTTGATTGTTGTTGTTAAAACCTCGATTTTGCCAATTCAAATTTTGACCTTGATTATAATCACCTCGATTTCCTTGTTGATTTTGAAAATTGTTTCCACGATTATAATTATTGCCTTGGTAATTTCCTCGTGATGGACCCGCGTTGTTTTGATTTTGAAAATTGTTATTTAACGCGTTAACACTCGACGTTTGGCCATCCATAGACGCACACTCGTAATAATTATGAGGTACACCACAAAGCGTACACGATGCCTCAACCGCTTTCACCGTAGCGGGAGCGTTTTTCATCTCAATCAAAAACGACGTAAAAGCATTTGTCAATTTGTCGACTTTCGCATCAATCCTCTCAATATCGCGATTATCATAGCTAACATTAGCGACATTGCCAACACTCGGTGCGTTACGGAGTTGGTAAACCTTGGATCGATTTTCGATAATCAATAAGGTGTCCCTAGGAGTTTTACACAAAAAGTTGCCACCAGCGGCGGAATTCAACGAATCTTGTTCTTGAAAACTAAGACCGTTATAAAACATATCGATTTGGTGTAACTCGGAAAAGCCGTGGTGAGGAAATTGCCTAAGCAATTCCTTAAAACGATCGCATTCGTCTCTAAACGATTCATTCGGCTTTTTTTTAACTCGTAATCTCGTTTTTGGAAAACGTCGTCCTAGACGGTGGGAAAAAATGATTAACGAATTTAGATACGAGATCGTCTCACGAAGCTATGGAGTTAGGTGGTTCTTTCTCGTACCAATCCTTGGCGGAGCTATCGAGCGAGTATGGAAAAAGCATAAGCTTGATGACATCGGTGTCGACTTTTTTATACTTGCTCGTAGCTAAAAGTCGATTGAAATTCCGAATGTGATCGTGAGGATTATCCGCCTCACGACCTAAAAACTTTGTCGCTTGAATCAACGTCAACATTCCGCTTTTGATCTCAAAATTCTCCGCATCGATTGCGGGAATGACGATCGCGTCTCCATAACCCTTGGTGGTACTTGGAGCAATTCCATCATCGTACGATTATCGTCCATCTCGTCTCTAGTTTCGACAACGATATTAGGAACGTCGGTTTCTAAATTCCGTCTACGTCGTCGATTCCTTCGATTTCGATTGCGTCGATTCGAAACATCGCTAGAATTAGAATAATGATAACGCATAAATCCAACATGTTTTTAGGAGCGTTATCCGTACTTTTGTACATGTATATTGGTTAATTATATAATACTTTTGTGTATATTTGTGCCCAATTGTGTTTGCAAGTCTTTGTGTAGCCATTGTAGGAATGGAGTATAAAACAACATAAAAATGAAGAATTGTACGAGTACGAAGAATCCTAGTCAAGTTCAAGACCCGTGTACAAGTTACAAGCCTTTGAAGATCAATTTTGGGTGCAAGAACAAGTATTTCCAAGGAGCAAATAAAGATATTCAGCATGAAAGTTGCCACCATCAACATACATCCAACTTGCCACTGGCAAGAGTGAAGTTGTCACCATCACATGGGAGTTGATTTGCCTCCACCATCACATGGGAGTTGATTTGCCTCCATCATGAGTGAAGTTGCCTCCAACATATGTCTAGGCAAAAATGTGTCCACATTCATGCAAGCTCAAGGAATTCCATGCAAGATCATTCTAGACTTTCTTTCTCTCCAAGCCAAACATTGAAGTCTAGAGCCTTAACTAGCTTATAAATAATACCCTTGGGGTCATGTAACTCATATATGCCTTTCACATATCTTTTCACTTTTCATATCATCTCATAAATAACTTTCTCATCCTTGTCCAAACTCCCATTCCCGGATTTGAACAAGGTGGTGCTAGAAAAGTCAGTTTTTGAGTCCAATAAGCAAAGTTATCATCACGAAACTCTTACGGATCATTACCCTAATCATTAGTAACATTTTTCCACTTTGTAAGACTCTTGATTATGACTTACAATACATTTATTTATGAGTTTATTTCATCATTTGTTATGAGTAGCTAAGTTTCATTCTACACTTGGTAGGATGATGTGTGTAGTATGAAGTGATGGTTGTGATTGTGATTTATGTTTAATTCAATGTCAAGCTTTCCTATGATCCATTGATATTTATGTTTCATGTGACAATTGTTATCAAAACTTAATTTGTTGGTAAAGGTTTCATAGGTCGAAAGGGTTATTTTCTATCAACAAGTCACAGCCGGTTTGTCTATGATTGGCTATCTTTTGTATTGATCATTTCTTAAGAAGTTTTGATTATCAAGAAACATAATTATAAGTGTTAGCAAATTCGTGAAACGACTGTGAATCAAATGTGTTGAAATTGGATTAAGTCTTGAATTGAGTGATTGAGTCTAATGCTTGTTTTCTTTAACCAAGGTCTTGACGAAGATTAAAGCTTTTGAAAACAATAGATTGGATTATCCATCTAATTATCATAATCACAAATGTTAACGTGTCATCACAATCATACCATTACGAATGCTCAAACTAGTCTTTACCAAGTGTACCTTTAATCATATTATTTATCTCATCATTTTTACTTATTGTTTGTTTGTCAACAATTGCTACAATCAACGATTATTGTTTCATTTTAGAATAATCATAGGTTTTCTAAATCCCCGTGAACGATCTCGATATTACCACATAAAAGCTATACACAAACGAAAGGGTTATACTTGCCCGTGTGTTGTTTTAGTCAATCCGGTAATTCGTGTTTATAAATTTAAAACTTGTTACCAACACCACGCATCAAGTTTTTGGCGCCGTTGCCGGGGATTTGATTGTGTTCTTAGTTCCAAAATCATCCTATAATCAAACCCATTGTAGTGTCCTCATTGCAAACAAACCCAAAAAAAAATATATAAAAAATATAATTTTCTGACAGGAGAGCATTGCCGCCCGCAACACCCTCCTGCCACCGGCAACACCATCACAGAAGCCTCTTTGTCGTCCGGCAAGGAGCTCCTGCCGCCGGCAAGCGACAAACAGAAGCCTAATTGCCGTCCGGCAACCCCTGTTTGCCGTCGGTAAGGTCCCAGACCATAAAAAAAATTATTTTCTTATTTTTTTTGGTTTATTTAATTTCCTATTCACTTATTTTCTTATTAGTTGTATTTTGTTTGTTTTTGTTTTTATTACTTGTAATCCTTTTCAAAAGTCATTCAAGACTTAAATGAACACACGTTCTTCCAGTCAAGAATTGCTTAGTCCATACACCGATCCCGAACGTTATATTCACCAATCTCGCAAGAAACACCTATTTGTTTCTTTTAAAAACCGAATCTCAAAAACCAAAAACCCACCATTTGATAATCTCTTAGACGCCTTTGTCGTCTACAACCCATTTAACGATCTACCATTTCCAATGGCCGACGATCAATCAATGTGGGCAGCCAACCGAGTAGTAACACCTACCCCCGAGGCTGCTATTGTTCGAGTTGAGCTTGGAGAAAACTTTACCGTGAAAGGTTGATGTAGTGTTTTTGTATACCCTTTTAGGAAAAAGAGCAACAAAGAAGTGGTAAGCGTTAAGTGTCGGTTTAGGAAAACCAAGCACTTATGACCCTTAATGGGGATCGTTCTCTCGAGGAGGCTAGTGCGTTGTGTAATGAATGATTGATTAATGTTTTTGATTATTAACAAGAAGAGAAAATGACGAAGACGAAAAAATAAAAATTAACCAAAACTACTACTAGAAAGTTAAGACGTAGAAACGTAAAAAACACCAAAATTTAAAATTTTAACCTAAAAATTCTTAAAAATTACTAAAAATCCACAATATTATTCTAAGAGTTTACAAAAAATCCAAACTTGCTAAAACCTTTTAATTAATTTAATAATGACTTTTTAATGCTAATTAAAGCCCTAAAAATCACTTTTAAATATTAAAAAGCCCTAAAAAAGATTTAATAGTTTGTAAACCTCAAAAATGACCTAATTAAGCTAAAAACTATTTTTAAAAAAATTTAAAACCAAATTAAACTATTTTTAAACTCCTAAAAACTATTAAAATCTATTAAATCTTAAATTAAATCTTGAAAATAAATGAAAAGCCTAAAAATTAATTGGAAAGTGAAAAAGTTCCTAATTTAATGTCCGTAACCTAGGAAAAATGAAAAAAAGTTAAAAATAAAACTTTCAATTTTTTCTAATTAAATAATATTAAAATATTCAAAAAAATAAAAAGTTTTTAAATAAATTCTAAAAAATTATCAAAAATCCTAAATAATGTAACTAGAACAAAAATGTAAATTAAAGTTCCTAAAACCATTTTTATAATTTTATATTAATTATTAAAGTTGTCTAAAAACCCTAAAATTAATAAAAATTAAAAGTTAGACTTTTTGAAAACTTTTTTGAATGTAAACCTCAAAAATATAAATAAAAACCTAAAAACTATTTTTCTGGATTTTTAAAATACTTTTTACTATTTTTAATACACTTTCTAAAATTAAATCTAAAAATA
The DNA here is from genome assembly GCA_025667525.1 of Glebionis coronaria. Lineage (NCBI taxonomy): Eukaryota > Viridiplantae > Streptophyta > Magnoliopsida > Asterales > Asteraceae > Glebionis > Glebionis coronaria. The sequence goes on from CM046875.1 coordinate 45,687,634, forward strand.
ATCCTAATAAATAATTAAATAAAGGGAAAAATCTACTTTTTAAACAGAAAAGTCTGAAAACTTAATTAAGTCCTAGGAAAAATAAGCTAGACTAAATAAGTTTAATAAATAAGCTAAAAAGGACCAAATAAGCTACGGCTTATTAAACAAAAGCCAAAACAAGAACAACTTAAATAACTAATGAAACGAAGTATAAACGTAAAAAGTCATCTAGATCACTGGTTAACACGTACACTCCCCCAACGAGGGGTCCCGTGTTCGAGTCCAGGCAGGGTGAACTTTTTGATTTTTTTTTTTTTACTTTTAAAAACCCCAACAGTAACACTTGTTAAGCACAAAAATACAAACACAATCTAAATTAAGCAAGGATTAAGGCTTAGGAAAGCCAAAACGTGCCCAGCTTTATGCTTGGTGACTGATGAACTCACAAGTGTTATTTACTTGTGCAAATATGATCCAAGAGGGGCTTGGATTATGATTCTTGTGGTGTTTTTGGATGACAACAGGCACCCTTGTACTCAGTTGAGTACAAGGAGTCAAATAAATCACAAATCAAGCAGGCACTTAGCACAAAAGATCAAGAAAATGCACACAAGGGCAATGCAAGTTGCTGATGTCCTATATGCAGGTCTATGGGTGTTTAGACTATGAGGCTTGCACACATTTGAATTTTGACAGCTCACAACTTGCAAATACTCTCACCAAATGTCAAACAATCAATCACAATACCTACTACACCCTAAGATCTAACAATCAATCAATAATCAAGCACAAAATTCTCACTAAAACTGGCAGAAAATGAGGTTGACAGATTTGTGCATTCCTTTCAACTTTTTATTCATGCAAATGTGTCCAATCTTGTACAAAACTGATAACAAAGCTACACTCTACCTATTTAACAACTAAGTAGTGTATCTCAACAAACTTTTAAGCAATAACAATGATATTTAACCCTGCTTAATCCCTTATCCAAACAATCCTTTAAAATCTGAAATCCAACTTTTTTCAAACCAAATCTGTCTAAATCAACTCCAAACTGATTCAAATAATCCTAAACATGCATAGACACACTTATCATGCATCAACCAACCATTTAACACACATTCAAGCCATTTTTCATGCAAATCAAACTAGTCACCAAATTTAAAGAAAAAACTGAAAATTAAAAAGGTAAATGAGTTTCTACCTTGAGGGACTTACATCCAAGTCCCTCAGTGACTGATGTCACCTCCCTCAAACTCGGGTTTGAGCTGAACCTTTAATCAACAAAGCTCAATACACCCCTGCTAAGAAAAAATGAAACAAGCACAAGAAAACAACTTTCTGATTTTTTTAACTTCCTTAAAAACCTTTTCACCAACTTTGAAAACTTTAACAAGTTTTAAAAACAAGTTGAAAATTCAGAACTCAAGAACTTTTGGTCCACTTTCACTTCTCAAAAGTTCTTAAAATTTCTGAAAAATCTCAACCCTTTTTAAAACTTTTTGAAAAACTTAAACACACAAAATCTTTCACAAATATGATGGAACTCAGACTTTTCTCAACAAAGATATACCAACTTTTAAAAAACAGTAAAAGGAATTACATTTAAATCAAAACACCAACTTTAATTTCTTTAAAAAGGAATTACAATTTTGGAGAAAAATCTGGAACAAAGGAATAGAGACACAGGTCGTCTTTATTTATACAACTAGAAAGACTATTCTAGAATACTGGAATTAAAAAATTACAAAGGCTAAACCCTAGTATGGAAATGCCCTAATTGCCCTTTGAAAAGTCTTGGATTCTTGGTCAATAGCGTCCCATGTGATGCCAGGCTGTGGAAGGATGATCTTGGCCGTTTAAATAAACTTGGGGACAAAGGAGTTGAGCTAAATTGCTCATTTGGTCGGTTTTTGGTTTTGGTGTGAAAAATACGGGGCAGGGGAAGGTCCCACAAGACACATGGGTGTGTCTTGTGGTGGGTTAAGATGTGGGTTAGGGTGAGAGTAAGATGAATTAAGGATCTGGACAAATTAAGCTCATAACCCTTTGATTTGAGTGATGTTGAGGATTAGGGTTTATGGGTAAAAAGGTTAAGCAGGTTTGTGTTTAATCTAAATTGGGATTAAACTTTTTTTAAAAAGATGTTTAGGAGGGAAATGGGGAAAGGGTTAAGTAGGTTGACCATTTGACTGAGTTTTTAAATAAAACCGGATATAAAAGGGTATTGGACTGGGTAGGGTATGGGTATATGGGTTTGTGGGTGGGTTGTGGTGACGTGTCAAAAGCTGGGTGGGTGGATATGTTTGGTTGTTTGGCAGTTTTGACCCCCAAGCTTTTCTATTCCTTCCACTTTGTAAATAATGTCCATCAGCGCCTATTTTGCCTTTATCAACTTTTGGCAACTTGTCAAAAGTGGCACAAAAGGTTCAAAAACTTTTTCCAAGGGTTTCTTTTGTATATTCTTGATTCTTCAAGGACTGGAATTGTAATATCTTCAAACTTTAGGGATCGTTCTTGTACATATGACATTTTGAGGGTCAAATGTGACAAGTTCTTCAAAGATGAGGGGCCATTCTTGCCAACTCTTCAAACTTCAAGGGTCTTTTTGCAAAATTCCAACTTGGGCCCGGTTCATTGTGCGACTTCGTTTCCCGTGTTCGTTTTTGAATGATTCTTGTGATCTTTTGCCATTTCCTCAATATCCGTACCTAAAAATACACAAGTAACAAACACGAGCATATATTTGGTATATTTGATGATATTTAATTGATTTTAAGCCCGATTTGGACGATGAGACTATGTATAAAAGCAGTCTCATCACTCCCCCATACTAAACCATCGCCGTGCCCTCACGCAATGCTAGAATAAAGTATCGTAGCATCTCCAAAATTCAATTTTATTCACTTTATTGAAATGATAAACTAGCTACACTACTACTATTACTACTACTTGTGTTATAGACATAATGTATGATTTTCATCGCAAAATGGGACGTTTAGGTTCATAGAATAAGAACACGTGAATGCTTCGTTAGAAATAATTTCATCGTCCTTGATTTTCACCTTAATTCCATGCCAAGCGTGCAACGAGATCATTGTCATTATAAGTTAGTAATGCTAACACTACTCATATGCCCTAATCACGTACTTATCCTCCCATTATTCCTAAGTTGTATCTCTTATATTTTATTTTGTCTTAATGATCACGAGGATACATCATTGACTTATGCGATAATAGAGATTTAGGTCTAAAAATAGAGTCCTAACGGTGTAACTAAGACCATCAAATCAATAACCCCTCCTAATAGACAACGATGTTAAAAAATTAAGTTGACAAGAAGAATCGATAAACACGGTTTTATAACGGTTTTGAACATGAGACTTATTACCAAGACTTTTATACGCCCCCTAACGGAAGGGCCTTATTATCTTTGGTTTACCTCCATCTTTTATTCAACTTCGCCATGAAGCTTTTATTATGACTTCGGTCTTGCCTTGCCTTTTATTATCCGCCTCATCGGTGGTTTTATTAGCCAAAGACGTATATCCTCACGCTAAAGCGAATTTTGGATCTTTAAAGCTTCAAAGATTAAGGCTTGATTCACTTTCAATTTTGCATAGATTTTAGGCCTTGTGGGGCTTCAAATTGTTTGCTTGATTTAGGTGAGCACTTGAAATCTTATTATTGGGTGAAGCTTTCGATTATTCGGGTGCCAATACTTCAAAACCGTGACGCTGGCGATACCTTAATGTCTTCCCAATTTAATTACACGGAAGCTACTAGAAAAGACTAGAAACCCAACAATCCTAACTAAACCGCTAAGTCAATATTTATTAAGCAAAAAGTATTTACAAGCGAAGGGAGAATAAGCAAATAACGAGAACACATGAGTTTTTGAAAGAATACGAGTACTCTACGTTTAGCATAGTAACTTATAATTAACTCTATCATTTCTCGTCCTCATTTAAGAGACTTAGCCTAATGTGTCGTTAAGGAATCAAAGCTAACTGCTCAACACGCACGGTCGAGTCAAAAATTACTCTTATTCTCGCCATCGGAAAATCTACATTCGTGTCTTCAAACACTTATAAAATATGAGAAAAATTTTAAATTTTGGCCATTTTTAGCCTTATTTTGCAACAAAAACGATAAACAAAACGATAAACTTTGGAAAGCGTGAAGGTTTGGCAAGGCAAGTATCTATTCACCCCCCCCCCCATACTAAAGTTAAACATTGTCCTCAATGTTTCGAGTCTAGGGGTGCAACTATAGACGTAGTCGAATGCCTAATCTAGCATGGAAAGGGTGTAACCAATAAATTAATAGCCGTTTATGAAGTGTGCTATAAACCTAAGGTTAGAACATAAAAGGATATATCATATGGATATTGGGAAAGGCCTCCAAAGCAAACGATCGAGTGCTCCCATAAAACGAAACACGAGAGGCTCCAATCGTGAAGATCATGATCTAAAAACCACAATGCACAAACAACCACGAAACAAAGGTTGGAAGGGCACAAATCCCCTCACATTAAACTACATTAGAAAGCAATAATATGTACATGGATAAGCATGGGTCTCCCCCACGAGGCACCTTGTTTTTGATAACCGAGTCAAAAGCTCGACTCGAATCCCCATAAATGTGATCATTTAGGGATAATCATGGTGTGGTCAATTTTTGGTGGGGCTTACGTGATAAACAAGGCCCAAAAGTACGTGGAGTACTTTAAAAACCCGATAAACGTATACCGGGGTCAAAGACAGCGTCCTCGTTTTCGGATGAAAGACGAAACAACACTACTCCAACACAAACCCCAATAGGGTAGAAGAAAATAGGAGAGAAGAAATAGAAGGGTGGGACAATGGGTAAGTCTCTAAAATATTGAGCTACTCGAGGTAGACTCGCACCAATCAAATGAAAAGATTTTCCATTTATTGCATCGGTGGAAGACCGAGATTTCCCTATATAAGCAATTCCAGGATCAAATATCTCGACCTCGGTGGAGAAAGGGGAGGGAACATAAGGGGCTTCCCCCACACTAAGTCCACACAAAGCATCGTCAAAAGGAGAAGACGAGCTTGTAGTACTCAATAAACGCGGTGATGACGGAGTTAGAATTGTAGAAAAATCTTTTAAATTCAATTCAAAATCTTTTCCTTTTTCATCTTTTACACTCTCCTTGTGAAAACCCGATTTAATTATGTCAAAAATATTTGGTGTATCTAAAGCAATGTTAGTCACACTAAAAATTCTCACATTTTGAAATCTTTTTGGTTTAGGTGGTGGCAAGTTTTCAAAACGTTTATCAACAAAGAAAACCTCCCCATCGGGATCAACGTATTCATCATCCAAAGAATCACTCGAGATTGGAATCGTAGGCTTAACACTCTTAACCTCCACCGGCGGAGGGGACGGAACTTCATTTTTCTCAACAACTCCTAAAACTCTATTTGAAATCTTTTTGCAAATGTTTTTGATGGGATTGACATTGTACAAAGATGTGATGGAATACACGTGAGAAAGAGTGGAGTTTTGGGTTGCATTAATGACGAGTTCTTCCTCATTGAAACGAAGAGTGATTTTTCTTGCATGCACATCGATAAGTGCTCTCGAGGTATCCAAAAAAGATCGACCTAAAATTAACGGAACTTTAGGATCGATAGGAATATCAACAACAATAAAGTCTACAGGATAGTAGAACTTTCCAACTGTCACGAAGACGTCCTCGGCAACTCCACAAGCTAGAATCGTAGAATGATCGGCCATTTCGATTGACATTCTTGAAGGAGTGAGAGTGGGAAGATTGAGCGATTTAAAAATCTCAAGAGGCATCAAATTAATACTAGCACCAAGATCGGCCAAGGCGTAGCATTCTTCCATGTCTTGGATAGCACATGGGATTAAAAACTTTCCAGGATCACCGACTTTTTGAGGTATGCGGCTTAGAAAAACCGATGAACAACTAGACGATTTTTGCAATTTTTCTTTGTTATTCAACATACTTTTGAAGTTCGCGGCAAATCGAGGCATCATGACTAAGGCGTCGGCAAAACTTATATTAAAATGCAAGTCACGAAACATTTTCATAAAAAGTTCAAATTGATAATTATTTCGTTCTTGTGCCTTTTGCTTGTCGCGTCTTGAAGGGTAGGGTAAAGGTGGTGTGGGTTGGGGCAAAGTAGGCATAGGCATCGGCCTTGGAATCTCGGGTTCCATGATTGGTGTAGGTTCAACCGTAGGTGTGGTTTGAGCGGTACTTCGTGGGCTTGTAATTTGCTCCTTTTCAACCACAACCTCGGGTTCTTTCTCTTTTTCCTTCTCCATAGAAGTACTTGGACGAGAAATGGGTTCTTTGAAAGTTTTACCACTACGAGTAGTAATAACCTTCAATTCTCCTTTCGGGTTCACGATGGTATCACTAGGAAGACCACCCGAAGAAGAGGGCTTACACATGATAGCTTCAAACATTTTAGCCATTCGGTCTTCAAACTTAGATTGCCTAGCATCCGCTTTTAACAACTCTTGCTTAATCTCATGTTGTCCTTGCTCCATTTTTTGTTGATTTTGTTGGAGTCGTGTGACATTTCCTTCCATTTTATTAGCATGAGTTTTAAGTTCATTAGCAAGTTCGTTTTTAAGCTCGTTTTTCAACTCGGACCTTAAGCTAACCATTTCACGTTTCAAACTTAGCGTCCTTAGCCTTAGCATAATTCAAAAATTCTCCTTGAAAGATTTTTGGTGTGATCGTTTTGAAAACCTTGGGCATTGTTTTGAAAATCACGGTTTTGGTTTTGGTTAGAAATTTGCCCATTTCCACTTTGGTAATAAGCTTTGTTATAATTCCTTTGATTTCCTTGGTAATTTCCACCTTGGTTGTTGTTGCGATAATTATTAGCATTTTGATTTGGTGGAGCTTGATTTGAACAAGAACCTTGACCGATTTGGTTATAAGTTCCCGTGGCTACAAAAGCATTCGAAGTGTTACCATCCGCGGTAATGCACTCGGAAAGATCATGAGCTCCCCCACACGACAAACAACTTTTAGAAACAGCTTTAACCGAAGCGGAATTGGAAGCTTCTTGAGCCTTCCAATGGGACATTAGAGTCTAATAAGTGTGTAAACACTTATCCTTTTGCCACTAAAATCAAGGAAAAACAAGACCTAATCATGTGTTTTACATCTTAAATGTCGGAATTACGTGTGGTTTTGTGTTTTGTGTGTTAAATAGGTACAAATGATCAAAAGAAGAGAAAACACGGGATTCCACGGTCAAATAATGAAGAAAAGTCCAAGAAAAAGACGAAGACAAAGTCAAAGACCAAAAGTGTGCCAAGTTCACGAAAACCGATGAAAAACCGTCACGAGAATGAAGAAAAAGATCAAAGAGCCAAAATGAGTTCGACTTTAGCGGATTTTATCATTTGTCAACTCGATTCTATTTACGGACTCAACTTTACGGCCAAGTGAGTTCCACATTTACTTATTGGGCCCAAAAAGCCCAATAAAGGATTAAACATTATTCATTTATGGAAAAATGGTCCATCAAGCCCATATTGCAAAATGAATTATACGAATTAGAAGATCTTGGGCCCAAGCCCAATAGTTGCACAAGTTTTTTTTATTTTGGACGGGTAAGAGAAGTTTTCACTCGGTCAAAATTTTGCTGGTCAATCACACAAACAAAATTCATTTACACACCAAACTCACCCCCACGTGTCACCAGTTAACCGACCCTCCCCACTCACAATAATAAACAAATTATTTACTATCTCCCATTTTGACGATACAAACGATGTGTGTTTACCTTTCACCCTCACCCATTTTTCTCTCTCAACAAAGTTACACAGCCACCACTTTACCAAACCCTAATTCACTACAACCAATTTTACCCATAAAAATTGGGGGTTTTACTTAGAGCGTGTAATCCACGCGGGGGAATTAATTCCCCATTTTTAAGGAAGAGAAGGTATTGAGGGGATGCTACGTGGACAGTTTTGATTGGATGCTACACCTCATCTATCCAATCCAGCCAATCACAGGCCAAAGAAAAAGCACAACTAGCACACGGATGCCACGTTGGCAATCCGTGTGCTATTTGGAATCATCACAACCGCAAGATCAAGGAAAGAGAGAGAGAATGAAGATTAAAGGCCAAGATCGCAAGCCGTGGTCACCAAGAATAACCTAGAAAGTTTTTACGGGTTTTCTCCTATAAAAACCCCCAAATCATTGTATCCTCGTGATCATTCAAGCTTTTCTTTATTTTTCATTTTATTTTAATTAATTAGGAGTAGGGTTTAGATTAGATTTGATTTTCAGTAAAATTAGTTTTAGATTTATTATTGTAATTTTAATTTTCAGAATTGTAATTTTTTTATGATGATTAATGAAAAGTGAAATTTAGTTAATTCGTTTCTTTTAATTTCCAGTTACATTTTATTTCAAGTTTTAATCTCTTTTTTATATAACTGTTTTTTTTATATTCGGTTGAAAAAAATAAAAAAATAAAAAAATAAAAAAATATATAAATATAAATAAATAAATATATATTACTGTTCTTTCGAGAGAGATTGGATCGAACCATCGTTTGGGTTCGAGTGATTCGTTTGGAAGAGAATGATGAAGGTTGATGTTGATGTTCGAAGATTGGTGTTTGTTCGGTTTTCGATAAGACGGCTCAGCGCCTCAGTCTTCTTCCCAACGGTATCGTCTCAAGGTTCAAATCTCATTTTAGTTTTTATTGTTAATGTTTAGGTTAATTGTTTGAATTTATCTGATTTACATGTTTATGCTTATTTAGTTTGATTATATTCACTTATGTTTTAATCTACCTTTTGTTTGGATAATTTTCAATCTGCTTAGTTTGGTTTAATTGAAGTAGTTAATCTGTTTATGAAGTTGGATTTGGTTCTGCGTTAGTAATTTCTGCTTGTTTAGTTTTGGTTAGGGATTATCTGCTTGTGTCTTAAATACCAGTTTGAATTGTTGCTATGTAAGTTTGATATAAGCAGTTTCGTTTAACCTTTAGTTTTGAATTTGCTTATGTTAGTTTGAAGATTCGGATTGGTTTGGATTTGCTTATTCAGTTTTTAGATTATTTGTTTTAGCTTATTTGTTATAGTTAAGATTTCTTTAGCTTATTTAGTCCTTAATATATATTGTTATAGCTTATTCATTTTTTTTGGCTTATTTTGAGTGTTTTTAATCTACTTATCTGGTTTTGTATTTTCTTTTTAAGTGAACTTATGCTTTTTACCTTTTTACTCTGCTTATTTGAAGTGCTCATTTAGTTTTCTGGGTTGCTTATTTTGCTGTGCATAATTATCAGATATAAACAGATTCAATTGATTTGTTTAGCTTTTGTATTCCAAAAATTTTAATTTTAGCAAAAATTTCGTCTGGCCTGGGGATCGAACCCCAGACCTCTCGCTTACATGCCCAACGCCCCAACCACCTTGCTAGTGCTACTTTTGTGTTTAGTTCTCCAACGTTAAATTTATATAGGCTTTTCTTTATGGCAGATTTGTTTATTTCGTTTTAAATACTAGTTTTATTGTTTTTAGTTTTATTAAAATTTATTCATAAAGTTTTAATATCAGTTTTTATTAAATAGTTTAATCAAATTTTGTAGTTTAATATTAAATTTGAGTAGAAAGTTTTTCTAAATTATTTACTTTATAAAAAATTAAAAAGACTAAAAAATATATTTTTATTTTATTTACTTTTATACTTTCAAAATACTTTTCATTTTATTTTGTTAATCTAAAAATAGTTTTTATTTAAAAAGTTTTTAGTTTAAAATTAATTAGGTTTAAAGTTTTATTTTAAAAATAGATTTCATTTAAAAGTTTTTATTAGCTCAAATTTTAAATTAGATTACTTTTATTTAAATTGTTTTATTAGTTTTTAATATTAAATAGATAAAACACCAAAAATACTTGTCACCAAAAACAAATATAGTCTAACGTTAATTGGTAATCAAATTCGAGTCGAATCGAGGAAAAACGAACATAATTAAAAGGATTAAAAATCCGAGTTTCAAAATGGCGCCGCTGCCGCTTCGCTCGTACGATTGACGATTTTTCGTGAAGACGTTTGGATTTTGGGATCCGTTCGATTTTGAACGTTACGTTTCTTGCACCAAAAATCAAAAATACAAAAAAAAAGTCAAAAACTTAAAAATACAAAAAAAAATTAAAAAAAAAATCACAAAAGCAATTTCTTTCCTAAGAATTGCACCAAAAAAATTAAAAAAAATCAAAAGTAATACTTTTTCCTAAAAGTATTACACCAAAAATATTACGTATTAGTGTTATTTTTTTTATTTTTTTTTCAGTTCGATTTCTTTCGATTTTTCTTGTATATATATATATTTTTCTAAAAAAATACAAAAATATTCTTCTTTATCCTCTATTGTGTTTAATTCTTTTTCTCAACCCCTCTTATTTATAATTCTTCATGGATTCGTCTTGCATTCGGTGTGGGAGACCATGGCATGGTTTTCAAACATGTCAATGGTGTATTTGTGAGCGGTGTGGTTTTGATATCGACAATACACAATTTGGATTTTGTCCATTTTGTAATTCAACGAATTCGTACTTCTCCTCTTACAATACTTTCTCCCCCCCTCCCGTCTATGACAATCCCTATCCGCAACATGAACCGGGTTTTTCCCAATACCCGTGTTGCAATCATTGTGGGGGCCCTCACGCTACTTCGTATTGTCAGCCAAACAATTATTATGAGCCAAATCCGTGTCCTCATTTTTCTTCACCAATGGATTATTATGAACCAAATCCGTGTTCTAATTCTTCTCAACCGATGACTTCCTATGAGCCACATCCGTGCTATAATTCTGGTTTTCATAACTGTGAGCCCCCACATCCTACCATCAATCATCAATCCTCTAAGAGAATTCAACAACTCAATGCTTTGAAAGACGAAACACACGCCATTGTTTTGCAACTTCAAGAAGCCGTTGTTCTTTTAAAAGAAGCAAATGAGGAGGAAAAGCGACAACGACAACGACAAGAGCAAGTATCTAATCTTAGTGATTATACTCCTCCTCTTGTGAGTTCTTACTATTATGATGATGATGACGACGAGAATTCTATTTCTTGGAATGATCTTTGTGCTCAATGTCCTAGTGCAATTGTAATTCCTTCTCTCGACTTGCCGGCTCTCGAGCCTAAGGATTCAACCACTCCTATTCTCGATTCTTCCACTACGGATACCGATGCCTCTCTCATCATGGGGGATGAGGGTATTATCACTATTCCTTGTGACGAGACTATTATTCCAATCCAAAGTGAGCCTACGGTTGCTTCCGATAGTGATGATGAGTGTGAATCTCTTTCTAGTAATGATTCATTACCTCCCACCGACATCTTGGGAGACGATTCTTTGGCTTTCTCTAATCCCCTTTTTGATCTCGATGAGGATTTTACTTCTAGTGATGACGAGTCACTATCCGATGAAGACGTTCCGAAGGAAAATTTCAAGATTTATTCGAACCCTTTATTTGATTTTGATGACGCCTACATCTCTAGTGACGTGAATCCTCTCTTTGAAGAGGGGATTGAGGACATTGATAGCTCCGACTCTATTGCTATTGATGAGCATCCTTTGTTAGCCATGCCACCTCCCATCATAGAGGAGGTGGAGAGATTTGACCCTAGTTTCCGTTTGATTCGGTCTGGTGAGGTGACGCGGGTGGTAGATATGTCTTCTGATATTTCTCATATTATGTTGCCACCCCGTCCTACAGCGTGCACACCCAAGCAAGTGATGTATCTCTTTTACTCTCCTCATTTCATACCGGGAAATGAGGATGAGTGCTTTGACCCGGGAGGTGACATTGACCATTCTTTGATTGATACCTTTACGGCTTTGCCGAATAGTGGCCATCCTTTGTCTTTGGGGGATGACCATTTGTCTCCTTTACCCATCCCACCTCCCGTAGATCAAGACTTCACTTACTTTTCTTATGTCGAGAGGACTTTTCTACCTTTCATGGCCTATCCTCCCGCCTCTCACTTACTATGTTCCTCCGGGACCGAGGATAAGATCTTTGATCCCGGTATCACATTCGAGGCTTCCCCATGGACCATTTAATTCGGGGTCGAGTCAGGCTCGTGACTCGGTTAACGAAAACAAGCGCTTCTCGGGAGGCAACCCGATTATCTATCTTTTATTTATTTTCTACAATAAGTGTAGGGGGAGCCGTGTAGGTTGTTTGTTTGTGTGTGGTGATTGTGTGCAGGGACATATGCTTTGATGATCCACTTTTGGTACTTTTGATGAGACCCGTGATCTCGTGTTCCCGTATACCCGGTTCTATCAAAACTATTGTGATTCATACTTGTATATAAATAAAACGAATAAATGTAATCACTTTAGTTGTCCCTTCCTTAGCTCGATTTTAAACAACGTACTCAATGTCCTAAGTGTAGGGGAGTTTATTCGCCCACATGCTTAAACATTGAGGACCATGTTTATGTTAAGTGTAGGGGGGCCTTCTATCGAATTTTAGTGGCCTTTTCCATGAATTTGACCCCATTTTACCAGAAAATTTTAAAAATTTTTCAACGTTTTTCAAATTTTTGATCTATTTTGGCCTAGTAGTATTTTTATTTTCTTTCCTTTTATTATCGCATCATAATAATTTCCAATTCAAAAAAATAAAGTCAAAAATAAATAAATAAATAAAATGGTTTTAATAAGTTTAGATATCTTTGATATATTAGGCCCGTCGTGAATATTTTGACTCAACCCGAGTTTACTTATCCAAGTTTACTCTAGCTAGTATCCTTAACCATATGGACCTTAATTGGTTTATTAGGCTAAGCATCCACGAGTCTCATTACTTGAGATTTTAAATTGTGGAGAACGAGAGATGATAGAGTTAATTATAAGTTCGGTATTCTTTCATTAACTTATGTGAGTTAGTTATGAGCTTTTTCTCCCATCACTTGTTAATAAATATATTTGCAATAAATAAGGTTGTACGATTTAAAAGGTTACTTAGCTTCTAGCACAAGATCGTTTAAAAGTTGCTCGGTATTAATTAGAGTTCATAGCCAAGGCATAACTTATTGAAACGGGACGCGAAGATTGGCTTATCCAAAAAGGCCCTAACAAGACATGAGGATACCCGAGTCCAAAAAGGCCCTCACAAGGCATGAGGATTCACTTTTTGCTAAAGATCCTAAGATGATGTGAAGATCATTAATCCAAATCAATATGAAGGATCAAGACACGACGAGAAGCAATTACTCCCCTAAAGATCATGGAGAAGTCTATCCAAAAAGACCCTAACAAGGTATGAGGATAAATAGATCCAAGTCCGAAAAGGAGGCGGATCGTTGTATATCAAAATCCTAAATAAAGAAGAGGATAAATGAAGAAGTCGTGGTCAACGTTTGAAGCATCTTTCACTCCTATTGAAGATGTATACCAAAATGAAGAGAAGACCATAATTTCAAGATCGTCTCTCAAGATTTGAAGTTTGAAGTACAAGCCAAATATCGGTCCGAGAAAGGTCTCAAATCGTGAAACGAGTTATGCCAAGATATGAACTTTATGAGGTTTCGAGAAGCCGTTTTAAAAGATTTTGTCCTTTAGCTAACTATTGATTAAATCGTCTCACTTTATTTTCGGCCTAAAAAATTATCGAAATAAGTCAAAAATGTATCCTCGTGATCATTCAAGACAAAAATAAAATACAAGAGATACACCATAGGAATAAGGGGGTCTAAGTGATTAATTAAACCACATGAGCAAGTGTTAGTTGTGCTAACTTGTAATAACAATGATCTCGTTTTTGAGCTTGGTATGGGGAACGTGAAACTTGAGGGTGATTAATATTCATGACACCAAAGCCCTAATCTAAGTCTTAGACTTCTTAACGAGTTTCTTCCATCAATAATTTTCAAGTTCATAGAGTATTTTAACTTTTGTTTCCTTTTAAGTTTTTATTTTTCCATAGTAGTAGTAATAATTAATAAAGGCCGAGATGGATTGATTATGAGAAAAATGTAACTCTTTGCTTTAAAACTATGCATTGCATGGGGTCATTGCAATGGTCAAGTATAGGGGATTTAATAAGTGTGTAAACACTTATCCTTTTGCCACTAAAATCAAGGAAAAACAAGACCTAATCATGTGTTTTACATCTTAAATGTCGGAATTACGCGTGGTTTTGTGTTTTGTGTGTTAAATAGGTACAAATGATCAAAAGAAGAGAAAACACGGGATTCCACGGTCAAATAATGAAGAAAAGTCCAAGAAAAAGACGAAGACAAAGTCAAAGACCAAAAGTGTGCCAAGTTCACGAAAACCGATGAAAAACCGTCACGAGAATAAAGAAAAAGATCAAAGAGCCAAAATGAGTTCGACTTTAGCGGATTTTATCATTTGTCAACTCGATTCTATTTACGGACTCAAGTTTACGGCCAAGTGGGTTCCACATTTACTTATTGGGCCCAAAAAGCCCAATAAAGGATCAAACATTATTCATTTATGGAAAAATGGTCCATCAAGCCCATATTGCAAAATGAATTATACGAATTAGAAGATCTTGGGCCCAAGCCCAATAGTTGCACAAGTTTTTTTTATTTTGGACGGGTAAGAGAAGTTTTCACTCGGTCAAAATTTTGCTGGTCAATCACACAAACAAAATTCATTTACACACCAAACTCACCCCCACGTGTCACCAGTTAACCGACCCTCCCCACTCACAATAATAAACAAATTATTTAATATCTCCCATTTTGACGATACAAACGATGTGTGTTTACCTTTCACCCTCACCCATTTTTCTCTCTCAACAAAGTTACACAGCCACCACTTTACCAAACCCTAATTCACTACAACCAATTTTACCCATAAAAATTGGGGGTTTTACTTAGAGCATGTAATCCACGCGGGGGAATTAATTCCCCATTTTTAAGGAAGAGAGGGTATTGAGGGGATGCTACGTGGACAGTTTTGATTGGATGCTACACCTCATCTATCCAATCCAGCCAATCACAGGCCAAAGAAAAAGCACAACTAGCACACGGATGCCACGTTGGCAATCCGTGTGCTATTTGGAATCATCACAGCCGCAAGATCAAGGAAAGAGAGAGAGAATGAAGATTAAAGGCCAAGATCGCAAGCCGTGGTCACCAAGAATAACCTAGAAAGTTTTTAGGGGTTTTCTCCTATAAAAACCCCAAATCATTGTGTAAAGGCATCATTCAAGCTTTTCTTTATTTTTCATTTTATTTTAATTAATTAGGAGTAGGGTTTAGATTAGATTTGATTTTCAGTAAAATTAGTTTTAGATTTATTATTGTAATTTTAATTTTCAGAATTGTAATTTTTTTATGATGATTAATGAAAAGTGAAATTTAGTTAATTCGTTTCTTTTAATTTCCAGTTACATTTTATTTCAAGTTTTAATCTCTTTTTTATATAACTGTTTTTTTATATTCGGTTGAAGAAAAAATAAAAAAATAAAAATAAAAAAAAATATAAATATAAATAAATAAATATATATTACTGTTCTTTCGAGAGAGATTGGATCGAACCATCATCTGGGTTCGAGTGATTCGTTTGGAAGAGAATGATGAAGGTTGATGTTGATGTTCGAAGATTGGTGTTTGTTCGGTTTTCGATAAGACGGCTCAGCGCCTCAGTCTTCTTCCCAACGGTATCGTCTCAAGGTTCAAATCTCATTTTAGTTTTTATTGTTAATGTTTAGGTTAATTGTTTGAATTTATCTGATTTACATGTTTATGCTTATTTAGTTTGATTATATTCACTTATGTTTTAATCTACCTTTTGTTTGGATAATTTTCAATCTGCTTAGTTTGGTTTAATTGAAGTAGTTAATCTGTTTATGAAGTTGGATTTGGTTGTGCGTTAGTAATTTCTGCTTGTTTAGTTTTGGTTAGGGATTATCTGCTTGTGTCTTAAATACCAGTTTGAATTGTTGCTATGTAAGTTTGATATAAGCAGTTTCGTTTAACCTTTAGTTTTGAATTTGCTTATGTTAGTTTGAAGATTCGGATTGTTTTGGATTTGCTTATTCAGTTTTTAGATTATTTGTTTTAGCTTATTTGTTATAGTTAAGATTTCTTTAGCTTATTTAGTCCTTAATATATATTGTTATAGCTTATTCATTTTTTTTGGCTTATTTTGAGTGTTTTTAATCTACTTATCTGGTTTTGTATTTTCTTTTTAAGTGAACTTATGCTTTTTACCTTTTTACTCTGCTTATTTGAAGTGCTCATTTAGTTTTCTGGGTTGCTTATTTTGCTGTGCATAATTATCAGATATAAACAGATTCAATTGATTTGTTTAGCTTTTGTATTCCAAAAATTTTAATTTTAGCAAAAATTTCGTCTGGCCTGGGGATCGAACCCCAGACCTCTCGCTTACATGCCCAACGCCCCAACCACCTTGCTAGTGCTACTTTTGTGTTTAGTTCTCCAACGTTAAATTTATATAGGCTTTTCTTTATGGCAGATTTGTTTATTTCGTTTTAAATACTAGTTTTATTGTTTTTAGTTTTATTAAAATTTATTCATAAAGTTTTAATATCAGTTTTTATTAAATAGTTTAATCAAATTTTGTAGTTTAATATTAAATTTGAGTAGAAAGTTTTTCTAAATTATTTACTTTATAAAAAATTAAAAAGACTAAAAAATATATTTTTATTTTATTTACTTTTATACTTTCAAAATACTTTTCATTTTACTTTGTTAATCTAAAAATAGTTTTTATTTAAAAAGTTTTTAGTTTAAAATTAATTAGGTTTAAAGTTTTATTTTAAAAATAGATTTCATTTAAAAGTTTTTATTAGCTCAATTTTTAAATTAGATTACTTTTATTTAAATTGTTTTATTAGTTTTTAATATTAAATAGATAAAACACCAAAAATACTTGTCACCAAAAACAAATATAGTCTAACGTTAATTGGTAATCAAATTCGAGTCGAATCGAGGAAAAACGAACATAATTAAAAGGATTAAAAATCCGAGTTTCAGAGTCGAAAACCTATCGAAAAACCGATTTTCTTCATTTGCTTCATCATGTAATGCATTGATACTTTGAGACGATGATGAGCCCATTTTGGCAACACTCGGTGTGTGACGAGGGCTATAAACTTTAGACCTATTCTCAATTATGACCAAAGCTTCTTCAACTGTTTTACATAAAAAATTACCACCCGCGGCGGCATTTAAATAATCTCTTTCATGATCGTTAAGTCCATTGTAAAACGTGTCGATTTGGTGCAAATCGGAAAACCCGTGATGAGGACATTCATGTAACATCTCCTTAAACCTATTCCAAGTCGTAGAAAAACTTTCATTTGATTCTTGTGAAAATTTAGAAATCTCATTTTTCAAATGCGTAGTCTTAGAGGGCGGAAAAAATTGGTTCACGAACTTTGAAACGAGATCCTTCCACGTCAATATAGAATTGGGTGGCTCTTTCTCTAACCAAATTTTAGCGGGCCCCGCTAAGGAATACGGAAAAAGCATCATCTTAATCGAGTCATTCGAGACATCCTTAAATTTGCACGTGGCGGTAAGACGATTAAATTGGCGGATATGGTTGTGAGGATTGTCCTTCTCATCACCACGGAATTTGTTGTTTTGGATCATCGACAACAAACCCGTTTTCACCTCAAAATTCTCCGCAAGGATTGCGGGAATCACAATAGCTTCTCCATAACCCTCGGTGGGTGCTTGAAGTAACTCCATCATAGTTCGATTCGCCATGGTAGGTTCTTCTCGTACAATGGGTTCGTCAATAGGAGACTCCTCACTAGAATGAGTTGGAGTGGGAGTTTTGTTCTTTCGTTTACGTGCACGTTTTGCTTGATTACGAGTGAGCATAAACGTCACGTACAACGTGGAGACGAGCAAAGAAGATTCTTTTTGGTATTTTGTGTTTTTCAATTTTTTTGTGGTTTTTGATTGTATTAACTTTTTTTGGAGTTTGGTGAAATGTATTAAGTAGACAAAAAGTCCACAAATCTCCTCCTCAATCAAATCTCTTGATTAAAAAGGCCTCAAGGAATGAAAACGATCACGTGGAGTGAACGCCTTCGATGACTTTAGAACGATGGTGGAACACCAAATCGTTCAAGAGGGTTTAATCAAATGAAACCAAGAAAATATATATGATATGTAATAATACTTTGGGCGGCAAAACCCTCGATTCACTCTCAAAATCAAATACGCACAAGCAAGCGGAGGAAACGAGGCGGCGCGAAGCACTTAAGAGCCTTTTTCCTTTAGGTTGTGAAATACAACCGCCTTATACCCACCTTATAGTTTGTATTATCAAGATTAAGCTTCACGAAAGTATTTATCTATTTTTGCCTTTTTTCTTTGGTTTGAGATTCGAATACAATGATTGGGTAATGACCTCCCAAGTCAAGGTTATGATTGCTCACGTATTTGGAGTACTTGTGTATTTATTGTTCTACGTATACAATATAGTAATAATATTCACACAAAAACCGAAAAACGATAATACGTATTAGTAGAGTGCTACTAATACAAATACTATTATGGCTAATATAAAAAACAACAATTGTTCAATCAAAACACAACACGCCTCCCCGGCAGCGGCGCCAAAATTTAATGTAGTGTTTTTGTATACCCTTTTAGGAAAAAGAGCAACAAAGAAGTGGTAAGCGTTAAGTGTCGGTTTAGGAAAACCAAGCACTTATGATCCTTAATGGGGATCGTTCTCTCGAGGAGGCTAGTGCGTTGTGTAATGAATGATTGATTAATGTTTTTGATTATTAACAAGAAGAGAAAATGACGAAGACGAAAAAATAAAAATTAACCAAAACTACTACTAGAAAGTTAAGACGTAGAAACGTAAAAAACACCAAAATTTAAAATTTTAACCTAAAAATTCCTAAAAATTACTAAAAATCCACAATATTATTCTAAGAGTTTACAAAAAATCCAAACTTGCTAAAACCTTTTAATTAATTTAATAATGACTTTTTAATGCTAATTAAAGCCCTAAAAATCACTTTTAAATATTAAAAAGCCCTAAACAAGATTTAATAGTTTGTAAACCTCAAAAATGACCTAATTAAGCTAAAAACTATTTTTAAAACAATTTAAAACCAAATTAAACTATTTTTAAACTCCTAAAAACTATTAAAATCTATTAAATCTTAAATTAAATCTAGAAAATAAATGAAAAGCCTAAAAATTAATTGGAAAGTGACAAAGTTCCTAATTTAATGTCCTTAACCTAGGAAAAATGAAAAAAAAGTTAAAAATAAAACTTTCAATTTTTTCTAATTAAATAATATTAAAATATTCAAAAAAATAAAAAGTTTTTAAATAAATTCTAAAAAATTATCAAAAATCCTAAATAATGTAACTAGAACAAAAATGTAAATTAAAGTTCCTAAAACCTTTTTTATAATTTTATATTAATTATTAAAGTTGTCTAAAAACCCTAAAATTAAATAAAATTAAAAATTAGACTTTTTGAAAACTTTTTTGAATGTAAACCTCAAAAATATAAATAAAAACCTAAAAACTATTTTTCTTGATTTTTAAAATACTTTTTACTATTTTTAATACACTTTCTAAAATTAAATCAAAAAATAATCCTAATAAATAATTAAATAAAGGGAAAATCTACTTTTTTAACAGAAAAGTCTGAAAACTTAATTAAGTCCTAGGAAAAATAAGCTAGGCTAAATAAGTTTAATAAATAAGCTAAAAAGGACCAAATAAGCTACGGCTTATTAAACAAAAGCCAAAACAAGAACAACTTAAATAACTAATGAAACGAAGTATAAATGTAAAAAGTCATCCAGATCACTGGTTAACACGTACACTCCCCCAACGAGGGGTCCCGTGTTCGAGTCCAGGCAGGGTGAACTTTTTGATTTTTTTTTTTTTTTTTACTTTTAAAAACCCCAACAGTAACACTTGTTAAGCACAAAAATACAAACACAATCTAAATTAAGCAAGGATTAAGGCTTAGGAAAGCCAAAACGTGCCCAGCTTTATGCTTGGTGACTGATGAACTCACAAGTGTTATTTACTTGTGCAAATATGATCCAAGAGGGGCTTGGATTATGATTCTTGTGGTGTTTTTGGATGACAACAGGCACCCTTGTACTCAGTTGAGTACAAGGAGTCAAATAAATCACAAATCAAGCAGGCACTTAGCACAAAAGATCAAGAAAATGCACACAAGGGCAATGCAAGTTGTTGATGTCCTATATGCAGGTCTGTGGGTGTTTAGACTATGAGGCTTGCACACATTTGACTTTTAACAGCTCACAACTTGCAAATACTCTCACCAAATGTCAAACAATCAATCACAATACCTACTACACCCTAAGATCTAACAATCAATCAATAATCAAGCACAAAATTCTCACTAAAACTGGCAGAAAATGAGGTTGACAGATTTGTGCATTCCTTTCAACTTTTTATTCATGCAAATGTGTCCAATCTTGTACAAAACTGATAACAAAGCTACACTCTACCTCTTTAACAACTAAGTAGTGTATCTCAACAAACTTTTAAGCAATAACAATGAATTTTAACCCTGCTTAATCCCTTATCCAAACAATCCTTTAAAATCTAAAATCCAACTTTTTTCAAACCAAAGCTGTCTAAATCAACTCCAAACTGATTCAAATAATCCTAAACATGCATAGACACACTTATCATGCATCAACCAACCATTTAACACACATTCAAACCATTTTTCATGCAAATCAAACTAGTCACCAAATTTAAAGAAAAAACTGAAAATTAAAAAGGTAAATGAGTTTCTACCTTGAGGGACTTACATCCAAGTCCCTCAGTGACTAATGTCACCTCCCTCAAACTCGGGTTTGAGCTGAACCTTTAATCAACAAAGCTCAATACACCCCTGCTAAGAAAAAATGAAACAAGCACAAGAAAACAACTTTCTGATTTTTTTTAACTTCCTTAAAAACCTTTTCACCAACTTTGAAAACTTTAACAAGTTTTAAAAACAAGTTGAAAATTCAGAACTCAAGAACTTTTGGTCCACTTTCACTTCTCAAAAGTTCTTAAAATTTCTGAAAAATCTCAACCCTTTTTAAAACTTTTTGAAAAACTTAAACACACAAAATCTTTCACAAATATGATGGAACTCAGACTTTTCTCAACAAAGATATACCAACTTTTAAAAAACAGTAAAAGGAATTACATTTAAATCAAAACACCAACTTTAATTTCTTTAAAAAGGAATTACAATTTTGGAGAAAAATCTGGAACAAAGGAATAGAGACACAGGTCGTCTCTATTTATACAACTAGAAAGACTATTCTAGAATACTGGAATTAAAAAATTACAAATGCTAAACCCTAGTATGGAAATGCCCTAAATTGCCCTTTGAAAAGTCTTGGATTCTTGGTCAATAGCGTCCCATGTGATGCCAGGCTGTGGAAGGATGATCTTGGCCGTTTAAATAAACTTGGGGACAAAGGAGTTGAGCTAAATTGCTCATTTGGTAGGTTTTTGGTTTTGGTGTGAAAAAAGACGGGGCAGGGGAAGGTCCCACAAGACACATGGGTGTGTCTTGTGGTGGGTTAAGATGTGGGTTAGGGTGAGAGTAAGATGAATTAAGGATCTGGACAAATTAAGCTCATAACCCTTTGATTTGAGTGATGTTGAGGATTAGGGTTTATGGGTAAAAAGGTTTAGCAGGTTTGTGTTTAATCTAAATTGGGATTAAACTTTTTTTAAAAAGATGTTTAGGAGGGAAATGGGGAAAGGGTTAAGTGGGTTGACCATTTGACTGAGTTTTTAAATAAAACCGGATATAAAAGGGTATTGGACTGGGTAGGGTATGGGTATATGGGTTTGTGGGTGGGTTGTGGTGACGTGTCAAAAGCTGGGTGGGTGGATATGTTTGGTTGTTTGGCAGTTTTGACCCCCAATATTTTCTATTCCTTCCACTTTGTAAATAATGTCCATCAGCGCCTATTTTGCCTTTATCAACTTTTGGCAACTTGTCAAAAGTGGCACAAAAGGTTCAAAAGCTTTTTCCAAGGGTTTCTTTTGTATATTCTTGATTCTTCAAGGACTGGAATTGTAATATCTTCAAACTTTAGGGATCATTCTTGTACATATGACATTTTGAGGGTCAAATGTGACAAGTTATTCAAAGATGAGGGGCCATTCTTGCCAACTCTTCAAACTTTAAGGGTCTTTTTGCAAAATTCCAACTTGGGCCCGGTTCATTGTGCGACTTCGTTTCCCGTGTTCGTTTTTGAATGATTCTTGTGATCTTTTGCCATTTCCTCAACATCCGTACCTAAAAATACACAAGTAACAAACACGAGCATATATTTGGTATATTTGATGATATTTAATTGATTTTAAGCCCGATTTGGACGATGAGACTATGTATAAAAGCAGTCTCATCAAAGGTCATCACCTTTCAATGATCAAAGACCGCCAATTTGACGGCCGTGAGCCGATCCGCATAAGCACATATCCGAATTCATAGAACTATGTGGCATGTTCCGTTATGGAGCCGACGTCGATGGAGACGTCGTAAAACTCAAACTCTTCCCATCATCTCTATCCGGAGATGCAAGAGTTTGGTATAACGAGTTGACGCCCGGTACCATTGAAACATGGAAACAAATGAGAACCGCTTTTGTTAGCCATTTCTTTCCACCCGCCATGTACGAAAGACTCATGGGAGAAATCTGAGGTTTCGCCCAACTTCCACAAGAAACACTCATTGATGCATGGAACCGAATGAAAGACCTACTTCGTAGTTGTCATGGACATGGTTTACTAAAAGGAACCATCATCCAAATCTTTTATCATGGTCTCAATGAACCGACGCAAGCAATCCTTGACGCCGGTGGACTCTTTCTTTATAAGACTCCTAACGAAGCATATCAATTGCTCGAGGACAGAGTTCTGTTAAAACTCGATTGGTCCAAAGATAACCGAACCAAACCTTTCAAGAAAACCGTTGCTTTCGTTGAAAGTGACGAAAATTCCAAACTCATGGAGAAGATGGAGGCTCTCACATCTAAATTCGACTCGCAATTCAAAACCATCAAAAACGAAATGAAGGAGATGCGAGGCGAATGTACTCTTTGCGGAGGACCACACCCATCCACGGCGTGTGATGATACACCAATAAGAGAACCGCCACAAGAAGCAAACTACACCCAAGGAGGATACCAAGGAAGTGGTTATCGAGGTAACTACTACGGTAGAAATTCCGGCATATGGCGTGAGTATCCCAAAAACTAAAATCGTAGCTCACAACCCCATGAGAACGATAATTCCGGTCCATCAAACGAAAAGAAACCCGAAGAGTCGAACCTAGAGAAAACGTTGTTAGCTTTCATAGAATCTCAAAAATCGACAAACACGTTCATTAAGAACCAATTTTTCGATCTCAAAGCCAACGTTGAAAGAGGACAAAGACACCACACCGCAACCATTAATGATCTCGAAACCAAACTCGGTCGAATCACCGATCAATTAGCCATTCGACCAAGTGGTTCGCTACCAAGCAACACTCAAACAAACCCAAAACCATCTACGGATAAACCATACCGCCCATCACCCGCCCGTAATGAACATGTGAATGCCGTATTCACAAGGAGTGGGCTGAGTTATGATCCACCACAAAACCCGAACACCAATGCTCCCACTTTCGCTGATGAAAGTGAAGACGAGGCCGATGAGTCTGAGAAGAAAGAAACCGTTCCTCCTTCCAAACCCAAACCAAAACAAACCACTCCCATTCCAACACCAACACTGAAGGCGTATGAACCAAAAATTCCGTATCCTCAGCGCCTACGAAAAGAAAAGATGGAGGCTCGTAATGTCAAATTCCTTAAGATGATCAAGGAAGTTAAGATCAATGTTCCACTTGTTGATATCTTAACCGGCATGCCCAACTATGGGAAATTCCTCAAAGTACTTGTGAGCAACCATAGTAAGACGGAGCAAATCTCTGCTGCGTTTCTAAATGAAGAATGTTCTACAGCTTTGCAAAGCAAACTTCCACCAAAGCTCGTAGATCCCGGAAGCTTTCTCGTACCATGCACCCTAAACAACAATGTGGAATGTCACGCCTTGGCCGATCTAGGCGCAAGTATCAATCTTATGCCATACTCATTATACAAGAATCTTTCAAACAATAATTTGAAACCTACGAGTATGAGTATACGTTTGGCTAACCACACCTACCAATATACCGTTGGGATATCCGAGAACATGCTTGTTCAAGTTGGCAAATTCATATTTCCCGCCGACTTTGTAATCCTTGAGATGGAGGAAGACCATCAAGTCCCTCTCATTTTAGGACGACCATTCTTGCACACCGCCGATGCTATCATTCGTGTGAAGAATAAAGAACTCAATCTTGGAGTTGGTGACGATCGAGTCACATTCTTAGTCGATAAAGCTATGCAACACTCCCATTCCAATGATGACACATGCTTCCGCGTGGATGTTATCGATGAAGTAACGGAAGAAGAGTTGGACGCATTGCTTGATGACAACGCACCATTCCAAACAACTTCGGAAAAGATCAGCGATATCGATCGTGATCATGAATTCGAAGAATTCATGGCCCTTGATTCCGAAGTAACTCTCGAAGAAGAGGAAAACAAGCCGTTTGAAGTTTTGCCTTCGAAATCGAACTTTATAATTCACAAATCTATTCATGATCCACCGACGGATCTTGAGTTGAAACCTCTCCCCGAACATATCTAGTACGCTTATCTAGAGAAGGATTCACTCCTTCCGGTGATTATCTCAGCCAAGCTTGAGAAAGATGAGAAGGAACGTCTCGTTTCTATGCTCAAAAACCACAAATAAGCATTTGCTTAGACATCCGATATACTGGGTATTAGCCCAAATTTTTGCAAACACAAGATCAATCTCGAAGACGATGCCAAACCCGTTATTGAGAGGCAACATCGACTTAACCCAAACATGAAGGAGATAGTAAAAGCCGAAATCATCAAACTTCGTGAGGCAGGAATCATCTATGCCATGGAGGATAGTCCTTGGGTTAGTCCTATTCATTGCGTTCCAAAAAAAGGAGGAATGACTGTTGTGACCAACGAAAATAACGAACTTGTTCCTACAAGAACTGTTACCGGTTGGCGTGTGTGTATTGATTACCGCAAATTGAACGATGCCACACGAAAAGATAATTTTCCTCTACCATTCATGGACCAAATGTTGGAAAGACTATCGGGGAACAAATTCTTTTGTTTTC
Source organism: Glebionis coronaria (assembly GCA_025667525.1). Lineage (NCBI taxonomy): Eukaryota > Viridiplantae > Streptophyta > Magnoliopsida > Asterales > Asteraceae > Glebionis > Glebionis coronaria. The sequence continues at coordinate 45,712,904 of CM046875.1, forward strand.
TCGATGGATTTTTCGGATATTTTCAAATACCTATCGAACCATCTGATCAAGACAAGACCACTTTTACGTGTCCTCATGGGACGTTCGCTTATAAATGTATGCCTTTTGGTCTTTGCAATGCACCTGCGACTTTTCAAAGGTGTATGATCACAATCTTTCAAGACATGATCGAAGTATCCAAGGAAGTTTTCATGGATGATTTCTCAGTCTTCGGAAACTCATTCGAGTCTTGCCTTTTTAACCTAGAGCGCATGCTCATCCGATGCAAACAAGCTCATCTCGTGCTCAATTGGGAGAAATGTCACTTCATGGTGACTGAAGGAATTGTGCTTGGACACAAAGTCTCCAGAGCCGGATTGGAAGTAGACAAACCCAAGATCGAAGTGATATCCAAATTACCACCACCCACTAACGTTAAAGCCGTTAGAAGTTTTCTAGGTCATTCGGGATTCTACCGCCGATTCATAAAAGATTTTACCAAAATCGCTAGACCGATGACCAAACTCCTTGAAAAAGACATAGTCTTTGATTTCAATGAAGAATGCATAAAGGCATTTGACAAGCTTAAAGACAAGTTAACGAATGCACCTATCATGGTTTCACCGGATTGGTCATGACCGTTTGAACTTATGTGTGATGCAAGCGATTTCGCTGTAGGAGCCGTATTAGGACAACGTGAAGGAAAACATTTCCGTCTTATACACTTTGCAAGCAAAACTCTAAATATCGCGCAGCTCAACTACACAATCACCAAGAAAGAACTACTTGTCGTAGTCTTTGCTTTCGACAAATTCCGATCCTATCTCGTGTTGTCGAAAACGATTGTATTCACCGATCATTCCGCGTTGAATATCTATTCTCAAAACAAGATGCTAAGCCGCGTCTTATTAGATGGATTTTACTACTCCAAGAATTTGACATCGAAATCCAAAACAAGAAAGGAGCTGAAAACGTTGCAGCCCATCATTTGTCGCGACTTGAAAATCCAAACATGGAAGAGTTAAGGGTTGAAGATATCGACGATTATTTTCCCGATGAAACTCTTATGAAAATCTCTACGGATGAATCTCCGTTGTTTGCAGATTTTGCAAATTACCTCGTTGGAAGAATTCTAAGAAAAGGTTTAACCTATCACCAACGATGTAAATTCTTTTCCGACCTAAAACACTATTTCTGGAAAGATCCCTACCTTTTCAAGGTATGCCCCGATGGCATGATTAGGAGATGTGTTTACGGCACGGAAACAAGGAAGATCCTTGATGAATGTCATCATGGCCCTACTGGGGGACATTATGGTCTTTCAACCACCGCGAAAAAAGTCTTCGATGCTGGTTTTTATTGGCCAACAATTTTTAAACTTGCCTATACTCTAGTCGAAAATTGTGATGCTTGCCAACATACCGGTAGCCTCTCACGAAGAGACGAAATGCCTAAAAACAACATTCAAGTTAGCGAAATATTTGACGTATGGGGAATTGATTTCATGGGACCCTTTCCCAAATCCCATAAGTTCGAATATATCTTAGTCGCTATTGATTACGTGTCCAAATGGGTCGAAGCTGAAGCTTTACCCACGAACGATTCACGAGCCGTAATCAACTTTCTGAAAAAACTTCTCTCACTATGGGATTTCGAAAGCTTTAATTAGTGATCGAGGTTCCCATTTTTACAACAAACAAATGGAGAAAATTTTAAAGCGTTATGGAGTCACCCATCGCTTTGCAACCGGGTATCATCCACAAACGAGTGGACAAGTTGAAAATACCAATAGAGCCTTAAAACGAATACTCGAAAAAACGGTTAAGGACAATCCTTCCGTTTGGTCAAGGAAACTTGACGACGCTCTATGGGCTTTCCGAACATCTTATAAGACACCAATTGGCACAACACCTTATCGTTTATTGTACGGTAAAACGTGTCATTTGCCCTTCGAAATTGAGCACCGTGCATATTGGGCATTGAGAAGCTGTAATCCCGATCTCAAAATCGCTGGAGAAAATCGATTCTTGCAACTGCATGAACTCGATGAATTAAGACTCCAAGCCTATGAGAATTCTAAATTGTACAAAGCACGTACCAAAGCTTATCACTATAAGAAACTTCGAATCCAAAAAGAGTTTAAGAAAGGAGATAAAGTTATCTTGTTTAATATGCGCTATAAATTCAAAGCCCCCAAGCTTAAACAAAAGTGGTTTGGTCCTTTTATAGTAAAACATGGATACCCGTCCGGTTATGTTGAATTGTATGACAAGAGTGGAGGAAGCTTCATTGTTAATGGACACCGTGTTAAACTATACCAGGAGGAGTGGAGTGAACATTTTCCACTCAAAGAAAATAAAGAAAACTAAAAAGAAATACGAGTCTGGCTGATGACTTAATAATAAAATAAGCGCTTCTCGGGAGGCAACCCGTGTGTTTTTAATTTTAAATTTTTAAGTGTGATTTTCCTTTTTAAAATAAATTCATGCTTACACCCCACAAATTTTAACCAATGTTTTGCTTAAGTGTGAGGGGGTGTAGCATGTGTCGCTTTTATAAAAACCTATAAAAACCCAAAAATAGAGTGTTTTCCGTATTTTTGTGTATTTTATCTTTTTTGTAGGTACCGCAAGTTGAAGGCGAAAAGACACAACTCTTGTATGATGCATGATATGCCCGTGATTCTGGTTTTTCTCTTATTCCCTTGCTTTTGTTCAGTTTTATCACATTGAGGACAATGATAAACTTAAAGTGTGAGGGGGTTGTAGGGAAATCGAGAAAAAGATGCCTAATTGCCATATTTTTGGGCTATTTTAAAACTTTTGTTCTTGTTTTGCCCTCGTAAATAAAAAGTTTCAAGCAATGTATATAAATAATTAAGAAGTTATCCAATTGGTAATTTTTGAAAATTTGAGATGTATTTTTGTGTCAAAATTACCCAAGTCAAAGTCTTATATAATAGTAGAAGAAAAATCAAAAAAAATAGGAGAAAGTTGCAAGTTCCATGTTTGTCAATACAACATGAACTTTGTAAGTATGTTGATCCATGGCTAGGAGTTTTAGCCAAGAAAAAAAAGAAAGAAAAAGTCAAAAAGACAAATAAATAGCCAATGAGCTATAATGTTATGAAGTTGAAGGAAGAAGAAGAAATAAAAGGTATCGATTAGCCAATGTGCTAAGTCGTGATACATGTTGCTTCAATTCATATGTTATTAGTGTAGTATAGTTAGAAATAAAAGTCTTTCTAGATTTTTATGGGTATTGACTTCATATCTCAATTTTTCAACCTTAAAAACTTAAGTCGATGAGTTTTATCTTGTACTTGTACTTGGTAGACTTGCATCGAATTTTAAAAAAAAATACATGTACCTTTGGATTTAATTTTCTTTTCTTCTTGCTTGAGGGCAAGCAAAACTTAAGTGTGAGGGGATTTGATAACGCCTAAATCCAACATTTTTTAGGAGCGTTATCCATACTTTTGTACAGGTATATTGGTTAATTATATGATACTTTTGTGCATATTTGTGCCCAATTGTGTTTGCAAGTCTTTGTGTAGCCAATTGCAGGAATGGAGTATAAAACAACATAAAAATGAAGAATTGTACGAGTACGAAGAATCCTAGTCAAGTTCAAGACCCGTGTACAAGTTACAAGCCTTTGAAGATCAATTTCGGGTGCAAGAACAAGTATTTCCAAGGAGCAAATAAAGATATTCAGCATGAAAGTTGTCACCATCAACATACATCCAACTTGCCACTGGCAAGAGTGAAGTTGCCACCATCACATGGGAGTTGATTTTCCTCCATCATGAGTGAAGTTGCCTCTAACATTAGTCTAGGCAAAAATGTGTCCACATTCATGCAAGCTCAAGGAATTCCATGCAAGATCATTCTAGACTTTCTTTCTCTCCAAGCCAAACATTGAAGTCTAGAGCCTTAACTAGCTTATAAATAAGACCCTTGGGGTCATGTAACTCATATATGCCTTTCACATATCTTTTCACTTTTCATATCATCTCATAAATAACTCTGTCATCCTTGTCCAAACTCCCATTCCCGGATTTGAACAAGGTGGTGCTAGAAAAGTCAGTTTTTGAGTCCAATAAGCATAGTTATCATCACGAAACTCTTAGGGATCATTACCCTAATCATTAGTAACATTTTTCCACTTTGTAAGACTCTTGATTATGACTTAAAATACTTTTATTTATGATTTTATTTCACTGAGCGTTATGCTCAGCCGTAGTTCCCTTTCATGTTCTAACGACAGGTACACCAGGACGCTCTTAGGATTTTGAGAGCAAGTGCATTTGGATGGAAGCTATCCAGACTTCTTACTTTATGAACTTACATGATTCTGCTTATTTGGACATTGTTTAGTCCTTTCCTTCAGTATTTTACTTTTCATGTTTTGGGCTTATGTTTGGATTACCGATGTTTGATTCCGGTATTTCCGTTATGGTCATTTAATGTTTTAGGACATTTACCTTATGCTTTGATGACACGCCATAAATACACGTAACGGTCCACTTATCCAAGTGGGGTGTTACACGCGAACCCCTTTTATTATCTATATTATCCCTTTTATAAGCATCAGCTATATTTTAAATTGTTCGGCAATTTATTTTGTACCTTCATTATTAAGGAACATGTCCTAACTGGTTCTTTATCTTTTCTACATAATGTGTCAGTATTTATATTCATCTCTCATGATGATATAATTATCATGTCCACAATTCACTCAGATATTCTTTCTATATTATGTGTCAGTAATTACGTTCACCTTTCTAGATGGAATAATTGTCATGACCGTATTTATTCAAAATTCTTTCTTCATATCTTCTATGTTTTAGTTTCATCTCAACTATTATTTTTTTATCAGTTTTTCTCAATCCGGCGTTTAAAGCGTCGATAATTATTATAATTAATTAAATAATAATTATTAAATTTTCATGAAACGTAAACGTTAAAAGTTTAAATTTCTTAGTTCGACCAATTATATAAAATTTTCAAAATAAATTTGAATTTAATTAACAAGATTTTTGTTGATTTATCGAAAATAATTAATAGGATTCGTAAATGTTCGAAAAATCTTTGGTTATACTGTGGTCAAAATTTTCTTAGTTTGAAAAGCGTAAATTATCGTTTCAAATTTCAAGTTATGGTTTAAATGGTTTTCCTCGATCCTTTTTAAGTTATCTGGAGGTATACACAAACATTTACCCCTAAACAGAAGTTTAGTTAAATGGTTTGTGTATAAGGGAATAATCCCTTAAAATCCTTTGTTAAAACATTTGTCAAAACATATTTCCATTTATTTTTTTGGTAAAATCCAAAGTCTTAAAAGGGCTCTTAATTTTTGAAGAGTCTATATGCATATATCTTACCATTACTAATCCAACGGTCATTTTATGTAAAGGATTAAGTTTTTAATCACGTGTTAATTATTTAAGATACAGGTTTTCATTGTTTAGCCAATTCAGGGCAATTTATAAGTAATTATTAACTCATTATTATTCGTATTAACAAACAAATAGTCCTTAATGATCGCAAGCATGAATTTATCAAATTACAGCCTACACACGTGATTCACCGAATTTATGAATGCTACATGTGCATTGGTCAATCCAAACGACATCACGTGGAACTCATAATGTTCATTACAAGCACCGGATGTAGTGATTGGAATAGATAATCTCTTTCGCAGATGCGAAGTTGATGATAACCATGCTATGGATCAAATTTGCTAGAACCTTGTAAATGATCGAACAATTCTTCCATTTCGAGTTATGGATATCGTTTTCGATTGTCAATTTACTCAGTCACAGTAATCTAATATAAGGAAAGATAACACCATAACTCTTCAGGATGACAGGCTTGGTATAATAAAATCTTTCTCCGACAACTTTCTCAGTTGTACGGTAATTCCTTTAATTTAGATGGTGCTGACGTACAGTGCACAAGCCACAAGTGCAACACCGGAAATATAATCAATACCAATTTCTACTTGCCTTAATGGCGAAAGTCTAGGTAATTAATCAACAAATACCTCCTAAGGTTTCAGATAACGAAAACATCTTTTAATAAATTCATATTAGGTTCTTCTAGATTATAATATCTATGACTAATTAACAACCATTCACGGTATAATTTCAAGTCTAAATACAGGATATCGTCATCCACCAAGAATTATTTAGATCACTTTTGATAATCAACATCTTACCATTTAGGGGAATTCTATTCGAGTTCCCATTAACTAAGACAATGTCGTCACGTCATAATCAATCAATTTATTCTACTGGCACTATCAACTTTCCAGTTTCATTGCCGTCGATAAGATGTGAACTTCTCAAAAGACTAATAATAACTCATAATCCTTCACAATTCAAGGATATATGGAGACATAACTAACCTTAAAAGAGTAAGGCTAACACATAATCTATGCGAGAGAATTTCAAATCAGATACAGACGAAAACATTTAATGAATATGAATATATTTCATGTTTTCATAATTTTGAGTACGCATTCGAAAGCTCCTCGGATCGTTACCCAGGTCATTCAAACGAAATCAAATCATAAGAAATGATAGGAACGTCGATGCATCCAGTCGGGTATCAACAATCGATAATCAAATACTTTTCCTAAGAATCTCACTACGAGAGAATTGGACAAGAAAGAATTGTCAATCGTCAAATAAGACAATTTCCATAGATGAGTAAATTCGACTCAGAAGAATAGATGCTACAGGCACATATGTAGGTATCCCTAACACTATGTCCCTATTTTTCACTTCTTGCAGATCTCTTTAAAATTTTAATCTTTCACAATCTTCAAAGAAAATGTAGTGTTTATTCATTAGTTTTATGGTGACTACTAATCAGTCTTGCATGGTCCATTCTAAATTATATGTAGGCGCGCGCAACTATATACAATTTCAAGATCAACAATGCAATACTCAGTTCGTCAAAATTTTAACATCATGTTTATAGTAAAAACATTTTCATGCTTAATTCTTAAATAAGAATCAAAAATAAATTTACAAAGATTTTCTTTGTTATGAAAACAATTAGGTTTTCCAAAGTACTTTATTAAACAACCTCATTTCGATAACAATCACTTATAAACCTCACTTTGAATAATCCTTATTGTGATGAAAATTAAATTTTCTCAAAGGATACTGTTTTAACTTATAAAAACAATGAGTGATCTGCAAAGGAGTGATGAAAAGTTGTTCACCAAGAACTAACTTCAATATGATAGGAAATGAGCTTAGTCAATTAATCATGAGGTTCATGATCTCGATGGCACTCAAAAGAATAATCCACAACGCAACTCAATTCGAGATGAGTACTTGCTCAATGGTTGCATCACTAATGCGAACATTAGGATGAAGCAAGAAAAGATAGATAACATCGATACATGTAGAATTTAGCAATCAAAGGTAGTCTTTCCATTAATCACAAACAAATCAAATTGTACCGTAACACATTACATGTCACTATGTCATACAATTCTCAGAACTCATCCTACCAACTAATGTCTCAGTTAAGTTAGGGATTTTTAAAAGATACTATAATGAATACTAATCTACAAGAGTCATTAGGTGTCCTGCCTGTCCCGGAAGATCCATCGGTCCCAATTTAGAAGAAGATTTCTTCAATTTATTTATTGGACACTGGGCATCCTCATTAGTGGACAATGGCCTAGGAACAACACTTAACACAAACCTACAATCAATTAAATCCTTATAATTCAATCAAATAACTTAACGACTTATATTAACAATCTCATATTCCATATGGGTTAAATTTTACTTTATCCAAGTTTTAACCAATTTTATACTCAATGCGATATTTTACCTCATTCTCCAATACTTACAACCTTATTCTTCGGCCTTGTAAAGGCAATACAATCTCAATATAAATCAACACTTAATTTCCAATCCTATAGCTCTTACATCAACAATTATCAAATGAGTCATTAATATGAAATGACTTGATCATTCAACTAGACTTCTCGGAAAGGTATTAGTGGCATGAGGCTTTTGGGTAATGGTTCCAATAACAGCCTCAAGTGCAACATTCACCCTTTCGATTTCAATTTAAGAATTGGGTGACAACGAATCAGATGACATCTTTCTAGGTGGTAACGTTTTGTCAAACTCCACTCTATAAGAAAAGATCGTCATGACATCGATATCAGATTTAATCTCGCCAATTCTTTTTCAATATCATAATCAACTAATATCTACATTTCTACGAATATCAACCATTTGTTGGGATCATAAATATCCACAGCTTGGTTTAGATCTAGGATAGCTAGAATTCCTACTAGAATAGCTTCGATTAATTTACTAGGGGATTTAGGGTTACTTGTGACAATCTACGTCGTATAAATACCTCGTATAAAAATCAAAATAATCATCAAACAATCATGTAATAAAATTACATCATATATATATAATCCAAATTATATATATATATATATATATATATATATATATTAAAATAACACTTCTCAGTCTGGCCTTGTCGGTAACTCGGGAATTCTTCGGCACCGTTATAGTCAAAAGATTTTTAGACATTTTGATTGTAGTAATAAAATTTAGATAACTTGCTTTAGGAAAAACAAGCAACTAAATATGAGCGGTAAGTATCGAGTGATGATTTTAGGAAAAATCAACACTAATGACCCACAATCACTTAAAAAAGATGAAAGATTCGTTTCCCAAGGAGGTATGGTGTTGTGAATTAACTTGTATATATTTGAGATTAATATTGAGAAGATGGAATGACGGTTTCTTGGAAATTACACTATGACGTAAAAAACGAAAACGTAAATCCGTACAAAAATTACAAAAATTAAAAATTAAGCTAAGACCAAAAACAAAATCAAGAAAAAGATAAAAACAAGCCTTAAATAATATAAACAAAGATAAAAATCCAACAAAGATATTTTAAAACCTTTTATTAATTAAATAATTAATTTTAAATGCTAATTAAAGCCCTAAAATTAAATTTAATTAATTCAAATGTCAAAAATATGATTTTATTGAACAATTACTTAACTTATATTATTAGAAGACTAAAAAGTAATTTTCTAAAAATTAAAACTTATTAAAACTATTTTTAAAACCCTAAAAATGATTAAAAATGATTAAAACCTAATTAAACTTAAAATAATTATAAAAATAAATCTAAAAGTGATAAAAATAATCTAAAAATGGAAATAGTCCTATTTAATGCTATAGAACTTAAGAAAAATGAAAAATAAAGAAAAATAAAATTTTGAAAATTAATTAATAAAATAATATTAAAACACTTAGTTGCGCCGCAACGCTTTTGTCATGCGCCGCAACTAGTGAAACGGGAATACCAAGATCTGCAGCTCCTCCAGTTGCGCCGCAATGCTTCTGTCTTGCGCCGCAACTTGTGAAACGGGAACACCTTTGGTCTGTAGTTCCTTGTGTTGCGCCGCAACTAGTTGGTCTTGCGGCGCAATTAGTGTAACGTGCCTGGTATTTTTGCTGATGAACCAAATAAGTGCACACTTTGTGTACTTGTGATGCCAAGAGGTCTTGGCTTGATGCTTTGTTTGGCGATTATTTGGACAATTGGGCACCCTTGAGCTTATTGAAGCTCAAGGAGTCAAGTAACACACAAATAACAACAAGAATCAAAGATTAAGCATCAAAATCATGAAAAACCAAGCAAATTTCACCCTTATGTAGATTTTTAACACCCTTTATCCTTTTTAAACACACAAAATTACTCCAAACTTGTTCCAAAGTAATTAACTACTTACCAATAACCTTAATCAACCCTAAACAAACAATCTAACACCTTTTAATTATCACTAATCAAAACTATTTCCTGCTAAAACGCGTTGCCAAACACCCTTTAAACTTTTTGAAAACCAATTTTTTCCAAATCAAAACCTTATGAAACCTAACCAAATTGTTATCAAAGCTTCATAACATGTATATAACATAACATAAACACAAATCAAGTAACTTAAACACACTAAATCAATCAATCAATCAAATCAAGTAACAAGCACTTTTATGAACTTTTTCAAGGTAAAAGGAAGATACCTTAGGTTCTTACATCCAAGAACCTAGAGGATGAAAATCCTCCTCCAATCCAACCCGGGTTGGAGCTGAACTAAATCAACAAGCCTTCAACCTATTTGAACACAAAACAAAGAAACAAGAACAACAAAAATAATATGATATGATATGATTCTTTTTTTTTTTCTCTTTTTAAAACTCTTCCAAAACCTTTTCCAATTACTTAAAACGTATCATAAACCCTTAAATTACCAAAATCATGAACCAAGAACACCAAATTACCTTTTGAGAAGATTTTACCAAAATCTCTCAAAATCTCAAAACCTTAAACAACTTTGAAAATCAAAGTTGCTTAACCAAATAAAAGTGTGGAACTCAGAATCAATCTCCTCACAACACACAAACTTTTAAAAACAATAAAAAAGGAATTACACTTGAATATTTCAAAAACCAAACTTTTTATTTCTTTAAAAAGGAATTACATGTGAGAGACTAGAAACTGGAACAAGGGCTTCACACAAGTTGTGAGCTCCTTTTATAGAGCCTATAGAACATCCTAGAAGCATAAAAACATAAACCCTAATACATAGAAAATCCCAAATGTGCCCTTGAATGGTTTTGAGTGCATTTTGTCCTCTCATTTGATCTTGGCCTTTAAATTTTGCTTTGTGAGCAAGCATAGCATCTTAGACGTCCATTTTGCCACGTCACTAGTCTTGGAGGCTAAGGAATGATGTGATTGGTGGATTGGGGAATTGGGGGTTTGGTGCACATGAGTGGGATGCAGGTTTTTAGGAGTGGGAAAGGTTTGTGAGTGTGTGAATTACTTGTGTGCAAGTTTAATTGGTTTTTACCCAAGGAAAAGTGAAAGTAATTTCTGGGTAGTAAGAAAGGTGAATAGTAGGTGTTTAGATCCGAAATTGGGGGTGGGGATTGTGTTAGGCGCCTCTTTTTTTTAAATGTTTCAGAGTTGTCACTTTTGGTCCTTGGTTTTTGTTATTTTTGGCTTTTAAGGTTTCCAGCCCTAAAACTTGCATCCCTTTGATAATTAACTTTCCCACTTTGACAATTTTGGCACAAACTTTCCATAAAGATGTTTCAAAGGCAATTTTTGTCATTTGGTGATTTTTCAAGGACTAATCTTGGACAATGTTGATCTTCAAAGGTCTTCAATGAGTCTTTCACTTGTTGAGGGACCATTATTGGCAATTTGAAAATGTTGAGGGACTAAACTTGCCATTTCTTCAAAGTTGAAGGACCTTTTTGTAATTTTGACAAACTTAAGGGACCAAACTTGTAATTATTAATATACAAGGGTTTTAAGTGTCATTTCTTCATTCATTGAGGATCAATCTTGTTTTGTCTTCAAGTCTTCAAGGGTATTTGATGAAAATTCCATGATTAGGGCCCGGTTCTTTGTACGGCTTCGTTTCTCGTGTCCGTTTTTCCTTGTATCTTGTGATCTTTTGTCTTTTTCACGATATCCATACCTAAAATACACAAGTAAACAAACACAAGCATATATATGGTATTTTATGACATATTATTGCATTTAAAGCCCGAAAAGAACGATGAGATCATGTATAAATGCCATCTCATCACTCCCCCATACTAAGCCATTGCCGTGCCCTCACGCAATGCTAGAATAAAGTATCTAAGCATCACCAAAGTTCAATTTTATTAACCTTTATTGAAGAGTAAAAGACTTGCAACATACTACGAGATTGTGTAAAGACATAATGTATGATTTTCATCACCAAAATGTGACTTTTAGGGTCTAAGAATAGAAACAAGTTAATGTCCCTTAGAGTAAATTTCGTCATCCTTGATTGTCATACATTCCATGCTAAGTGCAAAAACAAGATCATTGTTGGTACAAGTCACAATGCTAACACTACTCATACGTTCAAATTGTGTAATACTTTTTCTCCCCGCAATCCTAGTTATTATAAAAGGAAATGGGTTACTAGCATTTTTTATCTAATTGTCATGGATCACAAGTGATTCATATTGACTTATTTAAGTAGTTATTAGTCCGAAAGCAAGGTAGCACGATTTGATCAATAGTTAGCCGAAGGACAAAATCTTTTAAAACGGCTTCTCGTGTATCTCCTTAAGTTCATATCTTGGCATAACTCGTTTCACGATTTGAGACCTTTCTCGGACCGATATTTGGCATGTACTTCATACTTCAAATCTTGGGAAGACGTTCTCGAAATTATGGTCTTCTCTTCATATAATTGGAATTTCTTCACTTGACGTTTTTGAGAGATTCTTCATATAGGACCACGACTTCATCATTTTTCTTCAATCTTTACTTTGGATTTTGATATACAACGATCCGCCTCCTTTTCGGACTTGGATATATTTATCCTCATACCTTGTTAGGGTCTTTTTGGATAGACTTTCTCCATTCTTTAGGGGAGTAATAGCTTCTCGTCGTGTGTCTCGATCCTTCATATTGATTTTGGAATAATGATACTTCACATCATCTTTGGATCTTTAGCAAAAATAGAGCTCCTCATGCCTTGTTAGGGCCTTTTTGGATGATCGCCAATCTTCGCGTCCCGTTTCAATAAGTTATGCCTTGGCTATGAACTCTATTCAACCCCGAGCAACTTTTAAACGATCTTGCGCTAGAGGCTAAGTAACTTTTCAAACCGTACGACCTTACTTATTGCAATTATGATTTATTCCTAATGCATTGATCTTATGGGAAGAAAAAGCCACAATTAAAAACATATGAGTTTTTGAAAGAACACTTTCATGTTCTACGTTTAGCATGATCACTAGTCTAACTCTATCATTTCTTGTTCTTCACTATTTAAAGACCTCTAATTAAAGAGACTCGTGAATACTTAGCCATGCAAGTCAAAATTAAGCCAAATTTGGATTAGCTTTCATTAAGACTATATCAAATCAAAGTTTTGGGTTTTCAAGCCACCTATAGGATCTTGCACTTTCTTGGACTTTTTCAAGTTTAGAGAATGCGTTTTAAAGTTCCCTTGATAAGTGACTTTCTAGAATCAATTATAGGAACTTGCGAAAAGTTCTTGTTCTTAACCCGAATGAATTAAGACTTTCGCGTTTTAAAGCTCCCTATATAAAAGTCTAGCAAAACTTGAATTGAGCGGGTTAAGGAATGTAAAGGGCTCCAAATGCCCATCAAGTCAAAAATTAACTCTTATTCTACCCATCGGAAAATATACATTCGTGTCTTAAAAACACTTATGAAAACTAAGAAAAATTTTAAAATTTGGCCATTTTTAGCCTTATTAGCAAAACAAAACATTGAAGGTTGGAAAACGTGAGGGCGTAGCAAAGCAAGTACCTATTCACCCCCCCATACTAAAAGTAAACATTATCCTCAATGTTTCGAGGCTAAAGGTGGAGCACCCCCATACTAGAGACGAAGAATCGAATGCTTAGGATCTAGCATGGAAAGGGTGATCAACAATATATCTAAAGCCGTTTATTAATTATGCTAAAAGATAATTGTTAGAACAATAAAGGATATGTCATGGAATCGTGAAAAACTTCTTCAAACGAACGATGGAGGCTCACGTAAACGAACACGAGAGTCTTCAATCGTAGATGATGATGATGATCTAGATAACACAATCACAAACAACCACGAGACAACGAGTTGGAAGGGTACAAGTCCCCTTATTAGTGAATAATAAGCATAAAGATAAGCATGGGATCTCCCCCACGAGGCACCTCGTTTTTGATTACCGAGTCATGAGCTCGACTCGATCCCCTCAAAATGTGAACATTTAGGGATATCATGGTATGGTCAATTTTTGATGGGGCTTACATGATAAACAAGGCCCAAAAAGCAACCGGTAAAAAGGACTAAGTCCTTAAACGATGCAAAATACCGGGGTCGAAAATGGCGTTCTCGTTTCCATTGGAAAAACAAATCAACGTCACTTGAACATGTGCCATAAACTCAAAGAGTTTGAAGAAAATAGATGAGAAGTAGAAGGGTGGGACATTGGTTGGGTAAAACAATCGAGTTACTCGAGGTAAACTCTCACCGTAAGTGTAGAAAGATTTTCTAGTGACTACTTCGGTGAAAGACCGAGATTTTATCTTAAACGTGATACCGGGGTCAAAAATCTCGTCCTCGGTGGATAAGTGTAAGGAAGCAAATGGGGTTTCCCCCACACTAGGTCCACACAAAACGTCGTCAAAAGGAGTAGACGCGTTTGTAGCAAATTCAATCAATCGAGGTGATGACGGAGTTAGAGTTGGAAAAATTTTCAAATCATTTATAAAATCTTTTCCTTTGTCAATTTTTAACTCATTATTACGAAAACCCAAGTCGATTAAATTGAAAATTTTTGGTGTTTCTAAAATAGTTCTAGGCACACTTAAACTTTTCACATTTATCTTGAAGGTGGGAGGAAGATTTGAATTTTTAAAACATGAATCGATTAGAAAAATATCCCCCTCCGGGCTAACGTAATGGTCTTCATCAAACTCGAAAATCGAAGGCGGGTCGTCACGAATACGTTTGATCTCGGAAAAATCTCCATCGGGATCAAAAACGTCTTCTCTTCCTCGTGGAAGAGGTTGAGCAATAAGATCGTCGATAATCGAGTCACTAGCTTCAACCGTCGTGAAACTAGGAATAGAAGGCTCTTCGATTGAAGATTTTGCCTTTGTCGTGTCGACCTCGATATCGAAAAACGTATCAATGTGAGCAAGGCCATCGGCGGACTTCTCACATGATAAATCCAAAATCTCACATGATGTGGGATTAGGAGCAAAAGGCTCGTCTCGTGACGATTTTGCCTTGACGGTTTCAATTTTGTCCTTCGAAGGGATTGAACGTGGGCTCTCGAACATTTTAGCAAAACTACTAACACGTCCCTTCGGAATTAATTTTCGTTCATCTTGTAAAAACGAGGGTTTCATGATTTCCTTTAAAACCTTTTCACATTTTTCTTCTTTAAAATCATTTATTGGAATTTCTTCAAAATTAAGTGTATATTGATTTAGAAAATCCTCAATAATTTCATCTTCATTAGAAAAATTAGGTTTACAAGGTACAAGATTTAAAACTCCCAAATATCCTACGAGTTTTTCCTTAGGTTTATTTTCACAAACATTTTTCAAAACTTCGTTGGATGACGGTTTCGTTGCCTCTACGTTCTTACTTGATGACGATGGTTGCACGACTCTAAAATTAGAGAGATATGGATCAATACGAGACGTACGAGTCTTAGGAGTCGAAGTAACTTGAACCTCTCCCACGGGATTGGGATTGGTGTCTTTAGACAAAGAATTAAATTTTTCCACTAAGCCCTCGAACATTAAAAGAAGTTTATCTCTTTCATTAGCGTGATCATTATTAATTTTATCAACGCATTCTCTCCACATCACTTGATTTTGGTCATACAAACGTTGTTGCTCTTCAAGAAGGGTGTCATAATCGTGTTCCATTTTTTTGTAAGTCTCCCCTTGGGCTTCCAATTTCTCTTTGTAATACTTATCGAGATCTACCACGTGTTCTTGAAGTGACTCTATAAGTTTGTTATGACGGCTCATATAATCACAAAAAGATTCATTAAGACTCATTTCTTCATTTTGATTTTCACCATAATTAAAAGACGAATCAAATGACGAATGTGGTTGGTGACCTTGGTCGTTAGATTGAAAATTGTCACCATCACCACGTGGAGGAGAGTTATAGATATAACCCTCTCGACCTCCATAAACTTCACAATTAAAACAATTAGCCCCATCGGGTGGGCCTCCACAATATGGACACGAAAAATATCCCTCATCATTAGACATGATGCAACATAAACGGTGTTACGAGAATTAAACGTTTAGAGGGTGAAAGAAGAGAATTATGAAAATAGAGGGAAAGCAAAGAAGATTCTTTTTGGTTGTTTTGTGGATTTTCAATTTTTTTTGTGTTTTTGATGATATTTAATTTTTTTGGTTTTTGGTGTATCTTCGTAGACAACAATCTACAAAATCTCTCCTCGAATCAAACTCTTGATTAAAGAAGCCTCAAAGGAATGAAAACGATCACGTGGAGTGAACGCCTTCGAATGACTTTAGAACTTTGGTGAAAACCAAATTGTTCACGAGGGTTTAATCACAAAGAAAACCAAGCAAATATAGTATACGTATTAATACTTTGGGCGGCAAAACCCTCGATTAGCCTTCAATCTCAAAATACTCACAAGCAAGCGGGGAAACGAGGCGGCGCGAAGCACTTAAGAGCCTTTTTCCTTAGGGTATATTTTATAATACCCACCTTATACCCACCTTATAGTTCGTATCTTTCAAAATCGAGCTTCACGAAAGTATTTATCTATTTTTGCCTTTTCTTTTTTTGTTTGAGATTCGAATACAATGATCGAGTGATGAAATCCCGAATCAAGGTTGTGTTTTCACACTTTTGGAGATATTGTATTTTGGTTGTGATACTTAATACAATATATTAATAATATTCACAAAGAAAAACCGAGAAAACCGATAATACGTGTTAAGGGAGTTCCACTTAACACAAATACTTATTATGGATAATATCAAAAACAAAATTTTCCAAATTAAAACACGACACACCTCCCCGGCAGCGGCGCCAAAGTGATTATAGTAAAATACAACTCTCTTGTTTAGGAAAACAAAAAGAACGTATATGAGCGGTAAGTATCGACGAGTGATTTAGGAAAACCACAAGTAATGACCCACAATCACTTAAAAAAGATGAAAGATTCGTTTCCCAAGGAGGTATGGTGTTGTGAATTAACTTGTATATATTTGAGATTAATATTGAGAAGATGGAATGACGGTTTCTTGGAAATTACACTATGACGTAAAAAACGAAAACGTAAATCCGTACAAAAATTACAAAAATTAAAAATTAAGCTAAGACCAAAAACAAAATCAAGAAAAAGATAAAAACAAGCCTTAAATAATATAAACAAAGATAAAAATCCAACAAAGATATTTTAAAACCTTTTATTAATTAAATAATTAATTTTAAATGCTAATTAAAGCCCTAAAATTAAATTTAATTAATTCAAATGTCAAAAATATGATTTTATTGAACAATTACTTAACTTATATTATTAGAAGACTAAAAAGTAATTTTCTAAAAATTAAAACTTATTAAAACTATTTTTAAAACCCTAAAAATGATTAAAAATGATTAAAACCTAATTAAACTTAAAATAATTATAAAAATAAATCTAAAAGTGATAAAAATAATCTAAAAATGGAAATAGTCCTATTTAATGCTATAGAACTTAAGAAAAATGAAAAATAAAGAAAAATAAAATTTTGAAAATTAATTAATAAAATAATATTAAAACACTTAGTTGCGCCGCAACGCTTTTGTCATGCGCCGCAACTAGTGAAACGGGAATACCAAGATCTGCAGCTCCTCCAGTTGCGCCGCAATGCTTCTGTCTTGCGCCGCAACTTGTGAAACGGGAACACCTTTGGTCTGTAGTTCCTTGTGTTGCGCCGCAACTAGTTGGTCTTGCGGCGCAATTAGTGTAACGTGCCTGGTATTTTTGCTGATGAACCAAATAAGTGCACACTTTGTGTACTTGTGATGCCAAGAGGTCTTGGCTTGATGCTTTGTTTGGCGATTATTTGGACAATTGGGCACCCTTGAGCTTATTGAAGCTCAAGGAGTCAAGTAACACACAAATAACAACAAGAATCAAAGATTAAGCATCAAAATCATGAAAAACCAAGCAAATTTCACCCTTATGTAGATTTTTAACACCCTTTATCCTTTTTAAACACACAAAATTACTCCAAACTTGTTCCAAAGTAATTAACTACTTACCAATAACCTTAATCAACCCTAAACAAACAATCTAACACCTTTTAATTATCACTAATCAAAACTATTTCCTGCTAAAACGCGTTGCCAAACACCCTTTAAACTTTTTGAAAACCAATTTTTTTCCAAATCAAAACCTTATGAAACCTAACCAAATTGTTATCAAAGCTTCATAACATGTATATAACATAACATAAACACAAATCAAGTAACTTAAACACACTAAATCAATCAATCAATCAAATCAAGTAACAAGCACTTTTATGAACTTTTTCAAGGTAAAAGGAAGATACCTTAGGTTCTTACATCCAAGAACCTAGAGGATGAAAATCCTCCTCCAATCCAACCCGGGTTGGAGCTGAACTAAATCAACAAGCCTTCAACCTATTTGAACACAAAACAAAGAAACAAGAACAACAAAAATAATATGATATGATATGATTCTTTTTTTTTTCTCTTTTTAAAACTCTTCCAAAACCTTTTCCAATTACTTAAAACGTATCATAAACCCTTAAATTACCAAAATCATGAACCAAGAACACCAAATTACCTTTTGAGAAGATTTTACCAAAATCTCTCAAAATCTCAAAACCTTAAACAACTTTGAAAATCAAAGTTGCTTAACCAAATAAAAGTGTGGAACTCAGAATCAATCTCCTCACAACACACAAACTTTTAAAAACAATAAAAAAGGAATTACACTTGAATATTTCAAAAACCAAACTTTTTATTTCTTTAAAAAGGAATTACATGTGAGAGACTAGAAACTGGAACAAGGGCTTCACACAAGTTGTGAGCTCCTTTTATAGAGCCTATAGAACATCCTAGAAGCATAAAAACATAAACCCTAATACATAGAAAATCCCAAATGTGCCCTTGAATGGTTTTGAGTGCATTTTGTCCTCTCATTTGATCTTGGCCTTTAAATTTTGCTTTGTGAGCAAGCATAGCATCTTAGACGTCCATTTTGCCACGTCACTAGTCTTGGAGGCTAAGGAATGATGTGATTGGTGGATTGGGGAATTGGGGGTTTGGTGCACATGAGTGGGATGCAGGTTTTTAGGAGTGGGAAAGGTTTGTGAGTGTGTGAATTACTTGTGTGCAAGTTTAATTGGTTTTTACCCAAGGAAAAGTGAAAGTAATTTCTGGGTAGTAAGAAAGGTGAATAGTAGGTGTTTAGATCCGAAATTGGGGGTGGGGATTGTGTTAGGCGCCTCTTTTTTTTAAATGTTTCAGAGTTGTCACTTTTGGTCCTTGGTTTTTGTTATTTTTGGCTTTTAAGGTTTCCAGCCCTAAAACTTGCATCCCTTTGATAATTAACTTTCCCACTTTGACAATTTTGGCACAAACTTTCCATAAAGATGTTTCAAAGGCAATTTTTGTCATTTGGTGATTTTTCAAGGACTAATCTTGGACAATGTTGATCTTCAAAGGTCTTCAATGAGTCTTTCACTTGTTGAGGGACCATTATTGGCAATTTGAAAATGTTGAGGGACTAAACTTGCCATTTCTTCAAAGTTGAAGGACCTTTTTGTAATTTTGACAAACTTAAGGGACCAAACTTGTAATTATTAATATACAAGGGTTTTAAGTGTCATTTCTTCATTCATTGAGGATCAATCTTGTTTTGTCTTCAAGTCTTCAAGGGTATTTGATGAAAATTCCATGATTAGGGCCCGGTTCTTTGTACGGCTTCGTTTCTCGTGTCCGTTTTTCCTTGTATCTTGTGATCTTTTGTCTTTTTCACGATATCCATACCTAAAATACACAAGTAAACAAACACAAGCATATATATGGTATTTTATGACATATTATTGCATTTAAAGCCCGAAAAGAACGATGAGATCATGTATAAATGCCATCTCATCACATTTTTAGAAAAATGTTTATAGTTAAAAGATTTTGAAATGTTTTATTCAAAACCTTGGTTTTAAAAATCTTTCGTTCTCTATAACGAGAGCTCTGGTACCAAACTGTAACACCCCCAAATTTATACAACTCAATACAACGGAAGACAAGTTGGTGTTACGGGATAGCACATTACTCACATCATAGACAACGCATAAAAGTCGCGTCGTTTATTTATAAAGCATTTCCATTCAATAATATCAAAGTTACATCGGTCCCAAGTCATTATATTTCATACAAAGTTTCACAAAGCATTTTGAATGGAAAATATTGTTTAAGTGCGGGCCATGAATTCTTGTCGTCTTCCCGAGAATTACCTTCAAGTACCTGAGATAAAACATGTTAAAAGAAAAGTTCAGCGATAACGCCGAGTGAATTCATAGAGTTTAGTAAATTCCATCAATATAACTTTGGTATAAAATTAGTACCAAAAATCAATTCGTACAAATCATTGTAATAGGCCGTAAAATTGCCAAAATCATTTTATACAAATCTTTGTAATAGGCCATAAAATAGCCAAAGTCATTTTATATAAATCCTTATCGAAAATCATAATATAGGCATTTGCCTTAAAAATTATTATACGAGCCAATGTCGTAAAAACATCATACAATACGTCTTATGACGTTGTATAAAATCAAATAAAAAACCGTTATATGAATATGGTTATGAAAACCAAAACACAAACATAATATCAATAGTATGACCCTGTATTGCTAGTCAGGCAATACGTCGTAATTCGGAGCGTCTATTAGTATTTTGTAAATTTTGGATTATTATAAGCCGCATGACATTGTTACCTTACTAAACCAACAACGGGTAGCTAACCCGATACCAATTTTGACCATCTAAAGTAGCGTGTCGTCACAAAGGTCACGCTATGGAAATCTTCTCATACATAAATTCGCTTACCAATCAATGTGGCACGACGGGGATCAACCGTCAAGGCGCGAACTGGGGTGATCGTCCCCAAATAGTACTATTAAATGCATAAGCGTCTACCAAATCCCGGTAGTTCACAATTCATGCTAATGGGACTTTTAGTGACATAACCTAACTTTAATAATCCATTTAATTTCTTCTATCGGGTCCTTTAATCATTTATCGGGTCATACAATCGGGTCATTCAATCATTCGGGTCCAAGATCAATAAACAAACAATCGGGACAAATGGTGTCCTATTTTATAAAAACTAACATGTTATCTCCCTCGCGGGTTTATAAAACATTTATAAAAACATTTAAAAGAGTGCGAGGCTATGAACTCACGTTGATGTGGGAAGGCGGGTTATCGGCAATTCGGACGTACGGTACGTGCTTCAATCACGGAAACCTAGACAAATAATAATCGGTCTTAGACTTTTGTCCAATGACTTTATAGAAATAACAATTATGTATACATATGATGATTATATATATATATGATGATCAAGTGGGTTTACATATTCTCGTTTACTCATTTTAGTGCTATATGTCGATAACTTTTATACTAGTTTACTAGTTTTACCTTTTTACGTGTTTTAGGTCCAATAAGCCTATTATAAGTTTATTAACTTGTATTGATCCATTTCATACTTACATTATCAGTATTTAAACTTTCAAGTTGGGCCCAAATGGGTTAAGCCCAATAAGTTCTTTTTATGAGTGTTTATCTTACTTAGTCCAATTATTATCCCAAATATTAGTCCAATATGTTTACTTAGCTCGTTAATGTCCGTATTTCTTATAGTTCGGGTTTTATCGGTTTTTACTTGTATTAGATACTTATATATCAGTATATGACTTTTATAAACTTTACACTAGACGGGTTTGGTCGTCTAAGTTTTATTTGGCGAAAAACGTTAATTTTACGGCAATAGCCGAAAAAGTCGTAAAAATCATGTTTATAGTTTTATATCTTATAAAACATAACAAGTTACCATTTTTATAAAATGTCCACTTATTTAACCTTTAACATATTTATATAAATAAAATTCATGAGTTAGTGGGTTTTAACTTTACATTTTATACAATATAATTTTGAGTGCTTATATAATAGTATTATACTTTATTTTTCAAAAATCTGATTTTTATCTTCACTTTCACCAAAACTGCCATATCTTGAGTTCTATATGGAGATAGAAGCTCAAATTTTTATCACATAAACTAAATGATAACATTTAGCTCTTCTATAGCTACTGTTGAATCATCTTCTAAATATTTTCTAAAAATCGTCCAAAACAGTGAACTCAAATTTATACCTTAAACTTGTTTTGATCATATCTCACTCATTACTTTGATTCCATTGTATGGCCAACTCTCACATGTGTACAAGACTCATAGCTTACTATAAATCCATTCTACTTCATCATTTTATCAGTTTACCATATGGTTCTTTACTGTTTTTATACAGCCTATCATTTAAACAAGATTTACCCATTTTTACTTATAGTTTTTCATCTTTTTATCCATGATTATCAACACCAAATCCCCACATAACATTTTTATCATCATATATTCATCATATACATATACAATAGGAAATAAAATACATGTTTACATAATCAAAATAACAATAAGATGAGGAGGACAATCTTTATACCACCAAGTTGATGTAGGTTATGATTTGGACATGGTTTTTGATGGAGAAACTTGTGCTTAGCCAAGACCATCTTCAAGACCACCATTCTTCATGTATACCTTGTGGAAAATCAGCCTCAAGACACTATGAAAACTCCTCCTTGGATGTTATAAGCACCACCAATCTATAGGGTTTCAAGAGGGCTTCAACATATATGTAAATAACATAGGATTTGTGGTTGAATTTTGATCAAGAATGGTGTTTATGGGGTGGATATGGACGACAATAATGGGAGAGTAGAGAGGATGTTGAAGTGGTTTTGCATGTAAGATATGAGAGAAATGGTAAGAGTTGGTGGTTTTGTGAAGTTAGTGGCATGTGTAGCTTAACATTGAAGCTAATATGGACATGTGTAAGGCTTGTTAGCTACACTTGACACATAAGTGTCTTGTGTAGCTAGTTAAGGCCGGTTTTGATGGGGGTGGTACAAGTGTCCCACTTGTCTCATCCCCATTTATTTACGGGTACTCGTCGATTCTAGTTTCCTCGATTTGCGTGCCCTCGGGTCGTTTTACGAAAAACGTTTTTATAAATTATGAATCAACGGCACAAAACGAATCTAATAAAAATTGTCTCATCTAAAACGGAGTTCGAAAACGTAATACGTAATCCTAAGGTTTCCGGTTTAGTCGTAAAGGACGTTAAAATAAAATCGTAAGTCCTAATCTCTTCTCGTAAATTTGTGAGTTTATGAACCAACACAAATTTAAAAATCCAAAATAATATTCACGGATAAATTTATTTTCTGAAATGTCGGACTGTCACCAAAGACGGTGTATGTAAACGTAAGCACGTAACGTTGAATCCTCCGGTTTAGACGTAGTCGATGCTACTCCAAGACGTAAATCCAAATTTCTTCCCAAAAATATGTGAGTTCATATTATAACATTAAAATAATGTTTTTAAATAAATATTGAGAATAAAATATCAACCATAATTTGACGGATTGTCACACAAACAATAAGTAAAAATGATGAGATAAATAATATGATTAAAGGTACACTTGGTAAAGACTAGTTTGAGCATTCGTAATGGTATGATTATGATGACACGTTAACATTTGTGATTAGATAATTAGATGGATAATCCAATCTATTGTTTTCAAAAGCTTTAATCTTCGTCAAGACCTTGGTTAAAGAAAACAAGCATTAGACTCAATCACTTCATTCAAGACTTAATCCAATTTCAACACATTCGATTCACGGTCGTTTCACGAATTTGCTAACACTTATAATTATGTTTCTTGATAACTAAAACTTCTTAAGAAATGATCAATACAAAAGATAGCCAATCATAGACAAATCGGCTATGACTTGTTGATAGAAAATAACCCTTTCGACCTATGAAATCTTTACCAACAAATTAAGTTTTGATAACAATTGTCACATGAAACATAAATATCAATGGATCCTAGGAAAGCTTGACATTTAATTAAACATAAATCACAATCACAACCATCACTTCATACTACAAACATCATCCTACCAAGTGTAGAATGAAACTTAGCTACTCATAACAAGTGATGAACGGATGTAAAGCATGATAAGGAATTACTGAAATGAAACATATGATAAGATGCTAGAGCTGTAGGACTGATAAGTAAAGTTGCAGCGGAAATCTGTATATAATCTATAAAGTCTAATTTATAATTAATGAAGCTGAACTGTTATCTGTTAAATCTGCATAACATGCATTTACTGTATTTTCTTTGCCAGAGCTTATATAGGTCACGTGCTGTACCAACCGTGCATGAATAACTGGAGGGGTGACCTCGTCATGCTGTAGAGGGGTGACCTCTAAATAACTGTGTTGGGTGGAGGGATCAGCTCCAATGTGAAGGATGTAGAGCACACACCACATTCACCCTGATAACTTGTAAACTGTAGCCTAGGATGCATCCATACGCCCCACTAATAATACTGATAAAAATGGCCAAGCTGAGCTGAGTGGGACGATGCAGGATATCACTCTCCTGCATGTGAGTCACGACGCCGGTGCCTCTAGTGTCGTGGTTACGGTACCTCCGTAACTAGTACATAAACTAATCATGCTTGTATATAATGCTCAGGCAATTTATTTAATTCTTAACATGATTACTGATAAGTTTAAACATATACTGGGGAAAACATTTGGCTGCAGACGGGGAATCCTAATCATGCATAGGAAAGGAAGTCCTTACTGAAAGGACGGAAAATCCGTACGATCAATCAAATGAACGAAAGAACAATGAATCATAATAGTAGAGAGATAGGGATATCCGTACCTTAGCTAGTCAAATCCAAACGCTAAAATACAACTTATTCCTTCCATTTATCTACGAAAACATTTAGAACTAATTAACACTAATAGTAAATTACTACAAGTATTATTTACCACCTCATTATATGTTTAATTTATATGTTGTCTTTATAACTATACATACTTACCATTTCTTTATAATTAAATTCATCCTTTTAAAATCATATAGAATACTTTAATTAACCAATTCATGACATATAGAATATCATTTGCTATTATGCATGACCATGAAAGGCAATTTTTTTTTCTTTGTTGACGTAGGGAAATCCCACCAAAAGCATGCATGACAAACCGATTTTCCATTACGGTTTTCATTATAACATGCACAACTATTGTATACTACAAAGATGGATAAATGAATACCCCAAAACTAAACGCAGAATCTATCAAAACCAAACCAAAACACGAATGGGAAACCAACTTAAGCACGTACAAAACAATGAGGCAAGATTGAACAACAGACGCCGTACGTACATGAACAAATGAGCCAGGAACCCTGCCAACCAGGACGCGATCGACCATAAGCTGAGTAGACCTCAAACGACACTGCCGTGGTCACCAACTTGAAGAGAACACAACACAAATCCCTGAACGAGTTCTTAATGTGCAGATTACGAATCAAAACCTTAACCTGCGAACAAACTGAAACTCTCCAGCGAATCATCACCAATACTGCAAGCCGCACACATGAACAGAAACCGAAATTCTACAATAACTTTAACCCGAATTCCAACTAGAACATCGAACTAAAACTCCTTGGCACAAGCACTACGTCGATATGTAACTAATCATAATATAAAGCTCACTTCGAACGGAACATACATTCAAACTAATATTGACATCGAGACCTTCTCATGGTTCGATGAAATCGGATCGAAAATAAAGCCTGGGACCAACTGAAATCTTGGTTAGACGAGACGAAACCTAGTACCCGAACTCAAACTTGATTTTTGTGAAACCTATTTTATTCACAGTTGAAACTTTGCTTTGGTGTAGCCATATGGCTTTTGAGTTATGGTAATGTACTGACGATTCTTTCGCAATGAAACGCGTCTATAGGAAGAAAACAGACTCTTAATTTGAGAAATAATTTCACTGATCAATCACATTAAACTGAAAACCGTAATTTTTGGAACGTTAGAAATTATATTTGACTTGCACATTTCAAAGTCCTACAAATAAATCCTCTCGTCTAATAATTCATATATATCTATCATGGTTTTTTTTTTTTTTTTATGCAATGTGAAAATTTTTAAGATACATTTTCTTTTCAAAACAAATATCTTATGTTAAAAGTAAATAATACACAAATAACTATAACTATAACTTAAGGTTTTAAAGTCAAATGCTTATTATTAAACTTTAATATTTCATGTATCTTAATGTGGGTTTTACAATTCTTCCCCTCTAAAAACAATAATTCGTCCCCGAATTAAAGATACGACCATACTGGGTTTTACAATTCTTCCCCTCTAAAAGAAAAAAATTCGTCCTCGAATTAAAGGTAATAAGCTGATAAAATTATAAGAATTGCAAGAACACGTAGACTGAAAAGACCATTAAGCTGAAGAATAAATTGTCTTCTAATTAAGACATAATGCTGCTGATAGGTATAAACCTGACATGACTGAAATGACCATGTAACGTGGCATGGCTGAAGAGAACATAACTGCATTTATTGAAGAAGATAATGAGAGGTCCAGATGGACTCCTCCGTTTCGAGTGGCCTCCCGCTCGAAACGATTTCTTCAAAGGTCTAACGTAATAAATAAAATCTTGGTCCTGTTGACCCTGTCCTGACGATGCTGAATAGTTTCTGGTTCCATATTTAAGATGGATTTTCTTAATCTGATAGACTGAATAACTATAGCATGTATGATACATGAAATGATACGTGTAAATATTCTGAAAAGATAATATTTATAACTCTGAGCAAACTGCTGACAATATATACGGACGAACTACGCGAACAATTGTGAACGTGCTACGTGAGTCAATTGGGAACGTAGTTCGCGATCATCTGATGAACGTTGTGCATGGGGTGTATCATGAACGTGATACGTGAAACATACTGTAAACGTGACACGTGAATTATATCATGAACGTGATACATGGACATATCATAACGTATGCTGAATGAGGAAGGAATGCCAAACGATACGGCCTGAGATGTGAAACGTCTGCCTGGTTATGGAATATCTTTGCTAAACTTGAGTCTGGTTTCTTAAGCTTCCTGCGAACATATTCAGTAACCAGCTGTGAAACGTATATCGTGAGATGGAACACGAGTCTGAACATGGACAATGATATGAACGCTAACGTGATTTTAAATCATGAGATAACACAAATACGATCTGAAACAGCATCATACTGCGAATGAGACGTTAACGTGAAAGTGAAACTAAACGCAAACATGAACTTAAACGTGATCGTGAACATGAATTCTGTCTGATATGATGGTCGATGAAATACCTTGAATTCGTACGATTTACTGCTGAATTTCAAAATTTTCTGCAGCTCTGCTACTGCATGATCCTTTCGGATGAAAGAAACGCGCAGGCTGATTACATGGTTGATGATAACTTAGATAGTATCATAATTTCTCTGAGCCTTTGGTAGCTGATAACAATTTCATGGAATTTCGTCTCATTTCTGTTCAGAAATTTCTAAGGGTTGTAGTAACTCACTAACATGACGGCGTTCTATCTTGAACCTGCAGTATGTCAAGCATCTAGATATGAACATAGCTGCATTAATGGGTGATGTGGATTCTATCAAAGTTTTGTCTGGGATTATGGAACATTCTGGTGGAAATCTGGTGGAATAGTCATAAAACATTTTTAGTGAGAACTATCGGCAATTTCTGCGGTAGTAGTCAATGGAGTTCTAGAAAATTGTACTTCGTTCACAGACGTCATTCGGGACCATCAGGTGATGGCCTTCACCTGCGCATGATTGTCTGAAATTTCTTTCTGTTGAAATGTGGTGGCTCAAAAATGCCACTATGTTCAAGTGAGATTTATATCTGGAAAGTTGTGTATAAAATAACTCCTATTGAAGATTCGGTACAATTGTGAGAAGATGAGTCTCGTGTTCTTCTCTAGTATTAGGCATATCAGAATGTGGTCAATGAATATACTGATAATATCGCATGAGATTCATGAAAAAAATTTATTCATAATTTCATAATCTAGCTGGAGCGTTAGGGAGCTCAGAAGTATAAAATCAAAATTTTTAGAGAGACTGTAATATGTGCAACAACAGTCTGGAAACGTCATGTTCTTTCTCTCGCCACTGATGATAGCATGATCGGAAATTTGTTCTGGAAAATGTTTAAGACATCATAGCAGGTCAGATAAACCTGCTATTTATGGAATGAACATTAATTAAGAATGAAGATCTTGTAAAAATTTTCAGTGGTCGATACATGATCTCATGATACCGGTCTTCTTCCTGATAGACATAAACGGTGCACTTCCTAGTGGTGCGCTAGGGCGAATAAAGCCTCATTATGAAATTCTTGCAGCAATTGTTGCAGCTCTTTTAACTCAGCTGAAGCCCTGTGATCAAGAATTCTGAAAACAGGTTCTGTTCTTGAGACTAGCTCGATGTTTAAATTTCTGTCTCGTGGTTTAGGGAGGAATTTCTTGAAAACCTTCTGAAATTATTCCGGAGCTCTGGAATAATCTGCTGATCATGAATTTAAGGAATTTCAGAAGTGACTTTACAAGTGACTTTATAACAGGTAGGTAAAAGTCTTCGTGGCTATGGACTGACAAGCCACGTGCTTGTAATGTAGACGTAATCTGTACTGATTTTCCTGACAGAAAGTATAATGAATATATTCAGGGTTGGTACGACGGATCTCGTCGTTAACTGACAATAAAACTTTAATAAATATGGTGATACTGTTGAGTCCTTTCTGGCTGAGAGGCAGGTGACCACTTGATTTAAGATAAAGCTGACATAGGAATACGTGAAGTAACGTGGCGACTTCCACTGAGTGGGTTCATCTGTAACCTCACATAACGATTACCGTGTGTTTAATCTGAATAATAATCTAGTGGTGGTGACTGAATTTTGATGGTCTGATTCATGCGTGGCATAATAGAACGGGTATACCCCTTTCTGAAGGGTACCCTGAATTTCTGAGGGCCTGGTTTAGAAACATACTAGAGTTATGAGTTCTGACTCGTATTTTGATAAAAGATTCCTATGACGTGTATCGTGACTGGGGTCCTGAAAGGTCTTCCGAAATGATACCCGAGACTCATGTCTTGACTGATGTCTTGACATGTGTTTTAGTGGATGAATCTGAACAAGGCTGAAAATTTTGGTAACTGCTAGGATTGGTGGTCCGGTTAGACTACTGACCTCTGTATTTCTGGTCACGTCCGTCCCGGAGTTCCGATGGTTACTGACTGATTAATTATAAGTACGGTGGTTGTCACTACTGCTTTGTCTGTAACTTTATGACGGTCATTATCATGACCGTGATTCATGTAATTATTTCTGCTGAGTGGTCGGCTGGTTACCGGTTCCCACTCTTCTGACAAAAAGATTAGCTGAGTGAAGTGTGACATCTAACTGGGGATGCAAAAGCATGGAATAGGATGGTAGTGTCTGATGGTTGAAATTTATTCTTGTCAGTAATTTCAAATTTATATTTTTCGTCCTTGTTCTGTAGAGTCTTCATAGTAAAAACGGCATCAGCATCTTGAGAAATCTCCAAAGTATCAGCAGCATCAACATTTGTGAGGTCTTCAAAGTGTTAGCAGCATCAGCATCTGGTACAATCTTCAACTCACGAGCAGCATCAACACTTGGTAGAATATCGACAAGTGGCAACGCCTGAGATGATTGAGGATCGATTAGCAATATACATGGAGTAGGGTACCTGGAGTACACCTGGACTACTGTACATGAAGTATAACTAAATACTGCACATGGAACATATTTGAGGCACTGTACGTGGAGTACTCATGAAATACTGTACATGGTGTATAACTAAGACACTGTACATGGGGTATATATGGAATATTACACGTGCACTGGTGGAAATTTATGGGATGATTGATACTGGTGTCAATTGTCTGACATGATCGAAGAAATAAATTGATCTAAACGATAGTAAACTGAACTGAAATGAGTAACATGATAGCTTGGTAATTCTTGCGTAGATTTAATGTTGGTTGCATAAAGAGCTCGAAAGTATGGTTTAATTGAAGTTCCAACAATGGTCAGTATGAAACATGATTGATGAAGGTCAATCATGATTTATCATGAAAACGGGTTTTACTGGAATTCTTGTGTATCTTAACATGAGAACATCATTACTTTGCTGAAAACATAATCCTCGTAAAGAGACATGAACTGAATCAATATGAAGACGACCTCAACGTGAGGGTATGAAAATTTGACTGTTACAAAGAACATAAAAGTCTAATCAACGGAGGTGTAATATCAACTGATGTGGATGGCCATGGTTCAATCCACAGAATTCAAAGAAGAAAACATGAGACTAAGTATGGGCTATTCTGGTTCGATCCATACTGGTCAAAATTTATGAAATGTCCTGATATGATAAAGGTGAACAACTGTGGATCAGTTCACAAAACATCATTTGACTGAAAAGCATGAAATTTGACTTGAGAAATGGTGAACGTTATGGCTGGTTCACCAAGTGATATTTGACTGAAAACATGAATCTGTCATGAGTAAGGGTAAACGCCTATGGTCGGTTTACCAATACAAAATTTGAACGGGCAAGGGTGAGCGCCTATGGTCAGCTCACCAAAACGAAAATTCGCTAAAAAGCACATGCGACTAAATATTGCTAGTTATGTACCAACCTTTTACTTAGTCAAAACTTTAAGAAAACTGACTGATAAATGAAGAAAACTGACTGAATAATCCATGAAAAACATGAAAGATAACAACGCCAAAATCTAGGAAGTTCCTGGTGACTACCCACTAGTCACAGGTCAAGTTTTAGAGCCTACAGGTCGAACCTATAGCTCTGATACCATAATTGTAACACCCCACTTGGATAAGTGGACCGTTACGTGTATTTATGGCGTGTCATCAAAGCATAAGGTAAATGTCCTAAAACATTAAATGACCATAACGGAAATACGGGAATCAAACATCGGTAATCCAAACATAAGCCCAAAACATGAAAAGTAAAATATTGAAGGAAAGGACTAAACAATGTCCAAATAAGCAGAATCATGTAAGTTCATAAAGTAAGAAGTCTGGATAGCTTCCATCCAAATGCACTTGCTCTCAAAATCCTAAGAGCGTCCTGGTGTACCTGCCGTTAGAACATGAAAGGAACTACGGCTGAGCATAACGCTCAGTGAACGGATGTAAAGCATGATAAGGAATTACTAAAATGAAACATATGATAAGATGCTAGAGCTGTAGGACTGATAAGTAAAGTTGCAGCGGAAATCTGTATATAATCTATAAAGTCTGATTTATAATTAATGAAGCTGAACTGTTATCTGTTAAATCTGTATAACATGCATTTACTGTATTTTATTTGCCAGAGCTTATATAGGTCACGTGCTGTACCAACCGTGCATGAATAACTGGAGGGGTGACCTCGTCATGCTGTAGAGGGGTGACCTCTAAATAACTGTGCTGGGTGGAGGGATCAGCTCCAATGTGAAGGATGTAGAGCACACACCACATTCACCCTGATAACTTGTAAACTGTAGCCTAGGATGCATCCATACGCCCCACTAATAATACTGATAAAAATGGCCAAGCTGAGCTGAGTGGGACGATGCAGGATATCACTCTCCTGCATGTGAGTCACGACGCCGGTGCCTCTAGTGTCGTGGTTACGGTACCTCCGTAACTAGTACATAAACTAATCATGCTTGTATATAATGCTCAGGCAATTTATTTAATTCTTAACATGATTACTGATAAGTTTAAACATATACTGGGGAAAACATTTGGCTGCAGACGGGGAATCCTAATCATGCATAGGAAAGGAAGTCCTTACTGAAAGGACGGAAAATCCGTACGATCAATCAAATGAACGAAAGAACAATGAATCATAATAGTAGAGAGATAGGGATATCCGTACCTTAGCTAGTCAAATCCAAACGCTAAAATACAACTTATTCCTTCCATTTATCTACAAAAACATTTAGAACTAATTAACACTAATAGTAAATTACTACAAGTATTATTTACCACCTCATTATATGTTTAATTTATATGTTGTCTTTATAACTATACATACTTACCATTTCTTTATAATTAAATTCATCCTTTTAAAATCATATAGAATACTTTAATTAACCAATTCATGACATATAGAATATCATTTGCTATTATGCATGACCATGAAAGGCAATTTTTTTTTTCTTTGTTGACGTAGGGAAATCCCACCAAAAGCATGCATGACAAACCGATTTTCCATTACGGTTTTCATTATAACATGCACAACTATTGTATACTACAAAGATGGATAAATGAATACCCCAAAACTAAACGCAGAATCTATCGAAACCAAACCAAAACACGAATGGGAAACCAACTTAAGCACGTACAAAACAATGAGGCAAGATTGAACAACAGACGCCGTACGTACATGAACAAATGAGCCAGGAACCCTGCCAACCAGGACGCGATCGACCATAAGCTGAGTAGACCTCAAACGACACTGCCGTGGTCACCAACTTGAAGAGAACGCAACACAAATCCCTGAACGAGTTCTTAATGTGCAGATTACGAATCAAAACCTTAACCTGCGAACAAACCGAAACTCTCCAGCGAATCATCACCAATACTGCAAGCCGCACACATGAACAGAAACCGAAATTCTACAATAACTTTGTTGTCCCATATATTTGTGATGATTAAGCAATGAATAAAGAAAGAAAATAGATGAAGAAGAGATGAATTCCTAGAGAGAGAAAGTAGTGAGAGAAAGTAGAGAGGAGATGATTAACTTGGTGAGATTAGATTAAGAAAAGAATTTGTTACAAATGACCATCCACCCTCCTAACATGCTAGGAGGGTAGTATATATAGTCCACCCACATGCGGGCTTTAATGGACTATATATTGGGCCGGGCTTGTCTTTTGGACTTTAATTAGTTTAAATCCAAGCCCGTGAACCACGACTAAATAACTACTTATTACAACGTTCTAATAAATATTACAATAGAAACCTATGACCGAACATTCTTGTTTGACTCAATATTTTGAGGCTAACAATCTCCCCCAATGTGAGGTCATTCCTCTTTGATATTTGGATTCCAATGGAGATTTATGAATTTCGTCATAAATGAGTCTTGAACGTGTAACAGTAGTTTTGTTCCTTCATGCTGTGATCTTTGAGCCTTTGTCGTTGTCTTTCGACTTTGTCTTTAAGTCTTGAGATCTTCAAATCATTCTTGACTTGTCTTTGCCATCTTGTGATCTTGTGTCTTTATCCACATGCTCACACTATCAATTGTTGGATAAGTCTTTGGGCATGAATATGTGGTTGTGAATCTTTGACTTTGCTGAGTACACCGCGACGCCACCTTCTCGAGACAAAACATAGACACGGACTGAATGGCTTTGACATTCGTCCTAAATCGGTAGCGTTTTACCTCCGGTCGGTGAAGACCGTTATACGATAGAAAATATCGTACCTGTGATCAGGTAGATTCAATTAAGAATCTCCTTGACAGGGTTTCGCGGCAGTACTAGCCGTTCTCTTTACTCGACCGTCTCAAAGCAAGACTGCGAACATAAAGAGTGAATCAATTGGATAAATATCCGCTTGATTAAAGTCGTCAATTCAGATTCCTGGAACAAGTTTGATTCATTAAGAATCTTACCATTGTTGCTTTCCAGTTGACACAAGTTTGATTCATAAGAATCTCACAAGTCACCTACCGTAGCGCTGTTTGATGTTGACGCTAGAAGGATTTCCATTCGTCACTGTGAATATTAATAAATATCACTCTGAATGTTCTGGCAAGACCATAAAGATATTGCGTAGAAACCTGAAACGAGTTTGAATCAATTCAGAATCAAACCACTGTTGCTTTTCAGTTTTACATATGTTCAATTCATAAAGAATCTTGCATATGACCTACCGCAGTGCTGTTTGATGTTAACACTGGAAGGATTTCCACTCATCATTGTGAACACTAAATAGTATCACTCTGAGTGTTCTAGCAATATCGCAAGGATATAGCGTAGGACTCTCTTGATCTTCATCCGTGTGTCCTAACGAGATTTGATTGATCTCTTGGCTCTAGACTCGATTTGTGCACTTTTAGTGGTCGGAGGCTAGAGCAGATGCCACCTATTCAATATCAACTATCTCGGAGTGAGAAAGTCAATAGAAGTCGTGTTGATCTCCGTGACAATAAAACAAACTTCTTTTGAGAGAAGCCTGAGTAGCTAGGAAAGGGTTGTGCTTCACATCACTGGGTCCATGATGAGTTTGTCTTCATGATGAGTTGACCCGGTTTCTGCCTAAGTTGTATGGAGGGCTTCTTTCTTTAGACCCTTTATCCTTACATTTCTTTTTCATTCTTCAACCCCTTCAATGCTTACCAAGACATCATTACTAGCACCTTGTTGTGATTGTTCCAGTGCTAGTATCAGTACTTAGTCGGCATTCAGCTACGTTCACATTCTACTCCATCTTTCCTAAGGACTTCTAATAATCTATTGGATTGTCCCTGGGAAGATCCCTCCGGTTCTGGTTGGATCATAGGACTTAAACCTAACCACCCTTTTGACACCAATACCGTCGTGAATTAAAGATGGTGTGGGTATTTGATCGTAACCATGAAAACCACTTTAAATTCTAACAAAGTGTTTGAAAAAACATTTAACACCTTGCTAGTTTTGTCGTTTCAGAAATGCTCCCCCTTCACATGTGCATCGATAATCGAAAGTGTTTCGCACATGTAGGTAAGAGTTAAAGTGCTTGAGTCTTATATTAGATCACATTTTAATCACATTTTCTCCCCCTATCTCTAATATATAAAATCTTTTGATATTAGAGATACCAAATTTGATTAAAATATATTTTGAAAAATAGTCTTGAAATCTCCGGGAGAAAGATGTGTTAATCTTTTGCATGAAGTTAAAATGCTCCCCCTCGAAAATTGATCCAATGGAATTGTCATTACGAGGATGTGATCCACATTAAACTTTTGAGGATAGGAGTTGTTGAACACACAATTTTTGAAAGATTTGAATATCATTGAGAAATTCTTGAAAAAATTGTGTTCAACGCTTTTTGAAAAATCAATTCTTTTTGACGAAAAGGTTTTTCTAAAGCATAAACTTGAGTTCATAGACTTTGAATGTCTTGACGAATCCACTCAAGTGTAAGAAGATTTAACTTCTTTTGCTAAGGGTAAGAGTACAAAAGCGTACACTCCCCCGTGAATTTAGATCCGGGTTGCAATCTGAAAGTGATTACAAGCCATTGTGTTGAGCTCAAAACGTTGAATGTTTTGTGACAAGCTCAACCCGTGATAGATTGCTCTACCCGTTGTTTGGAAATATTGTCCAAAATAGACAATTTCCTTTTGAAAAGATAGAAATGACATGTTTTGAAAAATATTTACAACTTTCATTCGAGCTTTATGTACACACCCGTGTCGTTATTGAGCGACATTTCTAGGTACGTCCATATTATCGATACTGAAAGACATGTCGAGAAGAATATTTTTGGATTATCAAAGATTTTTTTAATTTTGTATTTTGCTTTTTGATTAATATTTACAGGTAGATGTTTGATAGATGAATCAAGCAGGCTTCTTTGCCAGAACCTCCAGTTCTACTGGAGTCAAACATCTCATACCAATTTGCCTAACTAGATACGCAAACCTCTCTTTCGAAAGAGCTTTTGTAAACAAGTCAGCTAATTGGTAATCAGTTCCAACAAAGTATAATTCAACAATACCTCTTTCAACTTGTTCCTTTATGAAGTGATATCGGACATCAATGTGCTTCGTGCGGGAATGCTGAACCGGATTGCAGGAGATGGCTATGGCCGACTTTGAGTCACAGTACATAGGTACTTTATCAAAATGGAAGCCATAATCCGTGAGTTGTGTTCTCATCCAAAGAACTTGAGCACAACACGCAGATAGAGACACATACTCCGCTTCGGCTGATGAAAGTGACATACAATCCTGCTTCTTGGAAGACCATCCCACAAGCTTGTCTTGACCTAGAAATTGTGCACCACCAGAAGTACTTTTACGTGTATCAAGACACCCTGCATGATCAGAATCTGAATAGGCCGTTAGAAAGAAACCGGTTTCCCTCGGATACCAGAGTCCCATGTGAATGGTATTCTTAAGGTACCGAAAGATCCGTTTAACCTCCTTGAGGTGCTTTTCAGTGGGTCGTGCTTGATATCGTGCACAATAGCATGTAGCATGATGAATATCAGGTCTGCTTGCTGTCAAGTACATGAGGGACCCGATCATGGAACGATATCTCGTTTGATCTATGGGTAATCCCTCCAAATCAGCATCTAGGGATGTGGTTGATAATGGTGTCCCAACGGGGTCACATGATGTCATACCATGCTTTTTGATTATCTCTTGACAATACTTAGCTTGGTTAATGAAGATACCACTTGGGGATTGGTGAACTTG
Organism: Glebionis coronaria; assembly: GCA_025667525.1. Taxonomy (NCBI): domain Eukaryota; kingdom Viridiplantae; phylum Streptophyta; class Magnoliopsida; order Asterales; family Asteraceae; genus Glebionis; species Glebionis coronaria. Next base: position 45,749,240 of record CM046875.1, read on the forward strand.
AATTCCTAGAAAGAATTTTAGTTCGCCCATCATAGACATTTCAAATCTGCTGTGCATTACTTTTTCAAACCATTTTGAAAGTGTTGGGTTTGTAGACCCGAAAATAATGTCATCAACATAAATTTGCACAAGCAGAATGTCATCCCCATATTTATAAGTGAACAAAGTTAGATCAATGGAACCTTTTGAGAAACCTTTGGAGACCAGGAATTTCGAGAGTTCGTCGTACCACGCCCTTGGAGCTTGCTTGAGTCCATAAAGTGCTTTGTGGAGACGATACACCTTGTCAGGATAATGAGGATTGACGAATCCTTCCGGCTGCGTGACATAAACTTCTTCCTTCAAAGGACCGTTAAGAAACGCCGTCTTTACGTCCATTTGATAAACGATGAATCCCTTATGTGCAGCATAAGCAAGAAAAATCCTGACCGCTTCCATTCGAGCTACTGGTGCAAATGATTCTTCGAAATCAATACCCTCTTTCTGTCCATACCCTTTAGCCACTAGCCTAGATTTATTCTTGATGGTCGTGTTTTCTTCATCCATCTTGTTTTTCCAGATCCATCGAAGATTTAATAGTGTTACATCGTATGGTCTGTCAACAAGTTCCCAGACTTTAAGTCTTTCAAATTGTTGAAGTTCATCCGTCATTGATTCAATCCAAGCATGATCAGCTAATGCTTCTTTGATGTTTTTCGGTTCAGTTGAACTCACGGCGAGTGCGAACATACAAACATCAGCATCGGTATTAAGCTGTCGTCTTGTGCGAACGGGCTGTGAAGGGTTTCCAATGACATGAACCAAAGGATGATCTCGGGTCCAATGATGTGTTGAAGGATGTCGTTGATAGAAAGTATGCATATTTGACGGATCAACATGGCGAGTAGAAGACTCTCCAGTTTCGTGTACCGGTGTACCGAATGGGTTGATGAATTCGTCATCGTCAGATGATGCACCGTCTGCTTGATTTGTGTTCTCTGGAGCAATGACAGTAGTTGTGGATGTTGTAGGATCGATTGTTGAAGTGATATTCTGAGGAGGTAAATCTGCAACAACCCGTGTTGAAGTAGATGAAGTTGTATTCTTTTGTTGATGATGATCGATATCATCATTCGTATCATGAGTGACAGCGGAAGACTTCGATACAACTTGTTTCTCCCCCGTGAAATATTCATCATACATTGGTCCATACAACATTTCCAACTCTTCAATTGTCGTGTCGACTATCATATCAGCTCTAGGAACATTTTCTGGAACCAGCGTTGAACTTGACGGTTCATTGCTGTGGTCTTGAGTTCCGAGTTCCGTGCGGTTGTGAACGGAAGTCGTTTGTCGTTGTGGATCGGGACTTAAACTGTTTTGTTCAAGTGCCATTTCTTGAGATTCATCAAATCGGATGTGAATTGTCTCAACAATCAATTTTGTTCTTTTGTTGAACACTCTATATCCCTTAGACTGAGTAGCATATCCCACAAGAATACATGCATCACCTTTTTCTTTCATCTTATCCAAATTTTCACCATCTCGAATAATGTAACAAGTACATCCAAAAACATGAAGGTGTTTGAGTGAAGGTTTTCGATCATGAATTATGTGATATGGTGTCTTTTCGTGTCTTGGGATAATTAAGGAGCGGTTTTGTGTGTAGCATGCGGTTGACACGGCTTCGGCCCAAAAGTACAGTGGAAGTTTTGAAGCGGATAATAATGTTCGAGCAGCTTCAACCAAAGTACGGTTTCGTCTTTTAACAACGCCGTTTTGTTCGGGTGTTCGAGCAATAGATGTTTCATGTTCAATCCCTTCGGCTTCAAAATACTTTCTCAGAGTAGAATTCAAAAATTCTGTACCTCTGTCAGTACGAACCACTTTAACTTGAGCTTGAAGACCACGTTGTATCAATTTTAGGAAGCTAATGAGAACATCGGGTGTTTCATCCTTGGACCTCAAGAAGTGAGTCCATGTGTACCTTGAGTAATCATCGACAATTACCAGAATATATTTCTTTCCATTGATACTCTGAACACGCATGGGACCACATAGATCCATATGAAGAAGATCTAACTGTCCTTTAGAGCTTGGTGTGGTCTTTGTTTTGAAGCTACTTCGTTTAGCTTTACAAAGTTCACAAGAAGAACAAAGATGATCTTTGATGAATTTCAAGCTTGGAAGGCCTCTCACAATATCTTTCTTGGAAAGCAAGTTGATGGTATCAAAGTTTAGATGAGAAAGACGTTGATGCCATAACCATGCCTGAGTCGTTGAAGCTTTAGCCATGAAGCAAATTGGAGTTGAGGAAGTTGTGTCTTGAAGTGAAATTGTGTAAAGATCAGTACCCCGTGTACCGGTAAGTAAGTCATTCCCATCATAATCACGAACAAAACATGTCTTCTTTCTGAAAGCAACTTCCAAATCCGCATCACAGAATTGACCAACCGAGAAAAGATTGTGATTGAGCCCTTCGACGTAGTATACCCTTTTAATCGTGATATTCCCCTGAACCAAATCTCCATATCCTAGGATCGGTGCAAATTGATCATTTCCGAATCGGACCGTACCTAGGAACTTCTCCACGAAGTTAATTAGAAGCTTGAGATTCCCCGTCATGTGCTTCGTGCATCCGGAGTCCATTATGAAGAGAATTATTTGTATCACCTGCAGAAGAGTTAGAACACGATGGAGCATTTGCTAAATTGGATACCACAGTAGTTGTGATAGTAGAATCATTAGTGTCCTTATCAACATTTAAAGGCAAACTAACACTCGTTTTCACATTTTCTGTCCTAACTTTTGGCATCCATTTATATCCGGGAGGACATTGATTAGCAAACCACCATTTCCAAGACTTACTGGCAGACTCATATAATTCCTTAATTTTGCTTCTAGGATTCTTAGTGGTGGAGTCTGATGCAATACTTTTCTTAGTGGGGGTTGCACCAGAATGGTTCACTGTGCGTTTGGGTTTACTAGCTCTAATAGGCATTGCAACTTGCTTCTTAGTTCTAGTATCTACGCCTTTGACTTTATTTATAGCACACATAGAATGATTAGCATTAGCACACTTGCCACATTTGACACAAACAAATTTCACATTCATAGCATTCAAAGTCGAATCATTCAAATCGTCATGACACGCGATTACAGACGTTTTATTCTTAGAAACATTGAAAATCCTAGGGTGTTCTTCTACTTGCTTCATCTTCCCTTGATTCTTGTGTTTCCAGACCTTATCATTCTCTTGAGTGCTCTTAAGCTGAGGTCGGCTAACACTAGTAGTGGAGACTATTCCTGTAGTAGAAGACACACGAATATTAGTGTTTTTAGAAGTCTGAGGCGAGTGAGTATCTTTGTTTGTGGGCTTAGTGGGCATTCTATACATCCCTGGTTTAATCACATTATTGTGCTTAACGCTTGGTGCTACAGGATTCCTTATGGGTTGAGCTTGTGGTAACCTTTCCTTTCCATCCATCTTGGGGGCAAACACAGGTTTTGCAAACGAGGAATTAGATAATGCAGATGGTTTTCCCAAGATAGAGGATCTATTATCTTTAAAGGCATTGGGTTGTCTAACAACATTTTTCTTAATGCTAGGTTCCACAATTTTTCCACCCATTTTAGCAATGAGTTTCTGCAACTCTGCTATCGCTCTGTCCCTGTCTTGTAATTGAGCTTTCAACTCTTTAATTTCCAAATTCTGTTCATTCATTTCTCGAAATGTTTGGGAAAGTTTTTCTTGCAATTTATTATCATGTGAAAAACGACCAACGTCTTTTTGCAAAGCAAGTTCAAGTGAATGACAATGTTTTTGAAGGAAATCAGTTTTGTGTTGAAGTAACTCAAAAGCCTTTTTGTCGACATTTTCTTTCCGTTTCGAAAGCTCAATTTCAAGACGTTCACATTCTTTGAGCTTATCAAGATATTGGCATGCAACTTCAGAATATTCATCAATATCAGCACAAGATGTAAAATAAGCACACATAATATCTTTAGAAACACATTCTTGCAAGAGTAAATCATATTCATCAGAGAAAACGGACTTGTCCATTTGAAGATTATCAATTTCTTTCTCAAGAGACTCAACATATTGTAAATCATCAAACATTTCAGACCGAATTAAGCTTTCGAATTTAAGAACATTTTCTTTTAGTGTGGCCGCGTTCGGTATTAAGATTTGTTTGACAAGCACAGTTATGTCTTGAGGAATTGGTTTCTTCCACTCGTCATTTTGTCGTTGTTTCCAATCATTATCAATAATGGACTTAATATTATCTATGTAATGAGTAAGAAACCCAAATATCTGCCTACTCTTGCTTTTAGAAGCATCTAGGGGCAAGTAGTTGATGAACTTAGAAACGTTTGTTTTCTTAGTGGCAAACGCTTTCTTCCATTGAATTCTCTTTTGCCTGCATTCTAAAAATACTTCCTCACGAGATTTCTGAGTTTGTTTGTGGAACAGACCATAAAGACTATTCTCATAAGCATAATTATATGGTTTCACAAACTCCTTATTAACTGATGGTTGACTATCAGCATCCCAAAGGGCAGTCTCTTCACTATTGGCACTTAGAGGCATGCAATCAAGATCTGTCCTTTCAGTCTCATCAAGATAAAGATGCGGGTTCGCAGCTTGAGCTTTGGCAAGGTACTCAGGACTTGCAAAGCTAGCTTGACCCTTAAACATCGATGGAGGTGCTAGCATTCTTACGGATTGAATAGAATCATGCGTTTTATAAACAACGTTCTTCAAAAAGTCGACTTGTGCTTCTAGTTTGGTAACTTTTTCGGTTTCTTTATCATATCTACTTTTGAAGTCTTGTTTTAACGCATCTACCTCTTGTTTCTTATCCTCTAGAATTTTAGCAGAATCAGTAGTGGTCATAGAGAGCTTTTGTTCAAGTTCATTAACTTTGGTAGTGGCAAGGTACGTTTTTTGACGTTCATCCATTAAGAAAACATTATATTGACGCTTCTCTTTAGCTAATAACTCAAGAGTGGTATTATATTTGTTTTCAAAATCGTCCTTTTGACTTTTTAACGCACTTCCCTTGTACCCCTCAAGCTCTTTGGTTTTCTGAAGGAGCTCATCTCTATAGCTTTCAGTCATCTCAGTAGATTTGATAAGAGCAGCTTTACATTCTTCAAAACTTTGAGTGAGCGTAGCGTTTGCCTTCTTTAATTGCTTTTGACTCTTTTTATTTTCAGTGACATCTTTTTGTAAAGTAGCAATTAAATTAGCAAGCGCAATACGTTCCTCTTCATCATATTCATTTGCATGTTGATCATCCTCATACTCATTATTGCACATGTCTGATGAATCGGGTGTGGTATTACTATCAACCGTTTCCATCATACACGTGTCATTAATGGCATTGGGTAGATCACTATGCTCAGGAATATCACCAAACACATTATATTCATCAGTAGTGTGTACCTTATTGATTGGCTCAGTGTCAAAGATAGGACCATTGTCATCTTCAGTGACTTTGAGAACTTCTTCAACATGTGCCATGTACGAGTAATGTGCTTCTAATTCCTGGTCGGAGGCTTCATCATCAGTGTCATCAAGCATAGCTCCTTCCTCAGCTGACAGTTTGACCCCTGCTTCCATCTTTTTGCATAGCAACATCTTTTCCTTGTGATAGCTGGAGTCTCTAACCCTTTTCGGCTTCCTGCATTCCTTTGCCATATGCCCAAAACCTTGGCAATTAAAACATTGAATCCCGCTTTGCTGAACCACTTGACTTCCAACCGTTTCCCTATTCCCAGTAGCAGCAGCAATCCTCTGAGTATCATACTTTGCAGTTTGTCGATCATATCTTGCAGAACCCTCAACATGCGTTGGATTATGTCGATCATACCTAGAAGGACTTTCACCACGTCGACGTGTGTCATACCTTGGAGGACTCGCAACATATCGGTTCTTTGTGTTAGATGATGTTCGAAGATTGTTGTTGGTGGGTTTGTAGATCTTCTGGTAAGTCTTCATAATGAAAGCAATTTGTTGTTTCATCTCACGATTCTTCTGAGCTTGATCTTCATCACTATCTTCTGCTGAAGATGACTCAGATGGTGGTGAAGATGCTCTTGGTGCTTTGCCGCGTGATCTTGTGGATGATGAAGACTTGGATGATGTGGAATATCTTGGTGAGGATGATGGGCTAGAGTATGGCTTAGGAGCATGAGATCGATGATCTTGGACATTTTGAGTGGTAGTTAATAAAGCAAGTGGATTAGCCGTCTTTGCCACTCGTTCAGCTCGAATCTCATTTGCTTCATGCTGAAATTGTTTCAAGATATCAAAGAGAGTGTGATAGTTTACCTTGTCTAACTGCTTCTGTTGTTTCACCAAAGTGACAAAACGTGTCCACTCTGGTTGGAGTTGTTGTAGAAATTGCACATTGACTTGCATGGTGGAGACTTCCAAGTTGTTTCTTGTCATATCATTCATCATCTTGTAAAATCTTGAATAATAGGACTCAATTGATTCTCCATCTAATGCAGTAAACTTACCAAAGTTCCAAAACAAGTTTGTTTTGACATCTTGCTTGTTGAGAGACTCTCCTTGTTGCAAGCGTTCAATGGCCGTCCACATTTCTTGTGTTGTAGGACATGCATCGACTGTAGAATAAATATCATCTCCAATTCCACTTAGGATCATATAGATCGCTTCTTTTTCTACATCATGCCAAGCACGTTTCTCGGGTGTAAGGTCAGATAAAGTTTCCTTTTTCTTTGTTGCAGGTACTTCTGGACATGTGTCTGTGGCTGGTGTATAAGGAACATCAATTTCAGAAAAAACATATGGGCCATTGTTAATACATTGTCTCAAGGCATCACCATTAGGTCTTGTATCAAGATAGCGAAGAAAGCGTGATTGCCATTGAGCATATCGACCAGCCACAAGCATTGGTGGTCTCTCTTTATTACCCGCGACCATGATGTTGTTGTTCGTCACACGATATTCTGCAGTAGAATCCATCCCAAAATTCTCTGAAATGATGAAGTGAATATGGATCTTAAGTAGATTTGTTGTGATTGTTGTTGTGGTTTAAATTCCGAAAATTGCAATTTTTTCTCCAGGCCGACAATAAATTCTCCAGTCCGACAAAAACGGTAGTCCAAAAATTTTGTAATCGCCAAAATTTGAAATCGAGCTAGAAATGTCCTAAAACTAGTATGGAAAAAATTTGAATTTACTTGACGAAAAAATTTTAACTTTTTTTTTTTTTTTTTTTTTTGATCTTTGTGGAAACGATATTCTGAAACTAGTCTAGATAGTGACTAAGTCTAAAAATTACTCAAACAAAATTTAGCAAAACACATCATCGGAATAACCAATCGGAATGTTATCGGAATAACCAATCGGAATGTTATCGGAATAACCAATCGGAATGTCAATCTGAATCACCAATCGGAATGACAATCTGAATCACCAATCGGAATGTCAATCTGAATAACCAATCGGAATGTCAATCTGAATCACCAATCGGAATGTCAATCTGAATCACCAATCGGAATGACAATCTGAATCACCAATCGGAATGTCAATCTGAATCACCAATCGGAATGCCAATCTGAATCACCAATCGGAATGCCAATCTGAATCACTAAACCCTTTTCAGATTACACCAATCGGAATGTATCCCCCTTTTCTCGGACAAAACTCAACCAATACGTGATTTTAAGCCAAAAAATGATCAAAAAACCCAAAAATTTTGTGTTTTTAGCCAAAGTAAATATACCAAATCACTACTACAACTATGTATAAGATGTAGATGATTAAGCAAAGCACGGAAAACACAAAAAAAATTTGAATCCGAGATGATTTATGGATTAAATCATTCGAATCAAATATAATAACACCAACCAATCACAAATCTACCCCGTGGCGATTGATACCAAATGTTGTCCCATATATTTGTGATGATTAAGCAATGAATAAAGAAAGAAAATAGATGAAGAAGAGATGAATTCCTAGAGAGAGAAAGTAGTGAGAGAAAGTAGAGAGGAGATGATTAACTTGGTGAGATTAGATTAAGAAAAGAATTTGTTACAAATGACCATCCACCCTCCTAACATGCTAGGAGGGTAGTATATATAGTCCACCCACATGCGGGCTTTAATGGACTATATATTGGGTCGGGCTTGTCTTTTGGACTTTAATTAGTTTAAATCCAAGCCCGTGAACCACGACTAAATAACTACTTATTACAACGTTCTAATAAATATTACAATAGAAACCTATGACCGAACATTCTTGTTTGACTCAATATTTTGAGGCTAACAAACTTTAACCCGAATTCCAACTAGAACATCGAACTAAAACTCCTTGGCACAAGCACTACGTCGGTATGTAACTAATCATAATATAAAGATCACTTCGAACGGAACATACATTCAAACTAATATTGACATCGAGACCTTCTCATGGTTCGATGAAATCGGATCAAAAATAAAGCCGGGGACCAACTGAAAGCTTGGTTAGATGAGACGAAACCTAGTACCCGAACTCAAACTTGATTTTTGTGAAACCTATTTTATTCACAGTTGAAACTTTGCTTTGGTGTAGCCATATGGCTTTTGAGTTATGGTAATGTACTGACGATTCTTTCGCAATGAAACGCGTCTATAGGAAGAAAACAGACTCTTAATTTGAGAAATAATTTCACTGATCAATCACATTAAACTGAAAACCGTAATTTTTGGAACGTTAGAAATTATATTTGACTTGCACATTTTAAAGTCCTACAAATAAATCCTCTCGTCTAATAATACATATATATCTATCATGGTTTTTTTTTTTTTTTATGCAATGTGAAAATTTTTAAGATACATTTTCTTTTCAAAACAAATATCTTATGTTAAAAGTAAATAATACACAAATAACTATAACTATAACTTAAGGTTTTAAAATCAAATGCTTATTATTAAACTTTAATATTTCATGTATCTTAATGTGGGTTTTACATCGCGGCTAATGTGAACCATTAGAATTGAGAAGCCAATAGCGTTAAATGTTTTAAAGGGCCATTTATGGTTGCCTAAATATGGAAGATTGTGAGATGTAGTTAAATTGGAAATCTTGTAAGTATAAGTATTATATGTATGTCATTTTTGACTAAAAGTATCTTTGTCTAAAGAAGTTGTACTAATGACAAATTATGAAGGCAGACATCGCCTCATACATTAGTAAACGTCTAGCTATTGCAAAGGTCATCATCTGAATTTGATTCGATTTGGGTCATCGTCGACAGACTGACCAAATCTGCTAATATCATTCCCGTTAATGATAAATGCAAAAGAGTTATGTAAACATGGTGTGCCTGTATCGAACATCTTTATCAAGATCCTCGCTTCGCATCGAATTTCTAGAGATTTGCTCAGAAATCATTGAGAACGAACCTTGATGAGAGTACTATATACCACCCCAAATCGAAGGGACGAGGTAAAGTAATGATACAAAGTAATACAAGTGTTGTTTTATGTTTGAATGATTGACCTTTGGTAATAGACCGTATAATCGTTTTCCTTTGGAGAGATTATCATTGATAATCATCTTGTTAGGATTGAGATCGAATCTTGTTAGGATCTATATTAGAGCATCTATAAGCAAGAGTTGAGATGAAGACATCCGACATACACCCATTGTGAGTTGGACATGTCTCTTAGGTTTAAGGTTTCCTATGATGGCGAACCTATCCTTGCAAAATACCCGACCCGCGAGATCTGAAATGATTGTTGAAATTAGGATCTGATTATTAACTGCCGGTAGTGGGCAAGAGGTTATGTGAATAGGAAAAGTAGATCTTGAAGTGCCAAATGGGTAGCGAAGTTATGCCACAATTTTTAACCTTGGAAAAATGAATTCATGATCTGACAAATCATGGGATATAAGTCCCCGTTGTATGGGACCATTGAGATGATGTAAAAGTTGGGATTGAAAGGCATATAAGATGGATCTACCCTAGGACTTCAAGGACTGCGTGAATTTTGTTTCGTAAATCGAACTTGATGGAATATCTATCAAGTGAAAATCTGATTGTTCTTAGTAAAGCTTAGATCGGCGAAAAGTTGCATTCATCAAAAACCCGTGAACATCATGGATAGAGAAAGTAAGTCAACATTTAGCCTGATCTTATTCCCGTAGTTATGTTTAATGAAACTCGCGTATTATAATGGATTACACTTGTGAGAAAAGACCGAATGTGGAGGAAATACCCACATGGCTTTAACTCTATAAGAAGCGAGCAGTAAGGTAAGATGATCTTTGAGGACAAAGATCCTGTTTAGGGGTAAATGCTGTGACAATCCGTCAAATTATGGTTGATATTTTATTCTCAATATTTATTTAAAAACATTATTTTAATGTTATAATATGAACTCACATATTTTTGGGAAGAAATTTGGATTTACGTCTTGGAGTAGCATCGACTACGTCTAAACCGGAGGATTCAACGTTACGTGCTTACGTTTACATACACCGTCTTTGGTGACAGTCCGACATTTCAGAAAATAAATTTATCCGTGAATATTATTTTGGAGTTTTAAATTTGTGTTGGTTCATAAACTCACAAATTTACGAGAAGAGATTAGGACTTACGATTTTATTTTAACGTCCTTTACGACTAAACCGGAAACCTTAGGATTACGTATTACGTTTTCGAACTCCGTTTTTGATGAGACAATTTTTATTAGATTCGTTTTGTGCCGTTGATTCATAATTTATAAAAACGTTTTTCGTAAAACGACCCGAGGGCACGCAAATCGAGGAAACTAGAATCGAGGAGTACCCGTAAATAAATGGGGATGAGACAAGTGGGACACTTGTCCCACCCCCATCAAAACCGGCCTTAACTAGCTACACAAGATACTTATGTGTCAAGTGTAGCTAACAAGCCTTACACATGTCCATATTAGCTTCAATGTTAAGCTACACATGCCACTAACTTCACAAAACCACCAACTCTTACCATTTCTCTCATATCTTACATGCAAAACCACTTCAACATCCTCTCTACTCTCCCATTATTGCCGTCCATATCCACCCCATACACACCATTCTTGATCAAAATTCAACCACAAATCCTATGTTATTTACATATATGTTGAAGCCCTCTTGAAACCCTATAGATTGGTGGTGATTATAACATCCAAGGAGGAGTTTTCATAGTGTCTTGAGGCTGATTTTCCACAAGGTATACATGAAGAATGGTGGTCTTGAAGATGGTCTTGGCTAAGCACAAGTTTCTCCATCAAAAACCATGTCCAAATCATAACCTACATCAACTTGGTGGTATAAAGATTGTCCTCCTCATCTTCTTGTTATTTTGATTATGTAAACATGTATTTTATTTCCTATTGTATATGTATATGATGATTATATGATGATAAAAATGTTATGTGGGGATTTGGTGTTGATAATCATGGATAAAAAGATGAAAAACTATAAGTAAAAATGGGTAAATCTTGTTTAAATGATAGGCTGTATAAAAACAGTAAAGAACCATATGGTAAACTGATAAAATGATGAAGTAGAATGGATTTACAGTAATCTATGATTCTTGTACACATGTGAGAGTTGGCCATGCAATGGAATCAAAGTAATGAGTGAGATATGATCAAAACAAGTTTAAGGTATAAATCTGAGTTCACTGTTTTGGACGATTTTTAGAAAATATTTAGAAGATGATTCAATAGTAGCTATAGAAGAGTTAAATGTAGCACATATCATTTAGTTTATGTGATAAAAATTTGAGCTTCTATCTCCATATAGAACTCAAGATATGTCAGTTTTGGTGAAAGTGAAGATAAAAATCAGATTTTTGAAAAATAAAGTATAATACTATTATATAAGCACTCAAAATTATATTGTATAAAATGTAAAGTTAAAACCCACTAACTCGTGAATTTTATTTATATAAATATGTTAAAGGTTAAATAAGTGGACATTTTATAAAAATGGTAACTTGTTATGTTTTATAAGATATAAAACTATAAACATGATTTTTACGACTTTTTCGGCTATTGCCGTAAAATTAACGTTTTTCGCCAAATAAAACTTAGACGACCAAACCCGTCTAGTGTAAAGTTTATAAAAGTCATATACTGATATATAAGTATCTAATACAAGTAAAAACCGATAAAACCCGAACTATAAGAAATACGGACATTAACGAGCTAAGTAAACATATTGGACTAATACTTGGGCTAATAATTGGACTAAGTAAGATAAACACTCATAAAAAGAACTTATTGGGCTTAACCCATTTGGGCCCAACTTGAAAGTTTAAATACTGATAATGTAGGTATGAAATGGATCAATACAAGTTAATAAACTTATAATAGGCTTATTGGACCTAAAACACGTAAAAAGGTAAAACTAGTAAACTAGTATAAAAGTTATCGACATATAGCACTAAAATGAGTAAACGAGAATATGTAAACCCACTTGATCATCATATATATATAATCATCATATGTATACATAATTGTTATTTCTATAAAGTCATTGGACAAAAGTCTAAGACCGATTATTATTTGTCTAGGTTTCCGTGATTGAAGCACGTACCGTACGTCCGAATTGCCGATAACCCGCCTTCCCACGTCAACGTGAGTTCATAGCCTCGCACTCTTTTAAATGTTTTTATAAATGTTTTATAAACCCGCGAGGGAGATAACATGTTAGTTTTTATAAAATAGGACACCATTTGTCCCGATTGTTTGTTTACTGATTTTGGACCCGAATGATTGAATGACCCGATTGTATGACCCGATAAATGATTAAAGGACCCGATAGAAGAAATTAAATGGATTATTAAAGTTAGGTTATGTCACTAAAAGTACCATTAGCATGAATTGTGAACTACCGGGATTTGGTAGACGCTTATGCATTTAATAGTACTATTTGGGGACGATCACCCCAGTTCGCGCCTTGACGGTTGATCCCCGTCGTGCCACATTGATTGGTAAGCGAATTTATGTATGAGAATATTTCCATAGCGTGACCTTTGTGACGACACGCTACTTTAGATGGTCAAAATTGGTATCGGGTTAGCTACCCGTTGTTGGTTTAGTAAGGTAACAATGTCATGCGGCTTATAATAATCCAAAATTTACAAAATACTAATAGACGCTCCGAATTACGACGTATTGCCTGACTAGCAATAAAGGGTCATACTATTGATATTATGTTTGTGTTTTGGTTTTCATAACCATATTCATATAACGGTTTTTATTTGATTTTATACAACGTCATAAGACGTATTGTATGATGTTTTTACGACATTGGCTCGTATAATAATTTTTAAGGCAAATGCCTATATTATGATTTTCGATGAGGATTTATATAAAATAACTTATCTATTTTATGGCCTATTACAAAGATTTGTATAAAATGATTTTGGCTATTTTACGGCCTATTACAATGATTTGTACGAATTGATTTTTGGTACTAATTTTATACCAAAGTTATATTGATGGAATTTACTAAACTCTATGAATTCACTCGGCGTTATCGCTGACCTTTTCTTTTAACATGTTTTATCTCAGGTACTTGAAGGTAATTCTCGGGAAGACGACAAGAATTCATGGCCCGCACTTAAACAATATTTTCCATTCAAAATGCTTTGTGAAACTTTGTATGAAATATAATGACTTGGGACCGATGTAACTTTGATATTATTGAATGGAAATGCTTTATAAATAAACGACGCGATTTTTATGCGTTGTCTATGATGTGAGTAATGTGCTATCCCGTAACACCAACTTGTCTTCCGCTGTATTGAGTTGTATAAATTTAGGGGTGTTATAGTTTGTTTGTCAACAATTGCTACAATCAACGATTATAGTTTCATTTTATAATAATCATAGGTTTTCCAAATCCCCGTGAACGATCTCGGTATTACCACATAAAAGCTATACACAAACGAAAGGGTTATACTTGCCCGTGCGTTTTTTTAGTCAATCCGGTAATTCGTGTTTATAAATTTAAAACTTGTTACCAACACCACGCATCAAATAATCATTCGATCGAGTGCGCATGCACTAACTATAGAATGGGGGTAGCAAAGAAAATTCTTTTTTGGGGTTTTTCGTTTTTTCAATTTTTTTTGTTTTTGATTGTTTTTTAATTTTTTTTGGATTTTCGGTGTATTACGTAGACTCAAATCTACAAATCTCTCCTCGAATCAATTTCTCGATTAAAGGAGCCTTAAGGAATGAAAACGTTCACGTTGAGTGAACGTCTTCGATGACTTTAGAACGTTGGTGGAAGACCAAAACGTTCAAGACGGTTTAATCTTGAAAAACAAGCAAATATATGATACGTAGATAATACTTCGGTTGGCAAACCCTCGATTAGCCCTTTTTCTCAAAACACGCACAAGCAAGCGGAGGAAACGAGGCGGCGCTAAGCACTTAAGAGCCTTTTTCCTTTAGGTCGTGAAATACAACCGCCTTATACCCACCTTATAGTTTGTGTTAATCAAAATTAAGCCTCTCGAAAGTATTTATCTATTTTGCCTTTTTCTTCTTGTTTTGGATTCGAATACAATAACTGAGTGATGAGATCCCAATTAAGGTTGCGTTTTCACGCTTTTGGAGATATTGTAAATTTATTGTGATACGTAGTACAATATATTAATAATATTCACAAGAAAAACGAAAACGAATATTTCTATAATATACTAAAAGATTATTGTGTGTTTAATTTAGGAAAACTAAACACGATTTATTTGGATATCTATAATATAGTAGAAAAAATAACAAACGAGTATGTACGATATTTACGCTTTCCAAATATGAAAAGCAAAAACGCACTACTCACACAAACACGATATATATATATATGGCTATACACACCTCCCGGGCAGCGGCGCCAAAATTGATGGTAGTAAAAATACACCTCTTTTAGGAAAAAAGAGTATTAGCCGGTAAGTATTAATCGATACGATTTAGGAAAACCGTAAAGACGAAAAGTCCAAGTTCGTTCTCGAAGGAGGTGTGTGATGTGTGCCAATACGTATAAACAATGTTTTGATTAGTGACGTTTTTAGATTAAAAAGATTAGAAATTAAAGACGGATTACGCTAAAAATTAGTCTACGACGATAAAAACGTAAAATCGTAAAATTCGACGAAAAATCAAACTCAGCTGAAAATTACCAAAATTTTAAACTAAGCTAAGAAAAGTCTAATTAAAACAAAAATGAAAACCAAAATTTCCAAAACCTTTTTAATTAATTTATATTATTTTTAAGTTTAATAAAAAACTCAAAAACAAATAAAATTAATAAAGAGTGAAAATGCAAATTGTATGTTTTGTAAACCTAGATTATACTAATCTAAGACTAAAAAGTATTTTTCTAAAATTTTTAAAACTATTTTTCTATTTTTAATTAGCTAAAAACACTTTTTAAATGAAAATAATTATAAAAAATAATAAAATAGTGAGAAAAATAAATTTTCTTTTTCAAAAATCCTAATTTACTTAACTAAAGCTGGGAAAAATAAAAAAAAGTTGAAAAAGGTAAATTTAGCCCTAATAGGACAAAAACATAATATTAAAACCTAATTTAAATTCAAAATAATGCTAAAAAATAATTAAATACTTGGAAAAATAAAACACCTTTTTCTAAAAATCTTAATATAAATATCTTAAACTAGGAAAATTGAAAAAAAATTGAAAACACTAATTTTTAGGCACTAAAGACAAATAAGATAAAAACTGAAAGGGACAAGTAACTGGGCCTTGTCTGCTAGTGAAGTTGTGGCAAGGAAAGAACTATCAGTGGGAACTTGGTTCCCACTGCTCCTTCATAGAAAAATGACAATGGCTCTTTTTGAGCTTGATTCTTGGTAACTTTTGGAAACAAAGGCACCCCCACACTCACTGGAGTGTGGGGAGTCAAGAGAAGCACAAAAACAAGTAGATCCAGGCAACAAATTGCACACAAATCCCTAATTACAGTCACTGATACACAGAAAAGTGGTCTGGTGGTGTTTTATGATCTACTTGGCTATTTGGTGAGATTTTACCCACAATAACTTCACAATATAACCATCAAAAACTAGTTAAACTGCCTAAAAACTTCCACTACCCTAATGTCTAACATATACTAGAATCACAAGTTAAAAATCACAAGAACAAACTCAAAAGACCTATTGTCTATAACTAGGCAGATTTTTAGCTAACTTGCAATTTCTAAAATTCACTTGACTTAAACTCTCTAACTCCTAAACTGATTTTATCAATCCAAAACAATATGTGTAGGTTTAGTTATGAGACTTGGTTGTCACCCCTAGCCCTATAATCAGTCATACCAAACACCCTAAATCTATATTCTTAACATATTTTTAACAAACTTCCGCAAATCGAAACCAAATTTGTTTTAAGCCACCTAAATCATTACAAAATCCTAAAACTACATGTTTTAAACAATCACATTACCAATAAACAATACTCACAAGTAAAGCACTAAACCAAATTATGCCAGAAAGATACTAGAGAAATGGTTACCTTCTTGGGCTTAGTTCTAGCCCAAGATACACCAACACCTACTGATTTGACTGCTTGAAGATGTGAGAGGAGTGAGGAAGACCACCCTCAGACTACAGCAGTCAAAGAGGGTAGGGTGTGTGGTCAGACTACTGCAGTCAAAAACCACAACAACATGAAAAAAAAGAAGATATATCTTTGTCTTCTGCCCTGCACAATCTCAACAAACAAAGAATGTAGTAACAAGGGTCAAGGCTCAAGCTTTGTTAGAGCTTGAGCTTTGGCGTTTGCTACAGTAAAATACTCAAATAATCAGAAAAATAAGTCTTATGAGAGTCTTATGAACAAATCTTTTTAGCAAGGAAAATGAACTTTGACTAAAAAAATAATAAGTTATATACCCTTTGTATAACCTTGATTTGTCAAGTCAAGATTATACAAAATTTATAAAACTTGGATCTTCAAAAATGATTTAAGAAAGAAATTTTTCAAGAACTTTTTGAATACCTAAATTAATTTGTAGAAAATAAATTGATGCAAGAATTTAAATCAACAAAAACAAATAAATTGGAACTTAGAATTATATCTCAATTGCAAGGCTTAAAAATTGCATTTAAGTACTTCATTCAAAAGGTGTAACACCCCCAAATTTATACAACTCAATACAGCGGAAGACTCGTTGGTGTTACGGGATAGCACATTACTCACATCATAGACAACGCATAAAAATCACGTCGTTTAATAATAAAAGCATTTCCATTCATAAACATCAAAGTTACATCGGTTCCAAGTCATTATATTTCATACAAAGTTTTACAAAGTATTCGAATGGAAAATATTGTTTAAGTGCGGGCCATGAATTCTTATCGTCTTCCCGAGAATTACCTTCAAGTACCTGAGATAAAACATGTTAAAAGAAAAGGTCAGCGATAACGCCGAGTGAATTCATAGATTTAATAAATTCCATCAATACAATATCAGTATAAAATTATTACTGAAAATCATTTTGTACAAATCATTTTAATAGGCCATAAAATAGCCAAAGTCATTTTATACAAATCCTTATCGAAAATCATAATATAGGCATTTGCCGTAAAAATCATTATACGAGCCAATGTCGTAAAAACATCATACAATACGTCTTATAACGTTGTATAAAATCAAATAAAAACCATTATATGAATATGGTTATGAAAACCAAAACACAAACATAATATCATTAGTATGACCCTGTATTGCTAGTCAGGCAATACATCGTAATTCGAAGCGTCTAGTAGTATTTCGTTAGTTTGGATTATTATAAGTCGCATGACATTGTTACCTTACTAAACCAAAACGGGTAGCTAACCCGATACCAATTTTGCCCATCTAAAGTAGCGTGTCGTCACAAAGGTCACGCTATGGAAATCTTCTCATACATAAATTCGCTTACCAATCAATGTGGCACGACGGGGATCAACCGTCAAGGCGCGAACTGGGGTGATCGTCCCCAAATAGTACGATTAAATGCATAAGCGTCTACCAAATCCCGGTAGTTCACAATTCATGCTAATGGGACTTTTAGTGACATAACCTAACTTTAATAATCCATTTAATTTCATCTATCGGGTCCTTTAATCATTTATCGGGTCATACAATCGGGTCATTCAATCATTCGGGTCCAAAATCAATAAACAAACAATCGGGACAAATGGTGTCCTATTTTATAAAAACTAACATGTAATCTCCCTCGCGGGTTTATAAAACATTTATAAAAACATTTAAAAGAGTGCGAGGCTATGAACTCACGTTGATGTGGGAAGGCGGGTTATCGGCAATTCGGACGTACGGTACGTGCTTCAATCACGGAAACCTATATAAATAATAATCGGTCTTAGACGTTTGTCCAATGACTTTATAAAAATATCAATTATGTATACATATGATGATTATATATAATATGATGATCAAGTGGGCTTACATATTCTCGTTTACTCATTTTAGAGTTATGTGTTGATAACTTTTATACTAGTTTTCTCGTTTTACCTATTTACGTGTTTTAGGTCCAATAAGCCTATTATAAGTTCTTAACTTGTATTAATCCTTGTTATACTTACATTATCAGTATCTACACTTTACAAGTTGGGCCTAAATGGGTTAAGCCCAATAAGTTCTTTTTAGGAGTGTTTATCTTATTTATTCCAATTATTAGCCCAAGTATTAGTCCAAGTATTAGTCCAATATGTTTACTTAGCTCGTTAATGTCCTTATGCCCTATAGTTTGGGTTTTATCGGTTTTTACTTGCTATACATGTCTATATATCAGTATATAAGTTATATAAAGTTTTCATTAGACGGGTCCAACCATCTAGGTTTTATTTAACAAAAACGTTAATTTTACGGTATTAGCCGAAAAAGTCGTAAAAATCATGTTTATAGTTTTATAACTTATAAAACATAACAAGTTACCATTTTTATAAAATTTCTAATTATTTATCATTGTGCATATTTATATAAATAAAATCCAAGAGTTAGTGGGTTTTAACTTTACATTTTATACAATATAATTTTGAGTGCTTATATAATAGTATTATACTTTATTTTCCAAAATCTGATTTTTATTTTCATCTTCACCAAAACTGTCATATCTTGAGTTCTATATGGAGATAGAAGCTCAAATTTTTATCACATAAATTACATGATATGTTCTACATTTAACTCTATTATAGCTACTGTTGAATCATCTTCTAAATATTTTCTAAAAATCGTCCAAAACAGTGAACTCAGATTTATACCTTAAACTTGTTTTAATCATATCTCACTCATTACAATGATTCCATTGCATGGCCAACTCTCACATGTGTACAAGACTCATAGCTTACTGTAAATCAATTCTACTTCATCATTTTATCATTTCATAACATGTTTCTTTACTGTTTTATACAGCCATGTAAATTAATCAAGATTTTAACCTTGTTTCTTATAGTTTTTCACCTTTTCAATCATATTTATCAACACCAAATCCCCACATAACATTTTTATCATCATATAATCATCATATACATATACAATAGGAAATAAAATACATGTTTACATAATCAAAATAACAAGAATATGAGGAGGACAATCTTTATATCACCATGATGATGTAGGTTGATCAAAACATGGATTTTGATGGAGAAACTTGTGATGCACCAAGACCATCTTCAAGACCACCATTCTTCATGTATACCTTGTGGAAAATCAGCCTCAAGACACTATGAAAACTCCTCCATGGATGTTATAATCACCACCATTCAAGAGAGCTTCAAGAGGGCTTCAACATATGTAGAAATAACATAGGATTTCATGGTTGATTTTTGATCAAAATGGTGTTTGATGGTGGAGTAGGGACGGCATAACCAAGAGAGGGGGAGAGAGTTGTAGCTAGTTTTGCATGGTGGAATGGTAGAAATGGAATGGTAGCTAGTGGTTTTGATAGTGTTAGTGGAAAGTTAGCTTAATGTGTAAGCTTGTGTGACATGTGTAAGTTACATGAGTGAAAACTTGCCACCAAGTTGATTTGGTGGACTAGTGTGGCCGGTTTTGATGGGGGTGGGGCAAGTGTCCCACTTGTCTCATCCCCATTTATTTACGGGTACTCCTCGATTCTAGTTTCCTCGATTTGCGTGCCCTCGGGTCGTTTTACGAAAAACGTTTTTATAAATTATGAATCAACGTCACAAAACGAATCCAATAAAAATTGTCTCATCAAAAACGGAGTTCGAAAACGTAAATACGTAATCCTAAGGTTTCCGGTTTAGTCGTAAAGGACGTTAAAAATAAAATCGTAAGTCCTAATCTCTTCTCGTAAATTTGTGAGTTTATGTACTAACACACTCCAAAATAATATTCACGGATAAATTTATTTTCTAAAATGTCGGACTGTCACCAAAGACGGGGTATGTAAACGTAAGCACGTAACGTAGAATCCTCCGGTTTAAACGTAGTCGATGCTACTTCAAGACGTAAATCCAAATTTCTTCCCAAAAATAAGTGAGTTCATATTGTAACATTAAAATAATATTTTCAAATAATATTTGAGAATAAAATATCAATCGTAAATTGACGGATTGTCACAGCATTTACCCCTAAACAGGATCTTTGTCCTCAAAGATCATCTTACTTTACTACTCGCTTCTTATAGAGTTAAAGCCATGTGGGTATTTCCTCCACATTCGGTCTTTTCTCACAAGTGTAATCCATTATAATACGCGAGTTTCATCAAACATAACTACGGGAATAAGATCAGGCTAAATGTTGACTTACTTTCTCTATCCATGATGTTCACGGGTTTCTGATGAATGCAACTTTTCGCCGATCTAAGCTCTACTAAGAATAATCAGATTCTCACTTGATAGATATTCCATCAAGTGCGATATACGAAACATAATTTACGCAGTCTTTGAAGTCCTAGGGTAGATCCAGCTTATATGCCTTTCAAACCAATCTTTTATATCATCTCAATGGTCCCATACAACGGGGACTTATATCCCATGATTTGTCAGATCATGAATTCATTTTTCCAAGTTTAAAAATTATGGCATAACTTCGCTACCCATTTGGCACTTCAGGATCTACATTTCATATTCACATAACCTCTTGCCCACTACCGGCAGTCAGTAATCAGATCCTAATTTCAACAATCATTTCAGGTCTCGCGGGTCGGGTATTTTGCAAGGTTAGGTTCGCCATCATAGGAAACCTTAAACCTAAAAGACATGTCCAACTCACAGTGGGTGTATGTCGGGTGTCTTCATCTCAACTCCTGCTTACAGATGCTCAAATTTCTAAATCTTAACAAGATTCGATCTCGATCCTAATACGATAGTTATCAATGATAATATCTCCAAAGGAAAACGATTATACAGTCTATTACCAAAGGTCATTCATTCAAACAGAAAATAGCACTTATATTACTTTGTATCGTTACTTTACCTCGTCCCTTCGATTGGGGTGGTACATAGTACTCTCATCAAGGTTCGTTCTTTAATGATTTCTGAGCAAATCTCTAGAAATTCGATGCGAAGCGAGGATCTTGATAAAGATGTTCGATACAAGCACACTATGTTTACATAACTCTTTTGCATTTATCATTAACGGGAATGATATTAGCAGATTTGGTCAGTCTGTCGACGATGACCCAAATCGAATCAAATTCAGATGATGACCTTTGTAATAGCTGGACGTTTACTAATGTATGAGGCGGTGTCTGCCTTCATAATTGCCATCAGTACAACTTCTTTAGACAAAGATACTTTTAGTCAAAAATGACATACATATAATACTTATACTTACAAGATTTCCAATATAACTATATCTCACAATCCTCTATATTTATACAATCACAAGTGGCCTTTAAAACATTTAACGCTATCGGCTTCTCATTTTTAATGGTTCACATTATCCACGAACCCCTTTTTATTATTTATATTATCCTTCTTACAAACATCGTTTATTTTTATATTGTTCGGCAATTTATTTTGCACGTTCATTATTAAGAAATATATCCTAATTGGGTCTTTATCCTTTTTATATAATACGTCAGTATCTATATTCACTTCTCATGATGATGTGATTATCATGTCCACAATTCACTCAGATATTCTTTCTATATTATGCGTTAGTAATTACGTTCACCTTCCTGATGAAATAAATATCATAACCGTATTTATTCAAAATTTCTTTCTTCATATTTTCTAAGTTTTAGTTTCGTCTTTACTATTATCTTTATCTGTTTTACTCAATCCGACGTCTAAAGCGTCGACAATTATTACAACTAGTTAAATATTAAATATTAATTTTTTATGAAACGTAAGCGTTAAAAGTTTAAATTTCTTAGTTCGACCAATTATATAAAATGTTCAAAAATAATTTGAATTTAATTAACACGATTTTTGTTGATTTATCGAAAATAATTAATATAATTAATAAGATTCGAAAATGTTCGAGAAATCTTTGGTTATACTTTGGTCAAAATTTTCTTAGTTGAAAAGCAAAAATTGTCGTTTCAAATTTTAAGTCATGGTTTAACGGTTCTACTCAATACTTCTTAAGTAATCTTGAGGTATACACAAACATTTACCCCTAAACAGAAGTTTAGTTTAATGGTTTGTGTATAAGGGAATAGTCCCTTTAAAAATCCTTTGTTAAAACATTTGTCAAAACATATTTCCATTTCTTTTTGGTAAAATCCAAAGTCTTAAAAGGGCTCTTAATTTTTGAAGAGTCTATATGCGTACATCTTACCATTATTAATCCAACGGTCATTTTATGTAAAGGATTAAGTTTTTAATCCCTAAGCGTTAATGGTTCTAATCTTTGAAAAGTCAATATAGCTTCCATTGTCTATTAATCACACGGTTAAATCATGCAAGGTATTAAGTCTCAAGTCTTATGTTAAATATTTAAGGCACCATTTTTAATTGTTCGGCCAATTCAGGGCAATCTATAATTAATTACTAACTCATTCTTATTCTTATATACAAACATATAGTCCTTAATGATCACGAGCATGAATTTATCAAATTACAACCTACACACGTGATTCACCAAATTTATGAATGCTACATGTGTATTAGTCAATCCAAACGACATCACGTGAAACTCATAATGTTCATTACAAGTACCGGATGTAGTGATTGGAATAGATAATCTTCTTCGCGGACGCGAAGTTGATGATAACCATGTCGTGAATCAAATCTTTAAAACATACGCTAGAACCTTGTAAATGATCGAACAAATCTTCCATTTCGAGTTATGGATATCGTTTCCGATTGTCAATTTACTCAGTTCACAGTAATCTATAAATATAAGGAATGATGACACCATAGCTCTTTATGATGACAGGCTAGGTATAATAAAATATTTCTCCGACAACTCTCTCAGTTGTACGGTAATTCCTTTAATTTAGATGGTGCTGACATACAGTGCACAAGCCACAGGTGCAGTACCGGGAATATAATCAATACTAATTTCAACTTACCTTAGTGGCGAAAGTCTAGGTAATTTATCAACAATTACTTACTAAAGTTTCAGATAACGAAAACATCTTTTAATAAATTCATATTAGGTTCTTCTAGATTACAATATCTATGACTAATTCACAACCATTCATGGTAATATTTCAAGTCTAAATACAGGATATCGTCATCCACCAAGAATTATTTAGATCACTTTTGATAATCAGCATCTTATCATATTGGGGAATTCTACTCGAGTTCCCATCAATTAAGACAATGTCGTCATGTCATAATTAATCAATCATTCTACTGGCACTATCAACTTTTCAGTTTCATTGCCGTAGATGAGATGTGAACTTCTCAAAAGTCTAATAATAACTCATAATCCTTCACAAATTCAGGGATATCTGGAGACGTAACTACCATTAAAAGAGTAAGGTCAACGCCTAATCTATGCGAGAGAATTTCAAATCAGATACAAACGAAAACATTTAACGAATATGAATATATCCCATGTTTTCATAATTTGAGTACGCATTCGAAAGCTCCTCGGATCGTTACCCAGGTCATTCAAATGAAATCAATTCAACAAAAATGATAGGAACGTCGATACATCCAGTTGGGTATCAACACTCGGTAATCAGATACTTTTCCTAAGAATCTCACTACGGGAGAATTGGACAAGAAAGAATCGTCAATTGTCAAATAAGACAATTTCCACAGATGAGTAAATTTGACTCAGAAGAATAGATGATACAGGCACATATGTAGGTGTCCCTAACACTATGTCCCTATTTTTCACTTCTTGCAGATCTCATAAAATTTAATCTTTCACAACCTTCAAAGAAAATGTAGTGTTTATTCATTAGTTTTATGGTGACTACTAATCAGTCTTGCATGGTCCATTCCAAATTGTATGTAGGCGCGCAACTATACTCGAACTTAAACGTCTTCAAGATTTACTACCTAATCCCGGTTATGCAAAACAAGCTCAAGATACAATTTCAAGATTTACGATGCAATACTCAGTTCGTCAAAATTTTATCATCATGTTTATAATAAAAACATTTTCATGCTTAATTCTTAAATAAGAATCAAGAATAAATTTACAAAGATTTTCTTTCTTATGGAGATAATTAAGTTTCCAAATCGTCTCTTAAACAACTTCATTTTGATATCAGTCACTTATAAATCTCACTTTGAATAATCCTTATTGTGATGAAAATTAAATTTTCTCAAAGGATACCGTTTTAACTTTATAAAAATAATGTGTGATCTGCAAAAGAGTGATGAAGAGTTGTTCACCGAGAACTAACTACAATATGATAAGAAATGAGCTTAGCCAAATAATCATGAGGTTCATGATCTCGATGGCACTCAAAAGAATAATCCACAACGTAACTCAAATCGAGATGAGTACTTGTTCAATGGTTGCATCACTAATGCGAACACTAGGATGAAGCAATAAAAGATAGATAACATCGATACATGTAGGATTTAGCAATCAAAGGTAGTCTTTTCATTAATCACAAACAAGTCAAAATTGTACCGTAACACATTACGCGTCACTATGTCATACAATTCTCAGAACTCATCCTACCAACTGATATCTCAGTTAAGTTAGGGATTTTTAAAAGATACCACAATGAATACTAATCTACAAGAGTCATTAGGTGTTCCACCTGTCCTAGAAGATCCATCGGTCTCAATTCAGAAGAAGATTTCTTCAATTTATTTCTTGGACACTGGGCATCCTCGTTAGTGGACAATGGCTTAGGAACAACCCTTAACACGAATCAACAATCAATTAAAACCTTATAATTCAATCACAAAACTTAACGACTTTATTAATAATCTCATATTCCATATGGGTTAAATTTTACTTTATTCAAGTTTTCAATCAACTTATACTCAGTTCGATATCCTACTTCATTCTCCAATACTTTCAATCTTATTTATAAACCTTCTAAGTGTAATAAAAGTTCGATATGAACAACACATAATTTCCAATCCTATAGCTCCTTCATCAATAGTTATCAAATGAGTCATTAGTATGAAATGACTTGATCATTCAACTAGACTTCTCGGAAAGGTATTAGTGGCATGAGGCCTTTGGGTAATGGTTCCAAATGACAGCCTCAAGTGCAACATTCACCCTTTCGATTTCAATTTAAGAATTGGATGACAACGAATCAGATGACGTCTTTCCAGGTGATAACGTTTTGTCAAACTCCACTCTATAAGGAAAGATCGTCATGACATCGATATCAGATTTAATCTCGCCAATTCTTTTTCAATATCACAATCAACTAATATCTACATTTCTACGAATAGCAACCATTTGTCGGGATCATAAATATCCACAACTTGGTTTAGATCTAGGATAGCTAGAATTCCTACGAGAATAGCTTCGATTAATTTACTAGGGAATTTTAGGGTTCCTTGTGACAATCTACGTCGTATAAATACCTCGTATAAATATCAAAATAATCATCAAACATTCATGTAATCAAATTACATCATATATATATATATATATATATATATATATATATATATATATATATATATATATATATATATATATATATATATATATATATATATATATATATATATATATATATATATATATATATATATATATATATATATATATATATATATATATATATATATATATATATATATATATATATATATATATATATATATATATATATATATATATATATATATATATATATATATATATATATATATATATATATATATATATATATATATATATATATATATATATATATATATATATATATATATAATCCAAGTTATATATTAAAATAACACTTCTCAGTCTTGGCCTTGTCGGTAACTCGGGAATTCTTCGGCACCGTTATAGTCAAAAGATTTTTAGACATTTTGTGAAAAATGTTTATAGTTAAAAGATTTTGAAATGTTTTATTCAAAACCTTGGTTTTAAAAATCTTTCGTTCTCTATAACGAGAGCTCTGGTACCAAACTGTAACACCCCCAAATTTATACAACTCAATACAGCGGAAGACTCGTTGGTGTTACGGGATAGCACATTACTCACATCATAAACAACGCATAAAAATCGCGTCGTTTAATAATAAAAGCATTTCCATTCATAAACATCAAAGTTACATCGGTCCCAAGTCATTATATTTCATACAAAGTTTTACAAAGTATTTGAATGGAAAATATTGTTTAAGTGCGGGCCATGAATTCTTGTCGTCTTCCCGAGAATTACCTTCAAGTATCTGAGATAAAACATGTTAAAAGAAAAGGTCAGCGATAACGCCGAGTGAATTCATAGAGTTTAATAAATTCCATCAATACAATATTAGTATAAAATTATTACTAAAAATCATTTTGTACAAATCATTTTAATAGGCCATAAAATAGCCAAAGTCATTTTATACAAATCCTTATCGAAAATCATAATATAGGCATTTGCCGTAAAAATCATTATACGAGCCAATGTCGTAAAAACATCATACAATACGTCTTATAACGTTGTATAAAATCAAATAAAAACCATTATATGAATATGGTTATGAAAACCAAAACACAAACATAATATCATTAGTATGACCCTGTATTGCTAGTCAGGCAATACATCGTAATTCGAAGCGTCTAGTAGTATTTCGTTAGTTTGGATTATTATAAGCCGCATGACATTGTTACCTTACTAAACCAAAACGGGTAGCTAACCCGATACCAATTTTGCCCATCTAAAGTAGCGTGTCGTCACAAAGGTCACGCTATGGAAATCTTCTCATACATAAATTCGCTTACCAATCAATGTGGCACGACGGGGATCAACCGTCAAGGCGCGAACTGGGGTGATCGTCCCCAAATAGTACTATTAAATGCATAAGCGTCTACCAAATCCCGGTAGTTCACAATTCATGCTAATGGGACTTTTAGTGACATAACCTAACTTTAATAATCCATTTAATTTCATCTATCGGGTCCTTTAATCATTTATCGGGTCATACAATCGGGTCATTCAATCATTCGGGTCCAAAATCAATAAACAAACAATCGGGACAAATGGTGTCCTATTTTATAAAAACTAACATGTAATCTCCCTCGCGGGTTTATAAAACATTTATAAAACATTTAAAAGAGTGCGAGGCTATGAACTTACGTTGATGTGGGAAGGCGGGTTATCGGCAATTCGGACGTACGGTACGTGCTTCAATCACGGAAACCTATATAAATAATAATCTGTCTTAGACGTTTGTCCAATGACTTTATAAAAATATCAATTATGTATACATATGATGATTATATATAATATGATGATCAAGTGGGTTTACATATTCTCGTTTACTCATTTTAGAGTTATGTGTTGATAACTTTTATACTAGTTTTCTCGTTTTACCTATTTACGTGTTTTAGGTCCAATAAGCCTATTATAAGTTCTTAACTTGTATTAATCCTTGTTATACTTACATTATCAGTATCTACACTTTACAAGTTGGGCCTAAATGGGTTAAGCCCAATAAGTTCTTTTTAGGAGTGTTTATCTTATTTAGTCCAATTATTAGCCCAAGTATTAGTCCAAGTATTAGTCCAATATGTTTACTTAGCTCGTTAATGTCCTTATGCCCTATAGTTCGGATTTTATCGGTTTTTACTTGTTATACATGTCTATATATCAGTATATAAGTTTTATAAAGTTTTCATTAGACGGGTCCAACCATCTAGGTTTTATTTAACAAAAACGTTAATTTTACGGTATTAGCCGAAAAAGTCGTAAAAATCATGTTTATAGTTTTTATAACTTATAAAACATAACAAGTTACCATTTTTTTAAAATGTCTAATTATTTATCATTGTGCATATTTATATAAATAAAATTCAAGAGTTAGGGGGTTTTAACTTTACATTTTATACAATATAATTTTGAGTGCTTATATAATAGTATTATACTTTATTTTCCAAAATCTGATTTTTATTTTCATCTTCACCAAAACTGCCATATCTTGAGTTCTATATGGAGATAGAAGCTCAAATGTTTATCACATAAACTACATGATATGTGCTACATTTAACTCTTCTATAGCTACTGTTGAATCATTTTCTAAATATTTTCTAAAAATCGTCCAAAACAGTGAACTCAGATTTATACCTTAAACTTGTTTTGATCATATCTCACTCATTACAATGATTCCATTGCATGGCCAACTCTCACATGTGTACAAGACTCATAGCTTACTGTAAATCAATTCTACTTCATCATTTTATCATTTCATAACATGTTTCTTTACTGTTTTATACAGCCATGTAAATTAATCAAGATTTTAACCTTGTTTCTTATAGTTTTTCACCTTTTCAATCATATTTATCAACACCAAATCCCCACATAACATTTTTATCATCATATAATCATCATATACATATACAATAGGAAATAAAATACATGTTTACATAATCAAAATAACAAGAAGATGAGGAGGACAATCTTTATACCACCATGATGATGTAGGTTGATCAAAACATGGATTTTGATGGAGAAACTTGTGATGCACCAAGACCATCTTCAAGACCACCATTCTTCATGTATACCTTGTGGAAAATCAGCCTCAAGACACTATGAAAACTCCTCCATGGATGTTATAATCACCACCATTCAAGAGAGCTTCAAGAGAGCTTCAACATATGTAGAAATAACATAGGATTTCATGGTTGATTTTTGATCAAAATGGTGTTTGATGGTGGAGTAGGGACGGCATAACCAAGAGAGGGGGAGAGAGTTGTAGCTAGTTTTGCATGGTGGAATGGTAGAAATGGAATGGTAGCTAGTGGTTTTGATAGTGTTAGTGGAAAGTTAGCTTAATGTGTAAGCTTGTGTGACATGTGTAAGTTACATGAGTGAAAACTTGCCACCAAGTTGATTTGGTGGACTAGTGTGGCCGGTTTTGATGGGGGTGGGGCAAGTGTCCCATTTGTATCATCCCCATTTATTTACGGGTACTCCTCGATTCTAGTTTCCTCGATTTGCGTGCCCTCAGGTCGTTTTACGAAAAACGTTTTTATAAATTATGAATCAACATCACAAAACGAATCCAATAAAAATTGTCTCATCAAAAACGGAGTTCGAAAACGTAAATACGTAATCCTAAGGTTTCCGGTTTAGTCGTAAAGGACGTTAAAAATAAAATCGTAAGTCCTAATCTCTTCTCGTAAATTTGTGAGTTTATGTACTAACACACTCCAAAATAATATTCACGGATAAATTTATTTTCTGAAATGTCGGACTGTCACCAAAGACGGGGTATGTAAACGTAAGCACGTAACGTAGAATCCTCCGGTTTAAACGTAATCGATGCTACTTCAAGACGTAAATCCAAATTTCTTCCCAAAAATAAGTGAGTTCATATTGTAACATTAAAATAATATTTTCAAATAATATTTGAGAATAAAATATCAATCGTAAATTGACGGATTGTCACAAAAGGTTTACAAAAAGAGATAAGAAACTGGAACAAAGGGCATCCAACAAACCTGGTGCTCCTTTTATAAATGTCCTAAGATCATTCTAGAAAAGCAAAACCCTAGTTATCAAAAATCCTAAAATGCCCTTGTGTTTGAATTCTGAAAGGTTGGTCAATGAGGTCACATGTTATCTTCTGAGGATACAGCTGTTAAGACTTCATCTTGGACGTTAAAAACTCCTTAGGGAACAAGGAAATCCATCTACACCCTTTATCTTGTCTGCTTTCTAGGTTTTGAGGGAAAGTGATGGGCAGGGGACCATTTGGGGAGGGAATTTGGGTGACGTGGAGGTATTTTGGGAGTTGGGTTTTGCTAAGAAGAGGTTTAATTAGTATTCTGCAAATAACCATCCATTTCCCCTTTGTTTTGATGGTTTAGGATTCTAGGGTTTATGTTATGTTCTTGGCTGGGTTTGATTAATTTTAGGGGTGGATTAGGTTGTTTACCGCTACTTTAAAAGGTTTATTAATTAGTTTAAACTGATTAATATAAAATTAAAGAAAAGGTTTAGTGGGGAGTGACGTGGGAGATTGGGTGTGCCTGATTGGTGGAGTGGGGTGGGGGTGGTGATGTGGCAAAGTGTGAGTGGAGGAGAGGGGTTTGGCTGTATGGACAAGAATGGTCCCTGCATTTCGTAACTATTGCATATCAAGTTTGGCAGATTTCTTTACCAATTCCCTTTGTATAAACTTTGCATCACTTGCTAATTTTGGCACAATAACTTTTCAAAGTTATAACAATGACCATTTATGCATATTTGCATTCTTCAAGGACCAAAAAGGTATATACTTGAAATATTAGGGGCCCAATGTGTAATTTTGAGTTTCATAAGGGTATAATATGACAAGTCTTCAAAAGATGAGGGACCAATCTTGACAATCTTTAAAACTTCAAGGACTTCTTTAGAAACTCATCGTTCGGGTCCGGTTCTTTGTGCGACTTCGTTTCCCGTGTTCGTTTTTGCTTGATTCTTGTAATATTTTGTTGATTTCACGGTATCCGTACCTAAAATACACAATAAACAAACACAAGCATATTTTGGGGTATTTAATGACATTTTTAAGCGTTTTAAACCCGATTTGGACGATGAGACTATGTATAAATGCAGTTTCATCAGTTGGCCGTGACTTGCCACTGGCCGACTGTGGTTCACACCGGCTTAATCCGGTTGCCACTGATTAGCCAAAACACACACCGGTTGTAGTCGGTTCCCCCTGCCTAGCAAAAAGTCCCAGCGATACCCTATGTGGTCTCGGTTGACACTGAAATACCAATCGGTTCCCCCTGTGGGGTTCCTTCTTACTGCTGACCGAAACCCAAACACCACCACACCTAATTGGGTTGCGGCTGGTGGTATAAAACAACCATCAAGAGTCATGCGACTCTTGGTTTAAGCGCTGCCGAGCCAAAACCAAACACCAAACTCGATCCTAGACTTGTTTTTACCCTTCTTGATCATGTGTTTATAAATAAATTAAATAAGAACGTAAATAAATCTTGAATTGAAAAGAAAAGGGTTTAATTTATTTACCAATGCTTGAATGAAAAGAGGTTTGAATCACGAACTCATATTTATAATTACCCAAGATCAAAATCAACAATTTCTTCTCCCTTGTTCTTGACCCAAAACCGGCGGCACCATAAGAGGTTGCTAGGGTTTTTGTTTGTTTTACTTGAAAGCTAATAATGAATAATTCCCTCAGAGTTTTACTTAGTTTACAACATGGACTAATTAATGGGTCAGGCCAAAAGGCCCTCTCTCTTTCTTTGTTATATGTCGCGGCTACAAAGAGACCAAACACCAAAACCATAGTTTTTCCATGATTAATATTATCGTGCATATTCATGTTTAATTATTCATGAATTAATTGTTATACGTAATATTTATCGTGCATTAATAATATACGTAATTCTTGTAATTAAATGTTCGTGACACGTGTCGTATGTTATTAATGGAAAGTTTTAATTTGGTCGTATTTTCATGCATGTACTGTTCATGGTATTTTAATGCGGGTTTTACAGGAGGATTTTCCAGTTCAGCAAATCCTTTTTTTCTAGTCTAACTAATCATAGAGACATGCTAAAAAGCAAAGATAGACAAAGAAAACACACAATAACTCACCAAACAAGGTTTTGACCAAAATACATAAATTTTAAAGAATGTTGAAGGTGTGTTGAAGTAGACAAAAAGTCGTGACACAATGATCCTCCATAGTTCCATTTTGTTCTTGCTAAACAGGAGAGACTCATACATATGAATTATGTATGCTCGATATAAATAGCAATAGACTATGAAAAACGTTTTTAGATTGAATTAACAATGCAAAAACATTTATCGACCATTTTTTAAAGAACTTTGAGAATTTAGAAAAGGAGAAGAGGAATTTTCCAAATGGAGTTTATAAGACTCAAAGACTCAAAGAAAGAAAAGACTCAAAAAGAGAAAGAATGATTCGACTAATAAAGTGCGCAATTAAGGAATATGTTCCATTAAACCTAGACCTAGACACAAGTAATTAAAAGGTTCCATCTTAAGTGGCTTAGTGAAGATATCGGCTAAGTTTTCTACCGAGGGTACCTTCTCAATCAAAATGTTCCCCTTTTGAACATTATCCCTAAGGAAATGGTGACGAATCTCTATGTGCTTAGTTCACGAATGTTGCACGGGATTCTTGTTAAGGTCTATTGCACCCTTATTGTCACACATGATGGGAACATCTTTAAGTGAAATCCCGTAATCAACAAGCGCTTGCTTCATCCATAGAGCTTGTTGAAAAGCTTTGCCGGCACGCACATACTCGGCTTCCGTGGTAGATATCACAAGAGCGGTTTGTTTCTTGGAGAACCAAGAAGTTAAACAACAACCCATGAAGGTACAAATTCCACTAGTCCTTTTCCAGTCCACATAGTCTCCCGCATGATCCGAGTCCGCGTATACTATGGTTTCTACGCCGGTCCCTTTAGGATACCATAATCCTAAATGTATAGTGCTCTTAATGTATCGAAACATACGCTTAACCGCTTCAAGGTGAGAGGTTTTGGGAGCCTCTTGGAAGAGAGCACAAAGGCAAACACTAAACATGATATCCGGTCGACTTGTCGTTAGGTACAACAAACTACCACTCATACCTCTATATTTGGTGTTGTCTACCGACTCATAATCATCATCTACGGTGAGTTTAGTATCCGAGGTCATAGGGGTCTTCGTTGGTCTAGAGTCTTCTAATCCAAATTTCTTTAGCATTTCTTTAACGTACTTAGATTGATTAAAGAAAATACCACCGTCCATTTGTTTAATTTGGAGACCTAAAAAGAAGTTAAGTTCTCCCATCATACTCGTTTCAAACTCGTCATGCATGATTTGTGCAAAGTCGTCACACAATGATTGACAAGTTGAGCCAAATCTAATGTCATCAACATATATTTGCATGATTATGAGGCGAGAACCTTTCTTCTTTCTAAAGAGTGTATTGTTTACCATTCCCATGGTATACTCATGCTTAACAAGAAACGCTTTAAGACTATCATACCAAGCTGTGGGTGCTTGTTTAAGACCATAAAGAAATTTCTTAAGCTTGTAAACATGATCCGGTTTCTCAAAATCAATGAAGCCGAGAGGTTGAGCCACATATACCTCCTCATTGATCAAACCGTTAAGAAATGAACTCTTTACATCCATTTGTTGAAGCTTAAAATCTAATGCACAAGCATAATCTAAAAGGATTCTAATGGATTATAATCTTGCAACCGGTGCACATGTCTCGTCATAATCAATCCCTTCTTGTTGATTATAGCCTTGAGCTACAAGTCTAGATTTATTACGAGACACAACACCGTTCTCATCTAACTTATTCCTATATACCCATTTTGTTCCTATGATGTTCGAACTTCTAGGTAGAGGAACAAGTTCCCAAACATCATTAGCATGAATTGATTCAATTCTTCTTGCATGGCGATGACCCAACTCTCGTCCATCAAAGCTTCTTTAACATTCTTTGGTTCAATCAATGAGACGAAACAAAAGAAGTTACTTTGATCTTAGACTTGAGATCTAAGGGTCCTTTGATTTAAGTCGCCTATGACGTTGTCGAGACTCGAGACCATGATCCTTAGACTCCCTAATGTTTACTCCCTTTTCAACATTAAGGTCTTTAACTCCTATATTTCTAACCTTTTTGGCTTTAACTATGTCTAATTCATCCAAGTCATCATCTACCAAAGGTGGTGTCTTAGATGAAGGAGGGGTTTCATCAAATGTCACGTTGAGTGATTCTTCGATAACACCTGAGGTTCTATTGAGGACTATGTAGGCTTTAATAGTTTGGGAATAACCTAGAAAGATACCTTTGTAAGACTTTGGGTCGAACTTAGTAAGGTAATCTTTGGTGTTGAGGAGCCGAGAAGTTATGGGTAATACCATGAGCTTCACAAAAGGCACCAAATTTCACTTCATTATCAAGTTCCCTACCATGATCCGTCCTAATAGAGACAATTGAACATCCTAGTTGAGTTTGGATTCTTCGACTATAAGTTTCGAAGTGATGGAAAGCTTCATTCTTAGAAGCCAAAAATCTAGTCCAAGTGAATCTAGAATAGTCATCGACTATAACTAGGGTATAAAGGTTACCTCCATAACTCCGTACGGCGGAAGGTCCAAAGAGATCCATATGAAGGAGCTCTAGGCACCGAGAGGTCGAAACCAAATTCTTAGACTTATGACTTGAGTGAACTTGCTTCCCAACTTTGCAAGCATCACAAAAGTGACTATCAAACTTAATATTGGGGATATGTCTTACCAACTCCTTAGAGAATAAATATTGAATTAAACGCATATTCGTGTGACCTAATCTCCTATGCCAAATAGTAGAACTATCAGCTAAAGTCGCTAGACATAAGTTGTCCCTTAACTTCTTATTGACCTTCATGACATAAAGCAAATGCTTTCTAACACCTTTTCCAATGATCTTTCCATCTTTTACGATTTCACTATCATGTTCGTAAAAGATGACCTTACACTTATTGTCACAAATTTGACCTATACTTAGTAAGTTAAAACCTAAGTTATCTACGCGTTCTACATTTTCAATGTTCATGGAGTCAAGATAAACTGTGCCTTTGCCAATGATATTACCACGTAGCTTACTAGCGAAAGTAACATTACCTCTATTGTATGCTTTGTAAGAAGAGAACAAACTTCGATTACCCGTCATGTGTCTAGAACATCCACTATCCTTAATCCACTCGTCGGGCTCTAAATCGATTCCCAAGCATATCTAGGTAACAAGACACAAAATCAAACATTTGGTCCCCAATATCTCATGGGTCCAAAGTTGTTAGTTCCAAACATCCCTTGCATTTGGTTAGGATGCATGAATGGAGGGCACATTCCCCACGGAGAAAAACATTGTTGTTGATAATTGTTCCAATTCATATGGCCATTATGATGTCCGTTGTTTCTCTTAGGTGTCTTTGATCTTGATCTAGAATTATTGTTATTTCTTCTAGGTGTTGGAGTCTTACTCCTAGGTTGTGACTTAGCTTGATCATTTCTTTTAGGTGTATGTGTTCTACTTCTAGGTCTTGAACAATTACGTACTCTTGAAGGAGTAGTAGATTGTCTAGATAAATTTCGAGTTCCCATTAAAGGTTTACTTAAAGGCTTGCAAAATTTATCAAGAGCAGTTTTATTTAAGGATAGTTAATTTGACCTTGTTAACAATAAGATGTTTTGGTCCTTCACCTAAAATAGACTTTTCAGAAAGTTCAGGATTTTCACAAAAATCATCTTCTGTATGTGGTTTGTTATCTCTACCCGCGGTTCCATAATTATAAGGAACCACCCCATAGACTGGCGTACCGCGTACAAGGGTCCGTTTTTCTGAAAACCTAACTTGTTTTGGTTCACTAGTAGATGTTTCGTTAGTGTTAAATCCCAACCTAAGTCTTTCCTTAGAATGAATTTGTTTATTTAACATATCATCAAGAGCATTAGTACCTTTCATGAACTTTTCTAATTTAATGGAAGTACTCTTGAGATCTTCATTTTCTAGTCTAAGGTTTTCACAACTTAAACAACCTAAATCAGCTTCTTTATTTTTCTCAAGCTTAGCTAATTTCACTCTTAGCTCACTAATCTCATTTTCAAGATTAGTTCTAGTTGATTTTAGCACTTTGTTCTTTTCAATGAACTTAAGGCTAAGTTTATGTAAATTGTTATATTGGACTTCTAATTCAATATCATCTAGAGTATCATTGCTATAGTATTCGGTTTCGGAATGTACCTCTTTAGAAGTGTGTGCCATGAGACATTTCTCGTCTTTAGGGTTGTCATCAACTTCTTCACCACTATCGCTCCATGAACCTCCAATGAATGTCGTGTGGTTCTTGTCGCGTAATGGCTTAGGACATTCACCGATGGAGTGGTTAAGATCACCGCATCTAAAGCATTTCCTATCACCCTTGTCATTCTTGAAAAAACGGTTTTTGGAGAAGGCTTTCTTGTCATTGCTTGGTTGCCTCACGTGTTGACCTCGTCTTTTGAAGAACTTCTTGAAATCTTTAACGGCCATAGCATATTCCTCATCATCACTATCTGAGGAGGAACTATCATGATTGCTTTGCGCCTTTTTGGCCTTGAGTGCTAGAGACTTTCTTTCACTCTTGGTTTTCATCATTTCCGAGTCCTTCAAGATTATCATTTCATGAACCTTTAAGTTACCAATAAGTTCATCAAGTGATAGTGTGGTGAGATCCTTTGATTCTTCAATCGATGTGACTTTAGCTCTCCACTTGGGATGCAACGCCCTAAGAAACTTCCTAACATAGTTCTTGCTAGAGGAACCTTCATCAAGTTCTTTTAGACTAGTAATAATAGTGTTAAAAATGCACTATCTATAGTTTCATCTTCTAAGATGACAAATTGTTCATATTGTTGAAGAAGAAGATCGATTTTACTTTCTTTGACTTGGCTATTACCTTGGTGGGTTACTAAAAGAGTGTTCCAAATTTCTTTAGCGGTTTTACACATAAAAATCCTTTCGTACTCTTTCTTTGGTAAAACATTATAAATCATCATTTTAGCCTCATTATTTTTAACAAGTTTCTTTTTAGTATCATCATTAGCTTTGTCAAAAGTGACATATTCTTTTTTTTAGAAACTTCACTATATTAATAAGGTAAAAATCACCAATGGTAATAACATGCGAAAGATCTAAATCTTTTGATTTCACATAAGTCTCAAATCTATTTTTCCAATAAATAGAACTATCGATTCTAAAAAGTGGTGGTCTTTGCATAGACTGCCCTTTTAGGTACTTGTTGGAATCCATAGATCGATTTAAGTTTTAAAATACAATATTTTTTAAAGAAGCTTGAGCAACAACTCTATGATACCAATTGTAGAAACTAGAAGGGGGAAGGGGGGGGGGGGGTTGAATAGTTTCTTAAAAATTTACTTGTTAAATAAGAGTTTTCAAAAATCCTTTTTAAAAACTTAGACTTAAGCAAATATGTGAAATCTTCTTATACACAATATGGACAATGAATAGTTCAACTAAACTAATAATCACAAGTATATGCAAGACAGAATAATGAATGTAAAGAGATAAGGAAAAGAAAGATCAAACCGAACACCAAGGATTTATAGTGGTTTGGCAACGAAGCTCACTCCTCGTTCCTACTCCACTCCTCGAGTACACCTTACTTGAGAGTTCACTAATCAACAAGCTCCTTATGATGGAGAAAACCGTACATGTCGCTTAACCAATTTCGACTATAAGCTAAAAGTCGAGTCCTAATCTTAGCTAGAACCAATCTACACCAATATACTTTAAGGACTAAGTATTAACCTCAATACATACACAATAACCAAATAGATACAACTACTTGGATCTTCACAACTATGACACAACAATAAATAAATAAAATTTGATCTTCAATAGATCTTTGAGGTAGACACAACACTTCAAGGATGAAAGTGTTCTTCTCTTTGCACTTGAAGAGGAAGAGGTGGGAGGAGAAAGATTCACTTCTAAACAAGTAGTAATCAACCAAATAATCAAGGATTTGAGTGATTTAAGAAGTATGAAAGAATATGAGATTATATGTGGAAAAGAGGTGAGGAGAAAATTTGAAAATGATCCACTATTTATAAGACAAGGCTCAAACGGCTATATATGACCGCGGTTCCTTAAAGGCACCAGTGGTTACTTATCAATAAAGAACCGCCTAGCTATTTTGCGAACCGCAGGCATAGAGTCCGCTCCCTTTTGCCTTTTAGTAGGGTTGTTCATATCTGGTGATAAAAATATCTTCAAAGGATATTCCAAACCAAGATAGAATATGTCATTTTCAAATTTACAAATATTTAATCTAATAAAACATTTTCTTAAAAATAAAGTTTAATAAAAACTTTGTCACACTTAATAAAATGCGAGTTTTAAGAAAAATTAAATCCTTGATCATTTAATTAGAATGAATACTTGTTTGTTCATACCTTAAGCGATAATGGTTGAAATGAAAAATACTTGAACTCAAGAATTTGTTTTTCGTTGTTTTCGTAAATGCTTATTTTAATATATTGTCGTAATCAAAACAAAACGAGACCGAAAAATGCAACTAACGTTTTTAGGAATCATTACATTAACAATACTTATTTTGTCATTCAGTACCCTTTGCTTGTCTGTCAGTACTTAGCTTCAAAGCACTCTTATAGGCTACCCAATCTCGATCCAAACAAACCAAGTACTCCTCTAATTAGTTCCTAACTATATACAACAATATTGTACATCCTCCCTTGACATATGCAACCTAATGATTCAACATTCTAATATTTGCCACCAAGAATCAAGTGTTTCACTCTAAGACCAAACATATTGAAACAAGGCACCACTTAATAAGAGATGCTTATGATAAAAATCTTGTACTGTTTCTGAATATACATATGACATATGCAACCTAATGATTCAACATTCCAATATTTGCCACCAAGAACTGAAACCTGGTAAGATTAAATGTTTTGGTCAACAAATCAGCTACATTGTCATCTGTATGAATCTTTAGCAAATGTACAAGCTTTTTATCATAAGCATCTCGTATGAAGTGGTGCCTTATCTCAATATGCTTGGTCTTATAGTGAAACACTGGATTCTTCACAATACATATGGTGCTCTCGTTATCAATGAAGATTTTTGTGTTCGTGAAGTTGAACCCATAGTCTAGCATTTGATTCCGAAACCACCACACATGCCTACGACAATAGGCAACAACAACATATTATGCTTTAGTAGTATAAGTAGTCATAATGGTTTGCTTCTTGCATGGTTGGCTTCATATAGATAGTTATAGGTGTGTATGCAAATGATTTAGGTTTAGTAAACGTCACCATGTTAGATATTTATTGTTTTCATACGAGTTTTAGCTAATACAAACAAAAACGCTTACACATCTAATCATCAAAGGTGACAGCCAATTGAAAATAGGAGGGGCAACATGAGGAGTAGTGCATGAATAGATGAACACATTTCTTTGACCAATGAATTTCCACAAGTTGATTAATGTAATGGTAGTTATTACACAAGACCGCCCTCTCAAATTATATAACACAATTGCTTTTGTAAAATATAAAAATAAGTACCTCTCTTACCTCTAAACTTTTATACTATTGGCATGAACCTCCCACACTATTTCCTTATAAACGACGCTAACCCTGCCTGAGTACTTGCCTATACTAAACTGCAACAGTCAGGTACATTACATAAGGGTTCGTAAAAAATTTATGTTTGCCACCACCACGACATTAAGTTTTTGATGTCGCCGCTTAAAGAATGGCTCTATCTAGCATCCGACTAGCTTATGTATTCTCATTTGATATTCCGTTTTTCATTATGAAATCGTGAACCTACCATCATCACCGGAATCACTCACTCGACTCTTTTTTTAATCTTTAGTACTAGGTATAAATCTCGTGCATGCACGAGCTCACAAATAAATCAAATCTTATTTACTATAATATTTTAGTTTAATATATGGATCTATGAAAAAAAATTGGCATAATATTTTATAATTGTAATATTATTTCATATATTAATTATGCATTTTGTTTTACATAAAGAAATTCATTTTGTATGATACAAAATCTAGAGGTTACAAAATTGTAAAAGGTATTTGTTAATTTTTTCCAAAAGTTATTGAAAAAATATGAAAAATATCATTAATCATTTATTTGATTTATTAAACAAAAAATATTATTGATAATGATAATGGGCTTAGAATGCTAGTAGCTCAAAACTCTTATCTTATGACCCAACCAGGTCCAATAACCCAAAACAGCCACCTTGAAAAACCCTAGACAGAAACACACAACCAAAATCCCCATTTCATTGCGGCTGCAACAACAACAACAACACACACACAACCTTTGAAGAAAAACAACAAAAACCATGGTAAATAAAAACACCAACACATACATCAAATCTTATGTTATGATTTACATCAGTTTGTGTGATTAAGTTTTTTTTTTATAATGTTTTCAGGCGCCAAAGAAGGAGAAGGCACCCCCAGCATCCAAGCCCGCCAAGTCTGGTGGTGGTAAGCAGAAAAAGAAGGTCATCTTTTTTTTAATATATTTTTTTGTTTTTATTTTAGTGATTTGTTTGATGATTTTTAGTTTAAGGGGTGTCTGTTTGAGGGGCGTTTGTTTCGGCTTATATAGCGGGCTTATGGCTTATTTGGTTTTCGGCTTATGTTTCATAAGTTCACTTTTTTTCTTAGGCTTATTTTTAAACTTTTTATAAGTTTATTATGTCATAATAAACGTATAGAAGCCTAAAAGTTTCAAAATAAACCACAAAAAAGTGAGCTTATGAAACTTAAGCTGAAAACCACATAAGTCATAAGCTCGCTATATAAGCCTAAACAAACACCCCCTAAGCTGAAAACCACTTAATTCATTAGCACGCTATATAAGCAGAAAAAGAAATACAATTTTTTTAAATGTTTTGTTTTTTCCAATATTGAAAATTTATTTATTATCAGTTATTTGAGTGATTTGTAGTTATGTTTTGGATTATAGTCTGTTATATAATGGTTGTGTTGCATATATAGTCTAAGGGGTGCTTGTTTTGGCTTATATAGCGGTGTTATGGCTTATTTGGTTTTCGGCTTATGTTTCATAAGCTCACTTTTTTTTGGTTTATTTTGAAAGCTGATGATATAAGCTTATTATTTCATAATAAGCTTTTATAAGTTGAAAGCTTTCAAATTAAGCCACAAAATCGTGGGCTTATGAAACGTAAGCTGAAAACATATAAGTCATAAGCCTGCTGTATAATCCGAAACAAACACCCCAAGCTTATTTGTATCCGGCTTATATTTCACAAGCTTAGATTTCTGGTTTATTTTGAGACATATGTGCTTTTGTATTGTAAGTTATGATATAATAAGCTTATATAAACCCATAAGCCTCAAGAACCGTAAAATTTGAGTTTATAAAATATATGGCGAAATCAAATAAGCTCGTATCTCCAAAATGGGGTTGTTTGTTTGGGCTTTTTTGGTTTTTTGCTTATGTTTCATAAGCTGACTTTTTGTGGCTTTTTTTCAAACTTTCCGGCTTATGTAAAGCTTATAATGTTATTATAGGCTCATATAAGCTTATCATGTCATGATAGGCTTTTATAAGGCGAAAAAGTTTTGAAAAAATCCACAAAAAGAGAGCTTGTGAAACATAAGCTGAAAAGTAATTAAGTCATAAGCCTAAACAAACGTTTTAGTTGTAATTTTGCTAGTTGCTATTTTCATAGTTGTATCTGGGTTTTGATTTTTTTTTTTTCGGTGTTGGAACTTTTTAAATGCAAGTTGAGTGATGTATTGCTTGGGTATTAGTTGTTGATCTGTAGCGAAATTTGTGACTATTTGCATTGAGTTTAGGACGTTTAGAATGCGATTTGATTTATTGTTTTGGTGAGGTATTTGTAGTTGATTAAGAGTGAAAGGTGTGTTCTGATTGTTGATTTTGAGCTCAGAACATTTTAGTGTTGGTCAAGGGGGAGTTTGTTTGAGCTTATTATATCACAATAAAATTTTAGAAAATATCAAAAAAAAGTTTGAAATTTTAGAAAATATCAAAAAAAGTTTGAAATTTTAAGCTTATGAGTTATATGTCAAAATAAATAAGCTAATAAGCCCACAAATAAGCTTAAACAAACACCCTCTAAGTAATGTGATATGCTTAGATAGCAGTAGTTTGTCTATACCAGAAGTTGTGTTTTGGTTAACGGTTTGGTCTTGGGACTTTTTAAAATGCGGATTGAGTAATGTTTTGTTGAGCAATTGGTTGTTGTTCTATAGGACTTGGTGTTTTCTGAGTATTAAAATCGAGTTTGGAACTTTTAAAATGAAAGTGAAATAATGTTCAGATGGAGTGTTCGTAGCTGGTTTTTTTTTGTGTCAAAATTATGTTTTGGATACTGCTGCTGAGTTTGGAACATTCTTTTAGTTACGAGTTGAGTAATGTGGTGCTTAGGTAGGCAGTTGTTGGTCTATAACAGAAGCTGTGTTTTGATTATTTTAGACTCATAGAAGTCTGTGGTAGTGTTTACTTTAGATGTGAGTATTATGTGAGCAAGTACTCTTAGCCAACTGATGGAATCAGTTGCTTTTTTATTTGTTTGATAAAATTGAGATTAAACATAGTGTGTCGATCATATGCATCATCTGTAGTTTGGAAAGTCAAATGAGGAAACATGATAATTAATGATTTTTTCTAATCTTTTGATGAATGGAGATTAAGATTGTTAACG
Organism: Glebionis coronaria; assembly: GCA_025667525.1. Classification (NCBI taxonomy): domain Eukaryota; kingdom Viridiplantae; phylum Streptophyta; class Magnoliopsida; order Asterales; family Asteraceae; genus Glebionis; species Glebionis coronaria. The sequence continues at coordinate 45,792,042 of CM046875.1, forward strand.
GATATTGTTTGGTTGTCTTGCAGAAGTGGAGCAAGGGAAAGCAAAAGGAGAAGGTTAACAACATGGTTTTGTTCGATAAGGCTACCTATGACAAGCTTCTTACTGAAGCTCCAAAGTTCAAGCTCATCACTCCTTCCATCTTGTCAGACAGACTAAGGGTATTTGTTTATGCTTTTTACTAATCAATCCTGTTATCATTACCATAAATAAGCTTGGATATCATGTACATTTGCGTCTTATCCAATGAGTCAAATTTCTTTAAAGTTTTTGTATTAGTTTATTAATCTTCTACTTCTATGCAGATCAATGGATCATTGGCACGCAAGGCAATCAAGGATTTGATGGCACGAGGTGCAATCAGGATGGTGTCTGCTCACTCTAGCCAGCAGATCTACACCAGGGCCACCAACACTTAAGAGTCAATGTCCGTCAAGGCATGATTATCTAGTTTCTGTTCCAGTTTTTTGTTTATTGTAACTGTTAAGAAGCTTATTTCGTACTTTGGTCTTCTTTAATGTCTTACTATGATTAAGGTTGAATTTTAAGAGGTAGCATTGGATTTTAAATGTTTCTGGTCTCTGTTTTAGTTACTTCTCCTGGTGTTTGTTAAATTGTGGTCTAACCGAAGTTTTTGACCATTATAGCACTTCTTGGTAGTTCTGTTTGTTGAAATGGTTTTTTTAGGTAAAGGGGAATTCTCTGGTTAAATAATTGTGATGGTTAGTTTGAGTAAAAAGGGGAATTCCCTGTTAAAATAATTTGTTGCTGGTTAGTTTGTGAATAAACCACAAATAGCATACAAACTAACAGTGTTTTGACAGTTTGATTATATATTTGGTTCTGAGTCGAGTTCGATGTCACTTTTGTATTGTGGCTCTCCGAAGGTTAGGGTTATGGGTTTCAACATCTGTGCTCCCGGTTATACAATATCGCCGTGTGGTTGCAATGGTTAGCTTAGCAGTAATTAGGAAATGCAGATTGTATTATTTGACAGTTTGGTTAGACATGTGTTTCCAAATCGACTTTGAGGACACTTTGTACTAGTATGCATTTTAACCCGTGACAATTTGATTAAGATAACCAGCAATAGTCGGTACAGACCAAAGTTCTCTGTTGAATTTATAGAAATCAGACAAGGCATGCAAGATTAAGCTGGTAGCCGATGTCGTGATTGAAGCTCGAAAACAAATCTTTTACCAATATAATGGTTGATGTACTCGAATCACTCTTGAGTCACCCCTAGAGAAGTAACGTGATCTACGACAATCAACATCCAGTAGATACTAACTAACCAAAAGATCATACGGCTCATAGCTTAAGCCGTCAAGGTGTTGATTATCAAGTTAGCATATCTGCAACTAATAATCTTGATTCACCGACCGTAATTTTTTTTTATGTTAATCATCACAGACTCACAGTGGATCACTGATAGCCTCAACTTTTTACAAGTCACATTTCAAATCCAGTTTGGAACACAGACAAGCTTATATGTATGGCTTTTATTTAATTTTCAAAATATGCTTATAAAAACAAGCATGTTCAAATAAAATATTAAGCCTAACCTTCTGAGTAGTGAGAAGTGACAACCCATGCTAAAAGGAGACCAAAACAAAATTTGGTAAAAAGTGGCCTTAATGGTCTTTCGAAGTTATCTTAAGAGTTTAAGTATGTTTCTCACCCTTTTGTTGACAAAACACCTGATGTCGTTCTCATCACTTTTGTGAATCAACTTAAAAATTCAACCAAAAGGTGCCTTGGATGACAATGACACAAAAATGTAACTTACTTGTAGAGGTGTCAAAATGGTTTGGGTTGGGTCATGGGTCTTAGACGGGTTTGGGTTTAGATGGGTTTTTAGGAGGATGAGTTTAGATGGGTTTGGGTCTAGATGGGTTTGGGTTTAAACGGGTTTGGTTATAGATGGGTCTTTAGAAAAAGGTTGGGATTTTGGGTTTTTTTGGGTTTATATAGTTGTTTAGGAGAAAGTTGAGTTTCTTAATCACTTTTTTATGATCATGACATTCCTTTATTTTCTCTTGTTATATTTTTTTTAATTGTAAATTATTTTTCTAACAATTTTTAATTAAACATTTTTTAAACGATTTTTTTTAACATTATTTTTTTCTAATTTACGTTTTCATCAATATTTTTACGTTTTCGTCAGTAAATTTACGTTTTCATCAGTATTTTTACTTTTCGTCAATAAATTTACGTTTTCGTCAGTAATTTACGTTTTCGTCAGTAGGTTGTCGTTTTTGTCCGTAATTTGACGTTTTCGCTAGTAATTTGACGTGTTCATCAGTATTTTTACGTTTTCGCCAGAAATTTTACGTTTTCGTCACAAATTTTACGTTTTCGTCAGAAATTTTACGTTTTCGTCATAAATTTTACGTTTTCGTCATAAATTTTACGTTTTCGTCAGTAATTTTACGTTTCGTCAGTAAATTTACATTTTCGTCAGTAGATTGTCGTTTTTGTCAGTAATTTGACGTTTTCGCTAGTAATTTTACGTTTTCATCAGTATTTTTACGTTTTCGCCAGAAGTTTTACGCTTTCGTCAGAAATTTTACGTTTCTGTCAGAAATTTTACGCTTCCGTCAGAAATTTTACGTTTTCGTAAGAAATTTTACGCTTTCGTCAGAAATTTTACGTTTTCGTCAGCAATTTTACGTTTTCGTTCGTATTTTTACGTTTTCGTCAAAAACTTTACGTATTCGTCAGAAATTTTACGTTTTCGCCAGAAATTTTACGTTTTCGTCTGTAAATTTACGTTTTTGTCATAAATTTTACGTTTTCGTCAGTAAATTTACGTTTTCGTTTGAAATTTATGTTTTCATCAGAAATTTTAAGTTTTCGTCAGAAATTTTACGTTTTCATCTGTATTTCTACGTAATCAGAATTTCTGACGAAAACATAAAATTGCTGACGAAAACTTAAAATTTTTGACGAAAACGTAAAATTTCTGACGAAAACACAAATTTACTGACGAAAACATAAAATTTATCACGAAAATGTAAAACTTCTGACGAAAACGTAAAATTGTAGGATATGTAAATCTTGCTTATGTTTTAGAGAGAGAAGGAGATAGAGAGATGGTGAGAACACACACACTTAGAGAGAGAAAGTGAAAGAGAAACACCTTTTTACTATGTGAGATTATGAAGTGAACCACACCGAGAGGGTTTATATACCCAAGTCTTATGATGGGCTTGGGCTTACATATTGGGCCGTCCATACATAACATGGACTAGGCCTTTCCTTGTTAATTAATATAAAGATAACTAAACTACGAGCTACTGCTTAATATATTGTCGGAGTGACCGAATCTTCCTAAATATGTAAAAACGTATTTCCAACAATCTCTCCCTAAGGGAGGTCACTCCAAACAAGGGCGTTACCCAAGTTACAATAATAAAATAAACCTAGCATACTATGCTTGTCTTGAGCTCGTAGTCTTCGTCTTTCTTTTCTTTTTCTTTTCAGGTGAACCTGCTGATGTGATCTTTGATATCAATCTTTAGCATTAATCTCTTGCCTTGATCTTGTGCATCCTTCACTTGTGATCTTCGCCTCTTCGTGACATCACGTCCCACATACTTATACCTTAGTAATTCTTGAAAGCTTCAGAGTTCGATACAGCGGAAGACTTGACTTTTAGGCTTTCTAGAATTAGATGAAGTATTAAGTGCATAAAGTATAAGCATGCGGGGACGACTTCTTCTTGGATTCCGCAACGCCACCGTCCTCAAATGCCGCAACATAAATAGACACGAACGAAATAACTTTGAACATTTCATTCTTATTCGGTAGCATTTTACCTCCGGTCGGTGAAGACCGTTGGACGATATAAAATATCGTACTTGTGGCAGGTAGATTTAATGAAAAATCTCCTTGACAAGATTTCGCGGGTAAACCCGTTCTCATTACTCGACCGTCCAAAGCTGACTGCGAATGTAAAGAGTGAATCATTTGGATAAAATTTATCCGCATGATTGAAGCCGTCAATTTTGATTCCTGGAACAAGTGAAATTCAATGAAAGAATCGCACCATCGTTGCTTTCCAGTTGTCACGAGCTTGATTCATATCGAATCTTGCAAGTTACCTACCAAGTGCTGTTTAAGGTTAACACTAGAAGGATTTCCACTCATCACTGTGAACACTAGAGTGTCACTCTGAGTGTTCTGGCAAGATCACTAAGATATTGCGTAGAGGCCTGGAACGTGTTTAAAATCAGTTAAGAATTAAACCACTGTTGCTTTCCAGTTATTACAAGCTTGATTCATAAAGAATTGCACAAGTCACCTACCATAAGCTTTTTGATATTCGCTCAAGAAGGATTTCCATCTTCATTGTAAATACTTTCGTATTACTCGGATGTTCAGGCAAGGTCATGAAGATTTTGCGTAGGACTCTTTAGATCTTTCTTACTTTTCACAGTGTGTGAAGAAGCAAGGAAATATGAAAGTGTGCCCTAATGAGATATGTGATGATCTCAAATGGCTCTAGACTCGATCGTGCATTTTGGATTTTAGTGACCGGAGGCTGGAGAGGAGTGCCACCATTTCAATACCAATTTATTCGGAGTGAATAAATCGATAGATAACGTGTTGTCTCCGTGTGATTAAAACAAATATCTTTTAAGAGATATCTAAGTTAGCTGGGATGGGTTGTGCATTGCATCACTGGGTCCATGATGTCTATCTTCAATATCGAGCATCATTAAAATGATCTTAATAGCATATGTGTTGACCCGGTTTCTGCCTAAGGTTGTAAGGAGGGCTTCTTTCTTTACACCCTTTATCTTTACAATTCTTTTTCATTCTTCAACCCCTTCAATGCTTACCAATACTTCATAACTAGCACCTTGTTGTGATTGTTCCAGTGCTAATTTAAGTACTTGGTCGGCATTCAGCTACGTTCACAATCTTTCTCCATCTTTCATAAGGACTACTATTTCTAGCTATGGAATGTCCTTGGGAAGATTCCTCCGGTTTTGGAAGAATCATTGGACTTAACCTTTCCTACCATCCTTATGTCACCACAATCTTCATCGTCGTGAAATAAATGGGTTTTGGGTAAGTATATGTCACCATGAAAATCCATTTTGATATGCAAATCCGTTTTGCTCCCCCTTAACATATGCCACGATATTCGAAAACATTTCGCATATGTCAGGATGAGCCAGCACATTAAGTCAAACCATTTGTGATAATTTCCCATATTAAATCACATTTTCTCCCCCATATTAAAAATATTAACCCAATCGATGTTTTTAATATCTGTTGATTTAATGAAGTTTTAACAAAGGTTTTGGGAAGAAAAATGCAAGTCCGTTTTATCTTCATGATACCAACTGTATGAGATATGATACCGATTTGTAACATGATCACATATTCACCATATTAGAAAAAAAATTGACAAGGTTGGACAGGATTGAAGAGAACATAATATGATAAGATCAAATGGTTCTTATCAGCATATGTTGGTCGCCTCGTCACGTCTGAAGTCATCTCTTGACACCACGTGTACGATTGGTATTGTTGTCTTGACACCAGTTAGTGAGCTTGGCACGTTCGGCATCGAAGATTCTGAATGCTTGACAATTGCTCCCCCTCAATTGTTGACCCGTGTTCTATTGAAAGAGCTGTAGTCGCCGTTTGAGTAGTCGCATCGTCGAGTATGTAGATACCAATTGTAGATATCTATGGTTGTAGAGATGATAACTTCATGAAAACAAGACTTCTCTTGTTTTAACAAATAAATGCACTGAAGCGTACATAAATTTGTGTTAGACCAAGTTATAAAGTAAACTTGATCCCTTAAAAGGTTTTAAAGTAAACCTTGCCTGAGAAAATTAATTCCCGTTGTGAGCCAAAGCTTTCATAAGAAATACTTGACTTTAATGTGAAAAACCGGGTTGCAGTCTGAAATAACTGCAAGTCATATAGGCATGTTTTATGAAATATTTACAACTTTTGTACGAACTCTATTTATGGCGCCGTGTCAATATTAATCAACATTTCTAAGGCCATAAATATTATCGTACCAAAAGACATGCCTTTGAAAAATAAAATAAAAATATTTTTGGATTTTTCTAGGTTTTTCAATTTTTATTGTTTTTATATGGTTTTATATTTTTGTATTTTGCTTTTGTGGATAAAAAATATAAATAATATATACAGATGATCACCAAGGATACGGAGAATAGTTTACCACCACTATTCTTTCGCTTCATCTACCAGTTCCTTTAGAGTCTCAGGCGAGAAGGTTCTCATTCCTAGCTTGTCGGCCAAAAATTCCATTCGAGCGCGATCTAATGCCTTCGTGAAAATATCCGCCAATTGATACTCAGATCGGGCAAAGTAAAGCTCGATCACTCCATTTTCCACTTGCTCCTTGATGAAATGGTAGCGAATGTCAATATGCTTCGACCGGGAGAATTGAACATTGTTGCAGCATAAGGCAATTGCACTTTTGTTGTCGCAGTACATCGGAATCTTGTTGAAACCTAGACCATAGTCGGTTAATTGTGATCTCATCCAAAGAATTTGAGCACAACAACCAGACATAGCTATGTATTCTGCTTCCGTACTTGAAATTGCAACGCTTTTCTGCCTTTTCGATGCCCAACTGATTAATCGATCTCCTAGTAGTTGCGAAGTTCCACTCGTGCTACGCCTTGTATATTGACAACCCGCGTGATCCGCATCTGCATATGCCATTAGTGCAATAGAAGAGTCCTTCGAATACCAAAGTCCCTGATTAATGGTTCCTTTAAGATATCGAAATATCCGTTTAACAGTAGCTAAGTGTAACTCAGTAGGCCTAGTTTGATACCGAGCACACATACAGATAGCAAACTGAAGATCATGTCGACTGGCTGTGATATACAGAAGGGTACCGATCATTCCACGATAAAGTGTCAGATCAACGGCAACTCCATGTGGATCTGCATCAAGCTTAGTTCGTTCCACCATTGGAGTATCCACGGGGTCGCAAGATTCCATCTTATATTTCTTAAGAGATTCAAGGGCATACTTGGATTGATTGATAAAGATGCCTCTGGGACTTTGAGATATCTGAAGTCCTAAGAAGAATGATACCTTGCCCATCATTGACATCTTAAACTTGGAAGACATGAGTGTCCCAAACTCATCCGATAAGGTTTGGGTCGAGGCTGCAAATATAATATCATCAACATATATTTGTACCATAATCATATCTTTACCTCGTTTCTGAATGAACAACGTGGGATCCACCTTGCCTTTAGCGAAGCCTTGTGTGATGAGGAATTGTGACAATAGATCATACCATGCGCGTGGAGCTTGCTTCAACCCATAGAGAGCCTTCTTAAGCTTCTACACATGATTAGGATAATTAGGATACACAAAACCATCCGGTTGTTGAACAAAGACATCTTCCTTGATTTCACCATTAATAAATGCCGTCTTCACATCCATCTGATAGACGATCATATTCATATGGGCTGCATAAGCGAGAAATAGTCTAATAGCTTCCAAACGGGAAACAGGTGCAAAGGATTCCATAAAGTCGATACCCAATAATTGCTTGTATCCACGAGCTACTAGTCGAGCTTTGTTCTTCAATATTCCGCCTAACTCGTCGAGTTTCACCTTGTAAACCCATTTCAAAGTGAGTAACTGCACTTGATCCGGGCATGGGACAAGTGTTGGAAATTTAGTGCAATTGTGGGATCGAGTCATACTTGTAAATGGGTTTGGAGGTACGGAGTGTACACCCATTATGTCCCTGACCTCCCTGGACTCAATATAGTGGTTGAAAGTTCATCAGGAGGAAGCTGCTCCTGGTTAGGAAGTTGTTCATGGTTAGGAAGTTGCTCCTGGTTAGGACGTTGCTCCTGGTGATGCACAAAGTCTTTGTAACCTCTTTGACCAATCAATGAGGGTTGAATATTGACTTGATGACCAGGTTTATGGTCATGTAACCACTATGCTTTCATGTTGGTAATTATGAGCTTAATTGGCCGATTAATGCTCTTAAATACCATTGACTATGAGTTACATCCTTATAGGACTAGGATCACTATAAATAGTGATCATATTTGCATGATGAAAAATACAGAAACAAGAAACACTTACACGCACAGAGTTCTTGATTTGTGTCTAAAATAAGAACTAACTCTTGGTTTTATCCCAAGGAGGTATTCGTGTTAACCCAGGCATAGGGTCGAATAATCTTATTTGGAAAGTGATTACACGACTTCAAGAGATATCCGGTAACCATTCATTGGTACGTAGTTAGGCTATTGATTATCTTCACCCTGTTGGAACGAAGTAAACCCCAACAATCAAAGAAGATTATACTGTGATAATCAATGGCGGCGACAATGAAGCATATGGTGGCTAACTTCTCCAAACTGGACAAGTTTGAAGGGGTTGATTTTAGGAGATGGCAGAAGAAGATGCACTTTCTTCTTTCTACCATGAACGTGGTGTACCTGCTGACCACTCCCATTCCTGATGGTGGTGATGATGCTACTTTGGAGGAACTGAGGAAAAGGAGCAAATGGGAGAATGATGATTATGTGTGTCGCAGCATAATTCTCAATGGTATGTCTGATTCTTTATTTGATATTTACCAAAATGTTGAATCTGCTAAAGAACTATGGGATTCCTTGGAAGCCAAATATATGGCTGAGGATGCATCAAGTAAGAAGTTCCTTGTGAGTGATTTCACAAATTACAAAATGACTGATTCAAGACCACTCATGGAACAATACAATGAACTTCTTGGAATACTTGGCAGATTTTACACAACATAAAATGAACATGGATGAGACCATTCAGGTCTCGTGTTTCATTGACAAACTACCTCCTTCTTGGAAAGATTTCAAGCACACCTTGAAACATAAGAAGGAGGAGTTAACTCTTGTTGAGTTGGGCAGTCATTTGCGCATTGAGGAATCCCTCAGGGTGCATAAAAGTGATAAGCCAAAGAGCAACAATGTTGCTGGTTCATCTGTTGTCAATATGGTGGAGCATAACAACTCCACTAGGTACAATGACAACAAGGGCAAACGTAAGCATCAGGATAACACCAAAGCTAATGCTAACAAGAAGTCATCAGTGGCTTGTTGGAAGTGTGGGAAACCTGGACACTTCAAAAGGGATTGCAAAGGTGTTAGCATTAACAACCAAGCTAATGGATCAGGCACAAAAGGTCAGAATATGTTTAATGAATCTCTCCAGATTTATTATGTTACATATGTATCTGAAGCTTACTTTGTGCAGGATGATGATGTTGCGTGGTGGGTTGACTTTGGAGCAACAGTACATGTGTGTAAGGATAGATGCTGGTTCAAGACTTATGAGTCAATGAATGATGGATCTATTCTTCACATGGGAAATGAGTCAACAGCCCTAGTGCATGGACGTGGTTGTGTAGATCTTAAATTTAGTTCTGGAAAGATTGTTTCTTTGTTTAATGTTTTGCATGTTCCTAATATTAGGAAGAACTTGGTTTCTAGTAGTGTTTTGAATAATTGTGGTTATAAACAAGTGATTGAATCTAATAAATTTGTTTTATCGAAACATGGTGTGTTTATTGGTTTTGGCTATTTGAGTAATCAAATGTTCAGGCTTAATATTGATTCTAGTATAAATGTTGATTCTGTCCTGATGACTACCACTAAACTGAATGATTCATCACTATGGCATGCTAGACTAGGCCATGTCCACTATAATAGGATGCAAGATATGTCTAAGGATGGGTTAATTCCAGCTTTTGACATGGACACTGATAAGTGTCAGACTTGTATGCTGAACAAAATTACTAAGAAACCATTTCAGGATGTAAAACGTGAAACTACAGTTTTGGAGCTAATCCATAGTGACCTATGTGATTTGCATGCTACTCCCTCATTAGGGAATAAGAAATACTTGGTAACATTTATTGATGATGCTTCTAGGTTTTGCTATGTTTATTTGTTACATACTAAGGATGAAGCATTAGATAAATTTAAAGTATTTAAAACTGAAGTTGAATTACAACAAGGAGTCCAAATCAAAAGATTTAGGACTGATAGGGGAGGTGAGTACATGGATACTTTGTACTTTGAGTCTGTTGGAATCATCCATGAGACAACTGTTCCCTATACTCCACAACAAAATGGTATATCTGAAAGGAAAAATAGAGTACTAAAACAGATGGTTAACTCCATGTTGTCCTACTCAGGACTGAGTCAAGGGTTTTAGGGAGAAGCTATGTTAACAGCTTGCTATTTATTAAATAGGGTTCCTAATTAAAGGAACAGGATTACCCCTTATGAACTCTAGACTAAAAGGAAACCAAACTTGAACTACCTCAAAGTTTGGGGTTGTAGGGCTGTTGTAAGACTCCCTAATCCAAAGGTGAAAACCTTGGGTGAAAGAGGCATTGAATGCATCTTTGTTGGATATGCTGAGCATTCCAAGGCTTATAGGTTCTATGTTATTGAACCTAATGATTCAGTTTCAATAAACTCAATCATTGAATCAAGGGATGCTAACTTTGATGTAACATCCCCAAATTACCACGCAGCGGAATGTCCACATTGGGTGTTACTCATAGCACATCACGCACAATCATAGAAAACAATCCCAAAAGAGACGTTAAAATGTATAAATATAACATTGTCTAAAATATTTTCCATCCCAAAAGATACCATCAGAGTAGCGTTTTAGTCCCATAAAACCGTTACCAACACAACATGTTCCTCAACATACTATAATTAAATTGTTAATTTAAAAAGGATGAAAAATAAATGAAGTTTAGACAAGTAAGCACCAACTCCCTCCTTGCATGCTCCGCTGCTATCCATCTTGATTACCTGAAATACATGCTTAAAAGGATCAACACAAAGGTTGAGCGAATCTATAGGTTTTGCAAATCATCGTTTGAACACAAGTATATAAAAAGCAATTTCATTTATGGTTCCTTTGTGTGACCCTACGTTGGTATACGAGTCCACACCAATTCATTATACTCAACGTACCAATTCCAATGCAACACAATTCCCTGGTGTTCAACATACCAATTCCATTGTACTCAACGTACCAATTCCAATGCAACACAATTCCCTGGTGTTCAACATACCAATTCCATTGTACTCAACGTACCAATTCCAATGCAACACAATTCCCTGGTGTTCAACATACCAATTCCATTGTACTCAACGTACCAATTCCAATGCAACACAATTCCCTGGTGTTCAACATACCAATTCCATTGTACTCAACGTACTAATTCCATTGTACTCAACGTACTTGTTATAATCAAAACAACATTTAAGTTTAAGCAATCATTCAAAAGACTTGTGTTCTAGTTGTTTCAAATAGCATGTACTCCCCCTCGCGGGTTAAAATCATTTAAATCCAGTATAAAAGCGAGGCTATAGACTCACCTTAGATGATATACGAAGCTAGTAGTAGTAGTGATCGCCGAAGTGAAGATGCCTCCCAAATATACACGTCAAAAGCCGCCACCTAACAAATAAGGTGCGCGCTTAACAACATACTCAAGTATCTCAAAACATACTTAGTATAATAAAACCAACGATTCAAAATAATATGTACATAGACACGACCAATCAATGCAAGTGAATTCCTTCTAACTCCACGACAAGTACTAGCTTTCCAAGACTAGCACCTTCGATGTTGATCCATCTCAAGATGCCAAATCAACACGGCTCAAGTACCCTAAATGGGTCTCCAATCTCAGAATATACACTCTTACATAAGACTTATATCCTTTTAACACTTTGAGAAGCTAATAGATTAGCCTCTCGCCTCAACTATGACGCGAGGTTAAGTACCTCCCAAAAATACTCAGCCGGTACTTACCAAAAGTACACGCTGTTTTACCATACTTAAACAACTCCGTTTTCGACGAAACTTGGTGACAAACTCACTCAATATCTGTAGAAGACTCAGTTAAAATTTCATCAAATGATTCACATTTTAGACCCACCTGCTCGACACATCTTTCGACCTTAAAAACCGGACAGTTTTGCACACTTGTATCGAAAAACCGTTTTGACCTCCTTAACCAAAATCATTTACAAATCCGACTCTTGATTATGAAAATAGACTCAAAATGCTAAGTTTAGGGCCTGAGAACAGCCCTTGACCATTTTTGAAACTCAAGTTATAGTCCCCGAGATTTGACCCAATATCGACAACAATTTCGGATTGCGTCGATACTCGCCTCCCGGTACACGAATATTAAAACCTATGTAACTTTTGACTCGTTATGAGTTAGAAGCTCTACCTTATACCGAAACGAGCGTCTCGGCGACCACTACAACAATATCTAATAATACCAACACTTATCCAACATTTACTGTACGAAAATCGGGCCTAAACCTACTGATGTAAAATGACTCTTTAAAAATCATACCAACAACCAATTTGACCCATTTTAAACATCATCAATACCTCAAATATGCTATATTAATCATCTACAACAACTCATATCATCCCTAGATCACTTGCATGATTAATATTATAAAAACCCACTACACAAATCATACATGCAATACCCAAAAATTTAATATATAATAATAATAACACCTTCCACTACCTTAAGAATGGATCAAACACTTGTTCTTGAGTAAAAAATCTTTGAAAAATAAAAGTGAATGCATGTAAGTAAAAATCATACCATTAGAATCTCCATTGAATTTGGGGAATGGGTCTTTGTTTAGATTAGCTTGAATCAAGCTAGAAATCAAGGATCAAAGGGGTGTTTGTTGTGCTTGGTGTCACGGCAAGAAAAAGAAAAGAAGAGAGAGAGAAAAGTTTTGTGAAATGCATGTGTTGTGTGTGTAAAATGAGGAATAAAATTCCTTTTATATGGTGGGTGGGTAGAAATTGCAAAGTGGTGCATTCTTTTGGGCCAAGTTGTAAAATATTATTTAAAAGCGGGAAATGACTATTAGTACATTTTAAAAATATTTACGAGAGTCGGGTTTCATAAAAATATAAATCTCGTTTGTTAAATCGATCGTTTTAATAATTAAACGCACACAAAACGAAATAATAAAGTTCGACTCGACTTAAAATGTAAATGAAATAAAAATCTCAAAAATATCAAATATCGAAATAATCGATACTAAAATATAATATTTGGGCATCCATTGGCATCGCGATCACTATTAGTACTATTCAATCGTCACGACGATTAAATATATGCACACATTACCGGTTTCAACGTAAACCGTCAAACACAACAATACTCACCATTTCTTAGGAACTCAAAATACGTTACGTAGTTAGGATAAAATGATGACGTTAAGTACGGGATGTTACATTCTCACCTCCTTAAAGGAGCGACGTCCCGGCGCTCGCCTCGCCTCATACTCGTATCGCGCTCTCCTAGGAAAAACGAGGGCACTTCCTATAAAGAAATCCTCACGTTCCACGTCTCAAAATACATCGCACCTTCGTAATGAGGATCTTACTCGGTCTCAAACGCTTAACCTCTCGATCAAAGATCTCTACTGGTTCTTCTACAAAACGCAACTCGTCACCAAGTTGTACCTCACCAAAAGGGGATGAATGAGTCCTTATCCGACAGGAACTTCTTCAAGCTCGACACACGAAAATTTACACAAATTATAAGAAGCTCATCCAACGATTTTAACTTATAAACAACCGGTCCCATCCGCTGGGTGATCTTAAACGGTCCAACGCACCTTGGACTTAACTTTTCTCCATTTCCAAAACGGATTACACCTTTCCAAGGTGATACCTTAATAATTGCCATGCCTCCAACTTCAGATTTCCAACGGCTCCCTACGGTTATTGGCAAAGTTCTTCTGACGACTCCTCACGGTTTACAAGCAATTATCAATCCGTACGATCTTTTCGTAGTCTCCCAAATAGTCTCAGTTCTAATTTGTCCTTCATCTACTTTATTCCAGCAATCTGGCGATCTAAACCACCGTTCATGATCCTCACAAAAACAATCACTCCCGAAAGATAGTCGCATGGGTCGCATAAAACTCCATCGAAAACATTCTAGAAAAGAATTGAGACGAGGTAATTAGTACTAGTCGTACAAAATCACCTTATTGCGTATTCTCGAACATGCCAACCTACTACGTCAAACGCGAGTTCGTCGATACGGAAATCCTTCGGCGTATACATTGCGCTATCGGACGCATTACGATCTTATTCAAACACAAAAGACAACACCATGGACGCAAAATCAAGTCACGACATGTTTGTCAAAAGCCAAACCATGCCACATAAATAAATTCAATCGGGTTAACTCATGCTTGCTAAATAGCCAAGCCATGATAAATAAGATCACTTGACAAAACTTTCGGGTAGGTCTAGTCAATTGGAAGGTTATAAGTTAAAGGATATCCACTGACTGGATAACCATGGACGAAATATCAAAAGAAATAACAAGAAAAATATTTCGTCATCAGAGGGTGCTCACACGCGGATCCATACCGAAAAGATAATACAAAGACACCATCTCTCTTCCGCCCACGCGCATTCAAAGTCTCAATAAGCATCGTCGTTGAAGGTCAAAAAGATACTACAAGGTACGTGTTCTCCATGATCGGACGTCATTGGACAATGCCGCCTCAAGTTCTCACAACTTACGATCACTCAACTCGATCACATACCACATAAGTACCTAAAAACAAAGGTCAAACATAAACATCAAATGTAAAACTCCGTCGTTGATCATCGATAAAACCTTGGACTTGCCCTTTGATAATACAACTTGATCTCTAAAGTCTTTCCACTTGCGGTGTCGGCAACAACATACTCTTCGAAGGGAAAACGAATTTGTTAATTCCAGTCATTAAGAAATTTGGTCCATTGGCGAGAATTCACAACATATCGGGCATACCATTATCTTCTGCTCCAAGGTTCAACATGCAAAAGCGTCCCACTAACTTTTGCTTCAGCGTTCATCGTACAAGGGCGTCCCAATAATTTCAACTTCAGTGCTCAACGTGATGCATCCTATTCCTCGTTTTTAGTTCGTCATACTAGCCCCAAGAATTTCGTCATCAAGAAAAGTCTTCAGTGTCCCTTTGATAGTAGCAAGTAAAATTACAAAATCTTCACATCCACGATAAGTTGTCGTTGATAACTTGATCCTTAGTCAATCCACAAGTACACACATAAATCCTAGTGACGCTTAAGCGAGTCGCCTACTCTCGGAACGGTCAACGGTTCTTAACAACCTGCTTATAAAGCTCGCGATCATCGAGACACATTAGAAATGGTCCATCAAAACAAATCATAACTCGAGAGAAGTACAACGGGTTATTCGTACATAGATGATAATCGACGATCATCATAATGACGACAACATCGAACGATTCTTACCAACGAAATACGAGTCGAAGGAAGACGTACGCACACCAAAAATCCACAAATCGAGCCAGACATACTCGGGCCCACTCATTTATAACTCCTTGTCTACATCAAAAGGCGTCCCCCTCCATGTATACAAGAGTTTATAAATTTACGGTTCGGGAACTTATAACTTTCTTGTTCAAATGAAAAGGCGTCCCAATCCATTTCAACAAGACGATTATAAGTCATCCTACTCAAGTATTACTATCTCTCAACACGATATCATATCCAAATACCATGATAAATACAAGGTGTCAAATAAACTTACATCATGATTTCCGTATTCAAATGTCCCATTCCATTTGAATAAGGAGATCATAACGATCTAAGGTCCAGTGGTTTAAAACCTTCTTATTCAAATGTCCCAATCCATTTCAATAAGACAACCTTAAACAACTCATAGTTGAGCGAGTTAAAATCTCTATATCTAAATGTCCCATTCCAATTAGATACAAGGCATTAAGCCACTCAACCGAATGACTACTACGAGCATATCTTTGTTGTACCCAAACTATATATATTTGATTAGGATATATATATCTTAAGCCCAACATTGGCATCCTCCTTTCGCCAATAAAACGCAGTCATATAAAACCAAATCACACGTCGCATTACGTAGAAGATGTCGCCTTGGATAAATGATTCTTCAAAATCATAAGAAGTAACGGAAATAAAAATATCACGTTAATCAATTACGTTTCAATATGAGATGTCCAAAAATGGCACATCACGATGCGACGACAACGATCGAACTTAAACAAGTCGATATGCGATAGATTACGAAACAATATACACGTACCCAAAGTATTTAACGAATTCATACTCGTATCATACTACATAATTATCAAGATCGGTGATTGGCGATGAGGCCGAATCCTATTCAAAACCGAATTATAAAATGTACAACAATCATTCAAGGACCATTGCTTCGCGTACAATGCCTTTAAATATCATAGTATATTCATACATATACATACTACCATTCCTATATACACATAGGTTCACATAATCATAGTCAAATATAAGGTAATACAAGAATAGCCTTACCGGAGCCATGCGGAGTAGTTGCGTGCTTAAAACTTTTACGACACACCAAAAGTTATAGTTTAGGACATTTTCAAAAAAAAAAAAAAAATCGACCTAGTTCTCTATAACTTGTGGCTCTGATACCATTCTGTAACATCCCCAAATTACCACGCAGCGGAATGTCCACATTGGGTGTTACTCATAGCACATCACGCACAATCATAGAAAACAATCCCAAAAGAGACGTTAAAATGTATAAATATAACATTGTCTAAAATATTTTCCATCCCAAAAGATACCATCAGAGTAGCGTTTTAGTCCCATAAAACCGTTACCAACACAACATGTTCCTCAACATACTATAATTAAATTGTTAATTTAAAAAGGATGAAAAATAAATGAAGTTTAGACAAGTAAGCACCAACTCCCTCCTTGCATGCTCCGCTGCTATCCATCTTGATTACCTGAAATACATGCTTAAAAGGATCAACACAAAGGTTGAGCGAATCTATAGGTTTTGCAAATCATCGTTTGAACACAAGTATATAAAAAGCAATTTCATTTATGGTTCCTTTGTGTGACCCTACGTTGGTATACGAGTCCACACCAATTCATTATACTCAACGTACCAATTCCAATGCAACACAATTCCCTGGTGTTCAACATACCAATTCCATTGTACTCAACGTACCAATTCCAATGCAACACAATTCCCTGGTGTTCAACATACCAATTCCATTGTACTCAACGTACCAATTCCAATGCAACACAATTCCCTGGTGTTCAACATACCAATTCCATTGTACTCAACGTACCAATTCCAATGCAACACAATTCCCTGGTGTTCAACATACCAATTCCATTGTACTCAACGTACTAATTCCATTGTACTCAACGTACTTGTTATAATCAAAACAACATTTAAGTTTAAGCAATCATTCAAAAGACTTGTGTTCTAGTTGTTTCAAATAGCATGTACTCCCCCTCGCGGGTTAAAATCATTTAAATCCAGTATAAAAGCGAGGCTATAGACTCACCTTAGATGATATACGAAGCTAGTAGTAGTAGTGATCGCCGAAGTGAAGATGCCTCCCAAATATACACGTCAAAAGCCGCCACCTAACAAATAAGGTGCGCGCTTAACAACATACTCAAGTATCTCAAAACATACTTAGTATAATAAAACCAACGATTCAAAATAATATGTACATAGACACGACCAATCAATGCAAGTGAATTCCTTCTAACTCCACGACAAGTACTAGCTTTCCAAGACTAGCACCTTCGATGTTGATCCATCTCAAGATGCCAAATCAACACGGCTCAAGTACCCTAAATGGGTCTCCAATCTCAGAATATACACTCTTACATAAGACTTATATCCTTTTAACACTTTGAGAAGCTAATAGATTAGCCTCTCGCCTCAACTATGACGCGAGGTTAAGTACCTCCCAAAAATACTCAGCCGGTACTTACCAAAAGTACACGCTGTTTTACCATACTTAAACAACTCCGTTTTCGACGAAACTTGGTGACAAACTCACTCAATATCTGTAGAAGACTCAGTTAAAATTTCATCAAATGATTCACATTTTAGACCCACCTGCTCGACACATCTTTCGACCTTAAAAACCGGACAGTTTTGCACACTTGTATCGAAAAACCGTTTTGACCTCCTTAACCAAAATCATTTACAAATCCGACTCTTGATTATGAAAATAGACTCAAAATGCTAAGTTTAGGGCCTGAGAACAGCCCTTGACCATTTTTGAAACTCAAGTTATAGTCCCCGAGATTTGACCCAATATCGACAACAATTTCGGATTGCGTCGATACTCGCCTCCCGGTACACGAATATTAAAACCTATGTAACTTTTGACTCGTTATGAGTTAGAAGCTCTACCTTATACCGAAACGAGCGTCTCGGCGACCACTACAACAATATCTAATAATACCAACACTTATCCAACATTTACTGTACGAAAATCGGGCCTAAACCTACTGATGTAAAATGACTCTTTAAAAATCATACCAACAACCAATTTGACCCATTTTAAACATCATCAATACCTCAAATATGCTATATTAATCATCTACAACAACTCATATCATCCCTAGATCACTTGCATGATTAATATTATAAAAACCCACTACACAAATCATACATGCAATACCCAAAAATTTAATATATAATAATAATAACACCTTCCACTACCTTAAGAATGGATCAAACACTTGTTCTTGAGTAAAAAATCTTTGAAAAATAAAAGTGAATGCATGTAAGTAAAAATCATACCATTAGAATCTCCATTGAATTTGGGGAATGGGTCTTTGTTTAGATTAGCTTGAATCAAGCTAGAAATCAAGGATCAAAGGGGTGTTTGTTGTGCTTGGTGTCACGGCAAGAAAAAGAAAAGAAGAGAGAGAGAAAAGTTTTGTGAAATGCATGTGTTGTGTGTGTAAAATGAGGAATAAAATTCCTTTTATATGGTGGGTGGGTAGAAATTGCAAAGTGGTGCATTCTTTTGGGCCAAGTTGTAAAATATTATTTAAAAGCGGGAAATGACTATTAGTACATTTTAAAAATATTTACGAGAGTCGGGTTTCATAAAAATATAAATCTCATTTGTTAAATCGATCGTTTTAATAATTAAACGCACACAAAACGAAATAATAAAGTTCGACTCGACTTAAAATGTAAATGAAATAAAAATCTCAAAAATATCAAATATCGAAATAATCGATACTAAAATATAATATTTGGGCATCCATTGGCATCGCGATCACTATTAGTACTATTCAATCGTCACGACGATTAAATATATGCACACATTACCGGTTTCAACGTAAACCGTCAAACACAACAATACTCACCATTTCTTAGGAACTCAAAATACGTTACGTAGTTAGGATAAAATGATGACGTTAAGTACGGGATGTTACATTTGACGAGACTAGGTTCTCATCAGTCCCTAGGCTAAGCCTTAGGACTCCTACTGGAGCTGAGGACATTGGTGCTTCAGTGGAAACTGAAAGGGTCACTAATGAGGTTGTGGTTCAGCAACCTGAGCCTGAGCTTAGAAGAAGCACAAGGCAAAGGACTCCAAAGAATTTTGGGCCTGAATTTCAACTATACCTAGTTGAAGGAACAAGGGATGAGGTCTCTGACCAGTTGCTTTAATGTTGAGGATGATCCCAAAACATTTGATGAAGCAATGAAGTCCCAGGATGTTGCTTTCTGGAAAGAAGCAATCAATGATGAGATAGATTCCATCATGGGCAACAACACTTGGGTGTTGGTTGATCTACCTCCTGGTTGCAATCCACTTGGATGCAAATGGATCTTCAAAAGAAAGATGAAGGTAGATGGAACTATTGAAAAGTTCAAGGCAAGGTTAGTCATTCAAGGCTTTAGACAAAAGTCAGGAATAGATTACTTTGATACTTATGCTCCTGTAGCACGCATAAGTACCATAAGAATGTTGATTGCCTTGGCAAGCATTCACAATCTGATTATTCATTAGATGGATATGAAGACAGCATTCTTGAATGGTGATTTAGATGAGGAGGATTATATGAACCAACCTCAAGGTTTCATCATGCCTGGTCATGAAGGTAAGGTGTATAAACTGATTAAGTCCTTATATGGACTCAAACAAGCACCTAAGCAATGGCATCAAAAGTATGATGAAGTGGTTTTGTCTAATGGTTATTTACTTAACCGAGCTAACAAATGTGTATATAGCAAATTTCATGAATCTGGTAAAGGAGTCATCATTTGCCTATATGTTGATGACATGTTAATCTTTGGTACTGACCAAGTTTAGGTTGATTTAACCAAAGAGTTTTTGTCATCAAGGTTCTCTATGAAAGACATGGGGAAGGCTGATGTTATCCTTGGCATAAGGATTAAACATGAAAGTGATGATATTGTAATTTCTCAGTCTCATTATATTGAGAAGGTCCTGAAGAAATTCAATCACTTTGATTGTACTCCAGTGAGTACACCTATGGATACAAGTAAGAAACTAATGCCTAACAATGGTCAGGCTGTCTCCCAGCTTGAGTATTCTAGGGTGATTGGTTGCTTGATGTATGCCATGACTAGTACTAGGCCTGATATTGCTTTTGCAGTGGGTAAACTGAGTAGGTACACTAGTAATCCTAGTACTCAGCATTGGCAAGCAATTCAGAGGGTACTAAAGTATTTGAAAGGAACAATAGATTATTGTTTGTCATATACTGGATATCCTTCAGTGTTGGAAGGTTACACTGATGCAAGTTGGATCAGCAATACTGAGGATAATTCATCCACAAGTGGCTGGGTATTCCTTCTTGGTGGTGGTGCAATTTCTTGGGCATCCAAGAAGCAAACTTGCATTACTGGTTCAACAATGGAATCTGAATTTGTGGCTCTAGCAGCTGCTGGTAAAGAGGCTGAATGGTTGAGAAACTTGCTTCTTGAGATTCCATTGTGGGTCAAACCTATGGCACCCATATCTATGTTGTGATAGTGCAGCTACATTGGCTAAGGCTTATAGCCAAATGTACAATGGTAAGTCTAGACACTTAGGTGTTAGACATAACATGATTCGTGAGCTAATCATGAATGGGGTGATATCAATAGAGTTTGTGAGGTCTCAACAAAACTTAGCTGATCACTTGACGAAGGGATTGGCTAGAGACTTGGTTATAAAGTCTGCTAAAGGGATGGGTTTAAAGTCCAAACTAGTCACTGAATGCTAGGACACCCAACTCCCTCCTGAGGAAACTTGGGAGCTGAGTTCAATGTGGAAAGCTGAACATTCAAGGGACTGAAGCACATGTATATCATCCCAAGGATGTGCTTGTACCTGCTGAAAGGAGGATGAAGTTATAAACTTCTTAATGGTTAATTTCTTTGAAAAAGTGCTTAAGCAGGAGCATGAACTAAAGAGGAACCACCTATGTAAATGTTGAGGTTTCACCGCCTCAAGGAGCATGGACTTTGGCTCTTACAACATTTATGAATTGGATATGGACACATGGCTTGTATGGTGTCAGGAGCATTTTAAGTGTTTGAAAACTTGTGTGTATTTTATCTTCAGGTATTCAAAGTAGTTGAAGGGTTCAATTCTTAGAACACCCTGATTCTCGAATATTTGAAGTGATGTACTAATATGGAAATTCAATCCTCAGGACATTTTCATTTATGCACTGGTTTTGTTAAAGTTGATTTTCATGCAAAAAGGAATTGTACTAAATTGGGTAGGATTGTTGGAAATTTAGTGCAATTGTGGGATCGAGTCATACTTGTAAATGGGTTTGGAGGTACGGAGTGTACACCCATTATGTCCCTGACCTCCCTGGACTCAATATAGTGGTTGAAAGTTCATCAGGAGGAAGCTGCTCCTGGTTAGGAAGTTGCTCCTGGTGATGCACAAAGTCTTTGTAACCTCTTTGACCAATCAATGAGGGTTGAATATTGACTTGATGACCAGGTTTATGGTCATGTAACCACTATGCTTTCATGTAGGTAATTATGAGCTTAATTGGCCGATTAATGCTCTTAAATACCATTGACTATGAGTTACATCCTTATAGGACTAGGATCACTATAAATAGTGATCATATTTGCATGATGAAAAATACAAAAAACAAGAAAAACTTACACGTACAGAGTTCTTGATTTGTGCCTAAAACAAGAACTAACTCTTGATTTTATCCCAAGGAGGTATTCGTGTTAACCCAGGCATAGGGTCGAATAATCTTCTTTAGAAAGTGATTACACGACTTCAAGAGATATCCGGTAACCATTCATTGGTACGTAGTTAGGCTATTGATTATCTTCACCCTGTTGGAACGAAGTAAACCCCAACAACAAGTTCCCATACTTCAAGACGTATAAATTCATTAAGTTCTTCTTGCGTAGCTTCTATCCAACAGGATTGGGTAAAAGCTTCTTTCCATTTCTTTGGTTCAACGTCAGTGAGAAAAGCATTAAAATGACAAAACATTGCATTTTCTTGTAACTGACTTCGTGTGGATACCGGACGATTAGGGTCACCAATAATAGAATCTATAGGATGATCCTTTGTCCACTTGCTGTCATGTTCACGAATCCGTGGATTGGAGTAAATCGTAGTAGGAGCTTCCTCTAAGGTGGACGACCCGGCTTGATTAGGGTCGGGAATTGGTACACCAAAGAATGGAAGTTCACGCATTTGAGCGAATTCCAAATCGTAATCATCATCACCCTCTTCATCATCAATAGGCATGACATGGGTAGTTGATTCGGGTGTTGGTTGAGAATTACTCGTTGTTGGTATGTCTTGACCAATTGTAGGTGCAGACGTATCTGATTGTGCATTGGTTGTTGGAGCTACAACTTCTGTTACTGGAGCTATTACCTCAGGTTCTGGAGCAACAATACTTGGAGGAGTAAAGAATTCATCAAAGAAACGTATCCCATTCATTCCTAGTAGGTGGTATAAATGATGATGAAGTGGTTTTGTTTGGGACAAGACCAGAGCTAATGTTACTAGGTCCCATTTCATGAAGTGCGGGTTCAGAGCTTCTTTGCTCAGAAGCCATTGCTGTCAGCTCATCAAAATCAACGTTCATAGTTTCGAGGATCTTGCGAGACTTACGGTTGTAGATTCGCTATGCCTTCTTTGCGGGTGCGTAACCAATGAAAATACCAATATCAGCCTTAGGTTGAAGTTTTCCCAAATTGTCACCATCATTATTTGGATAGCAAAGAGAACCAAATACATGAAGATATGATAAATCTGGGACTTTTCCATGGAGAAGCTCATAAGGTGTTTTACCATGGCGTTTACGAATTAGTGACCGGTTTTGGGTGTACACTACTGTAGATACTGCTTCTGCCCATAAAACAATGGAGCCTTTACGTAAATTAACATCGTTCGAGTAGCTTCCATAAGTGTGCGATTTCGCCTTTAAACGACACCATTTTGTTGTAGAATGCGAGCAACGGATGTTTCATGAGATATGCCAACTTCTTCATAATAATCACGCAAAATTTGATTCAAAAAAATTATCTGTACGAATGCGTCGGACAGTAGTGTTGAGTCGCACTTGAATCATCTTGAGAAATCCAATGATGAATTTAGGTGCCTCATTTTTTGTTGTAAGAAATTTCACCCAAGTAAACCGAGAGTAATCATCGACAATGACGAGGATGTACTTTTTACCACCAAGACTTTCAACACGCATTGGTCCACAAAGATCCATATGCAACAGATAAAGTTTCTCTTGGTTAGTGTCTTCGGTCTTGGGTTTGTATGATTTCTTAGTGCTTTTCCCCATTGTACACGTGGAACACAAATGATCCTTGTGAAATGAAAGTTTAGGAAGACCACGAACAAGTTCCTTTTTCGCCAAATGATTAATAGCGTCAAAGTTAAGATGAGATAACCGTCGATGCCATAACCATGACTTAGTCTTCGATGCTTTGGAGAGAAGACATACGGGAGAAGCGGCCATCATGTCTTGTAGAGACAAAGTATACAAATTATTCCCTCGAGTACCTTTCAATAAATCAACCCTTTCCAAATTACGAATGAAGCAGGTATGCTCTCGAAAAGCAACTTCTAGGTTTGCATCACAAAATTGTCCCACAGAAAATAAGTTGTGACCGAGACCTTCCACATAATACACTCTTGAAATTATAACATTCCCAATATGATATTCACCATACCCATTATCTTTGCAATATGATCATTTCCAAATCGAACCGTACCAAGAAACTTGCTGATGAAATTCTGAGCTAAGAGCGATCTCCGGTCATATGCTTGGAGCAACCAAAGTCCAAATACCAGAGAACAATTTGGACCACCTGTTTTCAACAACAACAGTAGACAATGCATTGGAAACTATTGGTTCCGGAGTGTTAGCAGATACAGATAAAATATTATCAGAATTGCTAACATGTTTGTGACCCTTAGATTTCCTGCGTTTTCTAATGTGGGTTTTAGCACTAACAGGTTTTACTGTTTTAACTTTCTTAGGTTTTGGATTATTCGCGGGCACTACAGTGGGAGTAGACCTATTTAAAGGGCACTTGGTTCCTCCAGTAGTGTCGGTGTTCTTAGTTAAAGGACACGTTTGTGTTTTGGTAGCCTTGGTACTCCTAGTTAAAGGGCACTCTTTCTTCGCTTTAGTGGGAGTGATCCTAGTTAAAGGGCACATATTTCCTACTATAATGAAAGTTCTACCAGTGGGGCGCCACAACCAACCAACTTGGGTTAACACTTTCCCAGTCGGTTTCCATTCTAATCCATTTTTCTAGGCATTCATCTCATTCACATGGTCAATAAGGCAAGAATCATGACGACTAGAAAACATACATTCATTGCAATTCCAACATTTCAAATTAGAATTCACAGTAGGCTTAGAACGCTGCACAACCACAAAGCCTTTAGGTTTAGCTATATGATTCTTTTTATTCAAAACAGAAATAACATTCCTAGGATGGGCTTCTACTTTCTTCTTCTCTTGACTACTAGATGGGGGCAAGATCCTATCATTCTTCTTGTTTCTTTTAAGCTTAGATCTTTGAGCCTTAGTAGTTGTGATTACTCCTGTAGAAGGCAACACGAGAATATTAGAAGATGGTTTTGATTTTACCGTATCTTTAGTGACCAATGTTTGAGATGGTTTAGTCCTAGGGCCCTTATTAAATGGTGTGATGGCTATAAGGTTCCTTTTGATTGCACTAGAGGACGATGCTGAGACAGTGGATGCGTTATCCACAACATTCTTACCTTTTAGAGTACGAAGTGTTTCCATTAACTCAGCCAAGGCCAGATTTTTATCACAAATTTGTTCCCTTAAATCAGATATTTCCACCGACTTTCGATTCAATTGTTCAATCAAAGATTGATTCTGTGCAGTGGTATTAGCACATGCGGGCTTTATTGAATCGAAGAGTCATGTATTTTTCTGTTTTAAGTTATCAAATTTGGAGAAAATCTTGGAAACTCGATTATCTAGATCAAGTTTTAAATTCTCAGCGGCCTCAAGTACGTTCACACAGTTAAGCTCCTTAGATTTCTCTATTTCTATCGGCAAAGATTTAGCAACTTTGCCACTTGGCTGACGCTGTTTTGATTGTAAATTCAATCGAAAATTCTTTTCAAAGTTTGCATCATCGATATTAACACCTTCGAATGACGTTTCAAAGATTTCTTGAATAAATTGTTGCTTGCATTCAAGCGAAATACAATGTGTTGAATCTCATCAAAACGTTTTGAAAGCGAAGAATATGAATCTTGAAGCTTTAAAAATTCAGCGTCAGATACGTGACAAGTACTATCTACCACATTATCCAAAGATTCAACATTATGCACAATAGAATTATTATCAACACTTTTATTTACACAGACGGAAACTATATCATGAGACATCACTTGCTTCAGAAGCTGATCATTTTGGCGTGAAACCCGTTCTATTTCAAGTAAACTGTTTTCATAAGCATCATCCATTTCATTAAAAACACGTTTAACTTCTTCTATTTCCAAACACAAATCTTGATCAAGATTACTAAGACAAGCTTTAACATTCTTTACAAACGGAACAATTTCGTCTCGGAACGCAGCTCTAGTGTGCTCAAAGTTCCATTCACCTTCCGTTATGGCCGTGGCCGTCGTACGTTCCAAAATGACCTTATCAAAATCGGCTAAGTGTTGGTGTACCGCTTTTAAGTTAACGGATGCCTTACTTACCGGTGGAATTAACTTTGTTAAATCCGTTTTGACAAGTGTAGGAGACGTACTAGGAGGGTTTTCATTTGACAAACTTTGGGGCACAAGAACTGTTAGTTCAGCTAATTCCTTTTGTAAGCGAATACGTGTCTTTTTAGAAAGTTGATCTTTATTATGCTTATCATAATCAATCGTATGGAATTTTGAAAACATTTTAGAATGAGTTTCTTCCATAAGTGACTGTGTCTCCTTAGAACTACGAACATAAGGTGCTTCTTTCGATTTGCCAATTATGGTCATATCATAAAGACAGGGACTATAATCCTGAGCTTGTTTTGCATAACTGGGATTAGGTGGTAAATTTTGAAGACGCTTAAGTTCGAGTTCTTTAAATGATTTAGTTAAAAGATGAACCTTTTCTGTGGAAGCGTATTGTTTTAAAAGCTGTTGTTCTTTGAATTTAAGAAGTTTGGTAGCATTAATTTCCGATTCAAACTTTTTAGACTCGAGAGTTTCGAAATCCATTTTAAGTTTCTGAAAATCATTGACAACCAACTCTTTTGCTTTTAATTCATTGGAAAGATTAGCTTTTAATGATTCTATTTCTTTCAAGTGTTCAATCTTTTCAAAACGAAATTGGTCAAATTAAGAACATGTTATTTTCTCTGCTTGAGGGACCATTTCAAAAGTTTTGACATTTTCTTTATGCAACGCAAGCTCAACAGTTAGGGTGGAATTCGTATCTACGGATTGTCTGAGAGCCAAATGCATTTGATCAATAATATGTTTAGGCACCATGACCAAATCATGTTGAGCATAAGATTCCATACCGTCGTAGCATTTGGTTGAGGTTCACTCAAATGTGTAGGATTGGATACCACATCATTTGAGTTACTAGTTCCCGAATGCTATTCGAGGTTGTCATTTTCATGCCCAACTTAATGTGGGTTATCATCATTACCAAGATTGGTTGTGGTGGTTACCTCACTAACGACATCAGAACTGTAGTGAGAGAGATTAGCAACGAGAGTAGCTTGGGCAGAGTGAATGTCATCACAATCCGAATCATATGCGTCAAGATCATCTGCTTGATAAGCTGCATTAGAAGTGGAAACGACTGCAATGCCTTCAGTATCTGCTGCCCCTGGGTCTGCAAGAAATGCTAACTCCTCTGAATCCAAAATCTTTCCCTTAGACTGAGCATCAACCAAATACATTTTCTCACAAAACCACGCTTCATCCCTTCTCCTTTTCGGCTGAGTGCATTGCCTAACCATATGACCTTGTCCTCGGCAATTGTAGCAAGTTACAACCATTTGAGGTCCAATGGGGCTTCCATTTCCATTAGCTTGAGAATTCATAGCTTGAACATTCACAGTCCTTGTAGGAGGTCCATATGAATTTTTCCTTCCCTGAATAGGTCGCACTGTTACTTGACCATCTTGAACAGTAGCTTGTTGTCGAGGATCTAAAGAGGTGCGGAGCTGATTGTTTGTTGGTGGAAATCCTCTAGTTGCAACAAGTTTTGACAAGTAGGTAGTGAGATGGTTTAGAACACCAGCTGGCGTATCATTTGGAGTAAAGACCGATTCTTGGATTGGTGGAAGTTCATTAGAGTAGAAGGCTTGTGCTGGTTGTGCTTAAATTGGAAAGTATCCTTGTTGAGGAGTATAGCCTATTGGAGAAGTGTTGGCTTGTGATGGTGATGTCTGATATGGTGGTTGCTGTGGAAAAGATTGTTGATGAACACTTTGTTGAAATGCTTGATGTGGCATCATTGGTGGTTGATAAGATGGTTGATGTGGTTGCTGATAGGTGTGTGGTGGTGGCTGCTGCAAGTATGATGGTTGTTGATAAGTATAAGCCATGTTTTGTTGAGAAGCATACATGGCAGGTGGATCATGAACTTGAGGTTTAGACAACCGAGCCTCGATCACATGGCATTCGTGTTGTTGAAGAAAAGCTTGAAGTTGATCCACATTGGTGTTATGCAAGTCCTTAGCCAATTTAACATCCGTCACGTAATTTTTCCATTCTGAAGGAAGAGTGTTCAAATACTTGGTGTTCAATTGAAACGTAGGAATTGCCATGCCATACATATTAAGTTCATTCAATAATAGGGTAAATCTCAAATAGTAGTCATTGAGAGTTTCCCCGGGAACATATGCAAACTTATCAAAAGTATCATAAAGCTTACACTCTCGTTCTTGTTTAGTTAATGAGGTGCCTTGCATTAGAACACGAATTCTATCCCATAACTCTTTGGCAACTTTATGTTTGCTGACGAGTTTGTAGACATCTGGAGGAAGGGCTTGGAGAATGATGTTTGTAGCATACTTATCACATTTGTCTTGAATTTTTATATCTCTAGTCAATTCACCCATTGTGCAAGGACGAGTAGCTGTACCTTCCGTCACTGTACCATAATCTAATGGTCCGATGAGCACCGATGCCCAAATGAGATATCCATTCTCTTTGTTCAACATGTAAAGTTCCATTCGGGAAGTCCAATCCTCGTACATAGATTTTTCCAACATTGGTGGACGATTATCCGTACCCGAGAGGATGGAATTATCCGTAAGAGATGTGTACTCCATTTCGATAAGTTAAGATTTACAAACGATGATCGAACAATGAGAGAAAGTAAATGTGCTTGTTGTCGTGTGTTGAAGTCGAGAAACTTTGTTAAAATCCCCTAAAATTGTCTTCTTGAGAAACCAAAAATTCCACTGCCAAATTACTCACGAAATTTTCAAAATCAGGTTTTTCGAAAATCTTGAAAAATTCCAAAGATTTCGCAATGTGTGAAGATTCCTCAATTATGTTCAATGATTTCACGATCCTAGAGTTGATTCAAATTCGCAATCCTAAAATGGATACAAATCCGCAATTCCTTGGAAGTTTTCGCAATAATGAGGAGATTCCGCAACTCTTGAAGATTTCGTAATTCGTTGGAAGATTTCGAAATTAAAGGAAATTCCGCAACTCTTAAAGATTTCGCAATTCGTTGGAAGATTTCGCAATACCTTGGAGGATTCAAATTCGCAATTCACTCAAAACATAAGATTTCGCAATACACAAGATTTCGCAATACATAAGATTTCGCAATGCTTAGAGATCCAAGATTTCGCAATCAGCATAAGGTGCAAGATTTTGCAATACTTAGAGATCCAAGATTTCGCAATCAGCAGAAGGTGCAAGATTTCGCAATAAAACAAACTATTGCGAATTTATACCAGAAATTGCGAAATGTTGAGAAAAACAAGGAATTCGTATTGTACTTAAAAAAGACGAATCTTGATGCCAAAAATGAATCCAAACACTAAAATTTTTTGCGTTTTTGAGCGATCCAAGTAACCCAAATCACTAACACGTATATGTAGATGATATTGATGAAGATCAAACCACAAAAAGACACCAAAAAAATTTTGGACGTGGGATATAGGGATAAAAAACACACGAATCTCTATGAAAATAAACACATAAACAATACACTCATCCCATGGCTCTTGATACCATTTGTAGGATATGTAAATCTTGCTTATGTTTTAGAGAGAGAAGGAGATAGAGAGATGGTGATATCACACACACTTAGAGAGAGAAAGTGAAAGAGAAACACCTTCTTACTATGTGAAATTATGAAGTGAACCACACCCTCTCCATCTAATGAGAGGGTTTATATACCCAAGCCTTATGATGGGCTTGGGCTTACATATTAGGCCGTCCACACATAACATGGACTAGGCCTTTCCTTGTTAATTAATATAAAGATAACTAAACTACGAGCTACTACTTAATATATTGTCGGAGTGGCCGAATCTTCCTAAATACGTAAAAACGTATTTCCAACAAAAACTTCTGACAAAACGTAAAATTTCTGACGAAAACGTTAAATTTCTAACAAAAACGTAAAATTTCAGACGAAAACGTAAAAATACGGATGAAAACGTAAAATTTCTGACAAAAGCGTAAAATTTCTGACGAAAACGTAAAAATACGGATGAAAACGTAGAAATACGGATGAAAACGTAAAACTTATGACGAAAACGTAAAATTTGTGACGAAAACGTAAAATTTCTAACGAAAACGTAAAATTTCAGCGGAAAACGTAAAATTTCTGACAAAAACGTGAAATTTCTGACGAAAACTTAAAATTTCTGACGAAAACGTAAATTTACTGACGAAAACGTAAATTTACTGACGAAACCGTAGAATTTCTGACGAAAACGTAGAATTTATGACGAGAACGTAAAAGTTTTGATGAAAACGTAAAAATACGGATGAAAACGTAAAATTTATGACGAAAACGTAAAATTTCAGACGAAAACGTAAAATTTCAGACGAAAACGTAAAAATACGGATGAAAACGTAAAATTTCTGACGAAAGCGTAAAATTTCTGACGAAAACATAAATTTACTGACGAAAACGTAGAATTTCTGACGAAAACGTAAAATTTCTGACGAAAACGTAAAATTTCTGACGAAAACGTAAATTTATTAGCGAAAACGTAAAATTTCTGATGAAAACTTAAATTTACTGACGAAAATGTCGAATTTCTGACGAAAACGCAAAATTTATAAGGAAAACGTAAAACTTCTGACGAAAACGTAAATTCCTGACGAAAACGTAAAATTTATTAAAGAAAACGTAAAACTTCCGACGAAAACGTAAAATTTCTGACGAAAACGTAAATTTATTAACGAAAACGTAAAATTTCTGATGAAAACGTAAATTTACTGACAAAAACGTCGAATTTCTGACGAAAACGTAAATTCCTGACGAAAACGTAAAATTTTTGACGAAAACGTAAATTTGCTGGCGAAAACGTAAAATTTCTGATGAAAAACGTAAAATTTCTGACGAAAACGTAGAATTCTGATGAAAACGTAAAATTTCTGACGAAAACGTAAAATTTACTGACGAAAACGTAGAATTTTTGACGAAAACGTAAAATTTCTGACGAAAACGTAAATTTACTAACGAAAACGTAAAATTCCTGATGAAAACGTAAATTTACTAACGAAAACGTAGAATTTCTGATGAAAACGTAAAATTTCTGACCAAAATGTAAAATTTATGATCAAAACTTAAAAATACGGTGAAGACGTAAAAAACTAACAAGTGTGTGAAAATTTGACAAGCTTGTGAAAAAAATGGGAAAAAAAACACTTTTGATACTGATAATCCTATTGGGTGACCCATCTAGACCCATTAATATTATAAAGGGAGACCCATCTAGACCCATGTGACATATGAGGAGACCCAAGTAGACCCATTTATAATTTTAAGAAGGGGCTTGCTTGACCCATCTAGACCCATGTAAGATATTAAAGGAAACCCAATTAGACCCATTTCTTTTTTCAATTTAACCATCTTGACCCAAAAATTAACCATGGGTCAAATTGCCACTTCTACTTACTTGCTCGACACTTTATCGTTTCTTATAACCGTTTATGTTTTATATATCAAGTGATGAAGCCAAGATTATTCACTCGTGTAGGTCAAACGAAAAACTTGAAAAAAGATATCAAATAAAACAATGAAAATTTAGAAAGTCAGTACAATAAGTTGAACTTTTGATTAATCTTGTGATAGTTGTGTATAGTATAAGTTTAGAGTGGGGGAACGGTGGTTGGTAGCTCTTTGGCGCTAATTCGAGGTTGACGCGCGACATTAAGTCTTGGTGTCAAGCCTTCTCGCGTCAAGAACACCAGCTAGCTGATAGTTTTTTCAGTTTTTTCTTAATTAAAGTGGGTATATGTGGGTTCATTATATATTTGGTACCATTTTTTCTTGTGCTAACGGTTACGATTCGCGCTAGGAACAACAACTAGCTGGTAGATTTTTCTGTTTCTTTTTTTTTTAATAAAAGTGGGTATATGTGGACTCATTATACCTTTTGGCATCACTAGTGCGTATATGTGGGCTCATTATACCTTTTGAAATCACTTTTTCTCGTGCCAACGATTCCTCCAAAAATATAATGTCAAAACCCTAAAATTCTATGTAACGCTTTTGGCACCAAATAAACTTTCATGGCCACAAGATCAGTTTTTACAGTTGCTAACAATTTTTTCACTTGATAGTGTTAATGCAAAGCAATTGCCTAAAAACATTGTTAGCACTACTTAATCTTTCTTAGTTTTGATCACGACAAATTACAAAGACATTTATTGTTAAATATAATCACAAAACGATTTGTCTAACAAACACTATCATCAAGGTAATAATCATTACACTAACATATCTTAATCATGCTTAGTGATCATAAAAGTGATTAGCCTTAAAACTCACTTTTGTCTAATGTGACAAAAGATTTTTAATAAACTTTATTTTTTAGAAAATGTTCTATTAAAATGAAAATGTAAATTTGAATATGGCATATTCCAAATGCCATAAGAATATCATTTGAAGGTTTAAACAGCCTCAAATATTTCAAATTCACTAAAAGAAAAAAAGGAGCGGAGTCTACACTCCGCGGTTCCTTAAGTGCCTATGCGGTTCCATAATGTAGGATATTGTAAATCTTGCTTATGTTTAGAGAGAGAAAGAGATAGAGAGATGGCGAGAACACACACACTTTTAGAGAGAGAAAGTGAAAGAAAACACTTTTCAACTATGTGTAAAATAAGGTGAACCACACCCTCTCCAACTAAGGAGAGGGTTTATATACCCAAGCCTTGTGATGGGCTTGGGCTTACATGTTTGGGCCTTCCATACATTCTATGGACTAGGCCTTTCCTTGTTTACTTAATGTAAGATAACTAAACTATGAGCTACTACTTAATATATTGTCGGAGTGACCGAATCTTCCTAAATACATAAAACGTATTTCCAACAATCTCCCCCTAAGGGATGTCACTCCAAACAAGGGCGATACCCGAGTTACAATAATAAAATAAACCTAGCATACTATGCTTGTCTTGAGCTCGTAGTATTCGTCTTTCTTTTCTTTTTCTTTTCTGGTGAATATGTTGATATAATCTTTGATATCAATCTTGAGCATTGATCTCTTGCCTTGATCTTGTTCATCATTTGTGATCTTCGCCTCTTCGTGACTTCATGTCCCACATACTTATACCTTTGTAATTCTTGAAAGCTTCAGAGTTTTATACAGCGGAAGACTTAACTTTTAGGCTTTCTTTAATTTGTTGAAGTATTAAGTGCGAAAAGTATAAGCATGTGGGGACGACTTCTTCTTGGATTTCGCAATGCCACCGTCTTCAAATGTAGTAACATAAGTAGACACAAACGAAATGGCTTTGAACATTTCATTCTAATTCGGTAGCATTTTACCTCCGGTCGGTGAAGACCGTTGGACGATATAAAATATCGTACTTGTGGCAGGTAGATTTAATTAAAAATCTCCTGACAAGATTTCGCGGGTAAACCCGTTCTCTTTACTCGACCGTCCAAAGCTGACTGCGAACGTAAAGAGTGAATCATTTGGATAAAATTATCCGCATGATTGAAGCCGTCAATTCCGATTCCTGGAACAAGTTTGATTCATTGAAGAATCGCACCATCGCTGCTTTCCAGTTGTCACGAGCTCGATTCATATTGAATCTTGCAAGTTACCTACCAAGTGCTGTTTGAGGTTAACACTAGAAGGATTTCCACTCATCACTGTGAACACTAGGGTATCACTCTGAGTGTTCTGGCAAGATCACTAAGATATTGCGTAGAGGCCTGGAACGTGTTTAAATTCAGTTAAGAATTAAACCACTGTTGCTTTCCAGTTGTCACGAGCTTGATTCATAAAGAATCGCACAAGTCACCTACCATGAGCTTTTTGATGTTCGCTCAAGAAGGATTTCCATCTTCATTGTAAATACTTGCGTATTACTCGGATGTTCAGGCAAGATCATGAAGATTTTGCGTAGGACTCTTAATATCTTTCTTACTTTTCACAGAGTGTGAAGAAGCAAGGAAATATGGAAGTGTGTCCTAATGAGATATTTGATGATCTCAAATGGCTCTAGACTCGATCGTGCACTTTGGATTTTTAGTGATCGGAGGCTGGAGAGGAGTGCCACCATTTCAATATCAATATATTCGGAGTGAATAAATCGATAAATAACGTGTTGTCTCCGTGTGATTAAAACAAATATCTTTTAAGAGATATCTGAGTTAGCTGGGATGGGTTGTGCATTGCATCACTGGGTCCATGATGTCTATCTTCAATATCGAGCATCATTAAAATGATCTTAATAGAATATGTGTTGACCCGGTTTCTGCCTAAGGTTGTAAGAAGGGCTTCTTTCTTTACACCCTTTATCTTTACAATTCTTTTTCATTCTTCAACCCCTTCAATGCTTACCAATACGTCATAACTAGCACCTTGTTGTGTTTGTTCCAGTGCTAACTTAAGTACTTGGTCGACATTCAGCTACGTTCACAAACATTCTTCATCTTTCCTAAGGACTACTATTTCTAGCTAAGGAATGTCATTGGGAAGATTCCTACGGTTATGGAAGAATCATTGGACTTAAGCTATCCTACCATCCGTATTTCACCACAATCTTCATCATCGTGAAATAAATGGGTTGAGGGTAATTATATGTCACCATGAAAATCCATTTTGATATAGCAAATCCATTTTGCTCCCCCTTAACATATGCCACGATATTCGAAAAATTTCACACATGTCGGGATGAGCTATCACGTTAAGTCAAACCATTTGTGATAATTTCCCGTATTAAATCACATTTTCTCCCCCATATTAAAAATATTAACCCAACCGATATTTTTGATATCAATTGATTTAATGAAGTTAAAAAAGTTTTTGGGAAGAAAGATGCAAGTCCGTTTTATCTTCATGAGACCAATTTGTGAGTTATGATACCTATTTGTAACATGATCACATATTCACCATATTTAGATTGTATTGACAAGGTTGGACCTGAGTGATGAGAACATCATATGATAAGATTAAATGATTCTTGTTGGAAAAAGTTGGTCACCTCGTCACGTCTGAAGTCATCTCTTGACACCACATGTGCGATTGGTATTGTTGTCTTGACACCAATTAGTGAGCTTGGCACTGTCGGCATCAAAGATTCTGAATGCTTGACAATTGATCCCCCTCAATTGTTGACCCGTGTTCTATCGAAAGAGTTGTAGTCGCCGTTTGAGTAGTCGCATCGTCGAGTATGTAGACACCAATCGCAAAGAACTTCAGTTTGTAAAGATGATAGCTTCATAAAAATAAGATTTTTCTTGTTGTAAAAAATAAATGCACTGAAGTGTACATATATCCGTGTTAGATTGTGTTATAAAGTAAACACAATCCCTTACATGGTTTTAAATTAAACCATGCCCGAGAAAATTAATTCCCGTTGTTGAGCCATAGCTTTCATAAGAAATGCTTGACTTGAATATGAAAACCGGGTTGCAGTCTGAAATAACTACAAGCCAAATAGGCATGTTTTAAAATATTTACAACTTTTGTACGAACTCTATTTATGGCACCGTGTCGATATTGATCAACATTTCTAAGGTCGTAAATATTATCGTACCAAAAGACATGCCTTTCAAAAATAAAGTAAAAATATTTTTGGATTTAAGATAATTTTCAATTTTTAGGGTTTTTATATGGTTTTATATTTTTGTATTTTGCTTTTGTGGATAAAAATATAAACAATATATACGAATGGTCACCAAGGATACGGAGAATATTTTACCACCACTATTCTTTCGCTTCATCTGCCAATTCCTTTAGAGTCTCGGGCGAGAAAGTTCTCAATCCTAGTGATAACTAAGATTTTACCTAGTTAAAAATATCGTTGTTCCTGTCTTAACGAATTGAAAAACTGGTTAACTATGTGACTCAGTCATTCTTTGGTGGACCAAATAGTTGTGTCGTTGTAGTAATTAAAAGTGAAAAACTTAAATGTAAATGACTTTAAAGTAAATCTAAATCTAATTTAAAGTAAATGGCAAGTATATAAAAACGTGACTAAAATTAAAAGGCAATAAATATAAATAACGTAAACTTAAATCTATCTAAGGCAAACTTAAAAGCAACTAAAACTTAAAACTAAGGCAAGGCTAAAATAAATCTAAGGCAAATAAACTTAAAGTGCAACTAAATAAAAAGGCGGGAAAAATAAAGCTTGAAAATTAAAGACAGAAAGTTAAAAACTGAAATTAAAGGAATCTGAAAAATAGCTCATCCGGGATAATACCCTCATTCGGAATAATCACTCATCCGGAATGTCACCTTCGTTCGGAATGATTCTTCTTTACTCGGAATATTTACCAAATCCCTTGATCCGGAATAAATCCTTTATCCGGAATATGTCACTTATCCGGAATAAAGTCTTGATTCGGAATGTTGGTCCTTGATTTGGAATGTTGCAGATCCGGAATGTTATGCTTGATTCGGAATATTGAAGATTCCAGATGAAGTCTTTGATCCGGAATAATTAATTATTCCGAATAAAGGACTTTGATCAGGAATGTTTCCTTGATCCGGAATAAAAGGCTGATCCAGAATATTATTTCGGATGAGAGATTTGATCCGGAATAATAAATTATTCCGAATAAAACACTACTGATCCGAAATGTTAAATATTCCGAATGAACTACTTTGATTCGGAATGCAAGAATATTCCGGATGAA
This sequence comes from Glebionis coronaria, assembly GCA_025667525.1. Taxonomy (NCBI): domain Eukaryota; kingdom Viridiplantae; phylum Streptophyta; class Magnoliopsida; order Asterales; family Asteraceae; genus Glebionis; species Glebionis coronaria. The sequence goes on from CM046875.1 coordinate 45,828,804, forward strand.
TGCCTTGATTCGGAATATATAATATTCCGAATGAACGACTTCGATACAGAAAATCCACAACACAATTCCTTCACTAGAACAACCTTGGCTTGATCCGGAATGTACTGTTGATTCGGAATAACCTGGGAAAAGACAGTAACAGACAAAGCGAAGAACATGGAACAAGATATACACGAATCTAATCACAATTAAACAAAATCAACCAAAAGATTAAATCAAACTAATAACAAAACATCTACTAATCATAAACAAACAATCCAAAACAACAAAACTAACAAAACTAACCAAAATAATCAAAACCCACTTTGATCAAATCAACAAAAATAAGAACATGAACATGAACAAATAAACATAAAGATTAAAGAAAGGAAGATAGGAGATTAAACAATAAAAATAAAGATTGACAAGAATTAAATGGAAACTTACTTGAAATTAAAGGTATTTAAGGTGCAAGACAAGTATTTAAATTTGACAAGTAATTAAATGGACATGAATTTAAATGTGCAGGAAAGTAAAATGGAAGAAATAGTTTGTCAAGCTATCCAACAAAAACTAAATGATTATCCTAATGATCTATATATAAGGGAGGATTAGGGAGTGCTTAGGAAGCTTCCTCCCTCTTTCATCTTTTCTTAATTGCACCATTAGTCCTTAAGCCTTCTAATCTTCTTAAATCTTGGACTTTAATGACTTTTGGCTCGGGATTTCTTTGAACTCGTCTTGTAATTCTTCAATAAATTAGACTTGAGTTCTTCGGCTTTGAGTAAACTTCCGTCTTTTGACTTTTTCTTCGATAAATCTTCAGAATTGGTCTTGGACTTCCGTTCTTTTTGCACTCTTGACTTCTTGACTTCGTCTTTCGTCTTTTTCTTTGATAAAAGCCCGTGAATGCCCGTGTTTTCACCACTTTTCACCTTTTCGTCCTAAATCACCACAAAAACACAAACCACGCATAATTCCGACATAAATGACATAAAATACACGTTTTGGCTCGGTTATTATTGTAATTAAGTGGTAAAAAGGATGGGTGTTTACACACCTATCAAATCCCCTACACTTGACCATTGCAATGTACTCATGCAATGCATTAGTTACAAAGAACTTTTACATTTTTCATCACAATCAATCCACGTTGGCCTTTATTAAAAAGATAGAAAATAACAAAACAAGTAAAGAAATCAAAATCATACCTTGGGTTTTGGAAATTGTCATGAATAATCATCATCCTCAAGTTTTCACTTTCTCCAAACCAAGCTTAAAAACGAGATCATTGTTATTATAAGTTAGCAAACTAACACGAACTCATGTGGGCAATTTATTCACTTAGACTCCCTTATTCCTAGGTGTATCTCTTATATTTTATTGTTGTCTTGAATGATCACGAGGATGCATTGTTGACTTATTTCGATAGTTTATTAGGCCGAAAATAAAGTGAATGATTTAATCAATAGTTAGCTAAAGGACAAAATCTTTTAAAATTGCTTCTCGGGACCTCATAAAGTTCATATCTTGGCATAACTCGCTTCGCGATTTGAGACCTTTCTCGGACCGATATTTGGCAGCGACTTCATACTTCAAACCTTGAGAGACGTTCATGAAATAATCGTATTCTCTTCATATAGGAATTTCTTCACTTGAAGTTTTGAGAGATTCTTCATATTTGGACCACGACGGACTTCTATCGAAGTTAAGTGGCCTTTTCCTTGTATTTGTCCTCATTTTAACCGGAAAATCAATTTTTCGACATTTTTCAAAATTTTTGATCTATTTTGGCCTATTAGTTTTTACCTTTGTATAGTTATTTTCTTTCCTTACTAGAATAAATTTTAATAAAATGGTTTTAATTTTCAAACGTTGTGAATCTTTTGACTCAACCCGAGTTTACTTATCTAAGTTTACTCTAGCTAATATCCTTAACATGTTTAAGTCAAGTTTTGCTAGGCTTTTATATAGGGAGCTATAAAACGGGAAAGTCTTAACTCTCACGGGTTAAGAACAAGAACTTTTCGCAAGTTCCTATAATTGATCCTAGAGAGTCGTTTATCAAGGGAACTTTAAAATGTGATTTCTAAACTTGAAAAAGTCTAAGAGTTTGCAAGATCCTATAGGCGACTCGAAAACCCAAAACTTTGATTTAATAGGCTAAGCATCCACGAGTCTCATTCTTTGAGATTTTAAACTGTGGAGAACGAGAGATGATAGAGTTAATTATAAGTTTGGTATTCTTTCGGGAATTTATGTGAGTTAATTATAAGCCTATTCTCCCATCGCTTGTTAATAAATTTATCTGCAATAAATAAGGTTGTACGATTTGAAAAGTTACTTAGCTTCTAGCCCAAGATCGTTTAAAAGTTGCTCGGTGTGGATTAGAGTTCATAGCCAAGGCATAACTTATTGAAGCGGGATGCGAAAATTGGCGAGTCCGAAAAGGCCCTAACAAGGCATGAGGGCTACATTTTGTTGCTAAAGATCCAAAGTGATGTGAAGAATCATTTATCGAAAATCAATATGAAGGATCGAGACACACGACTTCTTCATTTTTCTCCAATATTTATTTTGGACTTTGATATACAACGATCCGCCTCCTTTTTGGACTTGGATCTATTTATCCTCATACCTTGTTAGGGCCTTTTCGGATAGACTTTCCCATGACTTTTGGGGAGTATTTGCTTTTCGTCGTGTGTCTCGATCCTTCATATTGATTTTCGATAAATGATTCTTCACATCACTTTGGATCTTTAGCAACAAAATGTAGCCCTCATGCCTTGTTAGGGCCTTTTCGGACTCGCCAATCTTCGCATCCCGCTTCAATAAGTTATGCCTTGGCTATGAACTCTAATCCATACCGAGCAACTTTTAAACGATCTTGGGCTAGAAGCTAAGTAACTTTTCAAATCGTACAACCTTATTTATTGCAGATAAATTTATTAACAAGCGATGGGAGAATAGGCTTATAATTAACTCACATAAATTCCCGAAAGAATACCAAACTTATAATTAACTCTATCATCTCTCGTTCTCCACAGTTTAAAATCTCAAAGAATGAGACTCGTGGATGCTTAGCCTATTAAATCAAAGTTTTGGGTTTTCGAGTCGCCTATAGGATCTTGCAAACTCTTAGATTTTTTCAAGTTTAGAAATCGCATTTTAAAGTTCCCTTGATAAACGACTCTCTAGGATCAATTATAGGAACTTGCGAAAAGTTCTTGTTCTTAACCCGTGAGAGTTAAGACTTTCGCGTTTTATAGCTCCCTACATAAAAGCCTAGCAAAACTTGACTTTAACATGTTAAGGATACTAGCTAGAGTAAACTTAGATAAGTAAACTCGGGTTGAGTCAAAAGATTCACAACGTTTGAAAATTAAAACCATTTTATTAAAATTTATTCTAATAAGGAAAGAAAATAACTATACAAAGGTAAAAACTAATAGGCCAAAATAGATCAAAAATTTTGAAAAATGTCGAAAAAATGATTTTCCGGTTAAAATGAGGACAAATACAAGGAAAATGCCACTTAACTTCGATAGAAGTCCCCCTACACTTAATATAAACATTGTCCTCAATGTTTAAGCATGTGGGAGTAAACTCCCCTACACTTAGGACATTGTGCACTTTGTTTAAATCTCGCTAAGGAAAGGACAACTAACGAGATTCCTATTTTAATATTGAGAAATATAAAATAGTGAATCGAAAAGATTTTAGGATAGAACCGGGAAAATGGGAACACGGAATCACGGGTCGTCAAAAATCATCAAGAGTGGATCATTGAGCGCTCGAATCCCTGTTTAGTAGAAGAGAGGAAATAGCAAACACCAACGGGTCTCCCCTACACTTAGGATAAAGAAAGCTAAAAGATAGATACATGGGTTGCCTCCCAAGAAGCGCTTGATTTTTGTTAACCGAGTCGTGAGCCTGACTCGACCTTGATTACCATAGGAAGAAGCATGAAACATATCCACCAGGATCAAAGACATAGTTTTCGTCCATCAAATAGCACAAGCTTAAGGCGAACAAGGCAAGCCAAAGAAGAATAGGCAAGGTTCAGCAGAGATGGAGCAAGGTGGAAGCAAGTATGGTGAGGTGCAAGCATATCTTCAATAGTTCCAAAGATTTTTCCTTTTAGTTCATCAGGTGGATACTGAGATGGCTGAAGAATATCGATACCGGGGTCGAACACCTTTTCCTTTAGGGGAAAATAGCACTCAGGCTCAGCAGAATGTGAAGATGATCCGCGAAGAAGATGCACAACCTCGTCCTCAGGAGGTGGACAAAGAGGTGTTAAATCATACGTGCTGCGGATGTTGGTGTCGACCGGTTTCTTTTCCTTTGAAAGAATTTTCTTCAAATCCAAAGTAGGATCAAGACGATAAGTATCAAAGTCCAAAGGAGGTGCATCACTCTTATGAGGGAAGTAAGTATTAAGAAAAGCAGAGAAATCTTCCTCAAATGAGTAATCGTCCAAAGTAGGATCAAGTGATGGCGGAGGATCTTCATCATGTGAAGAATCACTCGAGAGAGTATCGGCCTCATCAAAATCATCATAGGTGGGCAGGTCGGGATACTCGGAAGTACAATCATCAAAATCATCTGTATCTCAGCTAGAATCATCATCATAAGCATCAAAGATCGGTGGAGAATCATAAATGGGCGAAGGTTCCAAATTGGAGGGAGAATCATCCACATCATCTTCAAAAAGTGAATTATCGATGCAAGACTCGAATAGAGGATTGTTGTAGATGACAAAATCATCGAGCACATTAATCACATTCGCAGATTTTCGTCCATAGGATTTGCTTGTAAGCTTCCCCATTTTGAAAACTTGTGCATCATCCCCGACTCTTAAGATTAACTCACCTTCGGCAACATCAACTAGAGCTCGTCCGGTTCTCAAGAATGGCCGACCAAGTATTAAAGGAATACGAGGGTCCATTTCATAATCAACAACGACAAAGTCGACCGGGAAAGTAAATGTGCCAACTTTAATGAACACGTCTTCGACAATACCAACGGGGTAAGCGAGAGTGCGATTTGCAAGTTCAAGAGTCATCTTTGTTGGAGTAAGGTCGGGTAATGATAGTGTTTTCCAAACACTTAATGGCATGAGATTTATACTGGCCCCGAGATCAGCTAGGGCAGTAAATTCTTCGGTTTTGTTAAAGATGCAAGGCAACACAAAACGACCGGGATCTCCAAGTTTTTCCGAAAGTTCTTTAAGAATAACTGTAGAACAGTTTTCATTTAAGCATGTGTTGGCGAGCTCAATCAACTTCTCCTTCTTGTTAAGCAATTCCTTGAATGCTTTGACAAATTTCGGCATGTGGACAAGTGCTTCAACAAGGCTAATGTTGAAAGTCATTTGAGAGATCATCTTCAAATAATTCGACACTTGAATGTCATCCTTTGTGTGCATTTTGGTCTTGCTTAAGCGAGAAGGATAAGGTATATTGGGTTTGGGTGGTGAAGGTGTAACAAGTGAAGGTTGAGATGTTGAAGGGTTCTTCTTGGGGACATCGTCATGACGAGGCGGAGACGGTAATGGTGCACTAATACTAGGTGTAGGAGGAGTAGGGATAAATGGTGGTGGAAGAGGTGTAGATGATGGGGGTGGGATCGGTGGTCCTACTATGGTAACTCCACTACGGGTAGTAATAGCACTCACATTTGCTCGCGGATTGGTGACGGTGTTTGAAGGTAGAGAACTCGAAGAAGAAGGTTGAGCTGTGGGCAAGAAACTAGCCAGCATATTCTTTATGTCATTCGTTTGATTGCTGAAGGAGGATTGAATATTATCTCGAAGCTCGGATCTAATGTCATTTCCTTGCTTGGTGATATCTCCTTTCAAATTGATAATTTGGCTCCGTAGATTCTTGATTTGCTCACCTTGAGTTCTCATCAAGGCTTCAACATCGGGGTTAATGGGTGGGGTTTGTTGAGCAGGTGGGTGATAAAGATTAGAAGCTGTTGGTGGGATTTGGTTGCTTCTATTGTAGTTGTTGGCGGGGTTTTGGTTTTGAGGAGAAAAACCGGGTGAAAGGTAGTTGTTTGACTGGTAACTCAGCAAATTTCTATCCCCTTGAGGTCGAGCTTGGTAATTTTCTGGTGAATAATTACCATAAGCTGCATACACATTTTCCGGATTTCCTTGAGTAGAAGGACAATCAGTGTATGAGTGTGGACCGCCGCATGTTTCACAAGAAGGTGCAACCGCTTTAACTTGTTGTTGTTGTTGGTTAGTAGCGAGAAGCAAGATATTTTTGTTCATTTCAGTCATCATGCGGGTGAATTCGGTCATATCAGGGCTGGCTGAAGTAGAAGAAACATTGACTCTCGGGTTGTTCCTTGAAGAAGCAGAGGAATCCCAGTTTTTATGATGACTAGTCATGTTCTCAATAAGTTCTCTACACTCCTCGGGTCTCCTTTCATAAATGTGCCACCGGCGGCTGCATTAATCGTATCACGATCACGAAAAGTCAAACCGTTGTAGAAAGTATCAATTAAGGTCACAGGGAGCATATTGTGGTTTGGACAACGATCGATCAAGACATTATATCTTTCCCAAGCATCAAAGAGAGATTCATCGGGATCTTGCATGAAACCGCTGATTTGATTGCGAAGGCTCGTGACCATGGATGGTGGAAAGTAGCGCGACAAAAAGCGTTGAGTCATGTCATCCCAAGTATGAATTGAATTCTTCGGGAGACGATCAAACCATTTCTCAGCGTGGTGTGATAAAGTATGTGGGAAGAGTTGAAGGCGAAGAACATCCATTGTGGCACCAGGCAACTTCATGCTTTGGGTGATTGTAATGAACTTGTCGAGGTGTTTGTTGGCATCATCATCAGGCATTCCGGCGAATGGATTAGTTTGCACTTGCTGAATCATGTGGTGCTTCAACGAAAACTCTGGAGCCGTGATTTGCATCGGCACAATCGGTCCTCCTCGTCCAAACATGGTAGGTTGACAAAGCTCCTCCATTGTCCGAAGATCGGGCTGTGGAAGAACATTGTTATTATTGTTGAGGTGCGGTGGATTATTGTTGTTGACACCTGCCATACTTAAATCTTCTCGAGTCTCGGGCTCTTGATAATTAGAAGATCTAGTACGCATACACCTACAAAGGCAAAAGAAAAAGAAACCAAACACAAATAGAATATATATACACAATAAAATTAAATCTTTTTGGATTTTTGAAATTTTTAATTTTTATGGATTTTTAACAATTTTTTAATTTTTATGGGTTTTTTGAATTTTTTTAGGCAAGAAAAATAACGCTCACGAATGAACGGATCCCAAAAAGCAATGCGTCTCTCACAGAAAACCGTTAATCTTTACGAAAAGAGCCGGCAGCGGCGCCATTTGATAACTAAGATTTTACCTAGTTAAAAATATCGTTGTTCCTGTCTTAACGAATTGAAAAACTGGTTAACTATGTGACTCAGTCATTCTTTGGTGGAACAAATAGTTATGTCGTTGTAGTAATTAAAAGTGCAAAACTTAAATGTAAATGACTTTAAAGTAAATCTAAATCTAATTTAAAGTAAATGGCAAGTATATAAAAACGTGACAAAAATTAAAAGGCAATAAACGTAAATAACGCAAACTTAAATCTATTTAAGGCAAACTTAAAAGCAACTAAAACTTAAAACTAAGGCAAGGCTAAAATAAATCTAAGGCAAACAAACTTAAAGTGCAACTAAATAAAAAGGCGGGAAAAATAAAGCTTGAAAATTAAAGACAGAAAGTTAAAAACTGAAATTAAAGGAATCTGAAAAATAGCTCATCCGGAATAATACCCTCATTCGGAATAATCACTCATCCGGAATGTCACCTTCGTTCGGAATGATTCTTCTTTACTCGGAATATTTACCAAATCCCTTGATCCGGAATAAATCCTTTATCCGGAATATGTCACTTATCCGGAATAAAGTCTTGATTCGGAATGTTGGTCCTTGATTCGGAATGTTGCTGATCCGGAATGTTATGCTTGATCCGGAATATTGAAGATTCCGTATGAAGTCTTTGATCCGGAATAATTAATTATTCCAAATAAAGGACTTTGATCCGGAATGTTTCCTTGATCCGGAATAAAAGGCTGATCCGGAATATTATTCCAGATGAGAGATTTGATCCGGAATAATAAATTATTCCGAATAAAACACTACTGATCCGGAATGTTAAATATTCCGAATGAACTACTTTGATTCGGAATGCAAGAATATTCCGGATGAATGCCTTGATTCGGAATATATAATATTCCGAATGAACGACTTCGATACAGAAAATCCACAACACAATTCCTTCACTAGAACAACCTTGGCTTGATCCGGAATGTACTGTTGATTCGGAATAACCTGGGAAAAGACAGTAACAGACAAAGCGAAGAACATGGAACAAGATATACACGAATCTAATCACAATTAAACAAAATCAACCAAAAGATTAAATCAAACTAATAACAAAACATCTACTAATCATAAACAAACAATCCAAAACAACAAAACTAACAAAACTAACCAAAATAATCAAAACCCACTTTGATCAAATCAACAAAAATAAGAACATGAACATGAACAAATAAACATAAAGATTAAAGAAAGGAAGATAGGAGATTAAACAATAAAAATAAAGATTCACAATAATTAAATGGAAACTTACTTGAAATTAAAGGTATTTAAGGTGCAAGACAAGTATTTAAATTTGACAAGTAATTAAATGGACATGAATTTAAATGTGCAGGAAAGTAAAATGGAAGAAATAGTTTGTCAAGCTATCCAACAAAAACTAAATGATTATCCTAATGATATATATATAGGGGAGGATTAGGGAGTGCTTAGGAAGCTTCCTCCCTCTTTCATCTTTTCTTAATTGCACCATTAGTCCTTAAGCCTTCTAATCTTCTTAAATCTTGGACTTTAATGACTTTTGGCTCGGGATTTCTTTGAACTCGTCTTGTAATTCTTCAATAAATTAGACTTGAGTTCTTCGGCTTTAAGTAAACTTCCGTCTTTTGACTTTTTCTTCGATAAATCTTCAGAACTGGTCTTGGACTTCCGTTCTTTTTGCACTCTTGACTTCTTGACTTCGTCTTTTTCTTTGATAAAAGCCCGTGAATGCCCGTGTTTTCACCACTTTTCACCTTTTCGTCCTAAATCACAACAAAAACACAAACCACGCATAATTCCGACATAAATGACATAAAATACACTTTTTGGCTCGGTTATTATTGTAATTAAGTGGTAAAAAGGATGGGTGTTTACACACCTATCACCTAGCTTGTCGACCAAAAATTCCATTCGAGCGCGATCTAAAGCCTTCGTGAAAATATCCGCCAATTGATACTCAGATCGGACAAAGTAAAGCTCGGTTCCTCCATTTTCCACTTGCTCCTTGACGAAATGGTAGCGAATGTCAATAAGCTTCGACCGGGAGAATTGAACGTTGTTGCAGCATAAGGCAATTGCACTTTTGTTGTCGTAGTACATCGGGATTTTGTTGAAACCTAGACCATAGTCGGTTAATTGTGATATCATCCAAAGAATTTGAGCACAACAACCGGACATAGCTATGTATTCTGCCTCCGTACTTGAAATTGCAGCGCTTTTCTGCCTTTTCGATGCCCAACTGATTAGTCGATCTCCTAGTAGTTGCAAAGTTCCACTCGTCCTACGCCTTGTATCTTGACAACCCGCGTGATCCGCATCTGTATCTGCCATGAGTGCAATCGAAGAATCCTTCAAATACCAAAGTCCCCAATTAATGGTTCCTTTAATATATCTAAAGATCCGTTTAACAGTAGCTAAGTGTAATGCAGTAGACCTAGTTTGATACCGAGCACACATGCATATAGTAAACTGAAGGTCGGGTCGACTATCTGTAATATACAGAAGGGTACCGATCATTTCCCGATAAAGTGTCGGATCAACAGCAATCCCGTTTGGATCTGCATCTAGCTTAGTTCGTTCTACCATTGGAGTATCCACGGGGTCGCAAGATTCCATCTTATATTTATTAAGCGATTCAAGGGCATACTTGGATTGATTGATAAAGATGCCTCTAGGACTCTGAGAGATCTAAAGTCCTAAGAAAAATGATACATTGCCCATCATTGACATCTTAAACTTGGAAAACATGAGTGTCCCAAACTCATCGGATAAGGTTTGGGTTGAAGCTGCAAATATAATATCATCAACATATATTTATACCATAATTATATCTTTACCTCGTTTCTGAATGAATAGCGTTGGATCCACCTTGCCTTTAGCGAAGCCTTGCGTAATCAGTAATTGTGACAATAGATCATACCACGCGCGTGGAGCTTGCTTCAACCCATAAAGAGCCTTCTTAAGCTTGTACACGTGATTAGGATATTTAGAATTCACAAAACCATCCGGCTGTTGAACATAAATCTCCTCCTTTATTTCACCATTAGAAATGCCGTCTTCACATCCATCTGATAGACGATCATATTCACGTGGGCTACATAAGCAAGGAATAGTCTAATAGCTTCCAAACAGGAAATGGGTGCAAATGATTCCATAAAGTCGATGCCCAATAATTGCTTGTATCCACGAGCTACTAGTCGAGCTTTGTTCTTCAAAATTCCATCTAACTCGTCAAGTTTCACCTTGTAAACCCATTTTAAAGTGAGTAACATCACTTGATCTGGGCACGGGACTAGTTCCCATACATCAAGACGTATGAATTCATTAAGTTCTTCTTGCATAGCTTCTATCCAACAAGATTGGGTAAAAGCTTCTTGCCACGTCTTAGGTTCAACTTCAGTGAGAAAAGCATCAAAATGACAAAACATTGTACTTTCTTGTAACTGACTTCGTGTGGATACCGGACGATTAGGGTCACCAATAATAGAATCTATAGGATGATCCTTTGTCCACTTGCTGTCATGTTCACGAATTCGTGGATTAGAGTATACCGTAGTAGGAGCTTTCTATGAGGTGGACGACCCGGCTTGATTAGGGTCGGGAATTAAAACACCAAAGAATGGAAGTTCACGCATTTGAGCGAATTCCAAATCGTGATCATTATCATCATCCTCTTCATCATCAATAGGTATGAAGTGGGTAGTTGATACAGGTGTTGGTTGAGAATTACTCGTTGATGGGATATCTTGACCAATTGTTGGTGTAGACGTATCTAATTGTGCTTCGTTTGCTGGAGCGACAACTTCGGTAACCGAAACTATTACTACAGGTTCTGGAGCAACAACACTTGGAGAAGTAAAGAATTCATCAAAGAACGGTTGAAACAACGTATCCCATTCAGTCCTAGTAGGTGGTGTAAATGATGATGAAGTATGGTTGTTTGGGACAAGACCAGCGCTGATGTTACTAGGTCCCATTTCATGAAGTGCGGGTTCCGAGCTGATTTGCTCAGAAGCCATTGCTGTCAGCTCATCAAAATCAATATTAATAGTTTCGAGGATCTTACGAGAATTATGATTGTAGATTTGGTATGCTTTTTTTTGCGGGTGCGTAACCAATGAAAATACCAATATCAGCCTTTGGTTGAAGTTTTCCCAAATTGTCACCATCATTATTTGGATAGCAAAGAGAACCAAATACATGAAGATATGATAAATCTGGTACTTTACCATGGAGAAGCTCATACGGTGTTTTACCATGGCGTTGTCAAATTAGTGACAGGTTTTGGGTGTAAACTGTTGTACATACTGCTTCTGCCCATAAAAACAATGGAGCCTTTGCGTAAATTAACATCGTTCGAGTAGCTTTCATAAGTGTGTGATTTCTCCTTTCAACGACACCGTTTTGTTGTAGAGTGCGAGCAACGGATGTTTCATGAGATATGCCAACTTCTTCATAATACTTACGCAAGGTTTGATTCACAAATTCGGTTTCATTATCTGTACGAATGCGTCGAACAATAGTTTTGAGACGCACTTGAATCATCTTGAGAAAGTCGATGATGATTTTAGGTGCCTCGTCTTTCATTGTAAGGAATCTCACCCATGTAAACCGAGAGTAATCATCCACCATAACGAGGATGTACTTTTTACCACCAAGACTTTCAACACGCATTAGCCCACAAAGATCCATATGCAACAAATAAAGATTCTCTTGATTGGTGTCTTCAGTCTTGGGTTTGTATGATTTCTTTGTGCTCTTCCCCATTTTACACGCGGAACACAAATGATCCTTGTGAAATTTAAGTTTAGGAAGACCACGAACAAGTTCATTTTTCGCCAAATGATTAATGGCGTCAAAGTTAAGATGAGATAACCGTCGATGCCATAACCATGACTTAGTCTTAGAAGCTTTTGAGAGAAGACATACTGGAGAAGCGGCCATCATGTCTTGTAGAGACAAAGTATACAGATTATTCCCTCGAGTACCTTTCAATAAATCAACCTAGGGATGGCAACTGGTCGGGTTTGGGTCGGGTTTTAGTGAACCCGCACCCGTACCTGTTTATAATATCCGTACCCGTATCCGCTCCATCACCCGACGGGTACCCGCTTAGTATTACCCATCGGGTTTTCGGATTTTACCCGCGGGTATCGGGTATCCACAATTAAATTTTCGTTGGGCACTATTGTGCGTATAATGTAAAGAAAAACCACTCGCAAACGACCAAATTACCCTAATATATATTTTAAGTGTTTAGAAGATAAAAAATACTTTCTAATATTATTCACGCGATTTAATATATCGAATAAATCATGTTTTTTTTTAAAGTTACAAAATCCAAATATAATTGATCACAAACATGTTAATGCACACAAAATATAACTAATATGATCATTCAATTCGTTTAACAATCTTCGTCTAATATTTCACACAAATTTAGAACTTATATAAAATAGCAACAAAAGCGGGTACGAATTCGGGTAAACGGGTACGGATTCGGATATGGGTAAACGGGGCGGGTATTACTAGAACCCGTACCCGAACCCGTACCCGCGAAAAAAAGAATATTCAAACCCGAACCCGCCAACCCGACTCCGAACCTGACCCAACCGGTTCGGGTTTCGGTTTTCTTCATCGGTTTCGGGCGCTTTTGCCATCCCTAAATCAACACCTTCCAAATTACGAATGAAGCAGGTATGCTCACGAAAAGCCACTTCTAGGTTTGAATCACAAAATTGTCCCATAGAAAATAAGTTATGACCGAGTACTTTCACGTAATACACTCTTGAAATAATAACATTCCTAATATGGTATTCACCATAACCCATTATTTTTGCGATATGATCGTTACCGAATCGAACCGTACCAAGAAACTTGCTGACGAAATTTCTGAGCTGAGAGCGATCTCCGGTCATATGCTTGGAGCAACCGGAGTCCAAATACCACAAGACGATTTGGACCACCTGTTTGAAACAACAAAAGTAGACAATGCATTGGAAACTATTGGTTCCGGAGTGTCAGCAGATACATATATAATATCAGGATTGCCAACGTCAGTGTTATCAGTAGATTTCTTGCGTTTTCTAACATATATTTGTTTAATTGCCAGTTTGATGGGTCCATCTTCCTGAGGTTTTGGATTAGTGACGGGCACTACAGTGGGATTAGACCTATTTAAAGGGCACTTTGTTCCTAGTTAAAGGACACGCTTGTGTTTTGGTAGCCTTAGTACTCCTAGTTAAAGGGCACGCTTTCTTCGCTGTAGTAGGAGTGATCCTAGTTAAAGGGCACGCATTTTATACTATAGTAAAAGTTCTACCAGTTGGATGCCACATCCATCCAACTTGGGTTAACACTTTCCCAGTCGGTTTCCATTCTAACTTGTGCTTTCGGGCATTCATCTCATTCACATGGTCAATAAGGCAAGAATCATGATGACTAGAAAACATACATTCATTAAAATTCCAACATTTCAAATTAGATTTCACAGTAGGCTTAGAACGCTGCACAACCACAGAGCCTTTAGTTTTAGCTACATGATTCTTTTTATTCAAAACAGAAATAACATTCCTAGGGTGGCTTCTACTTTCTTCTTTACTTGACTACTAGATGGGGGCAAGATCCTATCATTCTTCATGTTTCTTTTAGGCGTAGATCTTGGAGCCTTAGTAGTGATGGTTACTCCTGTAGAAGGCAACACGGGAATATTAGAAGCTGGTCTTGATTTTGCCTTATCTTTATTGACCAATGTTTTAGATGGTTTAGTCCTAGGGCCCTTGTTAATTGGTGTGACGGCAAGGAGATGGTTCTTAGTTCATCTTACTTTAGGAACACTAGAGGGCGGGGCTAAAATGGCGGCTGTTTTCTTAACGTGAAGCAATTCTTTTAATTCAGCCAAAGCCATATCCTTATCACGAATTGTCGCATGTAAATCGGAGATCTCCACCGACTTGTGATTAAGGGTCTCAATCAAGGATTGAGTGTTATCAGCCTCTAGTGTCCTTTCCACACTCTCATTTCCTATTGGCAATGATTTAGAAACTTTGTCACGTTTCCGACGCTGTTTTGATCGTTTATTTAATTGAAAGCCCTTTTTAGCATTTTGAGTATCTATACGAACACTTTCGTGTGACGTTTCAAAAATCTCTTTAATAGATTGGTTCTCACATTCAAGTGAAAGATAATGTTTTTGAATTGCATCAAAACGTTTGGAAAGCGAAGTATAAGAATCTTGAAGCTTTAAAAATTCAACGTCAGATTTGTGACAAGTACTATCTACCACATTATCCACAGATTCAACATTATGCACAATAGAATCATTATCAACATTATTATTCACACAAATAGAAACAATATCATGCGACATCACTTGCTTTAGAAGCTGATCATTTTGGCGTAAAATACGTTCTCGTTCAAGTAAACCGTTTTCATAAGCATCGTCCATTTCATTGAAAACACGTCTAACTTCTTCGATTTCCAAAAGCAAATATTGTTCAATAGTGCTAACACAAGATTTAACATTCTTTACAAACGGAACAATTTCGTCTCAAAATGCAGCTCTAGTGTGCTCAAAATTCCATTCACCTTCCGTTATGGCCGAAGCCGTCGTACGTTCCAAAATGACCTTGTCAAAATCGGCAAAGTATTGGTGCACCGCATTTAAGCTATCTGACACCTTACTTACCGGTGGAATTAACTTCGTTAAATCCTTTTTGACGAGTGTAGGAGACGTACTAGGAAGGTTTTCATTTAACAAACTTGGGGGCACAAAAGCTGATAATTGAGATAGTTCCTTTTGTAATCGAATGCGGGTCTTTTTATCAAATTGATCTTTATTATGCTTATCATAATCAATCTTATGAAATTTTTATATCATTTTAGATCGAGTTTCATCCGCAAGTGACTGTGTTTGCTCATCACTACGAACATAAGGTGCTTCTTTCGATTTGCCTATTAGGGTCACATCATAAAGACAAGGAATATATTCCTGAGCTTGTTTTGCATAACCAGGATTAGGTGGTAAATCTTGAAGACGCTTAAGTTCGAGTTCTTTAAACAATTTAGTTAAAAGATGAATCTTTTCTGTGGAAGCATATTGTTTTAGAAGCTGTTGTTCCTTGAATTTAAGAAGTTTGGTAGCATTAATTTCCGATTCAACCTTTTTAGACTCAAGAGTTTCGAAATCCTTTTTAAGTTTTTGAAAATCAGTGACAACCGACTCCTTTTATTCTAATTCATTGGAAAGATTAGCTCTTAAAGATTCTATTTCGTTTAAGTGTTCTATCCTCTTAGAGTGAAATTGGTCAAATTCAGAAAGAGTTATTTTCTCTGCTAGAGGGACCTTTTCAAAAACTTTGACCTTTTCCTTATACAACGCAAGCTCAGCTGTGAGGGTGGTATTCGTATCTACGGTTTGATGGACATCCATATTCATTTCATCAATAATATGTTTAGGCACAATTACCAAAACATTTTGAGCATAAGAGTCCATACCCATCGTAGCATTTGCTTGAGTTTCACTCAAATGTGTAGTTTTGGATACTACATCATTTGAGTTACTAATTCCCGAATGTTGTTCAAGGTTGTTATTTTCATGCCCAACTTGATGTGGGTTATCATTAACAATATTGGTAGTGATTGGTACCTTACTAACGACATCAGAACCGTAGTGAGAGAGAATAGCAATGAGAGCAGCTGAGGCTGAGTGAATGTCATCACAGTCGGAATCATATGCGTCAAGAGCGTCCGCTTGATATGCTGCATTAGAAGTAGAGACAACTGCAATGCCTTCATTGTCCGGTGCCCCTGGGTCTGCAAGAAACGCTAATTCCTCTGAATATAAAATCTTCCCCTTAGATTGAGCATCGACCAGATAAATCTTCTCCTGAAACCACGTTGCATCACTTCTCCTTTTCGGCTGAGTGCATTGCCTAGCCATATGACCTTGTCCTCGACAATTGTAGCAAGTCACGACTTTTTGAGGACCAATAGGGCTTCCACTTCCACTTGCTTTAGTGTTCAAAACTTGAGCGTTCACAGTCCTTGGAATTGGTCCATATGAATTTTGCCTTCCTTGTATGGATTGAACCGTTACTTGACCATCTTGAATAGTGGCTTGTTGGCGAGGATTTGAAGAATTACGAAGCTGATTGTTCGTTGGTGGAAATCCTCTAGTTGCAACAAGTTTTGACAAGTAGGCAGTGAGATGGTTCAAGACATCAGTTGGCTAATCATTTGGAGTAAAGACCGGTGCTTGAAGTGGTGGAAGTTCATTGGAGTATAAGGCTTGTGCTTGCGGTGCTTCAATTGGAAAATATCCTTGCTGAGGAGTATAACCCATTGGAGAAGTGATAGCTTGTGATGGTGATACCTGATGTGCTGGTTGCTGTGGAAGAACACTTTGTTGATATGCTTGATGTGGCATCATCAGTGGTTGATAAGATGGTTGCTGATATGTGTGTTGTGATGGCTGCTGCAAGTATGGTTGTTGTTGATAAGTGTAAGCCATGTTTTTTGGGGGGTCATTTGTTGAGAAGCATACATGGCAAATCCTTAGCCAATTTAACATCCGTCACGTACTTACGCTATTCAGATGGAAGGGTGTTCAAATACTTGGTGTTTAAATGAAACGTAGGGATTGCCATGCCATAGATATTGAGCTCATTCAACAATAGAGTAAATCTCAAATAGTAATCATTGAGAGTCTCCCCGGGAACGTAGGCAAACTTATCAAACGAATCATATAACTTACACTCTCGTTCTTGTTTAGTTAACGAGGTGCCGTGTATTAGAACACGAATTCTATCCCATAACTCTTTGGAAACTTTATGTTTACTCACAAGTTTGTAGACATCTGGAGGAAGGGCTTGAAGAATGATGTTTGTCGCATATTTATCACATTTGTCTTGAATCTTCATATCTCCGGTCAATTCACCCGTTGTGCGAGGATGAGTAACTGCACCTTCCATCACTGTACCATAATCTAATGGTCCATTGAGTATCGATGCCCAAATGAGATGTCCATTCTCTTTGTTTAACATGTAAAGTTCCATTCGGGAAGTCCAATCCTCGTACATAGTCTTCTCCAACATTGGTGGATGATTATCCGTACCCGAGAGGATGGACTTATCCGTAAGAGATGTGTACTCCATTTCGATAAGTTAAGATTTAAAAACGTTGATCGAACAATGAGAGAAAGTAAATGTACTTGTTGTCGTGTGTTGAAGTCGAGAAACTATGTTAAAATCCCCAAATTTGTCTTCTTGAGAAACCAAAAATTCCAAGGCAAAATTACACCCGGTTCGAAATTTTCTAAATCACGTTTTTCAAAAATCTTGAAATTCCAAAGATTTCGCAATGTAGGTGATTTAATTTCGCAATGTTGAGCTCAAGTATGATATAATTCCGCAAAGTGAATTGATATGATTCCGCAATGTGTGAATTGAAATGATTCCGCAATGTGTGGTCACAATTTCACAATGCTAAACAACCATAATTCCGCAATGCTGAAAACTCACAATTCCGCAATACTGAAAACTCACAATTCCGCAATGCTGAAAACTGACAATTCCGCAATATGAAAAAAGTAACAATTCCGCAATGATCAAAGGTTCAATTCCGCAATGCTCAAAGGTTCAATTCCGCAATGCTCAGTTTGATTCCATTCCGCAATGCGCAGTTTGATTCCATTTCGCAATACTTAGAGGAATCAATTCTGCAATACCTTAAGGGATTCGATTTCACAATACTTAAAGGTATTCGATTCCACAATAATTGAAAGGATTCGATTTCGCAATCTTCAGAGAAATTCGATTCCGCAATACCTAAAGGTATTCGATTCTGCAATACTTAAAGGTATTCGATTCCGTAATACAAGAAGACATTCAATTCCGCAATTTGTCACACTATATTGCGAAATTATATCAGTTTTTGCGAAATGATGAGAAAAACAAGGAATTCGGATTGTACTTTTATATATACGAATCTTGAAGCCAAATATGAATCCAAACACCCAAAAATTTTGCGTTTTTGAGCGATCCAAGTAACCCAAATTACTAACACGAATATGTAGAAGATATTGGTGAAGTTCAAACCACAAAAAAAATAAAAAATTGGAACGAGGGTTTTATGGATAAAAAACACACGAACACTATAAAAACAAACACATAAACAATACAATCATCCCATGGCTCTGATACTATTTGTAGGATATTATAAATCTTGCTTATGTTTAGAGAGAGAAAGAGATAGAGAGATGGTGAGAACACACACACTTTTAGAGAGAGAAAGTGAAAGAAAACACTTTTCAACTATGTGTAAAATAAGGTGAACCACACCCTCTCTAACTAAGAAGAGGGTTTATATACCCAAGCCTTGTGATGGGCTTGGGCTTACATGTTTGGGCCTTCCATACATTCTATGGACTAGGCCTTTCCTTGTTTACTTAATGTAAGATAACTAAACTACGAGCTACTACTTAATATATTGTCAGAGTGACCGAATCTTCCTAAATACGTAAAACGTATTTCCAACACATAGCGATAAGGAACCGCCTGGGCAGATAAGGAACCGCGCCCAGGTAGCCGTTGGGAACTTGTCTCCTATAAATAGTGAATCAAATCTGCACTTTCATCAACCCTTTTTGGACATCTTTTCAGTCTTCTTTCTTGTTTCTAATCCTAATCATTTGTAAATGATCACTTAATGTGTTAAGTATGTTTACTTATGATTATCCTCTTGATCTCCTTTCTTTACTTTGTCCAAAGAGAAGATCACTCACACACTTGTGTAGTGATGAAAGATGAAGCCTTGATGAAGATCATTCTCTCCTAAAGATCTTATCATGTTCATCATTTGTTTTATGTGTCTTGTGTAGATCCAATGTATTTGTGAATACTTGGACTAGTTGTGTTCATCCAAGCTAGGTGTGTGAATACTTGGATTAGAGTTGTGTAAATCCTTTGCACATGTGTGTACTTTGATTTAATGTGTAGATTCAAGTTACATGTTTGTACTTGGATATGTTTAGTTGAGTTGTAATTGGTTGTGTCTTGGTAGTTCTCACTAAACTCTAAAGTGATGTGGTTGTGTCTTGTGAGTTCTTACTAAACTCTAAAGTGACGTGGTTGTGTCTTGTGAGTTCTCACTAAACTCTAAAGTGATGTGGTATGTCTTGTGAGTTCTCACTAAACTTTAAAGTGATTAGTAGTTGTGTTGTGTGAAGTTCTCACTTAGCTTCAAAGTGAAGAGTCGTGAAGATTGGTTCTAGCTTTCGATTAGAACTTGACATTTAGCCTTGTGTCGTACAATGGTGAAGTGGGCGACGTTGTGTAGATTGGTCCTAGCTATGATTAGATCTCGACATTTAGCTTAGTGTCGGAAAATAATGTAAGCGACGTTGTAAGGTATTCTCCGCCAAGAAGGGAGCTTGTGGTTATAGTGGAAATCTCGAGGAAGGTGTACTCGAGGAGTGGAGTAGGAACGAGGATGTGCTCCGTTGCCGAACCACTATAAACCTTGGTGTCTTCCTACTAGGTTGTTTCTTTCCTTGCTCATTACTTTCATTCATTACCATTACACTTTTTACACATTGTTAATGCATTAGAATTGAACCTAATTATTATGCAACTAGGTTTTAAAGAAAATATAGTTTTAGCACTCACCTAATTGAAAGGAATTTTAATTAGGAGATAAACCGACTAGAAACTATTCAACCCCCCCCCCCCCCTCCTTCTAGTTTCTACAATTGGTATCAGAGCGATGGTGACACAAGATCTTTGAAGTATATTGTGCTTTAAAACTTGGATCGATCCATTGTCTCCTCAAATTAGAAGGTTAAGTTGTACTAAAGTTTCTCTTTGGTGAAAACTAGTTTTTCTTTGAAAATAGGCCTTTTAAGTGGTAATATTACATCCCATTTAGATTAGTAGTCCTTATGCATTTTTAGATTGTTTCTTGAAGTGTATCTACTAGTATGCATCTTGTGTTATGTAGGTACTCATGAAGAATCAATCATTCATTTGGTTGTGGATTGAGTTACTTGCACTTGTATAAGACTCATCTTCATTGATCTTCAACGTCTTTGAATAATTATATCAAGATGGTTGGGCTTTACTTTGATTGCTCAATTTCTTGGAATGCTCTTTGTGGCTAAGGTACGCTCTCGTTCTTCCACACGCCCTATTGATCATTCTTTTGATCATTAATTGACTATGTGCTTGTTCTTGGCATCCTTGCCTTGACTTTTTTGTGTGGTTTGTGATTCTTTCACTTTGCTCACATTTTGGTATAGACTAAGACTATTATTGAAAGTGATCTTACTCTATGCATCAAAATTTCTTAGTGTAATTCATTACCAAAGACGTTTAATCTTTCACCGGAAAGACTCGTCCTAAACCACTATATATGACACAAGCTCTTCGTCTCCATGATTTGAAGATTGTCAATTATCCCTTGAGAATTTTACTTGGTCTTGATTCACTTCCCTTTACTTCTCTCCACTTTTGTTTTTCCCTACGAGTAGTCGTTCCTCCGTTTCGGTTCTTTTCGATCTCGATTCCACTCGTAATCCTTTATTAACACATATTGCTTAGTGTTATGGTGATCCAATGATATTATAAAAGGCTTGAGATATATTTTTAAGTATTTTAAAAATTTTGGTTTTCAAAAATTCGTTGAATTTCTTTGATAAAAAACTGCCTCTGTAGGCGGTTCCTTATCACACGCGGTTCAGACCCGCGGTTCTCTATCGATAAGGAACCGCGGTCAGAAACTTTGCCAAAGCGCCAGTTTTTATAAAATATTCATTTTCAAACAAACCCTTCTCTCTCCTTCTCTTTCAGTGGCGACGGGTTCCTCTTTTTCCACCATTGTTGAAGCTTCAAAAACCTTCAATCACTCAAATTAATTGATTCCAAGTTGTGGGTTTCACTCATCCTTCATCAAACATCAATTAATTGTAAGTATTCTCATCCTTCATCTATTTTGTTCTAGGGTTCATCCTTTCATAATTGGGGATTATTAAAATTGAAATCGAATTAAAACCTAATTGAAATATGGGTTGACATAGTTATTTTACTATGATTCCTTAGGTTCATATTCATTAAGATTTTACTAAAACCCGCTTGTAGAACAATCCGAATCTTGACTAAATATTTTTGGTTAATTGATGGAATTGAGATGAACCCATGAAAAATGGGTAATTGCATTGTTAATGCTTGCCTAAAAATCATTGTTTTGAAAAACCAATGTTCTAGTTCATTATTGATTCTACATAGTTCATATGTTTTGGTCAATGATGAAATGGGTACATTGTGAACATGAGAATGACAAGGATTAATCCTTTGTTTGTCTAACTACTGATGAAACACATTCTGATCTTTTTATTTTAGATTTTCATTCTTCATAGAGTGATTGGCGAAATATTTTTGTTCATTGTATTTAGGTACTAATCATGCATTCGGAATATCAACAAGACCACCAAAAGACTAGACAATATATGCCACACCTTTCTCAAATTTTTGCTTCTAATCAACTCCAAAATTCCTATCCTTCACTTTCAAAACGTTGTTTCCATGACGGTAGAATTGTCGATGAAGAAATCACAGGTTTTGACTATATCAAATCCATGTTTGGGCATACGGGGTTTGATTGTTTGCTCTACATAGATGAAGAGATATATCCCGTATTTCTTTTGGAGTTCTTTAACACCTATTCTATCTTTGAGTTCAATGGTAGAATATTCATTCGGTTCGTGTTGAATGATCAAGTCATTCAATACTCTCTCGAAACTTTTGGGCAAATTCTTGGTGTGCCATTTGAGGGCACTTGTCATTTCACGGAAAAATGGAGGCTTGATGCACTATGTGAATCAAACGATAAACCTCCAAATGACCACAATGAAGTTGACCTTAAGTTTATCCTTGAAATCATTTCCAAAGAGCGTAATGGAAACGTTGTGAGAAGCCTTCATTCTTATAGACGATTTGTAAATCGTTATGTGGTTCTCTCAAACGACCTTAAGGATTTTATGGTTCGTTGGGCCGAGATCCTTAGGGAGAATGTATTTTGTCTTGGTGGGAACCGGGATCACATTCCGGCTTGTATGGTGCATATGCTATTTTGCATCTTTACCGACACCATGTACAATTTGGCATACTATATCGCTTGACGAATAAATTACGCTATCTCTAAGCCTAAAACAAACCTTCCCTATGCTATGCTTCTTACTCGCCTCTATAAGAGGGTTGTTCTTGACTTTCCATTTCTTAACTTCTCTCGCTTTCAACCGGTTCAACGGGTTATGCTACCTATTCAAGAGGTATATGAAAGAAACCCTAGAAGTGATAGAGGTTCAAAGAAAAATGATCAACAAGAATCCGATGATGAGGAGACCAATATGCCAACAAGTGATGGTGATGGCATTGGTACAAGTACTCATTTCGGTTCTTCGAGTAACTCCCACCCATCCACAAATTCATTCGTGGATGGACTTGAAGACTTAGCTCCTCCTTCTCACCATTCCAAAAGTGAAGTACCGGAAGATCTCAATATGGAGAGTCTCTACCGTGAAAATCTTAGGACTCGAGGTGATATGTTTGAGCATTGTGTGGAGTCAAGAAAGGGATTAAAGTACTTGGGAAATTTGATCAAGGGATTGGGAAAGAAGAGAAGATAAAAGACTTTGATTTAATTCAAGGTGAACATGTTGTTGAGCATGTTATGGGTTGAACTTATGTTTTCTTTTCTTTCATGTTTGTAGAATAACTAATATTGCTTGTTTGGATTGCTTAATATTTTAATCCTAAGTTGTCTATTCTATCAATCTTTTGATTTGCATAGCTTTGTGCATCTTATGTGTTAGTTAGCTTTCTAGATTTTGTTTAGTAGTTGACTTTGGCTTGTTAATTCTTTGTGCAAAATCTGGGCTAGCATTTGTTTGAGGAAGTGCAAATTTTTTAGACCTCTGGTCGCAGTTCTTTATCGAACCCGCGGTTCTTTAGCGATAAGGAACCGCGGCCCTACGTAAGGAACCACCGGCTACTGCTTCAACAGAATCTTTGCTTTACAGTGTTTTCCTTAATCTGTGTAAAACTTTGATAAGATTCTTGCAAAAACCTGCACATTTCCTAAACTAGGCTACCTAATTTCATTGTTCACATAAAATGATTTTAACATATTACTAGTTTGGATCATCCCTCTTTCCTCTAAAACCTGAAATTGTTGAATGTGTTCTTCATTCATTCAACTCTTTTCTAAGCCTTAACCTACAACCATGGTATCCACTAGATCTTCCAATTCCTCCAAACCTTCCTCTCACAAAAGGAACCTCAAGATCAAAATCAAGTGTCCCAAACTTGGTTCTTCTTCTTCATACCAAACCCCCAAGAATGAGTCTACTCCTATTCTCATTTCTTCTTCACCTTCACCTCCTCTTGCTCCATGCAAGACTAACTCAACCCATGGTACCAACCATTCCCATGGTTCTACGTCATCCTCATTTCAATCCAAAATGAATGAGGTGTCCTCACCTTTAACTCCTAGTCCTCCTTTGGATGGGATTTCTCAACCTCAACCAATACAAAGCATTCCTTTTGTCCTTGAGCCTTTGGCGACCTCTCCCTTTACTCCACCAAATTCTCCGATATCACCCTTGGAACCTATGCCTCCACCACCTCCTCCTCACTCAAACACAAATGCTCCTATTTTGGGAATCCTTATTCCACATTTCATGGGTGATCCTTACTTTTTTAGTTTTCTAGAAGCCCATGGTGCAAATTGCCCATGTTGTCTTTATAACAACTACATCATTTAAAACCTAAGATTGGAGATGATTGATCTTCATAGAAGGTTGCATGATTTATTGGTTACCTTGTTTTCCATGCCTCTTCCCCTTAGGAGACGAATGATGATTTTTAAAATCTAATGTTTTTAAAAGGAAGGTCAAGCCAAAGAAGACTATGCATTCAAGATCTAGACTAAGCTATCTATGTTTTAGTTTATTATTTTTTCATTTCTTGTATTTTCATTTCCTTGTGTGCTTTGCATGAATTTGATGAATCGATTTAGTTTTATGTGTTTCAACTTAAGTGGTCACACTAATCAACCTCAATTTATTTTAAATTAAACCTAAATCTATCACAACCTCATAAAACTTGACTTAAAATTGGATCAAAATGTTATCTAAATATTTTGTCACCCTTTGCCAAGACATTCTTTGTGAATTTGTTCTTTTGTGCAACCCTAGCATAATCTAATGCTAAAAGAGGTAAAAATCCAAAATTTGCAAAATTTTGAAAAAGTCTTATCTTTCTCCAAAACTTTTAAAAATCAAGTTTTCATGTCCCCTAGACGCGGCTCCTTAGCCCCCAGGCGGTTCCATATTGATATGGAACCGCGGGCTCCTTTAGGGAACCGCGTACAGGAAAGCCGTTTATGGCTTCTATTTGATCTTTTTTTCTTTGACCACTGTCTTGGTTAAGATTCCTTGTTTACCCTATTTGGCTAAAAACTTTCTAAAACCTTTGGTTTCATTTCAAATCTTTGCCTTGTCTATTTTCTTTAAATTCTTCTCATTTGGGAGTTCTGTTAGCCTCAAAATATTGAGTCAAACAAGAATGTTCGGTCATAGGTTTCAATTGTAATATTTATTAGAACGTTGTAATAGATAGTTAAATAGTCGTGGTTCACGGGCTTGGATTTAAGCTCCTTAAAGCCCAAAAGACAAGCCCGGTCAAAACAATATAGCCCATTATGGTTACATGTAAGCCTGGCTATATAAAGCCCTTCCTAGCATGTTAAGAATGGTGGATGGTCATTAGTATTCTAATCTTCTCTAATCTAATATTCAAAAAGTTAATCTCTCTCTCTCTACTTTCTCTCACTACTTTCTCTCTCGAAAATTCATATCTTTTCCATCTCATTTCTTAATCTATCATCATATTATTTGGGACAACAATTGGTATCAATCGCCATGGGGTAGATTTGTGTTTAGTTTGTGGTTATCATTTTTGATTTCGTGTGATTTTCATCTTAAAAATCATCTCGTATCAAAAAGTTTCTTTTAAGCTCAAAATATATATACAAATTGCCTACAAAGTTGTGGTAGGAATTTGTGTTTTTCATAGGAATTTTGGTTTGATTTTCGGAAAAGTTAGAAAAAAAATCGAGTTCATATCCGGAATTAGAGGGTTTCACTTTTCAGTATAAGGAGGTTTTCTTAGCACGTTTTCAAGGATTCCGGATCAACCAAAGTATACGGATTCCGGATAAGACAAAATTTGTTCGAGTATTTTTTAGACTTAGCCACCATCTAGACTAGTTTCGGAATATTACACGAAAAAAAAAGAGTTAAATTTTTACGTCAAATAAATTCAAATTTTTTCCATACTAGTTTTAGGACTTTTCTAGCTCGATTTCAAAATTTGGCGATTACAAAATTTTTTTTGGTCTACCGTTTTGTCGGACTGGGGAATTTATAGTCGGACTGAGAAAGAAAAAATCGGAATTTTAACCTCAACTCAATCACAACACATTTACTTAAGATCCATTTTCACTTCATCAACTGAGACACCATCATCATGGAAACGAGCAATGCGTGTTCAGACAGAGAAGAACGAGAGCTGCAACTACAAGAACAAGTCCTTAAACAATGTTGTATGAAAGCTTTCAGTGATCTTAAAACGAATCTAAAAAGTTTGGATAGAGAGACCTTCTCGTACAATCCTTTGTATATGCGTGCTTTTCATTCCTTTTTCGGAAATGATCATCGCACGTTCACTTATAACTTAAGAGACCACTTGAAGCATCTTGAGAATGAATTACTCAACAAAAGCCTTCATGAGACGAATTCCAAGAATACCTTCAAAACACTCAGAACACCATTTCAACCATTCTTTGCTTCAAAGCTATTCACGAATCCCAATTTTGAGTCAGAAGTTCGAGATGCAAAACAACACTTCAAAGACTACACTACAATCGAAGCAAAATCATTCAGAGACTTGATCTTTGGAAACACGGAATCAATTGAGAGGCTTATGGATGAACGCTTACTTCATGCAAAAGACATGATTAATAAGATGAATGAGAAACGGCTGAAAATGCAAGAGTGCACGGTTGCAAAGATTCATGTAGTGGATACGAGTCCAGTCTCAACTGTAAGTAACGAGACAATATCGAGCAATGCAAATGACAGCTGCAGATCAGGGAACACAACGCATGGTGAGCAGAATGATCATAACATACATGGGAAAGAAAGCAGCAATACTGGCACACAAGGCATCAGTTCTGAGTCTGTCATCGGAAATACACCTTCCTATGATCATGGTCCTATTTACGATTCTGAACCGTTGGAAGAGGTACTCAATGATGAAATTAATGTGTTTGCCAATACCAATACACATGAGCATTGTGATCAAACAACAACCCTTATTGACACATGTATGACGGAAAAGGTTGATAGCAATACCACACCCGATTCATTAGACATGTGCAATAATGCGTTTGAGGATGATCAACATGTAAATGAGTATGATGATGAGGAGCGTGTCGCGCTTGCTAATTTAATTGCTAGTTTACAAAAAGATGTCAATGAAACTAAAAAGAGTCAAAAGCAATTAAAGAAGGCAAACGCTACGCTCACTCAAAATTTTGAAGAATGCAAAACTGCTCTAATTAAGTCTAATGAGACCCTTGATAGTTATAGAGCTGAGCTTCTTCAAAAGACCAAAGAGCTTGAGGGGTACAAGGGTAGTGCGTTAACAAATCAAAAGGACGATCTTGAAAAGAAATACAACGAAACTCTTGAGTTATTAACCAAAGAGAAACGTCAATTAAATGTTTTATTAATGGATGAACGTCAGAAAACGTACCTTGCTACCACCAAAGTTAACAAACTTGAACAAAGGCTTTCTATGACCACTACCGATTCTGCTAAAATTCTTGAGGTAAAGAAACAGGAGGTAGAAGCGTTAAAACAAGACTTCAAAATTAGACATGAAAAAGATACTGAAAAAGTAACAAAACTAGAAGAACAAGTTGAGTTTTTGAAGAAAGTTGTTTATAACACACATGATTCTATTCAAACTGTTAGAATGCTAGCACCTCCGTCGATGTTTAAGGGTCAAGCTAGCTTTGCAAGTCCCGCGTACCTTGCCAAAGCTCAAGCTGCAAACCCGTGTCTTTATCTTGATGAGACTGAAAGAACCGATCTTGATTGCATGCCTGTTAGTGCCGATAGTGAAGAGACTGCCCTTTGGGATGATGATAGTCGACCACTTGTCAATAAGGAGTTTGTGAAACCATATAATTATGCTTACATCAATAGTCTTTATGGTCTTTTCAACAAACAAACTCAGAAAACCCGTGAGGAAGTGTTTTTAGAATGAAAACAAAAGAGAATTTAATGGAAGAAAGCGTTTGCCCCTAAGAAATCTAATGTATACAAATACATGAACTACCTTCCTCTAGATGAGTCCAAAAGCAAGAGTAGGAAAACATTAGGTATTCTTAAACACCACATAGATAATGTTAAATCTATTGTTGAAAGAGATTGGGCAAAACGTGAAAATGATGAGTGGAAACGCCCGATTCCTCAAGATATTACCTTGCTTGTGAAAGAACTATTAATGCCAAATACAACATTAATTAAAGAAACTGTTCTTCAGTTTGAGGAGTTCATTTGGACTGAAATGTATGATGATTTAAAATATGTTGAATCTATTGAGAAAAACATTGATGATCTTCAAATGGAGAAGTCTGATTTTTCAGATGAATATGATTTACTCTTGCAAGAATGCGTTTCTAAAGATGTTATGTGTGCTTATTTTACATCTTGTGCTCATATTGATGAATATTTTGATGTTGCATGCAAATATCTTGATAAGATCAAAGAATGTGAGCGTCTTCAAATTGAGCTTTCGAAACGTAAAGAAAATGTTGATAAAAAGGCTTTTGAGTTACTTCAACACAAAACTGATTTCCTTAAAAAACATTGTCATTCTCTTGAACTTGCTTTGCAAAAAGACGTTGGTAGTTTTCCACATGATAATAACTTGCAAGAAAAACTATCCAAAACGTTTCGAGAAATGAATGAACAGAATTTGGAAATTAAAGGGTTGAAAGCTCAGTTACAAGACAGGGAAAGAGCGATAGCAGAGTTGCAGAAACTCGTTGCTAAGATGGGTGGGAAAGTTGTGGAACGTAAAGTTGTGGAACGTAAAGTTGTAAAACCTGTTGTTCGACAACCCAAAGCCTACAAGGATCCAAAGCCGTCTATCTTAGGAAAACCGAATCCGTTCTCCAATTCTTCTCATATGAAATCTAGGTTACCCTCTAAGACTGATGTGCAACCAAGTGTTCCAAAACCATCCATATCACCCTATGTTCCTCCATTTAGAAAGCACACTGTTGTTAAACCCAACCATGTGAATGCACCTATCACTCCTAGGATTCCTCCAAAACGTGTGACATTCACGTCCACAAAGGAATCTGTAGGTTCAAATGACCTCGTTCATACCCACAACCTAGAGGATGCGAAACAAAAAGGGAAGATTCAGAAACACAAACCCGTATATGAAAAACCTAGTTCACCAAATCCCGCTAGAGTTTCACACACTCCTAATGGTAGTCAACCAAAACCTAGGATCCCTCTTTAGCAATCCAGGAATTGGAAACCATCCATGATAGTCGTGTTTCAAACACTACGCCTGAACGATTTGGAAAACAAAGGAATACAAGTACTTTCGTGAATCCCAAACTCCCTGTATGTCCCACTTGCAAAAAGGGCATTCACAATGGAAATCATGACCATTGCATTCTGCAATACCTTTATGAGGTCAAATCTCATTCCTTTGAACGGAGATCAAATACAGAATCCCATAAGACAACAAGGAGATACAAACCCGTCGTAAAGAAAAGCAACCACACCAAATCTGAAACGCGGATTCAAAAAGGACATAGTTTCTCTCAAAAGAAGTCTTCCGCTGTGCAAGAGAAAACTACTCCTAAATCTAGTCTTTAGTGGAAACCAACGGGTCGGATCTTCACGAAAGTTGGTCTTAAGTGGATTCCCATAGAAAAGAGTGTTGAAACCTGTTCCAGCACTAATGCAGGTGTTCTGAATATAGACAATGTATTTGTTACTCCTAACACTAGTATTTCTGCAAACTCTTCTTCTGTAATTGCAGGTACCTCAACGGATTCTGAACCCACTTCTCCTTCTTCAAAGGGTTCCAATTATGTATATTCGATATCACCTTCTTCTGTTGTACAAAAATTTATTTTGGATTATTTTCGAAAAACTTGAGAAAACACAAAATATAATAAAACGTAAATATCCATAGAAAAACAAAATAAAAAATGGAAAAACTTTCAAAATACCAAAAATATTCTTCTCGACATGTCTTTCAGTATCGACAATATGGACGTACCTAGAAATGTCGCTCAATAACAACACGGGTGTGTACATAAAGCTCGAATGAAAGTTGTAAATATTTTTAATAACATGTCATTTCAATGATTTACAATTAACTCAGATTGTGACTCGTACTTCAAAGAAAGGAAAGTTGATCACGATGATTACTTATCCTCAACAACGGGAAACTTAAATTTCTCGATCATGAGCTATCGATAAAAACATTCAAAGTTTTTAAGCTCATGTAAGCGACTTACAGTTAAATGTCAGACTGTAACTCGAACTTCAAATAAAGGAAAGTGTATCTTTAAAGATAACTTATCCTAACAAACGGGTAGAGCAATCTATCACGGTTGAGCTTGTCACAAAACATTCAACGTTTTGAGCTCAACACAATGGCTTGTAATCACTTTCAGATTGCAACCCGGATCTAAATTTACGGGGGAGTGTACGCTTTTGTGCTCTTATCCTTAGCAAAAGAAGTTAAATCTCCTTACACTTGAGTGGATTCTTCAAGACATTCAAAGTCTATGAACTCAAGTTTATGCTTTAGAAAAACCTTTTCGTAAAAAATAATTGATTTTTCAAAAAGCGTTGAACACAATTTTTTCAAGAATTTCTCAATGATATTCAAAATCTTTCAAAAAT
Source organism: Glebionis coronaria (assembly GCA_025667525.1). Taxonomy (NCBI): domain Eukaryota; kingdom Viridiplantae; phylum Streptophyta; class Magnoliopsida; order Asterales; family Asteraceae; genus Glebionis; species Glebionis coronaria. The sequence continues at coordinate 45,859,248 of CM046875.1, forward strand.
TGTGTGTTCAACAACTCCTATCCTCAAAAGTTTAATGTGGATCATATCCTCGTAATGACAATTCCAATGGATCAATTTTTTAGGGGAGCTTTCCAAATTTCATGCTATGTTTGACACAATTTTTCTCCCGAAAAGTTTCAAGATTATTTTTCAAAATATATTTTAATCAAATTTGGTGTTGAGAATTATTTGTTAAGTGTCAAGAACCGTTAGTATATTCCAAGTACTGTTAGTGTTATGTAAGTACCGTTAGTGTTAACGCGGTAAATAGTAAGTACTGCTACTTATAAAGTAAGTACTGCTATGATGATTAGGACGAATATATCTGTGTATAAGATATGTCATAGTTATAGTTAGAGTATATCTTATGTTATATACCTAAATAGTTAGAATATTGATAATATATCGTCTGTGATATAGTTATCTTTATAGAATATTCTAAGGTTTCTAGGGTTCCTTACTCTATAAAAGGAACATAGGTATAATGTCTTTCATGTACCTCATTCAAGTCGATTAATAAGAGAATCGAATAGTTAAAAGTATTTCTGTTCTTCTTTGCTTTATAAGTTAGATTCCGCATAACTTATTTAGTGTTAGTAAGAGTGCTCAAAGTGTTTTAGTTTGATTACAAACTATTATACTAATTCTTAACAGAATATAGATCCAACCAAAGGGATCAACATTTGGTATCTCTAATATCAAACGATTTTATATATTAGAGATAGGGGAGAAAATGTGCTTAAAATGTGATCTAAAGACTCAGGCACTCATGGTGACGATCAAATACCCACAACATCTTTAATTCACGACGTTATTAGTGTCAAAAGGGTGGTTAGGTTTAAGTCCTATGATCCAACTAGAACCGGAGGGATCTTCCCAGGGACAATCCAATAGATTATTAGAAGTCCTTAGGAAAGATGGAGTAGAATGTGAACGAAGCTGAATGCCGACTAATGATGTCTAGAGCATTGAAGGGGTTGAAGAATGAAAAATAAATGTAAGGATAAAGGGTGTAAACAAAGAAGCCCTCCATACAACTTAGGCAGAAACCGGGTCAACACATCATGAAGACAACTCATCATGGACCCAGTGATGTGAAGCACAACCCTTTCCTAGCTACTCAGGCTTCTCTCAAAAGAAGTTTGTTTTATTGTCACGGAGATCAACACGATTTCTATTGACTTTCTCACTTCGAGATAGTTGATATTGAATAGGTGGCATCTGCTCCAGCCTCCGACTACCAAAAGTGCACAAATCGAGTCTAGAGCCAAGAGATCAATCAAATCTCGATAGGACACACGGATGAAGATCAAGGGAGTCCTACGCTATATCCTTGTGATATTGCTAGAACACTCAGAGTGATACTACTTAGTATTCACAATGATGAGTGGAAATCCTTCCAGTGTTAACGACAAACAACACTGCGGTAGGTCATGTGTAAGATTCTTTATGAATTGAACATATGTAAAACTGAAAAGCAACAGTGGTTTGTTTCTGAATTGATTCAAACTCGTTTCAGGTTTCTACGCAATATCTTTATGGTCTTGCCAGAACATTCAGAGTGATATTCATTAATATTCACAGTGACCAATGGAAATCCTTCTAGCGTCAACATCAAACAGCGCTACGGTAGGGGACTTGTGAGATTCTTATGAATCAAACTTGTGTCAACTAGAAAGCGACAATGGTAAGATTCTTAACGAATCAAACTTGTTCCAGGAATTTGAATTGACGACTTTAATCAAGCGGATATGTATCCAATTGATTCACTCTTTATGTTCGCAGTCTTGCTTTGAGACGGTCGAGTAAAGAGAACAGCTAGTACAACCGCGAAACCCTGTCAAGGAGATTCTTAATTGAATCTGCCTAATCACAGGTACGGTATTTAATATCGTATAACGGTCTTCACCGACCGGAGGTAAAACACTATCGATTTAGGACGAATGTCAAAGCCATTCAGTCCGCGTCTATGTTTTGTCTCGAGAAGGTGGCGTCAAAAGTCAAAGATTCAAAACCACATATTCATGCCCAAAGACTTATTCAACAATTAATAGTGTGAGCATGTGGATAAAGACACAAGATTGCAAGATGGCAAAGACAAGTCAAGAATGATTTGAAGATCTCAAGATGAAAGACTAAGTCGAAAGACAATGACAAAGGCTCAAAGATCACAGCATGAAGGAACAAGACTATTGTTACATGTTCAAGACTCATTTATGACGAAATTCATAAATCTCCATTGGACTCCAAATATCGAAGAGGAATGACCTCACATTGGGGGAGATTGTTAGCCTCAAAATATTGAGTCAAACAAGAATGTTCAGTCATAGGTTTCTATTGTAATATTTATTAGAACGTTGTAATAGATAGTTAAATAGTCGTGGTTCACGGGCTTGGATTTAAGCTACTTAAAGCCCAAAAGACAAGCCCGGTCAAAACAATATAGCCCATTATGGTTACATGTAAGCCCGACTATATAAAGCCCTTCCTAGCATGTTAGGAATGGTGGACGGTCATTAGTATTCTAATCTTCTCTAATCTAATATTCAAAAAGTTAATCTCTCTCTCTATACTTTCTCTCACTACTTTCTCTCTCTAAAATTCATATCTTTTTCATCTCATTTCTTAATCTATCATCATATTATTTGGGACAACAAGTTCTTCTCTTCATCCCTCATAATGTCTAACTCTTCCATTCCTAACCTTGACATATCTTTGTCACAAACTTCTCAACCTAAACCTTCCTCTTCTAAGCTTTCAAAGAAACCGAAAATCTCGGTTCGACCTATTTGGATCAAGAAGGACAAGAATCCTCGAGATTCCTCTTCTCCAAAACCTTCCAAGAATTCTTCTTTCTCTCCGATTAATTATTGGAATGAGACTTACTCTATAAATCTAATTACCGGAGAAAAGAAAATTCTTCCACCACCACCCAAACCTTTCAACTCTCCTCAACTCAATGACCTCTCTTCTTTCCCCAATCTCACTAGGCATTGTGAAAACATTTCATACCCTTCTTCTCAAAACTCTCCTTTTGATGGACCTCCCCCATCTAATGACTTTGTCTTGCATCATGGTTCTTCGTGTGCTTGTTGTCGTTTTAAACAAATTTAACTTGCTCATATTTTATGACAAGCTAAATTTTCTTGAATTCCTACTCACTCGACCTCCTCTCAAAGTTTTCGTTCCCGTGGACAAAACTTCGAATGATGCATCGTCATCTTTCTTTTCCAACTAAAGCACATGTTGTACTTTAGTTGTTTGAGTCAATTAAACTTATGCATCTTGGAAGATTATCACTTTTAGTGTAACTTATGCTTTGTGGTTTATTTTCATATTTTCTTATTTCAAATATTCATATTGTGTGTATGAATATTTTCTTATGTGTTATTTTATATTTGTGTAATATGAATGTTATGTGTGTTATCTATCCCAATAGTTCTTTCTCACACATTTGTTTAAGAGTTGATCATGGTTAAAATTACAATTTAGTATGGGTGATTCCATAAATTCTAAATTTTAACCCCTTGACATTTTATATCATTTTTGGTTGGCTTGGATGTTTATTTTTCTTTTATTCCACCAATTGAACTATGATGTTGTCAACTCACACTCTTTGGACACACTTAGTAAATATTTGCTTCTAAATTGAGATTTCTTTTCCTTCTCCTTCTCAAGTTAGTTAGTAGGTAGTGCTCATATATGCATTGGTGTTTCTTTTCTTTCTTCTAACCTTTGTGTAGCATGTCACTTTAGCTCACTCTTTTGGTGCCCCAAGCAATGGGGAGTAAGCACCAAGGGGGAGCTACTAGCAAAGTCTGGTTCTTTTATCCTTCAAAGACCTGTGCTGCCCTTTTTGCTTCGACAAAGGGGGAGAAATGATAGTGATAAACTTGTTAATAATTCGATAATTTTGTATTTTATGTAAATGAGTTTATAGCTTGTCGTAATCAAAAAGGGGAAGATTGTTAATGCAAAGCAATTGCCTAAAAATATTGTTAGCACTAATTAATCTTTCTTAGTTTTGTTCACGACAAATTACAAAGACATTTATTGTCAAATATAAGCACAAAACGATTTATTTAACAAACACTATCATCAAGGTAATAATCATTACACTAACATATCTAAATCATGCTTAGTGATCATAAAAGTGATTAGCCTTAAAACTCACTTTTGTCTAATGTGACAAAAGATTTTTAATAAACTTTATTTTTTATAAAATGTTTTATTAAAATGAAAATGTAAATTTGAATATGGCATATTCCAAATGCCATAAGAATATCCTTTGAAGGTTTAAACAACCTCAGATATTTCAAATTCACTAAAAGACAAAAATGAGCGTAGTCTACACTCCGCGGTTCTTTAAGTGCCTATGCGGTTCCATAGCGATAAGGAACCGCCTGGGCAGATAAAGAACCGCGCCCAGGTAGCCGTTGGAAACTTGTCTCCTATAAATAGTGAATCAAATCTGCACTTTCATCAACCCTTTTTGGACATCTTTTCAGTCTTCTTTCTTGTTTATAATCCTAATCGTTTGTAAATGATCACTTAACGTGTTAAGTATGTTTACTTATGATTATCCTCTTGATCTCCTTTCTTTACCTTGTCCAAAGAGAAGATCACTCACACACTTGTGTTGTGATGAAAGATGAAGCCTTGATGAAGATCATTCTCGCCTAAAGATCTTATCATGTTCATCATTTGTTTTTATGTGTCTTGTGTAGATCCAATGTATTTATGAATACTTGGACTAGTTGTGTTCATCCAAGCTAGGTGTGTGAATACTTGGATTAGAGTTGTGTAAATCCTTTGCACATGTGTGTGCTTGGATTTAATGTGTAGATTCAAGTTACATGTGTGTACTTGGATATGTTTAGTTGAGTTGTAATTGGTTGTGTCTTGGTAGTTCTCACTAAACTCTAAAGTGACGTGGTTGTGTCTTGTGAGTTCTCACTTAACTTTAAAGTGATTAGTAGTTGTGTTGTGTGAAGTTCTCACTTAGCTTCAAAGTGAAAAGTCGTGAATATTGGTTCTAGCTTTCGATTAAAACTAGACATCTAGCCTTGTGTCGTGAAATGGTGAAGTAGGCAACGTTGTGAAGATTGGTTCTAGATTTCGATTAGAACTCAACATTTAGCCTTGTGTCGTAAAATGGTGAAGTGGGCGACGTTGTGTAGATTGGTCCTAGCTATGATTAGGTCTCGACATTTAGCTTAGTGTCGGAAAATAATGTAGGCGACGTTGTAAGGTTTTCTTCGCCAAGAAGGAAGCTTGTGGTTATAGTGGAAATCTCGAGTAAGGTGTATTCGTGGAGTGGAGTAGGAACGAGGATGTTCTTCGTTGCCGAACCACTATAAATCTTGGTGTCTTCCTACTAGGTTGTTTCTGTCCTTGCTCATTACTTTCATTCATTACCATTACACTTTTTACACATTGTTAATGCATTAGAATTGAACCTAATCATTATGCAACTAGGTTTTAAAGAAAAGATAGTTTTAACACTCACCTAATTGAAAGGAATTTTAATTAAGAGATAAACCGACTAGAAACTATTCAACCACCCTTCTAGCTTCTACAGATAGTTTCTTTATAAATATTTTGTTGACAATTTTCTTTTACATAGGTGTTTGACTCGGCATGTACCATTTTGAATAGTCCGAAATCAAAGCAAGTGAAACTCATTGGCCACTAAGGATTAATTTTCTCACTTGTTAATACGTGGACATACGATGAAAATAACGTGGACTACTAAATGTAAGATTTAACCAAAAGTTATAAATAGCGTGAAACGTAGCGTAGTTTTATTATCAAGCTTCAAGCTACAGAAGTTATAACGAAGCTACGCCGTGTTTTGAAACGTTATATAACGACACAAAATTGTTGTAACTTAATATTTATATAACGAGTTTACAAAAGACGGTACATATAAATTATTAAATATCTTAATTAATAATCTACTCTTTACATGATACACAACGAAGCACGACTTTAATTCAAATTTAAAACAAAATCAACTTATAATTACTTAAAAATTTATCTACATATTAAAATTACTAAGCTCAAGTGTATTAAATAACACAAAGCTAGTAAACAAGACCAATTCTGTAATCTTCAATATTAAAAAAAAACATCACGCTAAGCGCTATAGCTTGTAATCTTCAATATAAAAAAAACATCACGCTAAGCGTCATAGCACGATGTATCACACTTTACGCTTTTTAGCACGCTACGCTTAAACACGACGCTTTCGTCTGTTTCGTAAGATGAAAGTCACGCTTCACGCTATAACCCTTCACGCTATAACCCGTTATAGCGTGCACTATAACGGGCTATTTAAAACCATAGATTTAACACAAACATCAACAAATGTTTTTTTTTTAATAATACTATGGTCTATAAAGGATTTTAAGAAGAGAACATATGCCAGAACTATAAAATGATGTAAATCATTTACTATATATTTTATAGGGAATTAGCTCTAGGAGAACCAAGTTAGACAAAGCAGAAACTTTATTTTTATTGAAATATACCATCAAACATGCCTGATGATATACATTTATACAACATAACAAGTATAGATAACGTAAGTAGTACCGTAGTAATTTTATTTCTAACACTGCTTGTAGCAGGTACATTTACGCCTTATACCATCACATGAGCCACTAGCAAAGCCTTGTTTCTCACAAGAGCTAGTACATGTCCAGTCGTTAATACAACTCGCCATATGTCCAGTGGTTTTACACATCTTTGCATCTGTCACCTTCACACCTGTCTCAACTGAAACCCCAAAAAACATATATGTCATTTTTTTTGCATATATGAAAGAAGTTGATAAGGCCTATGTGTGACATACCTGATGCAAAGACGACAAGCACCAACATGAATGCGAACAAAGCTTTACCCATTTTGAACTTTTGAAATTTGAAAGGCGATCACAAGTAAGAACACAAGTGTAATGATATGAAACGATATGGGTTGTTTTATACAAGACTGACCGCTTCATGACATGTTACACATGTCCTTGTGTGTAGGATTGTTTTTGACACGTATACATGCACCTATGCTCTTTGACTGACACCTTACTAAAACGTACTATTGGAAATTATCAAATGGAACCATGCTTACTAACTAATGTACGTTTCCTGTTGAGTGTTGAACATTTACTATATAGAGATTTCTTTCTGCTTGCAAGGCTACATTTATTGAGGTGTATAATTTTTTTTAACGGCAGTTTGAAGCAGTGGAGTATTTTGCGTGCTATTAAAGCATCAAGTCTTTAGACCCGAGTTTGAATCATCTCACGAAGAGAATATCAACCTTATGTTAGTCATCCAGTTTCCCATTAAGAGCTTCAATGCATTGCGATGAGATTCAAACGCGACTGCCAATTCTGGGAAAATCTCCACATGAGAAATGACAGGAGTCGAACCTCTGACCTCCCCACATAAAGAATATAACCAAATACATCCATACAATTAAGGTAGACTTCATTTGCTATCGAGGCGTACATTTATCAATCATATGAAAAAACATTTTTACATTAATTATATCAGCATTAAATCAATATTTTTCTCTTACTTTTTTTTCCCTTTATCTTTATTCACATCCTACTCTTATAAATTATACCAAAAAATACCCTTACATCAAAATAATATTTTTCAATTAAAATACAAACAATACATTAAAAATATAAAAACATTACAGAAATTAAAAACTTACTCTTACGGATTTAAAAACTAACGAAAATAAAAAACGTGCATTAATAAACGTTAAAAAAATAAAAAACTTTACGAATAAAAAACGTTACGAAATAAAAACTATACGAATTAAAAACGTTAAGAAAATATAAAAACGTTACGGAACTAAAAACGTGAAAGGGGTAACTTTTTGTTGTGTGAAAAATAATTTGAATTATGTTGTAACATATTATGGGCTTATGGGCTTATGTCTATTCACCCTATTCTTTAAGAACAAGTTAGGGGTTTAGACTATAAGTCTTATAAATACATTTGTAACCTCTTGGTATAATCACTGAATAATAATTCCTCTTTTTCTTTACCTTTATTCTTGTTCATTACTTTCACAATACGTTATCAGCACGAGATTTTGCTCAAACAAAAAATGGTAAGCACAAGTTACAGCCAGCCGTAACATACAGCAAATTATTCATTCGTGTTTATTTTTGAATGCCTCATAAAATACTTCACTGTTACTTTTCCCTATGCTATAAACATCATTGTTTCTAATATGCTTCACTGTTTTAACTTTTTTCGTATACTTTGCATCCTCTGTTCTTGGTATTATGATTTATTTATTATTGAAAAGAAAATCATTACAACTTCATTGTTGTATTACGGAAAAAAAATCAACACAACCTCAATATTGTGTTAAGAAAAATTAGGACCTCAATTTCTAATATGATCCTTTTATGAGATGATTCGAACTATGTTAAGAAAAATTAGGACCTCAATTTCAAAGTTTTATTATGATTCCTTCAAGAGAATCAAATAGCATAACCTATGTTATTGCTATGTTTTTTTTAATTAATTATTTATTTAATTGCAATTTTTTTATTAATTGTTTTAGTTATATAGTTTAAAACAAAGTTTATTTTTTTTATTTAGTCAAACATGTATACTGACTGTTTCAAAAACAAAGTTGCACTATATTCATTATTTGATCTCATAGTTTAAAACAAAGCTAATGTCATATATGACTGTTTCGTTTGTTATTTTTTTTATACGCTGCTATCTAAATCTCATTAATAGTATTATTTTTTTTCCAACAGTTCGACAATAAAATCAAGTGTTTAATGTTGTCATACGTTGATTTTTTTTACTAGTATTTGGTAGTGTGTATTATACATGTAATAACGCTAATAATAGATGATGCGTTATATTCTAGTAGATCGAAGAGAAATCTACTAAGTTTTAAAAATATAAGACGCAATGGTTATCATCTTGAAACCATGACTCAAAATAAGATTGAGTATCTCTAAATTACATCCATTAAAAATAGAAAAAACACCATAATGAAAGAATGAATGATCTGTCTTCTGGATTGTATTTTACATACAAAAATCAGACAGAAATAAATATGGTCTCTACCCGAAAAGGAGTAGATCCTAAAATATTTACTCTTTGGCATGACCGATTGGGTCATCCAGGTGATATAATGATGAGGAGAATAATTGAAGCCTCAAATGGCCATCCATTAAAGGACTTTAAGATCCTATTATCAAAAGAGTTAACATGTGGAGCATGCTCCCTTGGAAAAATGATAATTAGGCCCTCAATCAATAAGCTTGATAAATAATCTCCTTTGTTAAGGAGACATTTGTGGCCCAATTGCTCCTCCGTGTGGACCATTTCCATACTTTATGGTATTAATTGATGCATCATCTCGATGGTCCCATGTTTGTCTATTATCATCAAGAAATGTTGCTTTTGCAAGGCTATTAGCCCAAATTATTCAATTAAGAGCACATTTCCCAGATTACCAAATCAAGAAGATTAGGCTTGATAATGCATGAGAATTTACGTCTCAATCATTTAATGATTTTTGTATGTCAATTGGGATTGTGGTTGAGCATCCTGTAGCACATGTACATACACAAAACGGTCTAGCTGAATCTTTAATTAAAAGATTACAAATGATCGCTAGACCATTACTTATGAAATCAAAATTGCCATCTTCTGCATGGGGGCATGCTATTTTACATGTTGCTGCTCTTATCAGATTAAGACCACGCGCATCTCATAAGCATTATCCACTCCAACTGGTTTCTGGAAGAGAACCAAGTTTGTCTCATCTAAAAGTTTTTGGTTGTGGTGTCTATGTCCCAATTTCACCACCACAACGTACAAAGATGGGACCTCAAAGAAGATTGGAAATTTATGTTGGTTTTAATTCTCCATCAATCATCAAATACTTGGAACCATTAACTGGAGATGTTTTTACAGCACGTTTTGTTGATTGCCAGTTTGATGAAACAATGTTCCCAATCTTAGGAGGAGAAAATAAAAAGTTGGACAAACAAGACGTAACTTGGAATGCATCACAAATATCTTTTCTTGGCCCTCGAAATGGTCAATGTGAATTGGAGGTTCAATAAATCATTCATTTGCAACAAATAGCAAATGAATTGCCAGATGCATTTACCGATACAAAAAGAGTTACTAAATCATATATTCCAGCTTTAAATGCACCTTCTCGAATAGATATTCCTGAAACTCTAAATGAGTCAAATGTACACAGGAAACGTGGAAGAGCAATGTGTTCTAAGGATACAAATCCACGGAAAAAGAAAGGGAATAATACAACTGCCAAAGTCCAAGAAGTTGTTATTAATGAAATCCCAAAAGAGATTACCAATGACACAGAAAATGTGGATAAATCTCTTGAAGATGACCATGTACCTAATGACAATGAGATCTCAATAAACTTTGTACAAAATGGTACAACATGGAATCGAAATAAAACATGTTTTGATGAAATTTTTGCATATGCTATAGCAAGTGAAATCATAAATGATGAAGTTTTTGTGCCAAAATCTATTAAAGAATGTCGACAAAGAAATGATTGGCCAAAATGGCAAGATGCCATACAAGCTGAATTAGATTCGCTTGAAAAACGCCAAGTGTTTGGCCCTGTGACATTAACCCCACACAATGTGAAGCCGGTAGGCTATAAATGGGTATTTGTCATAAAACGAAATGAGAAAAATGAAATTGTGAGATATAAAGCAAGACTTGTAGCACAAGGTTTCTCACAAATTCCCGGGGTAGATTATGAAGAAACATATTCACCTGTTGTGGATGCAACGACTCTCAGATTTTTAACCAGTCTTGCAAATGTTGAAAGGCTCCAAATGCGCCTTATGGGTGTTGTCACAGCTTACTTGTATGGATCACTTGACAATGATATTTATATGAAAATTTCGGAAGGATTAAAAATGCCGAAAGATTGTAAATCTAAACCTCGTGAAATGTTTTCAATTAAGTTGAAAAGATCTTTGTATGGACTTAAACAATCAGGACGAATGTGGTATAATCGCCTGAGTGAATATCTTTCAAAAGAAGGATATAAGAGCAATCAAATAAGTCCATGTGTTTTTATCAAAAGATCAAAGATGGGTTTCACAATCATTGCAGTGTATGTTGATGATTTAAATATCATCGAAAATAATGATGAAATTGAACATACTGCAAATTTATTAAAGAACGAATTTGAAATGAAAGATCTTGGGGTGACTAAATTTTTTCTCGGTCAAAAGGAATACTTGTCCATCAATCAAATTATACGGATAAAATATTGAAACGATTCAATATGGACAAAGCTCATCCACTAAGCTCACCAATGATTGGTCGTAAACTTGATCGAGAACTTGATCTGTTTCGCCCCAAAGAACATGACGAGGACATTCTTGGTCCTGAAATACCATATCTAAGTGCGATTGGGGCTTTGATGTACCTTGCTAGTAATACGCGCCCAAATATTGCATTTTCAGTAAACTTACTAGCAAGATATAGTTTCGAGCCAACACGCCGACATTCGAATGGGATTAAACACATTTTTCATTATCTTTGTGGTACCCGTGATATGGGATTATTTTACCAAAAGAATTCAAAGTCAAAGTTGGTTGGATACACTGATGTTGGTTACTTGTCTGATCCACATAAGGCATGGTCACAAACAGGGTATATTTTACATAAGGAGGCACTTTAATTTCTTGGAGATTGACAAAGCAGTCTTTAACTACAACATCATCAAATCATGCTGAACTTATTGCCCTTTATGAAGCTGGTCGAGAGTGTGTTTGGTTAAGATCGGTGATTCAACACATCCAAGAAGAATGCGGACTAGATTCTATCAAAGAAAATCCAACCATACTGTATGAAGACAATGCGGCGTGTATAACTCAAATCAAGGAAGGTTATATCAAAGGAGACAAAACAAAACACATTTCTCCGAAATTTTTCTTTACATGTGATCTACAAAAGGATAAAGTCGTTTATGTTTGTCAAGTACGATCATGCGAAAATTTGGCCGATTTATTCACAAAATCTTTACCAACAAGAGTTTTTGAGCTACTGGTCCGGAAGATCGGTCTTCGACGTTTAAAAGATATGCATTAGTTTGAGGAGGAGTATTATGCGCACTACACTCTTTTCCTTCATCAAGTTTTTATCCCATAGGGTTTTTCTTGATAAGGTTTTTAATGAGGTAGTCCAAAGCATATAATAAACGATGAATATCCAAGGAGGAGTGTTGTAACATATTATGGGCTTATGGGCTTATGTCTATTCATCCTATTCTTTAGGAACAAGTTAGGGGTTTAGACTATGAGTCCTATAAATACATTTGTAACCTCTTGGTATAATCACTGAATAATAATTCCTCTTTTTCTTTACCTTTGTTCTTGTTCATTACTTTCACAATAAATTAAATATATTTATAAATGATAAATGGGGTTTGAAAAAAAATTCTTTTAAATATACTACAGTTGAAAGCAGTGGGGCGGCTTTGTACAAACACAAAAAAGTGAGAATCTCACCCTCAACGAGGCTTTTTGGTCGCAGTCACGCGCTAAAGTTTGGGTAAACAGCAAGCTCACACGTGAACATGCAAATTTTTGCTCACGGTCACGCTCTGATAAAAACACCCTAAGTTTATCGTATTGAACAATGTAGATACAAACTAGATATAACATACAGGCCAGTGTCGTAGTGACAAAATACACACATGAGCACCGAGAGTAATGTGATACCCTAGGCAAATCCCAGTTGATCCCTTTGATTGGATCTATATTCTGTTAAGAATTAGTATAGTAGTTTGTAATCAAACTAAAACACTTTGAGCACTCTTACTAACACTAAATAAGTTATGCGGAATCTAACTTATAAAGCATAGAAGAACCGAATTACTTTTAACTATTCGATTCTCTTATTAATCGACTTGAACGAGGTACATGAAAGACATTGTACCTATGTTCCTTTTATAGAGTAAGGAACCCTAGAAACCTTAGAATATTATATAAAGATAACTATATCACAGACGATATATTATCAATATTCTAACTATTTAAGTATATCACATAAGATATACTCTAACTATAACTATGACATATCTTATACAAAGATATATTCGTCCTAATCAATATAGCAGTACTTAATTTATAAGTAGCAGTATTTACTATGTACCGCGTTAACACTAACGGTACTTACATAACACTAATAGTACTTAAAATATACTGACGGTACTTGACACTTGACAAATAATTCCCAACAATCCTCCCCTAAACAAGAATGATAACCTGTTGTCTTCTTGTTTCTCTTATTCTGAATGTATTAAAAATACATGTCTTCAGTCTTTCCTTCATCCTTGGATTGAACTTGGTAATTTGTATTTGTATCCAACTGAATGTAGCCAAATACTTCAAATGTAGATCTTCTTCTGATAAGATAATCTTCAAACATCATGAGTATCATCTTTGTCTTCAAACTATGATCTTCTTTGTGTCTTCTAAACATTCATTTATCTTTGCAGCATCAGTAATTGTCTTCTTGAGTTAAATCTATGAACTCTGAATCATGAACTTCAATCTTGATTTAATGAGACAAAACCTTCTAAGTATTTTTCTTTAAATACTTCTTTGCTTGCAATCTTCATACCTGAAATAAAACAGTTAACAACAAAAACCATTCTGTATTGGCTTCATGTTTTTTAGCAAATCACCAGCTATCAGCGAATTTGATAAATTCTTTACCAGTTAGCCGTACACTCTGGAATAGCCAATACTTCATTCATAAAGAATAAGGTGTACTGATAACCTTACTATTTTTGGTAAATTGTCAACCATCAACAGATTTGATGAAGTCTTTACCTAGTACCGTTTGTCTAGGACTAGCCAACTCTTTGTCTCGAAACAAGGTGAGTTAGAACCATATAGTTTTTAGCAAACTATCAGCTTTCAACGGATTTGATAAGTCTTTACCACAAACCGTTTGCTTATGGACTAGCCAGTTCTTATGTGTATTAGACATGATGAACTGAGAACCATTTGTGAAGTGTGACTGAAAGTCAAACACTTAAGGCTCTTTCTCAGCTTCTTCCTCATCTTTCAAATCCTTGATTTGTTGTGTTAATGCAAGTAATGCCTAAAAACATTATTAGTGTTAACTAATCTTTCTTAGTTTTGATCACAACAAACCATACAACACATTTAGTGTAGAAACACAAAATGAATTATTTAACTAACACTATCATCAAGGTAATAATCATATCACTAACCTTTCTTAATCATACTTAGTGATCATCAAAATGATTATCCTTAAAACTCACTTTTGCTAATAAGACAAAAGACTTTTTAATAAACTTTCTTTTTTAGAAAATGTTTTATTAAAATGGAAAATGAAAATTTGAAAATGGCATATTCCAAATGCTGTTAGAATATCCTTTGAAGGGTTTAAATACCTCAGATATTCCCACCTCACTAAAAGACAAAAAAGAGAGCGGATTCTAGTGGCGGTACCTTAAGTACCTAGGCGGTACCTTATCGATATGGTACCGCGGGGTAAGATAAGGTACCGCGCACAGTAGCCGTTATAGATCCGTTGTAACTTTGTCTCCTTTAAATAGTGGGTCAAATCTCATTTTCCAGTAAGCCTCTTGGACGATTTTCTCAGCCCTCTTTCTATTTTCTATAGCATAATCATTAGTAAATGATCACTTAATTTGTTAAGGATGTTTACATATGATTATCCTCTTGATCCCCTCCTTTACCATGTCCAATGAGAAGATCACTCACTCACTAGTGTAGTGATAAAGATGAATTTATGAGCTAGTCATATTCATCATGATACCTTTGTGTTTTAGGTCAATCAAATGTATTTATGAATACTTGGACAAGTTATGTTCATCCAAGTTATTTGTGAATACTTGGATTTGTTGTGTACATCCATTGCATATGTGTTTGCTTGGATTTGTGTTGTGTAAATCCAAGCTACATGTGTGTACTTGGATAAGTCTAGTTGAGTTGTAATAGATTTGATTAGGAGTTCTCACTAAACTATAAAGTGATGTGGTTGTGTCTTGTGAGTTCTCACTAAACTTTAAAGTGATTAGTAGTTGTGTTGTGTGAAGTTCTCACTTAGCTTCAAAGTGAAGAGTCGTGAAGATTGGTTCTAGCTTTCGATTAGAACTCGACATCTAGCCTTGTGTCGTAAAATGGTGAAGTAGGCAACGTTGTGAAGATTGGTTCTACCTTTCGATTAGAACTCGACATCTAGCCTTGTGTCGTTAAGTTGTGAAGTAGGCAACGTTGTGTAGATTGGTCCTAGCTAAAGATTAGGTCTCGACATTTAGCTTAGTGTCGGAAAATAATGTAAGCAACGTTGTAAGGTTTTCTTCGCCGAGAAGGGAGCTTGTGGATATAGTGGAAATCTCGAGTAGGTGTACTCGAGGAGTGGAGTAGAAACGAGGATAGAGCCTCGTTGTCGAACCACTATAAATCTTGGTGTCTTCCCACTAGGTTGTCTCCTTCCTTGCTCTTTACTTATTTCATTATCATTATACTTGCTTATTATCCTTGCTAGTGTATTTCAATTGAACCTAATCATTATGCAACTTAGCATCAAGTAAAAGATAGTTTTGATACAAACCAAATTGAAAGTAATTTTAATTTGGTCACCAATCGAAGAGAAACTATTCAACCCCCCCCCCCCCCCCCCCCCCTTCTAGTTTCTACATGTTGTTTAACCATTCTAATCAACTCCAAAACATCAACAGATTCTTCTGTAACTTCCAATTGTTGTTCTAACATCTTTTCCAACAATCTTCTTTTGAAAGGGTAAGTATTCTCTTGCAGCATATAGTATGTAACATCATCTATATCCAAAATATGCAATCCACATGACCTATAATATCTCTAGTAACTAGGAAGCTGATTCTCTAATTCCTTCAACATTTCTTGATCACAATTGTGTGGTTCATACATAAAGAGAAATTCCCTGTATAACAGTGATACTTCATTTTTACCTGCACTGGCTTCTTGAACTAACCTGAAAAGATCCTGAATATCTTGTGTGTCAAGAATGTGAAGAATATCCTCCAAAAGTCTGAATATCCTTTTTGTGCCATCAGTTCTTTGAATTCCATGAGTTTCAAGTCCTTGATCCATAATGTAAATCCATCTAGCAATAGATGATCTCTTTCCAAAAATCTTTGTATCAATACATTGATCTTCAAATTTTACAATCTTCAAGTACTTCTTCAAGCTCTCATCATCATCACTATCTTCTGCTGTTGATTTAGCCCTCTTGGCTTTCTTCTTTGTCTTTGTTGACCTTTTCCTTTTAACACCCTTGGAGGTTCCCTCAAGTTCTGTTGAACCCTCTTCCAAGTTTGTATGTACCGTCTCCTCAGTATGTACTGTTGTATGTACTGTTGACTGTGTATGTACTGCTTGTACATATTTAGTCTGAGCAATATCTTGAGCTTCAACTCATGTATTCATTCTTTGAGTAGTCTCTTAATCCCTTGAACTTACCTTCTCCTTTCTATTCTTCCTCACATAAGTGGTCTTGATAGTTGGAGATGTATTTGTAGGTTCAGTAGTACTTGGCTCAATTCTAGGAGTACTTCCAAATTTCCTTTGTTGTTGTAGATGTCTTTTAAGCTCTTCAATAGCTTTTCTATCTGCTTCAGATCTAATCTCAGCAAAATTCAATTCAGTTCTCTTATTTTTCTCATACAAAGTCTTGATTTCTTCAAAATTCTTCTTGACCAGCTGAATATGAGTAAAACCCTTAACTCTCTTAAGAAAATTCCTCATTTGATTCCTAATCTGCATAGTAGTTGGAGGCTTAATCTTTTCTCTTCTTATCTTTTCAACAAAAAATATTTATTGCTCCCTTACCAGATCATCAATCAACTTTGATTTCTCTTCTTCATCATAAGCATCTCTCTCTTCAGCTATCAATGAGTCTGCAAGAAGCTCACTTGCATGTAATTCAACTTGAATCCTATCATACTCTTGTATGTTCCATTCTTTCTGTATTATCTTAGCTTCTAGCAAATGCTGTTTTGCTGCAAGTTCTTCTTGTAATTCATCTTCACAAATTTGTGCTTGCATTCTGTCATATTCCTCATCATGTTCCAATTGATTAAATATGTACATAACTTTGTTTACATCATCATCTGAATCACTTTCATCTTCAGATTCTGATAATATTTGCTTCTTACCCTTATCCTTTGGATCAATCTTAGGTAGCTTCTTCTTCAGCTTGGAAAATCTTTCATCATTAGCTTGCTGTTGAATAACTATACCTTTAGTAGGGTGTGATGCTTGAACTTTCTTACCTTGAATTTGATTCTTTTTGGCAAGAACTTCTTGTTGTGTCTTTTTCTCTGCCTCTGCTTGTTTAGTCTTCTCAACTAAATTCTTCTATCTTAAGTCAAGCAATAATTGGGCTAAAGTCTCATCCTCTCCAAAAGGAGTTTGACTTTCTAGTGAAGGATGATCACCAGCGGTACTTACAATCGGCTTAGTTGGCTTAGCAGTACTTGGGTCTTCAACAATGTCAGCAGTACTTGCAGTCGGCTTAGTTGGCTTAGCAGTACTTGGATCTTCAATAATGTTGATTTCACCAGTATTAGACACACTTGTTTCTTCAATGACTTGTGTATCCCCAGATACTCTTTCTTTCATAGAAGCTATCATTTCAACTTGCACCTCTTCAGTCTTGTCTGATCCATTGCTCATTCTTGATCTAGACAGTACTTGCAAAGTCTGTTTCCTTTGAAACCATACTTGTCTTTGTGGTGGTGGAGTTGAAGATACAGGAAACTGAATGTTAATTTCCTCCAACTTCTCATAGAAAGTACTCCAATTTACTTGAAGTGGTGATTGAGGTATTGGTGCTGGCTGAGTTACCATCATTTCTTCAACTTGTGGCTCCTCATGAGTAGGTTGTGGTTCTTCCTGTTGAATCTTTATATTTGAAGTTCCATCCACACCAGTCTCTAAACCAGTTCCATCTTCATAAGTCCCCATGACATCTTCATCTATCTCAAAATTGATGTCATTTCCAGAGATCCTTGTCTGATTATTAGAAGAAGGTGGTTGTTCGTCATAATTCCTCCCCTGTTTGGTTGCATTCAGTTGCCTTTTCTTGTGGTTCCTGAATTTTTGCTTCTTGATTGCATACTTCTGAATAGATCTATGTTGCCTCATCCAAGGTGATACTTTATTCCTCAATTTGATTAGGCTAGCTTCCAATTCAGCAATTTTTTTGTCTTGAACAAGCTTTTCTTTCTGCAACACCTATACCTGTTGGGACAAACTTGTACACAAAGCAGTTAAATTCGCAACATCCACTACCTCTGGTGCTTGTGCTTGTGGTGAACCACTAGCAGCAATAGAAGCAACAGGTGTGTGGATCATCTCATCATTCTTTGGTGGAGCACCAACATTGTGAGAAGAAGATTGTGAATCTTCTAGGGAATGGGAACTCTGGTGAGAAGGAGTTTGCTGAGAAGCACTGGCATTGCTAGGTTCCTCACCTTCTTGATTGGTAGGTTGGGCTAACATATGAGCAAACAATGGTGTAACTGTTCCTATGAAGGAATTGCCTTGTTTTGTCAAGAAAGAGAAAGTTCTCTTTGTGAATGTAGGAACATCCCATGTATCAGTTAACTCTGGTAGGTTAGGTATTTGGTCACTAACTAAAGTCTGAATGAATCTAGGGTACATCAAAAACTTTTTAGTCCCTTCCAAATTCCTAGTCATGCCTTCAAAAATTAATCTTGAAAAATTAAAAACTCTGTTATTTGCTAGACAATGCCAGCTGATACCAATGCAGCAGGGATTTGATCAAAAGATGTACTTTTAGAGCTTAAACAGTGAATAATAGCATGAAAAAGCAATTTCCATTGAGGTGAAAATAAAGTTTTAAAGAAAGTAAGACTTTCCCTACCACCTCCATAGCCCATGGCTGCAAGGCCATCATGAATCTCTGTATTATTAAGCATACTAAGTCCATTTTCATCATTTAGTCTCAAACTTGCTCTTAGCAGTACCTCACTTACATATATATTTCGATGATTCACCCTAGCCTTAATGCAAGGTTGATTAAACCGAGTACCTAATACAACAGTATTCCAAAATTGTTCAACAATGGAAATAGAGACAACTGGACTTACAGTGAGTGCAAAACGAACATGACTTTGAGATAGGAAACCAAGAATCTCATGGAAACCAAGAGAGTCATCATTCGTAGCAAGATTCGCAACCAAATTATGCTTAGATATCACTTGTAAAGCAGCCATTAGTATTTTTGATGATCGAAAAATTAGAGAGAAGGTTATAGAATCAAGAGATAAAAATAAAAGATTAGGTGAATCAATTGTATAATGGGAGTAAGTATTTAAGTAAATAACAAACCCAAGCGCGAAGAAACCGCCAAATTTACAAAAGAGACCCTTAACGGTACAACGGACATGTAGCGGTACATGGAACATAAGCGGTACTTGAATTTGTGTTAGCGATACTTGGAGTTATAACGGTACCTCACAATTTTGACCAGTTCATGCTTTCCACTATCAATGTAACCTCTTTGATCTTTTTCTATTAACCTGCAATTTCATCAAAAACACAAAACATAGACTATACAATAAAAATTATAAAAATTTGTACGGCTATTACCTCCCCTCAACATATGCAGTAGGTTATTGGTTGAGCATACCAATGTGTGTTACCAAGAATTCAAATCTCTTTGCATCAAATGCCTTGGTCAATAAATCAGCTACATTGTTGTCTGTATGAATCTTCAAGACTTGAATAATATTTTTGTCATAAGCATCTCTTATAAAGTGATGTCTTATTTCAATATGCTTGGTCTTAGAGTGAAATACTGGATTCTTGACAATACGTATAGTACTTTCATTATCAATGTAAATCTTGGTGTTCATGAAGTTAAACCCATAATCTAACAATTGATTTTGAATCCAAAGTACTTGTCCACAGTAATGAGTAACAGCTACATATTCAGCTTCAGTTGTAGAAGTAGCAACAATGTTTTGCTTCTTACACTGCCATGATATGAGCCTTCTGCCTAGGAATTGACAACCTCCTGTTGTGGATTTCCTATCATGATTAGCTCCAGCATAATCACTGTCTGAGAAAGCTTCCAATTCAAAGGTGGAATCTCTAGGATACCATAATCCTAAATTGGGTTGACTTTTAAGATATTTAAAAATATTCTTCACAGCATGTAGATGTGACACCTTTGGATGAACTTGAAACCTTGAATAGGCACACAGAGAAAACATAATATCTGGCCTTGAAGCAGTAAGATACATCAATGAACCAATCATTGATCTGTATAGATGAATTTCAACATTTTCTCCATGTTCATCTTTTGATAAAGACTTCTTGGCTTCAAAAGGTGTGCTTGTACTCCTTGTATCCATACATGAAAATTTCTTCAAGATTTCAGCAACATATTTATCTTGGCTGATAAATATTCCATCTTTCCTTTGTTTGACTTGCAATCCCAAAAAGAAAGTTAGTTCTCCCATAGAACTCATTTGAAATCTTCCTTTCATCAAAGATTCAAACTCTTCACACCATGTCTTCTTGGTAGAACCAAAAATGATGTCATCAACATAAACTTGAACTAGAATGATATCTTTAGCATTCTTCTTGATGAACAGAGTTTTGTAAATGGTTACTCTTCTATATCCATGTTCTAGCAGAAAATTGGATAAAGTTGCATACCAGGATCTTGGAGCTTGATGCGGATCATAAAGTGCTTTGATAACCTTGTAGACTCTATTAGGGAATTTAGGATTTACAAAACCTGGAGCTTGTTATACCTCCTCTGAAATAGTACCATATAGAAAGGCACTTTTCACATCCATTTGATAGACTATAAATCCCATATATGATGCAAAGGCCAAAAATAACCTAATGGCTTCTATCCTTGCCACTGGTGCATAAACCTCATCATAGTCTATCCCTTCTTCCTGTCTATAGCCTTGAGCAACAAGTCTTGCCTTGTTCCTCACAACAACTCCTCTTTCATCCTTCTTGTTCCTGAAAACCCATCTAGTACCAATTGCTCTCTTACCTGAGGGAAGATCCACAAGAATCCAAACTTTTTGTAGCTTAAACTGTGTTAATTCTTCTTGCATGGTATCTACCCAACTTTCTTCATCAAGAGCCTGAGAAATGTTTTTGCGCTCTACTTGTGATAAGAAACAGGCAAACAAACAATGCTGAGTATCTTTATGATTTGTTCTCTGCTGTTGTTTGACATAACTCACAAGTGCATGAGTTCCACTATTGGTTTGAAGTTGTCTTCTGGTTGTACAACAGATTTGGGATCTCCAATAATCTGTGTAGTAGGATGGTTGTTGTTGACTTTATGAGTGGGAATAAAACTGACTGGAATTTCCGTTTCCAAATTATTGAAATCAGTTACTGCACCCTGCTCATCATAGGAAGCTTTGGAGAAGATTCCTTCAGCTGGACTAGCATATAAGTCTTCATCGTCCATAGCTTGTAAAATCTCTTCTAGTGAGTCAACAAATTTGGCAGATTTTGACTTAGCAGTACTTGCAGATGAAGTACCGCTAGGTGTAGTATGTACTGATGAGTGTTGTGACTCAAAAGATTCTTCTCCTGAATGCTTATTAGCAGATGTAGCATTCTTTTCTTGATCTTGAAGCCTCTGAAGCTCTTGAAAGGCTTGATCATCTTTTGATGGCATGGTTTGCGTCTTGGGAGTGGCAGACATGGGAGTAACAATAGGCATATTGGGCACATAGATATGAACATCATCATCTGATGAAGAAACATCTTCTTGAGTACCTGCATTAGTTGCACTAGGCTCCTCACCTGCATTGTTAGTTTGACAATCCTTTTGCAAAGAATAGTAATCCATGGAGTTAGTTAGATAATCTAAATCAAACATCCAAGCATAACCTATTCCTGGGACATTGGGTTTATTTTCTAAGAAATTAACATTAGCATTTTCTTCAACCTTCTTAGATGCCAAATTATAAACCCTATATGCTTTACTTTGCACTGAATATCCTACAAGATATCCTGGATCAGACTTTCCATCAAACTTTCCCAAATAGTCAAGAGTATTTAGTATAGACACATGACACCCAAAAGGTCTTAAATGACTTATGGTAGGCTTCACACCAGTCAAAAGTTCATAAGGTGTTTTGTTTTGAGGCTTGGTTACTAGGACTCTATTTAACACATAACATGTAGTGTTGATTGCTTCTGCCCAAAAGGTGTTTGGAAAAAGAGAATCAGCCAGCATAGTTCTAGCAGCCTCAATCAGTGTCATATTCTTCCTTTCAGCTACTCCATTTTGTTGTGGAGTCCTAGGATTACTAAATTGTCTCTTAATTCCTTTAGACCTACAGAATTCATCAAATTCAGAATTCTTGAATTATGTCCCATTATCAGTCCTAATGATTAAAACCTGTTTAGTGAACTGTTTTTTCAACTAAAGTGATAAAGTCTTTAAGTAATTCATTTGTTTCACTTTTAAGAGCTAAAAAGAAAACCCAACTGAATCTACTATAATCATCAGTTATGACTAGACAAAAGGTCTTATGACTAATGATTCTTATAGAAACTGGACCAAACAAATCCATATGCAAAAGCTACAAAGGTTTTGTCACAGTGTTGACAGTCTTGGTCTTACAAGAGGCTCTATGTTGTTTACCTTTTTGACAGGCAGCACATGTGAAATCATTTTGAAAAGATTTGTTAGGTAAACCTCTAACCAAATTCCTATTCACTAATCTATTAAGATTCTTGAAATTCACATGACCTAACCTTCTATGCCACAAATTCGACTCATCAAAAGAAGCCTTAGCTAGCAAACATGTAATACCACCTGTTGGAGTAATAGTATGAAGATTAAAGGTGTACATATTTTCTTGCCTGGGTACTTTAAGTAGTATTTGAGATTCCTTAGGCATCTCAATGTCTTTAGACAATACCAAGCAGTCTTTGTCTGTGAACAACACCTTGTTCTTCTTATCACACATTTGTGATACATACAAGAGATTGAACTCATTCAATTCTTTTACAAAGAACACATCTTCAAATTCCAACTTTCTTGTGTTGATTTACCCTTTGCCATTGATTCTACCTTTTCTACCTCCAAAGGATACTGGACCTCCTCTGAATTCTTCAAATTCAGCAAGAAAATCTTTGTTTCCTGTCATGTGTCTTGAGCATCCACTATCTACTATACCTTTATCCTTCAATTCATCAATTAGATGCCCCTGCACACAAATAAAACTCATTAGTTTTTAACAGGGACCCAAGCCACATTTGGCTCGGATCTTGTGGGACCTACACATTTAAGAATTTGTTCTGAAGCATTCCCAGTAATGATACTTTTGCTCTTATACTTCAAGGTTTCATTTATGTAGTCAAAGACATAGGGTGACTCTATGTGCTCGGACTTCTTTGCCATAAGTACTGCTTTAGCGGTACTTGCTTTAACACATGATTTATCTCTTTTAGGAAACCACATTTGCACTGGTTTGTTTTTTTCCCTTACTTCTAGGTGTTTTAACTTTTTCAAAAACCTTCTTAGAAGTCTTAGAGAACTTTGGTTTTACAGACTTTAAACCAACAGTACTTAAGTTTGGTCTAGCAGTACTTGTAGGTCTAGACTTGCCGGTACTTGATTTACCAGACTTTAAAGGTACTAGACCTTGTTTCATAAGTACTTCTCTAGGAACAAAATTTTTGGCAGGGTTATATTTGATCTGTTTGGCTACCCTTGAGTGATCAAACTTAGGTTTGTCATTCTTAAGTTTCTGATTCCTATTAACCTGTGCATTTTTCCCATTACTGTTTTTCATGACATTTTGTGCAGTCTTCTGTTTCACAATATTATCTTCATGTAGAGTACAATCTTTAATAAAATGACTTAGACTACCACAAACATAGCATCATTTTAGTCTTAAAGAAGACCCAAAAGGTTGTTTTGACTTAACTTTCTCAAAACCTAGCCCACCCCTTTTGGCTTTATTATGTTTTACATTGTTTTCCAATATCTTGCTAGGAGTTTTTACCTGCTTGGGAGCAGAACTAGTCTTAGATTCTTTAGAAACAAAGTTGTTCATTAAAGGTGGATAAACAATGTTTTTGGTCACAATAGTCTTTTCTTGGGACAAAGTACTAGAGTTTAAGGTATTTTTAACCTTTGGTTCTTCTAACTTTATACTTGTATCATTACTAGGGGGCATGAAAATTCCTGATAGTTGTGGAGGAACTGCCTTCATTCCTTCAGCATATCTATCATTTTCAGGTGTATCATTTACCTCACTAGAACTATCAAAAATCCCTTTTGATAAGTCCTTGTTAGTTAAAGTTATCCCAGGTTGGTCCTCAATATATCCTAGGCCTGATTTATCATAATACCCCATTTGTGAATTAATCAATTTTCCCAATCCTTTAGAGGATTTTTGCCAATGATTAATCACTTCCCTTTCATTATAAAGACTGTCTTTTAAAGCTTCATTTTCTGTTGATAATTTTAACAGTTGTCTTTCAATAGCTTTTATTTCAACATCTTTTTCCCTCATTTGAAGAGTTAAAATTCTTATTTTTTCTTCATAGTTTTGTTGAGCCTTTTTATACAAAACTATATTTTCTTCTAATTTAATAACACCCTGTTTAAAAGCATTTAATTCTATAGTGCATGTGTTAACCTTTTGATATTGTTCCTCTAGTTCTACTTTTAGGCTATTAAATTTAAGAACACAGTCTTTAGAACAAGGATGTACCTCAGTATCTTCATGTGAGAGAGCCATTAAACCAAGCTCTTCTTCTTCTTCATCTTCGGCCCAGTTCACCACTCCATCTACAGTAACCAATGCTTTGGTTCCTTTAGGTCTCCTGTTGTTTCCTTTTGGAAAGCTTTAAGTTATTCTTGGACTGGTTCTATAGCTATGCTTGGACTTCTGATTGCTATTCTCAGCTTTGTCTCTAGAGCATTCTCTTGCAAAGTGTCCATTCCTTACACAGTTATAGCATTCAACTTTGGACTTGTCATATCCTAATGGCTCATTATGATCAACAATCATTTTTCTTCCGGTCTTCTTGAAGAACCTATTAGATCTTACTGACACCATAGCAGCTTGCCATTTAAGATCCATCTCTTCAACATCAGCATCATCCATTTGGAACAAGTCATTGAGTGTTGATCTTGGCCTATTTTAAGAATGAGAAGGCATCATTGTCACTAAACAATGGTGAAGACCTTCCATGTGGATTCTGAGAGACTATATGGCTGCCTTCAATACTTTGTGGGTAAGTACTGCTTGTAAGTCCTCCAACGGTATTTGTGAAGTATGTACCGTTGCTAGATCCACTAGCGGTATTATAAAAGTAAGTACCACTATTCCCATCTGACACAAAAGCCAAGTTAGACTTTGAAGTAGTCGCTCCCTTTACTGCAGTGCCTTTCACATCCATCTCATATGCTCTAAGATTGTTGTAGAGATGATTAAAAGGAATTGTTTCCAGATCATCTCTTGTGATGAAGTGCATAGCCATTGCTTTCCACTCTGGTGGAACACTTCTTAAGAATTTTAAATTAGCTTCTTCATTAAGAATTACTTGTCCATAAATTGCCAATTGAATAAGCAGCTTATTGAACCTTCTATAGCCACCATGTATCCCCTCTATACTGGTAACTGAGAAGTTATCAAATTCTTGCGTAAGAAAAATCTTCTTTATCTTCTTAGATTTGTCATTACCCCCAAATCTAAGTTTTATAGCATCCCACATAGCTTTAGCATCCTTATAATGATGGAAGCTTGGTAGAATGTCTTCAGAAAGAGCCATAGCAAAAGCAGTTATGGCTTTTCTCTCTCTGATCTCTACTTGTACCTCCTCAGCAGTCACAGCAGGTAGAGCATAACATATACCATCTGGCAACCAGTGTAGCTTCTTTGGTGTGTTCCCATTCTTGATAACTTGCCATACAGTGTGATCTGTGTGATTCAAGTAATGTTCCATCTGCATAGCCCATGTCTCATAATTGTCACCTTTGAGAACTGGGAGTTTAACAACAGATAAAGTATGAGAAGGTGTTGTTGTAGAGGTAGCTACTGCATTCACGGCTTGAACACCTTGTACTGGTGCAGGATACACAACTTGTGGTTGTCCCTGTGGTATAGGATCAGGGTTCCACACATCATCCAAGTCAGCATCATCACCATCTGGTTGAGACATTGAGTTTTGGTATGTGTGGAGTGTATGGGGTTGTTTTCTTCTTTTTCAGAGTTTCTCAACAAGCTCTAATACCACTTGTTGATCCCTTTGATTGGATCTATATTCTGTTAAGAATTAGTATAGTAGTTTGTAATCAAAATAAATCACTTTGAGCACTCTTACTAACACTAAATAAGTTATGCGGAATCTAACCTATAAAGCACAGAAGAACATAATTACTTTTAACTATTCGATTCTCTTATTAATCGACTTGAATGAGGTACATGGAAGACATTTTACCTATGTTCCTTTTATAGAGTAAGAAACCCTAGAAACCTTAGAATATTTTATAAAGATAACTATATCACAGACGATATATTATCAATATTCTAACTATTTAAGTATATCACATAAGATATACTCTAACTATAACTATGACATATCTTATACGAAGATATATTCGTCCTAATCAATATAGCAGTACTTACTTTATAAGTAACAGTACTTACTATGTACCGCGTTAACACTAACGGTACTTACATAACACTAACAGTACTTAAAATATACTGACGGTACTTGACACTTGACAAATAATTCCCAACAGCTATGACACCCTAGGCAAATCTCACATCGGCTGTGGCCAGGAGAGATCCATGGTTCATAAGATAACAGTCGCCTTCTAATGACACAACGCATTTTGTGGTCTACTGCAAGTGGAGTTCTTAGGAACTGGTAGTTAATCGTGCTCATGGGAGAGTAGTATTGGCTTGGGTGACCTACCGGGAAGTCTTCACAAGAGGGCCAAAAAGCAAAGCCGTGAGCTTGCGGGAAAAACGGACAATATTATGGTCTGAGTAGGCGGAATGTTACAGTCAAGTCAGATCAAGCTCTTATCATGCCCAATTTCCCACTAGCTAGTTTAATACAGTATACGATACTCCTATAAGTTTTCATCAAGTTTTTTATAGCGTGAGCCGTGATGTAACAATGTGTTTAAGATATACATTTTAGCAGTTAAATCAAAGCTTCAACATTTTAAAGCGTAGTTTATGACAACACAACATATAAAATACTTATTAGTTTTTAATTATATTTCAATAATTTATCTATATTGAGTTCACTAACACTCTGTTCCCAAGTTATTTTTTGGAGAGAAGAGAAGAGAAGTGGAAAGAGAATTTTAAAAACAAAAAAATAATCATGTTCTTGAGTTTTTTTGGAGAGAAGATAAAAGAAGAGGAAAGAAAATTCATTAAAAAATTCTCTCCTAACTTTCTTCCCAATATTGGGATGATTTGAAAAGAAAGAAAGCTTGAGCCTAATAAAAAATATATTATCACGAAAATACCCTTGAGACCTTGACCTAAAATATTAATTCTACTTATCATAGTCAGCCGCATATTTTCTCTAACTATCTTTACCACCGAGCTCCATTATCAAGTGATTATTTAGAATTTTAGTTCTTACTACTATGATATCTTAGTATACGGATATCTGTTGGTGATTTTAGTGTCGTCAACTATTTTAGGTAATTGGGATTTACTAGAGACCAATGAGATTTAATATTCAGCTCTGACACGAGTTAGGGGAAGTGCGGAGTGCACACTCGTTGAGCTAATATGATATCGCTCGCGACGAAAATGCAGGGGTTAAAGGGGTTGCGCCCTCTTGCGGGGTCAAGGGGCAGCACCCCTCGCGGGGTTTGGGGCATCGCCCCAAAACCTAAACGTTTTTACGAATCGACATTAAGGAGTTGCCTTATTTTCCCGCTAAAACCCAACAGTTGTGACCCTTTGGGATTAACTGTTTTCAACTGTCTGTAACCGTCGTTTGTGTCTGTTTTTATCAACAGACATATTGTTCTCAAGAACATAACGAAAAATATACAATTCCTCTCAGTTCCAACTTTGATTTCTTGTGCCTAGATGTTTTTTG
Organism: Glebionis coronaria; assembly: GCA_025667525.1. Taxonomy (NCBI): domain Eukaryota; kingdom Viridiplantae; phylum Streptophyta; class Magnoliopsida; order Asterales; family Asteraceae; genus Glebionis; species Glebionis coronaria. Next base: position 45,887,449 of record CM046875.1, read on the forward strand.
CTTGAATTATCCCGATTAGGACGAGAAAAAAATTTTGGCCCATCAGGTCAAGAAAAATGGCTTAACACCGAAGTTGTTCCGGCCCAGGCCCAAAATTATGAAATAAATAAAACAAATTTACAAAATGCACCCTCAAAGTATATGACAAGTCTTTGAGCTACTTTCGACTTTTTATTATCAACGCATTCTATTTATTAAATACTAGCTAGAGTATGTAATATTTCATTCAAAAAGTTATACTAGAATATGTCCTCGTTTGTTCAAAACTTCTTGGCTTTTGACAAACTAAAAGTCCATAACACGATTGTTTTTTTTTTCTTTTGTTTGTTTTAATGTTTTAAAACTTGGTTTTTTCTATAACCTGGTCTAATGTTTAATTTACGAGTCAATCAGTTGAACTGTATGTATTATTTTATATTTTATATTTTATATATAATATTGCATCATTTTATAACTGGTTTAATATATCATCAACAAGCACTACCACATAAAACTCTAAATAGAACGGTGAAAATACCTTATAAAGAACGGTTTTAAACCGATCTAACAAGGGGTGATCTTTTTAAGTCGGACCACATATAAATCGGTTTGAAACCGTTCTTTTTAAGTTTTTAAATAGATCGGTGCTTTTCAAAAGAATGATCTATTTAAGGCGTACTATTTAATGGTTATACTAAACGATTTAGATCGGTTTCTAACCGATCTATTTAAGAAATATATTAATACAGATTAAAATGCAATATTTTTATTTTTCCATATTTATATTATCAAGTGTGCAGGTTTTCCAGAATTTAATTCATTTCCAAATAATATAAAAAACATGAAGGTTTTCATATATACCAAATAAGATTCTAGTACAAACAACTAAGATGAAATGAGCATTCGAGTTATAAACAAAACTAACTTAAACTAGAAAACGACAATTGCAACATATTTCCAAACCCTCAAAATTGCAAATCTAGTGTTCTTTGGAACCATTTCCTTGTGAGCCTTTGGTTGTTGTTGTCCGTGTAAAATTACAAATCTGGTGTTCTTGCTGACATTCTTGATCTTCAGGACCTGTATCCGTAGATAAACTTTATATATTAGTACCATGACTGCTATCAATACTTGACCAAATAGTGTGTTAAGAGACGGTTTTTTTTATCCTTTTTCTTCCTTATGTTATTAAGACATTAATAAGACATTATCGTTATCCAATTCTCCCATTTCTTCCAACTTAAACTTATTCTCATACAAATTTATGATAAGTGGCGTTTAGCATATACCATTCTCATACAATTCTCCTATTTCTCCCAACTTATTATCATACAAACTTAAAGTGTTGATTTTGGACAGCATAGTAAAATACTCTATTGGAAACACCATAGGCCCAACAGTCGAATTGGCAACAGAAGTTCAAATATGTATATATTATCATTACATCTGAAGTAAAAAATAACATTTTCCTTAATTAATAGCCCGTCATAAACATCAACCAAAATTGTATAACTTTCTACGTTCTACCAATAACCATTATAAGGCTTTCTAATCGACGCCCTAAAAGAAAAAGAAAGGTTCCAGGACATACACACAGTATATGGTTTGCTTGTTAATACTGAACCAAAAAGACGACATTTTCTGCATGTCACCATATAGTAACTTTTCATATAGACGTATCATGCTAGTAACATGTCTACCTTATAGAATGTATATTTTTCATTATAATAAAACTTTGAGGGGTTCCAATATTGTTAAACTACTACTCGTAAAACCTTTTTATTTGACGACATCTTGTCTTAAACTGAACTAATTCTTGGCAGCATATCAGCTTAGTGTTACTAAGACCACTTTCTGTTACTTTTATATGCTTGAACTATATGTAAATAATCCAGTCACAAGGTTTAAGACTTCAAACACTTGCTTCAGTTTATAATTGCTCACATTAAAACAAAATGCTTCAGTTTACCCATTTTCCATAAAATATTGTATCTACAACTTAGGGTTACCAATAAGAAAACATGGTATAACCTCCATACTATAGATGAAAGTTTAGAGCACGTCAGAAGAACCTATCTTTATTGTCAGTTAAGTAATGAGTTTCAATTTGGAAATAGTAAATGTTTAACTTACCAATCGTTTTTGTATATTTCTCGCATGACAGTAGTCTTCCCAACACCAGGCCTGTAACATATCAAGATGCATACACGTTTTTTTACTGTCACTATCTAAAATATGTAGGGGAAATATTCATGATTATGTACCTTCCGATAAACAGGATACTTTCTCCAAACTGAAGCAGATCCCGAACATGTCGATATGACCCTGAACCGCCCGACCAACTCGAGAACCTTTTTTATTTCTGACTGCAGATATGCGGTGCAGGGTTCCAGTGATGCCGGTTCTGTTATCACCCCCAATTTCCCCATTTCATAAGTCGGCTTTACAGGTTCTAAGCCTGCAGAACTATATGGACTGGACATTCTAGCACGAAACGTCCAGGTGACACCTGCTTGTCAATTTGTTTCACAGGTTATCCAGTAAAATCAAATCCTATAATACTAACAGAGTTAAGTTGCTAATGTGTCTCTAGACGTCGGTGTACGTTGGTCATTAACTTTGGGCCTTCGTGATCATTTAAAGCCATATTGTGTAACGCTACATTTTAGTTTAGTGCTCGGGTTTGCTGAATTTGTGTTTCATATACCGAATGTTTAGGTTCTGGGGTTTGAGGAACCGAAACTCTTCATATTACGTGAAATCAGGTTGTGTATGCACCGGCTATATAATCCAAAAAGAACACCTGCTAAGACACCAACACCCAACAGGTCCATGTAACCTGTACATACATGTAAATAATAGGTTTTTTTCTAGTCAGGTTAAACGAGGAAAAAATTAGTTTCATATGTACCATGCCTAACCAGTTTCATATGAACCATTCCGGTCTAGTCTGTACACACTCCTTACCCTCTATTCTTACTCCATTTGACTGTTTGACCACTCTTGCACTAATTAAATACGGACCACACCAAAGTGTACCCAAATCAAACCTTATATGTATATACACACAAAACACCATAAAATACGCACCCAAAGTGTAGCCAAGAAGAAATGTACTGAAGGTTTTATGTGAAGGTTTTATGTGTTGCTGCTAAGTATTATGTTTTTTAAGCTGATTAGAAAGTGCTTATATGTGTTTTTAACTATTTATAAGCTAGTAGTTAGTTTAAGCCCCAAAAACCCCTTATTCATTTGGTTTTGCTTACACCATTTCATTATAAACACTTTCCTGATTAATTTCTCTTTCATTTGGTCAAATACACGAATATAATTCAAATAGAAATTTTGGTTTTATATTTGGGGTTTCAGATTAATAGCAATACACGAATACAATTAGGGTTAAGTAGCAAATTCAAATAGCAAATTCAAGTTAAGTAATAATACACGAATACAATTAATAGCAACTTTGATTTAATTAAATATCAGTAACAGATAAATAGCAATCGAATATATACCTGACTAGCATTTGGATGGTCTTCATCATCCTGATTGTCTTCTCCTTCATTATGACTGGCTTCTTCATCAGCATGATTGTATTCATCATAATGATTGTCTTCATCATAATGATTGTCTTCATCATGATGAATAGATCTGAGGAAATGGTGTAGCGGCTGATGAATAGATTTGGGGAAAAGTGATGAATAGATTTGGGGAAAAGATAGAATGAAAAGATATCGGCAAGTGAAAAATTTTAGGGATTGTATTTGGGTTTAAAATAGAACGAAATTTTCATGTAGCGGGAAGTGAAAAGTGAGCCCGCTTAAATTAATTGGGCTTATATAGATCGGCTTTTTTCCAATAAACGTTTTATTTAGTTTATAATGTTTATATTTGGTTTTTTAAAAATATGAAAAAAACAAAATAATAGGATGAGCTCGGTACCAATCCCATTTCTATTTTGTCCCGATTTAGTATTTTTGATTTTTTTTCTGATCTAAAAATTTATGTACCGATCGTATGTCGAACGAGATTCGGATATCAGTACCAGTACGGGTATCGGTACGGTCCCAGGTACGGTTGGGTTCAGATTCGGGATTCATGTCGAAATGCTTATCCCTAAAATATACTAACTAACTTAACTCGAATTAGATCAATCCAAGTAAAATCGAATAAATCACATAAAGTTAACAAAATCATAAAAAGTTTTACGACACTTCGAACTGAATAAATCAAACATTTAATACAAAACGACTAAATAAAGTCTCCAATGCGTTCGACTTGTTATTGAAGTTTGCATGTCGTTCCTGCCAAAATAAACAAAAATAATGTTTATAAACTATACTTTTGAATATATTTTAAATTTTGTTAATTGATGTTACGAATGATGTTGTTTACCTGTGATGTGCGAAGTTTATCAATCCTCGGCCTTGTATCCTTCTTGGTGGTCTGATCTTAAGTAAACAGTATCATCTATAACTTCATCTACAAATTGAATACCAATAGAGATTACATGTATCTCCTCAAACTTATTATACTCGTCCTCGTCCACGACATTCTCAACACCAACTAACAATGTTCCATCTTATATCGCTTGGGTCCTCGACATAGAATATTTCTAACCTCAGCCAAAAATTATGGATAATGATTATCAATACTCTTCCATTGTGAAGAATCGGCCACATGTCTGATTTTCCCGTCGATTTTGCGATCTTCAACATGCCACCTCAACAATTTTGCATTCTTAGGGTTTGAAAACAAATTGCTTAAGTCTTTGTATGATTGGCAAATACCACAAAACTTTAGCAGCAGGGCCATTCTTTGTGACATCTTCATCAAATTTCGTTAGATTTGTATCTTTATGCCTTGAAAACTTACATACAGGACACTTGTGTAGGTTTTTACGCCCTATTCTATACAATATGTCTCTCGGACATGCATCTATTTTTTGGACTTCCAATCCCAACATAAACAACACGATAAATAAAATGTGCACATTCTTGACACGGACATGAAATTCGGGTTTTTCCTGTGTTTGCTTGATGATCCTCAGCAACTTTAATAAACTCAGACAACCCTTTGACGTATTCAGGGGAAACACATTCGCTATTGTACATCCATTTCCTTCGATCCATCTGAAAATACAAAATTATATATTATTAAGATGCATGCATGATATGATAAGATATGACAATAGTGGCCACCGGGGAATACTAACCGACTTTTTAAATATTTAGTCTCATATGTGAATGCATATTATGAGTCGAGTATTATTATTATTTTTTTATTTTCTGGTAACCGTGATTTCCGACACATTGGCCGACTAATCCATGGGGTTTGAACCCACCACCACACAAACTCAAACCAGGTAAATCCCTCCCTTTTCAGGAGGTTGGCGTGGTCACTTCAAAGTTGTTTGCACCTAGCAGGAATTGAACTTGAGACCTCACACACTTTACAGTGATAGCCACAAACCAATTTGCCACTAGGCCACCCTTGAGTGGTTAAGAGTCGAGTATTATTAAAAGAAATCGACAGCATTTCCCCTCAACTCCTCAAGTATGCGCATAAAACGCAAACTCATATGAGTAAGGAAAAATGATGTCGATTTTCTCAAATATTAATCGATCTCATAAAACGTAATCACATCCTAAATGAGATTAAATATTCAAAAAGCAGTTCCGAATGAGGACAATTCGAAAGTAACCTCTATTAGGTTAATTTCGAACGGGTAGTCAACTATAGGGTTACTAAAATTTATCTTAACTCATACTAAATGCATAAATGATACCATGAAATATATGATTAATATTTGGTTAGCTTAAAAGTTTAGTCAAATACCTTACTTCAATGGGTTAAAATTAGCTAACCATCGTCACAAAGATATTTCTTTAAAAGAATTATATACAAACAAATCATTAAAATCAACAAACAAAGCTTTGAATAAACATAAAATTAATCATAGATAAATTTTAGGTTAACAAGTATAATAAACAAAATATTACACATAGATATTGTGTACCTTTCAAAAGCAAAACAATATAAATTATTGAATTTGAGTTTTTTTAGAGAATTTGTTAAGTTTTTTTTGGGAGAAGATATTAAGGAAGTTATGATATTTTTTATAAACATTCGTCATATACTGTCTTTGACCGGGGAGCCGGAAGTTAAATAGAACGGTCATTTATAAAAAAACGTTCTATTTAAGACTCAAAAGAATCCAACTCTATTTTGTGGGAGTTTGTGATAAGTTAGATAGAGCATTTCCATAATTTTTCAAAATAGATAGAACGGTTGTTCCGTAAAAACCGTTCTATTTAAGACTCAATGGAATTTTGTGAGAGTTTGCGACAACTTAGATAGAACGTTTTTTCCATAAAAACTGAACTATTTATTTTTAAAAATATATAGAACGGTGGTTTTTTAAATAACCGTTCTTTTTATTAGCTTTCTCATTAAATAGTTCACTTTTTAGCAAAACCACACTATATAAAGTGATCTATATATCACTTTGTGTAGTAGTGAAGAATGTACGTGAACAAGACATGTACGGTTTTATTTATTGCTCGTCATACAACCATTGTGATCGATCACGCGACACATTTTAGATCATGTTAAATGGTTTAATATATCATCAACAAGACATGTACGTGAACAAGACCCGATAAGTGCAAACCATTATCAAATGGTTTAATATATCAAATGAACAAGATACATTACGACAGTAATAAAACTTTTATTTATTTAAAGTATACCATCACAATGCCTGATGATACACGTACATTTTCATAACATGAAAACGCACATGACTAACGATACTTTTATTTGTATTGTTCTAACACTGCTTGTAGCAGGTACATTTACGCCTTATACCATCACATGAGCCACTAGCAAACCCTTGCTTCTCGCAAGAACCACTGCATGTATGGTCATTTACACAACTACCCGTATGACTTGTTGTTTGGCACATCTTTGCTTCTGTTACCTTCACACATGTCTCAACTGAAATCCAAATCACAACATTAAAATAAGTGGCTAAGTACAATTCATGCAACTTAATAGACTCGTGGGATAAAAGGCAACATACCAGAGGCGAAGATAACAAGCACCAATAAACAAACAAACAAAGCTTTACCCATTTTGTATATGTGATAACGAATAAGAAGAAGCTAGGTTAGATTATATAGGAGAATGACCGCTTGAGACATGCAAAACGTGTCCTTGTTTATCAAGCTTTTTTTGGCACGTATACATCCACCTATGCTTTTTGAATGCCACTTCAATACAATGCAACTATACAAAAGTCTTGGAAATAGATGTTTACTTTTAACGTGTGACAGGTCAATAATCAGATATCAGACTACATATTTAAACTCTCGAACCTATTATATACTTATGTCAACATCATTATCAACTAGCATCTTTTCTGGTTTCAGACGGGTTAAAAACGAGTCGAGCTGTTTGTAAAAAGTTAAAGATTGAGCTTGAACGAGTCAAGTATAAACGATCTCGAACCCGAGTTTGAGTCTAAGTTGCAGCTCGCTTATTAAACGAGTTTTAGCCCGAGTTTTACGTTTAAACACTATTACATATGATGTTATTTGGTACGCATTTTAGATGCGGTTATAAAGAAACCGTAATAAAAAATATTATTAGGTGCGGTTTAAAAAGAAACCGCAACAAATAACACTTATTTAATACGGTTTTTTGTTTTTGAGGTTCGTTGGTACGGTTTTTTTAAAAACCGCACTTAATAATACTTTTTTGGTACGGTTATTTTATAAACCGCATCAGATGAGCCACTTTTTGGTTTCTAACCGCATCAAATAAGATTTTCAAACTATATACCTACCTCCCCAACGGAAACCTGCTTCATCTCTGCCCACAAAACACACAATGTGTGTGCTCCCCACAAACTTATCCATATCAATTTACTCAAAAAAGAAAAAAAATCCAACCACATCACATTAAATACTCCATCAACACTTTCTTAAACCTCATAAAAGGTAATAAATATACTTTTTATTTACTTCTACTCATCATAATTTTTATATTTACCTAATATATTTTTAATGTTTATATAGGTATAATCTTTCTTCATCATGTATCCAACCTATAGATTTTCATATCATTTATAAAAGTTTGGATCATAAGGTGAGTTTATAATACTTTTGTTGTTTGTAAAAAATGTCTATATTTTTTTAGGGGGATTTACATGTATATCCTTCTTAAAATTGGATATTACATAAATATCCTTTGCAATTACATAAATATCCTTGTCATTTTTTTAATTACATCAATCCTTCTCAAACCATTGTAATTACATTAATATCATTCTCAAACTTTTAAATTCTCACATACATTCCAAAAATCAATTAAATCATAATTATATTGATCTTAAGTTTTGAAACTATTATTACCTATTATTTTATCATTTAAATTAATTATAATTATATTTTGTACGTATACTTATTGGTTTCGAGTGATAAAATGACACGAAAATGTAATTACAAAAGTTTTGATATAAATACGATGCATATTTATTTTTTCATATATATTTTTTAACATCGAGTGATGAAAATAACATGTTGATTTTTGGATATACATAAAAAAATAATTTGGTAAATACGTTTATGTAGTAACAAAATGTAATGAAGGATAGTAATGTAATAAAAAAAATTTGGGAAGGATATTGACGTAATTAAAAAAGTGAGAAGGACATTGACGTAATATTCAATTTTTGGAAGGATATATATGTAAATGCCCCTTTTTTTTATTATTAGCTCTAAATACTTATGTGTATGTAGTTAAAACTTAAAAGTGTTTATTTGTGTATATATATCATGTGCATCTAGAAATTATAAGTAGATCCTAATATAAAAATAGTAAATACCCGTCTGAAACTAATCTAATAGAGATTATTTTTGGATTGTCCCCGTTTGGGACTGCCTTTTGAATATTTTATCTCATTTAGGATGCGTATAAATTCTAGCGGGTTGACTATTTAATAAAAAAATCGATAAATATTTCTATTTACTCCTTCGAGTTTGCATTTTGTACGCATACTTGGGGAGTTAAGAAGAAATGCTGTCGATTTTTTTATTTAATAGTCAACTCGCTAGAACTTATACGCATATGAGATAAAATATTCAAAAGGTGGGTTAGGATTTGCCACACATTACCACATATGTTTCATTCATGCGTGTGTATGATTTATTATGTTGTTTTAAATTTTCAGATGGAACGAGATTGGATGTACGGCAAGAAAATTAATGACCCAGAATTTGTGAATGGAGTGCAAAGTTTTCTTATCGCTGCCGAGTCTGACCGAGTAGCTAAGGGGAAGAGTGAGATTTTTTGTCCGTGTTCGCAATGTAAAAATTTTGTACCATATGATGATATTAAAGTGATTGAGTATCATTTGCTCAAATATGGCTTTGTTCGTAGCTATACTTGTTGGTTAGATCATGGAGAATCACTAGTTAATAATAGCACATCGAGCCATGTGTCAAATGCTACTGAGAACAGTGAAACTTACATTAATGACAGACATGAAAACTTAAATGAGATGTTGCATGATTTAGAGGCTAATGATGGTGATATTAATCAAGAAGATTTACAAAAATTGTTTGAGGGCGCAGAGAAACCAGTTTATGATGGTTTTAAGAATTTTTCAGTACTTTCAGCTGTTCTTGAGTTGTTAAAAATAAAAGCAAGTAGTAGTTGGAGTGATACAAGCTTCACAATGTTATTAGATATTATGCACCGTCTACTTCCCGATAATAATGTGATGCCCCTTTCTACATACGAAGCTAAAAAAATGATGTGTCCAATGGGCCTAGAGATTGAAAGAATACATGCATGTCGGAATGATTGTATGTTGTATAGAGATGGCTACAAAAACTTGCATAAGTGTGTTACTTGTGGAACATCAAGGTATAAAAAAGAACCGAAACCGGATGAAATTGACGATGATGTGACAAAAAATGGACCCCCGGCTAAGCTATTGTGGTATTTTCCAATCATACCGAGACTGAAACGATTATTTGAAAACAAGAAAGAGGCAAAGTTGTTGCGTTGGCATTTCGATCAACGTAAAGATGACGGAAAATTAAGGCATGTGGCGGACTCCCCTCAATGGAGAAAGATTAATAACAAATATCCAGAATTCGCTAAAGAGATCAGAAATATTCGATTTGGACTAAGCTCAGACGGAATCAACCCATTCGGAAACATGAGCAGTCGTTACAGTACTTGGCCGGTTCTTTTATGTATGTACAATCTTCCACCGTGGTTATGCATGAAGCGTAAGTACATCATGATGTCATTGCTAATCTCCGGTCCAAAACAACCTGGTAATGACATTGATGTGTATTTGTCTCCTTTGATTAACGATATGAAAACTTTGTGGAAACCGGGTGTAGAAATGTATGATGCGTATATGAAGGAGAAATTTTTTTTGCATGCCATGATTTTTTGCACCATAAATGATTTTCCGGCATACGGAAATTTGTCCGGGTACACCACGAAGGGTAAACAGGCATGCCCGATTTGTGAAGATGAGACATCCTCAATGTGGTTACACAATTGCAAAAAAGCCGTGTTTATGGGCCATCGAAGATCGCTTCCTCGTAATCACCCGTACCGTGATATGAGTTCGGAGTTTGACGGGAGCACGGAGTATGGACGAGTAAGGACACGATTAAGTGGGGATGTTGCTTTTTCACGAGTTTCTAATCTAAACACCGTGTTTGGAAAAGGAAAAGGACGTCAAATTGAACCAGGGACGTGGAAGAAAAGGTCAATTTTTGGGACTTAGAATATTGGAAGGATTTGGAAGTACGCCACTGTATCGACCCTATGCACATCGAAAAGAACGTATTTGACACCTTGTTAGGGTTCTTGTTGAATATTGACGGGAAAACTAAAGACGGTATTAATGCTCGAAAAGATATGGTGGCAATGGGAATCAGGTTAGAGCTCGCCCCCGTTGAGAATGAGAAAAAACGCACCTATTTGCCACCAGCCTGTTATACCATGTCGAAAGCAGAAAAAAACCAATTTTGTAAATGTTTGCATGATATTAAGGTTCCATCTGGGTATTCAGCGAACATTAGGAGCTTGGTATCCATGAAAGACCTTAAACTACAAGGAATGAAATCACATGATTGTCATGTTTTAATGGCACATATGATTCCTATCGCAATTCGAGGTTTGTTACCTAAGCCTGTCCGACATACAATCACAAAGCTTTGTTTGTTTTTTAACATGATTCACTCAAAAGTTGATTCGATGTCCTCCACTTCTGATGTTATATGCTATTTGAAAGTGGAAACTAAATAGTTGGTTGACATTTCTACCTATATATTGCTTCGAACAATTATAAATATAATAAGAAATAATGAAAACTAAGATGAATGGGAATAAAGTCAGCTTACTACTACTAATTAAGCCCAAATGGCTAAGAATGACACATTTGCTTAATTCATTAAGAAAGAAATTTAATTCATTCCATAATTACATGATATTGTAATGGAAATATTAAAAAAAAAAACAGTAATAAAAACTGTTTATTGCTTAATGATTTAAGGACTGTGCTTTTTTATGTTCGTTCCATGACGAATCCTGACATCCTTATACAGGTGCCACTCCAAAAGGCGGGCTTACAGTTACGGGTGTTCAGAGGCTAGCAATTTTTCATTTGAAAAGCCATTTGCAGGTTAGGTCACACTACTTGCTTTTTACTTGCGCATGCATTCAGATCCTTTCTTATATCATTGATTAGAGATTCGTATTTATATTAAGCTTAATCAACATGTTTGCATACACTTTCAATTTTTAAAATAGAGAAAATGTATATAGAGATATTAGAACCACGTTATATTTAAGTGTCAAACTTTACATTTTATCTTTACATTGTGAATGGTAAATAAATGAAGTTGTTATGTTCAAGTGAGCAAGTTTTAATTTACATGTATGCAGTCTAATTACTTTATGATTTAGTCGAGACCCATTTATCGAAAACATGCTCAAGGGTTTCTATCAAATGCTAACAGAATATTGAAGATAGAACAAAACAGTGGAGATATATAAGCAATCCAATATAGTACTATGTTTATTTTTTAATAACAGAAATTTCATTATCAAACCTCACAAACAACAAGTTACAACAAACACCAAGAGGGCAAAATGTTTAACTTTTTTGACAAAATGAAGCTATTAGCTTCAGTGGGACAAAGATTTAAAAGCATCTTTTGTTTTAAAAAGTCCCTGATTAACTACTGATTTTTTGGGTTGAAACAAGCAGTATATTAGAGCAAAAGTTGTGTCAGTGAGCAAAAGTTGGAAAAAATTATATCAACTATGGTTTGTTTTCAAATTTTTGGTTCTATACTTGTCAATCAGACATACAGGAACTATAATACAAATATAATTGTGATGTGATGACTTTTTTTATACTTGTTTAATAGCTTTTGTTCTTAATGTTGATGCTTTTGTTCTTGAAATTACCCTGAAAACAAAAACAGATGAACATAGGGGCCAACATGGTTCTATTTTGACTAGGCTTTTGCTAAAAACCGATGAACATAGGGGCCAACATAAAATAGTTCAGGTTTTGGTTATTAGAAGCAGAACATATGAACATAGGGGCCAACATAAAATAGTTCAGGTCTTATCTGGTTTGTTTTTTTCAGGTTCTGAGTTTTCAGCCTTTAAAATTCATATTTGATTGAAAACTGAACATTAAAAAGGCGGCATAAAGAAGCAGAACTGAACAAATAAAAAAATTACACATAATCATGACCATTGTCCATTAACACGAACGTCTGTTCTGATTTCTGAACTTGTATCATAAAATGACCCTATCATTTCAGGGCAGCAGAGCCAAAAAGTTATAGTCTATGGGGCAAACATTGACAATGAGGCGTTTGTTTCGGCGTATACATGGGCTTATGAGCTTATTTGATTTTGCCTTATATTTCATAAGCTTTAACTTTCCGGCTTATTTTGAGACTTGTGGGCTTAAACTTATCTAACTCCACAAGTCTCAATATAAGCCAGAAAACTTAAGCTTATGTTATATAAAACAAAATCAAATAAGCTGATAAGCTAGAAAACTTAAGTTTTTTAGAATTGTTTGATTTAGCTTTTGTAAGGGCTTGTTTAGTGTTTGTTTTAGCTTATGTGTGTAAGTACAAATGTATAGGTACAATGTCAAGGCGGGGTAAACGAGGTGTATCAAAGGGAGCCAGGCAATACGAAGGAGCAGTATATGAAATCCAGTTTATGGGTAATATACCATATGGCATAAACCGAAGCTGATTCATGAATGATTTTAATCGATTGGTGGAAAGACATCTCAATTACTGGGAGCCGTGGAAAATAGTAAAGGGGGAACCATACGATCGTGTATGGGAAACAATCAAGGTATTATATCACTCCTATATACTATACTACATTATATCTAATCGATATACGTATTCACGAGTTATTTCATTATTTATATCTTTTATATATCATTAGGGTCTTTGGAATATTCCAAATGATGACGCGAAGAAGACTATGTGTAAGAAAGCTAACCATACATTCAGGGTATTCAAATCAAAGCTCAATCAAAAGTTCGTCCAAAAGGATATTAACAACCCTAAGGCAAAATACCCTGTCGTGGACATGACACATTGGGATGAGTTCTCTGTTAGTCGAAAGTCTGAAGATTTTCAGGTGAACATGTAATTCTATATGCGATCATACTAATTTTACACAGGTTGCTGATTGTGTTCGTTTACTAATGTGTGTAGCGCATAAGTGCCAAAGCTAAAGAAAGTGCACTTCACAACACAAACCCTTCCCGTCTAGGACGAACTTCTCTCAATGATTTGGAGGACACTTGGATGGTTGATTGGGACCAGCTGGTAATACAACACCCATGGCTTAGTGTGATTCAAAATCGCCGTTCCAAGATATTTGCTTTGGCAAAATTGCCAAAGAACAAAACAATGGGCACAAGACCGTTAATAGCATCTATGGAAGAAACACTTCGAAAATTGGTAAAATTAAATATGTTGATACAAATATATATATTTCACTGGTATAAGATGAATATAATTTCTAATTATCTTATCCTTTACGTGGACAGGCACAAAAAGAGCAAGAAATGCGGGCAGATGGTACATACCACGTGTTAGAAAAAGACCCAATTACCGAAGTGTTTGGAAAAGAGCATGGGGGAAGAACTAAGGGGGTATCTCCTTTTCTTGGAGTAAGGATAGCCTTAGGATGGGTGAAGGGAAATAAGGAGAGACATCATGTGGTTGACATGGAGGCCATTCAGGAGAATGTAACAAAAACAGTTACAGCTGTGTTTCAAGAAAAGTTTGATCGTCAAGAAACTGAGATGGAAGGGTTAAAGGCTATTGTGGCACATCTACAAGGGACAGAGAGCGCAACTTGTCTTGGTTCTAATTGTGCGTCTGATGTATTCGATGGCCTTGAGGTAATTATGTTATTGAAATTTTTATATTTAAAATTTATTACTATATTACTAAATTGCGAATGCTGTGTACTTGTGTAGGATCCCACTACATGTGAGTTGCTATGGCCATATGGATCTGAGGACTTTCCAGTAGCTATAGGAAGGGTTTATCCAAGTAGGGATGCGACACTACATGGTTCTTCTATATCTGTGGGTCACGTTAAGGTGCAAGTAGACACAGTCGTAGAATCTTATAAAGCAATACCCGTGCCTAAACAGACCGAGAATGTTCGTCACCTAGAACAATTAATGTCGGAATTTATTGAATGGCCTCAGGAAAAAATCAAGGTTAGTATTGAATGCATGCTTAGTTTCTGTTATTAGTATGAAAAACCTTCATCTTTATTAAACCTCAGTAATAAGTATACGTGATAGCCTTTTACGATGGTTTCATTCATTGTCAGAGATTCAGTTTTTATAGAAGACATATATCATATATCACTAGGTTTATTTTAGCTATCACATTCATTTGCACCATCTTTAATTCTCCGGTTTAGTAGGTTTAGTATATGTTCATCCAGACTTGTTCATCGTCATTCCAAAATGCATGCACTTCCAAAAGTCATTACAAATAGTTGTTGTTCAATACCAAACATGATCATGACACGCCACTGTCATGTCGGGTCTAGTATCAAACTCATGCTTTTCTTTAAAACACCTTCTGCATGTCAATATATGTCTACTGGTGGGTCTTCATTTCTTGTTGTTGGTAAAAGTCTAAACAAAATGATGATCCGTAGATGGGTGCTTATGTGTCTACTTTTATATCGGATTAATGCTAGAAGGCTTATAACTGATGTTTAATTCAAGAACCTAATATTTGGACTTATATAATAATCAATGAACTTACATCAAGTAATGTATACAATTGTGCTCCTTTGAATTATCAACTGGCTGCAAAAAAATAAAATAAAAAACTGTATACTTACAACAAGAAGGGTCCCCCCAAAAAATTAACAAGATATAAACTAAACTATATACTTACAACAGGACGCTCTTAAAAACATTATGTTGTTTACTAATTTTTTTTGTCAAATACAGATACATCAAGCAATATCACCGCACCACTCCATGAGTAGCTCTCCTCCTGGTCTAGTTTCATGCCAAACTCAAATTAGTGATTTAAGTACAAGTGCATGTTATCGCCCTCAAATGGTAATCACGCACTCATTCTCATAAATGAAATTTGTATACATGAAATGGGTAGAAACATAGGCTGATATATTAAGTTGTCGTGTTAATACAGGAAGAAGAAGAAGACCTAATGCCACTCGAACACCAAAGGCCATTAGGGGGTTATATGAGTTTGGTAGTCTTTCAATTTTTCTACTTGTTATTATGCGTGTGTGCGATTTAATGTATAACGAGTTAATATGTCTATTCTGTTTTTTATTTAGTTGGAAAGTCAAGGTGCATTACTTACTCAAATTCCAACAAGTTGGCCTCATATGGTAATAATTGTTTGTTTAAAAACATCAAATTCGTAAATTTATTATGTATTTTTACTTATATTTAATGGTATGTTAATGTAGGTCGAACAACCAATGTCATCTCATCCTTTAGCTATTGAACCTGTCGATCCTAAGCCAACCAAAGAGGATAGAATCAAGGAGCGGCTTGATCGAGTAACACACCGGCCGAAAGACATTAAAGCATCTGCAATACGATTCAAGAAATGCTACGATCGAACTATTACTATTAAAGCACCTTTTGAGATGTATGGCAGAGAGTGGGAAGAATGGATCGAGTATGAAGCAATTTTGGATTTACACATTGAAGGAGGGATGATTGATATTTCTTTTATACACTGGTGGACTATGTAAGTTTTATGTTTCAATTTATAAACACCCCCTCGATAGCCTTAACAATAGCAACCAAACACCCCTTGATAGGAGCATCCAAACACCTGCCAACTTATATTCTTTTTCTTGATGACAGTCATTTATATTCGATCGTCAAAGGGCTTCGTGACAACAAATGCTCTTTTCTGAATGCACACCTCATCAAATCAAGTGAATGTCGTTTAAAAGATAAAGAAGTCGTTCAACACATCAGGGATGTGAAGACACTATATCCGGGGAAAGAAATTCTCATGGCACCTTATATGCAAAGGTAACGTCTTTGCTTGTTATACAGATTTATTATATTGCTAGTATATACCCTAAACGCCGAATTTTTTTTGTAGTGATAATCACTGGGTTCTTATTGTACTTTGCCCGAACTTGAAGAAGAGTTATATAGTGGATTCGTGGGAGTATAAGAAAAAAAACAAGAACTCTTACTATTTACCAAATCTACTAGAAAGGTAATTTTTTTTTAATATCGACTTTGAGTTGACATGTATATGTTATGAAAATAGTTGAAGTTAACGCCATTCCATTGTTGTTCAATTTAGGGCTTTCGAGACCAAATTTGACTGGATGATCGTTAAGGTAAATATCATACGATTGCTGTGTGTATATAACTATATTAGTTGTCACATTTGTCTAACTATGTTTGTTTATCTAAGTTTAGTGTTATCAACAAAAGGGCGGATGGGAATGCAGCTACTATATGATGAAGTTTATGTATGACCTTGCTCTAAAAAAACAAGCGGACTTTCCACAAGGTGTAAGTATTCTGTGTCACACCCCACCAATGGCGGAATATGGGGCGCGACGTATGGATATCATCACAACAAATGGTGTCTCTATAGAGAAGACTAAAATGCAAATATAATGTCATAAATGGCGACACAAATGTCATGACAATATCTCAACAATGCAGGAGTCTAGGTAAGTAGGTAACAGTCCTACCACTTACCCAAGATAAACAATAAACATAAACAAAACAAACATATAGGTGCCAACAGTATCACTAATTCAAAAAAACATAGAGGTAAACTAAGAAGGAACGGGGATCTCCTTCTATATGCAATCCTAAGGCATCCAAGTCTAGCCACTTCTATCCTCAAGCTTAACCACATTCTCACCTGAAAGAGACACTAAAACACGTCAACATAAAGTTGGTGAGAGTCATAGGTTTAGACTCCAACGCCAAAACAGTTATAAGCTGTGAATAACCACCATCAACAAAAGAACATATGGACAATGTGTTACAAATATGCATTAACAACTAACATTCAGGATTAATCATGCCAAACCAAAATCCAAGGCTCCTACCTTGCCAAACAACATCATGGTACCTTAGATGATCACCCTATGTACCTATCCCAAGGCACTACCTTGGCAAACCACAAGGCCACTACCTTGTCAAACCACAAGGCCACTACCTTGTCAAACCACAAGGCCACTACCTTGTCAAACCACAAGACCACTACCTTGTCAAACTACAAGAACTGAGACGGCACGTGTCCCCCGATCCAAATCATACACAATCAAGAATCACATAGCAGTTAATCACATAATGTACACACAAGTCCATCACAACCATAAAAACATTCACAGCAACAATTTATAAATAACTCAACACAGTGCCTCTTCCATCCCATCTGGAAGTCAAAATCAATAGTAAACATGGTACTATGAAACTCACCTGATAGCTTCTTCACAAGTCCTCGCACTAGCAACGAGCTAACAAACCAAAAACACGAAATCAATACACGAACCAATCACTAAGATGGCTCATCAACCAATGATGGACATCTAGCATATTCTCACATATATACCTCATTAATAATCTCTAATTACCCCAATACCCTTCCTTAACAAGTCCTTAACTTGGTTAAGTTTAATAACTAACCCGTTCGTATTTTACCCAAAACAGTCCCAGTTTTAGGTCTCAAAACTTTAGGTGAAACGCCCACTTAAACCTACCCATGGTTTCTGTAAAAGGAATATTCATACCCTTACATATGTTGGCTAACACCTCCCACTTGCCCTAACCTTAAAGCTACTGTTAAGGCCCCGATATATATATATATATATATATATATATATATATATATATATATATATATATATATATATATATATATATATATATATATATATCTACTTTTGTCATTCCAGATTTCCTGATTTTAAACGTACTAAAAGTTTGTTACCATTAAGGGGTCTTACCCTAAACCACCACCTTAGCCCAAGTGCAGATATTAACTACAATATATAAACCATCTCTCACGTTCGTGAGAAGATCCCAATGCAACCCTAAGTGCCCCAAACAACCCAAAACTTAAAAAGTAAACAGGCTGAATTCAAAACTGTTTTGACCTCCGACTGTTGTAACCTGTTTTTGACCCACTTCCCAACCTCCAATTTAGTTCTAGTTTCTTGCATTGGAAAGCCACTTCAAATAGCTTTCCAGGGGTACTTGGATCGTTAAATAAGAGTTTATAGAACTCCCGATATGATCAAAACAATTCACTTAAAATCTGCCCAGTTTTTAAAAACGGGTTTAAACAAGTTGAACTAATTAATTACCCATAACCCCATCTAATACAAGCCCTAGATTATATGATCATCATATTATGATTATAACATCATTAATTTACTGATTTTATATAAAACCTAACCCTAATCCATCATAAGAATGATTAATTAAACATAAAAACAATTTAATATGAAAAGGGTTTTGAAGATTTACCTTTAAATTAATGGAAGATGAGAAAACCCTAATTTTATGAAGAACCCTAATTTTTCTCTTCTATAAGTCGACTATAATCTCCAGGGAATGAATATAATTCGTTTGGTATAAGTGTGGGGGTTTCTTATATAGCAAAACAATCCTTGTCCAAGTATAACACTTGTTTCCTTTTTTCCTCTTTTCCCTTTTTTTTTAAACCGACCATACCCCTCAAAATTCGTTTTTTATTTATTTTTATTATTAATATATGTATTAATAATATTACCTTAATTTACGTTAATTTATTTCAGCTCCTAAAGCTCCCAAAACCTCAAAACCGTAAAACTAGTCAAATTTACGCGTTTTACCGTAAAAGTCGTAAAATATACACTTTTATAAAAAATCTCAAATTTTGAAATAAACTTTATATTTAAGTCCTAAATGACTTAAAACCATCCCGAAAAATATTCATATGACTAATTACCTCTTCCGAGACCTCTAAATGCTAAACCGTAAATCCTAAAAAAAATAAACTATTACTATAATACTTATACGTATACGTAACCACCAAAATATCACCATTTCATTTCATAGTCACTAATTGTGATCTCATGAACATGAATTAACCGTTCCTCGATTTACTTATGAGTACTCTATACTCATAAACGATAATCACACCAACCTCGTTCACACAAAATAAACACGTAAGCACACAAATCAAGTAGTCACACATAAAATAACCTAAAAGTAAGACCAAGTGACGAACCTCAAAACCACGGTTGTCACATCACTCCCTCCTAATAGAAATCTCGTCCCGAGATTTACTCCTTAGGATCAACACACAGACAACAAATCACACGAGGATACTTGTTCTAAATGAACTCCTCTCATTTCCACGTGAACTTCAGTTCAAGTTTCAAGATACCACATGTACAAACCAAAATAATTAAACCCATTGCCAAACTCTTGACCTCACAGTCAATAAATCTCGCAAATGACTCTTCGATAAAACAAAGACTCTTATTAGCACAAAACCCGAATAACCGGACATGTAAATATGCATCCTCAAACAACATTTACCAACCCCAATACATGAAATGTATCATGTATAGGGGTGTCAAAAAAGTTGACCCGACCCGAACCCGACCCGAACCCGAACCCGAATAATCATATTCAGGTCGGGTCACTCGGGTCCAAAAGCGTATTCGGGTTGACCCGAATTGACCCGAGTTTTAATTAGGCTCGGGTTCGGGTTATATATTTTTACCCTTGACCCGACTTGACCCGACCCGAGTTGACCCGAACCCGACCAACCCGACTTGACCCGACTAAAATTAGACTTTTTACATTGTTTTAGTACAAAATTAGGCCACTTTTTACACTTTTTCCTCAAACTCGGGTTGACCCGACCCGAATTGACCCGACCCGAATTGACCCGACCCGAATTGACCCGAACCCGAGTGACCCGAGTTCTAATTAGGCTCGGGTTCGGGTTATATATTTTTTACCCTTGACCCGACTTGACCCGACCCGAGTTGACCCGAACCCGACCGGGTCAACCCGAATCACACCCCTAATCATGTATACAACTCATTTTCCCCAGGTAATTCTATGCTCATAAGCTAATGGTCTGATCTTCCCAAGATCATTAATGGACCTATAAAACTCTACATCAACACTTCCATCTTTCCAAATCATACCACCCGTTACTATGGGTGAAACTCCATACATAACTTTGTCACTAAATCTAGTGGTTTCCTCCTTTTCTACATAGCATCCCTTGTTGCTCTCATTCTGTCCACAAACACCATTACCACGTTAGTAGCCTCTTTTACCAATTCTAGTCCACAATGAGGACAACTCACCCTATCCTTTCATATCGTGCCTCAAATTGCATTTATCGACTTCTAGTACGATAACTATCATTATATGAAAACTCAGCTATCGCTAACGAGTTTCCAAACTACCTCTAAATCAATCACCCATGTCCAGTTATGTTCATCAACTCCCTTCAGTCCGTATCCCAAACTACTTTAAATTCCAATTTTCTTACAAAGTGACCTATGACGGTCTTTCACATATCCATTAATTCTTCCAACTTCCCAACTACGTGACTTCTCATTCCTCTTGAAATAGGTGATGAATTAGTCAGTCTATCGACTATCACCCAACTCTCATCGTACTTAATCCCCCACCGCATTATGTATCCCTTCCACCAACTTCGTCCTTACATCGCCCTTTCTAAACTACTCCTATCCATGTAGGAAGTAAAGTCTACGTCCCTTTCCTCCTTACGATCGTCCAAGCCACGCAACATAAATGTTGACGCGTTCACTGCTTTAGACAACTCAACTCGTGCAACCCACATCCTTCATCCAAACCACTCTAATACATCATCCCTATAGTTCAAGTTCGTCTCAGCTTCACCTCATCCTTCTTATTCCATGTCTCGTCGACCATGCTTTCCTTTCCCAGATGGTACTTGGCCTTGCAATTTTCTTTCATCAATTAACTCCACCCATCACCTTTGCCAAATGTTCAATCAAGATGATTGAATATGTGTTGGAGACGTTCATGATCCGTATAGATCATTCTCCACGCCTCGTACACCAAATGCCTCTAGCATTCTAGGCATATATAACAGTCCAGCTCCACTAACTAAGTCTATCCAGTTCTTCCAAATCTTCAGTTCCTGCAACGTATAAGCGATCGCCTTTCTTTGTCGTCCTCGTACGCGTCCAAATCCCTGCTCCATGTATCGTCATGCTTCGCGAATTCATTCAGTCCTTCCGATAATGCCAAGATCTGCTCATCATCCAATCCACCTCTTCAGCCTCCAAAATGCTTCCTCGTCCTTCTTCACTTCGCCCCTTGCTGGTTCCACGATATGCCATCATCTCTAACTACTAGTCCTAGCCAACTAAATCCTAAAACTCACACTTGAAAATCTCACGTTTCATTCCCTTTACTAACAACTCCAAAACCAACACATAATTCGCCTCATCCTCCTTCTAAGATTTGAGTAGATCAAGATGTCGTCGATGCTCCCAATGACAACTCGTTTATAGACGTTCATGCACACTCGGTTCATTGACTCCATGAAAACCGCTAGTGCTTTGGCGAAGCCAAATGCATAACCGTAGCGGCAATACGAATAAATTCCTTGCAATTTCTAACAGCTCTTGTTCTTAATTCACTCCATCAACGATTTGCCTTGGATGACACTAACTACAACTCCTCTCACTTCTCCTACTTGCTCTATTCATGGTTCTACCTCAACGCTCCTAAACCATACAAAACCAAAACTACATCCTGAATACACCAGATACGATCGACGAATTAAACCCACGGGTAACTAACGACATTTCACGTGCACCAGTTAAAACAAGTCAAAACCATGAGACTCGAAAGAAAACTCAAACCCAAAACATGTATCAATTCAAAATGACCCATGACAACGAAAAATAATCCAAGAAACACCCAATGGCAACCAGAACAAATGACGCACCGCGACATATTATTTAAACCGTGCAAAAGATCGACTTTTCCAAAAGAATATATATCTTTTTTTTCTTTTTATTATTACCTCTCACATCTTTGTGACTCAAACCATCTACAAACAACCCTCTTGACGAACTCCAAACTCAACTCAAAGACTAGGCATCCCGTGCATCCCAAATCATAAAAAAAATAAACTACTATTCAAAACTTAACCTTGGACCCGACACTTGTACAACAATTCCGACCAGTCCTCTGACCTCCCATGACTATACATTCTGAATATTTGAAAAGTACGTTCCGAGTACATAATTTTTTTGCCTTTTGAATCACTCAAAAGCTCTAGAAACGAACAAGTTATGACCAAAACAGTTTTATGCTAGTTGTTTTAAAAACTAAAGAATAGACTTAGTGATCAATGCAATCCTTTTAAATGAAAGATATAATTGTATGTGAAATATTCATAAACTCCATTTAACCTTGTATTTATAATTATAAATGACGTGGATCGGTTAAACCCAACTATATAACCTATGTAAGTAGAAAGAAATTTTACGTCGCTTTATTTTAAAGAAGTCTTTTAGAATTTGAAATAATTAAGTGTTGATTAAAAGAAACTTATGTTACATCTTGTTTCAAACATGACTCCAACACCTTACCCTTATTTTACCGAATACCACCAACTATCTAACTCTATAGTAGATTTCCAAGTCCCCCTTTTTTTTCCATACACCAATCAAAAGAAATGTAAGACTCAGCCTAAAAGATTTCATTATCCCAAAAGAAATCTCAATTTATTTCAACAGACTTAAAACCAAGAACACCATTTTAAAACGTACACGTGAAATACGAACTCAAAGAATACGCTACAAGACACAGTTCAAAAGATTCAAAACATCGTTGAAACTCCATCAAACTCCAGCACCATAAAACACGAACAAACACAAGGTACGTTCAAGTTATAATAACTAGTGAACGACCATAAATCATAACATAACATCTATCAGTATATATACATCCGCATATGTATACCTATTGAATCCTCCAAACATACTCGTTATCATACACGTAAGTCAATCAATCGCTTTATACGCTCGTTTTTCCATACGAGTAATCACCATCTCACCGTGCCACAACAAAGCATAAAACCCACCTCCAAAACCAAACCATATCGTGTGACCCCAAAATCACACAACACAACTATAACCCAAAACATATAACACACTAATAAAAATAGCCACATCGTAGGCAACCGTTACATAAACCCGTATATTATACGTATACCCAATATCTACATCTCACCATATACAAGCATGTACTAATCCTCTTTCATGCAATCATACTTGAGAACCCATTGAAGTTGTGGTACTTGTATAACTATGTTGGCCACCATACTTATACAATTACCTTTTCCCCAATGCACTCCCTCCTATGATGACACTTATAAGAATCAATACAACATATAACACATAAATCTATCTACTCACATAAGCTCATAACCACATAACCAATAAGGTCCAAAACTCCATCTATAAAGAAACATAATAAACTCTTGGAATACAGAAATCCATAGTCTAGCTAAAACAGCCTAGACTAAATCCAAAACGAAAACATAATCAGTTATAAGTCATGTTGCCCGTAAGAGTGGAAACAGCTTAAAACCCTTCCTATCCACCTACTCCTAGTAACTCGAACCACCACACGATTCTTAGGGAACATGACTTAAACATCAAAAGAAAATAACATACCTCAGGTATGTAAGATAACTCGATATAAGATAGAAACTACCTTGTACTAAATTATGTACTATAACGTATAATTTAAGCAAAATACAACAGTGACTAGCGTGGACGATTATGGTTCAACCCGCACTAGTCACAAACCCGAAAAGAAAATAACATGTGACTAAGTATGAACATACTACGGTTCAATTCATACTAGTCAAAACATCACAATAAATAACATTCAAACACATCAATTATAATAAAATGCACACATACTCCTATGACGCCTATATGCAGGGACCCTTAAGCTATAGACTAGGCTACGCGACTAGGCAACCTAATTCTCTATAACCATTGTCTCTGATACCATTCTGTCACACCCCACCAATGGCGGAATATGGGGCGCGACGTATGGATATCATCACAACAAATGGTGTCTCTATAGAGAAGACTAAAATGCAAATATAATGTCATAAATGGCGACACAAATGTCATGACAATATCTCAACAATGCAGGAGTCTAGGTAAGTAGGTAACAGTCCTACCACTTACCCAAGACAAACAATAAACATAAACAAAACAAACATATAGGTGCCAACAGTATCACTAATTCAAAAAAACATAATGGTAAACTAAGAAGGAACGGGGATCTCCTTCTATATGCAATCCTAAGGCATCCAAGTCTAGCCACTTCTATCCTCAAGCTTAACCACATTCTCACCTGAAAGAGACACTAAAACACGTCAACATAAAGTTGGTGAGAGTCATAGGTTTAGACTCCAACGCCAAAACAGTTATAAGCTGTGAATAACCACCATCAACAAAAGAACATATGGACAATGTGTTACAAATATGCATTAACAACTAACATTCAGGATTAATCATACCAAACCAAAATCCAAGGCTCCTACCTTGCCAAACAACATCATGGTACCTTAGATGATCACCCTATGTACCTATCCCAAGGCCACTACCTTGGCAAACCACAAGGCCACTACCTTGTCAAACCACAAGGCCACTACCTTGTCAAACCACAAGGCCACTACCTTGTCAAACCACAAGGCCACTACCTTGTCAAACTACAAGAACTGAGACGGTACGTGTCCCCCGATCCAAATCATACACAATCAAGAATCACATAGCAGTTAATCACATAATGTACACACAAGTCCATCACAACCATAAAAACATTCACAGCAACAATTTATAAATAACTCAACACAGTGCCTCTTCCATCCCATCTGGAAGTCAAAATCAATAGTAAACATGGGACTATGAAACTCACCTGATAGCTTCTTCACAAGTCCTCGCACTAGCAACGAGCTAACAAACCAAAAACACGAAATCAATACACGAACCAATCACTAAGATGGCTCATCAACCTATGATGGACATCTAGCATATTCCCACATATATACCTCATGAATAATCTCTAATTACCCCAATACCCTTCCTTAACAAGTCCTTAACTTGGTTAAGTTTAATAACTAACCCGTTCGTATTTTACCCAAAACAGTCCCAGTTTTAGGTCTCAAAACTTTAGGTCAAACGCCCACTTAAACCTACCCATGGTTTCTGTAAAAAGAATATTCATACCCTTACATATGTTGGCTAACACCTCCCACTTTCCCTAACCTTAAAGCTACTGTTAAGGCCCCGATATATATATATCTACTTTTGTCATTCCAGATTTCCTGATTTTAAACGTACTAAAAGTTTGTTACCATTAAGGGGTCTTACCCTAAACCACCACCTTAGCCCAAGTACAGATATTAACTACAATATATAAACCATCTCTCACGTTCGTGAGAAGATCCCAATGCAACCCTAAGTGCCCCAAACAGCCCAAAACTTAAAAAGAAAACAGGCTGAATTCAAAACTGTTTTGACCTCCGACTGTTGTAACCTGTTTTTGACCCACTTCCCGACCTCCAATTTAGTTCTCGTTTCTTGCATTGGAAAGCCACTTCAAATAGCTTTCCAGGGGTACTTGGATCGTTAAATAAGAGTTTATAGAACTCCCGATATAATCAAAACAATTGACTTAAAATCTGCCCAGTTTTTAAAAACGGGTTTAAACAAGTTGAACTAATTAATTACCCAAAACCCCATCTAATACAAGCCCTAGATTATATGATCATCATATTATGATTATAACATCATTAATTTACTGATTTTATATAAAACCTAACCCTAATCCATCATAAGAATGATTAATTAAACATAAAAACAATTTAATATGAAAAGGGTTTTGAAGATTTACCTTTAAATTAATGGAAGATGAGAAAACCCTAATTTTATGAAGAACCCTAATTTTTCTCTTCTATAAGTCGACTATAAACTACAGAGAATGAATATAATTCGTTTGGTATAAGTGTGGGGGTTTCTTATATAGCAAAACAATCCTTGTCCAAGTATAACACTTGTTTCCTTTTTTCCTCTTTTCCCTTTTTCTTTTTTTTTTAAACCGACCATACCCCTCAAAATTCGTTTTTTATTTATTTTTATTATTAATATATGTATTAATAATATTACCTTAATTTACCTTAATTTATTTCAGCTCCTAAAGCTCCCAAAACCTCAAAACCGTAAAACTAGTCAAATTTACGCGTTTTACCGTAAAAGTCGTAAAATATACACTTTTATAAAAAATCTTAAATTTTGAAATAAACTTTATATTTAAGTCCTAAATGACTTAAAACCATCCCGAAAAATATTCATATGACTAATTACCTCTTCCGAGACCTCTAAATGCTAAACCGTAAATCCTAAAAAAAATACACTATTACTATAATACTTATACGTATACGTAACCACCAAATTATCACCATTTCATTTCATAGTCACTAGTTGTGATCTCATGAACATGAATTAACCGTTCCTCGATTTACTTATGAGTACTCTATACTCATAAACGATAATCACACCAACCTCGTTCACACAAAATAAACACGTAAGCACAAAAATCAAGTAGTCACACATAAAATAACCTAAAAGTAAGACCAAGTGACGAACCTCAAAACCACGGTTGTCACATTCTGTTTCTTAGTTTAAATTATGCTACTGGTTTAATCGACATCAATGTAATATTATGCTAATAAGCTTTAATATGGAACAATTTCTGTGAGCTCTTAAAATTATGCTACACCTGACCCCACATACCAAACCTCATACAGCCATACACCCGGTCGGCTGCTTGCAGCAGGTCGGCTGCAGTTCCAGCAGCGGGTCGGCTGCAGTTCCTACAGCGGGTCGGCTGCAGTTGCAGCAGCTGGTCGGCTGCAGTTGCAGCGGGTCGGCTACAGTTGTAGCAGGACGGCTATAGTTGTAGTATTCAGTGTGTTCTATACTGCCCGCTGGTTTTCTGAATGCTATATACATTATTATTCTTTTAGTCATGGATGCATGTTTTTAATAGCTGAATAAAAACGGTTCTTGGAACTTGCAGTCTCTTTAGTTGTTTATAGGAGCAGAACATGTTAGCGTGATTAGGCGCGTTAGCTCATTTACAGCGTTAATTAGGTATGCGCAAGATATGTAGGTTTTGGTGCGTGAGAGAGAATAAGCCCGAAGCGTACAAAATTTTTCGGTTTTTGTGCACTAATTCATTAGGAGCATTAATTAGGTCTGAGTCGATGTTTGTTTTACGGATAGTGTGATTAGGAGCGTTACTTAATTAGGTATGAGGTAGGTAGGATGGAGACAGTCACTCATGTTTGACAATAGTGTTCTAAAACCACAAAAAATAAGTGAATAACTGCACATCCTAGAGAAATTTGTTGTTCTAAAACCAGTCAGTTGCTCACTTGTGTAATTGATTTTTTAATAGATGTATGTCTACATGATTTATTTCTCTTAAAGTGTCATACTTGAAGTGGAAATTTCATTGCAATACAAAGTATGCACAATATGAAAAATTGTCACAGGTTGTATTATAGAGTTTTGTAGAATTGTCACAGTTTGTATAGGAATAACGCATAGGAATGAAGAATTGTCACAGTTTGTATTATAGAGTTTTGTAGTATGTTCCAGGCAAATAATGGTGCCTTGTGTTTAAACATACACTGCTGCTTTGTTGTGTGCTATTGCAAACAGTTTGATTAGCTTACTTTTAATAATATACTTTTTATTATATTGTGCTACATTTTATTTGTTTTCTTAGGAAAAGTTTATGACTAATATATATTTATATTTGTTTTTGTAGCTTTGGAATGATACACGCGCTCTAAAACCGAAGGAGATTGACCAAGTGGCTCTTTTCACGTTGAATGAGTTTTATAGGGTCGTAGTTGCCCCTTTAGATACAAGGGCTCCTCAGTACTCAAACAGTTGTAACGGATTCTCAGTAGTCAAACAATTGTAATGGATTAACACTTTTGTGTAACTCAGATTGTTGTTTTGTTTGATGTTAATGTAGAATGTTCATTTTGTTGACTATTCTTTGTCTGCTAGCTTGCAAGATATTGCAGGTAGTGTTTGGGTCTGTTGCTTGCATGATATTGCAGGTAGTGTTTGTGGTGTCGTGGAAAATAATTGTATATATATATTTATTATTTTAAAAAAAGTATAGTCAGTGCGGTTTATTTCAAAACCGTATCAAAAAAGGAAAATAAAATATATTATTGAGTGTAGACAATTGGTGCGGTTACAAATAAAACCGTATAAAAAAATCATTTTTAGGTGCGGTTTCCAAACCGTATCAAATAACAATTGATTTTTTGGTGCGCTCTCATTTGGTGCGGTTTCAAAAGCGCACCAAATGAGCTTTAAAACCGTACCAAATAAGTATTTTGTGTAGTGGTGAAAGCTCGTTTGCGTTCGCGAGCCTAAACGAGCTTAATGTTTTGTATACGAGCTTATTAACGTGCTTAATAACAAGCTTATTAACGAGCCTAATTTAATTATATTACGAGTCGAACCCGAGCCTAGTTTTATTTTTACATGTCCACATCGTATTAACGAGTCGAGTTCAAGCCGAGCCCGAGCTTGTCTAACATACCACGAGTCGAGCCCGAGCCTAAACAATAAGGCTCGAAATGAGACAAGCTCAAGCTCAAGCTTTGTAAAACATAAACGAATCAAGTTCGAGCTCGACTCGGCTCGTTTTCACCGGATGTACAAATGTGAACTTGTATATATGTCAAGTAGAAACATAGCATGTTCAAAGTTATCTATTCAAGGGCTAATTACCTGAAAAATTGTTACGTTGTCACCATTTATAGTTGTGTGAATCAATAATATTTTTACTTTATTCTAGTTTATGTAATAAAGGTCTTTATTTGCTACGCCGAAAGCAAATATCGATAGTCTTTATCAAGTATCTGCTTTTAAGCGTAAAACAAAGATGTAGACAATAAAAATGTTTAGAAGAACAAAATAACTAAATTGTGAAAAAAAATGCTATTATATTATTCTCTCCGTTTCAAATTTATACTTTTTTTTTCTTTTTCAAATGTCTCAAAATTATTGATCTATACAAAAAAATAGATAGAAAAGTATGATCATGTTTACCATATTATCCTTGCTTGAAATAAGTATTACAAACTTTAAACAAGATTCTAATTAAATAGGTAAGAGTAAAACCGTCTTTCTGAAAAAAAAAGTAAGAGATAATGCTGTAATAAGTTTACTTTCTTAAATTGTATGTTTTTTTGTCGGGAACAATAATTTTGGAACAGACAGAGTAATAATAAATCGAGTATTTTTACTTTGATATGAAGACTTATAAGGTTTTAAAACGTTAAATGTTGAGATTTATTATGTTAGGTGGAGGCAATTTGATTTGTATGATGTAAGTTATTAACTGTTAAAAACAGTTAACATAAACAATAAATTAAATTAAATTTTTTAAAAAACTGTTAAGTAAATTAACTGTTTATAACTATAGAAATTAAAATGACATAAAAAAACATATGTATAATTGGATGTGACTTGATTGTAGTAAATAATTAGTCGGGTTTATATTAGTAAACTTAATAATATGAAGTTTTAACAGTTTTTTTTTTTTATAAGTTTTATTAGTTAACTTTTTATTTTGAAACTATTTTTTTAAAGTACAAACTAATAGTTCGTGCAAACAAAGCTACACTTATTTTTGAGAATATTTTTTTGTAACAAAAAGTTTACACCTTGAAAACTTCAGAAATAAAACTGATGCTAAAATATAAAACATGAATGCATTCGTCCTTGGAGATAACAATTATGCTATAAAACAATTAGAAATATATTGTTGAAAAAGAATTGTTAATGCTTTCAAAAACTACTTTTCGTAATTTCAATAGATTAAATATTGTAGTTTTTTTTTTTTTTTTAATTCTCAACAATAACTTGATTTTCATTTTCCAGCTCCAGTTAGCTCGTACCAATTCAAGTCAAAGCTATAAGCCTGGTAACGAATACACAAGCCCAATATCAAGCACTAAACTTAACAAAACTATAAAGATGTATCTTGAAGTTTATTTTTTCTAAAGGGTAAAAGTTATTAAATACCTACGTACTTTACGTTTTGTCCCATGGTAACCTACGGGCTTTCATAAATACTGGATTACCCCTTGAAACTTGTTAAGTTATTTCAGATTAACCCCTGAAACCGGTTATATGTCACCTAGCCGCCACGTTGGATCCACGTTGGAAAAAAATGACACCTCATCGTAGCCACGTCACCTCCCATCTATGTTTTTTTGTCAAATTTAACCCCTCCCTCTTCCCCATCTTTGTTTTTCAGGAATTCTACATCCTTATTATTGTTGGGAATTATTTGTAATGTGTCAAGTACCGTTAGTGTAAGTATAAGTATTGTTAGTGTTGGCAAGTACCGTTAGTGTTAACGCGGTACATAACAAGTACTGTTAGTGTAAACACAAGTACTTCTATATTGATTAGGACGAATATATCTTTGTAAAAGATATGTCATAGTTATAGTTTGAGTATATCTTATGTGATATACTTAATAGTTTAGAATATTGATAAGATATCGTGTGTGATATACTTATCTTTATAGAATATTCTAAAGGTTCTAGGGTTCCTTACTCTATAAAAGGAACATACGTATGATGAGTCTATTATACCTCATTCAAGTCGATTAATAAGAGAATCGAATAGTTAAAAGTAATTATGTTCTTATTTGCTTTATAAGTTAGATTATGCATAACTTATTTGGTTGAGTAAGAGTTCTCAAAGTATTCTAGTTTGATTACAAACTATTATACTAATTCTTAGTAGAATATAGATCCATTAAAGGGATTAACAAGTGGTATCAGAGCTTGTTGAGAAATTCTGAATAAGAACACAACCCGAAAATCCCCACTCCTCACCAAAATCAATGTCTTAAGCCGGTGATGACCCTCACCTGGAAGACATTCCAGATCCTGATCTCATACCACAGGGACAACCTCAAGATGTGCATCCTGCACCACGACAATGTGTTCAAGCCATAGATGTTGTAGTTACTTCTACAACTACACCTTCTTCCCATACTCTTTCTGCTGTCAAACTCCCTGTTCTCAAAAGTGATAACTATGAGACGTGGGCTATGCAGTTGGAACATTACTTGAACCACACAGATCATACTTTTTGACAGATTATCAAGAATAGGAATACACCTAAGATGTAACACCCCACTTTGATAGGTGGACCGTTACGCGTAATTATGGCGTGTCATAAAAGCATGCAAGGTAATATGTAGTAAAACATACATGACCATAGGGTAAACCAGAATCAAACATCGGTTCCCAAACATAAGCCCAAAACATAATAAAGTAAAAGAAATGAATAAAAGACTTAAACAAGCATAAGTATATGAAGGGAAAAGGAGAAGAAGTCTATGGCAGCTTCCATCCTATGCATGTCCTCCAAAATGCTCGAGTCTGTCCTTGGGTACCTGCCGTTTTGAGACATGGAAAGGAAAGTAACGGCTGAGCATAACGCTCAGTGCACGGATATACAAGCATGGGGTAAATAATATAAGCATGTATAACATATATCAACGGAAATGTATATGTCCTGGAAAAACTAGTATTACTTAGTAAAACTGGTTTTATAGTTTGAAAAGCCTTATGTTTATCTTATAAAAACTGTTTAACATGTTTACCATTTAGCCAATATAGGTCATGAAATATCAACGTGCATGAATACTTAGAGGGGTGACCTCGTCATGTAAATTAGAGGGGCTGCCTCTAATTTAATATACTAGTTTGGGTAGGAGGGATCAGCTCCTTGTGAAGGATGCAAGACACACACCACATTCACACTGAGTAATCTGCTGAAAACATGTATACTAGGATGCACCCATACGCCCCACATGATAAATATAATAATATGGCCAAAAGCTAAAAGGGACACCACGAGCTATCACTCCGCCATGGTGAAGTCATAACACTGGTGCCTCCAGTGTTATGGTTATGGTACCTCCATAACTAGGTGAAACTTGTCGTGCATGTATATGGCTTTAGGTATTATAATTAAACATAAGCAATCAAAACATATAAAACATATAATGGGGAAAACAGTTGGCTGCATACGGGAAATCCTAATAAGGAAAGAATGTCCATACTGAAACGACGGAGAATCCGTACCTTATGTTTAGTGAACGAAGAAGACGAACGGAAGAGAGTCCTACTTCGGTATCACTAATGCTACATAAATACATACGTGTATAAGTATCTGATTACTAAGTACGTAACTGGTTTTATATCATGTCTTAGCTTGTTTTATATGTTCATGTCATGTTTTACTTATTTAAGGTTTATA
This sequence comes from Glebionis coronaria, assembly GCA_025667525.1. Taxonomy (NCBI): domain Eukaryota; kingdom Viridiplantae; phylum Streptophyta; class Magnoliopsida; order Asterales; family Asteraceae; genus Glebionis; species Glebionis coronaria. Next base: position 45,920,491 of record CM046875.1, read on the forward strand.
CAGTGTTTATCATATATTATGTCTATTCTGATTAAGTATTACTTGTATTTCATGTATTATTATACTTGTTGTGTAATAATAAGTAACTTTCTAAAAATAGCAGGTTTCCTAAAATAGAAAGTTTCCAAAAATAGAAAGTTACCAAAATAGAAAGTTTCCAAAAATAGAAAGTTTCCAAATACAGAAAGTTTCCAAAAATAGAATTACTGCTTAAAATAGATAAGTTTCTAAAAATAGAAAGTTTCCATAAACAGATTAGCTGCATTAAATAATTAAGTTTCTAAAAATAGAAAGTTTCCATAAATAGATATAAGCTGGATAATTAAGCTAATTATATAAGATTAAGTGTTTTACTGGTTAATATTCTAAGTCATGTGATTATATAGTATAGTTTATTAATTATTTCATGTGAATTAAATAAACTATAGGTTAAAGTATTTAATTAAATATAACATGATTTAATTAAACAAAGATAAAATAAATACTTAAGTTAAAACATGTATTATTATCTATTAATAATATAACCTAATTCATGTAAATTAATTAATTATAAGTCATGGTTTTAATAATTAATTAATTATATAGTCTAATTAAAAGATAAATACTTAGGTTAAAATTCATGAATTAATAATTAAATTAATAACCTAAGTCATGTAAATTAAATTAATTCTGTTCATGCTTTAATTAATTTAATTTTTAAGTCTTGTAAAAAAAATAACTTGTAAAAAAAATAATAAACCTTGAAAAATAACTCATGAACCGGACCGTGTTTTAAATCTAAACATGTGAACCGGACCCGTGACTAAAACCCATGAACCGGACCCGTAACCATCACCATACCCCTTGCCTTGCTGCTGCCGTGACACCACCACCACCATACCGAGACCTTAAGGTCTCGGTGGTGTGAAAATAAGCCAAGCCGAGACCCCCTTGGGGCTCGGTTAGGCGTCGGCTAAACAACAAACACCCCTAAACCCTTGATTTAATTTAAACCCCATGATTAGAACATGTTTATATTACTTGTTTTTAATTAGTTTATAAAAAACATCATGATTTTATGTGATTAAATAAATCAAAACATAAAAAGAAAAAGTTAGGGTTTATACCGATTACGTGAAATCAAGAAGGATGAACACACACGATTCCTTGCAATAAATCAACAACCAAAATCAACCCGAAACACCCTTTGGTGTTCTTGAACCCGGCGGCCAAAGAGGACAAAAAGGAAGAACTAGGGTTTTCTTTGTTTTCTAATTTTGTGATAAATGAAACATGTTTTTCCTATATTCCCTTTGTTTAGTAAATTTTTAATGGGCTAGGCCCTTTTCCTTGTTGTAGCCGCGGCATGGGGCCCACATGGGGGTAACCCGAACCTTTCTCGTGTCTAAAATAATAGTGTGTTCTCGTGTTCGTGTTTTACGTGTTTTTAAATATTTATCGATCGTGACTTAATATGTTTATTCTTGTTCGTAATAAATATATATACATACGTAATATTAGCTCGTGATTAATTTACGTTCATGATTTCATGTTCGTATGTTCATGATTATAATTATTATTGGAATAATTATCGTGTGTTAATACCTAATAAATACTTATCGTGTTATAACACGTACGTAATGCTTGTAATTCTTGTTCGTGAAACGTAAACGTGCTATAAAAGGAAAGTTCTAATCATGTACGTACGATCGTAAGGGTAGTATTCATGGTAAAAGCATGCGGGTTTTACAACTCTTCCCCCTAAAAAGAATAATTCGTCCCCGAATTATAGGTAACGTAAACTGAAAGAGAAACACACCCGAATTAAACTGGAAGGGTATGTAAGATACAAGGACCTGAAGGTGACATGGTTGAAAGGAGCGTGGAACGTGACATGTCTTGAAGGGGCATGGAACGTGACGTGACCAAAAGAACGTATCTACTTGATAAGCGAAAACGGATAAGAAGTCCGGATGAACTTGTCCGTTTCCAAGTGGCTTCCCTCTTGGAACGGTTCTTTCACTAGCTCTTGACACAATGATAAATCTTGTCCTCCTGACCTTGACTTGAACATACTTAAAAGTTCGTGGTTATCAATGTAAGATAGATCCCTTGAATTTGATCGAGGGAATAATAATTAACACGCAAGGGGAACTGAAACATGACGATACAAAATAATCTAACCTAACTGATAATTAGCAACGATGCGCAAGACATATTGAAACGTAGCACGTGAAAAATTTTGAACGTGATACGTGAAAAATTTTGAACGTGATACGTGAAAAATTTTGAACGTGATACGTGGAGATATGGTGAGTGTAGTATGAGCAAACATATCGTGATCAATGATACGTGTAACATATCGTGAACGTGATATGAGGAACGTGGAATGAACATGACATGTGAAACATATCGTGAACATGGAATACAACTGCGGTAACGCTAAACGATATAAGGTGAGACGTGGAATGTGACGTGAAATGTCTGTCTGAGGATAGAGTTATACTAAACTGGAGTCTGGTCTCTCAAGTTCTTGCAAAACTTCCCAGAACGAAAATGAACGTAAGATCGTAAGCCAAGATACAATCATGAACGTGAATAGTGTCATGAACGTGAGCATGAAAGCAAGTCGTGAAATTTGAACAAGAACGTGAACGTAAATAAGGAGCACATATGCGAACCTTTGTCTGACCCAATAGCTGACGGATTACCAAGTGATCGGATGAGCCTTGGTTGGAATGTGTCCGATCAATCTGTTAGTTCTGAAATCCGTACGGATGTTAGGATTCTGCAGACTTGATCAAACTTGTTGGTAATAACCCAGATCGCATCTTGTTTCTTCTGAGTTTGCGTTAATCTGGTAACCAAAATCTGTGGGAATCTTGTCGCATTTCTGTTCACAATTCTGATAATGGAAAACATCCTAGTCAGTTGGTGTTCTATCTTAGCCTGTTGGTATGTCAGGTACTTAGATATGAACGTAACTTTATCTTGCTTCATAGAAACTTGATACATGGGAGTTTGCGAAACTCCGAGTCTCTGAATCTAGACTTCTCCTAGCGTAGGATTTTCTAGAACACCTAATGTAGTGTAGGGTTCTCTCCTTTACGCATAAGCTGAGTCATGGTAAGATTAACCGTAGAAACCCATGTGATTCAGCGTGTCACTGTAATCAACCAGAATTGATATTGGAAAATTTCCAGGGTAAAATTTCTCTTGTCATAGAAATTGCAATATAGTGCAGATATGGTCTTCATGTTCTTCTCTATACTTAGAGTAAACCAGGTTATCCTCAATGAAAACACTGATGAATTTGCTTATGAGTTCATGGAAACTCATTCTTATAATGCTGTTGGAGCATTGATGAGACTAATTCAAAATCATAATTCTAGCATGACCGAGTCGTTACGAATAGTAGTCATGGGCATGTCCTGCTCTTTCACTCGTCACTGTTGGCAGCGTGATCATGAATCCGATCTTGGAAAAAAACTTAACACCCTAAAGGAATCCGATCTTGTTAATACATGGAGGAGAATAACGGTTATGAATGGTTTGTTTAAATCGACGGTAGTCGACACATAATCTCATGTTACCGTCCTTCTCCTTGAAGGTTCTTCTGGAATGTATGGGGAGATTTTGGAATACTCGTCTGGTTATGCGTAAAAGGAACTTCAGTGGTCGTGTCTTAACTGACAGCTAGAAAATTTTAACAATCATGGCTAATAAAGCACGGGCTTGTAAAGCATAGATAATTTGTAAATATTTTCCGGATGGAAAACCATGGTGAATGTATTCAGGAGCCTGAACATTAATGTATAAAATCATGAATCGTAGCATGGTGTGCTGTTCGTAGTCCATAATTAGGATACAATTTAACTCGCATCTGTCCGAGGTAATGTGTTAGCAGCTTGGATCTTATCATTAGGCTGAAGTAAAACCTTCATATACTTGGGGAATACGAATGGCGTCCTTCATGTTCATGAGTATATATGAAATATGGGTGCAAGAAATGAAAGTGTCAATCGAGAAACCGTGATAGTTCTCACTGATATGCCGGTGCCGGTACTGACATCCTTGTGGCCTGATTAATACATGGCACAACGAAATGGATGTACCCTTTGGAGGGCACGCTGGATTTCTTAGGGATGCTACAGAATTTGACGTGAGTCATGTGTCTTGACTTGTGTCTAGGAAACATACGCATGACATGTGTCTTGACTGGTGTCTTGACATGTCTCTTATGGAAGCATACATGAGACATGTGTCTTGACTGATGTCTTGACATGTGTCTCGAGGTGTGAAACAAATAGAACTACAAATATTAGGTTATTATGCCAGAATTGACGGATCGGTTGGAATACTGATCATTTGTATGTCTTGATCACGTCCGCGACCGAAGCCTCGGTTGCGATTTCTAGGATAGTTGTTTTCATAGTAGTGGTTACTATCGTCCTGTCTATCAGTTCCATGACGGTCATTCTCATGACTGTGATTCATGTAACTATTCAGCTGAGTGGCCGGCTGGTGCCGGTTCTCTACTCATATGACTGAAACGACAACTGAATGACGTGTGACATGTAACTAAGAATTAGGGACAATGGTTGATGAAAATTTTCTGATGGTGAAGCATCTTCTCGTCCAATTGCTTTGCTCTGACGCCTTTGTCTTCGTCTTGTAGGATCTCCAGGTTGTGAACAGCATCAGCATCTCGTAGCGTCTCCAAACATCAGCAGCATCAACCTTAGTAACATCTCCAAGCTATGAGCGACATCTATAATTTGTAGAACATCAACAAATGGAATACGCATGAGATGATTTAGAATCGACTAGTGAATACTCATGGAGTATTGTAAGTGAAATACACATGGATTATGGTACGTCTAATACACATGGAATGCTGTACGTGGAGTACAAGTGGAATGCACATGAAATGATCGATATGGACCGATCTTTTGACATGATATTACATGGTTTGAAGACCAAACTGGGATGATCATCATGATAGCCTAGCAATATTAGCATAAACATCATTCTGGTTGCATAAAGAAACGTTAAAGTATGGTTACACAAAGTTCAATGATGATTTGTCTGAAAGCATGATCAATGAAAACCAATCATGACTATCATGAAAGTAGGATTCAATGAAATCCAACAATATCTTGCATGAAAGCATAAATAACAAAAGAGGCGTAAGACGTAATCAACATGAAGACGGAATCATGATGAATAAACATGAAACAACTTAACATGAAGGAGTATATAACATAATCAGCATGAAACTGAAGTTAACCATGACAGTATAAAAACATACTTTGACATAAAAACATAGTAACTTATGAGGGGACATGAAAAAAATTTATACCAATAAATCATGAGAAAAATTTTATGCATGAAAAACAGTGCATGAATGCATGATGTAGTTTATAAAAACCTTTATATGTGCGAGGGGACGCCTATGGGTCAGTCCCAAAACAAAATACATGGCGAGGGGACGCCTATGGGTCGGTCCCAAAGTAAAAAGTTTCGATAAAAGCACATGCGACTAAATAGGGCCAGTCCTGTACCAACCATTACTTAGTCATAATTCCTGCAACAATGATACATGAACATAAATAAATGAAACGCATCTGTCAAAACTTATCAGAAAAAAATTTATGTGACTAATTATGAACTACTGGGGTTCAGTTAACATTAGTCACAGTTCACAAGGGACATCTGCATGGAACAATGACACGTAACTAAGTATGGATGACGGTTGTTCAGTCCATATTAGTAAAACAATATCGATGAAAACATCAAGGTTAAAACATCAAGGTGCTGAAAACATCATGGTTAAAACAACAATGTGCTGAAAACATCAATTCGTGGAATAACAAGCGTTGGCTTAGGAAGCTCTTGGTGACTACCCACTAGTCACAGGTCAAGGTTTAGAGCCTACAGGTCAAAGCCTTGGCTCTGATACCATAATTGTAACACCTCACTTTGATAGGTGGACCGTTACGCGTAATTATGGCATGTCATCAAAGCATGCAAGCTAATATGTAGTAAAACATACATGACCATAGGGTAAACCGGAATCAAACATCGCTTCCCAAACATAAGCCCAAAATATAATAAAGTAAAAGAAATGAATAAAAGACTTAAAAAGCATAAGTATATGAAGGCAAAAGGAGAAGAAGTCTATGACAGCTTCCATCCTATGCATGTCCTCCAAAATGCTCGAGTCTGTCATTGGGTACCTGCCGTTTTGGGACATGGAAAGGAAAGTAACGGCTGAGCATAACGCTCAGTGCACGGATATACAAGCATGGAATAAATAATATAAGCATGTAAAACATATAGCATCGGAAATGTATATGTCCTGGAAAACCTGGTATAACTTAGTAAAATTGGTTTTATAGTTTAAAAAGCCTTATGTTTATCTTATAAAAACTGTTTAACATGTTTACCATTTAGCCAATATAGGTCATGAAATATCAACGTGCATGAATACTTGGAGGGGTGACCTCGTCATGCAAATTAGAGGGGTTGCCTCTAATTTAATATACTGGTTTGGGTAGGAGGGATCAACTCCTTGTGAAGGATGCAAGGCACACACCACATTCACACTGAGTAATCTGCTGAAAACATGTATACTAGAATGCACCCATACGCCCCACATGATAAATATAATAATATTTCCAAAAGCTGAAAGGGACGCCACGAGCTATCACTCTACCGTGGTGAAGTCATAACACTGGTGCCTCCAGTGTTATGGTTATGGTACCTCCATAACTAGGTGAAACTGTTCATGCATGTATATGGCTTTAGGTATTCTAATTAAACATAAGCAATCAAAACATATAAGACATATAATGGGGAAAACAGTTGGCTGCATACGGGAAATCCTAATAAGGAAAGAATGTCCATACTGAAAGGACGGAGAATCCGTACCTTATGTCCAGTGAACGAAGAAGGCGAACGGAAGAGAGTCCTACTTCGGTATCACTAATGCTACATAAATACATACGTGTATAAGTATCTGATTACTGAGTACGTAACTGGTTTTATATCATGTCTTAGCTTGTTTTATATGTTCATGTCATGTTTTACTGATGTAAGCTTTATACTGTGTTTATCATATATTCTGTCTATTCTGATTAAGTATTACTTGTATTTCATGTATTATTATACTTTTTGTGTAATAATAAGTAACTTTCTAAAAATAGCAGGTTTCCTAAAATAGAAAGTTTCCAAAAATAGAAAGTTATCAAAAATAGAAAGTTTCCAAAAATAGAAAGTTTCCAAAAATAGAAAGTTTCTAAAAACAGAAAGTTTCCAAAAATAGAAAGTTTTCAAAAATAGAATTACTGCTTAAAATAGATAAGTTTCTAAAAATATAAAGTTTCCACAAATAGATTAGCTGCCTTAAATAATTAAGTTTCTAAAAATAGAAAGTTTCCATAAATAGATATAAGCTGGATAATTAAGCTAATTATATAAGCTTAAGTGTTTTACTGATTAATATTCTAAGTCATGTGATTATATAGTATAGTTTATTAATTATTTCATGTGAATTAAATAAACTATAGGTTAAAGTATTTAATTAAATACAACATGATTTAATTAAATAAAGATAAAATAAATACTTAGGTTAAAACATGTATTATTATCTATTAATAATATAACCTAAGTCATGTAAATTAATTAGTTATAAGTCATGGTTTTAATAATTAATTAATTATATAGTCTAATTAAAAGATAAATACTTAGGTTAAAATTCATGAATTAATAATTAAATTAATAACCTAAGTCATGTAAATTAAATTAATTATGTTTATGCTTTAATTAATTTAATTTTTAAGTCTTGTAAAAAAAATAAAACTTGTAAAAAAAAAATAAACCTTGATAAATAACTCATGAACCGGACCGTGTTTTAAAAAAAAACATGTGAACCGGACCCGTGACTAAAACCTATGAACCGGGCCCGTAACCATCACCATACCCCTTGCCTTGCTGCTGCCGTGACACCACCACCACCATACCGAGACCTTAAGGTCTCGGTGATGTGAAAATAAGCCAAGCCGAGACCCCCTTGAGGCTCGGTTAGGCGTCGGCTAAACAACAAACACCCCTAAACCCTTGATTTGATTTAAACCCCATGATTAGAACATGTTTATATTACTTGTTTTTAATTAGTTTATAAAAAACATCATGATTTTATGTGATTAAATAAATCAAAACATAAAAAGAAAAAGTTAGGGTTTATACCGATTACGTGAAATCAAGAAGGATGAACACACACGATTCCTTGCAATAGATCAACAACCAAAATCAACCCGAAACACCCTTTGGTGTTCTTGAACCCGGCGACCAAAGGGGACAAAAAGGAAGAACTAGGGTTTTCTTTGTTTTCTAATTTTGTGATAAATGAAACATGTTTTTCCTAAATTCCCTTTGTTTAGTAAAATTTTAATGGGCTAGGCCCTTTTCCTTGTTGTAGCCGCGGCATGGGGCCCACATAGGGGTAACCCGAACCTTTCTCGTGTCTAAAATAATAGTGTGTTCTCGTGTTCGTGTTTTACGTGTTTTTAGTTATTTATCGATCGTGACTTAATATGTTTATTCGTGTTCGTAATAAATATATATACATACGTAATATTAGCTCGTGATTAATTTACGTTCATGATTTCATGTTCGTATGTTCATGATTTTAATTATTATTGGAATAATTATCGTGTGTTAATACGTAATAAATACTTATCGTGTTATAACACGTACGTAATACTTGTAATTCTTGTTCGTGAAACGTAAACATGCTATAAAAGGAAAGTTCTAATCATGTACGTACGATTGTAAGGGTACTATTCATGGTAAAAGCATGCGGGTTTTACATAAGAAGTTGCATTGGTTACCTAATGGTACATGATATGCTTTACCTGCTAGTGACTGTTGAAAAGGTACAAGTAGAGATCAAAGAAAGAAAGGCCAGAACTGCTTTGGCTATGGCAGTTTCAGAAGACATCTTACCTAACTTTCATCACTACAAGGATGCAAAGGCTATGTGGGATGCCATCAAACTTAGATTTGGAGGCAATGACAAGTCTAAGAAGATGAAGAAGATTGTTTTGAAACAAGAATTTGATAACTTCTCAATTTCCAGTTGTTGGGTCCACTAGTTGTGGATCTTGCAGCCTGTTAAGGATGGTGAACGACTTATGTAATCACAAGTCTATTCACAGAGAGACTTTTAATGTAATACAAAGTGTAAGTGCGGAATACAAATACTATGATCAAGAAGAAACAGAATAACTAAATAACTTGTTCCTTACTAAGGATTTCTACTATTAATATGAAATGAATACTGGTGAAAGGTGTGTCTAACCCTTCTGCCAATGGGTTCTTTTATACTACAAGGAAACCCTAAACTACTTTAAACATAAACGTGTAACTCCTGATATGCATATCCTTTCCTAAGATATCTCATGCATATCCTAACAAACTACTAAAAATAACATTGTTTGAGTTTCTACCAGACCAGGAGCACGTGTTGCTCCTACTACTACCAGGACCAGGAGGAACTACATACCTCCTAGTTCATCTATTACAAATATCTACTACATAGGTCCTAACAATCCTCTCCTAAACTTGAATTTGACTGGTTGAGTTCAAGTTTCTTGGTAGATCTTGCAAAAGCAACACGAGGATTGGGACAACAAAACGAAAGCAGCAAAATAACCATCAGAAGTGAAAGCACAAAGACCGCTGCAACTAATAACTCTGAGAAGCTTCTTGAAAGCTTGGAACAGATCTGCACCTGCTGAATCTGCACAGCAACATGAGCAGAGTTAATAAGCCTTTACCAAGTAGCTGCTCGCTCTTGGGCTAGCTAGTCTTTATGGTGGAATAAGCATCACCCTGGGAGACCAGAACCCATCCCAACTCTTAGAACGTAAATCAATGGTGAGTGGGAGTACCCTAATGATTTTGGGCAAATCATCACAGCCGTCAACGGATTTGATTGAAGTCTTTACCAGAAGCCGTACCCTTCCGGACTAGCCAACTCTTAGCAACAAAGCATCGGTGAGCTGAAAACCCTATAGCTTTGAGCAAGCTATTAAAGCTATCAACGGATTTGATAAAAGTCTTTGCCAAGAGCCGTACCCCCTTGGACTAGCCACTTTTCAGTCTAGGACCAAGGCAAGTGAAAACCCTCCAATTTTGGGTAAACTGGCAAGTATCAACGGATTTGAGAATCACACCAGAGTCGTACCCTCATGGTGACCCGACTCTTTCTTGTCGGCAAGACATGGTGAGTTGAACACCATTTGCTGTGTGGAACAGATCCAACACCAGTAGTACATCACATTACAACCCAAGTGTGAAGAATCCAAGAGATAAAGAGTTTCATAAAAGTATAAGCAGATATTATACGATTTACAAGTTTTGAAATTTCCAGCACATGTTAGAAGTATAAGCAGATATTATATAAAAGGTTTTTTTTAACTAAGGAAAGTGTTAGTCACCAATCACTGTACATATTGGTGAAAAGAATGTATAAACAATCAAAAGTATAGAAGAAACAAACCAATCATTGACCAGAAGCAGCAACCTTATCTGCAAGTAGCCGAGCTTGAATACCTTCAACCAAGATGGTGACCATAGCAGACTCGTTACCAGAAGGAGCATTTGACACCACCAGGTGGCACTCCAACATAGCTTCCATGCTAGCAATGGTGAGAGGATACTCCAAATCCACAAGCATAAACACACAAGCACCAGATTCTAACTCCAATACATGCACACCACAACCCGCATACAACTTCCACCTAGTAATCACCCAGCGAGGTTGTTCCTTCCACACCCCAGCACTAGGAGAATCAGGGGGACAATCCAACATGATCTCCAAATAACCCCAAAGGACCAACCCAGGCCAGCTAGGAACATCACTAGGAGACTTCGGAATAGCAGCATCAACCAATCCATACAAGATCATAAGATCACGACGTTCTACCCAAGAAAAAATGCTTTGTAGCCCAAAGACATATTTGTGGTAGCCATCACTAGTTTTGATCAAACGTTTAAATTTACCAGCAACAATAGGAGATGGCTGAACTTTCCAATGCACAATCTAGCCACGGCCAAGGGGCATATCATCCTCGCTATCAGAAGCGGCATCAATTAAGTGGGTAGGATCCCTCTTCTCCAATGGAATTGTCTTACCACGGCGAGCCTTCTTCTTTCAAATAGACTGGCGAAGGGGTGGGGACAGTAGTAGAGGGTTCCTCTTTTACCTTGACAGTAGTGGCAGCAGCAGTAGAAGTATGAGCATCAACATGCTTTGGATCAGTAGTAGCTTCATCTGCAAGTTGTGTAGGGGTTGGTTCAGAAACCGGTGGAGGTGTAGGATCATCAGTAGGGGTAGGATTAATAGCAGGTGTGGAATCAACATCAGGTGTGGTTGTATCATCCATATGAGAAGGGGTGGGATCAACCTTCGAAGAAGAATACGTGGGAACAGCAGGAGTATCTTCAGCAGAAGTTGGGACACCAGAGGTACCTTCTTCTTGAACACCAGAGGATGGAGTGGGAGCAGCAGTAGGACTTGGGATTGGAACAACAGGAGGAGGAGGGCGATAGATTGCATTAGCAGGCATATGCGCATCCTTCTGTTTGATCCTTAATAAGTGTGTAAACAGTTATCCTTTTACCACTAAAATCATGGAAAAACGAGACCAAAATGTGTTTTTAATAAAATAATAGTCGGAATTACGCGTGGTTTGGGTTCTTGTTGTGTTTTAGGTATAAAAGATCAAAAAGGAAGAAAACATGGGATTTGACGGGCATTTATCGAAGAAAACAACAAAGTCAACTCAAAAGGACCAAAAGTGCAAACGGGAATGAAGAATTTATCGAGAGTCAAAAGACGGGATCGTTTATTCGCGGATTTAAGTTTAATTGGGCCTTATAACCCAAATCCTTATATTACTTAAAATGGACGGATGGAGTAATGTATTGGGTCCAAGCCCAATACACTTGACAATTCAATGAGACGGATGGATGTTTATGTTTTGGACCAAAAGCCCAACAGCAAAAGATAAGTGGGACGGTGGAGTAAGTTATATACTCTTGGGGTCAGAAGTCTTGGTCAAAATTTTCGATACAAACAAAATAAAAGAAAGAAAGAAGATGCGAGAGAGAGAATAGGATTTGGGGAAAACAAGCAGCTTTCAAGAACCCTAAATATAGGTATGGCGAGTGCAGGTCACGCACCCCAAATTAATTCCCAAGAAAAAAGGGAGGAAGATGATGGCACCAAAGGATCCTACGTGGCTCTTTTTCCTGTTTTGATTGGTGGATACACCTCTCCACCAAGAATCCACCAATATTGATCCTCCACATCAGCCTCAAAGAAGCACAAGAAACACACATCGAAGACAGGCTGGCAATCCATGTGATGGGGAATAATTATCCACCGTTTGATTAAGACGAAAGAAAGAGAGAGACGAATCAAGGGATAAGATCTGCAAACCGTGCTCTCCAAACATCACTTCTCAACACACCTAGGGTTTTCCTATAAACCCCCCCCCCCCCCACAACTTGTAATGAATTATTCCATATTTTTTATTTAGTGTTTTTTTATTACTTTAGGAGTAGGATTAATTTTAGTTTTAATTTTATTTTTATGCAAATTAGATGATAGGATAAACTGTATTTTCAATTTTTTTTCTGTATTGTAATGATTTTTATTATTAATGAAAGTTACTTAAATTTTTATTTCCGCATCTATTATTTTCCTGTTTAAGTCCTGCTTCTTAATTTTCATTGTGTTTTTATAATAATAAATATTATTTGAAAGTTTTTATTAATTAATATTAAGTAAAAAATAAAAATAAAAAATGGATTATTAATTTCCCCTACTGGGAAGTTAAAAATACTGTTCGAGTAGGTTTTGTTGGTTCGAAGGATAAACGGTTGATAAGGTGGTGATCTCGGTTTGGGTTCAAAGACGGCTCATCGCCGCTCTTCTCCTCAACGGAATCGTCACAAGGTTTAATCCCTATTTTATTTATAAGTTTTTTTTAATTAGTTTATGTTTAATCTGCTTTAGTATTATTTTGTCTGAGTTTTATATTTGCTTGTTTAGTTTTACTTATTTTCTGGTTTTGATTTCGTTTGGATCTGCTTAGTATAAGTTTAGCTTGTTTTGCTTATTCGGTTATTGCATCTATCAGGTTTGGTTCTGAATCAGCTTGGTAAGTCTGCATATTGTTTTAGTTTGGGATTGTTTTGGATTGAGTACTGCTGTTTATTTTGGTTATCTAATTTTTTTGGATTTTAGTCTGTTAGTTTTACTAGGTTTTATTTTGATTTTATAAATTTTATAACTGCTTATTTATTAGTTGTTGAATCTGCATTATTTCATGTTTATTGAGGTTATTTATCAGTTGAATAGTTTTAGCTTTTAGTTTTGCTTATGGTTTAGATCTGCTTATTTTATGTCTAGTAATTTTAGCTTATCTGCTTATCTGCTTAATTGAATATCTGCTTATTGAGTTGAGTTTTTTTTGTTAAGTTAGCTAGTTTAGTTCTGGTTTTGCTTATTTTCTGTTGGGGTGTTTATTCTGCTTATTTGGGTTTAACTGGCATAGCTGATCTTTTGCTGCATAAACAACAGATTCAATTAGTCTGTTTGTTTCAAAAGTCCAAAAATATAAAAAAAATTATTTTAGCAAAAATTCGTCTGTAAGGGGACTCGAACCCCTGACCATTCGTTCAGCAACAACACTAGTTAACCATCTCATCTGCCCTTTATTTGTGTTCTAGTACACGTTATCTAATTAATATAGTCTTTGCTTAGCTGTCAGTTTATTTAATTAAGTTTAATATAATTTTAGTTTAATTAGTTTTATTTCAAAGTTTTTCATTAGTTTCAATTAAAAGTTTTTAATTAATTACTTTTATAAAGTTTTTACTTTTAAATTAGATTAAATTAGTTTTATAAAGTTTTTAATTAATTACTTTTCATAGTATAAAAGTATTGATTTTTAAATTAGTGTCAAATAGTTTTATTTAAAAAAGTTTAAATTAGTCTTTAAATAGTTTTGTTAAAAATTTGTTTAATTGGTATTTTTAGAATACTTTCTTTTTAATTAGTTTAAATAGTTGTCTTTTAGTTTTTAAAATACCAAAAAAATACGTTTTACCAAGAACAATTAGTTTTACGTTTAATCGGAAATCAATTCGAGTGAGTCGAGGAAAAACGAGACATAAAAAGAATTGCAAAATTCTAACATTAAAATAGCTACATTAAAATGGCGCCGCTGCCGCTTCGCTCGTTACGATTGACGATTTGTCGTGAGACGATTTGGATTTTGGGATCCGTTCGATTTTGAACGTTATTTTTCTTGTTAAAAAAAATCTAAAACATAAAAAATAAAAAAGATAAAAATTAAAAAATTAAAAAATCATCAAAAGCAAACTCTTTCCTAAGATTTGCACCAAAAAAATTAAAAAAATCCAAAAGTAATACTTTTCCTAAAGTATTACACCAAAAATACTCCTCTTTATCCTCTATTGTGTTTAATTCTTTTCTCTACCCCTCTTACTTTTAATTCTTCATGGATTCGTACTGCGTAAGATGTGGGAGACCATGGAATGGTTATCAAACATGTCAATGGTGTACATGTGAGCGATGCGGCTATCATCTCAACAATACACAACTTGTATTTTGTCCACTTTGCAATTCAGCCATATCGTACTTCACCACTCCCATATATGAGGATCCGTATCCGCAACATGCACCGGGTTTTTCTCCATACCCGTGTTGCAACTATTGTGGGGGCCCTCACGATACTTCTTATTTTCAACCGATGAATTTGAGCCACATCCGTGCTATAATTCCGGTTTTCAAAATTTTAAACCCCCACAATACTCCGTCGTTCATCAACCTTCTTTTGAGGAACAACTCACTAGTGTGGATGAAATTCTAGAAAGCTTAAAACAACTCAAAATTAGCTTGCATGACGAAAGACAACAAGAGCAAGTATCTAATCTTAGTGCTTCTACTCCTCCTCTTGTGCGTTCTTACTATTATGATGATGATGACGATGATAATTCTATTTCTTGGAATGATCTTGTTGCTCAACATCCTAGTGCAATTGTAATTCCTTCTCTCGATATCCCAAACGCGTCTAAGGATTGTGATACATCGAGTGATATTAGTGATTTTTGTCTCGACAAATTCTTTGATGAAGTTTGTGATGTGCGACTTTTGCGGAGCTTACGGACGAGGTCGCTCTTACGGATGACATTTCTCCATGTTATGAGGATTTCACGTTTGAAATTTCTCCTTTTCACCCATTTCCACCGGGAGATGCGGGAGATGATGATTTATTCTCTCCGACTTATGAGAAGTTCACCGATGAACTTGCTATTTTAGATGAGGTGGAAGACGTTATTCTTCGCGACAAATTATTAAAAGTTCATCTTCTTATTTCTCAAATTGAAGCATTGAATTCTACTCCTATCAATGAATCTTTACCTCCATCTTTTACTCCCGTTGAGAATAATGACCCATATATGGAAGAAATTGACAATCTCTCAATACCTCCGGGTATTGTTGATGATGACACGGAGGGGGATATTCTCTTTGATAATTTTATAAATGAAGATATTGTCCCAAGTCCCCCTCCCGAGCACCTTTCCTCCCAACCTTTAGAACCTATTACCGAGGATGAGTACTTTGACCCGGGAGGTGACATTGACCATTCTATGATTGATACCTTTACGGCTTTGCCGAATAGTGATCATCCATTGTCTTTAGGGGATGACAATTTGTCTCCTTTACCCACCCCACCACCCATGGATCAAGACTTCACTCACTTTTCTTATGTTGAGAGGACTTTTCTGACCTTCAAGACTTATCCTCCTGCCTCTCATTTATTATGTTCCTCCGGGACCGAGGATAAGATTTTTGATCCCGGTATTACATTAGAGGCTTCCCCATGGACCATTTAATTCGGGGTCGAGTCAGGCTCGTGGCTCGGTTAACAAAAACAAGCGCTTCTCGGGAGGCAACCCGATGATCTATTTTATTTTTATTTTATCTATTTTCTACAATAAGTGTAGGGGGAGCCAAGTAGGTTGTTTGTGTTGTGATGTTGTGTAGGGATGTGTGCTTTCATGATCCACTTTTGGTGTTTTTGACGAGACCCGTGATCCCGTGTTCCCGTGTACCCGGTTCCTTCGATAAGTTTTTACTATCGTGATTCGATCTTGTATATAAATAAAACAAATAAATGTAATCACTTTAGTTGTCTCTTCCTTAGCTTGATTTAAACAACGTACTCAATGTCCTAAGTGTAGGGGAGTTTATTCTCCCACATGCTTAAACATTGAGGACAATGTTTATATTAAGTGTAGGGGGACTTCTATCGAATTTTAGTGGGCTTTTCCATGAATTTGAGCTCATTTAACCGGAAAATTTAAAAAATTTTCAACGTTTTTCAAATTTTTGATCTATTTTGGCCTAGTAGTATTTCCATTTATTTTATTTCCTTTTGTCATCGCACCGTATTTATATTTTCCATTTCAAGAATAAATTCAAAAATAAATAAATGAATAAAATGGTTTTAACAAGTTTAGATATCTTTGATATATTAGGCCAGTCGTGAATATTTTGACTCAACCCGAGTTTACTTATCCAAGTTTACTCTAGCTAGTATCCTTAACCATATGGACCTTAATTGGTTTATTAGGCTAAGCATCCACGAGTCTCAGTCCTTGAGATTTTAAATTGTGGAGAACGAGAGATGATAGAGTTGATAATAAGTTTAAGGGTTAATTTTTGCTTATATAAGTTTTTGTGGCTCTTTCTTCCCGCTTGTATTTTTAATTGCTTAATAAATGAGGATTTTTGCGGTGTAGATTCGATATCTTAGCTCTTAGCCAAATCTTTTATCTCCTTGTAATTAAAGCATGAACACATTGAGGGTGCCAGCGTTGTGGACTTCCGACTAAGGTGGCTCATAACCACTAAGTAGGAGGTATTCAAACCGACCGCGGAATTTGGCCTACTATATATATCATAAATAAAGAAAGAATAAGATTAAAACATGACCTCAAGGAGCCTTAGGGCGTGGGTCATGTAGCACGAACCTTGTCATTAGAGCCTTAGGGTGTATGGCATGGTAAGCGTTGAATAAAAATTGATCAAAAATCAATTCCCTTGTTTATCGTTCAAGGAGCCTTAGGGTGTGGACAATAGATGAGGAGCATTTTTACATCTTAAAGAGCCTAAGGGTATATGATGTGAATTTGCTAAACTCCACATAAAGTCTACATGACTTTGGAGGAATAAATAATAAGTAGTACTATTGGCCAAATTTTGGATCCGGGAATTTATTCCCCAAACCGTGTTAAATCATCCTTGATGTGGGCTTACTTTAGTGACAACGTTTTTGATGACGAGGTTAGGTTTTGAGTGTCGCGTTTGTACCGTCTTGCCTTCATTTTTGGACTAATAATTATCAAATAAGTCAAATGAGCCTACGGGTGAATGACAATCAATAAAATCTAGAGATACAACGTAGGAATTGGAGAAAGAGTATTACACAATTGTCTTATATAAGTGGTTTTAACTTAAGGACTTATGGTAAACAATGATCTCATTTTTAAGCTTGGTATGGGAAACGTGAAACTTGAGGGTGATTAATATCAATGACATCAAAACCCTAATTTAAGTCTTAGATTTCTTTACGAGTTTCTTCCATCAAATAATTTCCAAGTTAATAAATTGTTATAACTTTTGTTTCCTTTAAAGTTTTTATCTTTTCATCGTAGTAGTAATAGCATCTCTTAATAAAGGGCGAGATGGATTAATTATGAGAAAAATGTAACTTTATGCTTTAAAATAATGCATTGCATGGGGTCATTGCAATGGTCAAGTGTAGGGGATTTAATAAGTGTGTAAACACTTATCCTTTTACCACTAAAATCATGGAAAAATGAGACCAAAACGTGTATTTAATAACATAATAGTCGGAATTATGCGTGGTTTATGTTCTTGTTATGTTTTAGGTACAAAAGATCAAAAAGGAAGAAAACATGGGATTTGACGGGCATTTATCGAAGAAAACAACAAAGTCAACTCAAAATGACCAAAAGTGCAAACGGGAATAAAGAATTTATCGAGAGTCAAAAGACGGGATCGTTTATTCACGGATTTAAGTTTAATTGGGCCTTATAACCCAAATCCTTATATTACTTAAAATGGAAGGATGAAGTAATGTATTGGGTTCAAGCCCAATACACTTGACAATTCAATGAGACGGATGGATGTTTATGTTTTGGACCCAAAGCCCAACAACAAAAGATAAGTGGGACGGTGGAGTAAGTTATATACTCTTGGGGTCAGAAGTCTTGGTCAAAATTTTCGATACAAACAAAATAAAAGAAAGAAAGAAGATGCGAGAGAGAGAATAGGATTTGGGGAAAACAAGCAGCTTTCAAGAACCCTAAAATTAGGGATGGCGAGTGTAGGTCATGCACCCCAAATTAATTCCCAAGAAAAACGGGAGGAAGATGATGACACCAAAGGATCCTACGTGGCTCTTTTTCCTTGTTTGATTGGTGGATACACCTCTCCACCAAGTATCCACCAATATTGATCCTCCACATCAGCCTCAAAGAAGCACAAGAAACACACATCGAAGACAGGCTGGCAATCCATGTTATGGGGAATAATTATCCACCGTTTGATTAAGACGAAAGAAAGAGAGAGACGAATCAAGGGCTAAGATCTGCGAACCGTGCTCTCCAAACATCACCTCTCAACATACCTAGGGTTTTCCTATAAACCCCCCCCCCCCCCCCCCCCCACAACTTGTAATGAATTATTCCATATTTTTTTATTTACTGTTTTTTTATTACTTTAGGAGTAGGATTAATTTTAGTTTTAATTTTATTTTTATGCAAATTGGATGATAGGATAAATTGTATTTTCAATTTTTTTCAGTATTGTAATGATTTTTATTATTAATGAAAGTTACTTAAATTTTTATTTCCGCATCTATTATTTTCCTGTTTAAGTCCTGCTATTTTCATTGTGTTTTTTAATAATAAATATTATTTGAAAGTTTTTATTAATTAATTTTAAGTAAAAAAATAAAATAAAAAATGGATTATCAATTTCCCCCACTGGGAAGTTAAAAATACTGTTCGAGTAGGTTTTGTTGGTAAAAAAGACAAACGGTTGATAAGGTGGTGATCTCGGTTTGGGTTCAAAGACGGCTCAACGCCGCTCTTCTCCTCAACGGAATCGTCACAAGGTTTAATCCCTATTTTATTTATAAGTTTTTTTTAATTAGTTTATGTTTAATCTGCTTTAGTATTATTTTGTCTGAGTTTTATATTTGCTTGTTTAGTTTTACTTATTTTCTGGTTTTGATTTCGTTTGTATCTGCTTAGTATAAGTTTAGCTTGTTTTGCTTATTCGGTTATTGCGTCTATCAGGTTTGGTTCTGAATCAGCTTGGTAAGTCTGCATATTGTTTTAGTTTGGGATTGTTTTGGATTGAGTACTGATGTTTATTTTGGTTATCTGATTTTTTTTGGATTTTAGTCTGTTAGTTTTACTAGGTTTTATTTTGATTTTATAAATTTTATAACTGCTTATTTATTAGTTGTTGAATCTGCATTATTTCCTGTTTATTTTTTGAGGTTATTTATTAGTTGAATAGTTTTAGCTTTTAGTTTTGCTTATGGTTTAGATCTGCTTATTTTCTGTCTAGTAAATTTAGCTTATCTGCTTATCTACTTAATTGAATATCTGCTTATTGAGCTGAGTTTTTTTTGTTAAGTTAGCTAGTTTAGTTCTGGTTTTGCTTATTTTCTGTTGGGGTGTTTATTCTGCTTATTTGGGTTTAACTGACATAGCTGATCTTTTGCTACATAAACAACAGATTCAATTAGTCTGTTTGTTTCAAAAGTCCAAAAATATAAAAAATACATTTTAGCAAAAATTCTTCTGTAAGGGGACTCGAACCCCTGGCCATTCGTTCAGCAGCAACACTAGTTAACCATCTCATCTGCCCTTTATTTGTGTTCTAGTACACGTTATCTAATTAATATAGTCTTTGCTTAGCTGTCAGTTTATTTAATTAAGTTTAATATAATTTTAGTTTAATTAGTTTTATTTCAAAGTTTTTCATTAGTTTTAATTAAAAGTTTTTAATTAATTACTTTTATAAAGTTTTTACTTTTAAATTAGATTAAATTAGTTTTATAAAGTTTTTAATTAA
This sequence comes from Glebionis coronaria, assembly GCA_025667525.1. Classification (NCBI taxonomy): domain Eukaryota; kingdom Viridiplantae; phylum Streptophyta; class Magnoliopsida; order Asterales; family Asteraceae; genus Glebionis; species Glebionis coronaria. The sequence goes on from CM046875.1 coordinate 45,940,751, forward strand.
TTACTTTTCATAGTATAAAATTATTATCAAATAGTTTTATTTAAAAAAGTTTAAATTAGTCTTTAAATACTTTTGTTAAAAATTTGTTTAATTGGTATTTTTAGAATACTTTCTTTTTAATTAGTTTAAATAGTTGTCTTTTAGTTTTTAAAATACCAAAAAAATACGTTTTACCAAGAACAATTAGTTTTACATTTAATCGGAAATCAATTCGAGTGAGTCGAGGAAAAACAAGACATAAAAAGAATTGCAAAATTCTAACATTAAAATAGCTACATTAATCATCTTGGTGTACAAGTCCTTAAGGTCATCATCAGATAACTGGCTCACCTTCTTCCAAGTCCAGCCATATGTGAAGTAAGATCCAGATTGATTTTTCACATATTGCTGCATTAGCCTCCTTTGTTCAGCATAAGAGAGAGGTCTGTTGCGGCGATTCTGGCGAAGTTGAGCAGCGAGATCTTCTCTTTGTCGTTGCATCAAAGACATTGCCCTACGAACACAATTCCCCTAGTTCACATCCGCCCCCAAGACATCAGTGAACTGAGAGTAGTCAGAGGTGAGGATGGTAACCACATTCATCCAATCCGCGTTGTCCCAAAACATTGCATTATGTCTTATCTTCTCACGGCGTTGTTGTTTTAAAGATTCATCCTCAGCCGCAGCCGTTGAGGCAGTCACAACCTCTTGGTCAAATTCCTCTTGTAGCTTCTGAGCAGCCTCCTCTCTAATCCTTTCTTCCTCCAGTTGTCTGCGAGTTCTCTTCCTAGGAGGGGAGGGTGCATCATTCATTGGGGCTTTACCCTTTGGGTCATGAGAGGGACCAGGAGTGAGGGATGAAGGACCAGTAGTATCATTCCTTGGCACGGGGCCAACAACAGTTGGTGGAATGCTTGAAGCACTAGGAGGAGCAGGTAGATCTTCACTTGGCTTTGTGACAAAAGCAGCCCTAGCCAGAACAGTCAAACCATCTTCCTCTTCATCTTCATCAGTATCAGATAAAACCATCTTCTTCTTATGGCGCTTGAGCAATTTTTCCAATGACTTGACCCGGTTCGCCAAAGGGAGCACAAAATCCCTAGTGAGCTTTCGATGCTGGTTGAGCTCATCCTCCAAAGAAAGTATCTTCTCATAGTACCTGTGCAATAAATCAAGCAAGGAAGTGAGAGTAAAAGGTTCCTCAACTTCCCCACCAAGAGGAGTTGGTTTGGGGGATGCTTCATTGGGACCAGAAGTAAAAGATTGGTCAACCATATGATCACGAGAGCTAGAAGGCTCATCAGCAGAAGAGTGAACTGGGCTAGGAGGGGGAGAATCAGCAAATGAGGACACATGTGGGCGAGTAGAAGAGGTGGCCTTTGAGGTAAATGGCATTACTACCACCACCTCTCTAGCCGGTTCCTCAACCTCCACATGAGGCACCCCAGCAGCAGGAACCTCCTCCTCCATGGGATCATCAACCAATTGAGGTTCTTCCTCGGCTTGAACAGCCGGAGGAACCACATTGGGACCCCCTTGGGCAAGGCCTAACATAGCAGCAGTGAGGGGCCTTTGAGGACCAAGATAACCAAGTGTCATATTCGCATATACTTTCGGAGTGAGCTTAGAAGGCACATATTCTTTCCTATTTTTAGGTAAACACATAAGAATCTGTTGCAAAAACCTAGGATAGATGAGAAACTTCTTTTTAGAACCAATAGCACTAAGATTGCTAACCAAACCATCAAGCAGATAACGAGAAAAGTTAAAAGGGAGACCTTGTGCAATACACACCAAACCAGTAGCAAGGGAGATGGGAAATGCATCCCAACTCCCAGCTTTGAGACTTAAGCATTGTATCAACAAGTGAACAAGCAGCTTCCATTGAGGGGAAAAGCAATTTTTCTGAAAGTTAAACTTCCCCTCATGATTGTAGCCAATTGAAACCATACCATCCAACACCTCCGTATTTGGGAGAGAAATAATGCCATCTTCATCTTGGAGATGAAGGTCAGACCGAATGGATGCTTCTGTCACCACATAGGAGCGACCATCAATAGTAGCATGGATCTCCAATGGGCGACCCAAAATTGTGTGGGTGTTGGCAGTATCCCAGAACTGATGAATGAAAAAATCATACACAGTTGGGCAAACAGTAAGGGCATACCTGAGATTAGAACCCTCGATGTACTCCAAGATGTCAAGAAACTCCTCCCTTCTGGGGCCCTCTCCGAGATAAGCAACCTTGTTGTGATCGGGTTTGTACTGTAGAGATGCCATTGATGATGATTGAGAAGTTGAAGATGATTGCTTGAAGCTGGTTAGGGGTAGGAGCATGTGTGTGTGTTTAGGTTGTGATAAGTGAGTCAAATGATCCCTTTGACCATAAATAATGGTTAGGGAAAACTGTTCATTGACCCCTAATTATGGGAGTTGCCCTTTCTAATTTAAGGCATTAATGATGAGTAACTACTTGCCCTTTAATCCATTATTAGAAAATCCCAGTTACCAAAGATAAACAAATATGTCTACAAGAAGTAACTTGCGTTGACTGAAAGTCAAAACGGATAGAGGTCAACATTAGGAGCAGCGAGTGGTCAACAAAAGTCAACATAATGAACAGTGGCCCAAGGTGATACTAGAAGCCAAAAACACGTGGATAATAGGGGTTTTGACCCACTAGGAGCATAAGAGTGTCACTAGGAGTAACCAAATTCTTCCACTAGAAGTTGCACACACAACAAATACCCATGGAAAATGTCGGAAGTAGCTACCAGATGTAAGAATGTACTAGTATATATGTACAATAAGCCTCCCCTTAGGCTTTGTCTCCTCTCAATCCTAGACCTTAAGGATTGACCATACCAATGTGAATCACCAAGTGATTAAACCTTGGACCATCAAACGCTTTAGTCAGCAAATCAGCAACATTATCATCCGTATGTACCTTTAGAACCTGTATCAGCTTCTTTTCATTTGCATCGTGTATAAAATGATGTCGAATATCTATATGCTTGGTTCGTTGATGAAACACAGGATTCTTTACTATGCAGATGGTGCTTTGATTGTCGATGAAGATTTTGGTGTTCATAAAGTTGAACCCATAATCCAGCATTTGGTTTTGTATCTACAAGACTTGTCCACAACAACTAGCAGCAGCTACATATTCAGATTCTGTTGAGGAAGTAACTACTATTGTCTGTTTCTTACACTGCCATGAGATGAGTCTTCGTCCCAAAAATTAACAACCACTAGTAGTTGACTTCCTATCATTATTAGCACATGCATAATCACTATCACTATAGGCTTCTAGAACAAAAGGTGATTCCCTTGGAGACCACAAGCCGAGCTTGGGTTGTGCCTTGATATATTTGAATATATTATTGACAGCATTCAAATTAGACACGGTGGGTGCCACCTGATGTCTAGAACAAGCACTAACAGCAAACATAATGTCCGGGCGTGAAGCAGTCAAATACATGAGTGAGCCAATCATAGACCTGTACATGTGAACATTTACCGGGGGATCTGGATCATTCTTGAGTTTGACTTTAGTGACTTCATAAGGTGTTGCTGCTGGTCTAAGAGGTTCCACATCAAACTTCTGAGTTATCTCATGAACATATTTATCTTGACTAATGAAGATACCATCCGACTCTTTCTTGACTTGGAGACCAAGGAAAAAGGTTAGTTCTCCCATGGCACTCATCTGAAATTCGCCTTTTATTAGCTCTTCAAACTCATCACACCATTCCTTCTTAGTAGAACCGAAGATAATGTCATCCACATATACTTGAACCAGGATGATGTCTTTGGCATTCCTTTTAATAAACAATGTTTTGTCAATAGTGCCTCTTCTGTAGCCATGCTTCAATAAGAAAGTGGATAGACGCTCATACCAAGCTCTAGGAGCTTGATGAAGTCCATAGAGAGCTTTGACCACCTTGTAGACTTTCTTAGGATGAAGGGGATCCACAAAGCCCTTAGGTTGAGTGACATAAACTTACTCGCCAATCTTGCCATATAGAAATGCACTCTTGACATCCATTTGAAAAACCGTAAAGGCAAAATAAGAAGCAAAATAAGAAGCAAAATCCAAAAACAGACGAATGGCCTCAATTCTTGCAACGAAAGCAAAAACTTCAGTATAGTCAATGCCTTCAAGTTGAGTGTGACCATGTTCTACTAGTCTAGCCTTATTTCTCACCACAATGCCCCTTGCATCTTTCTTATTTTTAAGAATCCATTTGGTACCTATTGTTGTCTTGCCATCTGGTAAATCAACTAGGATCCAAAAATTCTGAAACAAGAATTGTTGCATCTCTTCCTGCATAGCCTCCACCCAACTTTGATCCTCAAGAGCATGTGAGACAGACCTAGGTTCCACCTATGACAGAAAACAAGCAAACAAACAGTGAAGAAAATCAGTGTGATTATTACGCTTTTGGTCTTCAATGTAGCTCACAAGAGCATGATGACCAGAAGTTGCTTTCTTATGCATGCCGCGAGTCTTGACAGTAGAACCAGGATCTCATATGATTTAAGTAGTAGGATGCACTTTATGGATCTACTGAATAGGAGTAAGAGCTACTTCTACTTCTGGTAACAAGTTATTAAGATCCCCAACTATGCCATCATCATACGAAGCAGAGTCGAAAATACCATCTATTGGTTGCTTATGAATATAATCCAACTTATTTGAAGACTTCTTTTGATAGTTTCCTAGGTCAGAAGGACCAGAGAACCTAGTTGTGGAAGTTGGATCACTAATAGGGCTTCCATTAGGTGTTGAACTTGCACTAGGAGTAACAATAGGATCACCAGGAGTAACTGGTACAATAGGAGTACCCAAAGGAAACTCAAAGCCTCCTTGAGTAGCTGCTATAGTAGCATCTTATTGTTGCTTAAGTAGTGTATCAAGAGCTCCTTGTGAGTCTATTATGTATGATGAAGTAGAACCAATAAGAGTAGCAGTGTTGTCGGGAGCGAATGTGGTGGAATAGGATGGTATGACAAAAATGTCATCATCCTAATCTGAGTCCGAAAAGCTAGACGTAGCACCTGCACTAGAAGACGCAAACACTTGTGGACCTGCATGTTGGTTAGTTTCGAAACGAAAATATCCCAATGAGTCACTAAGATAATCAAGATCAAAATACCATTCAGGACCTTTGCCTTGGATGTTGGTCCTCTCCTCAAAGTACCTGAGATTAATAGTTTCAATGACACGCTTGACAGTGAGATTATATACCCTATAGGCTCTCGAGTGAGCTGAATATCCCATAATGTAGCCTTCATCCACCTTGCCATCAATTTTCCCCAAACAGTCACTAGTATTTAGAATAGTGACAGGACAGCCAAATGGCTTCAAATAAGTAATGCTTGGGACTTTAGCTGTGAGTAGCTCATAGGGAGTCTTCTTATGTGGATTGGTAATAGAGACCCTATTCAGCACATAACACGCAGTGTTGACAGCTTCTGTCCAAAACATAGTCGAAAGCTTGGAATTAGCAAGCATGGTTCTTGCAGCTTCTATAAGGGTCCTGTTTTTCCTTTCTGCAACACCATTCTGTTGAGGAGTCCTGGCAGCACTATAATCTCTTTTGATACCTTTGGAATTGCAAAGTGCTATGAGGTCTGCATTTTTGAACTCAGTTCCATTGTCACAACGAATACCTTTTACCTTTTTGGACAACTGATTCTCAATGAGTGCAATGAAGTCTTTGAGAATGGAGTAGGTCTCACTTTTGGCAGCCAAAAAGAAAACCCATGTAAACCTGCTATAACCATCAGTTACCATAAGACAATAGTGTTTATGGTCAATGCTCCTAATAGAGGTAAGACCAAACAAATCCATATGTAGTAGCTGCAATTGTTCAATTACTAAGATGAGAGCAGTAATATTTTTGAAGGATGCTTTGTGTTGTTTACCTTTGCTACAAGCAAGGCAATTGATGTCATTCCTGAAAGTTTTGGGAGGTAAACCAGAGACCAAGTTCATATTCGCCAGCTTGTGAATGGTCTTGAAGTTTACATGCCCCATCCTCCTATGCCATTTGGTGGCTTCATCTTCTGATGCTTTGGCAACCAAACAAGCTAGTTGACCAGTAGGATTAACTTCATTCAGCTTGATACTGTAGAGGTTATGTCTTCTTGTTATTTTAAGTAGAACATGGGAGTCATCCGGTAACTTAAAGTCTTTGACAGCACCAGTTGATGGTCCACTATACTTGTGCAAACATCTAATCAATAAGAACTTATGAAGAACATTTGCACAATTAAACCAATTGACTAACTAATAACACAAGCTTATACTTTTCATCGTTTTTATACCTTATTAATAATGAATCAACAAATATACAAGACTTGCCCGGTTGTTTGCGGAATAACAACCGGGCGATGAATGACAAACTAAACTACCATGTTCATAGCTAGCTAAGCATATGCAACAATGGGAGGATGAAACCCCTATCCACTAAAGTGTTACATGTGTGTTTTCTGTGGTGGGAATCATTGACTATTCTATTACAAGTACCACATATATATAGTGGGAGTGTGAAGCTTCCTTGAGAAGCTTTACCAAAATACAAGTAACCACCTTATACTTTGTAGTCTTCCTTTTTGCACCTTTGACAAAGTCATCCTCTTTGTCTTCATTGCTAATAAGACTTGTTCCCACTAATACTTAAGACACTTCTTCAGGTCTTCTTAACATCTTCAGGTCTTGTAAAGAAGTAATAGTCTTGAGGAGTTAGTAAGCTATTATGTCATCACTTACTAACTCCATCATCCTTGATTCTTTGCACACTTACTGAGATCCGCCTCAGCTAATGACGAGTCTATCTCGTAGACTCAAAAGAACTCTAAAGAATGACACACTGAACTTATAACATAAGAAGTTCAGTGACTAACACTACTTAGTATACTTTACATCTAAATCCTGTGCAAGGGACAAATCAGGCACTGAATTGGCCCAACAATCTCCCCCTATTTGGATAGAAAAGTAGCCTAAGTTAAATAACAGTAAGTGAGCATAAAGGCTTCTTATTACCTGCTATATTACAACAATGAATACCAAGAATAACTAGCTTCACTAGTTCAAGTCATCCGCTAACTTGTATCATCTCGTCCCTGTTGTAGTTGTTACTGAACTGCAATGTCTGATCTTGTACTTTGAAAAAACACTTGAACCAATTCCCTGATGCTTATATAGAACTCATAAAGGTAACTTTACCTTAGGTCATCAGTGAAGTATATTATATGCTTTACCATAAAGACCATATGCTTCACCCTAGCATATATTAAAGTAGCATATTATATCCAATGAAGATCACGAGTTCATTTACCTTCAATTCGCGAAGTGTGGTCAATGGTTGACGCAACAACCATAAAAGATCAGACAATGCAACTTGTTCAACAACCCATCTTCAGTGACTTTGCTCAATCAGCCAAATGTAAACATTCTAAGTCCCTGAAGGTTATGTGTTGTGTATGATAGTATGTATGTAGCGTGAGTAAACTTGATGTTTCTTCACATAAACACAAGTTTACCTCTGTCCTCGTTTCTCTCCCCCTCAAAATTTGCTAGGGAACTAAGCAACTTTTGACCGGCTACATACTAGTACACAATCATAGTGTGATGGTCTTCATCTCGCCTGAAATACAACTCCCCCTGAATTTCATCTCCTACCAAACGCCTGATGTTATCAAACCCTGATGATATTAAAGTTTCACTAATTCCCTGTAACACACAACCTGGTCTCTCAAAAAACTCTGTGGCTGGGGTTACAGCGGACGGGGTTACAGCGGTGGGGGAGGGTGACAGCTGTTGGGGAGGGGGGGGGGGGGGGGGGGGGGGCTGTGAACATATCTTCTTTCTTTATTTTGGTGTGAGAAAATTTTTTCCTGAGTGACCAAGTCCTTCAGCATATGAAGGCTCTGAAGATGTCATCTGAAAAAAAAATTGGTTGTGGAGATCAACAGTTGAGGAACTTATCAAACGCCTGATGTGGCTGTTTGGCTGTGGGTTTAGTTGGCTGTGAAATCAACAACTGTGGTCTGCAGATGAATGCCTGTGGGCTGTATTTTTATCACAGCCAAAGGTATTCATTAGGCACAGCTATCATGCTTAGCAGCTGAAGGTTCAGAGCTGCTGGTGGTTCAGATCTGCTGAAAGGTCCAGTCTTGTTAATGGTTCAAAGACAGAGGATTTATGGACTTGGGGACAGGGGTCCAAAGAGAGAGGTTAAGGACATTGGTCCATGACAGGGGTTTAGTGACAGGGATTCATCACAAAGATCACTTCAGCAGGGGTTCAAAATGCAGGGGTCGCTGATGAAGAGGGTTAAGCAGTTGGACAGATAGGTTCAGCGACCTATGGGTCTGCACAGGGTTCATCTCAGCTGGTTGGGAGTTCAGAGACCGGTTCACAGGGGTCACAATCAGCTGGGGGTTCAGAGAGATATTAACTTGGTTCATTCAGTTGGGGGTTCGCTCAGCTACAGGGGTCTAGGTTTAGCAGCTGGGTACACAGGGGTTCATTCGCATGTTCAATATTTGGCTGGCAGGGGGTTTTGCTCAGTGACAGACCAGTATGATTTATCTCAGCGACCCGTTGCAAAATGTGAAGGTTCACTGGCTTTTTGACTAGCGGGTTTGGTTGGACCAGTGACCAGTTATACACCCATCTATGAAACCAAATGCTCAGCTCCCATATTTCATATTGCTAATGTGCATTCACCAGCTTCACGTTATGCTGATATTTCAATCAGCCTCTTTTGTCTTAAACACGACCCTTCATCTTTAATACCATATTAACTCAATTTTTTGAGTTTCGAAAATCACCACAGCAGCTCATGGTTCATCCGTAGCTAACATACCCATTTTATTCACCGATTATTTTATAATCTGTTTGTCCTCAACAACATATTTGCAGCAATATACACTCGCACCAACAACCATTACCCCAAGACATTCGCACCCCTTATGCTCTTTTCGACAGCATATCTTTAAAGTTCAATACTGACCTCATTTGAAGTGATTTATCAGCTTCTTTGAAGCTAGATACAAACACCACTACATTCTGGGAACCTGGCTGATCTTATCATCTTTTCAAGGCAAACCTACACATCCCTTTTTATTTCATCTCAGCTCTTTTGCTGAAGTTCACTGATGATTTTATCAGTTGAATAAACATCGACCGTAGCAGCAACATCAACCATCCAACGAAGATCTTTATACCCGAAACTCGATAAGACACCCAGCTTAATGATACTACTCATTCGTTTACCTAACCCGAAAAACAAAATTAATTTACTCGTTTCAATAAAAAAACCATTCATGTGGCCACCAAGAATGATTCCATTTCTTCGATTTGTTTTTCTGGGTTTTTTGCGAGTTGTAACAAGAAACACGACCGGTGGGTTTTTTGTGGATCCGGTTTTTTTTTGTTGTTGAAGAACGTGACGGATCTGGTGTTCGATTTTTTGAACGGATATTGTTTTAGTGTTTAGGATAAAGAGGGTGATGGTGACTTGTTTTAGATAAAAGGATTTGGTGAGTGGTGATTTGTTTTAGATAAAGAGGGTGATTGTGATTTTTATAGATCCGTTAGATAGAAGGAAAAATTGGATCTGTGTTTTTTTATTAATGATTCGGTGGAGGTGATGAATGTTTTTTGTTTATGAATTGGTGGGGTTTGATGAGTATGTGTGTCGGTGGTGGTGGGTGGATAAGGTTTTTGGGTAAACTTTTAGCAAAGTCAAACAGCAGTGTTATTTTTCCCTTCACAAACTGCTACTGTAAGAGCAGTTTATGAACACACTGATGATATTGACGATGCAAAAAAAATGTTATTAGCAGTCATACGAACGAATCTGGATAGAGAAAATCCAACCCGCTCTGATACCAATTGATGGTCCACTATACTTGTGCAAACATCTAATAAATAAGAAACTATGAAGAACATTTGCACAATTAAACCAATTGACTAACTAATAACACAAGCTTATAGTTTTCATCGTTTGTATTTCTTATTAATAATGAATCAACAAATATACAAGACTTGCCCGGTTGTTTGCGGAATAACAACCGGGCGATGATTGACAAACTAAACTCCCATGTTCATAGCTAGCTAAGCATATGCAACAATGGGAGGATGAAACCCCTATCCACTAAAGTGTTACATGTGTGTTTTCTGTGGTGGGAATCATTGACTATTCTATTACAAGTACCACATATATATAGTAGGAGTGTGAAGCTTCCTTGAGAAGCTTTACCAAAATACAAGTAACCACCTTATACTTTGTAGTCTTCCTTTTTGCACCTTTGACGAAGTCATCCTCTTTGTCTTCATTGCTAATAAGAATTGTTCCCACTAATACTTAAGACACTTCTTCAGGTCTTCTTAACATCTTCAGGTCTTGTAAAGACGTAATAGTCTTGAGGAGTTAGTAAGCCATTATGTCATCACTTACTAACTCCATGATCCTTGATTCTTTGCACACTTACTGAGATCCGCCTCAGCTAATGACGAGTCTATCTCGTAGACTCTAAAGAACTCTAAAGAATGACACACTGAACTTATAACATACGAAGTTCAGTGACTAACACTACTTAGGATACTTTACATCCAAATCCTGTGCAAGGGACAAATCAGGCACTGAATTGGCCCAACAATCTCCCCCTATTTGGATAGAAAAGTAGGCTAAGTTAAATAGCAGTAAGTGAGAATAAAGGCTTCTTCTTACCTGCTATATTACAACAATGAATACCAAGAATAACTAGCTTCACTAGTTCAAGTCATCCGCTAACTTGTATCGTCTTGTCCCTGTTGTAGTTGTTACTGAACTGTAATGTTTGATCTTGTACTTTGAAAAAACACTTGAACCAATTCCCTGATGCTTATATAGAACTCATAAAGGTAACTTCACCTTAGGTCATCAGTGAAGTATATTATATGCTTTACCATAAATACCATATGCTTCACCCTAGCATATATTAAAGTAGCATATTATATCCAATGTAGATCACGAGTTCATTTACCTTCAATTAGCGAAGTGTGGTCAATGGTTGACGCAGCAACCAAAAAAGATCAGACAATGCAACTTGTTCAGCAACCCATCTTTAGTGACTTTGCTCAATCAGCCAAATGTAAACATTCTAAGTCCCTGAAGGTTATGTGTTGTGTATGATAGTATGTATGTAGCGTGAGTAAACTTGATGTTTCTTCACATAAACACAAGTTTACCTCTGTCCTCGTTTCTCTCCCCCTTAAGATTTGCTAGGGAACCAAGCAACTTTTGCCCGGCTACATACTAGTACACAATCATAGCGTGATGGTCTTCATCTCGCCTGAAATACAACTCCCCCTGAATTTCATCTCCTACCAAACGCCTGATGTTATCAAACCCTGATGATATCAAAGTTTCACCAATTACCTGTAACACACAGCCTGGTCTCTCAAAAAACTCTATGACTGGGGTTACAGCGGATGGGGTTACAGCGGTGGGGGAGGGTGACAGCTGTTGGGGAGGGGGGGGGGGGGGCTGTGAACATATCTTCTTTCTTTTATCTTGGTGTGAGAAAAAATTTTCCTGAGTAACCAAGTCCTTCAGCATATGAAGGCTCTGAAGATGTCATCTGAAAAAAAAATTTGGTTGTGGAGATCAACAGCTGAGGAACTTATCAAACGCCTGATGCGGCTGTTTGGCTGTGGGTTTAGTTGGCTGTGAAATCAACAACTGTGGTCTGCAGATGAATGCCCGTGGGCTGTTTTTTATCACAACCAAAGGTATTCATTAGGCACAGCTATCATGCTTAGCAGTTGAAGGTTCAGAGCTGCTGGTGGTTCAGATCTGCTGAAAGGTCCGTCTTGCTGATGGTTCAGAGACAGAGGATTTATGGACTTGGGGACAGGGGTCCAAAGAGAGAGGTTAAGGACATGGGTCCATGCCAAGAAGATTGATGAGATCCAGTGTTGTTCTTGCGTTGCTTGTGCATCATATGGGTGTTATTTTGTGACTAAGAACAACCTGCTTAGGGCTTAACAGCAGAACCCAAATATCCTAATCCAAAATGCATTTGGTCTGAAGTAGTAGCATAATTCTCATTAAAATTATGAAAATAATTGCTGGTTGGTTTATTAGGGGTATAGGCATATCTTATCCAAGAAGTAGAAGCTGAAGGAGAGGTCCTTCTAGTAGAAGGAAAAGATTGGGCACATGGATTTAATCTGCTAGAAGCAAAACCCACACCAATAGGAGCAGCTCCTGGTGGACCAGGAGTAGCATAAGTTGGATAACCAGGAGGCTTTTGATCATAAAAATCACAATCCTTAATCAAAAGAAATTTACTACCACAAACAAAGCATGTTTTAAAAGACCTTTTATTCAAATGACATTGTTTTAAACTGCTATTCTTATTACAAACCACTCTGGGAGAAACAACATTCCTAGATTCCAACAAACTAGAATTAAAAACAGTGGAAGTAGAAGCAACTCTCTCATCACTCATCCTAGCACTAGTAGTAGCAGTGTCATTTGTCTTGGAACTCGAAGGTCTTGACTCTTCACTTGAACCACATGATGCATAGTCACTTGCCTTGTCACTGAATGTACAAGAGACAAAGTCATTAGTATTAGTAGAGCTTTTGAGAGACTCATGCATCTGTGATCCATCCAAGTCTGTATACATGGATGTGGGCATAAATGTTCCTTTAAGAGGTGGAGGAACAACATGCATTGCTGTAGCTGGTTTAAACCTATTGTAACTAGATTTTCCCTCCTCCTCTTTGTCAGGATCAAAGACACTTGAAAAGTATGTATCAAAAACATCATCTGGACCAATATATTTGTCAAAACCTAACACTCTCATAGTTCTACCAGACATGCTACTACCTATTAGTTTGGAAAGATTCTTGGGTGCTTTTTGCCATTTATCAAATCTTAATAGTGTAGCATCCAATTTGTCTTGCATTTCTTGTTTTGCCTGAATGATCTCAGTGTTAATTTTTTCAGTATATTTAAGAATGTTAGTGGTATTCTCTAAGTCAATACTTAACACTCTAATCTTATCCTCATATTCAAGTTAAGTATTTTGAAGCCACTTCTTTTGTTGTTCCAAAGTTTCAAGAGATCTCTTATAAGCTTGAACTTCTAAAAATATTTATCATTTTAGGCATTGAGTTCATTGCATTTGGGTTAAGAGGTCTGAGTACTTATCATTACAACCAAGAGGGCAATTTTGTACATGAGGAGAGATTCCCATAAGTCCAAACTCCTCTGCTTCCTCTACATCAAATATGTGACCAGCAATCATAGCAAACACACCAGTAGAGGACTCAATTGATTCCAAAGCTAGAGTCTCATGCTCATTCCAGTTGACCATGGTATCAACCGACACCAAAGCTTTCTTTTCATCCTTGAGCTCTTGAACCTTGAAAGCTGAATACCTGTTCTTCTCCTAGTCATTTTTTGTAGGCATTCCCTAGCAAAATGTCTTTGCTGCTGACAGTTATAGCATTTGACTTTGCTCCTATCAAACCTGACTGGCTCTCTTGGGTTGTAGCTGAATTTCCTACCAGCCTTCTTTTCAACCTTATAAACTCGGAGAGTGAGCATAGCCATCTACCACTTAAGGTCCATTTCATCCAAGTCAAGTTTATCAACCTGTTTGAATCATCAAAAGCAAGCTGCTGTTGTGGATCAACATCAGCAAAAAAAGAGTGGAGAATAGTTTCTACCATGCTACTAGTCTTGGCTTTTGATTCAGGAGTAGAAGTATGTTGGGATGACAAAGTATAGCTTGGGCTACTGGCATAAGACATTGGACTAGATCCCATGGAACTCACAAAAGTAGAGTTAGCAGGAGTGGAATAGGAATCACTTGAGTACCCTCTCATATGAGACTCAAAGGTTTTGAGTTTATAGAACAAGTCATCAAAAGAGAGATATTCAAACCCTCCTTTTTCTTTTAGAGAGATGACTACCTGATTCCATGAATGAGGCAGATCTCTAAGAAACCTGGCATTGATGTCTTCATTCTCTTGTTTGGACCTGAGTTGATTCAATTGACTGAGAATCTTTTGAAACCTGTCATAGCCTTAATGAAGACCTTCTGTCTCAGAAATTTTGAACTGTGAATTCATCTCTTAGCATGGATCTGCGCATCTTCTTGGATTATTTATTCCCTCCAAATCTCGCCTTGATGCCATTCCAAATTTCCCTAGCATCATCCAAGTGATAGAAATCACCCATATGATCATCAGGAAGAGACTGAAGCAAAATAGTTTTTGCTTTGATTTCCTTTTGTACAACTGTTATTTCTTCATGAGATTTAGGATCTAGAATGATGATCTAACCATTCTTGTCTCTACCAGTTTTCTTCTTCATGTTGCCATTCTGAACAATCTTCCACAAGTCTAGATCAGCATTGGTGATCCAGCACTCCATCTTCATGGCCCAGCTCTCATACTCTTCCTTCTTCAAGAGTGGGAATTTTCCATTTGTATTAGAAACAGTAGCAACGATTTGCTGTGTTTGCTATGTTGTGGTGGTGCTTGGTTGTCCTATTTCAGTAGAACTAGAAGCAGACATGATTAGACAAAGATGTTTGTAAAAAAATGGTTCTTCTTGAGCAGAGACTCTCCCAGGCTCTGATACCACTTGTTGGGTCCATTAGTTGTGGATCTTGCAGCCTCTTAAGGATAGTGAACGACTTCTGTAATCACAAGTCTATTTACGGAGATACTCTTAATGTAATACAAAGTATAAGTGCGGAATACAAATACTATGATCAAGAAGAAACATAATAACTAAATAACTTTATCCTTACTAAGGATTTCTACTATTAATATGAAATGAATACTGGTGAAAGATGTGTCTAACCCTTCTGCCAATGGGTTCCTTTTATAATACAAGGAAACCCTAAACTACATTAAACATAAACGTGTAACTCCTGATATGCATATCATTTCCTAAGATATCTCATGCATATCCTAACAAACTACTAAGAATAACATTGTTTGACTTTCTACCAGACCAGGAGCACTTGTTGCTCCTACTACTACCAGGACAAGGAGGAACTACATACCTCCTAGTTCATCTATTACAAATATCTATTACATAGGTCCTAACACCAGTACTAAAGGAATCCATAGTGGTTATGGAAGGTTCAGTAAATTGCTCATTCAATTGGCAGTTTATGGACTAATAATTCCTAATGAAGAAGCCAATCTAAAATTCTTAAGAAGTGTTCCACAAGAATGGAAAGCAAAGGCTATGCACTTCATCAAAAGAGATGATCTTGATACAACTCCTTTTGATCATCTCTATAACAATCTTAGAGTTTATGAGATGGATGTTAAAGGCATTGAAGTGACAAAAGCAGCAACAACAACAACAAAGTCTAACTTGGCTTTTGTATCAGAAGGAAACAACGGTCTTTACTCTCAAAATATCGCTGGTAGATCAAGCAGCGGTACTTACTTCCAAAATACTTCTAGTTGATCAAGTAGCGGTACTTACTTCCAAATTACCGCTGGAGGAGTAACAAGCAGTACTTACTCTCAAGGTACTGAAGGCAGTCCAATTACATCTCAGAATTCACAAGGAAGATCCTCACCATTGTTTAGTGACAATGATACCTTCTCATTCTTTGCTGAACAAGAAAACAGACCAAGGTTAACTCTCAATGACTTGTTCCAAATGGATGATACTGATGTTGAAGAGATGGACCTCAAATGGCAAGCTGCTATGATCTCTGTAAGATCTAAGAGGTTACGCAAAAAGACTGGAAGGAAGATGACTGTTGATCGTAATGAACCATTAGGATATGACAAGTCCAAAGTTGAATGCTATAACTGTGGAAGGAATGGACATTTTTCAAGGGAGTGCAATAGAGATAAGGCTGAGAGAAGCAGTCAAAAGTCCAAGAACAACTATAGAACCGGTCTAAGAATCTTTGAAAGCTTTCCAAAAGGAGATAGCAGGAGTCCTAAAGGAACTAAAGCATTGGTAACTGTAGATGGAGTGGTGAACTGGGCTGAATATGAGGAAGAAGAAGAGCTTGGTTTGATGGCTCTTTCTCATGAAGATACTGAGGTACATCCTTGTTCTAAAGATTGTGTTCTTAAATTTAATAGTCTAAAAGTAGAACTTGATGAACAATATCAAAAGGTTAACACACGTATTGTAGAAGCAAATGCTTTTAAACAAGGCGTTACTAAGTTAGAGGAAAATATAGTTTTGTATAAAAAGGGTCAACAAAACTATGAAGATAAAATTAGAATTTTGACTCTTCAAATTAGAGAAAAAGATGTGGAAATTAAAGCTTTTTAAAAACAACTTATAAAAGTAACAACAGAAAATGAAGTTTTAAAACCCAGTCTTTTTAATTAAAGGGAAATGATTAATCAATGGCAAAAATCCTCTAAAGGATTGGGTAAGCTTATTAATTCACAAATGGGGTATTATGATAAAACAAGCCTAGGTTATATTGAGGACCAACCTGGGATAACCTTAACTGAAAAGGACTTATCAAAGGGGATTTTTGATAGTTCTAATTAGTCAGTTGATACTCCTAAAAATGATAGACATGCTGAAGGAATAAAGGCAGTTCCTCCACCATTATCAGGAACTTTCATGCACCCTAATAATGATATAGGGATAGAGTTGGATGAGTCAAAAGTTGTTATTGATATTAAGTCAAATGATTCAGAATAAAACTCTAGTACCTTGACCCAAGATAAATTTGTTGTGACCAAAAACATTATTTATCCACCTTTAATGAGAAACTTTGTGTCTGAAGGACAAGTGTCTACAACTAGTTCTGCTCCCAAGCAGGTAAAATCTCCTAGCAAGGCATTGGATAATAGTGCAAAACATAATAATGATACCAAGAGGGGTGGGATAGGTTTTAAGAAAACTAAGTCAGAACAACCTTTTGGGTCTTCTTTGAGAAGAAAAGGATGTTATGTTTGTGGTAGTCTAAATCACTTTATCAAATATTGCACTTTATATGAAGATAAAATTGCAAAACAGAAGGCTGCAAAAAAGGTCATAAAGAAAGGTAATGTGAAAAATGCACAGGTAAATAGGCAAATAGGATCTAAAGATGACAAACCTAAGTTTAATCATGCTAAAAGGGTAAATAAACCTCATAAGGTTAATAATGTCAAACACCTGCTCTTTACCAAGGACTTTGTTATAAGAGCAGTACTTATGAAACAAGGTCTAGTACCTTTGAAGTCTGGTAAGCCAAGTACCGGGAAGTCTAGAACTGCAAGTACTGCTAGACCAAACGCAAGTATCGCTGGTCAAAAGTCTGGTAAACCAATGTCCCACAAATCTTCTAAGAGTGTAGTTGAGAATGCTAAAACACCTAGAAGTAAGTCTAATAACAAACCAGTGCAAATGTGGGTCCTAAAAGTAGAAAAACCATGTGTTCAAGCAAGTACTGCTAAAACAGTACTTAAGTAAAAAAGGTTTCAAGGACAATAAACCCACTTATGTCTTTGACTATTTAACTGGAACCATGAAGTATAAGAGTGTGTGTAGTCTTACTGGAAAAACTACCTATCAAACTCTTAAGTATATAGGTCCCACAAGATC
This sequence comes from Glebionis coronaria, assembly GCA_025667525.1. Lineage (NCBI taxonomy): Eukaryota > Viridiplantae > Streptophyta > Magnoliopsida > Asterales > Asteraceae > Glebionis > Glebionis coronaria. The sequence goes on from CM046875.1 coordinate 45,958,339, forward strand.
CGAGCCAAATGTGGCTTGGGTCCCTATTAAAAACTAATAAGTTTTGTGTATGTGCAGGGGCATCTAATTGATGAATTGAAAGATAAAGGTATAGTAGATAGTGGATGCTCAAGGCATATGACAGGGAACAAAGATATCCTTGCTGAATTTGAGGAATTCAGAGGTGGACCAGTAGCCTTTGGTGGTAGCAAAGGTAGAATCACTAGAAAAGGAAAAATCTATATAGGGAAGTTGGAATTTGAAGATATGTTCTTTGTAAAAGAATTGAATGAATTCAATATCTTTTCTATATCACAAATGTGTGATAAAAAGAACAAGGTGCTATTTACAGATACAGACTGCTTGGTGCTTTCCAAAGACTTTGAGATGCCAAAGGAATCTCAAGTACTGCTTAAGGTACCCAGACAAGAAAATATGTACACCTTTAATCTTCATAATATTACTCCAACAGGTGGTATTAAATGTTTGCTGGCTAAAGCTTCTAATGATGAGTCTAATCTATGGCATAAGATGTTAGGTCATGTGAATTTCAAGAACCTTAATAAACTGGTTAATGGAAGTTTGGTTAGAGGGTTACCTAACAAATCTTTTCAAAATTATTTCACATGTTCTGCTTGTCAAAAAGGTAAACAACATAAAGCCCCTTGTAATACCAAGACTGTCAATTCTTTGACTAAGCCTTTACAACTTTTGCACATGGATTTGTTTGGTCAAGTTTCTGTTAGGAGCATTAGTCATAAGACCTTTTGCCTAGTTATAACTGATGATTATAGTAGATTCAGTTGGGTTTTCTTTTTAGCACATAAGAATGAAACCAGTGAATTACTTAAGGTTTTTATCACTTTAGTTGAAAAGCAGTTCACTAAATAAGTCTTAATCATTAGGACAGATAATAGGACAGAATTCAAGAATGCTGAATTTGATGAATTCTGTAGGTCTAAAGGAATCAAGAGACAACTTAGCAATCCTAGGACTCCACAACAAAATGGAGTAGCTAAAAAGAAAAATATGACACTAACTAAGGCTGCTAGGACTATGCTAGTTGATTCTCTTTTGCCAAATACCTTTTGGGCAGAAGCAATCAATACTGCATGTTATGTGTTAAATAGAGTCTTAGTGACCAAGCCTCAAAATAAAACGCCTTATGAACTTTTGACTGGTGTTAAGCCAACCATAAGTCATTTGAGAACTTTTGGATGTCATGTGTCTATTTTGAATACTCTTGATCATTTGGGGAAGTTTGATGGAAAATCTGAGTCAGGATATCTAGTAGGATATTCATTGCAAAGTAATGCATATAGGGTTTATAACTTGGCATCTAGAAAAGTTGAAAAAAATGCCCATGTTAATTTCATAGAAAATAAGCCCAATTTCCCAGGAATAGGTTATGCTTGGATGTTTGATTTGGATTATCTAACTAACTCCATGGATTACTATTCTGTGCAAAAAGATTGTCAAACTAACAATGCAGGTGAGTAGATTGGTACAACAAAGTTAGGTACTCAAGCAGGACCTTCGTCATCATATTCTCAGGATAATGATGTTCACATTTATGTACCCGGTATGCCTACTGTTTCTCCTATGGTTGCCAGTCCCCAACAAAAACAACCAATACCATCCACTTATGATCAAGTCTCACAAGAGCTTCAGAGGCTTCAAGATCAAGAGAGGAACGCTACAACTTCTAATAAGCATTCAGGAGAAGAATCTTTGGAATCGCAACACTTAGCAGTACATATTAAACCTAGCGGTACCTCACCTACAAGTACTGCTAAGCCAAATTCTGCAAAGTCTGTTGATTCATTAGAAGATATTTAGCAAGAAATGGACAGTGAAAATGCTTATACTAGTCCAAATGAAGGGTTCTTCTCAAAAGCTTCCTATGATGAGCAGGGTGCAGTAACTAATTTCAATAATTTGGAAATTGAAATTACAGTCAGTTCTATTCTCACTCATAAAGTCAACAACAACCATCCTACAACTCAAATTATTGGAGATCCTAAGTCTGTTGTGCAAACCAGAAGACAACTTCAAGCTAATACTGAAACTCATGCACTTGTGAGCTATGTCAAACAACAACAAAGAACAAATCATAAGGATACTCAGCATTATTTGTTTGCTTGTTTCTTATCACAAGTAGAGCCTAAGAACATTTCTCAAGCTCTTGACAAATAAAGTTGGGTAGATGCCATGAAAGAAGAATTAATGCAATTTGAACTACAAAAGGTTTGGATTCTTGTGGATCTTCCCTCTGGAAAAAGAGTTATTGGTACTAGGTGGGTTTTCAGAAATAAGAAGGATGAAAGATGTGTTGTTGTGAGGAAAAAGGAAAGACTTGTTGGTCAAGGCTATAGACAGGAAGAAGGGATAGACTATGATGAGGTTTTTACACCAGTGGAAAGAATAGAAGCCATTAGGTTATTTTTGGCCTTTGCATCATATATGGGTTGTATAGTCTATCAGATGGATGTGAAAAATGCCTTTCTTTATGGTACTATTTTTGAGGAGGTATATGTTTCACAACCTCCAGGTTTTGTAGATCCTAAACTCCCCAATAGAGTCTACAAAGTTATCAAAGCACTTTATGGTCTACATCAAGCTCCAAGGGCTTGGTATGAAACTTTATCCACTTTTCTGTTGGAACATGGATATAGGAGAGGGATCATTGACAAAACTCTCTTCATCAAAAAGAATGCTAAGGATATTATCCTAGTTCAAATTTATGTAGATGACGTTATTTTTGGTTCAACCAAGAAATCATGGTGTGAAGAGTTTGAAGCTTTGATGAAAGGAAGATTTCAGATGAGTTCAGTGGGAGAACTTACCTTATTTTTAGGACTACAAGTCAAACAGAGGAAGGATGGAATATTTATCAGCCAAGATAAATATGTTGTTGAATTCTTAAAGAAATTCTCATGGATGAATACAAGGAGTACAAGCACACCTTTTGAAGCTAAGAAATCTTTGTCAAAAGATGAACATGGTGAAAATGTTGATATTCACCTATATAGGCCAATGATTGGTTCATTGATGTATCTTACCGCTTCAAGACCATATATTATGCTTGTTGTGTGTGCCTGTTCAAGGTTCCAAGTCAATCCAAATGTGTCACATCTACATGTTGTGAAAAGGATTTTTAAGTATCTTAAAAGTCAACCTAATTTAGGATTATGGTATCCTATAGACTCAACATTTGATTGGTAGCTTACTCAGATAGTGATTATATGGAGCTAATCATGATAGGAAATCCATAACAGGAAGTTGTCAATTCCTAGGCAGAAGACTCATATCATGGCAGTGTAAGAAGCAAACTATTCTTGCTACTTCTACAACCGAAGCTGAATATGTAGCTGCTGCTCATTGCTGTGGACAAGTACTTTGGATTCAAAATCAGTTGTTAGACTATGGTTTCAACTTCATGAACACCAAGATCTACATTGATAATGAAAGTATGTTTTCATTGTCAAGAATCCAGTCTTTCACTCCAAGACCAAGCACAATTAGATAAGACATCACTTCATAAGGGATGCCTATTACAAAAAGCTTATTCAGGTCTTAAAGATTCATATAGATAACAATGTAGCTGATTTATTAACCAAGGCATTTGATGCAAAGATATTTGAGTTCTTGGTAACACATATTGGTATGCTCAACCAATAAACTGCTGCATATGTTAAGGGGAGGTAATAGCTGTACAATTTTTATGCTAATTTTTATTGTATAGTGTTTGTTTTGTGTTTTTGATTGCAGGTTGATAGAATAAGATAAAAGAGGTTATAATTATAGTAGAATGCATGAACTGGTCAAATTTGCGAGGTATCGTTTTGGAACCAAGTACTGCTAGTACAAATCCAAGTACCGTGTATGTTCCATGTATTGCTACGTAGCCGTTGTACCGTTGAGGGTCTCTTTTGTAAATTTGGCGATTTCTTCGCGCTTAGGTTTGTTATTTACATAAATACTAACTCCAATTATACAATTGACTCACCTAATCTTTTATTCTTATCTCTTAATTCTATAACATACTCTCTAATTTTTCGATCATCAAAAATACTAATGGTTGCTCTACAAGTGATCTCTAAGCACAACCTAGTTGCTAAACTTGTTCAAAATGATGATTCTATTGGTTTTCACAAGATACTTGGATTTCTCTCTCGAAGTCATGTTTGTTTTGCGCTTACTGTAAGTCCTGTTGTCTATATTCCTATTGTTACATAATTTTGGAATACTGCTGTCTTAGGTACTCGTCATAATCAACCTTGCATTAGGGCTAGGGTAAATAATAGAAATATTTAAGTGACTGAGGTACTGTTAAGGGCTAGTTTAAGGCTTAATGATATTAATGGACTTAGCATGTTGAATAACATACAGATACATGATGCCTTACAGCCATAGGTTATGAGGGTGGTATGGAAAGCCTTACTTTCTTTAAAGGTTTATTTTCACCTTAATGGAAATTGTTTTTTCATGCCATTATTCACTGTTTAAGCTCAAAAAGTACATCTTTTGACCAAATCCCTGCTGCTTTGGCATCAGCTGGTATTTGTCTAGCTAATAATAGAGTTGTTAACTTTTCAAAATTAATTTTTGAAGGCATGACTAGGAATTTAGAAGGAGTTAAAATTGTTTTGATGTATCCTAGATTCATTCAAGCTTTAGTTAATGACCAAATCCCTAACCAACCAGAATTGACAAATACATGGGATGTTCCTACTTTTACAAAGAGAACTTTCTATTTCTTGACAAAACTAGGAAGTGCCTTTACAGGAACCGTTACACCCTTATTTGCAAATATGTTAGCCCAACCAGCTAATCAAGAAGGCGAGGAACCTCGCTCAGCTAGTGCTTCTCAGCAAACTTCTTCTCACCAGAGTCCCCAATCTTTTAAAGATACTCAATCTTCTTCTCATAATGTTGGTGGTCAATCACATTCTAATGAAATGATCCACACACCTGTTGCTTCAATTTCTGCTAGTGGTTCACCACAAGCAACAGCAACAGAGGTGGTGGATGTTGCAAATTTAACTACTTTGTGCACTAGCTTGTCCAAACAGGTACATGTATTGCAAAAAGAGAAGCTTGCTTAGGATAAAAGAATTGCTGAATTGGAAGCCAATTTAATCACACTAAGGAATAACATCACTCCTCGGATGAGGCAAAACAGAGTAATTCAGAGAGATGCTCTTAATAAGCAAAGGTTCAGGAACTTCAAAAAGAGGCAACCGAATGCAACCAAACAGGAGAGGAATGATGAAGAACAAGGACATTCTTCTGATATTCATACAAGGATCTCTGGCAATGACATCAATTTTGAAGTTGATGATGCCACTGGAAATTTTGAAGAGGTTGATGGCATAGAGACTAATGTAGACAAAGAAAGTTTGGAGCCTACAAATATGGAGCTTCAACAAAAGGAACCACAATCTGCTCATGAGGAACCACAAGATGAAGAAATGTTGGTAACTCAACCACAACCTCAATCACCACAACTACAAGTTAATTGGAGTAGTTTTTATGAGAAGCTAGAGGAAATCAATGTTCAATTTCCTACGTCTTCAACTCCACTTCAAAGACAATTTTGGTTTCACAAGAAACTGTCTTTCCAAGTACTGTCAAGATCAAGACTGAGTGTTGAATCAGACAAGATTGAGGAGTTACAAATTGAGAAGACAACTTCAAAAGAAGGAAAAGTATCTGGAGATACTTTGGTGGTTCAAGAAACAAGTGTGTCTTTTACTAGTGAAGTAAATATTGTTGAAGAGCCAAGTACTGCTAAGCCAACTACAAGTACCGCTGGTGAAAAATCTTCACTACCTTCTTCTACAGAAAGTCAAACTCCATCTTTTGGAAAAGATGAGACTTTAGCACAAGTACTGCTTGATCTTAAGGAGAAGAGCTCAGCTGAAAAGGCAAGACAAGCAGAAGTAGAAATGAAGATACAACAAGAAATTCTTGCCAAGAAGGAAAAAGATAAAGGTAAGAAAATTCAAGCTTCACCGCCCACTAAAGGTATTATCATTCAACATCAGTCAAATGAAGATGAAGAAAGAAGATCTTCAAAGCTATTGAAGAAACTGCCTAAGATAAATCCAAAGAATAAGGGCAAAAAGGTATTACAATCTGAATCTAAAGATTAAGTGATTCGGATGATGACATAAGGAAAGTCATGAACAGATTTTATCAACTAGAACATGATGAAGAAGTAGCTTTCAGACTACAAGCACAAATGCGTGAAGAAGAGCTACAAGAAGAACTTGCAGCAAAGCAACAATTGCTTGAAGCCCAAAGAGTGCAGCAAGAATGGAACATAGTAGAATATGATAGGATTCAGGCTGAACTTAAGGCAAGTGAGCTTCTTGCAGAATCATTGCTAGCTGAAGAAAGGGATGCTTATGATGAAAAGGAAAAAGACAAATTGATTGATGATTTAGTGAGGGAGCAACAAGGATTCTTTGCAGAAAATAGAAGAAGAGAAAGGGTTAAGCCTCCAACCACTATGCAAATCAGAAATCAGATGATGTCGTATCTCAAGAAAGTTAAGCGTTTTACCCATGCTCAATTGGTCAGAAAAACCTTTGATGAAGTAAAGGCTTTGTACGAACAACACAAGAGGATCAAGTTGAATTTTGTTGAGATTGGATCTGAAAAGGACAAGAAAGATATTGAAGATGTAAAGGAGCATCTCCAACAACAAAGGCAATTTGGAAGTACCCCCAGACTGGATGCAAGTACTGCTGTACAAAAAGAAGCATCTCTACCTATCAAGACTATTTATGTTAGAAAGAAGAAAAGGGTGACATAAGTTTCAAAGGGAGCAGAGGTTAATCAAGAAATGAATGAGGGAATACAACTCATGGTGTTGACAAAGAGACTAGAAATATACAAGCAGTACATACACAGTCAACAGTACTTGAGGAAACGGTACCTACTGATTTGGAGGAGGAATCAATAGAGTTTGAAGGAACCTCCAAAGGTATTAAAAAGGAAATTATCAACCAAGAAAAAGCAAGAAGCTAAGAAAAAGGTAAAGTATACAGATCAAAATAGTGATGATGAAAGCTGCAGAAAGCACTTAAAGATAGTGAACTTTGAAGATCAGTATATTGACACAGAAATCTTTGAAAAGAAGTTAGATATCATAAGATGGAAAAGTGCTATAAAACAAGGATTAGAAATTCATGGAATCACTAGATCAGATGGAACATTTAGGATGTTCAGATTACTAGAAGAGATTCTACATATCCTTGACAGACAAGACATTCAAAACCTTAACAGACTTGTTGAAGGTGGAAGTGAAGGTCAAGCAGAAGTCACACTATTGAGGAATGAATTGAAGTTTATGTATGCACCATACAACAGTGATCAAAGAATATTGAAGGACTTAGAGAATCAGGTTCCTACTTACTAGAGATATTATAGATCATGTGGAATACATACTTCAGATATAGATGATATAACCTACTACATGCTTCAAGAGAAGAGATACCCTTTTGGAAGAAGATTGTTGGAAAGGATGTTAGAGTAACAATTGGAAGTTTCAGAAGAATCTGCTAGTTCTTTGGAGTTGATTAGAATGGTTAAACAGCAAATCAAGGATTTGGAGCAAGAAGAAGAAGCTGAGAAAGAGCCTTATGTCACACCTCACCATGGCGGAATATGGGGCGCAACGTATGGATATCATCACAACAATAGCGTGTCTATAGAGATAACTAAATGAAATAGAAATATCATAAATGGTGACACAATGTAATGAAGATATCTCAAACAATGCAGGTGTCTAGTGTGACAACCGTGGTTTTGAGGTTCCTCACTTAGTTTTATTTTGTGCTAGTTACGTGCCTTTACGTGTTTATGTGCTTATTGGTGTGTATAGATTGTGGTTTGGATATCGTTTCCGGTACGGGGTACCTTGTGAGTGAAACGATGTGTGATGATTTCATGTTCATGAGTTCACATGGTAGTGACTATGAAGTGAGATGGTGTTATTTAGTGGTTTTACGTATACGTATATGTATTATAGATAATCATATTTTTACGATTTACGGTTTAGCATTTAGAGGTCTCGGAGGAGGTAATTAGTCATATGGATATTTTTCGGGATGGTTTTAAGTCATTTAGGACTTAGTTATAAAGTTTATTTCAAAATTTGAGATTTTTTTATAAAAGTGTATATTTTACGTCTTTTACGGTAAAACGCGTAAATTTGACTAGTTTTACGGTTTTGAGGTTTTGGAGGATTTAGGAGCTGAAATAAATTAAGAAAAATTAAGGTAATATTATTAATACCAATATTAATAATAAAAAGAAAAAAAATAATTAAAAAGGGGGGGGGGGGAGTCGGTTTGGTAGACGCAAGAAGGAAAAAAAAAAGAAAAAGGAAAGTTTGTATTGGGCTTGGACTAGTACATAAGGTGTATTAAAACAATATTAGTGAAAAAAAGACGATTCCTAAAAAATAAGGGGAAAAAACGCAGCCATTGGGGAGAAAAAAAAAGAGAAGAAGAAAATTAGGGTTTTTCAAGATCTTGATCAATTGAAGGTACAATCTTGTTTTAATATTTGTTATTATTTAATTAAACATGTATACATCAATATATGATGGATTTAGGTTAGGGTTTAATTTAAAAACAGTAAATTAATGTTATATTAATGGTGTTATAATGATTACATAAATTAGAGCTTGTAATTAGTCGGATTAGGGTTAATTAATGAGGTTAATTTTGTTAAACCCGTTTTTAAAAACTGGGCAGAATTTTGAGTCAATTGTTTTGATCATATTGGGAATTCTACAAACTCTTATTTTACGATCCAAGTATCCTCGAAAAGTTAATTGAAGTGGCTTTCCAATGCAAGAAACGAGAACTAAATTGGAGGTCGGGAAGTGGGTCAAAAACAGGTTACAACAGTCGGAGGTCAAAACAGTTTTGAAGTCAGCCTGTTTTCTTTTTAAGTTTTGGGTTGTTTGGGGTACTTAGGGTTGCATTGGGATCTTCTAATGAACATGAGAGATGGTTTATATATTGTAGTAAGTATCTGCACTTGGGCTAAGGTTTTGGTTTAGGGTAAGACCCCCTAATCATAACAAATTTTTTTGTATGTTTAAAATCAGTAAATTTGGAATGACAAAAGTATATATATATATCGGGGCCTTAACAGTAGATTTAAGGTTAGGTCAAGTGGGAGGTGTTAGATAACATATGCAAGGGCATAAATATTCCCTTTACAGAGATCATGGGTATTTTTAAGTGGGTGTTTGGCTTATAGTTTGGAGACCTAAAACTCGGACTGTTTTTGATAAAATGTTAAATCGATGTGTTATGAAGTAAAACGAGTTAAGGGATTTATAGAGGGGTGTAATGAGATACTTAGAGCATATATATGAGGTATATATAGGAGAAGGTTAGATGTCCATCATAGGTTGATGAGCCATTTTAGTGTTTGGTTCATGTTTTGATTATGTGTTTTTGGTTGTTAGCTTTTTGCTAGTACGCGGATGTTTGGGGAAGCTCAATCAGGTGAGTTTCATAGTCCCATGTTTACTAATGATTTTGACTTCTATATGGGATGGAAGAGACACTGTTTTGATATTTATAAATTATTCTGTGAATGTTTTGTGTTTGGTGAGGGACTTGTGTGTGCATACTTATGTGATTAACTGCTAGTTGATTCTTGATTGTTATTATGGTTTGACTTGGTACCAAGGGGATATTGGCAAGGCGGGGCCTTGGGATTGGTTCATAGGTGTTTGGACGCCTATGGGAGTATAGTGTTGGTAAGGCTGGGAGCCTTGGATTTGGATTTGTTTTGGTTGTTTAATCTTGAATATTAGTTGTTAATGCATGTTTGTATCACATTGTCCATATGTTTTTAACTTTTGGTTGTTACTCACAGCTTATGGTTTGTTTTGGCGTTGGAGTCTAAACCTATGACTCTCACCAACATTATGTTGACGTGTTTTAGTGTCTCTTTCAGGTGATATTATGGTTAAGCTAGAGGACATAAGTGGCTAGGATTTGGAGAGCGTAGGAAATGCATTTAGAAGGAGATCTCCGTTCCTTCTTAATTTACCTTTATGTTTTTTTGATAATTGATACATGTTGGCCCCTATATGTTTGTTGGTTTATGTTTATCGTTTGTCTTGGGTAAGTGGTAGGACTGTTACCTACTTACCTAGACTCCTGCATTGTTGAGATATTGTCATGACATTTGTGTCGCCGTTTATGACATTATATTTGCATTTTAGTTTTCTCTATAAAGACACCAATTGTTGTGATGATATCCATAAGTCGCGCCCCATATTCTGCCATGGTGGGGTGTGACAGAATGGTATCAGAGACAATGGTTATAGAGAATTAGGTTGCCTAGTCGCGTAGCCTAGTCTATAGCTTAAGGGTCCCTGCATATAGGCGTCATAGGAGTATGTGTGCATTTTATAATAATTGATGTGTTTGGATGTTATTTATTGCGATGTTTTGACTAGTATGAAATGAACCGTAGTATGTTCATACTTAGTTACATGTTATTTTCTTTTCGGTTTTGTGACTAGTGCGGGTTGAACCATAATCTTCCACCCTAGTCATTGTTGTATTCTGCTTAAATTGTACATTATAGTACATAATTTGGTACAAGGTAGTTTCTATCTTTTGTCGAGTTATTTTACATACCTAAGGTATGTTATTTTTCTTTTGATGTTTAAATCATGTTCCCTAAGAATCGTGTGGTGGTTCGAGTTACTAGGAGTACATGGGTAGGAAGGATTTTAAGTTGTTTCCACTCTTACGGGCGACATGACTTATAACTGATTATGTTTTCGTTTTGGATTTAGTCTATGCTATTTTAGCTAGACTATGGATTTCTGTATTCCAAGAGTATTACTATGTTATTTTAATAGATGGAGTTTTGGACTTTATTGTTTATATGGTTAAGAGCTTATGTGAGTAGATGGATTTATGTGTTATATGTTGTATTGATTCTTATAAGTGTCATCATAGGAGGGAGTGCATTGGGGGAAGGGTAATTGTATAAGTATGGTGGCCAACATAGTTATACAAGTACCACAAGTTCAATGGGTTCTCAAGTATGATTGCATGAAAGAGGGTTAGTACATGCTTGTATATGATGAGATGTAGAATTTGGGTATACGTATAATATATGGGATTATGTAATGGCTGCCTATGATATGGCTATTATATTTTTTGTTTTATATGTTTTGGGTTATAGTTGTGTTGTGTGATTATGGGGTCACACGATATGGTTTGGTTTTGGAGGTGGGCTTTATGCCTTGTTGTGGCACGGTGAGATGGTGATTACTCGTATGGAAAAACGAGCGTATAAAGCGATTGATTGACTTGACATGTATGATAACGAGTATGTTTGAGAGATTCGATAGGTATACATATACGGATGTATATATACTAATAGATGTTATGTTATGATTTACGGTCGTTCAGTAGATATTATAACTTGAACGTACCTAGTACTCTCTTGTGTTTAAACAATTTATTAGAGCTCGAGTTTGGTGGAGTTTCAACGAAGTTTTGAATCTTTTGAAGTGTATCTTGTAGCGTATTCTTTGAGTTTCGTATTTCACGTGTACGTTTTAAAATGGTGTTCTTGGTTTTAAGTCTATTGAAATAACTTAGGATTTCTTTTGAAATAATGAAATCTTTTGTGTTGGGTCTTACATTTCTTTTGGTCGGTATATATTGAGAAAAAGGGGGACTTGGAAATCTATTATAGGGTTAGATAGTTGGTTGTATTCGGTAAAATAAGGGTAAGGTGTTGGAGTCGTGTTTGAAACAAGGTGCAACATAAGATTTTTTTATCAACACTTATTTATTTCAAATTCTAAAAGACTTTCTTTAAAATAAAGCGAAGTAAAATTTCCTTCTACTTACATAGTTTATATAATTGGGTTTAACCGATTCACGTCATTTATAATTATTAATACGAGGTTAAATTGAGTTTATGAAGGTTACACATACAATTATATCTTTCATTTAAAAGGGTTGCATAAATCACTAAGTTTATTCTTTAGTTTTTAAAACAACTAGTATAAAATTGTTTCGGTCGTAACTTGTTCGTTTTTAGAGTTTTTTGAGTGATTTAAAAGCCAAAAATTATGTACTCGGAACGTACTTTTCAAATATTCAGAATGTATAGTCATGGGAGGTCAGTGGACTGGCCGAAATTATTGTACAAGTGTCGGGTTAAAGGTTGAGTTTTGAATAGTAGTTTATTTTTATGATTTGGGATGCACGGGATACCTAGTGTTTGTGTCGAGTTTTGAGTTGTCAAGAGGGTTGTTTGTAGAGTTTTTGAGTCACTTAGATGTGGGGAGGTAAAAAAAAAGAAAAAATAAATATATTCTTTTGGAAAAGTCGATCTTTTGCACTGTTTAAATAATATGTCGCGGGGCGTAATATGTTTTGGTTGCTATTGGGTGTTTCTGGGATTATTTTTCGTTGTCATGGGTCATCTTGAATTGATACACGTTTTGGGTTTGATTTTTCTCATGAGTCTCGTGGTTTTTGACTGGTTTTGATTGGTGCACGTGAAATGTCGTTAGTTATCCGTGGGTTTGATTCGTCGATCGTATCTAGTGGATTCAGGATGTATTTTTGGTTACGTATTGATTGGGAACGTTGAGGTAGTCATATGAAAGACTTGGTCGCGCCTACACGCTTAAGTAGGTGACCATGAGAGAACGGTCGGAATACCCTTAGTGGGGAGGAAAGAGGTTCGTAGACGAACTAATGTGGTCATGAGGTCCATTAGGAGTGCCAAGGGAGATGAATAGAGAATTGTGTAATGTATGGATATTGGCACAAGTAACGTGCCATAGAGAGTGTTGGAAGGGGATATGGTTCGTAAGGCATGTATGTTTCTGAAAATTTCCTGAAATTTAGTAGGTTTGCCTATTACTGTGAGGTAGAACCATAAGTAGAACAAGTAGGAGAAGTGAGAGGAGTTGTAGTTAGTGCCTTTCCAAGGAAATTGTTGATGGCATGACTTTAAGAACAAGAGTTGTTAGAAATTGCAACGGATGCAAGGCAAAATTTGAGTTGCTTACTAGTAGGTTGGTTGTGAAAAGCGGTTGAGTGGTCTGATGAGAGGAAGCATTGGTCTTTTAAAATGCGTGTAGAATTTTGCAAGAAGAACGAAGTAGGAATTTATTCGTATTGCCGCTAAGAGAGGGTGCAAGGAGGACATAGTTGAAAGTGCTAAGGATGTTGTATGAACGTTTTGGGTTTATGGTTATGCATTTGGCTTCGCCAAAGCACTAGCGGTTTTCACGGTGTCAATGAACCAAGTGTGCATGAACGTGTATAAACGAGATGTCATCGGGAGCATCGACGACATCTTGATCTACTCAAATCTGAGAAGGAGAGTGAGGCGAATTATGTGTTGGTTTTGGAGTGGAGTTATACGTGAGATTTTCGGGTGTGAGTTTTAGTATTAAGTTTACCATGATGAGTCGTTAGAGATGATGACATATCATGGAACCAGCAAGGGGCGAAGTGAAGAAGGATGAGGAAGCATTTTGGAGGCTGAAGAAGTGGATTGGATAATGAGCCGATCTTGGCATTATCGGAAGGACTGGATGAATTCGCGAAGCATGACGATACGTGGAGCAAGGATTTGGACGCGTACGAGGACGACAAAGAAAGGCGATCGCTTATACGTTACAGGAACTGAAGATTTGGAAGAACTGGATAGACTTAGTTAGTGGAGCTGGACTGTTATATCTGCCTAGAATGCTAGAGGCATTTGGGGTACGAGACGTGGAGAATGATCTATACGGATCATGAACTTCTCCAACACATATTCAATCATCTTGATTGAATATTTGGCAAAGGTGATGGGTGGAGTTAATTGATGAAAGAAAATTGCAAGGCCAAGTACCATCTGGGAAAGGCAAGCATGGTTGATGAGACATGGAATAAGAAGAATGAAGTGAAGCTGAGACGAACTTGAACTATATGGATGACGTATTTGGGTGGTTTGGATAAAGGATGTAGGTTGCACGAGTTGAGTTGTCTAAAGCAGAGAACGCGTCAACATGTATGTTGCGTGGCTTGGACAACCATATGGAGAAAGGGACGTAGACTATACTTCCTACATAGATATGAGTAGCTTAGAAAGGGGTGATGTAAGGATGAAATTGGTGAAAGGGATACATAATGGGGTGGCGGAATAAGTACGACGAGAGTTGGGTGATAGTCGATAGACTGACAAATTCATCTCATATTTCAGGAGGAATGAGAAGTCACGTAGTTGAGAAGTTGGAAGGATTGCGTACGGATGTGATGGAATAGAGGGTTTGCGTAAAAGTTAGCCTAATATGTATAGAATGCCTTATGAAGGATTATGGCAAGGGAAGAGACGATGGGAAGCATCACATTGTGATGTATGGTATGAGTTGAGGAAGAAGAAGGAAGTGTGTATAGAAGCGAAGCATGAATGAAATAGGTCAAGATAGGAACCGAAGGTAAAACTTTGGTAGAGCCTAATGAGTAGATTAAATCACAAAACAGGCTAATGATGTTGTAGTGTGGAAAAGGAAATGGCACTGACCTATACTGATTGTTTGGGAGGCTTAGTATCGATAATCGAATGGATGAGGAGTTATAGGTGTGATGTGCCATAGGGACGAAGGGCTTGGTCTAACTGAGACAAGATGAGGAGCAATATGACCTTGAAGGTATGACATTGTGTGGGTGCTACTAATGAGCTATCCAAAATTAATGGAAGTAGTTGTAGCATGAGAGTGGATGGCAGTTGATAGACTAACTGAGATAACCGTCCTTTTGATGATGTGTATAGATCGTAAGTTGATTTGGATTGGAAGAACTAATGGATATGTGAAAGACCGTCATAGGTCACTTTGTAAGGAAATAGGAATTTTTAAGTAGTTTGGGGTACGGACTAAAGGGAGTTGATGAACATGATTGGATATGAGTATATCCAGCTGACTGGAAAAGGAGGGACAAGTGAGATATTTATACAACCTTAGGAGTTACACTTAGGGCATGAGTGATTGATTTAGAGGGAGTTAGGAAACTCTTTAGCGATGGCTGAGTTTTCATATAATGATAGTTATTATACTAGAAGTCGATAAATGCCATTTGAGGCACTATATGAAAGGATAGGGTGAGTTGTCCCTATTGTGGACTAGAATTGGTAAAAGAGGCTACTAATGTGGTAATGATGTTGTGGAAAGGATGAGAGCAACAAGGGATGCTATGTAGAAAAGGAGGAAACCACTAGAATTAGTGACAAAGTTATGTAGGAAGTTTCACCCATAGTAACGGGTGGAATGTTTTGGTAAAATGGAAGAGTTGATGTAGAGTTTTGTAGGTCCACTGATGATCTTTGGAAAGATCGGACCATTAGCTTATGAGCATAGAATTATTGGGGGAAATGAGTTGTATACATGATACATTTCATGTATTGAGATTGGTAAAGGTTGTTTGAGAATGCATTTTGCATGTACGGTTATTCGGGACTTGTATTAATAAGAGTCTTTGTTTTTATCAAAGAGTCATCTGTGAGATTTATTGACTGTGAGGTCAAGAGTTTGGCAATGAGTTTAATTATTTTTAGTTTGTATATGTGGTATTTTGAAACTTGAACTCAGGTTCACGTGGAAATGAGGGGAGTTCGTTTAGAACAAGTATCCTCATGTGATTTGTTGTTTGTGTGTTTGATCCTACGGAGTAAATCTCGGGAAGAGATTTCTATTAGGAGGGAGTGATGTGACAACCGTGGTTTTGAGGTTCGTCACTTAGTTTTATTTTGTGCTAGTTACGTGCCTTTACGTGTTTATGTGCTTATTGGTGTGTATAGACTGTGGTTTGGATATCGTTTCCGGTACGGGGTACATTGTGAGTGAAACGATGTGTGATGATTTCATGTTCATGAGTTCACATGGTAATGACTATGAAGTGAGATGGTGTTATTTAGTGGTTTTACGTATACATATATGTATTATAGAAAATCGTATTTTTACGATTTACGGTTTAGCATTTAGAGGTCTCTGAGGAGGTAATTAGTCATATGGATATTTTTCGGGATGGTTTAAGTCATTTAGGACTTAGTTATAAAGTTTATTTCAAAATTTGAGATTTTTTTATAAAAGTGTATATTTTACGTCTTTTACGGTAAAACGCGTAAATTTGACTAGTTTTACGGTTTTGAGGTTTTGGAGGCTTTAGGAGCTGAAATAAATTAAGTAAAATTAAGGTAATATTATTAATACCAATATTAATAATAAAAAGAAAAAAAATAATAATAAAAAAGGGGGTGGGGTCGGTTTGGTAGACGCAAGAAGGAAAAAAAGAAAAAGGAAAGTTTGTATTGGGCTTGGACTAGTACATAAGGTGTATTAAAACAATATTAGTGAAAAAAAGACGATTCATAAAAAATAAGGGGAAAAAACGCAGCCATGGGGAGAAAAAAAAAGAGAATAAGAAAATTAGGGTTTTTCAAGATCTTGATCAATTGAAGGTACAATCTTGTTTTAATATTCGTTCTTATTTAATTAAACATGTATACATCAATATATGATGGATTTAGGTTAGGGTTTAATTTAAAAATAGTAAATTAATGTTATATTAATGGTTTTATAATGATTACATAAATTAGGGCTAGTAATTAGTGGGATTAGGGTTAATTAATGAGGTTAATTTTGTTAAACCCGTTTTTAAAAACTGGGCAGAATTTTAAGTCAATTGTTTTGACCATATTGGGAGTTCTACAAACTCTTATTTTACGATCCAAGTATCCCTGAAAAGGTAATTGAATTGGCTTTCCAATGCAAGAAACGAGAACTAAATTGGAGGTCGGTAAGTGGGTCAAAAACAGGTTACAACAGTCGGAGGTCAAAACAGTTTTGAAGTCAGCATGTTTTCTTTTTAAGTTTTGGGTTGTTTGGGGTACTTAGGTTGCATTGGGATCTTCTAACGAACATGAGAGATGGTTTATATATTGTAGTAAGTATCTGCACTTGGGATAAGGTTGTGGTTTAGGGTAAGACCCCCTAATCATAACAAACTTTTTTGTATGTTTAAAATCAGTAAATCTGGAATGACAAAAGTATATATATATATATATATATATATATATATATATATATATATATATATATATATATATATATATATATATATATATATATATATATATATATATATATATATATATATATATATATATATATATATATATATATATATATATATATATATATATCGGGGCCTTAACAGTAGCTTTAAGGTTAGGGCAAGTGGGAGGTGTTAGATAACATATGTAAGGGCATAAATATTCCCTTTACAGAGATCATGGGTATGTTTAAGTGGGCGTTTGGCTTATAGTTTGGAGACCTAAAACTGGGACTGTTTTTGATAAAATGTTAACGGGATGTGTTATGAAGTAAAACGAGTTAAGGGCTTTATAGAGGGGTGTAATGAGATGCTTAGAGCATATATATGAGGTATATATAGGAGAAGGTTAGATTTCCATCATAGGTTGATGAGCCATTTTAGTGTTTGGTTCATGTTTTGATTATGTGTTTTTGGTTGTTAGCTTTTTGCTAGTGCGCGGATGTTTGCGGAAGCTCAATCAGGTGAGTTTCATAGTCCCATGTTTACTAATGATTTTGACTTCCAGATGGGATGGAAGAGACACTGTTTTGATATTTATAAATTATGTTGTGAATGTTTTGTGTTTGGTGATGGACTTGTGTGTGCATACTTATGTGATTAACTGCTAGTTGATTTTTGATTGTTATTATGGTTTGACTTGGTACCAAGGGGATATTGGCAAGGCGGGGCCTTGGGATTGGTTCATAGGTGTTTGGACGCCTATGGGAGTATGGTGTTGGTAAGGCTGGGAGCCTTGGATTTGGATTTGTTTTGGTTGTTTAATCTTGAATATTAGTTGTTATTGCATGTTTGTATCACATTGTCCATATGTTTTTAACTTTTGGTTGTTACTCACGGCTTATGGTTTGTTTTGGCGTTGGAGTCTAAACCTATGACTCTCACCAACATTATGTTGACGTGTTTTAGTGTCTCTTTCAGGTGATATTATGGTTAAGCTAGAGGACATAAGTGGCTAGGATTTGGAGAGCGTAGGAAATGCATTTAGAAGGAGATCCCCGTTCCTTCTTAGTTTACCTTTATGTTTTTTTTATAAATGATACATGTTGGCACCTATATGTTTGTTGGTTTATGTTTATCGTTTGTCTTGGGTAAGTGGTAGGACTGTTACCTACTTACCTAGACTCCTGCATTGTTGAGATATTGTCATGACATTTGTGTCGCGTTTATGACATTATATTTGCATTTTAGTTTTCTCTATAGAGACACCAATTGTTGTGATGATATCCATACGTCGCGCCCCATATTCCGCCATGGTGGGGTGTGACATCTAGGTAAGTAGGTAACAGGTCTACCTCTTACCAAAGACATACAATTAACAAATAACAAACATATAGGTGTCTACAAAGTATCACTTATTCAAACATAAATAAAGACTAAGAGGAAAGGGGTTCCTCCAAATTAAATCCTAAGCCTTCCAGCTAGCCACTCCTATTCTCACGCTTAACCACATTCTCACCTGAAAGAGACACTAAAACACGTCAACATGAAGTTGGTGAGAGTCATATGTTTAGACTCCAACGCCAAGTCAGTTATAAGCCGTGAATAACAACCATTAACAAAAGAACATATGGACAATGTGATACAATTATGTATTAACAACTAGCATTCAAGATTAACCAATCACCACGAATACAAGGCTCCAAGCCTTACCAATAACCACAATTCCAAGGCTCCAAGCCTTACCAATAACCATGGTCCCATAGGCGCCCATACACCTATGAACCAATCCCAAGGCCCCGCCTTGTCAACATCCCCTTGGCACCAAGTCAAACCACAATAACTGAGACGGTACATGTCCCCCGATCAAATCATAAACACAATCAAGAATCACATAGCAGTTAATCACATAAGTGTACGCACAAGTCCATCACAAACCATAAAAGCATTCACAGCATAGTGCCAAAACCATATAGTGCCTCTTCCATCCATCTGGAAATCAAATCATAAAAAGACATGGGACTATGAAACTCACCTAAACAAGCTTCTCCAAGTACCCGCGCTCTAGCACAAATCTAAACACACAAACATATACAATCAAGACATGAACCACATACCAAAATGGCTCATCAATCTATGATGGATATCTAACATTCTCCTACAACTTAACCCCATTTATATTCCATATGAATCTCATTACACCCCTATATAAAGCCCTTAACTTAGTTTAGTTCATAACTCGTCTCGTTAACATTTAACCCAAAATAGTCCCGTTTTTCATACTTCAAACTATTGGTCGAACACCCCCCTTAACCAAAATAACATGCCCTGTAAAAGAAACCATATGCCCTTACATGTGTTATCTAACTCTCCCCTTTGGCCGCAACCTTAAAGCTACTTTTAAGGCCTCCATATATATATATATATATATATATATATATATATATATATATATATATATATATATATATATATATATATATATATATATATATACTTTTACCTATCCAGAATTTACTGATTTTGAACATATGAAAAGTTTGTTATGATCAGAGGGTCTTACACTATCCTAATTGATTAGCCCTCTTTTAGATATCTTATATAACATATAAAATAACTCTCATGTTCGTTTGAGAGTCCAATTGTACTCCTAAGTACCCTAACCACCTTAAAACATTAATTTAAACCCGACTGATTTCAAAACTGTTTTGACCTCCGACTGTTGTAACCTGTTTTTGACCAACTTCCCGACCTCCAATTTAGTTCTCGTTTCTTGCATTTGAAAACCAATTCAATTACCTTTCCATAGTTATAAGATTAGAAAATTAAAAGTTTGTAGAACACAAGATATGATCAAAACAATGGACCAAAAATTCTGCCTAGTTTTTTAATTACGAATTTAATTAAATTAACCTAATTAATTACTCAATACTTAATTAATTACAAGCCCTAATTAATCTAAACATGTTTATAACATTAAATTACAGAATTTATGTTAAACCTAACCCTAGATCCATCATCTATTGATGTTTACATGAATTAGAAACATGATTTGATTAATAAAAACGTAATTAGAACATGATTTTTACCTCTAATCTTCAAGGGATTGATTTTTCTTGAAAACCCTAACCTCCATTGATGTATTTTCGACCCAAAGACTGATATAAGTCGTTCATGTCCCTTAGGGGTCTTAATATATATTAAAACACCTTTCCTAATCCTAATTTAAGGCTAAAACCAAAACTTTCCATATTTTCTAACCCCCTTCCACCAAATCGGCCCATAACCAACCCAAATAACCTTTTTCTTTATTTTTTTATTATTTACTGTAAATTAAATATTAATTAATTACCTTAAATTTAAATTCCTTTAATTTAATTCAGCTCCTAAAGCCTCCAAAAACTCAAAACCGTAAAACTAGTCAAATTTACGCGTATACCGTAAAAGACGTAAAATATACAGTTTTATAAAAACTCTTGAAATATGAAATAAACTAGTTAACTAAGTCATAAATGACTTAAAACCATCCCGAAAAATACTCCCGTGACTAATTACCTAATCCGAGACCTCTAAATGCTAAACCTTAAATCGTAAAAATACGATTTACTATAATACTTATACGTATACGTAAATCACCAAAATAATTCCATTTCATTTCATAGTCACTATATTGTGAGCTCATGATCATGAAATAATCGTTCATCGCTTTACTTAAGATCACTTCGTACTCATAAACGATGTCCAAACCATCCTCATTCACACCAAATAAACACGTAAACACATAAAACACATAGTCACACATAACACCCTAAAAATACGACTAAGTGACGAACCTCAAAACCACGGTTTTCACATCACTCCCTCCTAATAGAAATCTCGTCCAGAGATTTACTCCTTAGATCAAACACACAATCAACAAATCACATGAGGATACTTGTTCTAATTGAACTCCTCTCATTTCCACGTGAAATTTACTTCATGACTCAATTTACTAGATATATTAACCAACAATATTTAAATTCATTCTCAAACTCTTGACTTCACAGCCCATAAATCTCACAAATGACTCTTTGACAAATCGAAGACTCTTATTAACACTAATCCCGAATAACCGTACATGCAAATATGCATTCTCAAACTACATTTCCCAAATCTTAATACATGAAATATATCATGTACACCACTCAATTCCCCAGGTAATTCTATACCCATAAGTTATTGGTCCAATCTTTCCAAAGATCATAAATGGACCTACAAAACTCGACATCAACTTTTCCCTTTTACCAAAACATGTCGCCCATTACTATGGGTGAAACTTCCTACATAACTTTGTCATTAAACTCTAGTGGTTTTCTCCTTTTCAACATATCATCTCTTGTCGCTCTCATCCTTTCCACAAACACCATTATTATATTAGTAGCCTCTTTCACCAATTCTGGTCCACAATAGGGACAACTCACCCCATTTTTCCATATAGTGCCTCAAATGGCAGTTATCGACTTCTAGTATGATAACTATCATTATATGAAAACTCAGACATTGCTAACGAGTTTCCTAACTCCCTCTAAATCAATCACTCATGCCCTCACTATAACTCCTAAGGTTGTATAAATCTGTCACTTGCCCATCCTTTTCCAATTAGCTAGATATACTCATATCCAATCATGTTCATCAACTCCCTTTAGTCCGTACCCTAAACTACTTAAAAAGTCTAATTTCCTTACAAAAGTGACCTATGACGGTCTTTCAGATATCCATTAGTTCATCACAACAAGGCTCTTCCAATCTAAATCAACTTATGATGTATATACATCACCAAAAGGACGGTTATCTCAGTTAGCCCAAGCCCTTCGTCTCCCATGACACCTCCTATCTATAACTCCTCATCCATTTGATTATCGATACTAAGCCTTCCATTAAAATAGTAGAGGTCAGTGCCATTCCCTTTTCCACACTACAACAATATTAGCATGCTTTGTGCTTTAGTGTACTCATTAGGCTATACAAAAGTTTTACCTTCGGTTCCAATCTTTACCTATTTTATTCATGATTCGCGTCTATCAACAGTTCTTTCTTCTTCCTCAACTCATGCCATCCATCATGATGTGATGCTTCCTGTCTATCAAGTCGTCTACACGCCGAAATTACCTAAGTAGCTTCACTTGTTTTCCTTACGACTAATACTCCTACTCCCTCCTAATAGGGATAGATTAGAGTTTCTCGTGATTTCACTCGGATTACACTCTCATCTAAAACCCATATTAGTTTTCATTGTCTAAACCAAGCCATATAATAAATTCTTACATAGGTCTCATAACTCTATTCTTGACATTGCACCTATCATGTGGTACTTTAATCATCAACTTCTAGGGATACTTGGTTCTATCCTTCGAAGGTTCTCCCTAATTCCTTCACTATCATGTCCAACCAAAATTTCATACTCAATTCATCAACTCTATAATCGTTAGTGCATTGGATAATGCATAACTTTCTCTTCCAAAGATCCTTCATAAACACCTTCACTAGACTGACCCTCTAATCACTTCTCCACGAACTTATTCAGCTCAACTTCATTGCTCATCCCTCGATATTGATTGCCACGAAATTCTATCTTTGTGTAGTCACTCGAATCCCCTTGTTACTTCCACGAGTTCTTAATCTCCCATGTTATGTAGTCACTCCATTGGTCGCTCTTTGTAACTCTACTCCGGTACTCGACCTGTCTTTCTTCGTCACGAACCATACGTAGATTCCCATCATAGTGCTTGTCACCTTTCTAGTCCTTGCAACTTCTGTGACTCTTTCGAAATCTCTTGCATTCTTCTTGCAGCCGCCACGTAGTCCTTTCAGCTCCTTGCTTCACGATGTAGCTCTTCACGCACTCCTTCTTGTCTTCATGATGTTACCTAGGAACTTCACACTATGCAATAGCTTCTAACTTCAACTAATCTGCCATAATATTTCTAAAGGTACTTCAACCCCTCAATGACTCACTCTTCCTTACTTGTTGTACTTCACCATTAATCAACTTCCTACCAATCATTCTTTTACATCCATGTTTTCCTTTACATGTCTACTACTACCTTCCCTCCATAACTATACCAATTCCCTTGCGTGTTATTTGCCCAATCTTTCCATTAGTAGAAACTTTCTACTCTACCCTCACATCCGCTGGTATTTTCATCAATCTTCTAATGGTACTTCAACCAACTTCTCATAGCATGACATCTCGTTCCCACGACCAGTCAACCAACTTTACTTACTCCCTTATTCCCGTAACCAATCTAAGTTTCAAAAATCCACAAATCTTAATTATTCCTTCAACACAACCTTTAAAACAAAACACATCTCTGCATTCTAATATCTAACCATAAGTAATACTACCCAACTCTATCCTCTCATCCTAACGTTTCCACAACCGCATAACTAAATCAACCCTGACGTGTACCAAAAGAATTCCAAACGATCGCGCCCCATAATAAATATAGGGTAAACCGAAAGATCAACCATAATGAACCCTAGCCAAAACAACTAAAAACGAAATAATGTAATCCAAAAGATTCAATGGAGTGTGCCAACAACGAAAAATTAGACTCGTCACGGTTAGTATTACCAAATTTTGATACTTTAGAAAATTTTAAACTTTCGCCCCATTTAGTTACTACTCATAAGAACCAAACTTTAATATTACTAAAATCAATCATACTCGTTTTGAACAATAAACTCATCTTTTATCTTCATTATTTTATCAAAGATATCAACTAATTAGTATACTACAATCTTATTCTAACCATTATCTTGTTTACCCATATTAAACTTATTTCACTTGTTATTATGAAACCAATACATGTTTATAAAATACAGTGTTCTTTTTTTCTTTCATTTTATTCTATATTATTATTATTATTATTTTATAAAATCCATTTGGGCTGGTTATAACTAAACTACTACACTTTTACAAGGTGTGATGTTATTATTATCATTACTATAATAAAATCTCCCTTTTTACTCTTTCCGTCTAGTTAAATACTTCTAAAATTTTAACTCCACTTAAGAAAATTGTTGTAAAATTTCTTTACCCCTTTAAAACGTATTATCACATGTTACACAGAAAACTAATCCAATTATTTTCAAGACAAATTTTTTTATGGCTTACTACCACAAACTTTAAAAAAATATGTAAGTCACGATATCATACCATACACTTACAAATTATTTTCAAAACCGTGTTCCTATAATTAGCCACACTTATTTGTAAGAAAATTTAGTAGTTCTCATTAATTAAAATACATACCCGAATGTAGAAACACATCAAAAGACTCAAAACGTCGTTGGAACTCCATCAAACTCCAGCATCATAAAACACGAGCAAACACAAGGTACGTTCAAGTTATAATAACTAGTGAACGACCATATATCATAACTTAACACATACCAGTATATATACATCCACATATATATACCTATTAAATCACCCAAAACATACTCGTTATCATACATGTCAGATCAGTCAATCGTGTCATACACTCGTTTTTCCATACGTGTAATCACCATCTTACCACAAGGCATAAAACACATCACTAAAATCAGTCCATATCGTGTGACCCCATAATCATAAAACATGAGTATAACCCAAAACATATACGACACTCAAAAATAGCCATATGGTAGACAGCCGTTACATAAACCCATATATTATACATATACCCAAAAATCCACATCTCATCATATACAAGCATGTAGTAACCCTCTTTCATGCAATCATACTTGAGAACCCATTGAAGTTGTGGTACTTGTATAACTATGTTGGCCACCATACTTATACAACTACCCTTTTCTCAATGCACTCCCTCCTATGATGACACTTATAAGAATCAATACAACATATATCACATAAATCCATCTACTCACATAAGCTCATAACCACATAAACAATAAGGTCCAAAACTCCATCTATTAAAATAATATAGTCAAACTCTTAGATTACATAAATCCATTGTCTAGCTAAAATAGCATAGAAAAACTCCAACACAACATCATAATCAGTTATAAGTCATGTCGCCCATAAGAGTGGAAACAACTTAAAATCCTCCCTATCCACCTACTCCTAGTAACTCGAATCACCACATAATTCTTAGGGAACATAACTTAAACATCAAAAGAAAAATACTATAAATTAGGTACACCAAATAACTTACAATGGTGAAAGTAATTTATATATCAAAAGCAAAACAGAAATTAACAGGTGACTAATTATGGGCAACTACAATTCAACTCATACTAGTCAAAATTCACAAAAAATAAAATTTAGGAAAATACAATCAAGACCACACGTAATCCTGTGACGCCTATATGAAGGGATCTTTAAGCTATAGACTTGGCTTGGCAACCTAATTCTCTATAACCATTTCTCTGATACCATTCTGTCACACCCCATCATGGCAGAATATGAGGCGCGACGTATGGATATCATCACAACAATAGCGTGTCTATAGAGATAACTAAATGAAACAGAAATATCGTAAATGGTGACACAATGTCATGAAGATATCTCAAACAATGCATGCATCTAGGTAAGTAGGTAACAGGTCTACCTCTTACTAAAGACATACAATTAACAAATAACAAACATATAAGTGTCTACAAAGTATCTCTTATTCAAATACAGATAAAGACTAAGAGGAAAGCGGGTTCCTCCGAATGCAATCCTAAGTTTTCCAGCTAGCCACTCCTATTCTCACGCTTAACCACATTCTCACCTGAAAGAGACACTAAAACACGTCAACATAAAGTTGGTGAGAGTCATAGGTTTAGAATCCAACGCCAAATCAGTTATAAGCTGTGAATAACAACCATTAACAAAAGAACATATGGACAATGTGCTATAATTATGTATTAACAACTAGTATTCAAGATTAACCAATCACCACAAATACAAGGCTCCAAGCCTTACCAATAACCACAATTCCAGGGCTCCAAGCCTTACCAATAACCATGGTCCCATAGGCGCCCATACACCTATGAACCAATCCCAAGACCCCGCCTTGTCAACATCCCCTCATCCAAATCATAAACACAATCAAGAATCACATAGCAGTTAATCACATAAGTGTACACACAAGTCCATCATAAACCATAAAAACATTCACAACATTAGTTACAAAACCATACAGTGCCTCTTCCATCCCATCTGGAAATCAAATCATAAAAAGACATGGGACTATGAAACTCACCTGAAAAAGCTTCTCCAAGTACCCGCGCTCTAGCACAAACGTATACAATCAAGACATGAACCACATACCAAAATGGCTCATCAATCTATGATGGATATCTAACCTTCTCCTACAACTTAACCCCATTTATATGCCATATGAATCTCATTACACCCCTATATAAAGCCCTTAACTTAGTTTAGTTCGTAACTCGTCTCGTTAAGATTTAACCCAAAACAGTCCCGTTTTTCATACTTCAAACTATTGATCGAACACCCCCTTAACCAAAATAACATGCCCTGTAAAAGAAACCATATGCCCTTATATGTGTTATCTAACTCTCCTCTTTGGCCGTAACCTTAAAGCTACTATTAAGGCCTCCATATATATATATATATATATATATATATATATATATATATATATATATATATATATATATATATATATATATATATATATATATATATATATATATATATATATATATATATATATATATATATATATATATATATATATATATATATATATATATATATATATATATATATATATATATATATATATATATATATATATATATATATATATATACTTTTACCTATCCAGAATTTACTGATTTTGAACATATGAAAAGTTTGTTATGATCAGAGGTTCTTACACTATCCCAATTGATTAGCCCTCTTTCAGATATCTTATATAACATATAAACTAACTCTCATGTGCGTTTGAGAGTCCAATTGTACTCCTAAGTACCCTAACCACCTTAGAACATTAATTTAAACCCGACTGATTTCAAAACTGTTTTGACCTCCGACTGTTGTAACCTGTTTTTGACCAACTTACCCACCTCCAATTTAGGTCTCGTTTCTTGCATTTGAAATCCAATTCAATTACCTTTCCAGGGATATAATATTCGAAAATTAAAAGTTTGTAGAACACAAGATATTATCAAAACAATAGACCAAAAATTCTGCCCAGTTTTTTAATTACGAATTTAATTAAATTAACCTAATTAATTACTCAATACTTAATGAATTACAAGCCCTAATTAATCTAAACATGTTTATAACATTAAATTACAGAATTTATGTTAAACCTAACCCTAGATCCATCAGCTATTGATGTTTACATGAATTAGAAACATGATTTAATTAATAAAAACGTAATTAGAACATGATTTTTACCTCTAATCTTCAAGGGATTGATTTTTCTTGAAAACCCTAACCTCCATTGATGTATTTTCGACCCAAAGACTGATATAAGTCATTCATAGCCCTTAGGGGTCTTAATATATATTAAAACACATTTCCTAATCCTAATTTAAGGCCAAAACCAAAACTTTCCATATTTTCTAACCCCCTTTCACCAAATCGACCCATAACCAACCCAAATAGTCTTTTTATTTTTTATTATTTACTCTAAATTAACTATTAATTATTATTACCTTAAATTCCTTTAATTAAATTCAGCTCCTAAAGCTTCCAAAAACTCAAAACCGTAAAACTAGTCAAATTTACGCGTATACCGTAAAAGACATAAAATATACAGTTTTATAAAAACTTTTGAAATATGAAATAAACTAATTAACTAAGTCATAAATGACTTAAAACCATCCTGAAAAATACTCGCGTGACTAATTACCTCATCCGACACCTCTAAATGCTAAACCTTAAATCGTAAAAATACGATTTACTATAATACTTATACGTATACGTAAATCACCAAAATAATTCCATTTCATTTCATAGTCACTATATTGTGAGCTCATGATCATGAAATAACCGTTCATAGATTTACTTAAAAGCACTTCGTACTCATAAACGATGTCCAAACCATCCTCATTCACATCAAATAAACACGTAAACACATAAAACACATAGTCACACATAACACCCTAAAAATACGACTAAATGACGAACCTCAAAACCACGGTTGTCACACCTTAAGTGTTTGATTTACAATCACACTTCACAAATGGTTCTCAGTTCACCTTGTCAAACACACATAAGAACTGGCTCATCCATAAGCAAATGATTTGTGGTAAATACTTCTCAAATCCGTTGATAGCCGGTAGTTTGCTAAAAACTATATGGTTCTAACTCACCATGTTTCGAGACAAAGAGTTGGCTAGTCCTAGACAAACAGTACTGGGTAAAGACATTATCAAATCCGTTGATGGTTGACATTTTACCAAAAATTGTAAGGTTATCAGTACACCTTATTCTTTATGAATAAAGTATTGGCTATTCCAGAGTGTACGGCTAACTGGTAAAGAATAAATCAAATCCATTGATAGCTGATGATTTGCTAAAAATCATGACGCCGATATAGATTGGTTTTTGTTGTTAACTGTTTTGTTTCAGGAATGAAGATGCAAGCACAGGAGTATTAATTTCAGAGATAGATTGAAAAAAGAATACTTAGAAGGTTTGTCTCTTTAAATCAAGAAAAGTAGTTCATGATACAGAGTTCACAGATTTAACTCAAAAAGATAAATATTGTTGGTGCAGAACAAAATGATTGTTCACAAGACACAAGAAGATCATAATTTGAAGACAAAGATGATATTCATGAGATTTAAAGATTATCTTATCAGAAGAAGATCTGCATAAAACTGTTTGCCTACATTTAGTTGGATACATGTACAAGATTACCAAGCTCAATCCAAGTTTGAAGAGAAGACTGAAGACATGTATTTTAATACATTCAGTACAAAGAGAAACAAGAAGAAAACAAGTTGTCATTCTTGTTTAGGGGAGGATTGTTGAGAATTATTTGTAATGTGTCAAGTACCGTTAGTGTAAGTATAAGTACTGTTAGTGTTGGCCAGTACCGTTAGTGTTAACGCGGTACATAGCAAGTACTGTTAGTGTAAGTACAAGTACTGCTATATTGATTAGGACGAATATATCTTTGTAAAAGATATGTCATAGTTATAGTTAGAGTATATCTTATGTGATATACTTAATAGTTTAGAATATTGATATGATATCGTGTGTGATATACTTATCTTTATAGAATATTCTAAAGGTTCTAGGGTTCCTTACTCGATAAAAGGAACATAGGTATGATGAGTCTGTTGTACCTCATTCAAGTCGATTAATAAGAGAATCGAATAGTTAAAAGTAATTCTGTTCTTCTTTGCTTTATAAGTTAGATTCCGCATAACTTATTTGGTTGAGTAAGAGTTCTCAAAGTATTCTGTTTGATTACAAACTATTATACTGATTCTTAGCAGAATATAGATCCATTCAAATGGGATAAACAATTATCATCACTTGATAGACAGTGTCGAGTTTTTTCACTTGCTGAAATCAAATTGGCCACAAATGATTTTGATGATTCACTTGTCATTGGAAAAGGCGGGTTTGGAAAGGTTTATAAAGGTAAATTTGATACATGGGAAGGATTTGTTGATGTTGCAATCCAACGCTCAAATCTTAATTCCAACCAAGGGGCAACCGAGTTCTGGGTAGAGATTCAGATGCTTTCCAAGTTTCGTCATAGTCATATTGTCTCTCTATTAGGATACTGTGAAGAAGTTGGTACACGAGAGATGATTCTGGTTTACGAATACATGCCTAATGGTAGTCTCGACCATTATTTACACAACAATAGATTTAAAACAAGTCATTCTTCTCCACTCACATGGATTCAGATGCTTAATATCTGCATAGGTGCTGCTCGTAGTTTAGACTACCTCCAAAAGCAAAAGTCAAAGAATGTGGTGATAAAAAAAGTCACAGAATGTGGTGATATGGATATGTTTTACCTGCTAAACCAGTACCCGGATGCCAAAAGGGTTAATATGAACCAAAAAATTTAAGTTTAAGGGGTAATCTGGTATTTATTGAAGTCCGTAAGTTTAAGGGGTAATCTGGTATTTATTGAAATGTATTTTGAAGTTTATTAAGGGGTGTTTGGGATTACTTATTAAAAATGAATTATGCGTATTGAAAATGAATAATCAGATAATCAATAATTAGAAAACGTGATTTTAAAAAATAGTGCTTGGATTTGATTATGTTTTTGAAATCGCAATACTCAGATTATCAATTTTTTAGTGTTTGGTAAATCAGATTATTTATTTAATTGATAAGTAAAATGATTAAAATAGATTCATTTTACTTTTTCTCTACTTTGAAAATGAAATAAATAATTCTCCATATAATTTTTCAAAACTCTTTTAAAGTTTTAAAACACAAATAATCACTTTTCTCCATTGATTATCCAAATATTTATTTTAACTTATCTTTATTTTAAAAATAAAATAAATAGATAATCTAATTTCAAACGTAATCCCAAACTCCCCTCAATCAAATAATATATATCAATAACTTGAGTCTTGACCACTTATATACCCTAACAAACCATTATTGGTCAACCATTATTGGTCAAAGAAGAATTTCTGGATCACTTCAGGAACAGATTTGCAAAGCCGGTGGGCCGTTGCCTTTCTCTTGATATCGACTTCCCTATCTCTCTAACTCATGAACAACAATCTGAGCTTGAAGTAGAGATCACCAGGAGGGAGCTCATGGTAGCAGTTTGGGATTGTGGTATAGACAAATCCCCCGGACCAGATGGATTTACATTCGGTTTTTATAGACAGTTCTGGGATCTTATAGAAGAAGACGTGTTCAGGTCCGTCAACTATTTTTTGTTAGTGGAGTTTTTTCCCCGGGTTGCAACTCCTCTTTCATCGCCCTCATTCCCAAAATTCCGAATGCTAATTCGGTTAGTGACTTTCGACCAATTAGCCTTATAGGTAGTCTTTACAAGATCATCACTAAAATATTATCCAATCGCCTTGTTCATGTCATTGACTCCCTCATTCATGAAGTCCAATCAGCGTTTGTTACTGGAAGACAAATCATGGACGACCCATTCATCCTAAATGAGATCATGCAATGGAGCTCGTCAAAGAATAAACAATCCCGCATTTTTAAGGTAGATTTTGAAAAAAGCTTTCGATTCGGTCAGGTGGGATTTTTTGGACCAAGCTTTAGCGAATTTTGGCTTCGGGGACAGATGGCGTAGGTGGATCCAAAGTTGCCTTAATTCGTCGAAAGGATCCATTTTTGTTAACGGCAGCCCCACATCGGAATTTCAATTCTACAAAGGCTTGAAGCAAGGTGATTCTCTCTCGCCTTTCTTGTTCATTCTTGTTATGGAAACTTTACACATCTCTTTCCAGCGAGTTGTGGAGGCAGGTATATTTACTGGTCTTAAACTCAGTAACTCGTTGACCATTTCCCACCTTTTTTCCGCTGATGATGCTGTCTTCATTGGTAAGTGGAATGACAATAATATTCGTACCATTATCAATGTTCTGGAGTGTTTCCATCGGGCCTCTGGTTTAAAGATCAATCTGAGTAAAAGTAAACTCCTCGGGGTCCATGTAAGTAAAGATAAGATCACTCAGGCTGCATTCAAACTTGGGTGTAAGGTTTTAAGCGCTCCCTTCAAATATTTGGGCACTCAGGTTGGAGGCAGCATGCATAGGGTCAACGTTTGGCAAGATATGATTGATAAAGTTAAATGTCGCCTATCCAAATGGAAGATGTATGCCCTTTCCATTGGTGGAAGACTAACCTTATTGAAATCGGTAACGACTTCTATCCCCATTTTTCATATGTCACTCTATAAAGTTCCCATACAGGTCCTCAAGGAGCTTGAAACTCTTAGAAGAGAGTTTTTTCATGGTCACACTCATAAAAGCAAAAAAGCAAGCTGGATCATATGGAGTTCGGTTGTTACTGCTAAAGAGGAAGGAGGTCTCGGCGTGCCAAGCCTATATGCATTAAACCGGGCTCTTATGTTAAAATGGGTTTGAAGATTTATTGTTCACAAAAATTCCTTATGGGCGCGTCTCATTCGTGCTATATATGGTGATGACGGAACCCTTTACTCTACCCCACTGAAAGGAAAGCGTACCTGCTGGCTAAACATCGTGAACGAATGCAAAATCCTTAAAGACCAGGGCATTAATTTTTTTGAGTTTCTGAAACTAAAAGTGGGAGACGGCAACTTAGCAAGTTTTTGGAACGATGACTGGTGTGATCTTGGGGTTTTGAAGCACAAATTCCCTCGCATCTTTGCTCTAGACAGTCTCAAAGAGGTTAGTGTTCGTTCTAAAATTGAAGCTGCTAGTTTGTCTCACTCTTTTCGTCGACAGGCTCGGGGAGGTGCCGAACAAACCCAACTCGCTGATCTCACTACGTCCATGGCAAATATCATTCTTGTTCCTCAGCAGGATAGACACATTTGGACCTTAGAAAAGGATGAGAAGTATTCTGTGGTTTCTTTTAGGAAAATCATAGATAAACACCGATCGACTCAAGTGTCGTCTAAGAAGAGATGGTTAAACTACATACCCTTAAAGGTAAACATTCTTGCATGGAAAATCAAACTTGATGGTTTACCGTCCAGGTTTAATCTTTCTAGACGAGGCATTGACATTATTTCTATTGCCTGCCCTTTATGTGACGAGGGTGTGGAGACTACTACACACTTGTTCTTCAACTGTAACTTAGCGACTCAGCTTTATGACAAAATTTCGAGATGGTTGCATATTTCATGTGTTGATTTCAATTCCTACAATGATTGGTGGACCTAGATAGTTTCGATTCGTCTCCCGGCCAAACTTAAAGAAGTGTTAGAAGGCGTATTCTATACTATGTGGTGGATGCTCTGGAATTTCCGCAACAAGACACTATTTGAGAACAACAAATCTTCAAAGGCGATTCTTTTTGATAATATTGTTTATGTTTCTTTTATTTGGTGTAAAAATAGATGTAAACTGTCATTCAATTGGAATGACTGGTTGAAAAACCCACACCTTATGATTCTGTAATTTTAGCTTCTTGCTAGTGTTTTTAATAATATCGCCGTTCAAAAAAAAATATACCCTAACAAACCCGTCGTAATTGTCACCTTTTTCTTTGAAAATCCTTGGAATAGTTGAAAAAATATTCAAAAAACACGGCTTTAGCCGAATTTAATACAAGAAAAAAAACAATTTTTAGTTATTGATTTAATATATAAAACTTAGATATAGACGTATTGACCTCACATTTATATATATTGGTTAAATGGTTAAAAGTTGAATAACATGGTTAAGCAGAATGAATAAGCTGACTAATATGTATAGTTGACTAGCCAACTTACATAGTCTTAACTACTTTTTTAGTTTTAAGCCATGTCATTCATTTGTCATAACATAACCAACTGAGGTATTAAGGATTATTTTTTGAGAAGTCTCGAGTTCGAGTTTCATTAAATATTTTCAGGAGCTCGAATTAAATAAAAGCCGAAGTAAAATTTATCCCCTAAAAAAAAGTTTGAGACTTGCATATTGCCTAATTAGATGTCACTGTAAGCTCGAATCACTAACTACTAACTCGCCGTTAAAAAAAATTTCATTTGTCATAACATAATCAAATGGTTGAACATGTTATTTGCCATAACATAATCAAATGATTAAACATTACATAATCACATAAATACTAACTTAGAGAGTACTGTGTATTGGTGTATGACACGTTATAAGATCGTTTTTCTTCTATGATACCGTTATAACATGTTAAACTGCATCGTGCTTTGATGTTACAAGGTTCTTAGCTAGAGTGTTGGCGAGTGCTAGAGACATTTTCTTAAAGCCTTAAAATTTTGATTAAGGTTATTATTTATTTTATTACGATGTTATATAGAGTATATGCTAAAATGACGGTAAATAACACAAATCAAAGCTTGTAACCAACGTTTTAAAAATCGGTTTTTATTTGACTCGATTGAGTCATAGAACCATCGTTTAATTGGTTTAATTGGTCTTTTTTGCCAAGATTAGCGTCTGATCATCTGATCAGTTCATAGTTAAATCGATTTAACTGATCGGTTCAACCAGGCTTTAAAACATTGCTTGTAACTGCAGTTTTTAATCTCGTTCAAAGTGAATTGGTCAAATTACAAGTGGTCTCAATAAAGTTTTCGAGTCAAGTGTATAATAAACATTAAAGCTTCTTCTTTACTTTAATTTGTAGGTGCAACTTATTAGTAATTACATATGCTTTTCAATATATAATAGCTTTTGTTTGATAGCTACATTTTAATTTAAAAAAGAAACATGAATCCCCACATGAATTTCGTGCATAAACTAAGAACTTCATGATAACATGTTGTACATTATTAAACCATAAACAAATGTTATTCTCTTTGTTCTTTTGCTAATCAAACCCACAATATGTTCATTCTTGTTCCATTTTCACTCTTCATAACCTTTGTCAACTCTCTCACACACACATTAAATTTACATGCATTCAGAAACCCTAGTTCCCACAACCTCAACCAATAACCATGATCATGATATATCAAGCAACTCTAGGAGTATAAATTCACTTTCTACCACCAAGAATTCTCATGATCATGATTTTGATAATGAAAAAACTCTAAAGGAATTTGATCATGAAGAGATTGTGTTAGAAACTGACCCAGACGACTCTGGCGGTGTTACTGTTATTGAAAATAACCCGCCAGACTCGTTCTGGCTCAGTAACAACAAAGTAAATGATTGGTTAAACCAACACACGTTCATTGAACGTAAAGCTTCGGTTAAGCTAGTACAAGCTTCTCGAAAAACTGATCCGACACAAACCCGGTCTTCTCAACGGTCCGTTTCGTTTAACCAAAAACCTCAAACGACTATAATAGGGTTTAGACAAAAACCGGGTCATATTAATGAAGGAAAACCTAAACCAGATAAACCGGATAGTTTTCGATTGTTTAAGAACCGGTCCTTACCCGGAAAGATGTCCGGTCTACTACAAGTGACCGAGCCAAAGTCTCCGAGGGTTTCGTGTATCGGTCGAGTTGGCTCGATGAGAGGTCGAGCTAGAAGAACCGGGTTTTGGAAGAGTGTTAAAGCAGCTATATTGAACCGGATTCGGATGAATAAGGTGAAGAAAACTACTTGAGACCGGTTTGGACCGGTCGAGTTGTTGGCTGCCAATGAGATAAGACCTCGTTTTTGTTTAATTTTTTGGTTATCTTATTTGTGAATGCCCATGTCATATATTCTCCAATTTTTATTAAATAATTGTATCTTAATGTAAAAATTTAAATATCAGAAATAAGATTTTTGTATCTAATAATCTTATAAAAACTTTTTGAGACACATAATTATTATAGGAGAATCCTCTGTTACAATACAGCAAAAGTAAATGGTTTAAAATCAAGGACAAAACGAGAACGTTTTCGCGATTACACAAAAACGTTATACGGAGTAGATTTTTTTTATATAGTTTTAATTTTATTTTAAAAAATTTATTTCTTTGAAAATGTATTTTAAATGCATTTAATTTATTAAAATATGTTTGTAATATTACGGTTTAAAAGATTTTATATGCAAAAAAAATTTAATCCTGCTCCCGTCTTGTTTAGAATCACGATAACTTTCGGATGGTCCATGCGGCGCCTATTAATATTCGTGGCGTACCACTAACTTTTTTTAAAAGTTTTTCTAATAATGGACCATGTCTATAAAAAATGTGTCACTGATCTTGTTTAATCTAGTAAAAATGCACTTTAGTTTAAATGCATCTTTTGAATTTGTGATGTAGTTAGATTTGTAAACGAATTGAACGTTTAGTGAACTTTTCATGAATTGTTCGCTAAAATGTTCGTTTATTTATTAAATGAACAACTATGAATAAAATTTTACGTTCATTTATTTACATGAACGAACATTAACAAAAGTTACGTCCGCTATGTTTGTGAACATCCGATTATGCGTCTTAACATTCGTTTATGTTCATTATTTGTTTTGTTCGTATATCATATTCTTAACTGTATATTTTTAAAATTGATACATTTAAAAAATATAACACTTATAAAACAAGATGTTATGCATATTTTGATAAATTTTATGTTTTTTTTCTTTGTTCAATTATTTTTTATTGTTTATGTTCGTTTAAAATTGATTTATTTCTTAATAAGCGAACATAAACGAACATGAACAACTTATTTTCTTAATAAACGAACATTAACAAGAAAATATGTCCGTTTAAATGTTTATGTTCGTTTATTTAACCGGTTAAAATTAAATTAAATGAACAAATATGAATAAAATTTTGTTCATTTCGTCTGATTCATTTACAACCCTACATGTGGTTCAATATATCTCTATCTGAAATGTGTGTATGGTTTGGTAAAGAACAAAGTATCAAGGTTATTCTACTTGATGAGATACTGCCCTAACTATTATTAATTTAAAAAAAATGACATTCGAGTAGGTACGGAAAATTTCTTTGGGGTCGTTTGGTTCGCGAACTTAAAAACTTGGTGTTACAATGTTGAAACAAGATGTATTAGAAATACTGGTATTACAAATGATGTGATGTGTTTGGTTAACAAAAATGATAAACTGGTATTCAATAGTGATTGCAGTATTTGACGAAATTGCCCTCAATATCATTTTAGTCTTCTTCTCCATGGCAATATCATCTTAACTGGTCACATTTTCGTTTATGTAATTGTCAAACACAAATAAATATAAAAAAACACCATTATCAACAATTAGAATGACACAAACACATCATTCAAATCAACAAATAATATGACATACTCGTTCAAAACATAAGCAACACAATAGTACAATATAAAACCCAATTAAAATCAATCAAATTCGAATCTCAAAATCATGCTTTTAAATATGCACGAATCAGAAGCAAGAGCGGAAGAAACAAAATCAAAACTATCAAATTATTAAAAGCCAATGAAGTAAATCATATCAAACAAATCAAATCAAATCGAACAAAAAAATAAAAAAATAAAGCCAAAATCGAATCACTTATTAAAGTTATTAAAGTGTTACTCATCAAATTATTCAAGTAGTAAATTCTTGATTGATGAAAAACAATCTTGTATTGAAAGTCCCTAATCAATGCAAGAAACCCTAATCTTAACTTAATCAACACAAGGTATTACTTTTCAAACGTAATCTTATTATTGTATAATAAAGAATTACAAGTGTTATGGATAACACCGTTTGATGACAATGTGTTGTGCACACTTTGAACAACAATAAACCCTAACTTATGAATACAGTCGTAGCTGTTTGATTCACTAAGTTATATGCAATAATGTTCTTAATATCTCAAAGTGTTAAACATTAATGCATGGATACACATCCTATTTATAGTGTTACGAGTTTGACTTAAACAGTACTTGATGGCGACTACACAAGCTTTTACAAGTTCCCACATCAGTCACATGATGTCCTTCTATTCTTGGTAGTCTTCCATTATGCTTTAAGGAAACAGTTGCCAAAACAGTTTCCTTTTTCTTCATAGTCTCGAACACACAAATGGCATGTCCAAAGTGTGCTGAGAGTTATCAGGGTATTGCCACCCCTGTTAACTCTCAACCCCTCAGAGTCCCTGATACATCTTGGCTGTTATCCATCACAGCCAATGAGTATGTCTTCAGGTAATTCTTCGACTTCCCTGACAATGTCTCTGACATGGACTCCTCTGAGGTTGCTCACAGAGACTTGGATCTCTGTGAGTCTTGCGAAACTTTCCTGCCTCCTAGGCACAGGCAAGGGACTATCTAACAGCCTAATTATGTTTAAATCAATGATCAGGGAATCTAACAAGTTTAGATTCCCAACAATCTCCCCCTATTTAAACATAAATAATGCTAGATCTAACTAAGTTAAGGTAAGTGAGTTTAACAGCTTCTTCTTACACATAACAGATCTAAACAAACATACCTCATGATTTTATTAAAACTTAAAAAAAATTACAAGTGCATTACATAAGTAAAATAAAAGATGAAGGTAAAAAGGGTTGTGAACATCTTCAATAGTCATCATTTTTTATTCTTTCTTCAGCTTCAGCCAAGTCTAATCTGTTATCAATTTCATCCTGCAAGGTCTTTGCAAACTTCTTGGAATACTCTGTGTTGATATTGAGACACTTCTTGTGACAGAGTAGCTGAATAGTTGAAGCTAAGCACAGCTCATCTTCCCTTTGAAAAGCATACTGGCAAGCCTTGTTCATGAATGTCATTCCTCTTTCAGGCTCTGTGTATGTCTGACCATCAACAGGGCCAACAATACCATTTGGGAGGATCAAATCCCTGTGCATGCCATCCACTTGAACATCTTCAGTAACAAAAGTTTCATTAACAATTTATGAAATCCTTCTCCTTTTGTTGCCTGTCTTTGGGGGTTCTTGTTCAAAAAGCTGTGGTGGGGGATCAATCTTAAGTTTGGCTGCTGTTTCCTTGATCCAGTTAAACTTGGCCTTCAGAGTTTTAAGAAGAAGAAAATTAGCCTGTCCAGACTTCTTGGCAGCTAAGGCTTCAAGTTCGAACCATTCTGATAACCCAAGTGTCTTTAACCTGAAGTTGTCAAACACATCTGTAACACCCCGAAAATTTGGTAGGTCCCACATGAGTCACAAGAGGGTGCCACGTATAGAAGTTTAGAAAAACTGCAATATAACGGCCGTAATATGACATTTAAACCTGTTTTACCTAATAATCCTTACGGAAAATTTTAAATAAATCAAAGATTTGCGGAAGATTTAATATAAATAGGTCCCAAATTAAAATAAGGTTTCAAAGGAAGCGCATATGCTCCAATTCAAGTCAAAGTTTTACCATAAACACCTAATGGTGAAAGTTGTCCAAAACTTACTCTTTTATGAGATTTACCCATGAATACTACAAAATAAATTTTATGATAATGCAAGCATGACAACAAATAAATACAGAAGCAGCCGAATGTCCGCAGTTCCACGAGCTCTCATCCATGATACTAAGCTTAATTACCTGAGAAATAAACATGTAAACTGTCAACAAAATTGTTGAGTGAATATCATAGGTTTTGTATTGTAAATAACATGGAACACATCATTAGTTTTAGGAAAAAGCATTTATAGCAACACTGTTGATAACTATGGGATCAGCATAGGAATCGGGGTATATTATTGCCTAGTATCATGTAACCGAAGCCTTAACGTATCAATTGGCCCCTAAGAGTAGGTGCTTTTGCCAAACACCTGTAATACTTCAAGTATAATGCGTCACGCAACACAAAGGACGGGGATTGTCAGTCCCAATGGATCCACCCATAACACTCGCGCTTTTTGCAAGTAATGAATAACTAACGGTTCATGAAGGGGACTTATGGCAAGTACTAAGCAATAATATGTATTACATGAATTCAGGATAGCATACCAGTTCTCGAATAGCATACAAGTAAAAAGTAATGAATGTGTTCCACGGATGTGTATTTCTCACCCCGTGGTTTAAGTAAACGTAACATGTAAAAAGGGGGCTATGTACTCACCGTAGTAATCGAATGCCAATGATCAAGGAAAATATATATTTCTCAAGGATGACCACTCAACGATTGCAATGATCTAGACAAGACATGGAAAATATATGCGAGTTACTATTTGTATGAGAATACTTGAGTTAAATAAAAGATTTATGATCTATCTCATGATATATTTGAAGGCTTCATGCCTTTGAACATGTTTGACACTTTTAACAAAGTCTATGTTGAACCAAAATACTCTTTTTCAAGTGTATGCACGATAAACACAACACTTTTCACTTATAAACGTTTTACGGTCCATGGTGATCACTATGGCTTGCAAGCTTGCTCTAATTTGTTAATCTCTTGTTCTTTTGACTTAACCAACCTTAATTTACTGTAATTACATGCCCTTAGGTATTTAGAACAATAAACCTCACTTGCCTAAACTCTAAATCAATGTTTAACTAGTTTTCCCAATACATACTTGCTCCAAAAACCAAGATTCTGGAATAGGTCATTTTGTAAAAATCATAACTAAAAATCTACAAAAGCTACAGAGGTGAGACACCCATCAAAATTTCACAAATTTTATAAGCTTTCCAGAAATCTAAACTAGACCTTCTAAAAGTTTTCCAATCACTGAGAACCTGCATTTTAGTGACAGCCAACATTTCAGACTTTGCGAAGACAGTTTTGACTCTAGCCGTAAAAATCACAATTAAATAACCACAATAGCTTTTATAAAAATTCCAATTGGAGATGATCCATTTTTGACCATATTACTGATGTAAAATGTCAAAGTACCCATTATAAACTTTTACCAAAGGTTACTCACACGTTTTTAACCATACACCCATTTTCGACCCGTTTTAGTAAAAAGGGCGCCATTTACTCATCCGGACACTTCCATTGGATGGCCAACTCGACACATGTACTACATTCAAAATCCCATCCATTTTCAAAGGTGTTTGGACCTGTAGGTTTCTAAAAATTCGGGCATGACCTGTAGAAAAACAGCAACTTTTCCAAACACATTTTTGGTTCCTAAATCACTACCTCATTATCAAAATCAATTCACAAACCCTAAACAAGCCCTAATTAATCACCACCAACATATATATGATTTAAAATCAGTAGGTTTCATATATATAAACCATTTTTAAACAATTATATCAATAACCCATTTAAGCAAATCAATAAAAACGAATTAAGCCATGAAATAATTAAGAGAAAGGGGTTTAGATTGTACCCAACACTTTAGTAATTGAAATAGATGATTCAAGACTCAAAACCCATATGGGTTTGAGATTAGGCCGCGGCTAGGAGACCCCAACAAGACACCAAAGTCGTTTTTGATTGAACCCACTTGTTTTCTTGCTTAAATCCTTGTAAAAACACCTTAATAACCCATTTGTAACATCAAAATCTTCACAAAATTCGTATTTTTTAAAAGTGATGCATGTAGGGTTTTGTTTATATCAATATGTAGAGGTTTTCAAGGGGTTTAAGATGGTGTATTTAGTTTATGGATTTGAGGATTGGAAGTAGGTGAAAATGGTGGAAGAAGAGGTGGTGGTGGCGTCACATATGGAGAGGGAGATGGTGAAAACTTGTTCACTGTATGTTTTTTTTTGTTTGTACAGGTCAACACATTTTGTACATATTTTTATTTATTTATTTATTTTGTAGTGTTTAAGTAGGAGGGTGTTTGGTATTTGGTTTTGTTGGAGCTTAAACCATTTAAAGAGGGTGTTTGGTTTAGAGTTTTGTTTATAAATTAGTGTAAGTAAATTATTATTATTATTTTTTTTGTAAATGATGTAAAAATATTGTAAGTAAAAATTTTACATATGGTTAACTTGATAGATGCATATGGTTCGTTGGTTGTTCTTGGTCCCTAGCCCGACATTGGATAAAAATGTAACTTGAAATGACGAAACTCGCATAAATCTTGTTAAACATGTGAAATGATAAAATTTCATGATCGAATAAACTTTTACGGACACGTGGCTTCCTTGATCATTAAAATGGATAATCATTACTAAACGGTGAATATTGCGAAATAAATCGATTCAGTCAACTAAAATAATACGAAATTATTATTTTATTGAAAATATGAGTTTATCGGATAAAATAATACCTCAGAAATTACGGGTTCTCACAGTCGACCCCTCTAAAGGAACTCTGGTCCCTCAGAGTTCAACTGGAGAAAGAAAAAGATGAGGAAGTCTTCAATGAAAACTAGGGTCACATGTCAAGTTAGTAATTCGCAAACTATGTTCATCACGTCCATGAACTCTGTAAGGCGTTCGTAAAACTACACGGTATCACAAAAAATTCAAAATGTTCGTAACGGGTACAAAAAGGCAGTTTCAGATACATCACTTTCATGAACTCGCAAACACTCATTCAGCTTCCAACGGAGTCAAGTAGTACGGCGATTCAGAAACAAGATAAGTTTCGACTTCAACTTTGCACGCAGGAGGTTATCAGGAAAAATCACGAACGAAACGGATATTGTCTAGACGCTTTTCAGCGGATTTAGCACATCGAAGAGGTTTTAGGTCGTCCACCGGTTGTTCACCGTGGAGTCCCAAGATTGCAATCGAAGGTAAAGGAATACGTAATATCGTTCAAAACAAACAATGACCGCACGATGGGTCACAAACCAATCCATACCCACGATGACATCAAAGTTGCCAAGCCGTGTGGGCAGGAGGTCAAAAGAAAACAGGTGACCACGCAGGTCAAGCGTACAATGACGTAAAACAGAATTGAAGGCAACAGTGTCAGCGGTACAGTATCGGTGGCCAAGAAGGTAATTAGAAAACAGATAAAATGTACGATAAGAGATTAGAATAAGCTAAAACGAGAAAACACGAATTACGTAAACAGTGAAACCCAGACACATGCATTATAAAAAGGTAAACACACGATACGAATTAAAATTGGCGTTGAAGATACAAATCACTTCGGTCTAGTTCAATTATAGTAATAATGCCTGAATTCATAATGACTTTTAAAAAAACTTGGTGATTATAAGTAAGATCGGTAACAATAAAATTTAATCATTTCCAAAACATAATTAGAATAAGTTTTAGTATGACTTTAGTCCTTTATAAAGAAATTGTAGGATGTATGTATGAGACTGAGATTTGAAATCCAGGTTTAAGATTGCAATTGTAGAAAGTCCATTTTCAGATTCTGAAAAGCAAATCACCGAAAAGAAAAACGTCCTCTTTCTAGTTTTAACCGATATTGGTAAGGTATAATTGAAACTGGTTGAAATAACGTATATATATATTTCTTTTTATAAGAAATCCATGCCTTCCAAAACAATAGTCTTATATCATACGAAGAAAGTGTATAATTCCACTTCTCAGATGTAAAAAGTCATTTTAGTAGTTTGAATATTTGTGAAGATTTTGTAAATTCTTATGAAACTTGTGAAGAAAAGAAATCTTCGAAATTTTCGTAGGTACAATCAGTGCATCAAAAGTAAGCAAGTACACTCTCGAATTTCCACAAGTAATAAGGTAGAAACAGAGTAAGAATAATGAACACAAGTTGCATAATGCACAAACAATAAGATATTGCACAATTTAAAAGTCGTATGGATCTTGAAGCAAAGATACAATACATGTGTCGACGATAAGACGGCGAAAACCACCAAGTACATCATCAAGTCGTCCAATCATAAAACGGGAAAAATTTACACATAGAGTTCGCGAAGATCGATACACATTCGAGGGATAGTAGAGTTCATTCAGGATTATCCAAGTCAAGGGGAAAAAGAAAATAATGTTTAAGGTGACGGTGGTCAAGTATGGATACACATACAATTGGTAAATTCGTTCGAGTAAGGATATGGGCACATATGCAGATGTCTCATGATAGAATTAAGTGCAAACCCCATCAAGATTGTGTTTTTTTTTTTTTTTTTTTTTTTTGTGGTGACTACTATTCAACCGTGCATGGCTCCATCTAAATTATACACAGGCGCGCAACTATGAATAATTTAGGCGCAGCAATGCAATGCTCAGCTTCG
Source organism: Glebionis coronaria (assembly GCA_025667525.1). Lineage (NCBI taxonomy): Eukaryota > Viridiplantae > Streptophyta > Magnoliopsida > Asterales > Asteraceae > Glebionis > Glebionis coronaria. Next base: position 46,002,034 of record CM046875.1, read on the forward strand.
TCAACCCCTTTTTTTTTTTATTTATTTATTATAATTCAATGTATAAATCATAATGTTCATAGAATAGAAATCAAACAATCTTTTTGAAGATCTTTCATAATAGAGTAGTTATTTAATTCCCCGGAAAATCTGTAGACAGTTTTAAACGGATAATCATTTATTAAAGCTCAAGTGAAATGTTTCGTAAAATGATAGCAGAGTTAAGTTTTCCTTAGACAGAATTAAATATACTTGGTGAAACAGTAATATGTTACATTCTCTAGGGTGACATCATATTCACTTTGTAAAACACTGAGTGGGTTGCACAAGAATATCAAAAGGGTAGTTCACAAAAGAATGGTTGAATGAATCACAATCCGATAGAATCTTTGGAGAGGTTTAATCAGAAACATCATGAAATAGAGGGTATCAATGGCGATAGAATACGAAGAGGAGAATTGTCAATCACGGCTTCAAGCGATAGAGAGCGAATGGCAATACACAAGTCAACACAAGGGTTCAGTCAGAATTTGCATAACAAGATATTTCAGATCCATGAACGAGAAGGTTTAGACAAGAAGGACACAAGGATAGAAATACAGGAGTTCAAGGCAATGTGATAGAAATCGTAATTCAAGTAATAGTAAACCGAAGAGATGATAGAATTCAAGAACATAGTAGTAATCCAAAATGCAATTGTAGAAGTCAAGAATGCAATGACAGAGATCAAGAGTATAATAGTAGAATCGAAAATACAATAGAAATCATGTATGCAGTAGTAATATGAGAATTCAATAGAAACCAATAATGCGATAGTAGTCAAGAGTTCAATAGAAATCAAGAGTGCAATGGAAATCAGTACGGTGTTCAATAGAAATCAAGAACGTAACAGAAATCCAAGGAAGTGGTAAGTAAATCAAGAAAGCTCGAAGAAATCAAGTAAATGGACCAGCAGACGAATGATCGCCGGTCAAAAAAAAAAGAATCGATGTCCTAAAAAAGGTTGTCCAATATGTCACGTCCAAATTGTACCATTGTTCATGAAAATTTTTAATTTTCGAAGGGTTTCCAATTTTTTTGAAAGTATCTATTGTAGGGAAGTTTTCAATTTTGGAAAGTCTAAAAAGATAAAGGAGTTTACATTGTCTCGTAAAGATGAATTTCAATTTCGTTTGTATGAGTACCGTCTTTATGCTTAAATATCGTTTTAAATAACCTTTTAGTTGTAGCCAAGATTTGCAATTCAATAGAAGATGACCAAATTTCCCCTTTCACGGGTATGCAAATATTTGCAGGGGTATGCGAAACTACATTTTCATTATTAAGAAAAACACATAATAACTTTGAATTTTAGACCAGTTAACAACGTTTTTTTTTTACTCAACAAGCCACGTTGGGGAAGTAAAACGATCCAACGAATAACTTTTCAGTTTTACACGAAACCCGAATATTTACAGAAAATGACGAAAATGTCCCCACATCAGATCTGATGGAAACATACATAAAATGAAATTATATATTGTTCTTTAGATTTTTGACACGTTAACACGCATTTTAGACTACGATTTTCTCGCGGTAAGCTAATCACGGCATTCTGAACAACTTTCATGTTTCGCCGGAAGGCCGAAACAGATTCTAAAGTGCTCGAAATAACCGCTCAAAACTGCACCAGCAACTAATTTAACGTAATAGCTGAATTTTTATATGAAATTTCAAAAATTGAATCGGCTCTAAAATGTTCGTTTTTAGGAGTTAGAAGTCCTATTTTATGTCAAAACGATCGTCTAAATAAGATTTATATACCCATTAAATAAAAATAAAGATTTTTAAAAATCTAGGACTTCGTTTTTCGCGATAAAGTTTCTGCAGCCATAAATTTTTCGCAATTGCTGTTTGGAAAATATACGATTTTCAAATTTTCAAATGGCCGCAAAATATTCATTTTTAAGGGTTACAAATCGTGCCATATATCAAAACGTTCGTAAAAACGATCCTTATCGTAATTCCAAGGGTAAAACTAGTTTCAATAACCTTAGCACGACCAAATTAAGCTCGCAAATTTTATGTATTAAACATATTTTTCGAGACATCAAAAAGTCTCAACCAAACACTAATTTATTTGTTACATATGTCACGAAAACATCCCAATTTGTTTAACTTAGTATACTAACGCCTTTTTAAGGTGATAATTAGTGTCTAGCGTATCTCATGAAACTTAAATTGTCAAAGGATAATTAATCCAAACGGACCTTATGGAATTTTCATAAAATTATTTCAAGAAAACCACCATGTGAGAATATGGTAACGATGCATAATGTAATCAAGTTCAAATATTAAAATGTAGGTGTTCAACAGTGTTTCAAGTCATGTAGTAAGAAATCAAGTTTAGTAAACGTTTTAGTTACAATTATGTAGTAAAATCATAGTACAATCGACGGACATATCTTAGGCGAGGAGGTCGTAAGACAACGATGACGATTCAGGAATATAGCTAAATGTTATAATTCAAAATAGGGAAAATTAAATACGCAAACTCGAGGAATGCTCAAGCGTCATGCAATCAAAACCCGGAGGATTAACAAAAAGAGTATGGAAACTCATGATAGAGTTTGGTACGGTACCAAAAGTAAATTTCAAAATGTGTCAAAAGAACACGATGACGCTCCAAAGCAATGCCACAACATGAAGTCGGAGAAATAAATGAATAAGTTGGTCCATAAACCAATAGACGGAACCGCACAACACCCAAAGTGTTATACGAACGGTAACATAAAAAGGATCAAGTAGAGGGATATGAAATCCAAAAAGAATTTGATACGATCAAAATTCTTCCAAGGCTTTAAGCCAAAATTGACCAAGCCAATGATGGTCAATAAAATCCTCATGATTAACAATGATCAAAGCAAATACGGCGCGTGAGGATACGAAAGTAGAGTAACGAGTACTGTAGTAACATATAAATCTCAAAGTAAATCAATGTAAATGTAATTCAAGTAGTAATGCAATACGTAATCAGTGTAATAATCTCAAGGTAAAAGCAATACAAGTAGTAATCAAGTAAGTAAGGATTAGAGAGTTACCCGTGGATGCTGACAATTCTTGACACATTCTGTATTTGACACTAAGACTCAAGAAATCATTTGAAAACTTTTTATGGTTATAGACCAAGTTTTAAAAGACTCTTAGTTCACTATAACCGAAGCTCTGATACCAACTGTAACACCCCGAAAATTTGGTAGGTCCCACATGAGTCACAAGAGGGTGCCACGTATAGAAGTTTAGAAAAACTGCAATATAACGGCCGTAATATGACATTTAAACCTGTTTTACCTAATAATCCTTACGGAAAATTTTAAATAAATCAAAGATTTGCGGAAGATTTAATATAAATAGGTCCCAAATTAAAATAAGGTTTCAAAGGAAGCGCATATGCTCCAATTCAAGTCAAAGTTTTACCATAAACACCTAATGGTGAAAGTTGTCCAAAACTTACTCTTTTATGAGATTTACCCATGAATACTACAAAATAAATTTTATGATAATGCAAGCATGACAATAAATAAATACAGAAGCAGCCGAATGTCCGCAGTTCCACGAGCTCCCATCCATGATACTAAGCTTAATTACCTGAGAAATAAACATGTAAACTGTCAACAAAATTGTTGAGTGAATATCATAGGTTTTGTATTGTAAATAACATGGAACACATCATTAGTTTTAGGAAAAAGCATTTATAGCAACACTGTTGATAACTATGGGATCATCATAGGAATCGCGCTATATTATTGCCTAGTATCATGTAACCGAAGCCTTAACGTATCAATTGGCCCCTAAGAGTAGGTGCTTTTGCCAAACACCTGTAATACTTCAAGTATAATGCGTCACGCAACACAAAGGACGGGGATTGTCAGTCCCGATGGATCCACCCATAACACTCGCGCTTTTTGCAAGTAATGAATAACTAACGGTTCATGAAGGGGACTTATGGCAAGTACTAAGCAATAATATGTATTACATGAATTCAGGATAGCATACCAGTTCTCGAATAGCATACAAGTAAAAAGTAATGAATGTGTTCCACGGATGTGTATTTCTCACCCCGTGGTTTAAGTAAACGTAACATGTAAAAAGGGGGCTATGTACTCACCGTAGTAATCGAATGCCAATGATCAAGGAAAATATATATTTCTCAAGGATGACCACTCAACGATTGCAATGATCTAGACAAGACATGGAAAATATATGCGAGTTACTATTTGTATGAGAATACTTGAGTTAAATAAAAGATTTATGATCTATCTCATGATATATTTGAAGGCTTCATGCCTTTGAACATGTTTGACACTTTTAACAAAGTCTATGTTGAACCAAAATACTCTTTTTCAAGTGTATGCACGATAAACACAACACTTTTCACTTATAAACGTTTTACGGTCCATGGTGATCACTATGGCTTGCAAGCTTGCTCTAATTTGTTAATCTCTTGTTCTTTTGACTTAACCAACCTTAAGTTACTGTAATTACATGCCCTTAGGTGTTTAGAACAATAAACCTCACTTGCCTAAACTCTAAATCAATGTTTAACTAGTTTTCCCAATACATACTTGCTCCAAAAACCAAGATTCTGGAATAGGTCATTTTGTAAAAATCATAACTAAAAATATACAAAAGCTACAGAGGTGAGACACCCATCAAAATTTCACAAATTTTATAAGCTTTCCAGAAATCTAAACTAGACCTTTTAAAAGTTTTCCAATCACGGAGAACCTGCATTTTAGTGACAGCCAACATTTCAGACTTTGCGAAGACAGTTTTGACTCTAGCCGTAAAAATCACAATTAAATAACCACAATAGCTTTTATAAAAATTCCAATTGGAGATGATCCATTTTTGACCATATTACTGATGTAAAATGTCAAAGTACCCATTATAAACTTTTACCAAAGGTTACTCACACGTTTTTAACCATACACCCATTTTCGACCCATTTTAGTAAAAAGGGCGCCATTTACTCATCCGGACACTTCCATTGGATGGACAACTCGACACATGTACTACATTCAAAATCCCATCCATTTTCAAAGGTGTTTGGACCTGTAGGTTTCTAAAAATTCGGGCATGACCTGTAGAAAAACAGCAACTTTTCCAAACACATTTTTGGTTCCTAAATCACTACCTCATTATCAAAATCAATTCACAAACCCTAAACAAGCCCTAATTAATCACCACCAACATATATATGATTTAAAATCAGTAGGTTTCATCTATATAAACCATTTTTAAACAATTATATCAATAACCCATTTAAGCAAATCAATAAAAACGAATTAAGCCATGAAATAATTAAGAGAAAGGGGTTTAGATTGTACCCAACACTTTAGTAATTGAAATAGATGATTCAAGACTCAAAACCCATATGGGTTTGAGATTAGGCCGCGGCTAGGAGACCCCAACAAGACACCAAAGTCGTTTTTGATTGAACCCACTTATTTTCTTGCTTAAATCCTTGTAAAAACACCTTAATAACCCATTTGTAACATCAAAATCTTCACAAAATTCGTATTTTTTAAAAGTGATGCATGTAGGGTTTTGTTTATATCAATATGTAGAGGTTTTCAAGGGGTTTAAGATGGTGTATTTAGTTTATGGATTTGAGGATTGGAAGTAGGTGAAAATGGTGGAAGAAGAGGTGGTGGTGGCGTCACATATGGAGAGGGAGATGGTGAAAACTTGTTCACTGTATGTTTTTTTTTTGTTTGTACAGGTCAACACATTTTGTACATATTTTTATTTATTTATTTATTTTGTAGTGTTTAAGTAGGAGGGTGTTTGGTATTTGGTTTTGTTGGAGCTTAAACCATTTAAAGAGGGTGTTTGGTTTAGAGTTTTGTTTATAAATTAGTGTAAGTAAATTATTATTATTATTTTTTTTGTAAATGATGTAAAAATATTGTAAGTAAAATTTTTACATATGGTTAACTTGATAGATGCATATGGTTCGTTGGTTGTTCTTGGTCCCTAGCCCGACATTGGATAAAAATGTAACTTGAAATGACGAAACTCGCATAAATCTTGTTAAACATGTGAAATGATAAAATTTCATGATCGAATAAACTTTTACGGACACGTGGCTTCCTTGATCATTAAAATGGATAATCATTACTAAACGGTGAATATTGCGAAATAAATCGATTCAGTCAACTAAAATAATACGAAATTATTATTTTATTGAAAATATGAGTTTATCGGATAAAATAATACCTCAGAAATTACGGGTTCTCACAACATCCATATTTCTCTGTTGGTTTTCCCTCCATAAGATCATCTGTGGGGTGTTTGTGGATTTATGAATGGTGTATTTAAACTTGGTTATCTTGCCAGAAGCATATCTGTTATTCACGCAGGCATCATAGTCAGCTTTGACTTTCCTTAAGGCCTCAGCGCGTTTTACTTCCATTTCCCTCAACCTTTGTTTTTGTTTTTCCCTTTCAGGTGGTGTCATCTTCCTCAGAGTAGCTTCATTTAATTCTTTGGCTGTCTTGAGTTCATTTAATCTTTTGAATTCTTCAGCCTGTTGCTCTATTTCTTCAGGGGTCAAAGGAATCTCATCGGAAGGTGTAAAGGTTGAGAACTGGGAAAGGTCTGTGGTGGATCCTCCTGTCTCTAGCATCGCAGCTATCTTCTTAAGTTTGGTATCTGTGTCAACCAAAACCATCTCTTTTCCTTTCTTCGAGACAGAGGACTCCACACTTATGTTTTTCAAAACATCAGCTCTTTTGATAAACGCTGTCTGAGCCTGAGTTTGAATAGCTTTGGGGAGAGAGCTAACAGTGAATTTTAATTTCTTGGCAGCTGGCTCATCATCATCCTCAGGCTTGCTGGTGTTAACCAAAACCAGAGACTTTGATGAGTCAGCTCCATCTTGAGTTTGTTGCTCCCCCTGAGTATTATCCTCATCATCAGGTATTATAGTAGGTGTGATGACTTGGAGAGGAACAGGTGTGATGGTGGGGTTAGCTGATGATGAGCCTTGTTCAGCAGATGCAAGGCTGAGTGTTGTATTCTTCTCCCCCTCACGTTTATCCTTACTTCGCAGATGTTTGGATGAACGTGCTTGAAAACGTCTTGCAATCTGCTCCATAGAGGCAACCATAGCACGTTGTCTTTTTCTTGAAGCCCTGGCAATCTTCAGCAGGAGGTTGGCATTTGCATTAGTATTTGCCTGAACACGCCTGACAATAAAGTTAGCATGGTTGTATTGCCTGGTGCGAACAGCATGAAAGTGCCTGTGCATGGTGAGTTCATGTTCATGGAACATAGCAGGGACGGCTGAGTCAATGGCATCCTTTATTCTTGTTGAAAGATGACCGAGTCCCTGGGCTACACCTCTTCTTACACCATCCTGAATTGGCTCAGTGACAGCCTCAGTCACAGCCTTTTTGATGATGCCTGGAAATGTCACAGTGAAGTTGTGCATTTCAGATTTGATCACATCCAGCTTCCTTGATAAGCACTCAATATCTGATTGATGATGAAAAGGCTGAAGATTCTTGATATTGAGGATTTGCTGAGCATAGTCATCCCCCTTGGTAATAAGTCAAAGTTGGTCTGGGCAGGATGATCAAACAAGAGAAATTCTGCTGTTGGATCATAAGCTAGAGATTGGAAAACTGTTGTCGTGGATGTAGCAGAGTTGGGAGTATCAACAGCATCCTTGGGAGGAGAAGTTTTGTCACCAGCTGGTGTAGACACATCTGTTTCTTTAGGAGGAGAGACAGACAGTTGGTCTTCCTCATCTTCTTCATCCTCTTCATCGAACATTCCTTCAGGGAATTCATCTTCAGGCATGGGCTCAATACCAGAGATAGAATCCTCTAATGAGAGCATTTCTTCATCAGCATTTAACAGAGGCTCTTCATCATTGGTTTTGTCTTGAGTACATGTATCAGCCTCCTTTTCTTGTTGTACCTGAGACTCGATGACTGGCTGTACAATTTCAGCCTACAAATTTGTTGTAATTAGTAACAGGGAAAAATATGAGGGGAATGGTCGCCATTTCGCTATCCCAGAGAGGCTGAGGGTGATTACTCAGCCACTCCAAAGGATAAATCCTTGGGATTCTTTTAAGTGTGAAAAATAAGGTTAAGGATCGCCATTCGCTGCCCCTAGGAAAGCTGAGTGTGATTATTCAGCCCCCCCCAAAAGGTAAAAACCTTTGGGACTCTTTTAATTGTGAAACATATGTTGTTTATGGATCGCCAGTCGCTGTCCCTAGGAAAGCTGAGTGTGATTATTCAGCCCCCCAAAAGGTTAAAACCTTTGGGACTCTTTTATGAGTGAAACATATGTGGTTGTAGGTCGCCTGTTACGCTACCCCTAGGAAAGCTGAGGGTGATGATTCAGCTCCCCCTGAAAGGATAAATCCTTTGGGACTCTTTTAAGGAGGGAACCAAGAGGCTGTGTGAAGTACAGCTGATCAAGGTTGAGACATTAGTGTATTCAGGTTGTTGTTATCCTGAATACTGTCTAGAGGGCAGGGTCATTGGGGTGCTTTATAAACACAAATGAATCATTCCCTGGTGCAAAGACAGGGTGTACAGAAGTCTTAAAGGATTCTAAGTGTATTGACAGACTTCTATGGGTCGAGGATTACCCTAACTTCACCACTCTCTCCTACAGACAAATGAGAGTGGCTGCTTGTGAACCTCTAAAAATGTACACTGATTACCTGTGAGATATCAGCTTGATCAGGCTGGTTTCCTGTCGTCTCAGCTGACTTTGAGACACTAGACGCCTGTTGTTTGTCAGCCAAAGAATCCGAATCCACAAGAGTATCTGGACCAGAGGAGGTGTCAGTCTTCTTTCCCTTGGCCTTAGTAACAGCTTTGGAGTGGGAAGAAGAGGGGATTTTCTTCTTCTTAGGTTGTTGGCCAGATGAAGCCTTGGACTTAGTAGTGTGCTGCCCAGAGGTCAAAGACATAGACTTGCCAGCAACACTAGAAGTATTCACCTTCTCAGAGGAAGGGAGCAAGGGCTTCTCAGCGTTTGGTACTTGGTTGGCCACATTCAGCATATGGGCGGTGACAGGGACATCTTCAGCTCCTATTTCCTTGTAGATGGCGCCTGTGATGCGATAGGGCTTAAGAGCAGTCAAGGCCTTGTTGTGGTAGTTATCTCCCAGCAGGCTTTCAAAGATCAGAGACAGGAAGCGCACATAACAGATATTCTTTTCTCTGACCTGATTCCTTCCCTTCAGCTGTTCTACCAGGTTTGAGAAGAGAATGCTTCCAACGTCAACATCAGCTCCCCAAATTAATCCATAAACAATAGCCTGATGGTTGAAAGACATCTGATCCTGTGATCCCTGCATTCCTCCCAGGGACTTAACAATGTGGGTGAAGAGGACACGCCACATAGGAGTGAAATACTTAATCTTCAGAGGGGATTTGGCGAGGACCTCAGCTGGTGTAAGTGCAGGGTTAATGTCATGGCAAGGGTTGAGTGTGGCCAGGGCTTCCTTGACAGCCTTTTTGTCAACTACCTTCAGGCATTCATCTCCATGTTTTAATCCGGCCACACTTGAAAAGTCTTTAAGGGAGAAGGCGAAAGGGTGTTCATTGCATGAAAGGTTAAAGGTTATGGTGTCTTCTACCACTTCAGCAGAATACCAGAATTCCCTAAGGTATTCTTGGTAAAAGGTGGATGGGGATTTGGTGAAGGCTTCATTTAGGTCACAATTCTGCATGAAATTTACCAGATCTGAATAGGTGCTGTTTGGTGCCTTAATCCATCCAATGGCGTTGTTGGAGGCGAGGATGCTCTCGTTGATCTCGAAATTAACATTTGAAGCTTTGGGAACTGAAAACGCCATGGATTTGAGGTTGAAGGTGAAAGAAAATGGCGGATGGTTAAGAGAGATAAGAACTTAGAGAGAGAAGTAGATTTTAGAATGGTGGTGGGTGAGAAGAGAAAGGAGACAATATATATTCAAACTTAAGTGAACAGTTATTCAACCGTATTAAATGCAAGGTGCGAAAATGACTGCTCAAGTGGGTCCCCTTGACCTTTCAAAAAGTTTGTCTCCTCGTTATCCGAAAAAATAAATGATTAAATATTTGAGAATGTTTTTTGCATTTACTTGGAAAGTAACTACCTAGTTTCATGTGAAAAACATTTAATATAGAATCAATCATTTAATGAACACATTTAATATCAAGCCACAGGCTTTGAGATATTGAGCATCCCTAGCTCAGCAACTAGCCTGTTGAACGAAGGTTCAGCCAAAGGCTTTGTAAAGATATCAGCTAGTTGCAGCTCCGTGGGAACAAAATGCAGCTCAATATCTCCCTTCATTATATGATCCCTGATAAAATGATACCTGATATCAATGTGTTTGGTACGAGAGTGAAGAACAGGGTTGTTGGATATGGCAATGGCGCTGGTGTTGTCACAAAAGATTGGCACTTTGTCATACAAAATTTCATAGTCAGCCAATTGACTTTTCATCCAGAGCACCTGAGCACAACAGCTGGCTGCAGCGACATATTCTGCTTCAGCTGAAGACATAGCCACAGAGTTTTGCTTCTTAGCACTCCATCCAACCAATTTTCCTCCTAGGATTTGACAGCTGCCTGAAGTGCTTTTCCTGTCAATATAGCATCCAGCATAATCTGAATCTGAATAGGCCTTGAGATCAAAGCCTGATTCCTTTGGATACCATAGACCTAGGGATGGTGTTCCTTTGAGATACCTGAAAATTCTCTTAACAGCCACTAGATGGGATTCTTTTGGGTTAGCTTGGTACCTTGCACAGAGACATGTGGAGAATTGGATATCTGGACGACTAGCTGTTAGATACATGAGTGACCCAATCATGCCTCTATATAACGTCTCATTGACAGAGACCCCTGACTCATCAGGGCCCAAGTTGTTGGGTGGAAGCATGGGGCATTTCACTGATGCACAATCAGCTAAGTCATATTTTTTAAGTAAATCCTTAACATACTTTTCTTGACAAATTGAAATTCCCTTAGGACATTGTTTAATTTGAAAGCCCAAAAAGTAAGTTAATTCACCCATCATACTCATCTCATATTTCTTGGTCATTAATTTAGCAAAACGTTTACTAAGATTGACATTTGTTGACCCAAAGATGATATCATCCACATAAATCTGCACAATGATGAAATCACTCTTGTCCTTGAAGGTAAAGAGTGTTTTATCAATAGAACCCCTGACAAATTTATTTTCAGTTAAGAAATTTGAAAGAGTTTCATACCATGCTCTTGGAGCTTGTTTCAGCCCATACATTGCCTTGTGAAGTCTGTACACATGGTTGGGAAACTCGCTGTTCTCAAATCCTTCAGGTTGTGCAACATACACTTCCTCAGCCAAATCACCATTGAGGAAAGCACTCTTAACATCCATCTGATACACAGTGATGTTCATATAGGCAGCATAAGCAAGGAAGATTCTGATTGCTTCCAGTCTAGCAACAGGTGCAAAAGTTTCATCATAATCAATTCCTTCAGTCTGAGAGAACCCCTGTGCTACCAGTCTGGCCTTGTTCCTGATGATGTTCCCAATCTCATCCATCTTATTTCTATAGATCCATCTAGTGCCTGTGATATTCTTTCCAGGTGGAGCTGGCACTAGTGTCCATACTTTGTTCCTTTTGAACTGATTGATTTCTTCTTGCATAGCAGCTACCCATCCTTCTTCTACCAGAGCCTCAGCTACTCTGTTAGGTTCAATTTGTGAAAGAAATTCAGCAAATAGACATTCATTGGCTGAGGCTGACTCTGAGTCTTGGATTCGCTGTCTGGTTGTGACCCCTGCATTTGGTTCCCCAATAATATTGACAAGAAGAATGTGTTGATCTCTTGACCACTTATTTTGAGGAGCTGGGGATTCAAGGACAGGGGTACTTGAGGGCATAGCTGGTACAATTTGAGTCTCATCCTGCTGACTAGGAGGGCTTTCTTCAAAGACTACTTCAATGTCAGAGTCTTCTTCAGCCATATCAAGGGAAGCTATTTCATTATCAGCAGGAGAATCTTCAAGGATTTGAAGAATTGGTGAGTCATCAATATCATGAGAAGGACCATCAGAAATTTGAGGTTCTTCTTCATCAAGTTCCTGAGAGGTAGGAACTTCTATGTTGTGAGTAGACAGAGGGTCAAAGGCAGGGACATAAGGAGTGAGAGTGTTGGAGTGATGATGACTGGTAGGTCTGGGTTCTGTGAACTCATCACTTGGAAAAGAAATATTTTCATTAAAATCTATTTCATCACCATGTGTTCCTGTTCTCTGTATGACTTCATCATCTTCATTAAATCTAACATGGAATGTTTCTTCTACTTCTTGTCTTATGATGTTGAATACTCTGAAGGCTTTGGCTGTTGGAGAGTATCCCAAAAAGAAACCATCATCAGCTTTTTCATCAAACTTTCCACGTTTATTCCTGTAGTTATAAATAAACACAGGGTACCCAAACACATGAAAATAGCTGACGTCTGGAGATCTTTTTCTGAAGACTTCATAGGAGGTTTTACCATGTCTTTTGACAATGATTGATCTGTTTTGAGTGTAGCAGGCAGTGTGAACAGCTTCTCCCCAAAATTGCTTTGGTAAGGCTGTACCATTTAACATAGTTCTTGCTGCTTCAATCAAAGTCCTGTTTCTTCTTTCAGCCACACCATTTTGTTCAGGGGTGCCAGCTGAAGAGAAGTTCTAAGAAATCCCTTTTTCATCACAAAAAGATTCAAGTTGATGATTCTTGAATTCAGTACCATTATCACTTTTTAGAGCTTTGACTCTAACATCATTCATATTTTCAACCTGTCTGATGAAGGACATGATGGTTTCAGCTGCATCACTTTTCCTTCTGAGGAAGAACACCCATGTGTATCTTGAAAATTCATCAACTATGACCAAGGTGTATTTGTTGTGATTAATGGTTTGAGGTTTGACAGGCCCAAACAAATCCATGTGAAGGAGATGTAAGCACTTGTCAATAGAGAATGATTGCCTAGTCTTGAATGAAGACCTGTGATGCTTTCCTTTGACACAGGCAGAACAAGTTTTGTCTTTGGAAAACATTACTGAAGGTAGACCAGCAACCAAGTTTTGAGTGGCTATCTTATTGATGTTCTTGAAGTTGAGATGAGACAGTCTTTTGTGCCACAGCCAATTGACACTTTCAGAGGCTTTGGCAAAAAAACAATTTGAGCTGTCTTCAGAGCACACAACCATGTTGATGACATAAACATCTCTCCTTCTAGGTGCAATCAGCACAACATCATTGTTTTTGTTGAATATGGTTCCCTGAGTCTTAGTAAACAAAACCTTATAGTCAGCATCACACAATTGGCTGATGCTAATAAGATTGTGTTTAAGACCGTTCACATATGCAACCCTGGTAAATGTAATCCCATTGCAGTTCACTGAGCCATATCCTTCTGTGTCACCTGAAGAGTTATCTCCAAACACCACTTTAGGACATGGCTCCTTTGAGTATCTGTGCAGGTATTGTTGAATCCCTGTCATGTGTCTAGAACAGCCACTATCTAGATACCATACCGATTCCTTGAGATATTTCTGCACAGATACATAGAAACAGATTAGTTCCTATGGTGAACCCACTTTCCAGTGGGTTCCCTGAATTGCTTATTAGCAACTCTGGTGTTCCTGAAAAACTTTTGGCGTTGGGATGGACAGTTCATTGTTTCATGGTTATAACTCCCACAGATATCACACCTAGGGAAGTCACCACACTCGTCTGAGTGATGGTCTGTGAACCCACAGAATTTACAGGGAGGATAAGGTTTGTAATTTCCCAGTTGTCTTTTGGAACTCTGTGGTCTGTCCCTAGAGGGTGTCTGAGGTCTTTTAGCTGCCATGTGTCTGTCATGATCTAAGGTCGAATGGTGAGAATTTTTACATACATTGCAATAAGGTTTGATTAACCTTTCCCCTTTGGGTTCACCTAGGACTGACTTAGGTTCATGAGAAGTAGAGCATTCAGCGGAAGGCTTAATGTGTTGTTTCAAGAGTTCTACTTCTTTCATAAGAGACAACAGGCGATCTTCAGTGGTAGGTTCAACCTTATTCACAGCTTTAGTAGTAACAGGCTTAAAAGCTACTTGTTTGCCAGTTTGTTTAGCAGGAACATGAAAAACTTTAGCTGGAGGATTCTCAATATCTGTCCTAAGTTCATTCTTAGCAGATCTAGAAGAACTGTTGGGTTCAACTCCAGAGAGTTTGGGCAAGGGTGGTAGCTCAGCCACATCTTCAGAGACAGGGTCATTTGTCAAAGTGGTATCTGACATATGAATAGTCTCTGTAGATTTAAAGACAATGTCTTTGGGTTTGGTGAGAATTCTCAGCTTATTTTTCTTAGCAGATATATCCCTTTTTAAGTCAGCAGGCACTTCATCCCTAAGCAATTCATCAATAGTAAACCTAGCACACAACCATTTTTCAATAATCTTGTTCAATTCAGAGACTTGATCATTTAAAGCAATGTTTTTCAAGGTTAATCTAGCTACTTCATTTTGCAGGGATATTTTCTCTAAATTAACCCGCCTGAGAGTTTCACATTCAGCCTTAGCATTTATCATTTCAGATTTAACAGAGTGAAACTTATCAAGTAGGTTCTTTCTTTGTTCCTCAACAAAGTGTAAATCAACAATGGTGTAATTAAGAACATGCTTACGTTCATCACTATCAGACATGGATAAAAGCCTGTGTACCTTTTTCATTGTGATGTCAACCCATTGTCCTGATCTTGCATCACCTTTTCCAACAGCTGGTTCATCCTCAGCTATCGCCATAAAAGCCCTGACTCTGGTGGTGTCTTCTTCATCTGAAGTCAGTGGCTCATCATTCCAATCATAAGTTTCAGCAACCAACCCTTTCTCTGTCTTTTTCTCACCACCCTTCTTTTTGGACAGAGCTTCAATCTTCAAGTTCATTTGTTCTAACTCAGCTTTAAGTGCCTTGTACTTATTTTTGTAATCTTTCTTCTCAGTGTCTGAAGAATTGGATTGAGATGAGTTGTTATGTTGTTTGAACTTGTAGGGTTTGGATGAAGATGATGGATAAGAGGGTGAGGATGTCTTGGTGGAAGGACAGTCTTTTTGATAATGTCCAAGCTTTCCACAGGCAAAACAAGTTTCTTTTGACCTGTCAGTTGGTTTACTAGTTGATCCTACTCTTCCTGATCTTTTGAAGTATCTTCTTTGGTTGGCTAGCAAGGCTCTTTCATGGAACTCTGCATTGAGGTCTGTCAAAAACTCTTGGCTGCTACGGGTATCTTCTTCAACATCAGAATCGCTGTCATGAGGATGTGTTGCAGAGATCAATGCTTTGGAAGATGCTCCTTGGACTACAAATCTTTCAGTCTCTGATTTGTAGATAGTATCGATCAGCCCTTCTTCATAATTGTACTTACCATAGAGCTGAGCAAGGGTATCATTTTTGATTGAGTTGTTAGCTCTCTGAGTCTGATTCATGCTCAACCACTTTCTTGGAAGGCTGTTGACAAAAGTAGCATTGATCTCAGCTTGACCAATAGTGACATCATTCATAGCTAGGTCATTTAGAAGAATCTTCAGCCTAGTATAGGTTTGTTGAACCTTTTCACCTTCAAGTGACTTAAAGGCATTAAACTGAAGTCTGAGTGCCTGAATCTTTGTCTCTCTTGTTTCAGAGGGTCCTTCATAGCCAAGAATGAGGTCTGTCCACATTTGTTTAGCTGTGGGACACTGAATGACAGACTTCATGATATGCTTGGGAAGGCAGGAAATTATGATGCTTTTGAGACGTTTATCTTGGTTTGCCAATTTCCTATCAGCTAGAGTCCATTGTTTGAGAGGTTTAGGAAGAGGGTTTTCTTCAGTGGATGTAAGCGCCATGGGAATATATGGACCATTTTCTAAAATTTCTAAAAGAAAAGGTTCAAGTCCATCAAGATATACAAGAAATTGACTCTTCCAACTGGCAAAATCTTCTTCATCAAAGACTGGTACACTTGTGACGTGTGATCCACCTCTTGAGTCAAGAAGTTGGGGTAGATCATCGTCATTGGCAGGAGGGTTAAGTCTTGGTGAAGATGGGTTTGTGGAAGGTGATTGTGGTGGGTTAGAAGTTTCCGGCATGGTGGATCTTGATTATAAAACTGAGAACGATGTTTCTTGAAGGTTTTAATATCAAACACCGCTCTGATACCAATTGAAAGTCCCTAATCAATGCAAGAAACCCTAATCTTAACTTAATCAACACAAGGTATTACTTTTCAAACGTAATCTTATTATTGTATAATAAAGAATTACAAGTGTTATGGATAACACAGTTTGATGACAATGTGTTGTGCACACTTTGAACAACAATAAACCCTAACTTATGAATACAGTCGTAGCTGTTTGATTCACTAAGTTATATGCAATAATGTTCTTAATATCTCAAAGTGTTAAACATTAATGCATGGATACACATCCTATTTATAGTGTTACGAGTTTGACTTAAACAGTACTTGATGGCGACTACACAAGCTTTTACAAGTTCCCACATCAGTCACATGATGTCCTTCTATTCTTGGTAGTCTTCCATTATGCTTTAAGGAAACAGTTGCCAAAACAGTTTCCTTTTTCTTCATAGTCTCGAACACACAAATGGCATGTCCAAAGTGTGCTGAGAGTTATCAGGGTATTGCCACCCCTGTTAACTCTCAACCCCTCAGAGTCCCTGATACATCTTGGCTGTTATCCATCACAGCCAATGAGTATGTCTTCAGGTAATTCTTCGACTTCCCTGACAATGTCTCTGACATGGACTCCTCTGAGGTTGCTCACAGAGACTTGGATCTCTGTGAGTCTTGCGAAACTTGCCTGCCTCCTAGGCACAGGCAAGGGACTATCTAACAGCCTAATTATGTTTAAATCAATGATCAGGAAATCTAACAATTTTAGATTCCCAACATGTATTACTTGAAAGAAGAACAAAGCAGAGAGATGAGAGTGAAAAAAAAGATAGGTGATTATTTTTGAGGGTAGTTGTGTCTAATGAAGTTATATCTGATCCAATATTGAAATCCACTCTTCTTCCCATGTTTTTTTAACCCCTCCTTTTTATGGGTCCCACAACATACAAAAACGTCTTCATTAACATACCAAACACGAAATTGATTAAATTCTAAATTCAAACCCATCAAAATTCATTCAAATTTGTCCAACCAAACAGCACCTTTGTGTTTTCATGTATAACATCAAATTTATAGTCAACATGTCCAGGTAGTCTCCGCACGTTGTTGTTGTAACTCGACCCGAATATACTCGAATTATAGTCAACAAACCTGTGATACTCGATATGTTGACCAGCCTGGCCTTAACACAAAGGTCGTCAAATCGGTTTGGTGCATCCTCCCAATCTGATCGGGTCTACTCGGGTCTGATTAATTCAGGTTCGAGTTACCCGGCTATAGGTAAAATATTTTTATAAAAACTTTTGTTTTACCTTTTTAAAATAAAAAGTATATAAAATTTGTTTAAAAAATTTACTTTTTTTAGTCGAATCAATCGGATTGATCTAAATCCGAGTTAGACAAAACTATTTTATCCGATACCTGACCTGATTTTGAATTCAAGTTAGTCAGGTTGACTCGATTGATTCAAGTTAGAATTTCAATTCGAATAACCCGACCCGAATATACTCAGATTGAGTTTAAGTCAAGTGAATTCATGTCGGATCGAAATTATTGACATCTTAGTTACATTACAATTAGTTTAAATTAATTTAATTGTTTGTTATGAAGTCAGCATCTAAAGACTAAACCAGATTAGTCACTGACTAAACGATATACAAGTTGTAGAAACTAATCAAAATTTAAAACAATTATCTTTCCAATTTTATTTTATTTTTATCAAAATTTAATGGTAATAGAAGAAAACCTAAAATTTATAATAAAGTATTGCACAAATATTTTTTAAAATTATTAGTACTAAAGTTGGTCAAACAATAAATAAAAATGAGTTTTGCACGTTTTGAGAAAAGACCTATTTTATTAAAAATAAAACTTTATAACTTAAAATAAAATGTATTCCGTGCCACACTTGATTTCTATGTAAATCCGCCCGTGATGACAACCTTTAATCATCAAACCAAATTTTTATATATATCGAAACTAAATCATTATGATGAATTTTTATATGAAATAGTTTATATCGTGGGTCCATTGATGTGGCTCGATGGCTGCAATCGAGGGGTTGGTATTTGGACCTATCTTTCCCTAATTATATGAATTTGTATAGTTTTTGTCGTCTTAATATTAATATATTTACTTTGATTAAAATATCAGATCCATTATCTATAACAAGATTTTTAAAACTACTCGAGTGAATTTTAAATTCACCATATGTTTGTCGTGTGTTATTTAAAATACGTGGAGTACTCGTTACTCGAAACAAGTGGGTCCAAAAGCTAAATTGCATCGATGAAAGGGTTTTTACTTCTTAATTAAAGTTTCGAATTCGAGTATTAGATATTACTAGGCGATTACCCGCGCATAGCTGCGGAATTGTTCGGCGGCAGATAATTAACTATACGACATTCGAGGTAAGATTAAAATGCAATGGAAAGTATCATGAATACGATATACTCCGTAATTTGAGTTGTGAAATTGCCTACAGAAAAGTTAATAATTCAAGTTCCTTTCTTTCCAATTGTTGCTCATTCTAAATTGTTTATGTTAAAAAGCATAATTAAATGTAACACTTAAAAAATGTACCAAATTTAGTAAACAAGGACTTAAAAATAAATACCAAACACCCTTGTAACTCAGTATTTAAGACAACAAGTTTTTAAGACCACCACGTAAAGCCCTTTTCTTTTTTAGAAGATTTGCGTGACCACTTCAATCTCGTTTGCACCTAGCAAGAATTAAATTTGAGACTTCGAACATTTTAGATTGCTAACCACAAGCTTTTTTGCCATTAGGCGACCCATGAGGCCCAGAGTAGTTAACATGATCACATCATTTATGTGTACAATGTGAATTATAACAATGCCTATTATAAAGTTAGAAACTGTTTTTTATAGCTGTTTATGGTTAACCAGTCGTCATAAAGCTGGTATAATAATTGATTAGCCAACAACGAATATGATACAAACTTGAAGTACAATGCAGTTTGCAACCTTCACCTGTTAAACACGTTTCTTTGTAAGCAATTTATCAGCGTTACCATACGAGACCTAAATCATATTTAGATGAGCATAAGATTATGTCATATACACCACGAACAAATTAAAACCATTGATTATTCTTGTGGACATTCTAATTACACCTCATGTATACAATATAGAGGCATTTTCTCCTTCCTTCTTTTATAGTTTCGCTTCTCTCTGCAAAACTTACAGATAAAAACGACTTGCTAAAATCGACTACTTCCATGAACATAAACCTGGCAATGTACCCATATTCCTTAAGTTTTCGTGCTTTCAGTGACGCAGTATTTCCTTCTACATCATGAGTGGATGGTTTCTTCCTTGGAATATTGGGGAAGAAAGAATGAACTTGAGTGGATGTACTCGCATCATGCGTCACATCACATCCACATTCTTGGCTAAACAAGCCCGAGTTAATGTACAACAATAAAACTTAGATGGGTAGCAAAACAGCTAGGCAAATACAAGTTTTGTGTACATCAACTGAAAATGACGAGTAACGAAAATAATGATTGGGTTGCTTTTAAAAAATTATGATGAGTAACAAATTGTGTAGATCAACTTCTAATTAGATTCAAACTGAATGTAATGAATGTTTAGTCCCAAATTCATGCTTTAAAAAACATAGTATCTGACTATTGAATAAAAAAGAACCAAATACTGTCACATGATCCGAACCAGCAAATCATAGTCCACCATCTACTAACTACAATCATCAGTAGTCCTATAGAGCAATTAATAAATTAATATTGCTCTTTCCCAGTTTTGTTGATGAATGACTTGTGGATATGAGGAATGACACCACCACCAGCAATGGTTCCTTTGATCAGGGTGTTGAGTTCCTCATAACCACGAATAGCAAGCTGCAAGTGTTGTGGGGTGATACGTTTAAGTTTGAGATATTTGCTTTCGTTTCCAGCTAACTCAAGAACCTCTATGGTTAAGTACTCAAAGATGGCTGCTGAGTAGACATCGGATGTGGCTCCAACCCTACCGCTTGATGTTGTCGGTGGATGCGACAAACTGGAAACTGCAGGATGTTTTCAGGAAGGTATAAGACACAATACATGATGAAAATATTACATGATCAATGAACTGTTTAAGAGTAACTTTGATGATTAATTAACTATTAGACCATTTTTTCCTACAAACAGGTCTCCGTGTTCGTACCATAACAAGAAATAGTCACAGAAAGCAAGAATAGGGTATGTATGATATATGTGTTTAATGGTTTCTTATTGAGTTATATCATAGTCTTAAATTTAAAACAAAACCCGTTTAATCGCCAACTAAAGGATGGTCAATAGAGTCTATACAAACAGAACATATACAAAATACACACAGTGACACAGATGACATTCACATGATCAGCGGGCACTTGTCAATATTCTATTTAATGTAAACACATCTAAAAGCCAATTACATCAAAACTAAACCCCCGTATAATCTACAATTCCACCACACTCATCAATCATTTAAGAAAAACAATCCAACCACATGTATTTGTTTCGATGAGCATAAACAATACCTTAAAGTTAAATTTTTGATAAGCACAGACAATACCCGATGTATCCTAATAAGATTGATGGTATGGAGTCATCGACTTTCTTTAATTTGTCATTGATTAGGCATTTGACAAATAGTTTTCCATTGAACTATTCTAGTAAGAGGTTTCATTATACAAAAGTCATATATACTAAATTCCTAGCTAAGGGTTCTAACTATGTTGTGATCCGAGTTAGATAATCTCAAGTTATCTACATATGGGCTTGATACACACAAGTTATATCGAGTAATACCCTGCTATGGTTTTAGCCTTGTAATTCTTCCCCAACTAAAGTAAAGCAAGTCTAATATTTGGGACTTCCACGCACAAGGCCTGATCTTAAGACTTATACGTCCTTGTGTATATGTACCACCATTGCAAAAGGTATACGTCCTTGTGTATATGTGCCGCCATTGCAAAAGGTAGACAGGTTGCAGTAAAATTATATTATGAAAAAAATATACCTATATTTATAAAAATATACATTTGACATATTTATGTTCATCAAAATTTAAGCGGTTGAGGTATTTAGAAGCAAGTTCCTCCAGTTCTTCCTATAAGTCATCGAGTGAGTCAATTACAGATACCCACACTCGAAAATTAACATACACACGCACCCTACACGCCTAGACTTAATTTACAATATACATACACCAAAATTTTGAATGTTGTCAGCAACTCGGTAGGAGATATAACTACCTCGAACAATTTATGATTATTACCTTAAGGAGGATGTCATGAGACGTGACATTAGCATAGATGAGACTGATTGTGGTCCGACCGTCCGACTCTCATCTAATTCTCCTTCCATAACATATCTGGAAACCTTAGGGTAGAAGCATAACATAATATTCATTAGCACTTGGAACTAATGAAAAAGGAAGACTTGGCACTTGAAATAAAATTTTCAACACTTCCCTGTATTTAGCAATTGCAACTGGAAACTTTAAAAGGTTATAATGGAAAATAACGGGAGATTACTTGAAATCGCTGGTGTTGGCTCTAAGTTCAAAAACCACAAATATTACCATTGTATACAACTGCGTTATTTGGAAATCATGAGGTACTTAAATATATGTATGAAAAATACAATGATCTGATTGATAATAGCTGGATAGATGCGAACTGTGCTTGGCTTTTCGAGAATTGAGTCATTAAAGTTAATGAAGTGAGTGGCAAAACGGTTCCCAATTAAACGACAACAAACAATACTACACCGAAAATGAAAAAGAGAAATAAGAAAAAAAGGAAATTGACGACAGTTGTAGGTGACATTTTGAGTAGTTGTGAAAACATTCAGGGCAAGGCAAATGCAATAGATGGCACGAATGCAACGAAAGCTACCAAAATAAGAAGTGGTGAGACATTCTCGTGTAAAACTGCACTTCCTGATGTGAAGATAGTGTCAAAAGAAGAAGAGCACACAGAAGCTGCCAATGAAAAAATGGTATTAAGTGCACCCGTAAATCATAGTGTGAACAGTGCAGTTAATAGTAGTCCAACCATACATAAATTTTACAACTCAAAACTTACAAAACTTGAAAGCTGACAATGATGAAACGGGGCCAGGTACAATCCTATCAGATGCTACAACATCAAAAAAGAGGAGGAGGAAACGAGAAAAAGAGTCCACTTTTGGTAGACATTTCAAGTACATGTGAGAACATTCAGGATAAGGTAAAAGCATTAGATGGATGCAACTAAAGTTCTTGACACAAAAGTTACCAATAAGATGGAAGAAAGTGATATAGTTGCAGGACCACGGATGTTGAATAAAGCATCCACACCATAATAAAAGTCATTTTATTTAGAACTACCACTTAAACTAATTAGTTAAGGTTGATTATTCTATATGAGACTTATGTCCATTTAAATTCTACAAAAACTTATAATCAATAAATCTCTATATCAAATGTAACTATCAGATTAGGATTAGCCCCAAAGAAAACAACCACCTAACCTCACGACGAAACAGCTACCTAACCTCACGACGTCACCTGCCAACCATCAACGTCGCACACCATGAACGACGGTAACGAAGAAGCCGGCGACAATGAAGTAGGTTGTGGCCTGTGGGTGTGTTGTTTGAACCACAAAGAATAAATACCCGAAACCATCTAAACCACGAATAGAGATACTATATAGCTCTTTCTGGAAAGTTGAATGCAACATGCAGAGTGCGTACATCTGTATCACTATGCTAGATCCCTCCGCCTATATCAAGGAGATGCTGGACTGTGCCCTTAAAATTACTTCCAGCGACCAAATTAGATGTTGCTTGATTGTACACGTTCTCTGTCCTATATAAACAACCATCATCAGCATACTCCAATAAATAAGATTTCACTAATTCACAATTTGATTGGTTAGACAATCTTGATTAATGTTGAAAAAACCATAGCAAAATCATATGTACAGATTATTTTATAGACATAAAACCGTAAAGCCTTTTAATTAACCAGAAGCAAGTATATTAAAAGAAAAGAGCATACCAAGAACAACTGAATCAAGGGCAATTTATCAGAAACAAAAAGTAAAAAAAACAAAAAAAACCAAAATCAATTTAAACTGCTATGGCAAGTATTCATGAAGACATACGACAAAAAGAAAACAAAAAACAACCTTACCTAAACGCTTCTAACCCACCTCGCCGTTCCAGCCTGTTAGCACTAAAATAAGCCCTATCCAAAGTAAGTAAGTAACTATAAATGCGACGCCACATCTGAAACCCTGAATTTCATAAACAACAAAACTACGAAGGTTGGCAAACATTCCACCGAATGATGGGTTTCCGTAGCATCCACTTATATGGTGTCGAATAGCTTAAAGAGAAACCACAACAACTACAAAATCCACCCATACCAACAATCAATACCACCAACCAAAACTACCTGAAACCACCTAACCCATCGAGAGATGGTGGCGGATTCGACATATGCCGGCAGGGACAAGATCATGGTGGCAGGTGATGGTGGTTCAATTGTTGTGTATGTTTTAGGGTTTAAGGAGAGATCAAAAAGGGTGGGTTGGTTATACAGACACCCAAACCAACAACAAACAATACCCTAACCGGAACTACCTGAAACCACCTAAACCAATGGTGGCGGATTCGGCAGATCAAGAAGGTAAAAAGTTTGTGGCGGCTGTGTGTATTTTAGATTAGGGTTTAGAGAGAGAAATAAAATGATTGTGTGTGTGTTTTCTATGTGTGCCAATATACAATGAATACAAAAATTTAATAGTTGTGATTTGTCAAATGTTATATTTGGCATTTACTCTTAATAGTTTCCTGTACAATAATGTTGAATTCAACATTTCCTATTTTACATAAATGCTTAATTTTCCTACATTTTCAACAATTTTATAGCTCTTTTATAAGGAGTATAGATAGAAAAGAATCTCAATTAGGAAAGATGATACCTATCGAAATACTTATGCAAATTTCGCGGAAATTAGTTTTCACGTTAAAAAGACAATAAGAACTCCTCGTATAAATAAAAATAAATCATTGGAGCATTAGTCCAATGGGTGAAGTAAGTTCTTGTGCTTGAGTCAAATGACCCAAGTTCAATTCCCAAGCCGAGATGAATTAGTTATGGGTCGAACCTTAGAATCATAGTGGACTTTTCTTTCAATATGCGGTGTGTAGGATGTGTTTGTTAAAATGAAAGGTAAAAGTGAGTAGTAGGAGTGAATAGTGTCGACGTGCACTAGTTGCGAGCAGTAACAATGAGCAATAATTGTCGCAACTTACTGCTCATTTGTCACGGTTTTTTAAATAACCATTGAAAATTTAGTCTTTTTAAACATAGCATTGATCACAGCTAATTTGCCACCGAGTAAAAAATAAAACACGTACCGTTTTGTTTAGAAAAAAAAATCATCTTTCATCGCTTATCACTTCAAAAAGCTCCGAAAATAATGGTAGTGTTGCGTTCGTATCTCCTAACATATTCGAGAAAACAATAAAATTGAGGCTTAATGATGCGTTATTTTTGGTGCTTGCCCATCAAATGTTATGAGTCCCTTTGTTGCCTTTCACCAAAATCACATTATCATTCGTTTATATTTGTGCACAAATTATACCTATACTTGTGCACAAATTATACTCCTAGGTAGTGGTGTAAACGTAAACCGGTTTTTGTAAAAGTTGCTACATAAAACTGAAACTGGTTTAAAAAAATTGATTTTTTTTAACCGAACCAGTTAAATCAGTTTTATTGATTTACTTTAAATCGGTTTTTTACCAGTTAAGTAATCGGTTTTATAATATGATACTTTTTAAAATTTCTTAATTTTATAAATTTTTTATTTTTAATTTCTTTTATAATATAATATTTAAGTGGCCTTTTGGTGTTTATTATGGCCTTTGTGCTGAAGAGATGGTGAAATGAAAACCTTGTTTGTGTCGAAGAGATGATGAAATGAAAACTTTGTTTTGGTTATATGTTTGTGTGGGCTTTTGAGGTTTATTATGTGGGTCTTAGAAAACAAGCTCATGTGACATTTTAATTAGAGTTCGAAAATCAATTCTAGTTAATAAAATATAAAACCGATAAGGTAAAATGTCAATAACGAAAATTTTTAACCGAAAAAAATCAATTCCGAACATTTATAACTGAAAAAAATCTTAAACCGGTAAAAAATCAATAACAAAAATTTATAACCGAAAAAAATGAAAACTTGTCTCATGTTTCAAATGCACTCGTACTAGCTTCATATTGTTCATTTTTAGCTCGTTTACTACTCCTAAGTCCGAACCTCAGCCGCGTCGTCCCTTGTTTCTTGTTTTGAAAATACACGCGATTCATCTTTGAGTCTAAAATACGCAAACGACTATAAAGTCACACTTTTAGTCTAGGGAATTGATTGGCACACTCAAAAATTTTATTGGGACACTCCAATGTACAATCTGATAAAGCCACAGTATAACTGTTCGATGCACAATTTGGAGTGTCCTAATAACTTTTTAGAGTGTACAAATCATTAGCCTTTAGTCTAACATGTTACTTTAATTTTGTTAATACTGCAACTTTTACATAGGGTCGCCCCAAAACTTCACTGAGGGGTCTCTCAAGAAGAAAAAGACTATCAACATTACTAAAATTATTAGTTTTCAAGTTTTCATATATGCACTTTTCGTGTAACTACACATTGATTTGTTGAGGCCAAAAATAAGTTTGTCGAATAAGTCATATATGTAAAAGAATTATTAATAAAGTGCACCATCTACGTATTATTATGCGTTCATTTGTTTCCTAACGTAGTGTTCGTCACTTATGTCACACTGTTTGATCACATGAATCCCTATTGCGTGAGTTTGTGACTTGTGAGTAGTCTTTTTAAATGAAGTGAACTATTAAAATTCGAGCCCAAATTAAATGAATTACGGCCCATAAATTAGCCAACTTTCATAAGCCTGTTTCGTTATATCACAGTGAGTTTTTTTGTTAAACTTTCAATTTGAAAACAACAGTAGAAGTTAAGGGTTAATTTTTGTCCTAGTATCAAAATAATAAACATAAAAAGGTATTTAATTTAGGATTTATTTTCAATCAAAGTAGCCTAAAATAAGTTTTCAGAATAAAGTCACACATTTTTTAGACATCATGTTTTGGATGCTATGATAAGTTCCAACTATTTTACAACATCATTTTCTTTCTTGTATAGAGTAAAAACAAGGGTATTTGATTCTTAAGACACGATAGTATAGAACACGACTTTTGTCTATTCAAAATTGTTATATGTGCGTTATGAATTTAGTTTCTTGTACATAGACACCAATGTTAAATAGATAGAAGAGAAAAGTTATTTTGGAGCCTTGTTTTTTGGTGGAAACCAAGGGACAAATCCCCACCCTTCATTTAGCTTTGATCTAAGGGTGGGGATTAATCTAAGATTTAATTTGTCAAAACCTATTTTTATGTCTAATTAAATAAAGTATTCTTTTTAATAGTTCCTTTTACTTTCCTTTTTTCACACAGTGAAATGTGTTTTCACACAGTCGCCATCACCACACCACTGGCCACCTGCGCATTTTCTTTAACTGACCACCACCGTCCACCACCGTCAGATCCATCCTGAAACCCTAACCACCACAATCACCTCCTTAGCAAATCCCTAAAAGTGATTGATTTTCTACTTGTTTTGTTCAAGATCTCTTGTTTGCTTCTCATAATCATCTATAATCATCATCATCGTAATCCTCATCTACCAAATGCCTCTGCCACGTCATCAAACCACCACAACCGTCCACCAGATGGATAATGGAGATGTTAATGATGAAGTGTTGTTGATTGATCTTTTGTATCAGAATGAGGAGGTAACAGACATGGTGTTTAATTGAATGAGGGGTTTTGAGTGTTTTTCTTTCAGTTACGTTTATGAAGCACGTGAGTTGTTGAGAAAAGTTGGTGAGGTAGACGGATGTTCACTGGATGTAGTGTCGCTACACGTTACTGTGTAATATCATCAGTGATATTTTATCACCGGTGATATTTTTATTGTTTTATCACTAGTGAAGTATCACTAGTAATAAACCAATGAAATATCACGTTACTGTGTAATATCATCAGTGATAATTTATCACCGGTGATATTTTTATTGTTTTATCACTAGTGAAGTATCACTAGTAATAAACCAATGAAATATCACGTTACTGTGTAATATCATCGGTGATATTTTATCACCGGTGATATTTTTATTGTTTTATCACTAGTAATAAACCAATGAAATATCACGTTAGTATATCACCGTTGATATTTTTATTGCTTTATCACGATAAACCAATAAAATATCACGTTACTGTGTAATATCACCGGTGATATCTTATTGTTTTATCACTAGTGAAGTATCACTAGTAATAAACCAATGAAATATCACGTTACTGTGTAATATCACCGGTGATAATTTATTATCAGTGATATTTTTGTTGTTTTATCACTAGTAATAAACCAATGTATTGGGATGGAAGGCGGGGTTGGTATTTGGGAGGGAAGTCGGGGTTGGTCTGAACTGCTGAGGGTGACCCATCTGCTGCTGCTATTGTGACCACCTACCTTCATCAGAATTCAAATCACTTTCAACTTCAATTCTTCTTTCAGGCGTTTCATCAAACACCTTATCATCACCAATCAGCCTTATGAATCGGTTCGTTTTTAATCGATTTTTTTCAGGGATCGGTTGATTTAATGGTTATTTCTTCCATTTGTGTGTTTATTTCGTGATTTGCAAGGTTAATTTGTGTAGATTTATGGATTTTTTTGTTAGAGTTTGTTGTAGAGAGAGGGTTTGATGTAGAGAGAGAAGGTTTGAGATCTGTGTGTTTTGTTTTACAGAAATGAAGGGTAGGTGAGATTTATAACATATTTTTCGTTTTGGTCCCTCAGTCTTCTTTTCATAAATTGGCAATTTTAGTCCCTCCGTGTTTTTTATCATTTGATCTGGTCCCTCCCAAATGGATGGTCCAGATTGAGCCCTTGGTTTCCACCAAAATACAAGACTCTTTAATAACCGGACTCATAGATAGAAAACCCCGTCAAATGTTATGTATTATTGATATGCATTTATAGGACAAGATACATGAAACGCTAATGGACCCTTGCCCACAACCGGGCTTGGGCCATTACCGTCTAATAAACCTTTTAAAAGAGCGATGAAGAGTTTGAATTGCAGGAAAAGGTATTTGGGCCTTAAGTCTTGATTAGCACTATAAAATCTCATACTAGTATAATTAGGATTTGTTGCCCGCGCTCCGCTGCGGGGGGAGCGCGGGCGTTTTATGGATGCTTTTATAGGTTCAGACGTGACAGCCTTGCGTTTTTTTTTCCAAAGTTAGTTTGTCTCGAACCACTTATCTAAGGGTTTTGATACATTGTCGTGACCCAAATCAAATTACCGCACCATTTATGACAATAAAATCTTAGAAATGATACTTTAGAAATACATAAATCAGAAGCATAATTACATATTAATCATGTCTGATGCAAACGCTGATTATATATATAAGTAAAGATTGTTATTTGTTTTACCACTGGAAGTTCAATAACTGAAGAGTGCTATATCCTATTTTGTATGGACATTACATTGGATATAATGTATACATGTTGCTTCAAAAGAGTAGCTTCTGCTGTAGGAACACATAATTTTCAAAAATATAAAGTAAATAGAGTCCTACATGATGGATTCTTGATTGCAATAAATTAGTCAAAGAATATGTTACACACAAAACAGAAAGAGTAACATGGTTTACAAAAGTTGTTGGTAATCACCTCTGTGGGTCACTTGATTCATAAAAATACAGCAGCACTTCCATCATTTATGGCATTCGGCAGCATTTGACCCAGATCCAAAACCCTTGTTTAAACCAGTGCTGAAAAGGTATAATCAAACTCCGGCCTGTTTTCTAGCCTGGGCTACAATAATCTTGTTACACATGGCTATTTCTTGATCTCGTTCACTTAGTATTTTCTTCAGACTTTCGATCTCTTTCAAATAACCATCACAATTATGCATTCAACCGTTTCTTTTCGTTCTAATGGTGTCTCGTCAGTTTTCAACTTCTTGGGATGAGTTGGTATAATGTCATCTTCGGAAGGCCTCTTATCTGATGCCACCTGGACAAGATTATCACCATCTTGGACCATCTTTCTAACATACAAACTACCACTGACACCCGAGTCGAGTTTAAATGATATAAACTTCTGTGGACGCCCAGAAGAATCCTGTTAGGAGGGAAATAATTAAAAGAGGTAGCAAAATTAAACAAAAAAACTCGCATTCTGCTAAGAATATGGTCATTACAACGAAATGTTGCAACTTTGAAGGTTATATTTAGCTAAACCATTTGGTACACATGTACCTAAAAATCGCATTTTAACCCAAACCAATATTGCCAATGACCCACCCATCATATGATCTATAGTAGTGATAATGAGTTTTATAATGAAGTGAATAGTTTTGGCTTATGCCAGAAGTAATAATAACTGTTTACATACTTTCACTTGCTCCACATCAAAGCTCTCGAAAGCTTGATCATCCTTTTGCTTGGTCTTGAAAACCGCTAAAGCTGTATATTTGTCTCCTCCAGCTTTTTTACTTGCCTGCAAGTAAAGCATTCAAAGAGTCATTCCTAACTCCTAATACATCTCAAAGTTCAAATCTTGTAAGATATGGAAATAGTATAAGCATATGATTTTTAAGCTTCTTAAGTGAGTCTTTGTGAGTATACAATGAGGATTATTTGTCATAGTAAACAATTTGTGATAATATTTAGGAAAAAACTTATCCTTTGTAAAATTCTCAAGATCGGAGTTAGCTTTTTCACAAACCAAAAATGGCATCAACGCTGCAGCAACAACCCTTATCACAAACCAAAAACGGCATCAATGCTGCAGCAACAACCCTTATCTTTTATATGTTCTTCCATTAGACATGTCATCAATCTGTAGTTAAGTGACCTTCATCATAAATATACTATACATGTTCTGAAGGCAAAAAATCTAATAAGACCCTTTTGTCCAATTTGTCTAATTGATTCACACATTGTGAATATATAATGAAAAGTTAATATGGTCTTATAATCAATTCAAAGTTGCAAACAATCAAAGAGAATTAACAAAATTATAAAACCATACCTGGGATTGCAAATTTCATGTACACGCCTAGTTCCTTCATGAAAATTAATCACATATGATCTTACTTATGTATAATAAAGCCATTTATCCATTCAGGAGCTATTGTTAGCACCGAGGATCTACAAAATGAAATGATGGATATATGTTAGTCGCGTTATTCAAATCGCTAAAAGAAAGCTATCAGAAAACCGTACCTATCTTGTAGATGCAATAGGCATAAAATTTGTTAGCATAAGGCTCAGGTTTATATATTCAGATAGAGCAACAAACATCCGCCATGGCTGCAATCACACCGTCGACCGCTTGTGATTGCCCAGCCAATGCACGGGCGTTTGTAAACCATAAAAACTAAACATAAAACACTCATCATTGCTTGTGTTATAATCAACGTACTACCATCATTAACATCTGTAATAATACCCCAACAGCTGTAATATAATCAGTGTGGATAAGGCACGTCACAATCATCGACCAGCATTAACAGCGGCAATGAAAGAGACGACCGAGATGTTTTCTTTTGAAGTTATTATAAGTTGCATTGGTTTTTGCGATTCTAATCAATTATAAGAGTAATTAGGAAAAGGTGCACATGATTAGAAAGCCATCAGAAAGGCAGAACAACCGATCGCCTGTAATTCCCAAAATGATAAGCCTATTTTGTAAACCCACACACTCTCTTCCCCTTCACAAACTTCACACATTGTGCCCGGACAGTAAAATAAGTTTTGGCTCAAATATGCGAGCTTTGGACCCGAGAAAAGGGCACCCGACCCGCCCGTGGCTGCAAGCACGATATAGTGATGCCGTGCCAATATACGGTTGGGTGACACCCACCACGGTCCAATAAGTCATTGTACTTGCAGAATCATTAGCGCTAAAAAGAATAATATCATCATTGCCAAGAATAAACATAAACTTACTTCACACCATGGCAGGCGTATATTCGTAAGTAAGAAGGTGGGAAAAGAGGATACGACAATCATGGCTGCAAGCTTACAAAGCTTACCCCGCCAAGATGCACGTTCAATGTCACCCACAAAATCCTTTACCGAGTTTTATATATTAACCTCTCCCTGTCACAAACTTTTTCTTCCCTCACAAACCAAACACGCACTGGCACACACATACAATGATTTGGCCCTTCGTTATTCAATTAATATCACTAATAAAACATTTTATCAGCAAATAAAATAAGCCAAGGCAAATGTGCGCCTACTGTGTATGGAAACCTTTTTTCTCATGTTTAAAAACAATGTTTATATTTTAAACAATACATCAACATCAGCTTGTTATATAAAAATAAAAAATGGAATACGAATATGATCAAAGTATCTTGCTACCTGGTTTGACTGCGTATGCTAGAACCGACCATTCCAAGTAACCATAATCTCCAATTCCTCTAATAAGAACTCCATATAACTTTTTTGTCCAAGACACGAAAAAATCCAAATAGGTCAGATTTGTATCTCAGCTTATGGGCCGCTCTCTTTTCCTGTTCTCTCGTGATTGAACATGAGGCTCGGATAGGCCAAGCATCAAAGACAGTTTGCACCCACGGTGGCTGAAAAAGCAGTAGATTTCCACGCCAAACTGTGGGTGGTCTCAGCTTTTTCGAAGGCTTTCATGATCATCATAGCCCGTCAATTTTAAAAAACCGGACATCCGGCATGGTTGCGAACCTATAAAGGTTGCCTCGCCAAGACGTGGGCATCCACAGCTTCAATCCAACATTGCTAGTGTGTTTCCAAAGCCAAAGTGAGGTAAAAACAAATTAGTGTACTCTCTCTTCGAGAATCTGACAGGATAACAAAGAAACAATTCACATAAGTAAAATAGTTAAGCTCTTACCTCAGTGTTTTAGTAAGAAATAATACCCGCCTAAACTCACTTACGTCACCAACCGGGCACCAATGTCGCACACCATTATCGGCGGCAACAAAGGGTTCGACGACATCGAAGAGAGTTGGTGCATACCAACTGTTAGGGTTTGCAAACCCTAAGAGAATGAGAGATATGAATCAACAGCCATGGCTACCACTTCAATCAAATTATATAAAAGAGGAGAACCACGCATCCATAGGAGCAGTGATTCTCCTCACAAACCGACTTAAATATAATATCCCTCCTTTCTCACAGGCCTTCATTCCCTCTCACAAATTTTTCACACACTAACACCTACATATTCCGTTTCATTGGGCAACAGTCCTGCTGAAAAGCAGCTGTCGTCACCATAAATCGATCGTCGCCAACCCATTAAACGATGGGGGCAACGGTCTGTTTCAAAAACACCATAACAACCCAAAAGATTCGAGATCCCGAATAATGCTTAAAAATAGGCCAAAAGATACATTAAAAGGATACAATAAGCATACCCTGTAGAAGCCCACAAATGTATCCCAAATCAACTTCTTATAAGTCAAACAAAATCATCGATCATCATCAATTGGGGTCAACGAAAATCATCAATCATCATCAATCGAGGTCAAACAAAATCACTCTACGCCGACCGTCACCAACCCACCGAGGATTGGGGGCAACGGTCCTGCTGAAAAACAGCCGTCGTCACCATAAATCGTACGTCGCCAACCCATTAAAGGATGGGGGCAACGATCTGTTTCAAAAACAGCATAAACGAAAATAGAAAAGCCTTATCGGGGTTGTGATTGCTCCACCACTTTGGTTATCAGTCACTTATTTGTAGCGTATATTGATCTACAACACGCAAAAGCGGATTACCCACCTAAATCATAAAAATGTTAATCCTATAAATAAAGTCTAAAAATACAGTTACCTTTTTTCTCATGTTTAAAAACAACGTTTATATTTAAAAAAAATACATCAAGATCAGCTTGTTATATAAAAATAAAAAATGGAATACGAATATGATCAAAGTATCTTGCTACCTGGTTTGACTGCGTATGCTAGAACCGACCATTCCAAGTAACCATAATCTCCAATTCCTCTAATAAGAACTCCATATAACTTTTTTGTCCAAGACACGACAAAATCCAGATAGGTTAGATTTGTATCTCAGCTTATGGGCCGCTCTCTTTTCCTGTTCTCTCGTGATTGAACATGAGGATCAGATAGGCCAAGCATCAAAGACAGTTTGCACCCACGGTGGCTGCAAACGTAGTAGATTGCCACGCCAAACTGTGGGTGGTCTCAGCTTTTTCGAAGGCTTTCATGATCATCATAGCCCGTCAATTTAAAAAAACCGGACATCTGGCATGGCTACGAACCTATAAAGGTTGCCTCGCCAAGACGTGGGCATCCACAGCTTCAATCCAACATTGCTAGTGTGTTTCCAAAGCCAGAGTGAGGTAAAAACAAATTAGTGTACTCTCCTTTCGAGAATCTGACAGGATAACAAAGAAACAATTCACATAAGTAAGGTAGTTAAGCTCCTACCTCAATGACAATCAGTTTATTTCCCTCTCACAAAGGGTCATCCCGCTCACAAATACGGTACATACATTTCTCATCTTTCACACACATACAGTACTCCCTCAAACAACATGACCTACATAAGGATAATTTTATAAGAAAACTACACTCTCATTAGAACATGTATATGCTAATTTAAAAGTCAACTAAACCATATACAAAACCATCATAACTAACCAAACGACTAATTATAATGAAACCATAATGTAAGAAGCAAACGACAATATACCTTGCGTTTACAATTCAAGACGACACAAATCCAATATAAATCAGATCATCTGCAAACGGGAACACCCACCTAACGTGAACGCCTCCGCCTACTGACCATCAACGCCACACACCATAACGGGGCAACGAAAAAGTCAACGGCAACGAAGGATTGTTGGGTATATGAAACCACAAAGAATAAATACTCAAATCATCATAGATCATAAGGTAAAGGCATATAAAAAATGAAGCTGTTTATTTTTCGGATTCATTAACCATTTCGAAAGCACAAAGTAAACCCTTATCAAGATCAGGTGAAACCCACATATAAACTTGGATCAAACTTTTCGATCAAACCACCACCCATAAACAACCTCCCACCCAGGCAACATCACCAACCCACCCACAACATCGCACACCACATACGGCGGCAACGAAGAGGTGGGGGGTTTCTATGATACGAACTGAATCTGTGAATCAGAGCTAAAAAAATGAGGGTTTCTATGAAACCCAACAAAGGGTTTCCATCAAACGCCAAAAAACACCACAAATTATCAAATAACATTGGAATAATTACCTAAATGTTGAGCCAACGCACCACTACCTTGATCCAAAATCAGTCCATTGGTTTCCGAGATCATCTTTTTTTGATCAAAGTTTAGATCAAACTGATTTGATCAAACTTATCAAATAACCCTAAAACATTAGATCAAACTCATTTGGTCAAACTGATTTGATCAAAACCTAAATGCTACAGGAACGTAAATTATTTGATCAGGGGTTCTTGAAAACCCAAACAATCAAGACATTATAATAATGCCTTGATAATCAACCATTGACCATAAACCCAGATGGAAACCCACAAAGAATTAACACTACAAGCACACAAATCAAATCGAAACGCAGATCAACCAACCTCAGATCCATAAAAAATAAGAACACAAAAGAAATCATACCTGTTATTCCACCACCAAAACCAACCCAGAAAATTAGGGTTCTTGAAAACCCAAACAATCAAGACATTATAATAATGCCTCGATAATCAACCATTGACCATAAACCCAGATGGAAACCCACAAAGAATTAACACTGCAAGCACACAAATCAAATCGAAACGCAGATCAACCAACCTCAGATCCATAAAAAAATAAGTCAACGAATGACTTATTTTGTTTCATCAAAGTTTAGATCAAATGAAAACCCATGTGGCCAGCCTTTATATAAAGGTGAATTGATTATACAACAAAGGGGCAATCAGCAAAGGGCAACCCACATTAATTGAGCAACGAAGGGCCAAATTACTGTATGTGTGTGCTAATGCGTGTTGGGTTTGTGAGGGAAGAAAAAGTCTGTGCGAGGGAGAGGTTTAATATATAAAACTCATTTTGTGAGGAGAATCACTGCTCCTATGAATGCGTGATTCTCCTCTTTTATATAAAGGTTAATACTTCACTCAAAATCTACACAATAATGGAAAAAAATTATACTTCTTGTATAAGAAGCTTTTGTTTTCCTTTCAAGTGGTTGAAATTTTTGTTTCCGAGAGCTTATGTTATGTTTGCTAGTAGTAATTTTTTTTCCTAAAGAATCCCAAAACTCAGAGATGACTCTCTCCAAAAAACCCACTAAAAATACTAAAATCACATTCCGTACAGTTTTCAACTTTTCACATATGCACTTTTAGTTTAAACTTTGGATTAAGAGAGAATTGCATAAATCGTTCTAAAGTTTGGACATTTTGCAGGTTTTGTCCCAAATATTTTAAAAGTGCTGATATAGTCCTAAATCAAACTATTTTGCAAATTTTCATCCTTGAGGTTTTACTATCTTGCATGTTTCGTCCTAAATATTTTGACCATTTTGTTTATTTCGTCCCAAGAGTTTTTCCCATAAGGACGATACTTGCATTAAAGTTTCTAAATAGGGATGATTCTTACACTTTCGTAACGTTTAGGACAAAACATGCATTTTAGTCAAACTTTAGGGACGATTTATGCAATTTACTCTTGGATTAATGATACAACTCTTGCATTTTGCCCCATACATGCAATATGGCTCATTAGTTGTTTTAACGACATTTTTATTCAAACAAACATTAGCAAGAAGTTATTATTTACAAAGAAATACAAGAACGGTTTTTAAGCCAATCATTTCAACCGAATGATGCTTTGCTTATAGATTTACACTAATTAAAAGACGACGAAACAATTGCATCAAATAACAACGACTTCTTAGGCGGCTCCACATCAAATAAAACTTTATTACGAATATTCCATACGTACCACCACATGACACCCCAAACACCTTCAAACATCAGCTTTGTCTTGGACGACATGCGTAAAGAAACAACCAAGCAACCCATTCACCATAAATCTCGAAGTTAGTCACCGGTAGATTTCACCACCGAAGCACCTTACAACTACATCCGAAGAATAAATGTACCGTTGATTCAACACAACAGTTACAAATAGGAGAGTCCAACGATTAAAATTCCAATACCCCTGCGTGACATGTTCAAACGAGTAGGAAACCCATCAACCTTCACTTTCCAAACAGTAATATTAACTTTGAGAGGAAAAAACTTAACCCATCTCTTCTTCTCAACTACAGTCACAATCTTCAATGCATCAATTTTCTTACGTAAAGAAGCAACAGTAAATAGACCTGAATTTTCAAGCGTCCACACCCATCGATCTTCCATGGGAACCAACCTGATCGCATTCGTCACCTCTTGAAACTTCTGTAACTGCGTCCACTCAGCCCCCCTCAAGTTGCGATGCAAGAGGACTCCGAAGTAGGATCCGTAAGTTTAGAGCTGACACTCGCCTTCTTAAAGTTCTCTAGCGCAAAAAAACGAGTATAAAGATCTTTAATCACTCCCCCACAAAACCACACGTCAGTCCATAATTTAGTCCCTTCACCATTACACAGCCTCATTTTAATAAAATCAAATATGTCTACACCTCGCTTAGCCATTAACCTCACTTCCTTGAGAATACAGCTCCAACACGAATTCACCCCAAACCTGTTTTTTATGCTCACATTATCATCATTTCCATGAATCGCCTGAATAACTTTTGCCCATAACAAATTTTGTTTACTATAAAATCACCATATCCATTTGAACATTAAACTCATATTCAATGCAAAGAGACTAGAAACCCCTAATCCCCCTCTATCTTTATCCACCAAAACTTTATCCCACTAAACCCACGACGCTTTCCTACTACCAATCTCATGACCATTGAAAAAATGACCACATATCAACTCCAACTCTTGCATAATCTTTGACGGAACTTTTAAGATAGACATATGAAAAATGGGAATAGAACCAAGTACCGATTTTAGTAGTGTAAGACGACCTCCTATAGACAAGGACTTCAATATTTACTTAGATAATCGCGCATTGACCTTGTCCACCACTTCTTTCCAAGCATGTATACGGGTCATAGATCCTCCAACTTTAGTACCTAGATAAGAGAAAGGCAAAGTAAGAGTAAGACAACCAAGTCTAGCAGCTGCTTTCTTGACTCTATCTTCATCCACATTTACACCCAAAATCTTGCTTTTACACATATTGATCTTAAGGCCCAAAGCCTTGTTGAAGCAATATAACACCCAAACTAAAGTAGTAATATTCTCTTCACTCCACGTCCCCATAAAAACCGCAACATCCGTATAGAACATATGTGAAAGATTAAGAGAGTGATTTAATGCAATACCCGTTAACAATCCTACATCAACCACACATTGAAGATATATATGAAGTGTCTCCATAACAAGAATAAACAAGAATGGCGACAGAGGATCCACTTGCTTTAAACCCTTAAAACACTAAAACTCCTCAGTGGGACTACCATTAACCAGAATCGATCCTCTCGATCATTTGAGACATCTTTGAATCCAGTTACACCATTTAACCCCAAAACCAAACTTTCTTAGAATATCATCTAAAAAATCCCATCGAACTGAATCATAAGCTTTTTCAAAATCAACCTTAAAAATTAAAAATTGTTTTTTGGACCATTGTAATACCTCATTAAGAATAAACGGGCCATCAAGAATCTGTCGCTCATCAATAAACGCCGATTGCACCTAGTTCATAATATCTCCCAAAACACCAACCAATCTATTCGTTAAGATTTTAGAGATATTCTTATATACACTGCCAATGAGGCTTATAGGTCTAAAATATTTCACCATATTTGCAACGGGAACTTTCGGAATTAAGCCGATAAACGAAGAGTTACAACCCTTAGGCATATCTCTACACTTAAAGAAGTAATTCACTACATCTAACACATCATTCTCTATGGTCGCCCAAAACTGTCTATAAAACTCAAGAGTAAATCCATATGGACCCGGAGACTTATCTATACCACAATCCTACATAGCCTCTTTTAACTCCTCTCTAGAAACACCCAGCTCTAAGTCTTCCTTCTGCTCAATCGAAATAGATTTTGGAAAAAACCATCTCAACACTATGATGTTGATTAAACGGTTCACCAAACCATTTTTAAAATACGAGAAGAACTCCCGCTTGACCTCCTTGGGTTGTTCGATCCACACTCCATGACCCCCCAAATATTCATTTGATGTCGTTTTTATTCATCATACCATGAAAAAAACTCGAGTTCTCATATCCTTCAATAGCCCATTTAACCTTCGCCTTTTGAGCCAAGTGCATATCCTGAAGTTTATCTAACCGCTGAATGTTATTAATAAGCTCCACTCTCCTATTCGTAATATATTCCGAACCATGACCTTTATCTACAACCTCGTCTAAGGCCCGAATCTCCTCTTTAAAACCATAACATTTTCGTGTATACTCTTTAATCCATTCACAAATCTTATCCTTAAGAAATTTCATTTTATAAACCATGTTACGCATAGCATTTTTTCCATCTCATGGAGCACATCCCTAAGCATCGACCACGTGACTCGCTAATCTAGTAAACTTGCTTTTAATTTTACATGTATTAATCATAACTTCAGTTTTCATGTTATGTTTTGTTATGTGTGCTCGAAAAACACATAATCTCTATTGCTAGGAGTGTTTAATGTACGTAGTTAGCAGATCAAATTTAAGCCAAAAATAATAAAAAGGTTTATGACAACGAGTTCTGGTGCCAACTTTGAAAAGAAAAAAATTTAAGGCATACTACTCAAAGCTTGGACAACCTTCGTAAGTGCATTTCATTATATATGTATCAAAGTGATGTTTTCTTTTAAGATATCTGGTTTATAACAATTATAAATTTGAAAAACCAATAAAATTATAAGAGATTCCAAGCTTAATATCTTTTTTCTTTTTAGTTTGTCCACAATCTTAAAAAGTCCAACATGGTACCTTTGAAGAGGTTAACAAGGCCGTTCAAGTGAACCGTGTCGAACTTGCTCATACTCATTTATCTTTTGTTATATATTGCTCTTGTATTTGTTCTTTTATCAATGTGGGACAAAACCAAAACGAATATCCTCTAAGCTTTTGCTTCAAATGCTTTGACGCTCAATCATAACAGCTTAGTATCACACATTTTAGCTCGATAACAACAACTAAGTTCTGATTAGCACTATACTATTTCATATTTCACATATGCTTTAGTAAAAAGTTTTATATTTCTTTAGTAATAAGTTTTCATTTTCATTTCAAAGGGATGCAAGTTTTTTTCTAATACCTCATATCTGTTAGCTATATATTATTTTCATAGTGCGTTCAAAAACTCAGAGTCGTCTCTTCCGAGAATACCACTAAGTTTGCCAAATCATATACCTATGGCATTCAAGTTTTCATATATGCACTATTAGTATAACAATCCTTTACGTATGGTGTAGTAACTAACTAAGCTAGCTCAATTGCGAGAGGTTTCATGTTTCAGTCTTTTCTTGGGGTTTTCTTTCAATGCAAGAATTTGTGAGGTTCTTTTCCGTAGATGCATCGAGTCGAGACTGACATGAACTATCTTCTGGGTGTGTACTGAAAATCGAATAACTAATTGTTATTCGAGGTCCAAAGACACAACTTCATGATAGGT
The DNA here is from genome assembly GCA_025667525.1 of Glebionis coronaria. Taxonomy (NCBI): domain Eukaryota; kingdom Viridiplantae; phylum Streptophyta; class Magnoliopsida; order Asterales; family Asteraceae; genus Glebionis; species Glebionis coronaria. The sequence continues at coordinate 46,042,104 of CM046875.1, forward strand.
GTGTAAACACCCATCCTTTTTACCACTTAATTACAATAATAACCGAGCCAAAACGTGTATTTTATGTCTTTTATGTCGGAATTATGCGTGGTTTGTGTTTTTGTTGTGATTTAGTACGAAAAGGTGAAAAGTGGAGAAAACACGGGCATTCACGGGCTTTTATTGAAGAAAAAGATGAAAGACGAAGTCAAGTAGTCAAGAGTGCAAAAAGAACGGAAGTCCAAGACCAATTCTGAAGATTTATCGAAGAAAAAGTCAAAAGACGGAAGTTTACCAAAAGTCGAAGAACTCGAGTCTTATTTATTGAAGAATTAAAAGACGAGTTTAAAATCCCGAGCCATAAGTCATTAAAGTCCAAGATTAACAAAAGATTAAGAAGGGAATGACTTAATGGTGCAATTAAGAAGAAATGAAGGAGGGGAGGAAGCTTCCTAATCCTCCCCTATATATAGTCATTAGCATTTCATTTTTACACTTGTTGGCTAAGGTGACAATTAGTCTTCCACCTTTATTTTTCTTGCACTTTAATTACTTGTCCATTTAATTACCTTGTCTTGCACCTTATTTACCATTTAATTTCAAGTAAGTGTTTTTAGTTTTGTTGCTTTAATCTTTATTTACATTTGATCAAGTTTCTTTTCATCAATCTCATTCTACTTTTCTTCTTTTTGGTTCGGTTTAAAATCGGATTAAGCTAGCTTTTGCTTAATCCATTTGCTTATTTGATTAAAGGTTTTGTCTTTTCTTTTCCTTTTAAGTGTTCATACGAAATTAGCCATAAGTTTGACAATCTTATGTGCTTATTTGGTATTTGGCTTAATCGATTTCCAAGTTTTCTTGAAAGTTTTACTTTTTAAATTTTATTTCATTAAGTTTCGTCTCTTAAATTTCGAAAAGGTTTTATCTTTTTAGCTTACTGTTTCGTTTGTCTTCATTTCATTCAAGTTTTTATTACTGCTTATTAGTTCTAGCTTATTTGGTTCTTTTGCTTATTACGAATTTTGATCCATCGGAAAAGAAGGGATATTACACATTGCGACGGCTTGCATTTCCCCACATTCCGACAGTGACAGTTTTGGACAAGGGTTTTGCATTCCGATCCGGGATTGCGATAGAGTAACATCACCCTCATTCTGATCTGGGATTGCGATCGCACATTGAGATCGCACATTCTGACGGCTCTTGATGTTTACTTAGTCGAAGTGCTGCCCAAATTTCCCCAACAACATTCCGATCTTGGATTGCGACCTGACACATTGTGATCTGAACAACATTCCGATCTGGACTACATTCCGATAGAATTGTACATTCCGACAGGTTGCAACTTGTTATTCCGATAGCACATTCCGATCTGGATTCCGATGGGTATGGTGACAGCATTCCGATCTAACATTCTGATGATTGTGGTTTTGGGATTATAATTTGCTTTGTTTTGTTTTTAAGTTACATTTTAATACTTTGTCAAATTTAATTTTCGTCATGCTTTAATTTTAAGTCATTTAAATTATTTTACTTTCAAAAGTTTTTAAATATTGCACAATTTTTCTTTTATATTAGACTTAGATTTATTTTAACGCCTTTTTAATTAACGTCATTTACTTTAATCGTTTTGCACATTTTATTTAAAAACAAAGACAAATATTTTTCTTAACCAAAAACAATTGAGTCGTACTTAAAACCATTTTTCAATTCGATTAGACATACGACAAAGAATCTTTTTAACTGAGTAAAACCTAGTTATTAAATTGGCGCCGCTCCCGGCTCTTTTCGTAAAGATTAACGGTTTTCTGTGAGAGACGCGTTGCTTTTTGGGATCCGTTCACTCGTGAGCGTTATTTTCTTGCACAAAAAAAATTCAAAAATTCATAAAAATTAAAAATCGATAAAAATCCATAAAAATTAAAAATTTCAAAAATCAAAAAAGATTTTACTTTTATTGTGTATATATATTGTCTTTGCGTTTGGTTTCTTTTTCTTTTGCATTTTCAGGTGTATGCGTACTAGATCTTCTAATTATCAAGGGCCCGAGACTCGAGAAGATTTAAGTATGTCAGGTGTTAACAACAACAATAATCCACCGCACCTCAATAATAACAACAATGTTCTTCCACAGCCCGATCTTCGGACAATGGAGGAGCTTTGTCAACCTACCATGTTTGGACGAGGAGGACCGATTGCGCCGATGCAAATCACGGCTCCGGAGTTTTCGTTGAAGCACCACATGATTCAGCAAGTGCAAACTAACCCATTCCATGGATTGCCTGATGATGATGCCAACAAACACCTCGACAAGTTCATTACAATCACCCAAAGCATGAAGTTGCCCGGTGCCACAATGGATGTTCTTCGCCTTCAACTCTTCCCACATACTTTATCACATCACGCCGAGAAATGGTTTGGTCGTCTCCCGAAGAATTCTATTCACACTTGGGATGACATGACTCAACGCTTTTTGTCGCGCTACTTTCCACCATCCATGGTCACGAGCCTTCGCAATCAAATCAGCGGTTTCATGCAAGACCTTGATGAATCTCTTTTTGATGCTTGAGAAAGATATAATGTCTTGATTGATCGTTGTCCAAACCACAACATGATCCCTGTGACCTTAATTGATACTTTCTACAACGGATTGACTTTTCGTGATCGTGATACGATTAATGCAGCCGTCGGTGGCACATTTATGAAAAGGAAACCCGAGGAGTGTAGAGAGCTTATTGAGAACATGACTACTCACCACAAAAACTGGGATTCCTCCGCTTCTTCAAGGAACAACCCGAGAGTCAATGTTTCTTCCACTTCAGCAAACCCTGATATGACTGAACTCACCCGTATGATGACTGAAATGAGCAAAAGTATCACGCTTCTCGCTTCAAACCAAAAACAACAACAAGTTAAAGCGGTTGCCAATCCTTGTGAAACATGCGGCGGTCCTCACTCATACACCGATTGTCCTTCGACTCAAGGAAATCCGGAAAATGTGTGTGCAGCTTACGGTAATTATTCACCGGAAAATTACCAAGCTCGAAAACAAGGGGATAGAAATCTGCTGAGTTACCGGTCAAACAACTACCTTTCACCCGGTTTTTCTCCTCAAAACCAAAACCCCACCAACAACTACACTAGAAGCAACCAAATCCCACCAAGAGCTTCTAATCCTTATCACCCACCCGCTCAAAAAGCCCCACCCATTAACCCCGATGTTGAAGCCATCATGAGAACCCAAGGTGAGCAAATCAAGAATCTACAGAGCCAAATTATCAATTTGAAAGGAGATATCACCAAGCAAGGAAATGAGATTAGATCCGAGCTTCGAGATAATATCCAATCCTCCTTCAGCAATCAAACAAATGATTTGAAGAATATGCTTGCTAGTTTCTTGCCCGCCGCTCAACCTTCTTCTTCAAGTTCTCTACCTTCAAACACCGTCACCAATTCGCGAGAAAATGTGAGTGCTATTACTACTCGTAGTGGAATTACCATTGTCAATCCACCGATCCTACCCCCATCATCTACACCTCCTCCACCACCATTTATCCCTACTCTTCCTACACCTAGCATTAGTGCACCATTACCGTCTCCGCCTCGCCATGACGATGTCTCTAAGAAGGAACCTTCAACATCTCAACATTTACCTGCTACGCCTTCACCTTCACCACCCAAACCTAATATCCCATATCCTTCTCGCTTAGGCAAGACCAACGAGCTAACCAAGAATGACTCTCAAGTGTCGAGCTATGTGAAGATGATCTCTCAAATGAACTTCAACATTAGCTTTCTCGAAGCACTTGTCCACATGCCGAAATTTGTCAAAGCATTCAAGGAATTGCTTAACAAGAAGGAAAAGTTGATTGAGCTCGCCAACACACGCTTAAATGAAAACTGCTCTGCAGTTATTCTTAAAGAACTTCCGGAAAAGCTTGGAGATCCCGGTCGTTTTGTGTTGCCTTGCGTTTTCAACAAAACTGAAGAATTTACTGCCCTTGCTGATCTCGGGGCCAGTATTAATCTTATGCCTTTGAGTGTTTGGAAAACACTATCATTACCCGACCTTACTCCAACAAAGATGACTCTTGAGCTTGCTAATCGCACTCTCGCTTACCCCGTCGGTATTGCCGAAGACGTGTTCATTAAAGTTGGCACGTTTACTTTCCCGGTCGATTTTGTCGTTGTTGATTATGAAATGGACCCTCGTATTCCTTTAATACTTGGTCGGCCATTCTTGAGAACCGGACGAGCTCTTGTCGATGTTGCCGAAGGTGAGTTAATCTTAAGAGTCAGGAATGATGCACAAGTTTTTAAAATGGGGAAGCTTACAAGCAAATCCTTTGGACGAGAATCAGTGAACATGATTAATGTGCTTGATGATTTTGTCGTCTACAACAATCCTATATTCGAGTCTTGCAATGATAATCCACTTTTTCAAGATAATGTGGATGATTCTCTATCCAATTTGGACGCTTCTCCCATTTATGATTCTCCACCGATCTTTGATGCTTATGATGATGATTCTAGCTCAGATTCGGATGATTATGATGACCTTACTTCTGAGTATCCCGATCTGCCCACATATGATAATTTTGATGAGGCCGATACTCTTTCGAGCGATTCTTCACATGATGAAGATCCTCCGCCATCACTCGATCCTACTTTGGACGATTACTCATTTGAGGAAGACTTCTCTACGTTTCTCAACACTTATTTCCCTCATGAGAGTGATGCTCCTCCTTATGATTTTGAAGATTATCGTCTTGATCCTACTTTAGATTTGAAGAACATTCTTTCAAAGGAGAAGAAACCGGTCGACACCGACATCCGCATCACATATGATTTAACACCTCTTTGTCCACCTTCTGAGGACGAGGTTGTGCATCTTCTTCGCGGATCATCTTCAAACTTAGCTGAGCCTGAGTGCTATTTTCCCCTAAAGGAAAAGGTGTTCGACCCCGGTATCGATATTCTGCAGCCATCTCAGTATCCACCTGACGCAATAAAAGGAAATATCTTTGGAACTTATGGAAATCTGCTTGCACCACTTCACCCTTGCTTCCACCGTGCTCCATCGCTGCTTAAGGGAACCTTGCCTACTCTTCTTTGGCTTGCCTTGTTCGCCTTAAGCTTGTGCTATTTGATGGACGAAAACTATGTCTTTGATCTTGGTGGATATGTTTCATGCTTCTTCCGATGATGATCAAGGTCGAGTCAGGCTCACGACTCGGTAATCAAAAATCAAGCACTTCTTGGGAGGCAACCCATGCATCTATCTTTTAGCTTTCTTTATCCTAAGTGTAGGGGGACCCGTTGGTTTGCTATTTCCTCTCCTCTCTTAATCAGGGATTCGAGCTTCAAATGATCCACTCTTGATGATTCTTGACGACCCGTGATTCCGTGTTTACTTCTTCCCGGTTCTATCCTAAACTCTTTTCGATACACTATTTTATTTTTTCTCAATATTAAAATAGGAATCTCTTTAGTTGTCTCTTCCTTAGTGAGATTTAAACAACGTGCACAATGTCCTAAGTGTAGGGTAGTTTACTCCCACATGCTTAAACATTGAGGACAATGTTTATGTTAACTGTAGGGGGGACTTCTATCGAATTTAAGTGGCCTTTTCCTTGTATTTGTCCTCATTTTAACCGGAAAATCAATTTTTCGATATTTTTCAAAAATTTTGATCTATTTTGGCCTATTAGTTTTTACCTTTGTGTAGTTATTTTTCTTTCTTTGCTAGAATAAATCTTTAATAAAGTGGTTTTAATTTTCAAACGTTGTGAATCTTTTGACTCAACCCGAGTTTACTTATCTAAGTTACTCTAGCTAGTATCCTTAACGTGTTTAAGTCAAGTTTTGCTAGGCTTTTATTTAGGGAGCTATAAAACGCGAAGGTCTTAACTCTCACGGGTTAAGAACAAGAACTTTTCGCAAGTTCCTATAATTGATCCTAGAGAGTCGTTTATCAAGGGAACTTTAAAATGCGATTTCTAAACTTGAAAAAGTCTAAGAGTTTGCAAGATCCTATAGGCGACTCGAAAACCCAAAACTTTGATTTAATAGGCTAAGCATCCACGAGTCTCATTCCTTGAGATTTTAAACTGTGGAGAACGAGAGATGATAGAGCCAATTATAAGTTCGGTATTCTTTCGTGAATTTATGTGAGTTAATTATAAGCCTATTCTCCCATCGCCTGCTAATAAATTTATCTGCAATAAATAAGGTTGTACGATTTGAAAAGTTACTTAGCTTCTAGCCCAAGATCATTTAAAAGTTGCTCGGTATGGATTAGAGTTCATAGCCAAGGCATAACTTATTGAAGCGGGTTGCGAAGATTGGCGAGTCCAAAAAGGTCCTAACAAGACATGAGGGCTATATTTTGTTGCTAAAGATCCAAAGTGATGTGAAGAATCATTTATCAAAAATCAATATGAAGGATCGAGACACACGACGAAAAGCAAAAACTCCCCAAAAGTCATGGAGAAGTGTATCCGAAAAGACCCTAGCAAGGTATGAGGATAAATAGATCCAAGTCATAAAAGGAGGCGGATCGTTGTATATCAAAGTCCAAAATAAAGATTGGAGAAAAATGAAGAAGTCGTGGTCCAAGTATGAATCTCTCAAAACTTCGAGTGAAGAAATTCCTATATGAAGAGAAGACCATAATTTCATGAACGTCTCTCAAGGTTTGAAGTATGAAGTCGCTGCCAAATATCGGTCCGAGAAAGGTCTCAAATCGCGAAGCGAGTTATGCCAAGATATGAACTTTATGAGGTCCCGAGAAGCAGTTTTAAAAGATGTTGTCCTTTAGCTAACTATTGATTAAATCATTCACTTTATTTTCGGCCTAAATAACTATCGAAATAAGTCAAACAATGCATCCTTTGGATCATTCAAGACAACAATAAAATATAAGAGATACACCTAGGAATAAGGGAGTCTAAGTGAATAATTGGCCCACATGAGTTCGTGTTAGTTTGCTAACTTATAATAACAATGATCTCGTTTTTAAGCTTGGTTTGGAGAAAGTGAAAACTTGAGGATGATGATCATTCACAACATTTCCAAAACCCGAAGGTATGTTTTTGATTTCTTTGTTTTCTTCCTTTGAATGTTTATAGTTTTCTATCTCTTTAATAAAGGCCAACGTGGATTGATTATGATGAAGAACGTAAACGTGCTTTGTAACTAATGCATTGCATAAGGACATTGCAATGGTCAAGTGTAGGGGATTTGATAGGTGTGTAAACACCCATCCTTTTTACCACTTAATTACAATAATAACCGAGCCAAAACGTGTATTTTATGTCTTTTATGTCAGAATTATGCGTGGTTTGTGTTTTTGTTGTGATTTAGGACGAAAAGGTGAAAAGTAGAGAAAACACGGGCATTCACGAGCTTTTATTGAAGAAAAAGATGAAAGACGAAGTCAAGTAGTCAAGAGTGCAAAAAGAACGGAAGTCCAAGACCAATTCTGAAGATTTATTGAAGAAAAAGTCAAAAGACGGAAGTTTACCAAAAGCCGAAGAACTCGAGTCTTATTTATTGAAGAATTAAATGACGAGTTTAAAATCCCGAGCCATAAGTCATTAAAGTCCAAGATTAACAAAAGATTAAGAAGGGAAGGACTTAATGGTGCAATTAAGAAGAAATGAAGGAGGGGAGGAAGCTTCCTAATCCTCCCCTATATTTAGTCATTAGCATTTCATTTTTACACTTGTTGGCTAAGGTGACAATTAGTCTTCCACCTTTATTTTTTTTGCACTTTAATTACTTGTCCATTTAATTACCTTGTCTTGCACCTTATTTACCATTTAATTTCAAGTAAGTGTTTTTAATTTTGTTGCTTTAATCTTTATTTACATTTGATCAAGTTTCTTTTCATCAATCTCATTCTACTTTTCTTCTTTTTGGTTCGGTTTAAAATCGGATTAAGCTAGATTTTGCTTAATCCATTTGCTTATTTGATTAAAGGTTTTGTCTTTTCTTTTCCTTTTAAGTGTTCATACGAAATTAGCCATAAGTTTGACAATCTTATGTGCTTATTTGGTATTTGGCTTAATCGATTTCCAAGTTTTCTTGAAAGTTTTACTTTTTAAATTTTATTTCATTAAGTTTCGTCTCTTAAATTTCGAAAAGGTTTTATCTTTTTAGCTTACTGTTTCGTTTGTCTTCATTTCATTCAAGTTTTTATTACTGCTTATTAGTTCTAGCTTATTTGGTTCTTTTGCTTATTACGAATTGTGCTCCATCGGAAAAGAAGGGATATTACACATTGCGACGGCTTGCATTTCCCCACATTCCGACAGTGACAGTTTTGGACAAGGGTTTTGCATTCCGATCCGGGATTGCGATAGAGTAACACACCCTCATTCCGATCTGGGATTGCGATCGCACATTGCGATCGCACATTCTGACGGCTCTTGAGGTTTACTTAGTCGAAGTGCTGCCCAAATTTCCCCAACAACATTCCGATCTAGGATTGCGATCTGACACATTGTGATCTGAACAACATTCCGATCTGGACTACATTCCGATAGAATTGTACATTCTGACAGGTTGCAACTTGTTATTTCGATAGCCATATTCCGATAGCACATTCCGATATGGATTCCGATGGGTATGGTGACAGCATTCCGATCTAACATTCCGATGATTGTGGTTTTGGGATTATAATTTGCTTTGTTTTATTTTTAATAATTTTCTTTATGCTTTAATTTTAAGTCATTTAAATTAATTTACTTTCAAAAGTTTTTAAATATTGCACAAATTTTCTTTTAAATTAGACTTAGATTTATTTTAACGCCTTTTTAATTAACGTCATTTACTTTAATCGTTTTACACATTTTATTTAAAAACAACGACAAATATTTTTCTTAACCAAAAACAATTGAGTCGTACTTAAAACCATTTTTCAATTCGATTAGACATACGACAAAGAATCTTTTTAACTGAGTAAAACCTAGTTATTACTTCACCAAATCCAGTTCGCTTAATGGCTAAAGGTTTATCATCGCACGCATAGTTATGGCATCAACGTTTATCTCATCTCAACTTAGAAACCATCAATTTTCTCTCGAATAATGATATTTGTGACGGTCTTCCTAAGTTGAAATTCGTCAAAGACCATCTTTGTTCATCTAAAGCAAAACGAAAGTCTTTCAAGACGAAGACTATCCCAATCTCGAAAGGACGATTGGAACTTCTACACATGGATTTATGTGTCCCCATGTGTGTAAAGAGTATTAATGAGAAAAAGTATATTCTCATGATTGTTGATAACTACTCCAGATACACATGGACTTACTTCTTGAGGTCCAAAGACGAAACACCAGAGGTTCTCAAAAACTTTCGCAAGATGATGCAACGCAATCTTCAGGCTCAAGTTTTAATTGTAAGAACAGATAAGGGTACAAATTTTTTGAACAAGACTCTGCAATCTTATTTTAAAGAAGAAGGCATCGAACATCAAACGTCAATTGATCGAACTCCTGAACAAAACGATGTTGTCGAAAGACAGAACCGTACTTTGGTTGAGGCTGCTCCCAAACAATGCTTTCTGCATCAAAATTACCACTATTCTTGTGCGCTGAAGCTATTGCAACTACATGTTATACTCAGAATCTTTCTCTCATAATTCCTAGGCATGAAAATACACCATACCACATCATCAATGGCAGGAAACCTACGGTTTAATTATATCACATATTTGGATCTTTATGCTACATTCTTTAAGACGATGAGAATCTCGACAAGATGACAGAAAAAGGAGATACATGTATTTTTCTGGGGTATGCTACATTTTCGAAAGGATATCGAGTCTACAACAAGTGAACAAGAATCATTGTTGAAACAATTCATATGAACTTTTACGAATTGCCACAAATGGTACTTGATCACACTAGCTCAAGTCCTACTCCTCAATGTCCAGCAATGGCACGTACACAATAGAGTGTACGTCCCATGCAAGAATGTCAAGAAAGCACTCCTACAGTAGTCTCGGTGTTGTATCCACCGAGACTGCTGTTGGAGTGCTTTCTTGACATTCTTGCATGGGACGTACTCGAACAATCAAGTTGTGTCAAAGACTTCCGTTGTCAATACTGCTGATGCACCCGAACAAAGTCAACAAGACACAACTGCATCTACTTCAACAATCGTGCTCAAGAGACTATTCCATTAGATACTAAATATTAGTCAGATATATAATATTAGTATAGTAGGAGGATACAATATGTAACTATGTATTAGTATAGTAGGAGGATACAATATGTAACTATGTATTCTATATATACATTGTAACCTATCGTAATGAATAACAATTACAAAGGTTTTTTATGGTATCAAGAGCCATCTGCTGCGGCTGCTAACCCTAGCAGCAGATCCAACCCTAAATTTTTTAATTTTTTTCCCTTTCTTCAGCCAAACAATGGCCATGATTGCTTCCTTCTCCACAACTGAGAAAGCATCTCATAATTCACACAAGTTTGCTTTTACGCTATCTCCCACAAATTATGGCTTCTGGAAGACCATGATCCAACCGTTTCTCATCACTAATAATCTCATTGGTTATGTTGATGGAACTATACCCTGCCCACCACCAACTATTACCTCTCAATTATCCGACAAAGAGGCACCTGTCCAAACCCAACGAAACCCTAACTACTCAACCCGGGTGTCTAATGATGCCCACGTTAGGATGATCATAATCTCAACCGTCTCTGAAGCTTCGTTCCCACATGTACAGGGCGATACATCTAGGGATCTTTGGCTCTCTCTTGAACGAGCCTATGCCCCTCATACCTCTTCTAGGGATTACACCCTAAAGACTCAACTACTCAAGATTGAGATGAAGGCTGATGAAACATCATCAGCATATCTTACAAGGGCAAAAGAATATTCTGATGCCCTAGCTAACATCGGAGAACCAGCCAAAGAAAAAGACTTGGTCATGCTAGTTATATCAGGCCTTCGTGAAGAATATAACGGGCGTTCATGTCCCACAAATCAAACAAAACTTACTCTCAGTTCAACAATTCTGTCATGAAAATAATGTTTTCTTTGAATTTCACTCTACTTTCTTTGCTGTAAAGGACACCTCTACCCGCATCACCCTTCTCACGGGTCCAAGTAACAACGGGCTCTACTCCTTTTGTCCACCTCAAATTCGTCAAGTTCCCAAGGTTTCCTTCACTACTGTTCATGCTTCTTCAACCATATGGCATCAAAGACATGGTCATCCACATCCCCAACTTTTGCAAACTATGCTGAATAAATATAGTCTTCCTGTCTTCAATAAAAGTTTGAGTTCCTTTTGTAATTCTCGTCACATTGGAAAATCATCAAAACTTCATTTGTCATCTTCTAATTACAAAAGTACTCGGATTTTAGACCTATTAGTTTGTGATGTTTGGGGTCCAGCACCTATTACTTCATTTGATGGCCATAATTATTTTTACTTTGTGTTGATGACTTCTCACGATATATGTGGATATTTCCCTTGACCAATAAATCCGATGTCTTTAATGTTTTTAAACAATTTCTCACTGTTGTGGAAAGACAGTTCAATACCAAACTCAAGTCAGTCCAAACAGATTGGGGGGGGGGGGTGAATTCAGGAATTTGTCAACCTTTTTCACATTTATCGGGATTCTACATAGTCGTTCATGTCCTCACACTAGTGAGCAAAATGGTTTGGTTGAAAGACGCCACCGTCATGTGGTGGAAACAGGTCTAACCCTCCTCTCCCAATCGGCTGTTCCCACAAAATTTTGGCATTTTGCCTATGATACATTAGTTTATCTAGTTAACCGCATGCCCACTCGAAATCTCTCCAACACCTCACCATTTGAACACATTTTTAAACGCAAACCAGATTTCTCCTTTCTAAAGGTGTTTGGTTGCCAATGTTACCCACATCTTCGACCTTACAATAAACATAAGATGGACTTTCGCTCCATCCCTTGTGTTTTCCTTGGGTACAGCCCCTCTCATCATGGCTATAGATGCCTTGACCCTACAAGTGATTGCCTTTACATTGCCCGTCATGTACGATTTAACGAGCAATGTTTTCCATTCACCATACCTTCCCCTTCATCTTCACCGACACCTTCCCCAAACCCATATTTGTCATCTTATCCCTCCAATTTTATTGCCTCTGATTCTCCGCCATCACCATCAAACCCTACCACAACAGAACATCCTTCCACTACATCTAACATTTCCTTCCAACCTCACACTCCTCCACCTACTCCACAAGTTGTCACCCCGCCACCTACACCCAGCCCGACACGGCTGTCCCAACACAACAACCCGACACGGCCGTCCCAACACAACAACCCGACACCGTTGTTTCTCCTAGACGTGTTCGCCCTCCTTCCTTACGTCCTCATCCAAAACAACATGTGCGTTACAAACCTTATGCCTATCACACCTCTTGTGCTATTGAAACCGAACCTCCCACCTTTTCCGTTGCCAACAAAGATCCTCACTGGAAACAAGCCATGGCTGAGGAATATGCTGCATTAATCCGTAATGGTACTTGTTCTTTAGTCCCACGTGTTCCTACTGCCAATTTGGTCGACTGCAAATGGGTATACAAAATAAAAAAAGGATCCTCACGGATCCATTCAACGGTACAAGGCACGTCTTGTGGCCAAAGGTTTCAATCAACAACCAGGGGTAGACAATTATGAAACATTTAGTCCTGTAGTCAAATTCACTACTGTTCGGGTGGTTCTCTCACTTGCCGTGTCTTAGTGGTGGCCTCTACGACAACTGGATGTTCAACATGCTTTTTTGCACGGTGATCTAACTGAGACAGTTTATATGCGCCAACCCCTGGTTTTGTTGATTCACACAAGCCAGATCATGTTTGTCTTCTTCACAAGTCTTTGTATGGACTTAAACAAGCCCCTAGGGCATGGTTTCACCGGTTGTCCATGGCACTACTTTCTCTTGGTTTTACAGGATCCAAGACGGACCCTTCACTTTTCATCTACTCGTCTAGGGGTACCCTATTATATATGTTGGTTTATGTTGATGACATAATCTTGACAGGCAACAATCCAATAGCTATTGATGAAATTGTTAAGAATCTAAGCCAAATATTTGCTATTAAGGACATGGGCTCTCTTTCTTATTTTCTTGGTATTGAAATTACTCCCAAGGAATCAGATTTGCATTTATCTCAAAAGAAGTATATCTTGGTGTTAGCCCTATATTTTATATAGTCGAACAAGAATGTAATAGGTCATCTTAGTCGTTAATGGTCTTGTATTGTAATAGGTTAGTCGGGAAAACCGGGCTTGGACTTTAAGCTATTATTGTATAAGTTAAGGGCGTAAGCCCAAAATAAAGCCAAGCCCGACCCAAGGATTTTAAACCTACAGCCCATATGCCAAGGGTATATATACCCTCTTCCATGTGTGGAAGAGGGTGTTGGTTCATTTTACTTTCTCTCTCTAGTAAACATTAACCATCCAAAATCTCTCTTGTTTCTCTCTCTACTTTTCTTCTCTTTCTCTCTCTAAATATCTCTTCTAAATCATGTGTTATGGATTGAAATAGGATTAACATTTGGTATCAGAGCATTTGGTATTAACATTTGGATTGAAATGGATTGATTGTTGATGATTACTCTAGATACACATGGACTCTCTTCTTAAGGTCCAAAGATGAAACACCAGAGGTTCTCAAAAACTTTCTCAAGATGATACAACGCAATCTTCAACTCAAGTCTTAACCGTAAGAACGGATAGGGGTACTGAATTTTTGAACAAGAACTTGCAATCTTACTTTCAAGAAGAAGGCATCGAACATCAAACGTCTATTGCTCGAACTCCTGAACAAAACGGCGTTGTCGAAAGGCGGAACCGTACTTTGGTTGAGGCAGCTCGAACAATGCTTTCTGCTTCAAAATTACCGCTATTCTTCTGGGCTGAAGCAATTGCAACTGCCTGTTATACTCAGAATCGTTCTCTCGTCATCCCTAGACATGAAAAGACACCTTATGTAACACCCCATTTTGGAAATGGAATCTTACGCATAATCATGGCGTGTCATCAAAGCATACAAGGATAAATGTCTAAGCATTATTTGACCATAAAAGGGAAATACCGGAATCAAACATCGGTAACCCCAAAGTAGAGCTCATCACACACAAACATAAATACTGTAAAAGGAAAGGACGAAACAATGTCCATAGGAAACTGTATTAAAGTAAAGGAAATGCATAAAGTAAAGAAAGACAGTAAAGCTTCCAATCCATATGCACGTACGTTTGAGATCTACGAGCGTCCCTGAGTACCTGCCGTTTTGGGAACATGAAAAGGAAAACGGCTGAGCAAGACGCTCAGTGCACGGATGTACAAAATAGCATGAAATAGGATAAGCATGTAACATATAACAGCGGAAGACTAAGTTCTGAGTAAACTGGTTAAGTATTAAGAAAACTGGTTTTATAGTTTGAAAAGCCTTATGTTTATCTTATGAAAACTATTTTAACATAAATATACCATAGCCCATATAGGTCATGAAAAGGTCACGTGCATGAATACTTGGAGGGGTGACCTCATCATGTTGATTAGAGGGGATGCCTCTAATTAATATACTGGTCTGGGTAGGAGGGATCAACTCCTTGTGAAGGATGCAAGGCACACACCACATTCACCATGAAATACTGAATAAAACATGTAACTAGGATGCACCCATACGCCCCACATGATATAATAATATGGCCAAAACTGAAAGGGACGCCACGAGCAATCACTCCGCCGTGGGGAAGTCATAACATTGGTGCCTCCAATGTTATGGTTATGGTACCTCCATAACTAGGTGAAACTGGTCATGCTTGTATATGGCTATAGATTATGCTAATTAAACATAAGCAGTTCAAAACAATAAAACAAATACTGGGGAAAACAGTTGGCTGCATACGGGGAAATCCTAATAAGGAAAGAATGTCCATACTGAAAGGACGGGAATCCGTACCTCAAGTCCAGTGAATGAACGGAAGAAAGACTCCTACTTCTGGATCACTAACGCTACATGAATACACACGTGTATAAGTATCGAATCACTGATTACGTACTGGGTTTTATGTCTCACCTTAGCTTACTTTGTATGTTTTAGGTCATGGTTTACTGTTTAAAGCCTTAAACTGTGTTTATCTTGTATTCTGATTAATCTGATTAAGTATTACTGGTATTTCATGTATTATTATACTTACTGTGTAATAATAAGTAACTTTCCAAAAATAGCAGGTTTCCAAAAATAGAAAGTTTCCAAAAATAGAAAGTTTCCAAAAATAGAAAGTTACCAAAAATAGAAAGTTTCCAAAAATAGAAAGTTTCCAAAAATAGAAAGTTTCCAAAAATAGAAAGTTTCCTAAAATAGAATTTACTGCTTAATATAGATTAGTTTCTAAAAATAAAAAGTTTCCAAAAATAGATCAGCTGCCTTAATTAAATAAGTTTCCATATATAGAAGGTTTCTATGATTAGATTAGCTACCTGAAATAGATAGATTTCTATATATAGAAGGTTTCCATTAATAGATTAGTTGCCTTATTTAATTAAGTTTCTATAAATAGAAGTTTCCATAATTAGAATTAAGCTGGTTACATAAGCTAATATATAAGTCTAAGTGTTTATAAACTTATTTCTTAAGTCATATGATATAGTGTATAGTTTAATTATTATTTCATGTATTTAATTAAACTATAGGTTAAGCATTTTAATTAAAGTATAACATGTTTTAATTAAAATGGAATAAATTACTTAGGTTAAAATGTGTATTATTATGTATTAATAACATAACCTAAGTCATGTCTAAATTAATTAATTATAGGCATGTTTTAAATAATTAATTAATTATAACTCATAACATAAAATACTTAGGTTAAATTAATATCATGCTAAATTAATAATTAAAAATAACCTAAGTCATGGTTTAATTAATATCTCATGTTATTAATTAATTTATATCCTAAGTTCATAATTCATAAAATTAACATGTAGCATAAATCATGATTTAACCAACGAACCATGAATCGGGCATGAACTCGACACCGTACCCCGAGCCAAACTCGGGGTACTTGTGCCCCCTTGCTGCCGTGGGTCCCACATGCACCAACCAAGACCAAAAATGGTCTTGGTGGTGGCGGCTAAAAGCAAACCGAACCCCCCCTCGGGTTGGTTATACTAGGCGGCCAAAACAAACACCCTCTTATATCATTCTTTGATTTTAATTTACCCCAAAACATGTTAGATCAATGTTTAATTATCATGTTTTAATAAGAATATTAATAACATGTTCATGAAAATAATCAAAGATTTAAAAGAATTAAAAAGAAAGGTTTAGAATGATATACCAATACGTAGCTTGAAAGAGGATGAATAAACACGGTTTATAGCAATGATTTTTGTGATGAAGATCAATCAACAACCACCTATGGTGGTCCTTAAGGTGGCGGCACAAAGAGAGACCAAGGAGGAGGAGAGAAAACTTTTTTAGGTTAAATGCTTATTTTTCATGAAATGTAAAAATGAAATGAAAAGTTACCATAACCCCCCTTTCATGTAAAAGTCAATGGGCTAAGCCCATTATGGTTATGTGTGCCGTGGGTATGGGGCCCCACATGGGGTACCCGTACCTTTTCTCGTGTCCCGATGTTTCGTGTTCGTTCGTGGTTAAACGTGTTCGTGTTTAAAGTGTTTCTGTTTATTTTATCATGTAGTTTATCGTATTCTTAACGCTCGTAATTATATTATATGTATTTACGTAATTATTTTAGTTCGTGTTTTAAAATGGTGATCATGATTTAAATATGTTCACGTGAAATATCTATTAACTGTTTATCATGAGTTCGTACGTAATCGATACTTATCATGTCATACACGTATGCACTTGCTTGATTATTAGCACATGAACGTGATCAATACTAAATAGGGTAAGTTTTAATCTAGGACGTACGATCTTAAGGGAACTATTCATGGTAAAAGCATGCGAGTTTTACACCTTACCACATCATCAATGGCAGGAAACCTACTGTCAAATTCTTTCACGTATTTGGATCTTTATGCTACATTCTTAAAGACGGTGAGAATCTCGACAAGATGAAAGAAAAAGGTGATGCATGTATTTTTGTGGGGTATGCGACATTGTCGAAAGGATATCGGGTCTATAACAAGGGAACAAAGATTATAGTCGAAACAATTCATGTGAACTTTGACGAATTGCCACACATGGTACTTGATCACAATAGCTCAAGTCCCGCACCTCAATGTCCAGCAATGGCACCTACACAAAACAGTGTACGTCCCGTGCAAGAATGTCAACAAAGTACTCCTACAACAGACTCGACGGATACGACACAAATGAATGAGTTGGTTGATTTATATGATCCAATGTTTGATGAATATTATTATGGAAACAAAGAGGTTGTGTCAAAGCCTTCCGCTGTCAATACTGCTGATGCACCCGAACAAAGTCAACAAGACACAACTGCATCTACTTCAGCACCCGTTGCTCAAGAGACAATTCAAGTGGATACTCAACAAACTCAAGAAACAGTCATACAACCAACATCACCAACCGTCAATGCTGAAGGAGGAAACAACAATCAAGCAGTCGATGCACAACCTGACGAAGAAGAATTTATCAATCCGTTCGGTACACCAATACACGAAGTCGGAGAGTCTTCTACTCGACATGTTGATCCGTCCAACATGCATACATTCTACCAACCATATCCATCCACTCACCATTGGACACGTGATCATCCATTGGAGCAAGTCATTGGAAATCCTTCACAACCGGTTCGAACACGCAGACAACTCGAAACCGATGGCGATGCGTGTATGTATGTACTCACCGTAAGTTCAACTGTACCTACAAACATCAAACAAGCCATGACTGATCATGCGTGGATTGAATCAATGCAAGACGAAATTCATCAGTTTGAATGCCTAAATGTTTGGGAACTTGTTGACAGACCCTATGGAATGTCAATTCTAGATTTCAAATGGATCTGGAAAAATAAACTGGATGAAGAACAAACCATCATCAAAAACAAATCTCGTCTTGTGGTTAAGGGATACCGTCAACAAGAAGGCATAGACTACGATGAATCATTCGCTCAATTCGCTCGTTTGGAAGCTGTCAGGATATTCCTTGCTTATTCTGCACATAAGGGCTTCACGGTTTTTCAGATGGACGTTAAAACTGATTTTCTCAACGGTCATTTGAAAGAAGAAGTGTATGTGAATCAGCCGAAAGGATTCATGGATCCTCATCATCCTGACAAAGTCTATCGTCTCAAGAAGGCTGTATATGGACTTAAACAAGCTCCAAGGGCATGGTACGAAGAACTTTCAAACTTCTTGGTGTCCAAAGGATTCTCCAAAGGTTCTATTGATCCTACTCTCTTTACTAATAAATATGGGGATGACATAATGCTGGTGCAAGTTTATGTTGATGACATTATTTTTGGTTCTACGAACCCAAAACTTTCAAAACGTTTTGAAAAATGAATGCATAGCATATTTGAAATGTCAATGATGCGGGAGCTAAAATTCTTTTTAGGCCTCCAGATTCATCAATCCCCACGTGGTATCTTCATTAACCAAGCTAAGTATGCTCAAGAGATACTTAACAAGCATGGTATGACCTCATGTGCTCGCGTTGGTACACCATTGTCGACCACATCCCTAGACGCTAAATTGTACTCGTATCCCGTAGACCAAACGCGATATCGTAGTATGATCGAGTCACTTATGTACCTTACAGCCAGTAGGCCTGATATTCATCATGCCACATGCTATTGTGCACGATATCAAGCCAGACCTACTCAAAAGCACCTCAAAGAGGTTAAACGGATCTTTCGGTACCTTAAGAATACCATTCACATGGGACTCTGGTATCCGAGGGAAACCAGTTTTCATCTAACAGCTTTTTCAGATTCTGATCACGCAGGTTGTCTTGATAGTCGAAAAAGCACTTCTGGTAGCATACAATTTCTAGGGGAAGACAAGCTTGTCAGCTGGTCGTCAAAGAAGCAGGATTGCACTTCGCTCTCATCAGCTGAAGCAGAATATGTGGCTCTATCCGCGTGCTGTGCTCAAGTCCTCTGGATGAGAACTCAACTCACGGATTATGGCTTCCACTTTGATAAAATACCTATGTATTGTGACTCAAAGTCGGCCATAGCCATATCTTGCAATCCGGTTCAGCACTCCCGCACCAAGCACATCGATGTCAGATATCACTTCATCAAGGAACAAGTGGAACGCGACATCGTGGAATTATACTTTGTCAGAACTGAGTACTAGCTGGCAGACTTGTTTACAAAAGCTCTCTCGAAAGATAGGTTTGCGTATCTCGTTGGCCGTCTTGGTATGAAGTATATGACTCTAGAAGACTTGGAGGTTTTGGCAAATGAAGCTGCTTGATATTCTCTCATAATGACTTCTAAGTGCATCACAGCTTAAGACTCGGACCTCAACTAATGAAAGTTTATCTCGGACGATAACTTATCCTTCTCAACAAGAAATTCATATTTCTCGGTCATGAGCTTCTCATAAAAACATTCAAAGTTTTTAAGTTCATGAAAAACGATTTCTAAGTAAATGTCAGCTTAGAACTCGAACTTCAACTTAAGGAAAGTTTATCACGGATGATAACTTATCCTTCACAACGGGAAATTTATTTTTCTCGGTCATGAGCTAGTCACAAAACAATCAAAGTTTTGAGCTCATGAAAAACGGACCCGAAAGGGGAGTGTACGTTTCAGTGCGCTTTCCCTAAGCAACAGAAGAGAAGTCTTCTATCCTGATTATTTTAAAACCGTTGAACATAATTTTTCAAGACTTTCTCAAAAGGTTTTTCTTTATCTTTCAAAATTGTGTGTTCAACACTCCCTTCCTTATAATAGGCTTTTATATCTCAAAATGTCATATGTTATTTTGATCAATATTTGAGGAGGAGCGTTTTAAAATCAAACCTTTTAATGTTGTTGGGTACATCTCTAAGATTGTCATATTTTATGTATCCAACACATTCCGAAAATGATAATAAATCTGTCATATATATTATTGGTAAAGGCATCTCATCCGTACCTCAACATATTTTGTGGTGTCCTTTCTCCAAATTTTTGTCAAATTTTGACTCAAGACACACATATATTGTTGAGGGGGAGCATCCCGACTAAAAACGTTCCATGTTTCATACGTGCACACATGTTTCTCTCCCATCGATTTTTAGAAAATTGTCATATTTTAATCAATTGGTATCTCTAATATTATATTTTTATATTAGAGATAGGGGGAGAAAATGTGATTAAAATATAATATATCGCAACAAGTGATCTTAAAGACTCAAGTGCAACTCTTTCCTTCACATGCCAAACTATTTCGTATATCGATGCATGTGTGTAAGGGGAGCTTTTCGGAAATGTAAAACTTTCAAAGTGTTAAAAAGTTTTGATTTTTATCAAGCATTTTGAATGGTTTTCAATGGTTTAATGGTTACGATCTATACCCAAAACAACCTACTATCCACGAAGGAATGTTGGAGTCAAAAGGTGGTTTAGGATAGGAAACTAAGTCCTATGATTCAACCAGAACCGGAGGGATCTACCCAAGGACATTCCATAGCTAGAAATAGTTATCCTTAGGAAAGATGGAGTTGAATGAAGCTGAATGCGGACCAATTACTTAAGTTAGCACTAGAACAATCACAACAAGGTGCTAATGATGACGTATTGGTAAGCATTGAAGGAGTTGAATATTCTATGCAACTTAGGCAGAAACCGGGTCAATACATCTATTGAAGACAAGTCATCATGGACCCAGTGATGCAATGCACAACCCTTCCCAGCCATTCGAGTTTCTCTCAAAAGAAACTTGTCTCATTGTCACGGAGATCAACACGTATCTATTGACTTTCTCACTCCGAGTTAGTTAATATTGAAAAGGTGGCAGTCTGCTCCAGCCTCCGATTACCAAAATGTACTTATTGAGTCTAGAGCAAAAAGAGATCAATCTATCGTCTCATTAGGACACAATCGAGTCCTACGCATTATCCTTGTGAATTGCCAGAACATCTGAGTGATATGATTCACAATGAAGATGGAAATCCTGCTTGAGCTAGCATTAAACAAGCTCATGGTAGGTAACTTGTGCGATTCTACACGAATCAAACTTGTGAGAACTGGAAAGCAACTAAGTTTCGATTCTTAATTGATTCAAACTTGATTCCAGGTTTCTTCGCAAAATCTGTGTGATCTTGCCAGAACATTCAGAGTGACACTCTTTAGTGTTCACAGTGACGAATAGAAATCCTTCCAATGTCAACATCAAACAGCACTGCGGTAGGTAACATGCAAGATTCTTATGAATCGAGCTTATGACAAACTGGAAAGCAACAATGGTGCGATTCTTATAGAATCAAACTTGTTCCAGGAATTCTGAATTGACGACTCTAATCAAACGGATAACCGCATCCTTTTTGATTCACTCTTTACGTTCACAGTCTGCTTTAAGATGGTCGAGTAAAGAGAACTGGCTACTACCGCCGGGAAACCCTGTCAAGGAGGTTCTTAATCGAATCTACCCGATCACATGTACGGTATCTAATACCGTCTAAACGGTCTTCACCGACCGGAGGTAAAACGCTACCGAGTTAGGATGAAATGTTTAAATCCATTTTATCTGTGTCTATATATGTTGCTGCATATCAAGAAGATGGCGTAGTTGTGTAACCGAAGTCTATTCAGAAGTCACAAGAGCACAAGATGGTGATATTCAAGATACCTAAGAATGTAAGAATGTAATAGGTCATCTTAGTCACAAGGAGCACAAATGAAGATCTCAAGCACTCAAAGTCAAATGACAAAGGCTCAAGATAAAGATCACGAAAGCATGAAGGAACAAAGCTGTTACAAACAAGATCAAGACCAAGATACAAGACCAAAGCAGGAAGATCTCCTCTACAAGAATGTATTCACTCAACCATCTTATGGTTTTTAAGCTTTTTAAGATGACCGATACATTGGGGAGATTGTTAGCCCTATATTTTATATAGTCGAACGAGAATGTAATAGGTCATCTTAGTCGTTAATGGTCTTGTATTGTAATAGGTTAGTCGAGAAAACCGGGCTTGGACTTTAAGCTAATATTGTATAAGTTAGGGGCGTAAGCCCAAAACAAAGCCAAGCCCGGCCCAAGGATTCTAAACCCACGGCCCATATGCCAAGGGTATATATACCCTCTTCCATGTGTGGAAGAGGGTGTTGGTTCATTTTACTTTCTCTCTCTAGTAAACATTAACCTTCCAAATTCTCTCTTGTTTATCTCTCTACTTTTCTTCTCTTTCTCTCTTTAAATATCTCTTCTAAATCTTGTGTTATGGATTGAAATGGGATTAACACTTGGAGATACTTCAAAAGGCTGGACTCTCACAAGCCAGGCCCGTTAAAACACCTATTACCACCACTGCTAATTTAGCTCTTGGTGATAGTTTCCCTTTTGAGGACCCGGTTCGGTATCGTCAGATCGTTGGTGCTCTCCAATATGCTACCTTGTCCAGACCTGATATCGCGTATGCCGTCAACAAAGTGTGTCAGTTCATGCACTCTCCAACAGAAAATCATTGGTCTGCTGTCAAACGGATCCTTCGGTATTTAAGAGGCACCGCTGACTTTGGTCTTCTAGTCCAACAAAAGTCAGGTTCTATCATACATGCCTATGCTGATTCTCATTCCCCTGATTTGAATGATCTGAATGCTTTTTTTGATGCCGACTAGGCCGGTTGCCCAGATGACCGTCGATCCACAGGGGGATATGCTATCTATCTTGGTTCCAATCTCGTCTCATGGTCAGCCTGAAAACAAAAGACTGTCTCTCGGTCATCAACTGAGTCCGAGTATAAAGCCTTAGCAGACACAGTGGCTGAAATCACTTGGCTTGAAGCTCTCCTTCATGAACTTCGAGTTCCCATGACTAGAGTTCCTGTTTTATGGTGTGATAATTTAGGAGCTACATACCTGACAGCCAATCCTGTGTTTCATGCTCGCACAAAGCATATAGAGGTGGATTATCACTTTGTCAGAGAAAAGGTTGCGGAGAAGAAACTCGCAGTGGCACACATTTCTTCTACTAAGGATCAAATCGCTGATGTTTTTACCAAGCCACTGTTGTCACCACAATTTGAGAGTATACGGTTCAAGCTGCAGGTCGTTTCCTGACCTTAGCTTGCGGGGGCATATTAGTCAGATATATAATATTAGTATAGTAGGAGGATACAATATGTAACTATGTATTAGTATAGTAGGAGGATACAATATGTAACTATGTATTCTATATATACACTGTAACCTATCGTAATGAATAACAATTACAAAGGGTTTTTACTAAACAAACTCATGTAACTCTTATTCAACCATCATCACCCGTCAATGCTGCAGGAGGAAAAGACAATCAAGCAGTCGATGCACAGTTTGGCGAAGACGAATTTATCAACCCATTCGGTACACCGATACACAAAATTGGAGTGTCTTCTAATCAACATGTTGATCCATCAAACATGCACACATTCTATCAAAGATATCCATCCACTCACCATTGGACACTTGATCATCCATTGTCACAAGTCACTAGAAATCCTTCACAACCGGTTCGAACACACAGGCAACTTGAAACCGATAGCGATGTACGTATGTATGCACTCACCGTGAGTACAAATGTACCTACAAATATCAAACAAGCCTTGACTGATCATGCGTGGATCGAATCAATGCAAGACAAACTTCATCAATTCGAAAGACTCGAAATTCAACAAGTGCTTGTCAACAAGATCTTCAATGAGGTCTCGGGTAGGTGTGAATTTTTTTAATTTGTTGTGTGCTTTATCGGAACAAAGGTCCGATGACAACATACATGTTATATATCATGCTTTGATTTGGTAAAATAAAAGGGATGGTTACATCTACATAGATCTATGATGAATTAGATTTTCTTGTGTTCGATCTATATAGATCTTGGCTTGCATGTTGATTTTTTTTTGAAAACTGAGTCAAATTTGATATTGTTTATTAATTGATCTGAACTCAATGTGTTAACCCGGTCTTTCTGAAAAATCACCATCCCGGTAATTCTGAAAAATCACCATCTCAGTATTTTTGAAAAATCACCATCTCGGCATTTCTGAAAAATCACCATCTCGGTATTTTTTGAAAAATCACCATCTGGGTATTTCAAAGGTTTTCACCTTCTCGGTAGTATTAAGGATTTACCATCCCGGTAGTGAGACTTCCACCATCCTGGTAGTAATACTTTCACCATCCCGATTTTTTTAAAACAACTATTCTGGTATTTTTGTACTTATCCGAAAAATCTGGATCTGGCCTCTTTTTTTGTTTAATCTTCATCTTCATAAAAAACAAAAACCCAGATCCGAAACATTTAATATAGCAGACCGTTGAAAGAAGAAAAAAATGGATGATTTTTTAAAAAAAAATGAGAGAGACTGATATATGGAAAGAGAATGATTAAACAAAAACATATCTGAAAACTCGAATCCGACCCAATGGATAAATTGAAACTGACGGGACAGAAAATCCTGGACAAGACAATCATAAAGAAAACTGTTAAACTGATAAAAATGAGATACCACAGTTGTGAGGACGAAAATAAGGAACACTGATGATAGAATAATGATACGGACAAAGTGTATGAATAAACCACAAATCACGAACCAAACACGAACACGCGGATACAAAAACACGAAACACCCCTGGTTAGCTCTGATGCCAATTGTAAAACATAAGATTCACCATTAACACGGGTTTGATCCAGAGGTCGGGGAAGATTGAATAGATGTTTAGCCATTTGTAGAGAGAAACAAGAGAGAAATAAAGGTGTGTGTTTATTTCTAGAGAGAGAAGTAGAAACAAGAAAATGACAATCCTCACCCCTCCATGGAAGTATGGATGGGGATATATAGCCCGGGACTAAAACTAACCAATAACATATGACAATACCAGTCCCTACGTGTCTCGCCTATATAAACTAATGTAATTCCGTTAGTCTCTCACATTTTAGGGCTACACTATTGAACGGATCTTTTTTAATTAATGGTCTTTTACGTTTTAGCACGTTTTTAATATTTTTGCTTGTTTTTCTACCTTATCTTTCATTTTTGAATTTTAGCCTGTTTTTTTACGTTTTCGTATGTTTTTTTAACAATATCGTACGTTTTTTACGACTTCGTTCATCTTCTTACGTTTTCTTCCGTTTATTTACGTTTTCATCGGTTTTTTTTACGTTCATGTTGGTGTTGGTGGATATTCCATCGAACGGGTGACGCGTAAAAAAGGAAGGTGTTTGTGGGAAAAAGTAGCATGTATAGAAAAGTAGAAGGAGCATTCTCTAAGTAAAGTAAAATATATATCTAATGGCCCCAAATCCATCGATCCAAAAACAGTCGTAAATTAAGAAAAGAAACCTAGGATGGGGTGGATATGGTCGGAGGCGGCGCGTGATAAGCTGGAGAAGGAGTCGGATCTTTATCTAAAAGCTGCTTTATTTATTTATAATTTTAAACCCCAAAACGATGTCCTGAAAGCAGCCTGGGATAACATGATAGCTATAATGCAAGATTTGAGACTCATAACTGATACATCATCATCGTCATCGTCATCATCGGTTGAGCAGAAGGATGACGTGTCATCGATAATTAACGACTGCAGATCAAAAGTTGTGAATCAGCTTCAATTCATTTGTGATAATCATGTTTCTCAGACCTTTACCGACTTCCTTGTTCGCTTCAAAGCTAAATTACAGAAGAAGGTATCCACTCATATATGTTTTCTACTTAATACTTCATACTGTAATATATTATTCCCTGATATTTATTTATGTGCATTGCAGAATGCAGCGGATAATGAGACTGGTAATATTTCATTTATATAAACACCACAACAAATAATACTAAACTTATATGGATTTGTAGATCATTCATCTTCATTGTAACATAAATTTCAGTAAATAAAGGAAACGCGTCCCAACTTACCAAACTCGACCTACAACAGCAGAAAGATGATGAAAAGAAAGTCAAGGTTTGCTTTGATAAACAATACGCAGTTAGACTATTTGCTCGGGATTACCTAAAAACAGTGAGATTCATTGAAACATTTATCAATTTCAAGGGACCCCCCAACCAAGATACAGTCCTCATTGACGCCTTCCTTAACATCTCCAAGGCTTATCGTTATTTGTTTAATGTCTACGGATACAATGAGGAGGACAATTGGTACCATCTTGACGTGTCTCAGCTTATCAAGGAGTACAAATCAAAGCTGGAGACAGAGCTTAAAGAAGTTTGCAATAATGCTTCTGATCCCACTATTAAAGAAGCTTTTTCTCGCCACCTTACTGAGGTCACTGCTCAGGTTAACTCTTCTTCTTCTTTAATTCTTATTGTTTTTGTGTTTTGTTTTGATTGATGTAGCTAGTTGAATCTTGTTGATTTTTAAAATCCATCAATAGATTAGTACCTGACTGCTAACTACTGTTAATGTAGCTGATAAAAATATTTCAGCATCCTAATGCGCTAAATAATTTACTGATTTAGGTTTATCTTTTTTTATGATTCATGCGTGCAACTTGGAAGTGAGTATCGATCAGTTATGCTGTGTGGTTTCATTTTTATCATATAGTTGCTGCTACAAACTGTGTTTAGTTATATCTTGTGATATCAATGTTATATTTGCTTTGTTGTTTGTCCTTAAAAATACATATGTTCATGACCTTTATATATCTCTCTCTTGGATTTTTTTTCGCTGCAGAATCATCGTCCGCAAGATGAGAAAAGAACGTCAAGTAAATTTTCTTCAGAATTTTTTTTTATATATCTTTTTATAATGTTAAACCCAAATAAATACTAGTATTTTTTGTATCTTCCCAGATATGAGCATCATACGAAAGAAGAAGAAGTCTAGTCTTTTATTGATGAGAAAGGAGGTATATTCTGCAAAATACAGACCATCATGTCTTGAAGTTACACACCATAGCCAGTGTTGTTTCAAGAGAAGTGCATTTGGCCGTATACGTGCACATCCTATCAAGTCTCCACCAAAGGTACCCTCCGAAATTATTATTTACAGTATTAATTTGGCTTAAATTAAAATTATTCAGCATGGTTTTTCAATTTTACCAGGCTGCAGAATAATATCCCGAAGAAGATTGTGAACTTTAAAAGTCATGTTAATGCAAAAATAGACGAAACATAAAGTAGAGTAGAATTACGCTGAAGGTTGCACCACACATAATTTTTTAAATTGGATACGTCCGGTTTGAACTAGACAAATAAGTTTTTTGATAATTGTTGTGTCGCAAGTGATGAGACATATATGTGTAAATAACTTCGAAAATCTAGACAAATATGTAAAACTTGATAAGGGTCAACACGATAAATTGCTCATTAGTTGAAACTTAGAACTTGATCAGAGAGGCTGGCGGAGCTTGGTCGTCTTGTTTGACGGAGACAAAAATTCACGAGAGAAAGATGTAAAGTAACAAAATAGAAACTAACGGTGCAAAAAAAAAAAAACATCAAGTGAAAAAATAAAATGAACAAAAATATACCATCGAACATTAGATTCTAATGTTTAATGATATATTTTTTGTTTATTTTATTTTTTCACTTGATGTTTTTCTTGCACCGTTAGTCTCTATTTTGTATACACCGTTACTCCTAAATTTATATAAATGAGAAAAACAATTCTCCACGGCACCACATGTTGTGGTGGCAACCAGGGAGGCGAGGTTTTGTTGCCATATGATAAATTGGTGCCTTGAAAAAAAATACTGATGTGGTACCATTTCTTTCCACGGCTTGAAGCAATGGCACTGGCTGGCCCGGTGCTCTAAAAATGCATGTTTACTTATAAAAATCTAGTGCATTAAGTGAACTAAAAGCATTATTTTGTTCGTCTTATTCTGCCCCCAAAAAGAATCTTGTTTGTGTTAATTTGCTATTGTCGCTTTTGTATCTTTAGACAACGAGGTAGTAGACCCGCGCTTCGCTGTAGGGCATGTCACAATCGTCGATGTTGTTGTTCTTGTAACATGTTGTTTGATACAAACAGATTGAACTCATATCAGTTCATAAGAGGCTTGTTGTACAGGTTGAATGACACACGGAAATTAGTAATGAACATTGATGTAGTCTAATAGGAGAGTATGTCGGTGAAACTGTAACTAAGCTTGAAACAATTGCTTGAAGCTATTTATCATAATGGTTAGTTTTGATTTTAAAATAAATTTGAATCAAATTAGTAATAAGCAACAGATTCACATCACATCATATCATCTATATATCTCATGCACATAGTTGTGTGATGACACCAAATAGTAACATGTGAACTCGTACACTATGATGTATAAGAGGACGGAGCTAAGGGGTTCTCGTGGGTGCCGGGACATCTATGGATTTTTTCGTGTTGGAAGTCAATCCATTTAGTCTTTATGTTCTGCAAGTTCGACACAACAGGAAGATGAGGACATGCCCAAGATCCAGTATTATGTTTTCTGTCTGGGCCGCACGCCATTAAGCCCGATTATTAGTTAGGTTAGCAGTAGGAAACGGTTATGTATAAAGGGTCACATCTGTTGGTGAAAAGTAACCAACACGTCCCTCACATAAATCATACCGTTTAGTTAGTATATATAGGATCGAATTGTACGAATTCTGTAACCCATTCATTATTAATATCAAATGTATTAGGGTTCATATCCCCAATCTTCTTTGTTCTTGTTTGTATGATATGATGATGATGTTCATGATATTTGTTTGATCATTCAATCTTGGAAATCCATAGCAAGACCCTGTGCAACTGTTATGGACCGATTATAGATGATCAATCTCCCAAGAATTGAATTAAGAAGTGGAAGGATAAGGCCCTTGAGCGGGCAAGGCTCCAACAATGCTAGAGAGAAACTAGACTTTTAACTTTTCATTTCATTTCATTCCTCTCTCAACTTGTTTCATTGATCACATATAAATAGTAAAGAAAGATAAACTACTTCCTACTAACTAGGAGCCTGTGACACTTTGAGAAAATCTAACAATTGATCACATATAAATAGTAAACTACTTCCTACTAACTAGGAGCCTGTGACACTTTGAGAAATCTAACAATTAAACATGGGATCATGACTTAACTAACTACATGCATGCATACTATCAATTCTAACGTGTGTAAACAGTAGATAAAGAAGTGGCCAAGTTATAAGCTATAACTCCTAAAGAGTTGGTCTTCTCATGCACGTATCAATACTCCGCACCTCAAAACGATTCTTGTCCTCAAGACTCATGGTTTTGGACCTCGTGTCATGGGGTTTCCAAGGTGGTTCCGGTTCGTTTTGGAGAAAAACTATGTCTGGTGGACTACACTGCTGTCCCGCGAGGAAGTGTTTCCAAGCTTGAAGACATGGATGACATGTTCTCGATGAGAGTTGCAAGAGCACTAGTATGATGATGTGTTGCTGAATGGAAAATCACTATCTCTTGTTGGACTTTTGACGATTCATGAACCAGGTTGGTAAGCGGAGCGAGCAACACAGAAATGGATACTATAGGAGATTGTAGTGCAACTTTTTCCTCAATTTTGCCAATAGAAGATGAGGCGGTTGTGAAAAATGGAGTCATATTTTGGGCGGGTTTACTAATGTTAGTAACGAGAGAGGTTGTTTCTGTGATGACATATGTGGTGGTGTCGAGGAAGTCGCGTTTGTCGGGTTTACGGGGGTTAATTTTCAGCTCATTGTCGGTCGGTGGTGATGTTGTTATAACTGGTTGTGTCTTCGGTGGTGTGCTAGTGACGGATTCTTCAATTTTGTTGATGGTTGTTGTAACGTTGACGGTAGTAGTGTTGAAGGTGTGATTGTTAGGTTCATTCTTAGTAATGGTGGTATGGACAGGGAGTCGGGCTTGGAGAAGGGTTGCAAGGGCATCAATCTTTTCGTTTAGAGCGGATAATTGATCTTGAATGTTTATAAGCACTACAACAATAATGAGTTTAGGGTCGCCCTTTTTCTAGGGTCGACTTAGTCGTCCCTAGATTAAGGGGGACCCACCTGTTTTACAAGAAAACCTTGGTCAAAATGTCTGTGGGGACAAAATGGGGACCACAGAACCTAGGGACGACTAAGTCGTCCCTAGGTGGAAAAAATAAATATTTTATCTCTTTTAATTGTATAAAATTATTTAAAATTAATATAAATATTTTTTTTAAAAAAGTTTAAAATGAAAGTGAGACTCACATAACCTAGGGACGACTAAGTCGTCCCTAGGTTAAGTAAATTTATTTTCCCAGTTTTTTTTATCTTTTTTATTTATCTAAAATTATTTAAAATTAATATAAATATTTTTTTTTTAAAAAAAGTTTAAAATGAAAGTGAGACCCACTTAACCTAGGGACGACTAAGTCGTCCCTATGTTAAGTAAATTTATTTTCCTAGTTTTTTTATCTTTTTTATTTATTTAAAATTATTTAAAATTAATATAAATATTTGTTTTAAAAAAAGTTTAAAACAAAGGTGGGGCCCTTGTAACCTAGGGACGACTAAGTCGTCCCTAGGTGAAGGAAAATTTATTATTTCCGTTTTTTGGCACTTGTGCTTATTTAAAATTCTTTAAAATTAATTTAATTATTTTATTTAAAAAACTTTATTATAGTTAAAAATAACTTTATACATATTTAAAAAAAACTTTATATATATTTAAAAAAAACTTTATATATTTAGAAAAAAAATTATACATATTTAAAAATAACTTTATACATATTAAAAAAACTTTATACATATTTAAAAGAAACATTATACATATTTAGAAAAAAATTATACATATTTAAAAAAAACTTTATACATATTTAAAAAAAACTTTATACATATTTAAAAAAAACTTTATATTTATTTAAAAAAAACTTATACGTATTTAAAAAAACTTTAGATATATATTTAACACTTAAACACGCGCTTAATTAAAAATATATATTACAACGATAATAGATTCATAAATAAGAAAAAAAACACATCACAAACTAGTTAAAACTAAACGTACAAATTAACACATAATAATAAAATACAAATTAACACATTAAAATAACAAATAGATTACTACTCAAAGCTAAGATTTTCCATTTCATTTAAAAGCTCATGAAGTATTGCAGCCGATTGACATGCGTGGTCTTCAGGATGCCTTTCCATTTCTAGTCTTGTCTCTAGCATCTTTATCTTTAGATCTTTGATCTTGCAATTAGAGCACTCAGTGGGTGCAGATTGAGAAGGACCTGTAGAAGAACTTGGATGTGAACCTTGAGGTGTTGAAGATCCAGGGGAAGATCTTATACGGAGTTCGAGATCAAAATCATCCTTCCATTTAAAATATTTACATCCATAATCATCTGTTTTTGGCTGTTACAAAGTAAACAAATAACATGACATGTCATTTTAATAATCACACGTATTACACAACTAAAACATTTGATTGTTTACCTTCGAAAGAGGACATGCATAATAAAGTTTACCAAAGCTATGAGGTTGATGTGACTGTCTCAACACAATATATCCCTTTCTACATGTACACTTATAAGCTTCAAGCGGATCCATCTTATACAAAATCGGGTGGTGGTGGTGGTGAGTTTGGTATGAGAGGATAAGATTTTGTGAGGATAAGAGCTACCATAAATAAAGATAAAAATTTAGGGTCGACACATTTAGGGACGACTTAGTCGACCCTAGCTTTCCCGCCAACATTTTCCCGCCAGCATTTACCGCCAACATTTCCCGCCAATATTTGATCACTTAAACATGCTTAAGCTCGGTATTTTTAGCTTAATGGTCACCTCAGAGCAATAATAACCCTAACATATGGACTCATTGGTTTAACCTATAACGTATAACCGTAACATATGGACTCATCGGTTGAACCTATAATGTATAACCCTAACATATCGACTCATCGGTTGAACCTATAACGTATAACCACAGCATATCGACTCATCGGTTGAACCTATAACGTATAACCCTAGCATATCGACTCATCGGGTGAACCTATAACGTATAACCGTAACATATCGACTCATCGGTTTAACCTATAACGTATAACCCTAGCATATGGACTCATCGGTTTAACCTACAACGTATGACCGTAACATATGGACTCATCGGTCGTTGAACCTATAACGTATAACCCTAACATATGGACTCATCGGTTTAACCTATAATGTATAACCCTAGCATATGGACTCATCGGTTTAACCTATAACGTATAACCCTAACATATGGACTCATCGGTTTAACCTATAACGTATAACCATAGCATATCGACTCATCGGTTGAACCTATAACGTATAACCCTAACATATGGACTCATCGGTTGAACCTATAACGTATAACCCTAACATATCGACTCATCGGTTGAACCTATAACGTATAACCATAGCATATCGACTCATCGGTTGAACCTATAACATATAACCCTAACATATGGACCCATCGGTTTAACCTATAACGTATAACCGTAACATATCGACTCATCGGTTGAACCTATAACGTATAACCCTAACATATCGACTCATCGGTTGAACCTATAACGTATAACCATAGCATATCGACACATCGGTTGAACCTATAACGTATAACCCTAACATATGGACTCATCGGTTTAACCTATAACGTATAACCCTAGCATATGGACTCATCGGTTTAACCTATAACATATAACCCTAACATATGGACTCATCGGTTTAACCTATAACGTATAACCATAGCATATCGACTCATCGGTTGAACCTATAACGTATAACCCTAACATATGGACTCATCAGTTGAACCTATAACGTATAACCCTAATATATCGACTCATCGGTTGAACCTATAACGTATAACCCTAACATATCGACTCATCGGTTGAACCTATAACGTATAACCATAGCATATCGACTCATCAGTTGAACGTATAACGTATAACCCTAACATATGGACTCATCGGTTTAACCTATTACGTATAACCGTAACATATGGACTCATCGCTTGAACCTATAACGTATAACCCTAACATATCGACTCATCGGTTGAACCTATAACGTATAACCATAGCATATCGACTCATCGGTTGAACCAATAACATATAACCCTAGCATATCAACTCATCGGTTGAACCTATAATGTATAACCGTAACATATCGACTCATCGGTTTAACCTATAACGTATAACCCTAGCATATGGACTCATCGGTTTAACCTATAACGTATAACCGTAACATATGGACTCATCGGTCGTTGAACCTATAACCTATAACCATAGCATATCGACTCATCGGTTGAACCTATAACGTATAACCCTAACATATGGACTCATCGGTTTAACCTATAACGTATAACCGTAACATATGGACTCATCGATTGAACATATAACATATAACCCTAACATATCGACTCATCGGTTGAACCTATAACGTATAACCATAGCATATCGACTCATTGGTTGAACCTATAACGTATAACCCTAGCATATCGACTCATCGGTTGAACCTATAACGTATAACCGTAACATATCGACTCATCGGTTTAACCTATAACGTATAACACTAGCATATGGACTCATCGATTTAACCTATAACGTATAACCGTAACATATGGACTCATCGGTCGTTGAACCTATAACGTATAACCCTAACATATGGACTCATCGGTTTAACCTATAACGTATAACCCTAGCATATGGACTCATGGATTTAACCTATAACGTATAACCCTAACATATGGACTCATCGGTTTAACCTATAACGTATAACCATAGCATATCGACTCATCGATTGAACCTATAACGTATAACCCTAACATATGGACTCATCGGTTGAACCTATAACATATAACCCTAACATATCGACTCATCCGTTGAACCTATAACGTATAACCATAGCATATCGACTCATCGGTTGAACCTATAACGTATAACCTTAACATATGGACTTATCGGTTTAACCTATAACGTATAACCGTAACATATCGACTCATTGGTTGAACCTATAACGTATAACCCTAACATATCGACTCATCGGTTGAACCTATAACATATAACCATAGCATATCGACTCATCGGTTGAACCTATAACGTATAACCCTAACATATGGACTCATCGGTTTAACCTATAACGTATAACCCTAGCATATGGACTCATCGGTTTAACCTATAACGTATAACCCTAACATATGGACTCATCGGTTTAACCTATAACGTATAACCATAGCATATCGACTCATCGGTTGAACCTATAACGTATAACCCTAACATATGGACTCATCGGTTGAACCTATAACGAATAACCCTAACATATCGACTCATCGGTTGAACCTATAACGTACAACCATAGCATATCGACTCATCGGTTGAACCTATAACGTATAACCCTAACATATGGACTCAACGGTTTAACCTATAACGTATAACCGTAACATATCGACTCATCGGTTGAACCTATAACGTATAACCCTAACATATCGACTCATCGGTTGAACCTATAACGTATAACCATAGCATATCGACTCATCGGTTGAATCTATAACGTATAACCCTAACATATGGACTCATCGGTTTAACCTATAACGTATAACCCTAGCATATGGACTCATCGGTTTAACCTATAACGTATAACCCTAACATATGGACTCATCGGTTTAACCTATAACGTATAACCCTAGCATATGGACTCATCGGTTTAACGTATAACGTATAACCGTAACATATGGACTCATCGGTTTGACCTATAACGTATAACCCTAGCATATGGACTCATCGGTTGAACCTATAACGTATAACCCTAACATATCAACTCATCGGTTGAACCTATAACGTATAACCCTAGCATATCGACTCATCGGTTGAACCTATAACGTATAACCGTAACATATGGACTCATCGGTTTAACCTATAACGTATAACCCTAGCATATGGACTCATCGGTTTAACCTATAACGTGTAACCGTAACATATGGACTCATCGGTCGTTGAACCTATAACGTATAACCGTAACATATGGACTCATCGGTTTAACCTATAACGTATAACCCTAGCATATGGACTCATCGGTTTAACCTATAACGTATAACCGTAACATATGGACTCATCGGTTTAACCTATAACGTATAACCCTAGCATATGGACTCATCGGTTTAACCTATAATGTATAACCGTAACATATGGACTCATCGGTCGTTGAACCTATAACGTATAACCGTAACATATGGACTCGTCGGTTTAACCTATAACGTATAACCGTAACATATGGACTCATCGGTTTAACCTATAACGTATAACTGTAACATATGGACTCATCGGTTGAACCTCTAACGTATAACCATAGCATATCGACTCATCGGTTGAACCTATAACGTATAACCGTACCATATTGACTCATTGGTTATTAATTATTACAAAACTAAGTATAACGTATATTTTAATATTAATTATAATAATTTATTTTGATTTTATTATTAATTTATATTATCAATTTTATTACATAGAAGGTGCAATGTAAAAATCCATGAAAAACACTTAGGGACGACTTTGTAGTCCCTAAATATCAAAGAAAAGTCGTCCCTAAAAAACCCTCTAAGACACTTAGCAAAATTTTTGGAAAAGTTGAAAATTTTGGCCAAAATTTAAATAACTCGCTTGGGTTTAGTTTTCCCGGTATACACCTAGGGACGACTTAGTCGTCCCTAGGTTTCCAAGGTCGTCCCTAGGTTACAATATTAGACGAAAAAAAAACTTATATAATTAACCTAGGGACGACTTAGTCATCCCTAAGTTTCAAACAATAAGTCGTCCCTAGGGACGAATAACAGATGATATCTTATCCTTATCATTCATCTCACTGATAAAAAAAAACTGGGAGAACGAACCACGACCACCACACCAATCCATCATCTCCACCACCATCAATCCAACCCACCACACCAATTCATCTCCACCACACCAATCCAACCCACCACACCAATTCATCCCACCACACCAATCCAACCCACAAGCACCAATCCATCCGACCACCAGTCAACCACCAATCCGAGCACCGAGCACCATTTTTTCATAAAGGTAATTGATTTTGCAATAATATTTAGTTTTGTTATAATGTTTCATGTTTATAATGTTTAATCCGACACCGAGCACCATTTTTTCATAAAATTAAAATTGGGTAATGTTTAATTAAAATTGATATTGGGTTTGTTTTGGGTTTGTTTTGGCTAGTTTAATTCGACAGTAGCAACCCATCCCACACCACCATTGCGGCAGTCGCAACCACCACCGCCGCGGTATGTTTTTTTTTGCTAGTTTAATTGATTTTTAGCTTATATGTTTTCGGCTTATATGTTTTTAGCTTATATATAGTTTAATTTTGTTTTTTTGGCTAGTTTATTTCGTCACCACCATTGTCGGCATAGTAGTAGCCACCACCACCGTTGTGACAGCAGCAACACCACCACAGGTGGGTGTTTGTTTGTGAGCTTATTTGATTTCGGGAATTATGAGCTTATTTGATTTCAACTTATACATAAGAAAGCAATTTATTTTCTTTATGTAAGGGACAAGTTTAATTTATTTTTTAATATATTTGTCGTAGCCGAGACCCGAGTCACAGCCGAGTTAGAGGGAAACTGAGTCGCAGCCGAGAACCGAGACCCGAGTCACCTGTTTGAAAGGTGTGTTTGAAAAGTGTGTTTGTTTCGGTAAGCTTATCATGATATGCGCTTATTAGTTGATTTCAGATTATATTTAAGCTTATGATTTCGGATTATATTTAGGGATTAATTGATTTAGGCTTAATAGATTTCAGCTTATATAGGCATAAGTTTAATTTTTTTGATATGTTTGTCGTAGCCGAGACCCGAGTCACAGCCGAGTTAGCGGGGAACCGAGCCGAGAACTGAGACCCGTGTCACAGCTGAAAAAAGGTAATGTTTTTTTTAAATTGTTGTGGTGGTGTTTGTTTCAAATTAGAAATTTTTTTGGAAACCAACTAATTTAGGTTTTCTTTATTTTATGTTTGTGTTTGGTTAGCACCAGGACAGTCGGGACAACTTCCTCATCCAGACCTCTTTTTCTATCTTTCTATCTTTGCTTATTTCAGTCGTGATCGAGGTGTGTAATTAATATTATGCATATGTTTATTATATTATATATATATGATATATGATTGTTAGTCTTTTGTAGTAAATAATTTTAGGAATATTTTAGGATTTTATCGATTAATTTCGGAAAATTCCCGTCCAAAGTTAATCAACCTATTGAAAACCCGTCCGAAATTAATTTATTAGGAATTAATTTCGGAAAGTCCCCTGTTTGGGACTGCTTTTTGATGTTTCGTCTCATTTAGGATATGAATGCGTATAACTGGTTTATTATTTGAGATGATTTCGACAGTGTTTCTCCTTTACTCCTACGAATATGTCTTTAAACACATATTTGGGGAGTAGAGGGGAAATGCTGCCAAAATTTTCTCAAATAGTAAACCGGTTATACGCATTCATATATGGGACGAAACATTCAAAAGGTGGGTTAGGATTGCCTTCCATAGTTGCACTAGGAAGAAAAAAATGAGTTCATATTCATTTTGTTAGTATGACATTTTACGTATAAAAATAATAATTTATCTAAGTATGTTTATTTGCAACGCAGTTATGACAATTGATAAGAGTTGGACCACTGTAAACAATCGTAATTCCAATGAGTTTTTAGATGGTCTTTTTGGATTCATCCAAGATTGTGAGAAATTTGTGCACCCCATCTCACAAAAGCTCCGTTGCCCATGTAGTCGTTGTTGTAACCGTGAAACGTTGGTTACCCTCGGCCAACTTGAGGCACACATATCCCAATTCGGGTTTGGCAAACGTTACACCACTTGGATATATCACGGTGAACCAATTCTTCCGTTACCTCCACTATTACCACATTCACCTGATCAAATTCACATGGATGCATTATTCGAAGATATTTCTGCAAATAATATTCCAAATCCACCATCTGAAACTACACCCTCTCAAACTCCACCAACTCAAACAACCGGTCCTCAACCAACCCAAACATCGGGTCCTAGTAACGAGTTTGAAGAGTTACTCGCTAGGTCTGCCCAAAAGTTGTACCCGGGTTGTGATATGACCACATTGGAATTTACATCAGAGATTTCGCACATCAAGGTTTTACACAAAATAACTGATGCCGGGTTTAACAAAATTCTAGCTCTTCTCCAAAAGGCATGTTCCCCTAGTAAAGGATACAATTTCCCGTCTTCATACTATGAAATAAAAAAGACATACAAAAAGATCGGGTTAGGATACGAATCGATCCATGCTTGTATAAATGATTGTTTTTTATATTGGGGATCACTGGAAAACAAGGCGAGGCACACTTGTCCAATCTGTAACGCGAGCAGATGGAAAAACCCAAAGAAGAAAAAGGGGACGCAATTAGTTGCCAACAAGGTGCTGCGTTACTTTCCGATAACACCTAGACTACAACGTATGTTCAACACAAAAGACATAGCAAAGTGGATGACTTGGCATGCGACCGGACAGTCTAAGGAAGACGGTAAAATGAATCACCCCTGTGACGGCAAAGCATGGAAATATTTTGACATGATGAAACCTGAGTTCTCTTGTGACCCTAGAAACGTTCGATTAGGGTTGGCTGCTGATGGTTTTAATCCTTATGGCATGATGAGCCAAACTTACAGCATGTGGCCGGTTATATTGACAACATACAACACACCACCGTGGATGTGTTTGAAAGAAACTTCTTTAATGTTGACGATGTTAATTCCCGGCCCTAAATCAGCTGCAAAGGATATTGATGTTTACTTACAGCCTCTAATTAAAGAGCTCAAATATTTTTGGGAGGTTGTCTGGACGAAAGACGCTGCTACGGGTACTCATTTCAAAATGAAAGCGGCGGTTTTATGGACCATCAATGATTTTCCAGCTCGAAGTAGTTTGTCTGGGTGGACTGGGCAAGGGTACCTCGCATGCCCTACTTGTAATGTTGACACTCCATCGATGTGTATCAACAGCAAAATCGTTTATGTTGGTTACAGAAGATGGTTAAGAACAAATCATCCAGATCAGAAAAAATCCAAGGAATTCTACGGTTTTCCCGAAAATAAGCCTAAACCAAGAAAGTTTTCAGAACCTGATATCCAATTGCAGATTAGTAAAGTCTTTAAACGTAAACCGGGGAAACATAAACCAATTCTTAAAGAGAACCGCCCCCATAATCGAGATGTTGAATTGAACTGGAGTAAGCGTTCTATCTTTTGGGATCTTGAGTATTGGCCCTTTCTTCTACTAAAACACTGTTACGATGTCATGCACATCGAAAAGAATTTCCTTGAGGCTTTACTGAATACCCTGTTACAGAACGACAAATCCAAAGACACGCCAATGGCAAGGCTAGACTTGGAAAAAATGGGAGTTCGAAAGGAGTTGTGGTTAGTTAAAAAAGATAACGGGAAGTTCGATAAGCCTCATCCAAAGTTCTCTTTCACTCCAGAAAAAAGAAAACTTTTTTGTAAATTCATTAAAGGAGTCAGACTACCTGATGGCTTTGGATCCAACTTCAAGAAAAAAGTGACCGCTGATGATGACAATATAACGAACTTGAAATCTCATGACTGTCATATAATGATGCATCGGTTACTTCCTTATGGAGTGCAACAATACTTGCCCAAAGACGTTGCAAAACCTATAATCGACATTTGCTTATTCTTTAAGCAGCTTTGTGCTCGAAGTTTGGTTGTGCAGGACATGAAAGAAGCTAAAAACAAATTGATCATTATGATGGTTAATTTAGAGCAAATCTTTCCTCCTACTTTTTTCGACATAATGACTCATTTGGTTATACATCTACCCGATGAGGCTATTCTAGGTTCCGTTACTCGCGGCAGGTGGATGTATCGATTTGAAAGATACATGAAAAAGCTAAAGAATTATGTACGAAATAAAGCAAAGCCTGAAGGTTCTATTGCTGAGGGTTATGTTGCAGAAAAGGCATTAACTTTTTGTTCGTGTTACCTTAAGGATGTCGAGACGAGATTTAACCGCCTTGGCAAAAATGAAGACGATTTGCCTGGACAACCAGATAAATTTGAGGTGTTCCAGACCGTATGCACACCGACGGGTGGAATCAAACCAACTCGTATGACTAATGACGACATGCAGGCAGTTACGTGGTTTATACTTAACAACAGTCCTGAAGTCGAAGCCGACATCTCGGCTTACAGCGAGTATGTTTCTTCCTTTTTTTATAATTTTGAAAATTCTTCTTTCTCGATGACTTCTGCTAATATCATGAACCTTTGCAGAGAGGCGCCTGATAATGTGGAAACGAGTTTTCCAGCGTGGTTTAATAACATGGTAAATACATTAGATATATTACCTTGGAGTTATTCCTCATCTAATAAACCTTTTTGTATCTCTTTTTTGTAGACTCGTGAAAAAAAGTGAGTGTGGGCTGTAGTGACGAGTTATTCTCTTTGGCATGTGGACCTATTAGTTCATGTACCTACCCCTCTTGCATAGTGAACGGTGTGAAGTTTGTGGTACGTGAACGCGATATACTTCGTACCACTCAATGCAGCGGAATTTCAACACCTGGGGTTGATGGAGAGATGTATTATGGTCAACTCGAAGAAATTCTGGAGCTCACTTATATTGACAACCGCAAGGTTTTGTTGTTTCGATGTAAATGGTTTGACAAAATTAACCCTACCAATTGCACCAAACGCAACAGACGTTCTTACACTGAGCAAGGCATACATCATATTTTGACCGATAGGCTATTTCACCAAAATAACCCATACATTTTCCCGACACAAGCAACACAAGTATTCTACCTTGAAGACCTTGCTAGACGATCGCTTCATTGGAAGGTCGTCGAACAGGTTTATCATCGAGATGTGGCAGAGTCCGATGAAGATGTTATACATGGTAGTAGTTCATCAGATGTTACACTGTCTGTTGCTTTGCCTAATTTGGG
This sequence comes from Glebionis coronaria, assembly GCA_025667525.1. NCBI lineage: Eukaryota > Viridiplantae > Streptophyta > Magnoliopsida > Asterales > Asteraceae > Glebionis > Glebionis coronaria. Next base: position 46,083,183 of record CM046875.1, read on the forward strand.
TATTACGGATTTTAGTGTAAATACTCAACCAACGGAAGTGGACGCCCCACCGGTTGATGATGATATTATTAATATTGAAGACGAGGTAGTTGCACACGTCATTGGTGATGTTGATGTTGATGATTTAGTGTCGGATGATGATGAAGTGAACCCTAATAATGATGTTCAAGAAGTTTTATCTAGCGATGATTCTGAAGATGACAATTGATATTAAGTTGTATTTTGAATGAAATAGTTGTTATATGCTTTAATGTGTAATTTTTTGTTTGTAAACGATTGTTATATGCTTAAGTTGTAGTTTGAATGAAACAATTGTTATACGCTTAAATGATGATGAGTTTTTTTTATTTGTTTAAATGTGTAATTTTGTATTTTAATGAAAATGTTTTTATATGTTAAAATATGTATATTGATATGAATTTGTGTATATTAGTATTAATTGGTTAATTAAATTGTGTAATTTTGTTTTTTATTAAGAATGTTTTTATATGTTAAAATGTGTATATTGATAAAATGTGTATACTGATATGAACTTGTTATTTTACAGATGGCATGTGTAGCTCCTAGGTCACACGGTGGGGATGCTGGTGGTAGTCCACCCAGACGGCCCACACGTCCTGTATCGGCCCACTACCAACGTAAGAAATCGTTATATTTTTTTATAACACTGATATTTATAATTTATGTCACTTGAATTTTTACGAGTAAATAACATATCTTTTGTAGCTTCAAATCGCTTTGTGACCAACCTAGGAAAATTAAGGACGGCGTACAGAGATAATCACGAAAAACCTTTGTCAATTGGCTTTGAATTTAAAGATCTGCAAACCTTCCATTTTCTGGGGGATTATGCATCACTGTTGTCTCATCTTATGGGGGAATTAGTCCGGTCACTTCCCCTGAACTACGAATGGGACGAAATTCCAGAATCTGATAAAGCTCATATTTATCCTACAATTGAGGTCAAAATTGTTTATTTTACTTATACTGTTATTGTTATCGACATTTAGATATGTGTGTTATGTTTAATTTGTTTGTTTATTTAAATTCATATGTTTTTATGTAGACATATTTTGACCTCCAACCATGGTACACTGATCGTACTGAGGTGGTTTGTGGCAAAGGTGTGTATGAGGTGTCGACTCGGGTTAGGCTTGCGTTGGAACTCCAACTGAGGTTGCTGTATAGAAAATACAAGAACATGATCAAGAAAGATTTTTATTCGATATATGAGACGCCCGCACTGGCACAAGAACATGTACCGCCGGCGAGTGTGTGGGACAATAGAACCGAAGGTGATTGGGCTGACTTGGTTGAGTGGTGGTCAGAGCCGAAGACGGTGGCAAGAAGTCAGGTTAATACTGTTAATCGTTCCAAAAACACGGTACCGACCACTCAAGGCAAAAAACCATTCGCCCGAGGAAGGAATGAATACGTAAGACTCTTTATAATTTTTGTGATTTTATTTAAAAGCATTTATATTGTTTATTTATTATAGCTCGTTATTAATTTATTTGATATTTTACAGATAGTCAAGGAAGGGGTCTACGAGGACCTGGTTGAAACATGGAGGAAGGGGCACTCAAGTAATGGCACGTTTAAAAGTAAAGAAAACGAGGAAAGATATGTAAGTAATATATAACTCTTTACATGCCTTACTAACTAATTTCATTTGTTTTAAATCATTTTTTTTCTTTCCCAGCAAAAGATGAAAGCCCTCAGTGACCAAGTGAAAGCCAAGGTCGTCCCGCACATGTCTGATAAACAAATAGTGGCTAAAATCATGCCAAGTCAAAATAAGCAAAATGTGTCGGGACAAGGCAGAAAGTTACCGGGTGGTGCCAATAGCACTTCTCGCAGGTTATATATCCTCAATAAAACAAAATGTAAATAAATTGTTCATATTTATGTCTTGTTGTATATAATGAAAAATTGTTGTTGTAACTTATCGCAGGCGGGGTGCTCCAGCTCGACCAGATTTTCCCTCTCGTAGTGAATTTCAGGAAATGATGGAACGAAATGAGCGACAGATGGAGCTGATGAGGAAAGAGAATCAGGAGGCGCAACAACGGGCTTACTTGGCAGCGTTAAAGGCAGATGCGGCGCAACAATATACTCATACGTCGTACCAGCATATGGCGCAATATCAAAGTCAATTGGGTGAGTTTTTCCAGAACTACAACTCAAATACTGATCACTCAATTAACCCTCCTACTTTTGTACCCCCGCCCTGACCCTTTGTTATGCCCACCCTAGCTCCTGATTGGGCTCATTTAGTCCAACCCCCTATCCTTGGGCACAACCAGTACAACCTCCTTCCATCGACCCATACCGACCATCTTTGCCCGACAATCTCCAACCACTCTAACCTCCCTATACTGGCACTTATCCTCTTGCTCCCGTCACCAACAATAACACATTTAACCATTGTTATTGTCCCACCACACACTCGACTCATGAGAGCGGCTCTACTTCACAATCCATACCCGGAGGTTCTCGTGTAATCATAAATCCCCATCAGCATGATTACCGGTCCGTTGACGAGTTGGGTCGAGATAGGAATGTACAAAACAGTGGTGACGACTTATCAGGCGATGACGAGGGGAATGTGATAGGTGTGAAAACACCCATCGTTTTACCACTTATTTCTTGCTAAAACAAGACCAAAACGCGTATTTAATGTCATTTGTTTGGAATTATGCGTGGTTTGTGTGTTTGTTGTGTTTTCAGAGCCAACCGGATAAATATTAAAGAAAACATTGGATTGCACGGGTTTTATCGAGGAAAAAGAGGAAAAGACGAAGTCTATAGTCCAAGAGATGCAAAATATTTGAAGTCAATAGGCCTATTTGAAGATTTATCGAAGAAAAGGACCAAAGATGGAAGATTTACATATGTCGAAGAAACTCAAGTCTATTAAATGAAGAAATTAAAAGACGAGTTGAATTTATTCGTCGACAAATCCCGAATCAAAATCGAAAACGTCAACTTTTCTGAAAAGACGAGAAGATAAAAAGAAAGGGAGAAATCCCACTCACCAACCAAGGAGGAAGCCTATAAATACTCCTCCCATTCACAATTTTCAACTACTTTTTTCATTCTGTTACATTTTGTTCCTATTTCGTAGGAAGAACCATCTCCCTTAAGGAGTGGTTTTCATTTTCTGTGATTTCTTCCAATCTTGTGAGTTTAATCTTTCCATTTTTGTTTGTTGAATCTTAATCATCAATACAAGTTTACATTTAATCTTTCTATCATCTTGTTCTTCACCTCTTTGTGATTCAAAGTTCTTAAGTTTCATTTTATTGGTTTGATCATAAAAAGTAAGTGGGTTCTATGTTTTTGTTGTTTTAGATTGATGTTTATCATAGGTAAATGATTAGTGGTTAAACTGGTTTAAGTTTTGATTAAAAACTTGGTGAATTTTGGGTTAAATTCGTGTGTAAAGTAATCCCCTGTTCTTCGCTATTTTTACTGTTCTTGCCCAGATTCCGGATAAAGGTTTTGTGATTTTATTATTGGTTCGAAATATCCATTATTCCGGATCAAGGTTTGTGATTTTATTGTTGGTTCGGAATATCCATTATTCTGGATCAAGGGTTTTCTAGTTTTATTCCGGATCAAGCTTATTGGTTCGGAATATTTAATATTCCGGATCAGCTACTTTATTTCGGATCAAGGTTTATTCCGAGTAAAAAATTTATTCCGCATCAGCTTGTTCATCCGGAATAATCAATATTCCGGATGAGTAGTTATTCCGAATAAAGGTTTTTTCTGAAACATTCCGAATCAGTCATTTATTCCGGGTCAGTCATTTATTCCGCATAAGCACATTATTCCGGATCAAGGATTATTCCGAACGAAGGCCATATTCCCCATGAAGCATTATTCCGCATGAAGACCATTATTCCGGATCAAGTTTTATTCCACATGAAGCACTTATTCCGCATCAACCATTATTCCGCACCAAGTGAACATTCCGAATGAAGCAGTATTTCAGGTTATTCCGCATGAGTTGAATTATTCCGAATAAGCCAAATTTCCCTGATATTCCGGGTCAAGCATTTATTCCGAATAAGCTGTTTTTTTCAGATTTAGGTATTTTACTGTTTAAATTTTAATTCAAGTTTGTTTTCAGTAATTTCTTTTAGTTTAATTTTATTACTTCCTGCACTTATCGTTTTAGTAGATATAGACCAAAGCTCCCCCTTTTCATTCACCAATTACAACAATTCCACTTTTAACCGTGATCGATTCGAGAAGATACCGAGAACGAAACAACGACATATATCAATTGGGTACGAGCAACGCAAAGAAAGATCTTGCAAGCAAACCTTTTTATTAACTAACCAAAAATCAGTTATTAAAATGGCGCCGCTGCCGGCTCTTTTCGTAAGGATCAACGGTTTCTTGTGAGAAAAATTGGATTTTGGGATCCGTTCTTTCGGGAACGTTATTTTCAAGCACAAAAATTTTCAAAAAAAAAACCCATAAAAATATAAAATTTTCAAAAATACAAAAACATTAAAAAACCTATAAAAACCAAAAATATTTTCTCTTGCATTTTCTTTTTAGTGTATGCGTACTCGATCAACGTCTTATTCAGAGCCCGAGACTCTCAAAGATTTAGACATGGCCGGTGTACACAACAACAACAATAATAATCCACCCCTCCCCAACAATAATAATCCACCCCACCCAAACATGAATAGTCCACCCTTACCCGACCTACGAACCATGGAGGAGCTATGTCAACCCACCATGAACGGACGTGGGTGCCCGATTGCGCCGATGCATGTCACGGCTCAGGAGTTTTCGTTGAAGCATCACATGATCCAACAAGTGCAAACTAACCCATTTCGCAGAATTCCGGATGATGATGCCAACAAACACCTCGACAAATTCATTACCATCACCCAAAGCATGAAGTCCCCCGGTGTTTCTATGGATGACCTTCGCCTCCAACTATTTCCCCACTCGCTTTCTCACCATGCCGAAAAATGGTTTGACCGTCTCCCAAAGAACTCTATTCATACTTGGGACGACATGACTCAACGCTTTTTGTCGCGCTACGTCCCACCATCCATGGTCACGAGCCTTCGTAACCAAATTAGTGGATTCATGCAAGACAATGATGAATCACTCTTTGATGCGTGGGAACGATACAATGATTTGATCGACCGCTGTCCAAATCACAACATGCTCCCCGTCACTCTCATTGATACTTTCTACAATGGTCTCACTTTTCGTGATCGTGACACGATCAACGCCGCCGCCGGTGGTACTTTTATGAAAAGGAGACCGGAGGAGTGTAGAGAGTTGATTGAAAACATGACTACTCACCACAAGAATTGGGATTCATCCGCATCCTCAAGATCTAACTCGAGAGTCAATGTTTCTTCTACTACTTCCAATCCCGAGATGACTGAAATTACCCGACAACTCGCAGAGATGAACAAGAATTTCATGACCATGGCCACTAACCACTTTCAACAAGCTAAAGCCGTTTCTATTTCTTGTGACACATGTGGTGGTCCTCATTCCAACAATGATTGTCCTTCCACTCAAGGCAATTTTTGTGAAAACGTTAACGCGGCTTACGGTTCTTATCCCACGGGAGGCTATCAAGCTCGTCCTCAAGGAGACCGTAGCTTGCTAAGTTATCGTTCCAACAACTATCTTGCTCCACCCGGTTTTCCTCCTCCAAACCAAAACCAACAACAAAGCTATAACCGAAACAACCAATCCCAACCTCGTGCTAACAATCAATATCAATCCCAAAGAAACCCATACCCACCTCAAGGAAATTCTCAAGCTTACCAAGCTCCACCTCTCAATCAACCAATGGTATTGAATAAAGACGTCGCGACATTCATGAAGACTAATAGAGAGATGGTGACGAATCTTCAGAGTCAATTCGTCAACTTGAAGAATGACATGGCGAAACAAGGGAGCGATATTCGAGCCGAGCTAAGGAATGACATGGCAAAACAAAGCAATGAAATTCGTGCAGACATGAGAGACTCTTTTAGCACTCAAGCGGTTAACATTCGTGATATGATTGGGTCGCTCTTCCAAGGTAATCTACCCTCTTCTTCGGGTACTCTTCCGAGTAACACCGTTGTGAATCCAAGAGAGGAGATGAAAGCAATCACCACTCGTAGTGGAAAAGGTTATACGGAACCCGAGCTTCCTACACCTCCAAGGTAATCTACCTTCTATCCCCATTTCCCCACCACCTGTGGCTGTGAGTGATCCTACTCCCCTAAAGCCTTCTTCTTCATCCAATATACCCTATCCTTCAAGGTTGAGGAAAGAGAAGCAAAAGAGCAAGGATGATATTCAAGTTTCAAACTTTCTCAAAATGTTTAAACAATTGAATTTTAACATCTCCTTTGCCGAGGCTCTCGCTCACATGCCTAAATATGCGAAGATGTTTAAAGATCTTCTTAGTGACAAGGAGAAGCTTCTTGACATTGCTCAGACCCAACTTAATGAGAATTGCTCCGCCGTTCTCTTAAGGAAATTGCCCACCAAACTTGGTGATCCGGGTCGCTTCTTGATTCCTTGCAACTTCCCGGGAGTAGAGAATTGCATGGCCCTAGCCGATCTAGGTGCCAGTATAAACTTAATGCCTTTAAGTGTTTGGAAGCAATTATCTCTCCCCGAGCTAATCCCCACCAAAATGACCTTGGAATTAGCTAACCGTACGGTTGCTTATCCAGTAGGGATAGCCGAAGACGTTTTCGTTGGCGTTGACAAATTCACCTTCCCGGCGGATTTTGTTGTCGTTGACTACGAGATGGATCCTCGTGTTCCATTAATCGTTGGACGTCCCTTCTTGAGGACCGGTCGCACTCTCATTGATGTAGCCGCGGGCGAAATAATCATGAGAGTTGGTGACGATAAAATTGTCTTCAACATGGGTAAGATTTCTAAGCAACCTTATTCATATGAGAGTGTTAATGCTATTGATGTTCTCGATGAGGCTTGTGAAGAACATTTTCATGATGCTTGCAAAAGTACTCTCTCTTCTCTACCAAATGTTGAGACCGTTGCCTCAATTGCTCCGTCATTGACTCCTTTTGGAGAAAGTGACTTGGATGATTTCGAAGCTAGCTTGGGTCCTCTCGATCTTAAGTATGATGATTCTTCCACCGATTGGGATGAAGACATTCGTACTATTGAGAGACTTCTCAATGAAGACCCGTTTTCTCCTCCTTCTCCTAAAGAGGTGACTAATGATGATCCATCATTAGTTACACCATCTATTGAGGATCCTCCTACTCTTGAGCTTAAGGACCCACCTCCTCATCTTGAGTACGTTTTCCTTGAAGACAACAAGAAGTTACCAGTCATCATTGCAAAGGACCTGAACGAAGAAGAAAAATCCCGACTTATCGCCGTGTTGAAGAAACATAAAAGAGCTATCGCTTGGAAAATCTCTGATATTCGCGGAATTGATCCTCACTTTTGCACACATAAAATTCTCATAGAGGACGACTTTAAGCCCACAATTCAAAGCCAAAGAAGGGTGAATCCTAAGATCCATGACGTTATCAAAAAAGAGGTTATCAAACTTCTTGATGCGGGCATGATTTATCCTATTTCGGATTCACCATGGGTTAGTCCAGTCCATTGTGTGCCTAAGAAAGGCGGCATCACCGTTGTGCCCAATGCAAACAACGAGTTGATCCCTACACGTCTCGTTACTGGGTGGAGAGTTTGTATAGACTACCGCAAACTCAATGATGCCACAAGAAAGGATCATTTCCCTCTTCCTTTTATGGACCAAATGCTTGAACGTTTAGCGGGTAATGAATATTACTGCTTTCTTGATGGTTTCTCGGGTTATTTCCAAATACCCATCGATCCCCAAGATCAAGAGAAGACAACATTCACTTGTCCCTATGGCACATTTGCTTACAAAAGGATGCCTTTTGGCTTATGCAATGCCCCCGGGACTTTCCAAAGGTGCATGTTGGCTATCTTCCATGACATGGTTGAGCAAACCATGGAAGTCTTCATGGATGATTTCTCGGTCTTTGGGGATTCCTTCTCTTCTTCCCTTGCCAATCTCGAACGTATGCTCAAGCGGTGCGAAGACACTCGCCTTGTTCTGAATTGGGAAAAATGCCATTTTATGGTAAATGAAGGCATTGTTCGAGGACACAAAATCTCTAAAGCCGGTCTTGAAGTCGACCGTGCTAAAGTAGATGTCATAGCCAAATTACCTCCACCTTCAACCGTGAAGGGTGTGAGAAGTTTTCTGGGCCATGCGGGATTCTATCGTCGATTCATTCAGGATTTCTCTAAAATCGCCCGCCCGATGAGCCACCTCTTGGAAAAAGATACTCCTTTTATCTTTTCTAAAGAGTGTATCGAAGCCTTCAATCTTCTTAAGGATAAGTTAACTAAGGCACCGGTCTTGGTTACCCCTAATTGGGAGCTGCCTTTTGAGTTGATGTGCGATGCTAGCGACTTTGCTATTGGTGCGGTTTTGGGACAAAGGATCAACAAACACTTCCAACCAATCCACTATGCTAGGAAAACAATGACAGGGGCTCAATTGCATAATACGACAACCGAAAAAGAGCTTTTAGCTGTTGTCTATGCTTTTGAAAATTTTTGCCCCTATCTTGTTTTATCCACCACCATCGTATACACGGACCATTCCGCGTTGAAGTACTTGATGACTAAGCACGATTCTAAGCCAAGACTTCTTCGCTGGGTTTTTACTCCTTCAAGAATTCAACATTGAAATTCGTGACAAGAAAGGTGCCGAAAACCTAGCCGCGAATCATCTTAGTGGACTTGAGGATCCATATCAAGGGGATCATCCGAACAAAGAGATCAATGACTCTTTTCCCCTTGAGACCTTAATGTCTATTAATCTCAATCTGGATGACACCCCGTGGTTTGCCGACATTGCAAACTACTTAGCGGGTGGTGTTCTCATCAAAGGGTTAACATCCCAACAAAAGAAGAAGTTCTTGAATGATGTTAAGACTTACTTTTGGGATGACCCTTTTCTATTCAAACAATGCGCTGACTTGATTATTCGCCGATGTGTTGACGGACCGGCCGCTTTGGACATTCTCAAGGCTTGCCATAAAGGACCCACCGGTGGTCACTTTGGTCCCAACTACACCGCCAAAAAAGTGTTTGACTCGGGATTCTATTGGCCCACCATTTATCGTGATGCTCACGAGATGGTTAAACATTGTGATACTTGCCAAAAACAAGGCAAGATCACACATAAAGATGAGATGCCTCAAAATTTCATACAAGAATGTGAAATCTTTGATGTATGGGGCATCGACTTTATGGGGCCATTCCCTTCTTCTAAAGGCAACAAATACATCCTTGTCGCTGTTGACTACGTTTCCAAATGGGTTGAAGCCAAATCCTTACCCACTAACGACGCGAGGGTGGTTTGTAATTTCTTGAAACAACTGTTTGCTCGATTCGGTTTTCCTCGTGCTATAATCAGTGACCACGGGACTCACTTTTGCAATGATCAATTTGCAAGAGTCATGGCTAAGTATGGTGTCAATCACCGTCTTTCCACCGCTTATCATCCTCAAACTAACGGTCAAGCCGAGATATCCAACCGTGGATTAAAGAGAATTTTGGAACGTACTGTGGGAGAGCATCGTGCCTCGTGGGCTGATAAACTTGATGATGCTCTGTGGGCTTTCCGTACCGCCTATAAGACACCGATTGGTTGTACACCTTATCGTCTTGTGTACGGGAAAGCATGCCACCTCCCCATCGAGCTGGAACATAAGGCATACTGGGCCTTGAAGTGGGCTAACTTCGACATCAACAAAGCCGGTGATCTTCGCAAGATTAAACTCAACGAGCTACATGAATTGAGGAATGAAGCTTACGAGAACTCATTGATCTACAAGGAGAAGACCAAGATTATCCACGATGCTAAAATCAAGAACCGAGAGTTCCACGTTGGTGATCAAGTCTTACTTTTTAACTCTCGGTTGAAGATCTTCTCGGGCAAGTTGAAGAGCCGCTGGTCTGGTCCATTCACCATCACCAATGTTTTTCCCTATGGCACCATTGAGCTTTCTCAGCTAAATGGGCCCAACTTTAAGGTGAATGGCCAACGTTTGAAATTGTACTTTGGTGAGGACATCTCTCATGAGATGATTCCATCCCTCACTACGTTTCCCTTGAATTAGTTCGGGACCGAGTCAGGCTCGTGACTCGGTGAACAAAAACAAGCGCTCCTCGGGAGGCAACCCGAGTATCTATCCCCTTTCCCGTTTTTTATCCTAAGGGTAGGGGGAGCTATATAGGTTGCTTGTGTTTGTATGGTGATGTGATTACAGGGATAAGTGCACTCTTGGAATCTTTGAAGAACCGTGCTCCCATGTTATCCGCAATACCGGTTCTATCTCTCAACTATCGTGATTCAATTGTCTTCATACTCACATTTGAAATTGATCACTTTAGTCATCTCCTCCTTAGCTTGATTTAACCAACGTTCACAATGTCATAAGTGTAGGGGAGACTTTTCCCACATGCTTAAACATTAAGGACAATGTTTATATTAAGTGTAGGGGGACTTCTATCGAAGTTTTAAGTGGACTTTTCCATGAAAATGCCTTCATTTAACCGGAAAATCATCTTTTTCAGCATTTTTCAAATTTTTAATTAACTTTGGTCATTTAGTCGTAATCTTTAAATTCTTATTGTTGCTTTCATATGTATATATCCCGCAATAAAGTCAAAAATATTAATAAAGTGGTGTAGCTAGTTTTGAAATCTTTGACATATTAGGCCCGTTGCGATTATTTTGACTCAACTCGAATAGACTTATCCAAGTTTATTCTAGCTAGTATCCTTAACCATGTAGACCTTAATTGGTTTATTAGGCTAAGCATCCACGAGTCTCATTACTTGAGATTTTAAATTATGGAGGACGAGAAATGATAGAATCAATTGTAAGTCGATATTCTTGCACAAGCTCACTTGGTGTAATTATTTGCCTATTCTCCCATCACTTGCTAATAATTTATCTGCAATAAATAAGGTCTTACGATTTGAAAGGTTACTTAGCTTCTAGCCCAAGATCGTTTAAAAGTTGCTCGGTAATGATAAGAGTTCATAGCCAAGGCATAACTTATGAAGCGGGGCGCGAAGATTGGCGAGTCCAAAAATGCCCTAACAAGGCATGAGGATTCCATTTTATTGCTAAAGATCCAAGGTGATGTGAAAAGCATTATTCCCAAAATCAATATGAAGGATCAAGACTCACGACGAAAAGCAATCAACTCCCATAAAGATCATGGAGAAGTCTATCCGAAAAGACCCTAACAAGGTATGAGGATGAATAGATCCAAGTCTGAAAAGGAGGCGGATCGTTGTATCTCAAAATCCCAATTAGCGATTGAAGAAATAATGATGAAGTCGTGGTCAACAAAGTGGAGTATCCCTAAAAATACTCCAAGTGAAGAACTCTATTAACGAAGAGAAGACCATTATCTCAAGCACGTCTCTCAAGATATGAAGTATGAAGTACATGCCAAATATCCGCCCGAGAAAGGTCTCAAATCGTGAAGCGAGTTATGCCAAGATATGAACTTTTTGATATCCCGAGAAGCAGTTTTAAGAGATTTTGTCCTTTAGCTAACTATTAATCAAATCGTCCTACTTTGCTTTCAGCCTAAATAAACTATCGAAATAAGTCCAAAAATGCATCTTCATGATCATTCTAAGACAAAAATAAAATATAAGAGATACACCTAGGAATAAGGGAGTTTAAGCATATAATTAAGCCATGTGTGTAAGTGTTTGAATTGCTAACTTATAATAACAATGATCTCGTTTTTATGCTTAGTTTGGGGAACGTGAAACTTGAGGGTGATAAATCTTCGCAGCACCAAATCCCTAATGTAAGTCCTTGATCTCTTTGCAAGTTATTTCCATATAGCTATTTTCAAGTGAAAATGGTTTCTATCCTTTTTTTTCCTTTAAAGTTTTAATTTCTCTTAGTGTTTAAATTTTTGTTTAGTAGTATTTTAATAAGGCCAAGGTTGATTGATTATGAGAAAAGTGTAAATTTGCTTTATCACTAAGCATTGCATGAGGGCATGGCAATGGTTAAGTGTAGGGGATTTGATAGGTGTGAAAACACCCATCCTTTTACTACTTATTTCTTGCTAAAACAAGACCAAAACGCGTATTTAATGTCATTTGTTTGGAATTATGCGTGGTTTGTGTGTTTATTGTGTTTTCAGAGCCAACCGGATAAATATTAAAGAAAACATGGGATTGCACGGGTTTTATCGAGAAAAAGACGAAAAGACGAAGTCTATAGTCCAAGAGATGCAAAAGATTTGAAGTCAATGGGCCTATTTGAAGATTTATCGAAGAAAAGGACCAAAGATGGAAGATTTACATATGTCGAAGAAACTCAAGTCTTTTGAATGAAGAAATTAAAAGACGAGTTGAATTTATTCGTCAACAAATCCCGAATTGAAATCGAAAACGTCAACTTTTCTGAAAAGACGAGAAGATAAAAAGAAAGGGAGAAAGCCCACTCACCAACCAAGGAGGAAGCCTATAAATACTCCTCCCATTCACAATTTTCCACTAGTTTTTTCATTCTGTTACATTTTGTTCCTATTTCGTAGGAAGAACCATCTCCCTTAAGGAGTGGTTTTCATTTTCTTTGATTTCTTCCAATCTTGTGAGTTTAATCTTTCCATTTTTGTTTGTTGAATCTTAATCATCAATACAAGTTTACATTTAATCTTTCTATCATCTTGTTCTTCACCTCTTTGTGATTCAAAGTTCTTAAGTTTCATTTTATTGGTTTGATCAAAAAAAGTAAGTGGGTTTTATGTTTTTGTTGTTTTGGATTGATGTTTATCATAGGTAAATGATTAGTGGTTAAACTGGTTTAAGTTTTGATTAAAAACATGGTGAATTTTGGGTTAAATTCGTGTGTAAAGTAATCCCCTGTTCTTCGCTATTTTTACTGTTCTTGCCCAGATTCCGGATAAAGGTTTTGTGATTTTTTTGTTGGTTCGGAATATCCATTATTCCGGATCAAGGTTTGTGATTTTATTGTTGGTTCGAAATATCCATTATTCCGGATCAAGGGTTTTCTAATTTTATTCCGGATCAAGCTTATTGGTTCGGAATATTTAATATTCCGGATCAGCTAATTTATTCCGGATCAAGGTTTATTCCGAGTAAAAAATTTATTCCGCATCAACTTGTTCATCCGGAATAATCAATATTCCGGATGAGTAGTTATTCCGAATAAAGGTTTTTTTTGAAACATTCCGAATCAGTCATTTATTCCGGGTCAGTCATTTATTCCGCATAAGCACATTATTCCAGATCAAGGATTATTCCGAACGAAGGCCATATTTCGCATGAAGCATTATTCCGCATGAAGACCATTATTCCGGATCAAGTTTTATTCCGCATGAAGCACTTATTCCGCATCAACCATTATTCCGCATCAAGTGAACATTCCGAATGAAGCAGTTTTTCAGGTTATTCCGCATGAGTTGAATTATTCCGAATAAGCCAAATTTCCCTGATATTCCGAATCAAGCATTTATTCCGAATAAGCTGTTTTTTTTCAGATTTAGGTATTTTACTGTTTAAATTTTAATTCAAGTTTGTTTTCAGTAATTGCTTTCAGTTTAATTTTATTACTTCCTGCACTTATCGTTTTAGTAGATATAGACCAAAGCTCCCCCTTTTCATTCACCAATTACAACAATTCTACTTTTAACCGTGATCGATTCGAGAAGATACCGAAAACGAAACAACGACATATATCAATTGGGTACGAGCAACGCAAAGAAAGATCTTGCAAGCAAACCTTTTTATTAACTAACCAAAAATCAGTTATTAGAATGACGAGGGGGATGACGAGGGGAGTGACGAGGGGGGGTGACGAGGAGGGTGACGAGGAGGGTGACGAGGAGGAAGGTGACGAGGGGGGTGACGAGGAGGAAGGTGACTTTTCACCTAACGAGGTTGCGGAGTAGAGGTTGTGGTAGTATTTTTCTTATTATGCATGTTTAATAAAGTTTGAGACTTGTAGCGTGTGAAACATTTGATTTAGGATTGAATAAGTGTATTTGATGAATATTGTAACACCCCATTTTGGAATTGGAATATTACGCATAATCATGGCGTGTCATCAAAGCATACAAGGATAAATGTCTAAGCATTATTCAACCATAAAAGGGAAATACCGGAATCGAACATCGGTAACCCCAAAGTAAAGCTCATCACACACAAACATAAATACTGTAAAAGGAAGGGACGAAACAATGTCCATAGCAACTGTATCAAAGGAAAGGAAATGTATAAAGTAAAGAAAGGCAGTAAAGCTTCCAATCCATATGCACGTACGTTTGAGATCTACGAGCGTCCCTGAGTACCTGCCGTTTTGGGAACATGAAAAGGAAAACGGCTGAGCAAGACGCTCAGTGCACGGATGTACAATATAGCATGAAATAGAATAAACATGTAACATATAACAGCGGAAGACTAAGTTCTGAGTAAACTGGTTAAGTATTAAGAAAACTGGTTTTATAGTTTGAAAAGCCTTATGTTTATCTTATGAAAACTGTTTTAACATAAATATACCATAGCCCATATAGGTCATGAAAAGGTCACGTGCATGAATACTTGGAGGGGTGACCTCATCATGCTGATTAGAGGGGATGCCTCTAATCAATATACTGGTTTGGGTAGGAGGGATCAACTCCTTGTGAAGGGTGCAAGGCACACACCACATTCACCATGATAAACTGAATAAAACATGTAACTAGGATGCACCCATACGCCCCACCTGATATAATAATATGGCCAAACTGAAAAGGGACGCCACGAGCAATCACTCCGCCGTGGGGAAGTCATAACATTGGTGCCTCCAATGTTATGGTTATGGTACCTCCATAACTAGGTGAAACTGGTCATGCTTGTATATGGCTATAGATTATGCTAATTAAACATAAGCAGTTCAAAACAATAAAACAAATACTGGGGAAAACAGTTGGCTGCATACGGGGAAATCCTAATAAGGAAAGAATGTCCATACTGAAAGGACGGGAATCCGTACCTCAAGTCCAGTGAATGAACGGAAGAAAGACTCCTACTTCTGGATCACTAACGCTACATGAATACACACGTGTATAAGTATCGATTCACTGATTACGTACTGGGTTTTATGTCTCATTTTAGCTGACTTGGTATGTTTTAGGTCATGGTTCACTGTTTAGAGCCTTATACTGTGTTTATCTTGTATTCTGATTAATCCGTTTAAGTATTACTGGTATTTCATGTATTATTATACTTACTGTGTAATAATAAGTAACTTTCCAAAAATAGCAGGTTTCCAAAAATAGAAAGTTTCCAAAAATAGAAAGTTTCCAAAAATAGAAAGTTTCCAGAAATAGAAAGTTACCAAAAATAGAAAGTTTCCAAAAATATAAAGTTTCCAAAAATAGAAAGTTTCCAAAAATAGAAAGTTTCCAAAAATAGAATTTACTGCTTAAAATAGATTAGTTTCTAAAAATAGAAAGTTTCCAAAAATAGATCAGCTGCCTTAATTAAATAAGTTTCCATATATAGAAGGTTTCCATAATTAGATTAGCTGCCTGAAATAGATAGATTTCCATATATAGAAGGTTTCCATAATTAGATTAGTTGCCTTATTTAATTAAGTTTCTATAAATAGAAGTTTCCATATTTAGAATTAAGCTGGTTACATAAGCTAACATATAAGTCTAAGTGTTTATAAGCTTGTTTCTTAAGTCATATGATATAGTATATAGTTTAATTATTATTTCATGTATTTTAATTAAACTATAGGTTAAGCATTTTAATTAAAGTATAACATGTTTTAATTAAAATGAAATGAAATACTTAGGTTAAAAATATGTATTATTATTATTAATAATATAACCTAAGTCATGTCTAAATTAATTAATTATAGGCATGTTTTAAATAATTAATTAATTATAACTTATAACATAAAATACTTAGGTTAAATTAATATCATGCTAAATTAATAATTAGAATAACCTAAGTCATGGTTTAATTAATATCTCATGTTATTAATTAATTTATATCCTAAGTTCATGATTCATAAAAATTAACATGTAACATAGATCATGATTTAACCAACGAACCATGAATCGGGCATGAATTCGACACCGTACCCCGAGCCAAACTCGGGGCACGTGTGCCCCCTTGCTGCCGTGGGTCCCACATGAGCCAACCAAGACCTAAAATGGTCTTGGTGGTGGCGGCAATAAGCAAACCAAACCCCCTTCGGGTTTGTTTTGCTAGGCGGCTAAAAACAAACACCCTTTTAAATCATTCTTTGATTTTAATTAATACCAAAACATGTTAGATCAATGTTTAATTATCATGTTTAAATAAGAAAACAATAACATATTCATGAACATAAACAAAGATTCAAAAGAATTAAAAAGAAGGGTTTAAAAAGGTATACCGCTATGTAGCTTGGAAAAAGGATAAACAAACACTGATTATTGCAATAGTTTTTAAGATCAAAATCAACCAATCACCCTCCTATGGTGATGTTAAGGTGGCGGCACAAAGAGAGAACAAGGAGGAGGAGAGAAAACTCTTTTAGGGTTTTTGTGTTTATTTCTTGAAATTGAAAAATGAAAACTAGTTTTACTCTTTACCCCCTTTTACTTGTAAAAGTCCATGGGCTAAGCCCACCTTGGTATATGTGCCGTGGGTATGGGGGCCCCACATGGGGTACCCGTACCTTTCTCGTGTCCCGATGTTTCGTGTTCGTTCGTGGTTAAACGTGCTCGTGTTTAAAGTGTTTCTGTTTATTTTATCATGTCGTTTATCGTAATCTTAACGCTCGTAACTATATTATATGTATTTACGTATTTATTCTAGTTCGTATTTTAAATGGTGATCATGATTTAATTATGTTCACATGACATATTTATTAACTGTTTATCATGAGTTCGTACGTAATCGATACTTGTCATGTCATACACGTATGCACTTGCTTGATTATTAGCACATGAATGTGATCAATACTAAATGAGGTAAGTTTTAATCTAGGACGTACGATCTTAAGGGCACTATTCATGGTAAAAGCATGCGGGTTTTACAATTCTTCCCCCCTAAAAAGAATAATTCGTCCCCGAATTATAGATAAAGTAAGCTGGAAAGAAGTAACATACCCGAACTCAAAATATAAAGTGAGGGTAAGAAGCCCGGATAGACTCCTCTGTTTCCCAAGTGGCTTCCCGCTCGGTATGGTCCCTCCAAAGGATTTTGACGAAAGGAATCGTCTTCCTTCTCATGACTCGTTCTTGCCTGTCGAGTACTCGTTCGGGTTCTTCTATAAAAGTGAGATCCTCACGTATCTGTTCCAGTGGATACTGAACCATGTGAAGGGGATGATAATTGTACCCTCTGAGTAAGGACACATGGAACACGTTATGCACGTGCGAAAGCTGAGGAGGTATCGCCAATCGGTAAGATACTTCACCGATTCGTTCAATGATATCAAAAGGTCCGATGAAACGAGGACTGAGTTTTCCTTTGATCCCGAAGCGTTTAAAACCACGTGCCGGCGAAACCTTGAGGAAGACGTGTCTCCCACATTAAAATGTATGTCCCTACGATGCTTACCGGCGTAACTCTTCTGACGTGACCGTGCTTCTTGCAACTTCTGTTTAGCTACCTCAATCTTCTCATTGGTCATTTCTATAATCTCTGGTCCTTCGAGTGTTCGCTCTCCCACTTGATCCCAGCAAGTTGGAGCGCGACACTTTCTGCCATACAACATTTCGAAAGGAGCACATCTGATACTTGCGTGCCAGCTGTTGTTGTATGCAAACTCGACCAAACAGATGTAATCGTCCCAATCACCTGTCCATTCCAACGCACACGACCTTAACATATCTTCCAATGTCTGAATTGTTCGCTCCGATTGTCCGTCCGTTTGAGGATGGAAGGCTGTACTCAGCTTAAGTTGTGTACCCCAAGCTTTTTGCAGACCTTTCCAGAATCACGACGTGAAACGAGGATCTCTGTCTGAGACGATGCTGGAGGGAGTGCCGTGGAGTCTCATGATCTCCCTCCTGTAAGTATCTGCGAGTTTACTTACCGGATCTTCCTTGCGTATCGGTAAGAAATGAGCTGATTTGGTGAGTCGATCAACAATGACCCAAATAGCATCGTGCTTCTTCTTGGTAGGCGGAAGACCGGTAACAAAATCCATGGTGATTTTGTCCCACTTCCACTCTGGAATATCCAACGGTTGAAGGAGACCGCCCGATCGCTGATGTTCGATCTTAACCTGCTGGCAGGTAAGACATTTGGAGACATAAGTGGCTACATCCTGTTTCATACCACTCCACCAAAAGTGCTGTCTGATGTCATGGTACATTTTTGTCGACCCAGGATGTATAGAAAATGGGGAGCTGTGAGCTTCGGCTAACAATGCTTCCCGGAGTTCTTGATTGTCAGGAACACAAAGTCTCGTGCCCTGCCAAACGATACCATCTGCGTCCATTCTGAATTCTGTCTGCTTCTCCAAATTCTGAATTATCACCCAAATCTCTCCATCATCCTTCTGCGCTTCCTTGATCCTAGTCAGTAACTCAGGTTCTACTCTAAGATTCGCCCAGTATCCGTGCTGCCCACGTACCATGATTTCGATGTCTAGCCGCTCCAAGTCTCTTATGTTTTGTTCCTTGATCTCAATGCCGTTGATCATTCCGGACTTCTTGCTGAGTGCATCTGCTACTACATTAGCTTTCCCGGGATGATACTGTAGGTTAATATCGTAATCCTTCAACAGTTCCAACCATCTCCTTTGTCTCATGTTCAATTCTCGCTGTGTGAAGATATACTTCAAGCTCTTGTGATCCGTGAAAATGTCGCATGATTCTCCGTATAAGTAATGCCTCCATATCTTCAATGCGAACACCACTACAGCAAGTTCCAAGTCATGCGTAGGGTAGTTTTCTTCATAGGGCTTAAGCTGTCGTGAAGCATACGCGATCACTTTCCCATGTTGCATGAGAACACAGCCCAGTCCCTTCCCCGATGCATCGCTATAGATCTGAAATCCACCTGTACCAGATGGGAGAGTAAGAATAGGTGCAGATACTAACTTCTGCTTTAGGTCTTCGAAGCTCTTCTCTCGTTCTTCCGTCCAGACGAATTTCTCTCCTTTTCGCATCAGTTTGGTGAGAGGTAGTGCCAAGCGGGAAAAGTTCTCCACGAATCTGCGATAATATCCAGCTAAGCCTAAGAAACTGCGGACTTCTGTCGCTGACGTTGGTCTTGGCCATTTAGTGATAGCCTCAACCTTCGCTGGGTCCATAGTGATCCCTTCTGCTGATACAATGTGACCTAAGAATGCCACCTTGTTTAACCAGAACTCACACTTGGAGAATTTCGCATACAGCTGCTTCTGACGAAGAATCTGTAGTACCGTACGGAGATGGTCTTCGTGTTCCTCCGTGGACTTTGAGAAAATCAGGATGTCATCGATGAATACAATGACAAATTTATCAAGGAATTCATGGAAGATTCTGTTCATCAGATCCATGAATACTGCTGGAGCGTTAGTCAGGCCGAATGGCATGACCACAAACTCATAATGGCCATAGCGGGTACGAAAAGCAGACTTAGCAATGTCCTGCTCTTTAACCCTCAGCTGATGGTAGCCTGACCTTAGATCGATCTTTGAGAAGTGTTTGGCTCCTTGAAGTTGGTCAAATAGATCGTCTATACGTGGCAGTGGATATCTATTGCGGACGGTAATCTTATTAAGTTCACGGTAGTCAATGCAAAGTCGCATGCTGCCGTCCTTCTTCTTAACGAACAAGACCGGTGCGCCCCATGGAGATGCGCTTGGTCTAATGAACCCTCGTTCAAGAAGTTCCTGCAGTTGGTCCTTCAGTTCTTTTAGCTCTATGGGAGCCATACGATACGGAGCCTTAGAGATTGGCTCAGCTCCTGGAACAAGGTCGATGTTGAACTCCACTTCTCTTGCAGGTGGTATGCCTGGAAGTTCATCTGGGAAGACGTCTTGAAATTCCGAAACTACTGGTTGATCCTGAATCGATGGGGATTCAGCATCCATGTCATGAACCGTAGCTAGATAACCTTCGCAGCCATGTGACAGTAATGCACGTGCTTGCAAGGTAGATATCACTTGTACAGACCGTCCGGGTATGAACCCGTTATGAATGTACTCAGGTGCATTAATGTCGCCGAAGATCACCCGATATGAGTGGCAGTCTATGGTAGCATGGTGCTTGGATAGCCAGTCCATGCCGAGAATCATATCGAACTCAATCAGGTCTAGGGGAAGTGCATCTACTGCACGAACTTTATCGTCAAACTCTAGAGGAAGACTCTTGTATACCTGAGTTATTAATACAGAGTCCCTCAAGGGCGTGGAAATGGTAAGCCTATTTTCTAATGGCAAGGGAAGTGTCCTGATGTTCTTAGCATAAGTAGTGGAAATAACTGAATGAGTGGCACCCGTGTCGAAAAGAACACATGCAGCCTGGCCGTACATATACAAAATTCCAGTAATGGTACCTGTAGATTTGTTTGCCTGATCGCGCGATGTCGTGTAGACACGCCCAGTGGTAGGAGGCGGTTTAGTATCAGCATGACCCGAAGTACCCTCCATTTCACCCTTACGGCAATCTCTCATACGATGGTCAGGGAGGCCGCACTTGTAGCACGCGTCGGAATCACGACGACATGGGCCAGGGTGTCTGCGATGGCAAGTACTACAAAGAGGATGAGTGAATCCTCCAGCAGGAGTCCTTGCTTGCTGAGGGCCTGCTGATGACAAAACGTGTTAAGAATAAAGTATATGCACGAGTATAGGACGTAAGCGTCATAAGATGTTTACCAGTGTTAGCTGAACGGTTAGGCTGAGAACCCATGTGGTTCTGGTCCTTCCCGTTACTGTGGTTCCTGGTAGAGGTTAATATAGTGTCAGCATGAGAGATATAACATGAAATCATAATAAGATGCGTAAATAGTAGGACCTGCTGTTGTTGGAGTGTCCCGCATTGTTACAGTAATTATCATTACCGTTGCGCCTTTCCACAACAGAACGGTCGTTATTGTGACCGTTTCCTTTGGGCTGATGAGGCTGCTGCTGGGTAGCCGGCTGAGACCGGTCCCCAGTTTTCTGCCTGGAAGATACAGTTTAAGAGATGATTATAGAACATATAATGATAGGATGCGGTCTGGTTAACGCTAGAACACGAAATGTTTACCTCTTGTCGGGTCTTTCAGCTTCCCCGAACTCATCACGTTCCTGCAACATCTCTAGGTTCCTTGCTGCGTAAGCCACTTGTGCCACAGTATCCAACGGGGCACCCGATAAAATATTGGCAATCCTTGGGTTAAGGCCCCAACGAAAATGTAGTGCTTGTTCTTCAGTGGTGCCTGCCGATGCCCTCAGGACAGCTGTGTACCCGAGGAACCTCTGCATGAACTGTCCACAATTCTCGTCAGGTCTCTGTCTCATGGCGTAGTATTCCCTCATGAGTCGATTCCTTCCTTCCATGGGGAAAATGATAGGTGGGGGAGGATATTCGTCGTCATGAAGGATGGCGTCTTGCCTTTCTGCCTCCATGTCAGCAAATAACTCCCAGAGTTTGTCTGTGTTTGCCATCTGACAGTATAACATAAAATATATGATCGACAGTTCAAAACATAAAATATATATTATATATATACATGAAAAAAATTATACCAAAAATTTCACGAGAAAAAAAAATTTTATGCAAGAAAATCTTTGTATGAATGCATGATGCAGTTTTATGAAAACTTTTGATGCTCGAGAGTGAACGCCTCTGGTCAGTTCACTCAAAACAAAAGACATATCGAGGGGACGCCTATGGGTCGGTCCCAAATTTAAAAGTTTCGATAAAACACATGCGACTAAATAGGGCCAGTCCTGTACCAACCATTACTTAGTCAAAAACCCTGTAACAATGACATGTATATGTATGCTTAAAATGATGAATGCATGAAAACAACTGTCAGTTCTAGGAAGACTGTAGTGACTACCCACTAATCACAGGTCATATTTGAGAGCCTACAGGTCGAAACCTTGGGCTCTGATACCATAATTGTAACACCCTATTTTGGAATTGGAATATTACGCATAATCATGGCGTGTCATCAAAGCATACAAGGATAAATGTCTCAGCATTATTCAACCATAAAAGGGAAATACCGGAATCGAACATCGGTAACCCCAAAGTAAAGCTCATCAGACAGAAACATAAATACTGTAAAAGGAAGGGACGAAACAATGTCCATAGCAACTGTATCAAAGGAAAGGAAATGCATAAAGTAAAGAAAGGCAGTAAAGCTTCCAATCCATATGCACGTACGTTTGAGATCTACGAGCGTCCCTGAGTACCTGCCGTTTTGGGAACATGAAAAGGAAAACGGCTGAGCAAGACGCTCAGTGCATGGATGTACAATATAGCATGAAATAGAATAAACATGTAACATATAACAGCGGAAGACTAAGTTCTGAGTAAACTGGTTAAGTATTAAGAAAACTGGTTTTATAGTTTGAAAAGCCTTATGTTTATCTTATGAAAACTGTTTTAACATAAATATACCATAGCCCATATTGGTCATGAAAAGGTCACGTGCATGAATACTTGGAGGGGTGACCTCATCATGCTGATTAGAGGGGATGCCTCTAATCAATATACTGGTTTGGGTAGGAGGGATCAACTCCTTGTGAAGGGTGCAAGGCACACACCACATTCACCATGATAAACTGAATAAAACATGTAACTAGGATGCACCCATACGCCCCACCTGATATAATAATATGGCCAAACTGAAAAGGGACGCCACGAGCAATCACTCCGCCGTGGGGAAGTCATAACATTGGTGCCTCCAATGTTATGGTTATGGTACCTCCATAACTAGGTGAAACTGGTCATGCTTGTATATGGCTATAGATTATGCTAATTAAACATAAGCAGTTCAAAACAATAAAACAAATACTGGGGAAAACAGTTGGCTGCATACGGGGAAATCCTAATAAGGAAAGAATGTCCATACTGAAAGGACGGGAATCCGTACCTCAAGTCCAGTGAATGAACGGAAGAAAGACTCCTACTTCTGGATCACTAACGCTACATGAATACACACGTGTATAAGTATCGATTCACTGATTACGTACTGGGTTTTATGTCTCATTTTAGCTGACTTGGTATGTTTTAGGTCATGGTTCACTGTTTAGAGCCTTATACTGTGTTTATCTTGTATTCTGATTAATTCGTTTAAGTATTACTGGTATTTCATGTATTATTATACTTACTGTGTAATAATAAGTAACTTTCCAAAAATAGCAGGTTTCCAAAAATAGAAAGTTTCCAAAAATAGAAAGTTTCCAAAAATAGAAAGTTTCCAAAAATAGAAAGTTACCAAAAATAGAAAGTTTCCAAAAATAGAAAGTTTCCAAAAATAGAAAGTTTCCAAAAATAGAAAGTTTCCAAAAATAGAATTTACTGCTTAAAATATATTAGTTTCTAAAAATAGAAAGTTTCCAAAAATAGATCAGCTGCCTTAATTAAATAAGTTTCCATATATAGAAGGTTTCCATAATTAGATTAGCTGCCTGAAATAGATAGATTTCCATATATAGAAGGTTTCCATAATTAGATTAGTTGCCTTATTTAATTAAGTTTCTATAAATAGAAGTTTCCATATTTAGAATTAAGCTGGTTACATAAGCTAACATATAAGTCTAAGTGTTTATAAGCTTGTTTCTTAAGTCATATGATATAGTATATAGTTTAATTATTATTTCATGTATTTTAATTAAACTATAGGTTAAGCATTTTAATTAAAGTATAACATGTTTTAATTAAAATGAAATGAAATATTTAGGTTAAAAATATGTATTATTATTATTAATAATATAACCTAAGTCATGTCTAAATTAATTAATTATAGGCATGTTTTAAATAATTAATTAATTATAACTTATAACATAAAATACTTAGGTTAAATTAATATCATGCTAAATTAATAATTAGAATAACCTAAGTCATGGTTTAATTAATATCTCATGTTATTAATTAATTTATATCCTAAGTTCATGATTCATAAAAATTAACATGTAACATAGATCATGATTTAACCAACGAACCATGAATCGGGCATGAATTCGACACCGTACCCCGAGCCAAACTCGGGGCACGTGTGCCCCCTTGCTGCCGTGGGTCCCACATGAGCCAACCAAGACCTAAAATGGTCTTGGTGGTGGCGGCAATAAGCAAACCAAACCCCCTTCGGGTTTGTTTTGCTAGGCGGCTAAAAACAAACACCCTTTTAAATCATTCTTTGATTTTAATTAATACCAAAACATGTTAGATCAATGTTTAATTATCATGTTTAAATAAGAAAACAATAACATATTCATGAACATAAACAAAGATTCAAAAGAATTAAAAAGAAGGGTTTAAAAAGGTATACCACTATGTAGCTTGGAAAAAGGATAAACAAACACTGATTATTGCAATAGTTTTTAAGATCAAAATCAACCAATCACCCTCCTATGGTGATGTTAAGGTGGCGGCACAAAGAGAGAACAAGGAGGAGGAGAGAAAACTCTTTTAGGGTTTTTGTGTTTATTTCTTGAAAGTGAAAAATGAAAACTAGTTTTACTCTTTACCCCCTTTTACTTGTAAAAGTCCATGGGCTAAGCCCACCTTGGTATATGTGCCGTGGGTATGGGGGCCCCACATGGGGTACCCGTACCTTTCTCGTGTCCCGATGTTTCGTGTTCGTTCGTGGTTAAACGTGCTCGTGTTTAAAGTGTTTCTGTTTATTTTATCATGTCGTTTATCGTAATCTTAACGCTCGTAACTATATTATATGTATTTACGTAATTATTCTAGTTCGTATTTTAAATGGTGATCATGATTTAATTATGTTCACGTGACATATTTATTAACTGTTTATCATGAGTTCGTACGTAATCGATACTTGTCATGTCATACACGTATGCACTTGCTTGATTATTAGCACATGAATGTGATCAATACTAAATGAGGTAAGTTTTAATCTAGGACGTACGATCTTAAGGGTACTATTCATGGTAAAAGCATGCGGGTTTTACAAATATGGTATCGTGATGTTGGATAATTTATCTTAATATGGTATTGTAACGTTTATTGATTTGTTATTATTCTGTATTTGTCGAATTCTGCCATTTTGAATTGTGGATTTTGTCCGGAAAAAGTTCCAGAAAAAATCTGGAAACTGCAAAACAGCCCAGTTTTTTTTAGCCCCAGGTACACCTAGGGACGACTTAGTCATCCCTAGGTTAGTCAATTTCCTCCAGGTTTTAATCCTAGGGACGACTTAGTCGTCCCTAGGTTTCAATATTGGCTAGGTGTCAAAACCTGGGGACGACTTAGTCGTCCCTAGGTTTTGAATACCTGGGAAATATTGAAACCTAGGGACGACTAAGTCGTCCCTAGAATAATAATTAACCTTTTTTTTATTTTCTGAAAATGTTTTTATGAATTTTTATAAATAAGATTTTATTAAAAATAATAAAAAAAGAATTTTTATGAAAAATTTTAAAAAGATTATTTTTATTAAAAACCTAGGGACGACTTTGTCGACCCTAGGTTTCAAAGACAAGTCGTCCCTAGGTTAGTCAATTTTTACAACGTAGTGGGTAGTGGGACCCACAGAGTCGTCCCTAGGTTACAAAGGGAGGTTCGTCCCTAGGATTCTAGAGACGAATTTTTAGGCACTAAATCCTAGGGTCGACTTAGTCGTCCCTAGGATTTTAGGGTCGAAAAAGGCCCTACCTAGGGACGAATAAGTCGTCCCTAGGCTTCAGAATTGTTGTAGTGAAGTGGGTAGATGTTGGAGGCATGAGTACGTTGGAATGAAAGCACCAATGTTATGGACCGATTATAGATGGTCAATCTCCCAAGAATTAAATTAAGAAGCGGAAGGATAAGGCCCTTGAGCGGGCAAGACTCCAAGAATGCTAAAGAGAAACTAGACTTTTAACTTTTCATTTCATTTCATTCCTCTCTCAACTTTTTTCATTGATCACATATAAATAATAAAGAAAGATAAACTACTTCCTACTAACTAGGAGAACATGGGACACTCCTATGACACTTTGAGAAAATCTAACAATTAAACATGGGATCATGACTTAACTAACTACATGAATGCATACTATCAATTCTAACGTGTGTAAATAGTAGATAAAGAAGTGGCCAAGTTATAAGTTATAACTCCTAAAGAGTTGGTCTTCTCATGCACGTATCAGCAACATTTCGACCCAATGTTAAATTTTTATGAAAACGTCGTTTTTTCTCAAATATATCATTAATGCACCCGGTCCATCTAAATGTGTTACTAATCTTTGCTTTAATTCCCTTTCTAACTTTGTTATACCAATGCTAAAAAAATTTGTGCACCCCATCGCTATGCATATATATGGTTAATAATATTTCATCTTTTTAGTTCGTTTTTCTCGGTATCGATTCGAATTGATGTAACTATTCAAGCTCGACTTAATTGTTTTTGGTGGTAAGAATTGATTGGTATTCTATTTCTAATTCGCAATAAACAAGCAAAAATGTAAAAATAGCTATATACGTATCCATACTACACTAAAACATATTGCAACTACAACATTTAAATGCACAAAATATTGAAATGAAAAATACAAATTTACACTACAAATTTAAATTGCAAATACAAAATATAAAACTATATCTATAAAAGTAAAAATACAAATTTTACTAATTCTAAAATGAAATTTATAAAATCAAATCACAACTTTATAAAGTCTAAATCAAAATACACTACGTTTTAAATCTACTAAATTTTATTTGTATACATTTGTTAAAGTCCAAGTTCAATTCTAATAAGTCCAAATTCAATTCTAACTAACTAGGCCCAACTAACTGATCCAATAATGCTAACATTTTTCTAACGAATTCTAATTTAAAAGAACTGAATATGCGACTAACTAAGAACCAACAGATAACTGACTAGCTTACAAGGACGATGACTCACATGTGCTAAAACACTATGAAGGATCAAAACTGACTATTACCAAAACTAGTATAATAGTGAAACAGAGAAATATGAACTTGTACAAATCGTACTAATTGTAAACAGGCCAAGGTTCTAATTTTAAGAACTTGCATTCTACTTTCATTATTTTTGAACAGAAACTTGTAAAAAAAACTTCTAAGTCAATAACTATGGAATATTCACTTAAAGCAAATCCTAATTTAATCCTACTAAAGACACTTAAGATTCTCAACAGTTGGAGTGATCAACTTCCTAAGTTCAAAGTATGACCATTTCTAAGCCTACTGTTTGACTTGTCCCTTTGCACAGACTAATAACTAAAATCATATCAAATGAACTAAACAATACCCTTTCTCAAAATCTCAAGATCTCACAAGTTAATACCTATCTAGAATTCAGCAAATGCACCTAATGTGATCTGTCCCAAACACAACTATATCAATACCGAACAAGAAATCAGAAAGCTACAAATTTCAATCTGTAAGAACAATCGTAAACACTAAGGCAACTGTATCACATAAGCAGATAAAATGAGCAATATTTACACTACAAACTGATCAATCTTGGAAAAGGATAGCAAATGCAGAAAATGTAAGGTTGCGCTTAACCTATACATCCGAAGTTTAGTCCACTGAGTCGAAGATGAGCGCTGAGCTCGCTTAAAATTGAACACGCCTAATCTCTAACACGCCTTATCTCTAACTGCTGATCTTGACAGATTGAATCGTCTGAACTACAAATCATTCAACCTGCATAAACTCCAAAGTACACCTGCAAAACAGATTATCCACGAAAAAGCGAAGACAAACTAAACAGGACCTTTGAATCTGATCCTTCAAACATTTATCTATATCAAATCAATTGAAAACTTTTCACTAACTGACTAAAAAAAACTTGATTTACTAAAAGCTTCTCTTAAGCTTTTGGAGCTTATGAACTTATTACTAATAAGCCTGAGAATCAATTTTATAAGAAAAACTCTTAGAAACATGAAATCGAAACCAGTATTTTACATCATTTCACTCATTCAGAAACCTCTATTATATCGGACTCATTTCACTCATTCAGAAACCTCTATTATATCGGAAACAAAGACAAGCTTTTTCAAAATTTAAGATCACAAGAATGAAGAACAGTAAGATAGGAAGTAGAATTGAGAAGTGGTAATTTTTCATTAAATGAGAAAACAGTTACATCCGAAAACTGAATAGTAACAAACTACAAAAGAAAGTTAACTGCCATTACCTATTATTGTGAACGGTAACACTAGTAAAGATTCAGAATATAAAGAAAACAAAAGAAAGCTTGAAGATGAATAGAACTTTCATTAATGGAAGAAAAAAAGAATCGGTTACAACTACTTTAACTGCAAAACAAATTTTGTTACAAGATTTAACAAGAAAGCTTAATCTACACCTACTACTATGTGTAAACTACACCTAAGCTAACCGTTCTCAAATGAAGGTCTTCTCTTCTTTTTATAGCCGTCGAAGATTGGAAGTGACGTGTCTTAGCCAATCCAGTTGCGCCACATGGATAATACGAGGATAGACTCGTTCTTCCTTCTTTAAATTGGATTTGGGGGTTTCTTCTCCTGTCACTCTTGATCTAATTAACTGTCACCATCATGTAGAGGAGAAGGAAAGGAACACTTTTGTAGTTATAATCTTCACTTGATTCTTCTTGTATCGTCCTTGAATGGGACTTGAAGTTTTGCGGTGGAGAAGAGATATATGTTGGCTGTTTATTTTCTCTTTCTCTCTCTTCTTGAGAAGATGAAGGAGACGTGTGTGAGAGTTGACCAAGTCTTGGTCAAGTTTAATATATAACTTGACTTGACCGAATGAAATGATAATGAGTAGGACTATCCATTCGTTTCTATTTTGGTCCTTCAACTTTTTATTTACTCACAAATGTATTAAAGCTTTTAAGCCATTTTTGTTTTCATCCTTTTCTTATTGAAAGTTACACTTTCAGTCCTCGATCTTCGAAAGTTTGGCAAATAAGGTCCTTGAAGCATCTTTCGTCTCTTTCTTCGTCTTTTTATCAAATAAATCCTTAAAAACGTGTCTTTGCTCCAAAATGTATCTTCTTACCTGAAAACACATGAAACGCAAATACACGCGTAATCCTGATATTTTAAAGTTAAATATTATGTATTTGACAGTGTTTTGAGTGGTTTTTGGATCATTATTGATGAGTGTTTTCACACTTATCAACTCCCCTCCACTTGACCATTGTCATGACCTCATGCAATGCAGCATTTTAAAGCTCTAGAGTGCACTTTTCTCATAATTAACCAACCTTAGCCATTTTATGATTTAATAAACTATACTATGCTATATGATGAATGATTTTGAATATTTACAATGCAATGCAAAGAAAACAATTCTATTTATATATTTTTGATTTCTATTGAAATGGTTTTGATGGAAATAACTCATAAAGAAATCAATGACTTAGATTAGGGCTTTGGTAACATGGATACTTATCACCCTCAAGTTTCACTTTCCCCATACCAAGCTTAAAAATGGGATCATTGTATTCACAAGTAAAAAGTGCATCAACTTATTCATGACAATTAAATGTGGAACCGGTTATTATTTGAGCAAATTGCTTGTAGGCAAATTTGTCATTATTCAAGTGTGAAATATAAGAAGTGTAAAATCCAAAAATAAGGAAGCACGGTTTTAATCCTAAGTAATCCTCTCATCCATTACTTGAAAAACCGCTCACAATTAATATAAGTCCGTTTCAAGAGTAATAAGTCATTCGCCTTATGTGTAAAATCCTCATGTCATGCTTTCATAAGTAGCTACACACTCGCTAAGGAAAGAAAATAAAACTCACGCAATAATTTACATCCGCCATCTTTTTGAGACTTTGGATCTTCAACCCCGCAACCCGTCAAGGTAATATTGGATTGGAGCAATCTATTGAATCCCCGCAACCCGTCAAGGTAATATTGGAACTCAATAGTCACTATAATTAACACCACACTGCCCCTCTTGGGAGTCTTGTATAATTATTTTTTTCTTTTTTTTTCTTTTTTTTTTAGCCACTCATTTTTTTATAAGCCGCTCTTATTTTTCTTTATTCCTCACCAAGAAAGTAGAAAAGAATAAAAGGAGAAACACCCGCTAAATATTGAGCATGACATAAGTCTAGTACACATAAACCGTTCTAACTTAGAATCTTAAGACGTACTTATATCAACCATGAATGATTAGACAAAAATGCATAAGAGATTACAAATCAATTAAAACCGTTCTTGATTATTTATTAACAATTATATACATGCGAAGAAAATAGAGGTAAAGAAGAGAATGGTTTAGCCACAAGTAATTATCATGAAGTTTATCTAGCCCTTTTATACTTGCTTCAACTCTATCATTTCTCATTCTCCACAAATTTAAAATCTCAAATAATGAGATTGGTGGATGCTTAGCCTAATAGACCAATGAAGGACTACATGGTTAAGGATACTAGCTAGAGAATGCTAAGATACGCAAACTCGGGTTGAGTCAAAATATCCATGGCGGGCCTAATATGTCAAAGAAGTCTAAATTTGTTAAACCATGTTTTTATTATATATTTTTTTCTTTTTATATATTTTTGATGAAAAGTAAAAGAAGAAATATATACAATGCAAATGTGTTATGCAAATGAAAAATGATTATTGCAAAAATTATGAATGCATATTTTTGGTGGCCAAAGTAGATCAAAAATTTGAAAAATGTTTGAAAAATTAATTTTCCATGTTATCATGAAATTAAGGCAATGGTCTAGGTAAGGTCACTTCGATAGAAGTCTCCCCTACACTTAAGATAAACATTGTCCTCAATGTTTAAGAGTATTGGAGTAAACTCCCCTACACTTATGACATTGATCACTTTGCTTAACCCAAGTTAAGGAAGAGACAACTAAAGGGTATTCATTTTAAGCACAAGTGTTTTGAATATCACGATAGCAAAAACTAATCAAAGTGAACCAGATACACGGGCCTCCTCCATAAGCTCCAAGCATGAAATGAGAGAGAGCAACCCTTGAAACAAACACCAAAAGACGAAGAAAGGCACCCCTCCACTTCAACTCTACTATAACATCCTTTTAATTAAACCTAACCTATTAAAAATCTACTCTACGTTTTCTAACCTAGTTATTCAATGCTTGAGTTTTTTTTTTTTTTTTAAACCCTAAGTCGCTAGCTCGACTCGGCCCCGAATTAAGTTGTCCTTGGGGAAACCATCATGGAGAGTAAAAGATTTACCCTCTTAGGAAAAACTCTCCATGATAAGGTAAAACAAGTTCTTAAGTACACAAAACCCCATAAATATCCACCAGGATCAAATACATAATTGCCCTCCCAAGAATAACACATCCCAAAAGTGGACTTCTTAATCAATGATGAGGTGGGTGAGGTTTCTTTGTTTATGATTCTTTCCCTTAAGTGTCCCATAAGATGATAAGGTGATACTTTAAAGTTTCCCACAAGTTTTCCTTTTAATGCATCAAGCGGATACTGAGTTGGCTCAACATTCTCTATACCAGGATCAAAAATCTTTTGCTTCATGGGAAAATAACAAGTGGTGGGAGCCTTTGAAGATTCTCCTTGATACTTCACATCATGAGAGAAAGGGTGTGGAGTAGTAAGTGTCATCACACTTGTAGAGGAAACCACCATTTCTTTCTTGTTCTTAGAAAACTCCTCATCAAAAACATCCTCACATGATGACATAAAGAATCTCTCCATTTCAACATCCAAATGATACAAGTCACTATCATCTTGAAACTTCTCAAATATTGGTTCATCAAGTGAAGGCTCAAAGAGATAGTTTGAATTGGTTTGTAAGAAAGGTGGTGAAATAAGTGAAGCATTTTGGTTTTGAGGTGTTTCACAAGGTGTGTAAGAAGGAGTAATAAGTGAAGGTTCATGAGAAGGTTGAGTGGGAATGGAATCTCCATAAAGCAATCTTTCTATTTCACGAATATCCTCATCCCAATTAGAAGAAGATGTATCCACCACAATATCATCTCTCTTAAGATAAGCCTCAATCTCCTCATTAATCAACTCATCTTCACTAAGCATTCTTTCAATCTTTAGAACATCCTCTTCCCAATTTGAACTAGAGTTATCAATCTCAATATCATCTCTCTTAAGATAATCTTCAACTTGTTTATCTATCAATTCATCCTCACTAAGCAATCTTTCAATCTCTAGAACATCCTCTTCCCATTTGAACTAGAGTGATCAATCTCAATATCATCTCTCTTAAGATAATCTTCAATTTGTTTATCTATCAATTCATCCTCACTAAGCAATCTTTCAATCTCAAAAACCTTATCACTCTCATCAATGATAGAACCCTCCTCATCATGATAGTCATCATAGATTGGCATATTAAGTATTGGTGTTTCAAAAGGTATCTCCTCAAAACTCAAGGTAGTGTGATCATTAAAAAATAGAGGCTCAAAAATGGAGAACTCATCATCACTATATTCATCATAAATTGTTGTATCAAAAAGAGGTGGTTCATCATAACTAGAATCCTCATTTGTGTTGAAAATATGATTCAAATCTCCA
The DNA here is from genome assembly GCA_025667525.1 of Glebionis coronaria. Lineage (NCBI taxonomy): Eukaryota > Viridiplantae > Streptophyta > Magnoliopsida > Asterales > Asteraceae > Glebionis > Glebionis coronaria. The sequence goes on from CM046875.1 coordinate 46,115,917, forward strand.
AAATGAAATTGTTGGGGTTCATGAATATTCAATGAGGAAGTAATGGAGGCTATTGTCTCAACATAAGGAAGATCATATTCACCACTCTTACAAGCTTCATGACAGTATTCATTACACACTTCATCAAGAATATCAACGTGATTCACCTCTTTATCAAGAATATCAACATGCTTAACCGTCTCGGGCTCATTGGATTTCTTAGACAATTTTACCATGTTAAACACAATCTTTTGATCTTCCACCCTCATAATAAGTTCCCCCTCCGCCACATCAATAAGAGTACGACCCGTTCTCAAAAAGGGTCTACCAACAATAAGAGGAACTCTCGGGTCCATATCATAATCAACCACTACAAAATCCGCGGGAAAGTAAACTTATCAACCCTTACAAACACATCCTCCGCTATGCCTACCGGATAAGCTATGGTACGGTTAGCTAACTCAAGTGTCATCCTAGTAGGTGTGAGCTCAGGAAGTGAAAGTCTTTTCCAAAGCGATAATGGCATGAGATTGATGCTTGCCCCTAGATCCGCCAATGCCATGCAATTTTCCACCCCAGGAAAATTACAAGGGATCAAAAATCTCCCCGGATCTCCAAGTTTTGTAGGTAAGGTTTTGAGCAACACGGCGGAACAATTCTCATTAAGGGATGTGTTAGGCAAGTCCACCAGTTTTTCCTTGTTGGAAAGGAGATCTTTGAACATCTTAGCAAATTTTGGCATATATGCAAGAGCTTCCGCAAAGGAGATGTTTATGTTAAGTTGCTTGAACATCCTCAAAAAATTGGAGACTTGTATATCATCCTTGTTTTTCAATTTGTCCTTTCTCAATCTTGAAGGGTAAGGAAGGTTTGGTTTTGGTGTAGGTGGAGTAGGTGTTGTAGTAGAAGATTTGTCTTTGTTAGCTTCTTCATTAGGAGGTGTGGAAGGTAGAGGAGAAGTAGGAATAGGTTGAGAAGGTGTGTTTGATTGAATAGGAGCATTTTGAGGTGGTGAAATAGAGGTAGAAGGTTTGTCACAAGTAGGAACAAAAGTAGGTGGAACAATAGGAGGTTTAGGAGGTGAAGGATCCTTTGTTGTCTTTCCAATTCTTGTTGTAATAGCATTGACATTTGGCCTTGGATTTGTTTGTGTGTTAGAAGGTAAAGCCCCTTGTGGTCTTTGATTATAAAGCATCATAAACTTCTTATTTGTGTCTTCATGCATTTCTCTCATTCTTCTCTCATGAGCTTCATTCATTTCTCTTAATCTCTTCTCATTAAGTTGGAACCTCCTTTCATTCTCTTGATTCATTTTGTGAAAAAGCTCAATTGTGTTATAATCTTGTGGAACATTTCCTTGAAAACCTTGGGGTTGGAAAGGTGGTGGTTGAAATCCTTGATTGGGTGGATGAAAATTATTTCCTTGATCTTGAAAGGTGTTGGGTGCTTTGTAATTGTTCCCTTGGTAAGCATAACACTCCCCTTGATAACCTTGAACTTTATCATATTGTTGGTAGGAATGGGGACCTCCACAAGTCTCACATGAAAGAGCAATAGTATTCACATCATTGGTGGAATTCTTATTCAAAAAGAGTTCACAAAATTTCATGAGTGTGTTGGTCATAATATCAAGCTTTTGAGAGATCATTTTTTCTATTTGAGGAGTAACACTTTCTTGCACCACATGGACGTTCTCATCAAATTATGTGTTAGCTTGCACCATCGATTTGTTCTCAATAATGTCCCAAGCTTCTTGAATGGATTTAGAGAAAATATTTCCACCCGCGGAAGAGTTGAGTGAATCTTGGTGGTATGGTCTTAATCCATTATAGAAAGTGTTGATTTGATGAACCTCATTGAATCCATGATTTGGACATTTCCTCAATAACTCCTTGAAATCCTCCCAAGCCTCACTAAATGTTTGATCATTCCTTTGTTGAAAACCAATAATTAATTTTCTCAAAGCCGTAGTTCTTGATGGAGGAAAGAACTGGTTCAAAAACTTCTTCCTTAAATCCTCCCAAGTGAAGATGCTCATAGATGGTTGCCTATCATACCAATTTCTAGCAAGACCCTCTAAGGAGAATGGGAATAGGATCAACTTAATGGCATCAGGAGGGACCCCATTATACTTAAGTGTATTGAAAAGTAACAAGAACCTCTTAATATGGTCGTGGGGGTCATCTATAGGTCTCCCTAAGAAGGGGCTAGAAGAAACCAAAGTGATCATATGTGTATTAAGCTCAAAAGTGTGTGCGGGTATGTCGGGTATAACGATGGCGTCGGCATTTCCCTCCACTTTCGATTGGAGGATCTCCATAATAGGACGTTGATCCATGGCTACAATAGTGGTGTCGAAAGCGCGATACTCGTGATCGGCTTGATGGACGGTTTTGTTGTTCTTCCTTTTTGGAGAACGAGATACACCAATCGGTATGTTTACACGTGTGCGAGTACACGTGTAAGTAAACACGAGGAATGAGGGAGTAGCCCTCGGTCGACTTTTGAGAGAGAAGAGATTATCTCCCTCGAGGTGCAATAATTAATATCCACAAGAAAATATAATATATGTAATTACTACTTGGGTGCAAGACCCCCAATAAAGCCTTCCTTCTTAGAATACGCACTAGTGAACGGGGGGTTAGGTGGCGCGAAGCACTCAAGTACCTATTAACCCTTAGACGGCATTTTATAGCACGTCGCCTATCTATTCACTTTAGTAGTTTGTATTCTTCGAATTATTGCCTATTGGAAGTATTTATCTATTCTTGCTTTATTGAATTTGATCGATACACGTGTCAAGGACCGGAACGCCCCCTAACACGGTGTATTGCCTCGACAATACTTATGGAAGATATGTGTATTGGTTGTTCTTATACGTATACGTATTTACATATAATAATATATCAAAAATATTTTTGTATTTATTTGGTTTTTAAGAAAAATACTATATGTACGTAAAAACGATGAAAACCGATATAATATATATTTTTGGATGAAATATTTTAGGAAAAAGATTACTTTTTGGATTTTTTTTTTTTTTTTTTTGGTTCAATTCTTTAGGAAAAGAATTGATTTTGTGATTTTTTATTTTTTTGTATTTTTATCTTTTTGATTTTTTTATGTTTTTGATTTATAATACGTAAAAATAACGTTCACAAAGTGAACAGATCCCAAAATCCAATACGCCTCACTCGAAACCGTTAATCTTCACGAAAAGAACCGGCAGCGGCGCCATTTAATATTTCATCTTTTTAGTTCGTTTTTCTCGGTATCGATTCGAATTGATGTAACTATTCAAGCTCGACTTAATTGTTTTTGGTGGTAAAAATTGATTGGTATTCTATTTCTAATTCGCAATAAACAAGCAAAAATGTAAAAAATAGCTATATACGTATCCATACTACACTAAAACACATTGCAACTACAACATTTAAATGCACAAAATATTGAAATGAAAAATACAAATTTACACTACAAATTTAAATTGCAAATACAAAATATAAAACTATATCTATAAAAGTAAAAATACAAATTTTACTAATTCTAAAATGAAATTTATAAAATCAAATCACAACTTTATAAAGTCTAAATCAAAATACACTACGTTTTAAATCTACTAAATTTTATTTGTATACATTTGTTAAAGTCCAAGTTCAATTCTAATAAGTCCAAATTCAATTCTAACTAACTAGGCCCAACTAACTGATCCAATAATGCTAACATTTTTCTAACGAATTCTAATTTAAAAGAACTGAATATGCGACTAACTAAGAACCAACAGATAACTGACTAGCTTACAAGGACGATGACTCACATGTGCTAAAACACTATGAAGGATCAAAACTGACTATTACCAAAACTAGTATAATAGTGAAACAGAGAAATATGAACTTGTACAAATCGTACTAATTGTAAACAGGCCAAGGTTCTAATTTTAAGAACTTGCATTCTACTTTCATTATTTTTGAACAGAAACTTGTAAAAAAAACTTCTAAGTCAATAACTATGGAATATTCACTTAAAGCAAATCCTAATTTAATCCTACTAAAGACACTTAAGATTCTCAACAGTTGGAGTGATCAACTTCCTAAGTTCAAAGTATGACCATTTCTAAGCCTACTGTTTGACTTGTCCCTTTGCACAGACTAATAACTAAAATCATATCAAATGAACTAAACAATACCCTTTCTCAAAATCTCAAGATCTCACAAGTTAATACCTATCTAGAATTAGAATTCAGCAAATGCACCTAATGTGATATGTCCCAAACACAACTATATCAATACCGAACAAGAAATCAGAAAGCTACAAATTTCAATCTGTAAGAACAATCGTAAACACTAAGGCAACTGTATCACATAAGCAGATAAAACGAGCAATATTTACACTACAAACTGATCAATCTTGGAAAAGGATAGCAAATGCAGAAAATGTAAGGTTGCGCTTAACCTATACATCCGAAGTTTAGTCCACTGAGTCGAAGCTGAGCGCTGAGCTCGCTTAAAATTGAACACGCCTAATCTCTAACACGCCTTATCTCTAACTGCTGATCTTGACAGATTGAATCGTCTGAACTACAAATCATTCAACCTGCATAAACTCCAAAGTACACCTGCAAAACAGATTATCCACGAAAAAGCGAAGACAAACTAAACAGGACCTTTGAATCTGATCCTTCAAACATTTATCTATATCAAATCAATTGAAAACTTTTCACTAACTGACTAAAAAAAAACTTGATTTACTAAAAGCTTCTCTTAAGCTTTTGGAGCTTATGAACTTATTACTAATAAGCCTGAGAATCAATTTTATAAGAAAAACTCTTAGAAACATGAAATCGAAACCAGTATTTTACATCATTTCACTCATTCAGAAACCTCTATTATATCGGACTCATTTCACTCATTCAGAAACCTCTATTATATCGGAAACAAAGACAAGCTTTTTCAAAATTTAAGATCACAAGAATGAAGAACAGTAAGATAGGAAGTAGAATTGAGAAGTAGTAATTTTTCATTAAATGAGAAAACAGTTACATCCGAAAACTGAATAGTAACAAACTACAAAAGAAAGTTAACTGCCATTACCTATTATTGTGAACGGTAACACTAGTAAAGATTCAGAATTTAAAGAAAACAAAAGAAAGCTTGAAGATGAATAGAACTTTCATTAATGGAAGAAAAAAAGAATCGGTTACAACTACTTTAACTGTAAAACAAATTTTGTTACAAGATTTAACAAGAAAGCTTAATCTACACCTACTACTATGTGTAAACTACACCTAAGCTAAACGTTCTCAAATGAAGGTCTTCTCTTCTTTTTATAGCTGTCGAAGATTGGAAGTGACGTGTCTTAGCCAATCCAGTTGCGCCACGTGGATAATACGAGGATAGACTCGTTCTTCCTTCTTTAAATTGGATTTGGGGGTTTCTTCTCCTGTCACTCTTGATCTAATTAACTGTCACCATCATGTAGAGGAGAAGGAAAGGAACACTTTTGTAGTTATAATCTTCACTTGATTCTTCTTGTATCGTCCTTGAATAGGACTTGAAGTTTTGCGGTGGAGAAGAGATATACGTTGGCTGTTTATTTTCTCTTTCTCTCTCTTCGTTGAGAAGATGAAGGAGACGTGTGTGAGAGTTGACCAAGTCTTATATAACTTGACTTGACCGAATGAAATGATAAGGAGTAGGACTATCCATTCGTTTCTATTTTGGTCCTTCAACTTTTTATTTACTCACAAATGTATTAAAGCTTTTAAGCCATTTTTGTTTTCATCCTTTTCCTATTGAAAGTTACACTTTCAGTCCTTGATCTTCGAAAGTTTGGCAAATAAGGTCCTTGAAGCATCTTTCGTCTCTTTCTCCGTCTTTTTATCAAATAAATCCTTAAAAACGTGTCTTTGCTCCAAAATGTATCTTCTTACCTGAAAACACATGAAACGCAAATACACGCGTAATCCTGATATTTTAAAGTTAAATATTATGTATTTGACAGTGTTTTGAGTGGTTTTTGGATCATTATTGATGAGTGTTTTCACACTTATCAGTTAACCCCACAAAGAGTGATAACATCATTTTATGCTCAGCCTAAAATGCACAATAATAAGCCGAGTATACGCTACAATCTCAAAAACCAACCTTGAACATCCCCAGTTTCTGAATTATTGTTTTATGACTATTCTGAAGGCAAACAATCCCATATTGCAGACGGTGGCGAAGCTGCTTTATCAAACGTTTGTAACTAATCTCGTACTTTCAGGCGTTTTTACTATGCCACATAACTGAAAGCTGAATTTTTAAGGGTCTAATGAATGACATCGAAATAATCCAAAGGTAAAGAAATAACTGAACAGATTTACAGTCTTCAGTGATAACATAGCTTCACCTAAGTCAACTATCTTGTAGAGTACCTTTGCAATGCCATAAGCCATCCCTCAAGGGGAGGCCCATAAGAAGCATATGATAATCGCTATCTTGTATCCAAAGAATTTTCTAATTTTTTGAATTTTCTACAACTTGAACATAACCATACATCCACACTTCTGATGTACAGCTACTTTTTATGAATCTTAATCATATTACACTAATCATATATAGGCAGGATTGTGACCTCAACCTTTGCACATAATAGCATACTTATTTTGAGAGCGGTTGGATTGTGATTATTGCAATATATAGAATAAAAATAAGAAATGGAGACATAATTTTTATGCTGACACTTTGAGCAAAAGAAGAAAACATGCGAGAAATCTAGTGAAAACAAAGACCGAATTAGACTAATAAAGGACTATCCATGCTACCAAAAACTACTCTCCACATAACAGAAACTGCTAGCATAATTTTATTTAGAATAAAAACAAGGCACCGACGAAATACTCCACACTTATATATCGAAACTTGAACGCTTAAATCATCATAAGTATTTCTTTTACCAGGATAGAAATCACCATCACTCAAAAACAACATTCAGATCAGACATAATCGATATCATCACATTCCACAAACTCGAGTTCATAATCTTCTTCATCAGGATATTATTCTTCAGCCTGGTTAAATTGAAAACCCTGCTGTGTAATCTTAATTTATGCCAAATTAATACCTTAAATAATGATTTCGGAGGGTACCTTCGGTGGAGATTTCATAAGATGTGCAGGCATACGGTCGAATGCACGTTTCTTGAAACCACAACACTGGCTGTGGTTAAAATGAAAAGTTGACGATGGTCTCAATGGGTATTTTAAAGAAGACAACTCACGTCTATAAGACTGGCCTTCTTCTCCTTCTTTTGTATGGCCCTCAACTCTGCCAAGAAAAAAAATACTACTGTACTTAATTATTTGGGTTTAACATTATATAAAGATATGTGCAGTACACTATGCGTGAACAAATAAAATTCTGAAGAAAATTTACTTTGTTTGCTTGAGATTCTTTTCTTGTCTTTGTTGTGCAAATGTGACGTACTGCAGCGCAAACATCAGGTGAGAGATATATAAAGGTCATGAACGTATGTGTTTATAAGGACAAACAACAAAGTTAATGGTATAACATGGCTATCAAAGAAACATAACCTTATTGGAGGGTGTGCGAGGTGTGCTACCGCAAAAAAGCCTCATACTTTTAAGGGCCTCAAACAATATATATGACGTTATATATCTTGTACCACAAAATTCAATTTCAGCGAAAACTGTTGCAATTTTTCATTCTTAAGTTGTAAATGCTTGTTAAAACTTAAGATAGATAATCAAAACACTGTGATTTTGGATCCCATAGTTGGTAAAACTTGGTACGATATGTTTTTTGATTATCGTGTAAGTTTTCAGAGGGTCTCCCTTGGCTTAGCTAGGGCAATGCAAAGAAAGATAGGTACTAATCTATTGCTAAAGTATAGAGCCAATGATAGATCTTGAAAAATCAACTAGCTACATCAGTCAAGTTAGGAAAACACAAAAACAATAAGAATAAAAAGAAACAAGGAAGAAGAAGAGTTAACCTGAGCAGTGACCTCAGTAAGGTGGCGAGAAAAAGCTTCTTTAATAGTGGGATCAGAAACGTTATTGCAAACATGTTTAAGCTGAGTCTCGAGCTTTGATTTGTATTCCTTGAACAGCTGAGACACGTCAAGGTGGTACCAATTGTCGTACTCATCGTATTCGTAGATATTAAACAAATAATGATAATCCTTAGAGGTGTTAGTGAAGGCGTCAGTGAGGAATGTATCTTGGTGGGGGGGTCTGTTGGGATTGAGAAATGTTTTGATGAATTGCACTGTTTTATGGTAATCCCTGGTAAATAGTAAAACTGCCTGTTGGTTATCCATGATCACGGTTAGTCTCTTTTCATCATCTTTCTGCTGTTGCAGCTCGAGTTTGGTAAGTTTTCTTTTCTTTTCACTTGTACCTCTTTTACCTGCGTTTTATGTTTTGAAAAGCAAAATTAAGGCGCTTAGCTAACTAACTTAGTGTTGATGTGGTGTTTATATAAATGATGAAATAATTACCAGTCGTGTCATTATCCGCATTCAAATGACCCTGCATACACATAAATAAATATCAGGGAATAATACTACGTATGTAAGCACGGACGGAACCAGAATTTTTCCGAAACTTATGTTAAATGCACGGTCCATCAAAATGTCTAGTATTACCGTTCAAAATTTTATGTGCACCCGGCGAATGTAATTAGTAGACAATATGAGTACGTGGATACCTGTTTAAAGCGAACAAGGAAGTCCTGAAAGGCCTTGTTTTTATAAGAAACATAATTATCACAAATGTATTGAAGATGATTCTCAACTTTTAATCGGCAGTCGTTGATTATCGAAGACACGTCATCCTTCTGCTCAACCGATGATGATTTCGATGAAAGTGTGTCTTGCAAAACTTTCATAACAGCTATGATGTTACGCCACGCGAGACTGAGGACTTCGTTGGGTTGAAATTTAGAAATAAATACAGTAACACCTAGATAACGTTCCAACTCCTTCTCAACCTTAACACGCGCCTCCGACAATATCATTCTTCTTGTCCGCACCATCCTACCTTACCTAGGGTTTCTCTCCTGTTTTTAATCGATGAATGGATTTGGGGAATATAAATCAATCCAACAACTGTTTTACTTAAATATATGGCCCTTCTACTTTTCTATACATGCTACTTTTTCCACCCTCTATTCACAAACTCCTTCCTTTTTTACGCGTCTCACCGGGTGCATTTCTCTCCTCGGGTCAGTTTTCTTTGAAACGCACTTCGTGCAAATTGATAAAACACGAGAAATCAATATCACAAAAGATTGTCAAATATCAAAACGCGTCTGATGCTGCAAGGAGGTACTCACCAAACATCCCAAATGGCATGATTCTCGCACTCCAATTACACACATACTTTTATACTTTTGCCTGAGCCTAAGGGGTGCACCAACACCCGGTGCTTTAGGTTTGATCTGAGACGACCATTATGTTATCAGAATGTTTCTCCTTACAAGTCTTCCCTACGCGTGACTGCTTAGACTTTAGCAGCTTACTTACATGTTCCCTCATCTGAACTTTTTCGTAAACTATTAGCGGGTTACCTACATTATTTCTTAAATAAAGTTTGTATTAGCTTTCAGCAAGTGTTATTACATTTGAATTTTCAAAAGTTCTGTAGAGGTGTCTTAGATGTTTGATGTTGGGCCTGATGAAAAACTGGAAACTTTATGGGTGTTTTCAGCAAAATTTGTTGTATATAGATTTCGTAGAATATAGCAGACTTAGCCAGCTGCTGCTGATGGGCTTGCATATATTGCTACTCTTAGCTTTAAATTCCGCTATTGTATTGTATAAGTTTTAATTCTCAGAACATTTTAATATGGAAAATGATTTTTCTTCCTACAAAAACCTCCTACAAATCCTCCTACACACAAGATCCTGACAAGTGGCGGAATTGAAGGTTAAGATTTGGAGAGATAATAAGTGAAGAAAATATATATTATATTATTGTGAGTGTAGGAAGATAAGTAGGATGATTTAGTAGAAGGACATAGCAATGCTCTTTTAATATTCGTCAACTTGTGACTGTTCGCCGAACAATATATGTATACACTGCGTATGCAAACACCCCACTGTGAAGCGCGGGTTGTATACCTCGTTAAATTAACAAAGGAATATCCATGTTCTACTTTTGACCAAAACTACTCTCCACATAACAGAACTGCTAGTATAATTTTGTTTAAAATAAAATCAAGGCACCGACAAGATATATACTCCACACTTATATATCGAAACTTGAACGCTTGAATCAGCATTAGTATTTATTCTTCCAGGATAGAAATCACCATCACTCAAAAACAACATTCAGATCAGACATCATCGGTATCATCACATTCCACAAACCCAAGTTCATCATCTTCTTCAGGATATTATTCTTTAGCCTGGTAAAATTGATATTCCATGGTGAGTAATTTTTATTTAAGCGAAACTAAGGCGGTGTTTGTTTTGGCTTATATAACGTAAGCTAATTTCGGCTTATAATAACATAAGCCTCAATTTTGTGGCTTATTTGGAAACTTATGGGCTTATATAAGTTTATTATATGATGATAAACTTATGTAAGCCCTAAGTCTCAAAAGAAGCCACAAATTTGAGGCTTATGTTATATAAGCTGAAAATAAGCCATATTTCGGCTTATATTTAATAAACCCCAATTTTTATGGCTTATCTTGAGACTTATGCGTTATACAAGTTTTGTTAGTATATCTTAATAAACTGATATTAGCTCATAAGTCTCCAAATAAGCCATAAAAATGGGGCTTATGAAGTATAAGCCAAAACGGGCTTACGTTATATAAGCCAAAACAAACACCCCCTAATACTGTAAATAATGATTTCGGAGGGTACCTTTGGTGGAGACTTCATAGTATGTGCATGCATACGGTCGAATGCACTTCTTTTGAAACAAAACTGGCTGTGGTGTGTAACTTCAAGACATGGTCTGTATTTTGAAGAAGGGAGATCCTTTCTCGTCAATAAAGGCCTAGACTTCTTTTTTTGTATGACGCTCGTCTCTGGGAAGGAAAAAAAAAACTACTACTTATTTGGGTTTAACATTATAAAAAGATATATGAAAACAAAATTCTGAAGAAAATTTTACTTGACGTTCTTTTCTCATCTTTATTGGGCATATCTGGACGACGATTCTGCAGCGCACAGATCAAGTGAGAGATATATAAAGGTCATGAACGTATGTGTTTATTAGGACAAACAACGGCTTGTTGGGTTTAGACACCCACCGTTCAGGATCTAAACCTCGACTGTTACTTTTTCAATTTCCAAACACGTTTACACCAATCAGAAGGTTGCAGGAATACGTGTCCATCACTGGAAAATACAAAAGTTATTTGTTCATATAGTACATTTTACTTTTTCACATAGAGTAGTAAGTTTCTCTTTCACACAGTAGCTTGTTTTTTCAGATCTGCTCTCACCACCGCATAAACATAAAACTAATCCACTACTAAATCATATATCATTCTAAACAAATAACCTGAAATCAATAACACTTATCGAATAAACAAAAAATTAATCCAGATCTGAGAGGGCAACGGCAATTTGGTGGAATCAGGCGGCGGTTCGATGGTGGCGTCTTATGTTTGGTGATGGCGTCCGGTTAAGTGGTGAACGTGACATTTGCAATAATGGCGTCCAGATGTGCGATGACCGTGACAGAAAGTGGTACTGGCCGGCGAGGCATGGCGATAACCGGGGGTGGCGACGAACGAAGAATAGCCATGACCACAGTAGTGAATTTTGGCAGGAGGTGGTTCCCTGGTATATAATTGGTATGGTCGGATCTTGATTATGTGTGGTTGGATTTTGATTAATGTATGGTCGTATTTTGATTAATGGCCGGAATGTGTGTGTGTGAGAGAGAGAGATATCGATGAAAATAAGAAAAAAAACAAAATTGGTGCAAGGATATTTAGTGGTTTGTGTCAGTTGTATTTGTGGTCCTGGGTGTTGTGTCAGAGGTGTTCAAACCACACATCTCCAAACAACAAAGCAAAATATGGATAATAACTGAAAGAGAAAAGTGCAAAAATCATCCATGTGGTATGTCGAAAAATCGAATTACATCCTTCGTTAACTTTTTGGATAACAGTCATCCCTCTGTTAGTGCGCGGGGCACAGTACATCCCTCATGGACTAACGGTGCAAATGTTTTCTCGTTAAAAATTAACAAAATCTAAAAGAGAGGGTATTCTTATCTTTTTCCTTTCCCAGGGATGTATTGTGAACCTTATCATAAATAGTTTCAAGAAAAAAATTATTTTTGAAAAAAAAAATTATTTTCAGAAAAAAGTTTTATTTTCTCGAAAAAAAATTTATTTTCGAAAAAAATTTATTTTCGAAAAAAAAATTATTTTCGGAAAAAAAGTTTTATTTTCTAAAAAAAAGTATTTTCGAAAAAAAAGTTTATTTTCGAAAAAAAACATTATTATCGGAAAAAAAAATTTATTTTCTAAAAAAAATTTATTTTCGAAAAAAAAATTATTTTCGAAAAAAAAATTATTTTCGAAAAAAAAATTATTTTCGAAAAGAAGTTTTATTTTCAAAAAAAAAATTATTTTCAAAAAAAAAATTATTTTCGAAAAAAAGTTTTATTTTTAAAAAAAAAATTATTTTCGAAAAAAAAGTTTTATTTTCTAAAAAAAAATTATTTTCGGAAAAAAAGTTTTATTTTCTAAAAAAAATTATTTTCGAAAAAAAAATTTATTTTCGAAAAAAATTTATTTTCGGAAAAAAAAGTTTATTTTCGAAAAAAAATTATTTTCGAAAAAAAATTTATTTTCGAAAAAAAAAAGTATTTTCGAAAAAAAAAATTATTTTCGAAAAAAAAATTATTTTCGAAAAAAAATTTATTTTCGAAAAAAAATTTATTTTGGAAAAAAAAGTTTTATTTTCAAAAAAAAAATTATTTTCGAAAAAAAGTTTTATTTTCGAAAAAAAAAATTATTTCCCGAAAATAAAACATATTTTTTTCGAAAATAAATTTTTTTTTCCGAAAATAAAACATATTTTTTCGAAAATAAAACTTTTTTTTTTCCAAAATAAAACTTACTTTTTAGAAAATAAAACTTTTTTTCCGAAAATAATTTTTTTTTTCGAGAAAATAAAACTTATTTTTTCTGAAAATAATTTGTTTTTTTCAAAAATAAATTTTTTTTTGAAACTATTTATTATAAGGTTCACAATACATCCCTGGGAAAGGAAAAAGACAAAAATACCCTCTCTTTTAGATTTTGTTAATTTTTAACGAGAAAACATTTGCACCGTTAGTCCATGAGGGATGTATTGTGCCCCGCGCACTAACGGAGGGATGGCTGTTGTCCAAAAAATTAACGAAGGATGTAATTCGATTTTTCGACATACCACAGGGATAATTTTTGCACTTCTCTCTAACTGAAAAGTGTTTGTAGCAGTTACTAGATGATAAAAATTAAACCACTGAGCATAAGACTTCCAAGTTGGCAAGTTGCACACGTGAATCAGAAAGAAAAAAAAAGATAAACCTAAATCAGTAAATTATTTAGCGCATTAGGATGTTGAAATAATTGTATCAGCTACATTAATACTCCCTCCGTCCCAAATTTTATAGTCCTCTATACCATTTGGGTCGTCCCAAAATTATAGTCTCCTCCAAAAAAAATAGATGCAAGTAATGTAACACGTTTACTATATTACAGCTAGTGATACTAGAAATTACAAACTATATACAAAGTTTTAATTAATTGCATAAGGGTAAGAGTGTCATTTTGCAAAAAAAAAAAGTAAGAGAGAATGCAGTGATAGTGACGTTTTCTAAAACTATTGTATGTATTTTTTTTGTTTGGGGGGACAATTAATTTAGGACAGAGGGAGTAGCAGTTAGCGGTAAGGCACTAATCTATTGATTGATTTTAAAAATCAACAAAATTCAACTAGCTACATCAATAAAAAACAAAACACAAAAACAATAAGAACAAAAGAAGAAGAAGAAGAAGAAGAGTTAACCTGAGCAGTGACCTCAGTAAGGTGGCGAGAAAAAGCTTCTTTAATAGTGGGATCAGAAACGTTATTGCAAATTTCTTTAAGCTTTGTCTCCATCATTGATTTGTATTTGTTGATCATCTGAGACAGGTCAAGGTGGTACCACTTGTCCTCGTCAGCATATCCATAGAAACTATACAAATCATAATAACCATGAGAGAGGTTATGAAAGGCGTCTCTGAGTACTGTGGCGGCTCCACCGGCGAGGATAAATGGTTCCATGAATCCCAATGTTTTGTGGTAATCCCGGGTAAGTAGTGTAACTGCGTCTTGTTTATCCAAGCAAATCTTGAATTTCTTTTCATCATCTTTCTGCTGTTGCAGGTCGAGTTTGGTAAGTTGGGAAGCATTTCCTTTGTTTTCTGCAGTTTATGTTTTGAAAGCAAATCCATATAAAAAATAAAAAAGCTTCTTCAACAATTGTTACTAGTTAATAGAGGTGGCAAAATGGGCGGGCGGGCACGGGCGGCGGGCTAAACGGGCAACGGGCTAAACGGGCGGCGGGCTAAACGGGCTCGGGCTAAATGGGCACGGGCGAAACGGGCGGGCAAAATGGGCGGGCTAAACGGGCGCAAGTTAAAAAAGAAAAAAAACATACAAAAACCTACGTTTAGAAAATAAAAATACTTGTTTGAAAGCCGGAGATAAAAATTTAATAAAAAATATTCATGAAGTATAATAATTTGTATTTTACAAGTGCGCCCGTTAAGCCCATTTAGTTTCTCACATATGCGCCCGTTTAGCCCATCCATTATAAAGAATGGGCAAAAAGTGCCCCATCATTTTTTGAAAATGGACAAAAAGTGCCCATATGTATCAAATGGGCAAGATTTGCCACCTCTACTAGTTAACAACATAATCTAGTGAAACAAGAAAAAAGCAAACTTGGTGTTTATATAATAAATGAATTAAATAATTACCAGCAGTATCCGCCGAATGAGCCTGCTGCTGCTGCTGCTGCATCAGCCACATAAATAAATATCAGGGGAGAGTGGATACAATCAAAACACACAGGTGACACAAGTAGATAGAAAACACAGGGGAGAGTAGATACCTTCTTCTGTATTTTAGCTTTAAAGCGAACAAGGAAGTCCTTAAAGGCCTGAGAAACATGATTATCACAAACGTATTGAAGCTGATTCACAACTTTTGATCTGCAGTCGTTGATTATCGATGACACGTCATCCTTCTGCTCGTCCGATGATGATGATGATGATGATGAAGAATCAATTATGAGTCTCACATCTTTCATAACAGCTCGGATGTTATCCAACGCTGCTTTCAGGACATCGTTTTGGGGTTTAAAATTATAAATAAATAAAGCAGCTTTTAGATAAAGATCCGTCTCCTTCTCCAGCTTCTCACGCGCCGCCTCCGACCATATCCACCCCATCCTAGGTTTCTTTTCTTAATTTACTAGTTAGTTTTTGATGGATTTGGGGCCATTAGATATATACTATAAATCAACTATTTTACCTGTTTACTGATCAATGCTCCTTTTACTTTTCTATACATGATACTTTTTTCCACAAACTCTATTTTTTTACGCGTTACCCGTTGGATTGAATATCCACCCCAACTTATGTTTTAGATTTTTCATATGAGGTCGTTTTTCTTTTGACTTGAAGAGAATGCAAACGGGATATTTTGTAACCGAGTTATTAGGTCATCTCGCAACGAGGTTTGGATTTAGAGACATGTATGTCCAGAACAAGCCCCTCTTGTTTGAAATAAACCTAACTCAAATTCTTTACTAAACCCCTCTAGCTTAGGCAAAAACTCTTTAGTCTAGGACATTCATACTTTCTATATACCAATACTATCTATATCTATATATATATATATATACTCTATATAAAAGGTTTATAGCAAATGTTGAAACTTGAATGTTGAAAAGTTGAAAACTCACTAAATTAGGCAAGTAGTATAACAAAAACTTTGTAGTTGACATAATCAATTTCTATAATCAATAAATTAGGCAAGTAGTATAACACAATTACGTAAATAAGGAAACTTAGAAATGTTAATAATATTGCTGGTGTGTTTTAATAGTGAATATCTTCCTCCATACAATTTAATGTTACGATATTTACAAAAATCACTACTTTTGAAAACATAGAAATACGTAGCACTAAGAAAACAATTTAAGGCAACTATAAAAATCTTTTTCTGTTTCCAAATTTATCATTTGACAATTCCATTTTTACGCTTTGACAATCACAGAGATTTGAACTTCACTCGGCGTTAATTCATTCCTCACACACACAAATCGCATTCTCCTTCTCTAGCTCAACCCTAATTCACACACACACACAAAAAAAAAAAAACTCAGCCGCCACTACTCATTTTATCAAAACCACCGCCACCATAACTTTATTACCACCGAATCTGCCGAATCCGCCCCATCTCTTGATGGTTTAGGTGGCTTCAAGATAGTTTTGATTGGTGATATTCGTTAGTGGTATTGGTGGTTGGTTTTTATTGGTTTCGGTGGTATAGAGTGGTCGAACCACCCACTTTGAAATGAGTCACATACCAAAACGTTACCGAGCTACTACCATTAAACAAGTTGTTCTTTTCATTTAACAGTTTCGATCCATTCACATTGATTTTTAAAAGTAAGTACTTTTTTCTTGATGATTTGTATTTCGATTTCAGTTGTGATGTTGATTTTTATTTCAGTGGCCAGTAACTTTGTCTTCTTTCTAATTTGATTAGGATTCATGTAATATTAACTTGTTTGGAAGATGTGAACAATATAAAGGTACATGTCTTTATAAATCATATATCATATGGATTTTTTTCGAGTTATTTTCAATTTCTTAAAAAACGGTTTTTGACTTTGATTGATTTTGAAATCTTTTTTACATGTGCAGTCATATTTAACGTGGTTGAGTTCAAGCATTCAAGGTAATTATCCAAGAACCTCTTAGGGCCAGACCTATATATGTTAGCAATTGATTTTTTCACATCTAAAATACGTTATTGATTTAATAAGAAGCTAATATGTAACCTGCAAATAGCGTTTGCTAACCTATATGAACTCTTACTTTTTAGATTGATAAAAGGGTGATGAGCTGTTACTAAAAGCGAAGAATGGTGATGGAACTTTTTATACTTTAACCTTCCTACATAAGCTTTACTCATAACATAGATTTGTAAGTAACTTTGTTACATTATTCAAGTTATTGACATTAAAAGTAAGCTTGAAATACCAGATTCTAACCATATCTAAACTTGTCAATAGGTGTTTGAAAATGATTTTACTGCTCGCTATGGTTAGATTTCAAACGTTAATAGTCTTCGTTTTCTCCGCTATTGGTGTTTCTATTGTTTGTTTTCCTATACATTCAAATATGAAAGGAAAAAACGAACTTAATAACTTACATGATAAGCAAGTCGTGTCTTTTTAAAAGCACACATATATGTTGCCTTTGAGACACAAAATGCTGCTATACACCCTTTTTTTCTTTCATACAAATTTTGTTGCATTCTGTTGATTTTAGTTATGCAATACATTTTGGGTATGTACTTATCTTTTGTGATTCTGTTTTTGGTTTTGCTGAAGTTTCAAATGCAGGATTGCAAAACAAGCTTCTGATGATGATGTATCCTTGACGAACCTTGCTCTTCTTCTCTTTTATTCGTATCTATTTGGTGTCTGCTCAAGGTTTGTCACGTTATCCCTTGGTTTGTGCCTTTTTCACGCCAAAACCAACTTAAAGTGAATGCAAGAGCATAACATGACATATCGAACCAGTGACAAATTATCTAACCTGACGCCCCTTTGGTATTCCAAATAATTCCTACAAGCAAATTGGTAATACTGTTGTTGGCATTCGTTCAACAATTTCAATGTTGTGACAACTTTTGAAAGAATATGATGAAGAGCTATGGCAACATCTTGAGCTCACAACAAAAGTAAGAAAATTCCTAAGCTTATTTGATGCTCTATTTACCATTTTAAGATATATTTACGAACTATTAGGCTTAATTTTAGTTGGATTATCATGACTTATTAAATCACCTAATGTCCACTCTGATTGTTTGCACTTAATATTTAGAGGTGAGTCTACACTTTTATGCATTTAAATGGATCACACTTATATTTAGGGGTGGGAATCGTGTCGGGTCAATCGGTTTTAGGTCAATTCGAGTCGGGTCAAGACTTAAAAAAATCATACCCGAACCCGATCCTAATTAGAACTCGGGTCACTCGAGTTCGGGTCAATTCGTGTCGTGTGAACCCGAGTATAAGGATAAGTCTAAAAATTGGCTTATTTAAGTAATAATACAATGTAAAATGTGTTATTCGAGTCGAGTTGGTCGGGTTCGGGTCAATTCGGGTCAAGGCTAAAAAATATAAACCCTAAAACGAGCCTAATAAGAACTCGGGTCAATTCAGGTCAACCCGAATTGAGCCGAATACATTTTGCACCCGACTGACCCGACCCGAATAGGCTTATTCAGGGTCGGGTCGGTCGACTTTTTCGACGCCCCTACTTATATTACCACAAAATTTTAATTTCATGAACATTTTACACATATGGAATACTCTCTCATAAGTGACCCAGAAGGTCTGCAGGTGATTCAATATTAACTATGATGTTATATGTACCCTAATGACTATACTATCTTTTTTACGACACATATACATGATGTGAAGATATAAAAAAAAATTGGATAGTAACTTACAATCAACCTAAGAATATAAGCAACTTATTTACGTCCATATAAATTACATCAAATCTCTACATATTTTTTTAATGTACCAATAATGAAGGTGTTCTACTTATGGCCCGTTTGGTAAGGATGAATTGAAGCTCGGATATTACTTTAGTAATAAAACACACTGTTTGGTTATTTTTCTAAAGAAAAGTTGAGGGGTTAAATCCTTCTGACATATACTATTCCCAATCTTTACTAATACGTGGGTTTACAAACATTTTGTGGTCCCACCACCATTTACCCCTCTGCATGTTATTTTTTTTATAAGTCTTGTACGATAGAAATTGTATATTTTAATTTACTTTTAATTAAAAATAATTTTTTCTCTTACCCAATCAAATCAAAACTCAAATTTTAAACTAACACAAAATCCTAATCCTAACCAATTCTAACCCTCCAACTTTATAAACCCACACCCAAAGTAAAACACGACTTCAAACCAAACGGGCCCTTACTTTATATTCGTCCTAATGGTTTCATATTTTTTGACCATAATATAGTGTATGATTTAATGTTGCAATTAGGTTTCATTGCATCATATTTTGTCGTAACATAACTTTTTATAAATGAATATATATAAATGACAATACCAAGTAATAAGGTGTGTTTCAGATTACATATGTTTCTTCTTCATGTACTTATTAGTTTAGGTGTTTAGCTATAGTCTCTACAACTAAAAACGTGTATATAGGATTAATTCTGTTTACTTTTCTGCATATGTACTTACTTCTTAGTTATAGTGACTACAATCAATAGGGGTGTTTAGGAGTACGTATATCTTCTATTTTATGTTTATGTAGCTAAAGTAACTACAAGTTATAACAGGGTGATTGGAATTAACCCGATAATAACTTTTACCTCCGGTTTAGGCCAAGGAGAATCGGTCCATTTGCAAAACATGTCATGTCAAATGTTGATTAGTATTAAATATTTGTTTGCATTGAATTGGCAAGCCACCACCACTTCTATTTTTTTTTATGTTTTTGAAACCATGGAATAAAGTATAATTCTATACCTGTCTGAACAAGGTGCAACATTACATGTATTTTGGAAAAGTGATTCTTTATTTAAAATTGAACTTGTCATGTTAGCCTCCTTTTATCTAAAACAAATAGATAACTAGCATATTGGATCTTCTTGGGAGTTTGATGCATAGTTTAATAGTTGGGAAGGTGCTTCATTCTGGTACTACACACTATTTCTAATTTCGTAAGCATGCCTTCCCATCTCTAACTTTAAGGATCTCATATAACAGACCCGTAGTTCCACTATATGATATAGATTGTGTCTTTTGTATGGTTCTAAAGTACCAAGCCTATTCATAATTGATGACCATTCCTCTCAGGTTAACCAACAAAGTTTGGGCATCTACAAATACATTTGGTGGTATTGAATCACCATAACCACGAGCTATTGGAAGCAATGGCGCAGTCATCGATGACACAACTAAGAACGAAGGTGTTAATTGCAAGGCACCAAGAAAAGTAAACGTTTCCATATATCTTATGTGTTGTTACATATGAACCAAACTATATTATGTTAAGTGTTAGTCCAATACAAGCACATTTATTTAGCTTGAAAAACATAACGAATTATGTTCAAGTTTTTAATCGTTTCATTCCCAACAACGTCTAATACAAGTATCTGTAAATAGCGTGGGTTCCGGGATGGAAGACTTGAGAATTACATGTCTTCACATAGAGGAGTGAAAATGTGATAACGTAATGTATATGCATGGTTTTTTCAGTATTCACAATTGTGTAGTCTTTGTCAATGTTATCTTAAAACCGTTTGTAACTCATTTTGATATTTTTACATTATATTTTGAACGACGTTACATGAAACGCTTACGAAAATATAACATATCGTTAATTATTGTCTGCTACGCAATTTTCGTCGCTATGCGCGGGTACTCGCCTAGTCAAAATGAAAGCATCCATGCGACCATAATATGTGCATACGTCTTCTCTAATCAAGTAACTGGTATATTTATTCGTCAAACTAAGTTAATGTCACTTGAGTAAATGCTTAATTACTAAAACATTCAAAGTGAAAGTTTATGGACATAAAATTAATAGTCATGTGATAGGATCGAACTCGGGATTATGGGATTGCACACAATACCTAAAGGGTTAATTTTATTTATTAAATATATTTTATATATTTATTAAATCAAAACAAACTTAACTAAGCAATGATTAATTAAATTAAGAGTTAAGTTAAATAACCATTAAGAAATTTTGTGAGAAAAGAAAAGTCGGAAAAGTTCCGGAAACACCCCTTGGGTGTGGTTCGACCGGCGGCCAAAGGGGGAGGGGGAAAACGAAACTTTTATTTCCTAATTAGTGTGTTACTTGGAAAACAAGATTTGCTAAGCCCTATATAAACACATTAATCCCCTCATAATTTTTGTCCCTTCCTTCCCTTTCTCTCTTGCGATCGCCGAACAAACACACACTTAGGGTTGTTTGATTTTCGATTTTGCTAAATTCTACAAGTGTTGAAGTTCCGATTTGCAAGTGCTAGACTCAAGGTTAGCCCGTTGCATTACGTATGTACAAGAGCGTAATATAGTTTTGCTTTAAACTATATCTTGGTATAATTCTTCACAAACCCTAATTGGTGATTCGTCGGTGTTCTTGTGGATCTACGCTAGGATAAAGGTATGTAACCCTAATCGATTAATTATAATTGTGTTATTAATGATCTTGTTAAATCGCTTCCGCTATAATGTGTTTTGATTTTTATTATGATTATATAATTGTTATGAATGTCATAAACCATCAGTGGTATCAGAGCCGTTTTAACATGTTATAATTATCGAAATTTAAAGGTTTTTTAACTAATGATGATTTGAGTTAAAATTACATGTTGTTTTTTAGGTTTTAACAAAATTAGGTTTTTGTTTTTTATTGTTTTTAAAAATCGGCTTGGCCAAATATTTTATATTAAAAAAAAGTTTTTTTGTAAACCCTAACATTACATGGTATGAATCTTTAGATGTTTGTTTGAATAAATTGTTATGCATGTGGCTATTTGATTTAGTTTTTTTTGTACCTACTTGTTTTCATACGTTTTGTTTTGATTGTATGTTGTAAACAAGGGTAATTTTTCCAAGAAAAATTAATATGGACTAAATCATATAAAAATTAATGAATTGTTTTGAGATCTAATTTACATATGATTTGCGTTGTTTGGAATTGCAATAATAACTTAATGGCCTACTCAATTTTGACAAACTATAAAGTGGGTATAACGCACCGCTGGTCATGTACCCGGTTAAGGAAGGAGGTGTTATGCTTTAGCGCTGACCAAATTCCCGGCTTGCTTGTGCGTAAAAGTTGGAATTACCTACGGTTATTATTCTTTAACCTCAACTTGCAAATATATGAGGAAATTTTAATCTCACCAAAAGGTTTATTAAAAGTTTTTTATTAAAGTGATGCTATGGAGATGTATGCATGCTTCTCCATACATGATTTTGACACAAAAATCGATACCCTTAAAATTTAAGTCTTATGTCATCTAATTGACGAACATTTGAAGTTACAATTATCGTTAAATGAGATTTTGGGCGATGTTGTAATGGAGAGAAAACTTCATGACTGAATAAGATTGCACGTGAAGGTTTTACGTTCTTTAGCTTAGTCGACTTGATTGAGTTACTCAGTGAGATCTGGAAACTTAAGGCATACAGTAGGGATGAAACATGTTTACGATGCAAAGAGACTTTTGGCAACGTAAATCCCTGAAATATCTAGAAATTGCTAATTTGTTTGTCAATTATTGTTCGACAAGTTACCGTGTTGAATACATTTGTCACTAACAGATCAACTGATGTGATAAGTTTATGTCAATATGGATTCTAGTTTCAAGGAAAATACTATGGTTTTGTTACCGGGGTAATTTTATTTTTTTGAATGGTATTATCAAAAATACTAATGTTTGAACTTATTTCTGTAGAAATGGCTCAACCCGAACACCATATGACTATGAGTTCTGCGTTCAAAGGTTTCTTTGAGCGTCCCGAACTTACTGGCCCTAACTTCAATGATTGGTATCGCTCACTAAGAATAGTTCTGAGAGCA
This sequence comes from Glebionis coronaria, assembly GCA_025667525.1. NCBI lineage: Eukaryota > Viridiplantae > Streptophyta > Magnoliopsida > Asterales > Asteraceae > Glebionis > Glebionis coronaria. The sequence goes on from CM046875.1 coordinate 46,138,779, forward strand.
GCGGGTACTATCGATATCTTGACTACTCCTTATCTGGAGGATCTTGCTGAAGGAGCATCTGATGCGCAAAGGCTTGAACACGCTGCTAACGTAAAGAAGCACTCTGAGGTGGCTGCTTTAATGTTAGGAAGAATGGTTTCTCCACTTCAACAGAAGTATGAGCTATGTTCTCCTAAGCGAATGCTTGATGAGCTCAAGGCTATGTTCGAAAAGCCGTAAGCTGTAGAAATCTACGACTTGGTAGATGCTCTGCATAGTTGCAAGCAAGCTCTTGGAAAGTCTGTAAGTGCCCATTATTTTGAGATGAGGGGTTATATGGAACAGCTCATTGCACTAGGATAACCCTATGATCATAGTATGGCTATCAACTTGATCAATAGGTCCCTTAAAAAGGACTTCAATGATTTTGTTCGTAACTATAATATGCATTGCACGGGGAAGACAGTTAATGATTTGCATGCAATGCTCATTGACTACGAAAAGGGGTTAAAGGACAAGGCATCTACTACTACTCCTCCTGTGCTTTATGTACAAAAGGGTGGAGTGAGTAAGGTAAAACCGAACAAGAACAACAAGAAAGGCAAGGGCAAAGGCAAAGGCGATAAGGGCAAACAAGTTGCGACTTATTCTAAACCCAAGCAAAACTTTGTCAAGAAGAATCAATCTAAGAAGGATGAGACTTGTTTCCATTGCAAGGCTAGTGGACACTAGAAGAGGAACTTCCCTCTTTATCTCGAAGAGTTGCGAGAAATAAAGAAGAAGGCTGAGCTTGGTGTTGCAGCGTCTTCAGGTAACTTATATTTGATGGAGTTATTTAATCTTACATACAAATTAAATTCCTGGGTATATGATACAGGGTGTGGTATTAACATTTGTAATACTATGCAGGGATTTGAGTTGGAGAGGAAGCTTACCTATGGGGAACAATTTCTGCATGTGGGCAATGGCGCACAAGTAGCGGTTGAAGCTATAGGAACATTTAATCTAGTTTTACCTTCGGGTCTAGTACTGAGATTAAATAATTGTCATTTTGCACCTATTATTATTAGGGGTGTTATTTCCTTTTCTTGTATGTTGGATCTTGGATTTATTCACACTATTGATAATAACAGAATTTCTATTTTCAAAGATGGTTTATTCTATTTTGATGCAATTTCTGTGAATGGTGTTTTTGAAATTAACATGCATGATAATAATTCCAAGAGACAGATTAATTCTGTGTTTAGCATGAATAAGAAGAGAAAGTTTGACAAGAACTCTTCTTATCTTTGGCATTGTAGACTTGCCCATATTGGGAAGACTCGCATACAAAAGCTTCAACGTGATGGTCTTTTGGAAAATATCAATGATGAATCATTTGATAAATGTGAGTCTTGTATCTCTGGAAAGATGACCAAGAAACCTTTTAATAGCAATATTGAAAGGGCTACTGGTCTACTTGGACTAATACATACTGATGTGTGTGGACCACTGAGACATGTGTCAAGGAAATGTGCTAGCTACTTCTTAACATTTACGGATGATTATAGTCGTTATGGTTATGTTTATTTACATAAGCATAAACATGAGGTATTTGAAACATTCAAAGTGTTTAAGGAAGAAGTAGAACTGCAACTAGGAAAGAAGATTAAAGCTCTTTGTTCTGATCGAGGTGGTGAATATTTAAGTCAAGAGTTTAAAGATTATTTAAGTGAGAATGGAATTGTTCAGAAACTTACTTCTCCATATACTCCACAACAAAATGGTGTACCAGAAAGGAGAAATCGTACATTATTAGATATGGTACGATCTATGTTTAATCTTACAACTTTACCTTTATCCTTTTGGGATTATGCTTTAAAATCTGCTGTTCGTATTCTGAATATGGTTCCCACAAAGAAGGTTGATAAGACACCATATGAACTATGGCATGGCAAAAAGCCATATTTGTCTTATTTAAAGATTTGGGGTTGTGAGGCGTATGTAAAACGTGACTCTGGAGATAAACTCCAACAACGCTCTGTAAAATGTATCTTTGTAGGTTACCCTAAGGAAACTATGGGTTACTACTTTTATTATCCGGCTGAGAACAAAGTTGTTGTGGCTCGGTATGGAGACTTCCTTGAAAGTGATCTTGTAAATCAAGAATTCAGTGGGAGAGATTATGATCTTGAATAAATTCAAGAAGACACATTGCCTTTTGAAAATACTAGCGAAGAAATTCCAATAGAGCCAGAAAGTCTGGGAGCTCCACCGGAATTAATTCCTCTACGTAGGTCTAAGAGAACCGTACGTGCACCAAGCAAACTATGTCTTAACATAGAGGATGAGGAGGAGGAAGTAGGGGATCTTGGTGAACCTGCTAACTATCGATCCGCAATGCTTGATCCAAAAAAGTTAAAATGGATAGTTGCAATGAATGAAGAAATGAAATCCATGAAAGTTAACGATGTTTGGATTCTTGTTTATGCACCTAAAAATGCTAAAGTAGTGAAAAATAGGTGGATTTTCAAGAAGAAAACTGACATGGATGGTGAAGTACAATCCTATAAAGCATGTTTAGTAGCTAAAGGTTTTACTCAAACTTTTGGCGTAGACTACGAGGAGATATTTTCTTCTGTAGCAGACTTACGAGCTATTAGGATTCTCATAGCTATAGCTGCATACTATGACTATGAGATATGGCAAATGGATGTTAAAACTGCCTTCTTGAACGGTCGCTTAGATGAGTAAATCTATATGAAACAACCGGAAGGGTACGTTGATCCTAAATATCCAAAACGCGTGTGCAAACTTCAAAGATCTATTTATGGTTTGAAGCAAGTATCACGTCAATGGAATAAACGATTTGATGAAAAAATCAAAAAGTGCGGATTTATTCAAAATCGTGATGAGCCATGTGTATATCACAAAGCTAGTGGGAGTGATGTAGTATTCCTAATTTTATATGTCGATGACATATTAATCATGGGAAGTAACATTCCAAGACTTAAGGAAGTTAAGGATTATCTTGGTAGATGTTTTTCTATGAAGGATTTGGGAGAAGCTGCATATATTCTGGGAATTAAAATCTATCGAGATAGGAAAAGACGGTTAATGGTCTAAGTCAAGATGCTTATATTGATAAGATATTGAAGAAGTATAGTATGCATAATTCCAAGAAAGGTTTTCAACCTATGGAAGTTAAGCATAATCTGAGTCATGAGATGGATGCATCAACTCCTGAATAGGATGCATATATGCAGAAGGTGCCTTATGCTTCGGTTGTAGGATCTATAATGTATGTTGTTAGATGCACAAGGCCTGATGTGGCGTTTGCTCAGAATTTGGTCAGTAGATACCAACAGAATCCAGGGTAGCTCCATTGGGTTGCTGCTAAACATTTTCTACAGTATTTGAGGAATACGAAAACAAATGTTTTGGTATTCAGAGGGTAGCCATATAGATAACTAAATGTGGTTTGGATTAGGAAGTTTTATTGCAGATCTTGGGATGATGCTTGCAATAGAAACCTAATAGATATGTATTGGGATAATTATGCCACAATAATATTTGCCAATGACCCTGGAGTCATGAAAGGCGCCAGACACTTTTTACGTAGATATCACTACGTACGAGAACAAGTGGAAGCTCGTGAAATAAAATTAATAAAAGTTCACACAGATGATAACGTAGCTGATCCTTTTACTAAGGCTTTGCCTAGACCAAAGGTAGTTAAGCATGCCAAGGCGATTGGGCTGCAACTAGCTAGCGAATTCATGCAATAAATCTGTTGATTAGTATTTGGATAATGGATGTTAGACATTATTGAATTGATGAAATAAAGATAAAGTTTCGTTTATTTTCTGTTATTTGATTTTGTATCCTATTTTACATGTTTTATATCCATGAATATTTGTTATGTTCTAAACGTCCGTTGTCGATTAATAATATGGGAATATTATTAAACTAAGACAATTCAAAATAGTGACAGAGTATACTTGAAAGTATATTGATCAATTTTGGATGATATTTGATGGATCAAATATTGGACTTATCCCAACTATATGATTTTACTCTATGGATCTTCGTCTGAAGTAAATCGTAAATAGTTATCCTTAGACCTGAGATACCAGGAAACTGAATAGAATGTAGTGCATTTCTGTGAGATAACCTAACGCTAAACGTAACTGGTAGCCATAAGGGTTATTTCAGAAGTGTTGCAAAGTTCGTAAGTTTCGCTTGTAGTCAAAATGGGATTTGTTTCCTTCAAATTATTTTGAAGTATAAATACAGCTGGGCCCCTCGTGAGAGAAGTAAGATGTTTGTGCGGCCGCACCCAAATGTGTTTTGGTAATCTTGCTATATCCGTAAATGAGAAACAGAATGGTTAATGAAGGAATGACTGAGATCCATATCCTATTAACGTTGTATTTGAAATAAAAGGATAATAATAAATGATGAATCATTTAAAAGGTTTTGCCAGGAAACCTCACTCGAGTTGTACTAGTGACATTGCTAGTGTAACTAGACGCTAGTCAATGTAATCACGATAATCAGTTTTGTCCAAGTGGGAGCTGAAAGTTTATGGACATAAAATTAATAGTCGTGTGATAGGATCGAACTCGGGATTACGGGATTGCACACAATACGTAAAGGGTTAATTTTATTTATTAAATATATTTTATATATTTATTAAATCAAACCAAACTTAACTAAGCAATGATTAATTAAATTAAAAGTTAAGTTAAATAACCATTAAGGAATTATGTGAGAAAAGGAAAGTCGGAAAAGTTCCGGAAACACCCATTGGGTGTGGTTCGACCGGCGGCCAAAGGGGGAGGGGTAAAAGGAAACTTTTGTTTCCTAATTAGTGTGTTACTTGGAAAACAAGATTTGCTAAGCCCTAAATAAACACTATAATCCCCTCATAATTTTTGTCCCTTCCTTCCCTTTCTCTCTTGCGATCGCCGAACAAACACACCATTAGGGTTGTTTGATTTTCGATTTTGCTAAATTCCACAAGTGTTGAAGTTCCGGTTTGCAAGTAGACTCACGGTTAGCCCGTTGCATTACGTGTGTACAAGAGCGTAATATAATTTTGCTTTAAACTATATCTGGGTATAATTCTTCACAAACCCTAATTGGTGATTCGTCGGTGTTCTTGTGGATCTACGCTAGGATAAAGGTATGTAACCCTAATCGATTAATTATAATTGTGTTATTAATGATTTTGTTAAATCGCTTCCGTTATAACGTGCTTTGATCTTATTATGATTATATAATTATTATGAATGTCATAAACCATCACAAAGGTAATGCATGTCTTTCGTGATCTTATAAATAAATTGCTCTTCTGTTTGTTCATTAAACCATGTAGGATAAAACTAAAACTCATTTCCTCATAGTTGCTTCGTATAGCACATTTTTAGCTCGCGTTGAAAACACCTACGTCTGAACCTCCATCCCATAACTTATTTCTCATTTTGAAAATACACTCGATCAATCTTTCAGTCCAAAATACGCAAAGCGAATAAAGTGCACAATTTTTACACCTCATGTTTTGGATGCTATGATAAGTCCCCTCTAACCAGACAACATCATGTTCTTTTCTTTATAAGGTTACATATTTGATTAGTCAGACACGATAACAAAGAACAGAATTTTCACCTAACCGAATTCGTTATATGTACAACATAAATTTAGCACCTTGTAATAGGACACCAAAACCTTTTAAAAGTCCAATGACGGAGAGCTTAAATTGCAGTAAAAAGTAAAAACATTTTGGCCGTAAGTCTTGATTAGCACTATAATATTTCGTATATACTTGAAGTTTCACTCAGAATCTACACAACAATGAAAAAATGAGTAACAGGTTTTTGTTTTCAAGGGGATGAAAGTTTTGTTTCTAACAGCTTATGTTAGTTAGTTATAACTTATACAATTTTCGCACTGGTCTTCAAAAATTTAAGAGACGGTTCTCGTCGAAAAAATCCATTAAGATTACTTAAATCACATGTCCTACAGTTTTTCAGCTATTGATATATGCACTTTTCATATAACAATCACATACGTTGAGTCATTTATATCTTAAAGCAAAAAATATGTTTTTGGAACAAGTTCTGTACATGAATCATTGATAATAATATACACCACATATATGATGTCTTATAAATCGGTTTGTTTAATTTCTAACTTATTATCCGTTAGTTATTTCACATTGTTTGATCATATGAATCCGACGTTTGCTTCCTATCCAACTTGTTGTCCATACAGGATATCCTGACATGAGTCTATACCCTGCAATTTTGTACAATTTTCAAGCGCCAAAATCGTCTTCAAAAGCTTTGCAAATAGAGATATTGAGAACTCAATAGAATAGGCCATTTTCATATAGGGAAATTTAGACTCAGCGATATAAAGCTAAAGTCCTTTCAAGAATTCACGGTATTGGCATTTGAGAAAGGTTTTATTATATTGATCTTTGTGGGAGTAAAGGAAAGCAAACCGTGCTTGTGTATTATGGTGATCGTCCCATCGTCGGTCTGTTTCTAATGGGTTAAAAGGAAGTGTTCAGATTAAAAACAAAAACCTGTAACTATTCGGGAATTCTGTGTTTTAAGTCGTTATGTCATTCTAAGGCTGCACCGCGTAAAAACTAGAAAATTGGTTATAAGCAAGTTGAATAACCTTATGATGTTTTCATAGTTTTTGGTTTCCGGATTTTAGTCAAGTAGTTTAGCTTGAGATTTGGTTCAAAATAGATACGGGTCCTTTTTAGTCTTAGGTAAAATCTTTCTGGGGAAATTGATCTCGAATTGAACGATTTCTATAATTAATATGAAACCATACCCATTTATCCAAACTTGGGACAAAACCAAAGCTTATTTCCTATTTTAAGCTTTTGTTACAAACACCATGCTCACTCATAATAGCTCCGTATCGCACATTGTTAACCACAACTAAGTCTTGATTAGCACTATAATATTTCATATATACTTGAGTAACAGGTTTTCTTTTGTCCTGTCAAGGGGATGAGAGTTTGTTTTGAATGCCTTGTATTTGGTAGCCATATATGCTGTTCATAGCACGTCCAGAAACTCAGAGTCGGCTCTTCCCGGGAAAAGCACTAACTAACTAAAATCGCATTCTTAAAGTTTTCAACTTTTCATATATGTACTATTAGGCTGTGTTTGTTTTTAGAAAAAAAAGTCTGACTGCCTCTGACGTCTGACCAGTCAGACGCGGTCAGACGTGTTGGTTGTTTTTTTTTTTTTTTTATGGAGTCAGACGCGGTGATACTAGAATTGTCTGGCCGAGTCAGAGCTGATGATCAAGTCTGATTCAGACTTTATGACCACCTCTTACTGTTAGTTTATATTTAACATAACAATTATTTAAAACCCTAATATGGATCAAAGAACACATAGCGGAAGCGATTAACAAGATCATTAATTTAACACAATTATATTAATCAAGATTAGGGTTACATACCTTTATCCTAGCAAGATCCACAAGACGACGGAGCAAACGGCAACTAGGGTTGATCACGAACACCACCAAGAATATAGTCTAAAGTAAGACTATATCACGTTCTTGTACACACGTAATACGGCGAGTTAACCGTGAGTCTAGCACGAGCAAACCGAACTTCAACGCTTATGGAATATCTACCCAACAACCCTAGAGAGGGGCTAGGACTAGATAAATAGCTAAATCGAAAACCAACGAAAACCCCTTAGGGTGTGTGTGTGGCGATCGCAGGAAGCAAGAGAAAGGGGAGGGACAAAAATTATGAAGGCCTTGGGGTTGTTTATATAGGCTTGGCAATCCTTGGGCTCCAAGTAAATAAACAAGAATTAGGAAACAAAAGTTTCCCTTTTGCCCCTTCTCCTTTGGCCGACGGACGCAAGCCCCCCAAGGGGGTGTTTGCGTAATTTTTGTTTTCCTTCTTTTCACTTCTATTAGTTTCCATAACGGTCGTTTATAACTTAACTTTTATTTATTAACGATCATTAGTTAAGCTTTGGTTTGATTTAATAAATATATATAAAATATATTTAATAAATAAATTAACCCTTTACGTTATGTGTGCAATCCCGTGATCCCGAGTTCGATCCTATCTCACGACTATTAATTTTAAGTCCATAAACTTTCAGCTCCCACTTGGAAAAAATTCTAATATCGTGATCACATTGACTAGCGTCTAGTTACACTAGGAATGTCACTAGTACAACTCGAGTAAGGTTTCTTGGACAAAACCTTTTAATGATTAAATCATTATTATTATTATCCTTTCATTTCAAATACAACGTTAATAAGGATATGGATCCTAGTCATTCCTTTCATTAACCATTTTGTTTCTCGTTTACGGATATAGCAAGATCACCAAAACAAATTTGGGTGCGGCCGCACAAATATCTTACTACTCCCCCGAGGGGTCCAGCTGTATTATACTTCAAAATAAATTTTGAAGGAAACGAATCCCAATTTGACTATAAGCAAAACTTATGAACTTTGCAACACTTCCGGAAATAATCCTTATAGCTACCAGTTACGTTTAGCGTTAGATTATTCCACAGAAATGCACTAGATCCACGACAGTTTCCTGGTATCTCAGGTCTAAGGATAACTATTTATGATTTAGTTGATGACAAAGATCCATAAAGTAAAATCATATAGTTGGGATAAGTCCAATATTTGATCCATCAAATATCATCCAAAATTGACCAATATACTTTCAAGTATACTCTGTCACTATTTTGAATTGTCTTAGTTTAATAATACTCCCATATTATTAATCGACAACGGACATTTAGAAACATCATAATGCTCATGGATTAAAACATGTAAAATAGGATACAAAATCAAATAACAGAAAAATAAACGAAATCCAATCTTTATTTCATCAATTCAATAATGTCTTACTTCCTTTATCCAAATACTAAAAATAGATCAATGCATAAAACTGGTACATGCATCATGCCTCTAGTAATGACATTCATACTTGTTTGGCAAAGCATAAAATAATCAATCTTGACCTATTGGAATTTTGAGAATACTTTCTTCAAGAATTCAATTCATTGAAACTCTTGTACATGTGCATCCAAACAATTTGATATTGCCACATAGTATCAAAATTGTGAAACATCCTTGATCACCAATTTTCTAAACTTCCAAAACACATTTGAAGTTCAAAGTATTCTAATTCTTTAATGTATAATGCAACTTTAATCAACATGTCATCTCCAAAGATCTCATGACTAATATTTGAGTGTTACCTCAATTATATCTTTTCAAGTTTTACAACTTGTCATAAAAGATATAAATACGTTACCTTTAATATCTATTATGTAATGTTTGATTCCAACCAAAACCTTCAAGTTTGTTGGCTATGATAATTTGCACAACAATTGACAAATTATTCATCTATAGAATACGGAAGCCGATCCAAGATTTAGGATGTTATTCTATTTCCAAACATATTCCTTCAGAATATTCATTACACAAGTTATTTAATAACTTCTTAAATAGATTAATATATTCAAATCATCATGTATTTTAAGCATGATATAAATACAACACGACACACATGAAAATTTCTCAAACCAGATTTAGATTTCTTCATGTCCTAAATATCCATGTAAACTTACTACATGGCATATTACGTTGTATTTCCACCGCATAAATAAATAAATTTATTTGTTCCAAGGTTATGTATATCTTATTTTCTAAATCTCCAAAGTAAAGTTTCATCTCAAATCTAAACCAAATCAACATTTAATTTGAATAAAAACTTACTTTCTTACATGTCTATTTTGACACATATAATTTAAGAAAGTAACCATAATACTCCCACTAGCTTTTAGGAATACTCAGAAACCATCTTATTTAAATTTAAATCCAATCTTGGATTTCAAATTAAACATAAGAATAATCTCCTAGATGCATGCTTTTATCCATTCATGGATAATTACATTTTGTACTTTTCCAAAGATTTATATTTTTGAAGTAATAAACTCATTTCGATTACTTAAGTCTTTTCTCAAGTAGTCATTCAAGAAATAGTTCATACATATCCAAATTTGTCAATTTAAAATATGACCATCAAAATCTTTATACATTTAATGTGTTTAGGAAAGAATACTCAATCACAATTAATTACTTAAGTGTGATTAATAATCTATTCATAATACATACATTAAATATGTGTACAATTTTGTCCATATAATTCCGACACAAAGATTAAACCACTACAATTGGCGTTTTTCTTCCTTTGACGAAACTCATATCTAATTTCTAGTCAAACTATTTAAGATAAACCAAAACCAAAATTTGATTATCTTGTTGGACAACATCTATATCAATCATAGTATGAGTAGTTTACCCAAAACAATATTTGGTAATAAATCATAACAATTATTTGTAACTCATAATTCTCAGCATATAAATCGCATATCCGAGATATCCTTACGGACCTATGACATAAATTCCTTTATCTTAAGGTTTAGCATTTACACGCCTACCTCATGATAATTACTAGTGTATTTTAGAAGATCATGTATCTTGTAATTTTATCTTTCAAGATCAAAACTCCCACTTGCTTTTAGTAACTTAAAATTACTCTTTAAATACAAAGCAAATAGATCAACACTCCAACGTTATCTATATGGGACATTACAAAACACAATGACTGTTCCATACTCTTTATTTTCTAAACAATCCACTTCATAAGTAGTTTAGCAAAATCCGAACTCCATTTAAGATATAACGTGATTCATCACATTCCATATATAATGGTATCTTATTAATCTTCTTAGCTCAAGTCATACTCAACTTTCTAACCTTGATTTCTTTTGGAATAAAGGAAGATATAGTTATCTTGAATCAAACATCACCATCATATTGAGAATTTTGATTCTCCTAATGAACATACCATAACAATGATGTATTTCATTTAGGGAAATATTGTAAGTCAATCTTAACAACATTTAAGATAAATATATATCTTTAGGCTTACCTATATACCAACTAAATCATCTTAATGGTATAATAGATTTCCTAACCATTTTGCATGCTTTATAACTCAAGTACTTTTAATACAAAGTCACTTCATAAAAGTTATAAGTCCATTACACGTTACATGTATATGTCTTTAGTGAAATAGAGACAATACATTAACGTCTTACTTTATATTATACGTCTTCCAAGACTTTATGTTTGTGACTTTATACAATAAATCATAAACATGTATAACTAAAGTAAATCATGAACACCACTAGGTTTCATTCATCTTTTCAAGTTAATTCACTCCTATACTATTATATGAACACCACTAGGTTTCATTAGTAGTATAAGATTACTCTATGTATCTTATGTCATTCCAGGAATTTGTCCATTTTAAGAAACTCCAAAACATTCCACGCCCGATCTTACGACATGTGGATATTTTACCCTTGTGTTTACAATTTAGTCCAAGCTCTTACATGACTAAATCAAAACAACAAGTGTTTCTTAATGTGAATGATATATATACTTTTAAGTAGTCTATTAATCATATTGACACATGATCTAAAAATTAATTAGATTGTTAATCTCTTATCTTAAAGACAAGAGAATCATATCTTTATGAGTTGTTTCTTGCACACAATGTTCATTTCTCCCACTTGTGCATGGAACAACCTCATATATAAGATAAACATCACGCTAACGTTCGTCTATATAAAATATGATTGTGCCACATATATTAGCTTTTACAAGTAGATGTAGAACCACTTAATCAACAAGAATCAGTACATAACTATCTTTGAAGATATTAGTGTCAACAATTCGAAAGTAATTATCTTAGGACATACTAAAGATAACATGGGTTATTAACAAGACAACAAAGCTTGTAACTCCCACTGACTTAGAGAATGTTTTAATAGACTCAAAATCAGTAATACAACACAATTCTCCCACTGAACTTGACAACATTGAAAATGTTTCATAATCGGTGAAAATAATTAGCGTTGTGTTTACTTTCTTACACTTTTGAAAAACACATTCGTAACAATTACTTATAGTGTTTAAGAGTGTACTCTACTTCGTAAATGATGACTTACCCATCAAATGCTTTTTAACTTTAAAGACTTGACATGCAATTTTTTCCTTAATAGGTCTACCAACCCTACAATGGTATGTAGTGCCTATAAATGGTCAAAGCACAACTACTAGACAAATATGCTAGTTTGCCTCATAAGCAATTGGCGGTAACTTTTAATAACTCAAAATATGCACTTTTCTTAACTATTAAAGTTTGCTATGAGTTACGGATTTGAATTTAACATTTCTAAAATCCTTATTACTCCTTCTTTACCCATGAAAAAGAGTTTTAGGTTTATCTTTCATTTGTAAATTGACTCTATCCCCAACCATACGGTTTGTAGATCAATAAATGAATAAACCACGTTTACGGTGTAACGTTGCATTAATACATTTGCAAAAGAATTTACAAAATTCAATTTTAGTATTTTCGATAATACCATTCAAGAAAATAAAATTACCCTGGTAATAATAACCATAGTATTTTCCTTGAAAACTAGAATCCAAATTGACATAATTTCATCACATCAGTTGATCTGCTAGCAATGAAAGTATTCAAGATGGTAACTTGTCGAACAATGATTGACAAACAAATTTCCAATTTCTAGATTTTAAGGGATTTACATTGCCAAAAGTCATTTTGCATTGTAAACATGTTTCATCCCTTCTTTATGCCTTAAGTTTCCAGATCTCACTGAGTAACTCAATTAAGTCGACTAATCTAAAGAACGTAAAACCTTCATGTGCAATCTTATTCAGTCATGAAGTTTTCTCTCCATTACAACATCGTCCGATATCTTATATGACGACAATTGTAACTTCAAGTGTTCGTCAATTAGAGGGCATATGACTTAAATTTTGGGGTATAGATTTTGGTGTCAAAATCATGTATGGAGAAGCATGCATACATCTCCATAACATAAGTTTAATAAAACGTTTAGTAAACTTTTTGGTTGAGACTAAAAGTTCATCATATACTTGCAAGTTGAGGTATTGGTTAAACCAATTAAAGATTTTACACACAACTAAATTCACACCGTACTTTTTCTAGAACTTTAGTTATAGCACAAAGCAATAACCTTATTCATTGTCTTTCGGATGTGAATTAATGTAGTTAAATCAACCTTAAAGAATTGTACCAATAACAACCGTAGGTAATACCAATTTGACGCACAGGCGAGCCGGAAATTTGGTCAGCGCTGAAGCGTAACACCTTATTCCTTAACCGGGTACATGACCAGCGGTGCGTTATACCCACTTTATAGTTTGTCAAAATTGAGTAGGCCGTTAAGTTGCTATTGCAAATCTAATCAACACAAATCATATGTAATTTAGATCTCAAAACAATTCATTTATTTTGATATGATTTAGTCCATATTAATTTTTCTTTGTAAAAATTACCCTTGTTTACGACATACAATCAATATAAAACGTATGAAAACAAGTAGGTACAAAAAAAAACTAAATCATAAACACATAATAACAATTTATATGTGCAATAAATAAATCAAATAGCCACATGCATACGATTTATTCAATAAATAATAACAAATCTAGGTTTTTATATTCAGATAAAAGTCTTCCCTAATTTTAGATTTATTGAATCAAATAAAGCATGTAGCAAAAAACGTAACAATTATCACATAAAACATATGATCCATGAAAAACATGCATGTTCATCACGGATCTCCCACATATCTTAACAATTAAATCTCTATGGATCGAAACATGAATTTACACAACATAACAATTAATCATGCAATTCATCAAAATTCCACCCAAATCACTTAACAATTTAATTAAATCACTACGGATCGTAACCACGCATGACATAACAATTAATTCATGCATACATCTAAAGTTAATTACCATGTAATTTTAGGGTTTACAAAAAAAACTTTTTTTTTTAATATAAAATTCGGCATAGCCGATTTTAAAAATAATAAAAAATAACAAAACCCTAATTTTTATAAAACCTAAAAAACAACATGTAATTTTTAACACAAATCAATATTAGTTAAAAAAAACTTTAGATCTTGATAATTATAATCATGTTAAAACGGCTCTCGATGCCACTGTTGGTTTATATTTAACATAACAATTATTTAAAACCCTAATATGGATCAAAGAACACATAGCGGAAGCGATTAACAAGATCATTAATTTAACACAATTATATTAATCAAGATTAGGGTTACATATCTTTATCCTAGCAAGATCCACAAGACGACGGAGCAAACGGCAACTAGGGTTGATCACGAACACCACCAAGAATATAGTCTAAAGTAAGACTATATCACGTTCTTGTACACACGTAATACGGCGAGTTAACCGTGAGTCTAGCACGAGCAAACCGAGCTTCAACGCTTATGGAATATCTACCCAACAACCCTAGAGAGGGGCTAGGACTAGATAAATAGCTAAATCGAAAACCAACGAAAACCCCTTAGGGTGTGTGTGTGGCGATCGCAGGAAGCAAGAGAAAGGGGAGGGACAAAAATTATGAAGGCCTTGGGGTTGTTTATATAGGCTTGACAATCCTTGGGCTCCAAGTAAATAAACAAGAATTAGGAAACAAAAGTTTCCCTTTTGCCCCTTCTCCTTTGGCCGACGGACGCAAGCCCCCCAAGGGGGTGTTTGCGTAATTTTTGTTTTCCTTCTTTTCACTTCTATTAGTTTCCATAACGGTCGTTTATAACTTAACTTTTATTTATTAACGATCATTAGTTAAGCTTTGGTTTGATTTAATAAATATATATAAAATATATTTAATAAATAAATTAACCCTTTACGTTATGTGTGCAATCCCGTGATCCCGAGTTCGATCCTATCTCACGACTATTAATTTTAAGTCCATAAACTTTCACTTACTAGTAAGAGACGGTAGTTAGATTCAGACTTAAAACACCTTAGTATAACAATCACGTACATTGCCTTGAAGCAAATAATATATTTGTGGAACAAATTCTGTACAAGAATCATTGATAATGTACACCATCTAATAGTTTTCTATGCTACTATTCGTCAGTTATATCACACTGTTTGATCATAAGAATTCGCCGTCTTCTTCCTATCCAACTTGTTGTCCATACAGGATCTCCCGATACGAGTTTATACCCTGCATTCGTGTACAACTTTCGAGCACCAAAATCGTCTTCATAAGCTCGCAACACCAAATACTTGTAACCCCAAACACGAGCCAATGTTTCACATGCCTTGAGCAACACACTCGCAACTCTTTTCCGTCTACAGAATCCATCAAAGAGGTTGTTATACGAAAAATGCATTACAATGTACAAAGTACAAACTAATGAAAATACTCCAAATAGGCGCAATACTGGTTTAAAAGAGACTATTTTCGACCAGTTCATTTAAGTTACAAACTGGATTAATGGGTCACAACAGGTCAATGTGTATAAAAATTTAAAACATGCCCTTGTTTGTCCATTTCGCCCATTGTGTGCCTCTAGTAGAACTGGTATCCTGTGATGAAAAATGCTATACGGGAATTAGAGTACCTAAAACTTCGTAAAACCGCTATTCCTGACACGTATAGGTATTCATCTGCTCCCGTTAAATGCTCAAGAACAGACTGGTCCCTGAAAACTGTAACGTCCACGACCCCGACAAGATGTTGTTTTTCTTCATTATCAGTTGTGATTGCCTCTGCAACCAAACATGCATATCTGAAACAACATTAACTGAAAATGCTGAAATACCGCTAACAAATTGAATAAGAGCTTATGGTCGATTTATAAGTGTTAATAAACATTTGTGCTAGAAAATGGCTGATAGTCTCATTAACAGTAGTAAAAAAGCTACAGGCTATACATGTTTTTAATCATTTCACAAAATGTAAAGTAGATTGTACAGGTTAAATGATCTTGAACCACTTATTATATGACAAAACATATTAGACAAACATATATATTAGACAAATGCTTATAACTCACCTATCAGGTGGCGAATTCCGTAGTCTGTAGAGGAGTCCCGAAAGCACCTCAGCCTAAATGTTTGAACATTACAATTTTCATACATTAGCAAACAACAAAATGGCTAGTTTCATACTTTCATATAGACATGAATGGTCAATTTGTCATAAAACCAGTTTTAATTAGTACTCGTATGACTCTTCCAGTTTGGTTTGAAACTAAAGTTTGGATTAATGATACAAGTCTATATATACTTACATTTTTAGCCCGTGTAAGACACTGCTATTAGGGCTGATCATACTTGGAAAAGGTCATAGTGATGATAGAGGGCTTAATGTAAAAACTAATAAAAAACTGTTATGTAATACACATGAGTGACAAGTGACAAGTGACAAGTGACAACTGACACAGGGATGGAACCATGAGACAAAACAAACAGGTGCACTTAGAATAAACTGTACAATATTATAAACAACGTTTTTAGAAATCATGTGCATTTAGCACAAATCTAACAAAAATCAAAGTTTTTTTAACAAATTTAACACTACGCAACAAAAATCCATGGTTTTGCCGGGACCTGGTGTGTCCCTGAACTGACATCACACACACCTAAATACGGCTATGACTATAGTGACATACTAATATGTGTAACATGGGGTAAAGATTATATAAGGTAAGAAAAACTACTACTGTAAAGTCTCAATGTGCATGAAGTAAATACAAGTGTTATATATCACAATAATGTTACCTTAAAAAACTGAAAGAAAACATCATTAAATAAAAAGGTAGGCTCATAAAAAGCCTCAGCTTGAATATTAGCCACACTTCTCCTTTCATTATCCTCATCATCCATTTTCCTCACTTGCCATCCATACTCTTGTACCAAATTACCAAACTGCCCTTCATCATTATATTTACCATTCCACCCTCCACCATTATCTCCTCCTCCACCACCACCACCACCATCATTAACCACTAGTTCTTGGAGTTCTTGACTAGAGGATGGAGTTGAAGTGCAATGGCAAAGTTGACTTTTGTTGACTTTTTTAGTAAGTAAACTATTTGGTGTTTTTATGGATAGGAAAAGATTGAGTTTGGGAGGTGGGGTTGGATTGAAACTTAAAGGGAGGTGAGAACATAGCTCCATTGAGATTGTGATGAAGGAGTTGTGGTGTAAAATAGACATAGATTGAGCTATGTTTTTACTTGAGTGAAAAGCTTTTGAAATTATGGCTTTATAGGTTTTGAGCATGTTATAAGTAGTAAGTTTGCTCCTTGTGTCCTTGTTTATACTTGGACAAAAGAAAATTAACTTTCTTTACTAAGTGTAAAATGTTATAAAGAAAAGCTAAAAAGCTTTAAACCTTTTTGCCATACATGAAAAAAAATTGTTAAGGGCATTCGTTATTTAGGAAGTGTTACAATTTTGACAATTTAAAACTTTGTTTGTTGACATAATATTTGATTGATTGATAAAACTCACATGTTAATAGTGACTAGTCATTAGTGAGGCTAGAGGAGTAAATGATCCGAGCCGAGTCGAGTTTTTGCCTAAATGAGTCAGGCTTGTTTATTAACTGCCTGGCTCGAGCTCGGCTCGAGCTCGAATAAAACTTTATAATCTGGCTCGAGCTCGAACTCGAATATTTTTTTGTTGTTCGAGCTCGAGCTCGAAGCTCGTTTACGATTTTTAACTTTTGTTTAGACTAACTTCTAATATAAATATAGTTGGATAGACTCGTTTATTAACTCAAGCTCGAGCTCGAAAGCTCGTTTATGATTATTAAAATGATATTAATACTTAATGAGTAAGCTAAGGTGTATATAACATATATATTTATAGACTTATCATTAAGCTCGAATAGCTCGTTCGGCTCGTTAAGCTCAAATAGCTTGTTCGGCTCGTTAAGCTCGCTCGGCTCGAGACAATTAAACGAGTTTTCGAACGAGCCGAGCTTAATATTATTTTTCAAAAGCTCGGCTCGCCAAATTAAACGAACACAAATATTTGTTCGAGATCGACTCGAGCTCGAGGGTATTAAGTTCGAACTCAAGTTAAACGAGCTCGAGCTCGAGCTCGAGTAGCTCGTTAAAAGCTCGACTCGTTTACACCCCTAAGTGAGGCAGATATTTAGGGCGGAGCAAAACCAACAAAAAATCAAACTGAAATCACATATTGGGGCGAATCGAACCGATCAAAATAGAACTGATCATTTTTAGTTCGGTTTTGATTTTGTATATTTATGTCGGTTTTGCTTGATTCGATTCAGTTCGATTCGGTTTCAGGTTAGAGGCGTAAAAATACGTCTAAAATATATATTCGTTTTGGTTTTTCTCGTTTCGGTTCGAATTCATTTGCTCGATCTAATTTGGTTTGGCTTGTTTAGTTCGCTTCGGTTCCGAGGCTTAGCCCAAGTGATCTAAATAAGCTCGTATAAATGTACCATTTGAGCCACGATTAGAAAATTAAGGGGTCGTTTGGTTGAGCAGCATGACCCCATTAATTTGGGTTTGGCTTTAATTTTAATGTGTGGTTGATATTTTACTTTTATATGGCCCCACATAAAAGACAAATATATGAGTTTTTCCCAAAGTGAGCAATGAGGTAAGAAACTAAGGATTTAAAAAAAAGTGTAGGTATTTATTGACAAAATTGACGTGGTCAAATTCTCACCCATAATACAACTTTTTTTTTTTTTTACTTTTCAAGTTTAGAATAAAAACTTTTTTTATTAAATAATTATTAACATTAGAAAAAAAAAATTTCTCTCTTTTTTTATTAAATCTAAACCTAAACCTGTATTTTATAAACTAATTTCAAACCAAACGAACCTTAAAAAGGGTCAACATGTAAATCATAAAGTTTGCCTGCTCCATATGAAAGACACGTGTTAGGTTGGCTTTTGCTTGTTCACTATATGGCCATCAGTCAAATGAAATCCTATCTTGTTTGAATTGTGATCGCTTATATCATTTGTCAAGACTCAAAAGACATACCGATCAATGTTTTAAAACCCGGGTCTTAGATTGACCCGGTCGAGTCGCTGGGTCCGGGTCGACCCGGGTCAACCTGGGTTAACCCGGTTTTCTAAAAAAAATATTTTTTTTATATTTTTAATAATTAACAAAGTTATACTTATAAAAACTACAAAAACTACGTATATTGAAAATATAAATTGTTTACCAATCAAAATAATATGTAAAAATAAAATTTCGTCGCAAATACGTAAAATTTAAAAAAAAAAAAAAAAAAACCCGAAAAATTCGAAACCCGGCCGGGTCTTGAGAACCGGGTTGACCCGGGTCACCCCAAACCCGCCGGGTCAAGCCGGATTTCGAAAATATGAAACCTGGGTCAATATGACCCGTTTTTTCGGCCGGAACCGGTTCAACCGGTTGACCCGGCCGGGTCGACCCGGGTCTGAAAACATTGATACTGATACTAGTAACATATACTGATAGGGAATGTTTTTGGAGTATATTTTTACGGATGAATGTCCGTGTATGTACGGGACTTAAACATAAATGATATATAAAGTAACAATTTCTTAATTACAATTTTATTTATATTATACTCCTTCCGTCCTATAACAATAATCCACCGATAAAAAACACGCTGTTTAATAAAAATAACATTTTTTAGTTTTCTTTCTTTTACTTTTTAAACAATGACAATTTTACCCTTAACTAATTAATTTACAATTAGTTTATTGTTTGTAATAATACTTTCAAGTGAAGGTAATATGGTAAACTTTATCTCAATATCTTATCTATTTTAGAAGTGGACCATTAATTTGAGACGTTATAAAATAGTAGACTCGACTATTAATATGAGACGGAGGGAGTATATGTTTTTTAAGAACATCTAATGTTTATATGTTTGATTATCTTGCTGTTTTACTGTATACCGTGTAAACTAATATAAACTCACCTCAATTTTTATTTTTCAAATTTCATATTCTTTTTACTTTCGATATTTTATTATAAATAGTTATATCTTAATTATTAATCAATAAATCATTTACATCAACCTTACACGTACTTGATTTATAAATTCATAATTGTGTGCTGTTTAATATTATTCTATATAATGGTATATAAAATTCGTAATATTTATATAGTTATGGTACTCAGGGTTCCAAGAGTTTATATGATTTTTATTATGTGATAATATTAATTGATATTTTGTATAAATATTTGTTGCGTAAAAGATTTGATTTTGTTTAACTTAAATGTTAGCTATAGACAATGTGTTTAGTAACACATAACGACTTTGAAAAAATATATGTTTTTGTAATATGTAGAATCTCTTCTATTTATTTTCTTCTCACACTGATTTTTGAGGTCCTGCGTTCATTTTGATATTTATATTTGTGTTAATAATAATTTACGTAAATTGTATTACTTGACTTTGTTAAGTGTCAAAATAAAAATACACAATAATTTGTGTTTTTTTTAATATTTATAATTATGTAAAATGTTGATTTTTAAATTACATATAAATTATATTTTTAAAATATAAAAAATAGAGGTTATAAAGTCTAAGGGGTATTATGTTTATTTTTTAAAGTTACTAAAAAAAAATAAGTTTACACTTAAGTCTATCTAATTTATTTAGAATTCAACCACTAAAATTTTATTAAACCCCTCTTCTTTTTTAAGTTTTTATTTTCACAAATTTGACACATATATTTTTATGTGTTTTCATCAAATTCTTCCACAAATTTTTTTAATTTTGACTAAACTGAATTCAATTTTGACTTTTTTGAACCAATCACATTGCTTGATTTTGCTTATGTGTCAAAATCAAGTTATTTAATTATTCAGCTCCGCCAGTGATTATATATCTCAACTAGTTATAAGAGCAAATAGAGCCATCACACTCCCATATCAAAAAACATCCCACTACGTCAGTTTTTTCATTTTCACATCCACAAAAAAAACTATTTTATCATCACACCCTTTCCACACCAATTTACCCATTTTTCACTTATTTTTCATAAACTACCTTTAACAATTAATTTATTCAAATCGTAATTTACTTTATTCATTCAAATAAAAATATTACATCATAAAATAAAAACAATACGAAAATTAAAAAAAAATTATAAAAAAAAGTGCATAAAATAAAATTTAATTTAATCATTTCCATATTTCTTCGGTTTGTGTAGAAGTTATAATGAAGTTTGTGTGAAAATATAGTATTTATAAAAAAAAAGATTTTAAAAAGTAGCCGTTAGGCTACTTTGATTATTCAAAAAAATTCTTTTTTTTTACAAACACTAGCCGTTGGCTAGCAAGTTTTTAGAAAAAATTCAAATTTTTTAGAGCTAAAAAGAGAAAGTCGTTTAGGGTGTGTTTGGTTTGTTTAAATTGATAAGGGTGGGTAGTGTAAAGTTCAAGAGGGGTGGGTAGTGTAAATTGGCAAGCTTTCTACGCCCGTGGCTATGATCACGACGTTTTCCACGCCATTTACGACGGTGTGATCACGCGGCCTCACGCAGCCCCACGCAGTGATAGCTCTATTTGCTCTAATATCCATCGAACACACGATATTTTTACTAATTGTTTTTTTTAACAATATATTGATATAGATTAAAATACTAACAAATTATTACGTTTTACATGCTTTCATTTGTTGGATTAAAAATAGAATGTCTTAAAACCTTTTTATTAAATCGTTTTTATTAATTCATTGAGTGATTGTAGTTTTAAATATAAGTGAATTAACAAACTGTTAAAAATATTTAGACGATAATCCGATTACGCGGAATGAAAATCAATGATAAGTGACGAAAATTGTAGTCACTCATAAAAATTGAGTTATGGGTCAAGAAACCATGTTATGGATTGAAGAGATTCATTAACCGTCTAAAAAAATTACAGTTGTTACATATAAAATCACGTAGCGGATAAAAAATTGGGTTAAGTTCATATATTGGCAATGTACTATCCATCGATTACACATATAGGTTATCAACTAATTTTATTATTAATATAGCTATTTAAACCGGCTAATGTTTTTCAATATAGGCAATATGACCGTCTAGGTGTCAGTTAAAAATGAATAATGACTGACACGTCATTTTTTTATATTTTTTATCCTAGTTGGATATACCACATCATATGGATAACTTCTTGACTGGTACAAGTATACATGCTTGAGTTCTTCCCTATTTGACTTTATTCTTGATAACTTCATTTCCAAATGAAAAACATAAATCAAATTGCAAAAACATAACAAAAATTTAAAAGTATAAATTCATATTCTGTCTCACTCACAAGTTCAGTACATCCAAATTCAATAAAACGCAAAACCATAATCCAAATTCGTAGATCTAAACTAAAATTACAAAGAAAATTTATAGAAGATTTGTTAGGATTCGTTCTTCATGAAACCCGTTATTCGTAACACTCGATGGATCTGCTCTTTGTTGGACGTCGCTGCGGGGTTTTGTTGGACATGGCTGCTGGGCTGAAGGTGCTTGTCACGATAGGAAGAAAGTGAAGATTTTGTGTGATGATGTTGGTTTAAGGCTTGATGTTGGGTTTTAATCTATATTTTGATGAAGAAATTGGGTTTGATGTTGGTGTTGATTTTGTTGGTACAGGAATGAAGAAATTGGGTTTGATGTTGGTGTTAATTTTGATGAATAAATAAGTTTTTTTTGGACAAATAGGAATAAAGAAGACGATTTTATATCTTTTATATGTTTTTATATTTGGGGTTATAAGAATGAAAAAGATGATTATGGTAGTGCAGGAGATAAATTATCTACCTAGTAAATAAAATTAAAAAATTATCTATGTGGAAATTAATTATCAAGTTGGCAAACTTAATAGGTCATAGTGCCTATATTGAAAAACATTAGCCGGTTTGAATAATTATATTAATAATAAAATTAGTTGATTGCCTATATGTGTAATCGATGGATAGTACATTGCCAATATATGTACTTAACCCTAAAAAATTCAAAACAATGTTGAACATGGCTATGTTTGGTAAGATTTTTTTTAAAGCTTTTTCCGAGATATTAGCTTTTTTGTTAAGAAAATAATCTAATAGCTCTGTTTGGTACAACAAATTTTAAGAGCTGTTAGTTTTTTATTTTCACCAAGTAGCTCTTAAATTAAAAGCTGTCTGATACAGCTTTTTAAATTGTCAAGAGCTGTTAAAGCTGTAAATTACTGATATACCCTCCAACCATATTATAATTTATTTAAATATATCATTTTAAGTTATTTTACATTTTAATTTTTTACAGTTAACAGCTAATATACCAAACATTTCTATTAAAAATATAGTTTTTAGTAAATAGCTTACAGCTAACAGCTTACAGTTAACAGCTAATTTACCAAACATACCGACTAATTATTAATAACGGGCTACAAACGCATGCATATAATTAGCACACATAAATTGGGTAAAAGCTATAAAATACCATCGTACTTATTGATTTGTGCCGACTTTAAACACTTACTAATTAATCTCGTGACTTTACCATTGTACTTTCAAATTTATTCCGACTATACCAATTTAAGCGTAAAATGACTATATTACCCTTTTAAATGACCAAAATACCCTCCATTAATAGTTACCCAGATCTGTTTTCTATCTTTTTCTTATCATTTCAATTATTATCTTTATTAAAAGTACTGTGATTAGTGATGAAACTAGAGTGCTTGGATTATATTTTTCTTATCATTTCAATTTCTATCTTTTTCTTATCGTTTCAATTATTATCTTTACTAAAAGTACTGTGATTAGTTACAAAGTCGACAAAGATGATGATTTGGAATATCCTATTAAGGATTTTGAAAAAAAGGTTGTGATTAGTGATGAAAGCAGAAGAGAAGAAGATGATTATTGAGGAAAGCCCTTTGATCGTTGTTCGTGAGGATTGCCATGGGCCCGTTAAAAAAGGGCACTAACAAACATCCGCTGATTTGCAAGAACCGAAGGACCAGGATTCAAGTGTACAGAGAAGACTAAGAGGAGGCGCAGAAGCCGCTGGTGATGAAGATGATGATGTTTTTTTGAGGAGGAACTTTGGAAAGAAGGTTTTACGCAAGATGAATGGTCAATTACGGAGGGAAGAAGCATAGGAGGTTTAGTAATTTTACTATTTGCTTTTTATATCTTCACATTAGATCTCTAGACTTTATGGTTTTTGTTGGTTTCCAAAATTTTTGACTGTTGTTGTTGTTGATTTGGATGTATTTCGATGGTCATGGATTCACTTCCAAGATATGACCAAATGCAACAAAGATTATTCTGTTAGTTAAATGAAAAGGTAGCGATATTCCAAGTGTCCTTGCAAGTCAGACTTTCATAAACTATTGACCAAATTTGTCGGCAACAATCATCACTATCACATTTGGGAGCATCTTTGATCGGATATCTTTCTCGAAGTAAAGCTTGCTTTTATGTGATGATATGATGGATTTGGGTTTTTAAAAAAAATGAGGAGGAGTTAGAAGCAGGTGGCAATATATGTAGTTATGTTGAAGAAGAAAAGGGTAATATAGTCATTTTACGCTTAAATTGGTATAGTCGGAACAAATATAGAAGTACAATGGTAAAGTTACGAGATTAATTAGTAAGTGTTTAAAGTCGGCACAAATCAATAAGTAAGATGGTATTTTATAACTTTTACCCCACATAAATTAGGCCATAATTCCATGTACATACACGATATTTTTACACCTGCGCTTAGCAACAGGACGAATGTGAGGCGTTTATATATGAAGTTAGATAGTCTCGGTCAATGTTGTAAAACAAGGGCTAGGCGGCCGCCTAGGCGTTAGGTGGTCATATTCCGTCTAGACGGCGTTTAGGAGTTAGGCGTTAAAAAAAGTCAACAAAAAGTTAATATTGTTTTACAAAAAATTAAGAGTTTTCTTTCTAATATATGGTGGTCATATTTATTTTAACGTAACATCTTAAATAATAGATAAACGAATGATTATAAACATAAAGTAATGAGTTTTTCGTATGAAATTGAAACCAATTGAATTATATGTTCAAGTTTGAAGTTTTAAGCACTTAAATTATTTTGTTTTATTTGTCTATTTTACAAAAATTTCGAATTATTTGAAATTAGAAGTATTTTTATGTTATACATATTATTTATAATATTTATATTCATAAAATTCCAATCCGCCTAGACGGATTTCACTGATCACTTACGCAATTCCGGCAAGCACTGAAAGTGCGATCTCTTTTGTTTTTAGCAGGGAGGCAACTAAAACCGTCGAACCCCACCGTAAGAGGGGGGTGAGACTATTCTACCGACCAACTTGGACTTGGGCGGTAGACGTGCCTGCAGGCACACAAAAGAAAGCCGACGGAGAATGGGATCCTCGGGGGCGCCGCCTAGATGAATTCCGCCTCGAAGGTCGTCGATCGCCTCACTAGCGCCTAGCGATTTCTGCAACCTTGGTCTCAGTAATAAGAGCATTCAAATTACTTGCAGTAAACGAACAATTTATTAAAAGTTTTCGTGAAAAAGGTAGAGGGGGTGAATACGTTTTCATTAAGATTTTGAAACTCTTGTATCAAATGTTGATCAAGAGGGACATAGTATAAGAAGTGTTGTTTATAGTCAAAGACTATAATATGAATCGAGTAGCACATTGAGTGATCACAATACACACAAGTAATGATTAGACGCAAGTACTAAGATAAATTAATAAGGAAAAAAGAAATGCAAACCGACACGATGATTGATAGTGGTTCGGATATAAAAAAACTTCCTTTCCCTACATCTACTCCCTAAGTCACCTACACGTGAGTTCGACTTTAACTAGTCAGCAATGTCCCTAATCAGCGGAGAAAACCTTTACACGTTGCTTACAATAATTACCGACACCTAAGCTATGATGTCGTGTTCTTTCACACAAGTACAACAACTCCCTTTGACTTCACTTACACTTTATCATGTACTAATCTAAACAACAGGTCCTTGCACAATGGATATGACCAACACTCGGGTTCTTACACACAAGTAGAACCAACACAACTTCTAACCTTAAACCATTTTGTAGAAACTAGAAGAGGGGGTTGAATAGTTTCTTAAATTTACTTGTTAAATGTTGGTTTTTAAAAATCCTTTTCAAAAACATAGGCTTGAGTATTTATGTGAAACCTTCTTATACACAATATGAACAAGGTATAGTACAATTAAACTAATAATCACAAGTATAAAGAATAATGAATGTATAAAGATAAGGGAAGGAAAGATCAAACCAAACACCGAGGATTTATAGTGGTTCGGCAATGAAGCTCACTCCTCGTTCCTGCTCCACTCCTCGAGTACTCCTTACTCTAGAGTTTACTAATCAACAAGCTCTTTAAGGTGGAGAAACCGTACACAACGTCGCTTAACCAGTTTCCAACTCTAAGCTAAAAGTCGAGCCCTAATCTTAGCTAGGACCAATCTACACCAATATACTTTAAGGACCAAGTATTAACCTTAATACATACACAAAATCTAAATAGACACAACTACTTGGATCTTCACAACTATGACACAACAATGAATAAATAAGTTTGGATCTTCAATGGATCTTTGAGGTAGACACAACACTTCAAGGATGAAAGTGTTCTTCTCTTTACACTTTGAGAGGAAGAGATGGGAGGAGAAAGATTCACTTCTAAACAAGTACTGGTCAAACAAATGACCAAAGATTTGAGTGATTTAAGAAGTATGAAAGAATTTGAAAATGTTTTTGCAAAAGAGCTGAAGAGAAAATCTGAGAATGGTCCACTATTTCTAAGACAAGCTTCCAACGGCTATATCTGTCCGTGGTTCCTTATTGGAGCCCGCGGTTGCTTATCGATATGGAACCGCCATAGCCACTAAGGAACCGCCTGGGTAGACTCCGCTCCTTTTTGTATTTTAGTGGTATGGTTCGAATCTGGAGATTAAAATATCCTGAAAGGATATTTCAAACCAAGATAGAATATGCCATTTTCAAATTTTCAAATTTTCAAATAATTAATTTAATAAAATATTTTCTTCAAAAGAAAGATTAATAAAAACTTGTCACACTTAATAAAAAGTGAGTTTTAAGAAAATATTAAATCCTTGATCACTTAATTAGGATGAGTACCTGTTTGTACATACCTTAAGTGATAATGGTAGAAATTAAAATTACTTGAACTCAAGAATTAGTTTTTCATTGTTTTCGTAAATGCTTGTTTTTACTTATTGTCGTAATCAAAACAAAGCGAGACCAAAAAATTCAAGTAAACTTTTTAGGCATCATTGCATTAACAATCTCCCTCTTTTTGATTCCGACAATACATAAACTCAATCACCTTATCAAAACAAGATTTTCGCAGATGAGTTTATTTCATTTCTCCCCCTTTGTCGAAGCAAAAAGGTTGCAAAAGTCTTTGAGGAAGAAAAGAACCAGACTTTGCAAATGCTCCCCCTTGGTGCTTACTCCCCCTTGCTTGGGGCACCAAGGAATTGAGATATGGTGACAAGCTACATAGAAGGGTTAGTAGTAGAGAAGAGATACCCAACAAGATATAACAAAGGTCACAAAAAATATATAAGAAGAGACAAAAGATCCAAGATAAGTCATGTTAAAAGGAAACATGATAAAAGATACAAGGAAATAAATCATACAAAGATGTATGAGAAATAAAACAAGCTAAAATAGAAGCATAAATCTAATCCTAGTTAAACTAGAAGTCTAAGATTTACTTGAACTAGATGTCTTGAGGATAAGCAACCAATGCTTAGATAAAAGATAAGGTAGTGGCGGAAGGAGGTGGTGGTGGCTTGGTATAAATCTCATACTCATAGTGAAGAGGAGGTTTGACTAAGAGACTCTTGATGTAATTCAACTCTTCATATATATGAGCCATAGCAAGATGTTGATATTGACAACAATGACACTATGTTCCATGATGCATGACATTATCATGTGAAGGAGGAAGAACACTAAAGGCTAGTGGTGGAAAATAAGAAGTTCCACAATCAACATTCTTAGAGGAAGAAGAGATGTAATTTTGAGTGTTCTTGGGTGAATTGGGATTGAAAGAAATTGGAGAAAATAGAGGAGAATCAAGGCTTTCATTTGGAGAATAAGACATATTGATTTGAGAAAGGATGCAAAATGCTCAAGGTTAAATACAGAAAGTCCAAGATATTTTGGGAGTGGTCAAAGGGTTGAAACAAAGATTCCAAAAAGTGTTGGAACAAATTTGGAGTTTCAGGAATACCCAAAAAAGAAGTTACTGGGCGCGGTTCCTTATCTCTGCTGGCGGTTCCTTATCGATAAGGAGCCGCGGTTTCAATAGAGAACCACCCACAGTAGGTTGCATTTGGTGATGAGTAAGGATTTTCCAATTCCACAAATCCTATTTTTCTAGTCTAACTAATCATGGAGATATGCCAAGAAGCAAAGATAGACAAAGAAAACACACAAGAACTCACCAAACAAGGTTTTGACCAAAATACATGGATATTAAAGAAAATCGATGTAGGAGGTGTGTAGAACTAGACAAAAAGTCATGACACAATGATCCTCCATAGTTCTCTTTTTTTCTTGCTATATTTGAGAGACACATACATATGAGTTATGTAAGCTCATTATGAATAGCAAGAAGCTATGAAAAACGTTTTTAGATTGAATCAACAATACAAAAACATTTCTCTACTATTTTCGAAAGAACTTTGAGAATTTTGAAAAAGAGAATAAAGGTTTTCCAAAGAGAGTTTGTGAGACTCAAAAGCTCAAAGAAAGAAAAGACTCAAAAGAGAAAAAGACTCGATTAATTAAAATGCGCAATTAAGGAATATGTTCCATTAAACCTAGACCTAGACGCAAAGAATTAAAAGGTTCCCTATTAAGTGGCTTAGTGAAGATGTCGGCTAAGTTTTCTACCGAGGGATCCTTCTTAATCGAAATTTCCCCCTTTTGAACATTATCCCTAAGGAAATGGTGGCGAATCTCTATGTGCTTAGTTCGCGAATGTTGCACGGGATTCTTGCTAAGGTCTATTGCACCCTTGTTGTCGCACATGATGGGAACATCATCAAGAGAAATCATGTAATCAACATGCGCTTTCTTCATCCATGGCGCTTGTTTACAAGCTTTACCGACACTCACATACTCGGCTTCCGTGGTGGATATAGCAAGAGCGGTTTGTTTCTTGGAGAACTAAGAAGTTAAACAACAACCCATGTAGGTATAAACTCCACTAGTGCTTTTCCGGTCCACATAGTCTCCCGCATGATCCGAGTCCGCGTAGAAAATGGTTTCTACGCCGGTCCCTTTAGGATACCATAATCCTAAATGTATAGTGCCCTTAATGTATCGGAAGATACGCTTAACCACTTCAAGGTGAGAGGTTTTGGGAGCCTCTTGGAAGCGAGCACAAAGGCAAACACTAAACATGATATCCAGTCAACTTGCCGTTAGGTACAACAAACTACCAATCATACATCTATATTTCGTGTTGTCTACCGACTCATAATTATCATCTACGGTGAGTTTGGTATCCGAGGCCATAGGGGTCTTCACTGGTCTAGAGTCTTCTAATCCAAATTTCTTTAGCATTTCTTTAACATACTTGGATTGATTAAAGAAAATACCATCGTCCATTTGTTTAATTTGGAGTCCTAAAAAGAAGTTAAGTTCTCCCATCATACTCATTTGAAACTCGTCATGCATGATTTTGGCAAAGTCATCACACAATGATTGACAAGTTGAACCAAATATAATGTCATCAACATATATTTGTACGATTATGAGGTGAGAACCTTTCTTCTTTGTAAAGAGCGTATTGTCTACCATCCCCATGGTATACTCATGTTTTACTAGAAACGCTTTAAGTCTATCATACCAAGCTTTGGGTGCTTGTTTGAGACCATAAAGAGCTTTCTTAAGCTTGTAAACATGATCCGGTTTCTCAAAATCAATGAACACGGGAGGTTGAGCCACGTATACCTCCTCATTGATCAAACCGTTAAGAAATACACTCTTTACATACATTTGTTGAAGCTTAAAGTCTAAGGCACAAGCGTATGCTAAAAGGATTATAATCTTGCTACGGATGTGTATGTCTCGTTATAATCAATTCCTTCGTGTTGATTATATCCTTGAGCTACAAGTCTAGCCTTGTTACGAGACACAACACCATTCTCGTCTAACTTATTCCTATATACCCATTTGGTTCCTATGATGGTTGAACTTCTAGGTGGAGGAAAAAGTTCCCAAATGTCATTAGCAATGAATTGATTCAATTCTTCATGCATAGCGATGACCCAACTCTCATCCATCAAAGCTTCTTTAACATTCTTTGGTTCAATCAAGGAGACGAAACAAAATAAGTTACTTTGATTTTGTACTTGAGATCTTAGGGTCCTTTGATTCTATTCGCCTATGACGTTATCGAGAACATGATCCTTTGATTCCTTAATGTTTACTCCCTTTCAACACTAAGTTCTTCAACTCCTATGTTTCTAACATCTTTGGCATTAACTATGTCTATTTCATCCAAGTCATCATCTACCAAAGGTTCTATTGAGGTCATCAAATGTCACGTTAAGTGATTATTCCCTTTCTAACACTAAGGTCTTCAACTCCTATGTTCACTCAGGTCATCAAATGTCACGTTAAGTGATTCTTCAATTACACCTGAGGTTCCATTGAGGACTATGTAGGCTTTTCTAGTTTGAGAATAACCTAAAAAGATACCTTCGTAAGACTTTGGGTCGAACTTAGTAAGGTAGTATTTGGTGTTGAGAATGAAGCACTTGTTTCCAAACACCCTAAATTATTCCAATGAGGGCTTCTTACCTTTAAGAATCTCATAGGGGGTCATTCCTAGAAAAGGTCGAATAAGAATTCGGTTGAGAATATAGGTCGATGTGTCCACGGAATTGCACCAAAATTTTTGAGGCAAAGATTGCTCATTTAACATCGTCCTACTCATCTCTTGAATGGTCCTATTCTTCCATTCAACTACCCCATTCGATTGTGGAGTGCGAGGAGCCGAGAAGTTATGGGTAATACCATGAGCTTCACAAAAGGCACCAAATTGCACTTCATTATCAAATTCCCTACCATGATCCGTCCTAATAGAGACAATTGAACATCCTAGTTGATTTTGAATTTTTCGACTAAAGGTTTCGAAGTGATCGAAAGCTTCATTCTTAGATGCCAAAAATCTAGTCCAAGTGAATCTAGAATAGTCATCAACTATTACAAGGGTATAAAGGTTACCTCCATAACTCCGTATGGTGGAATGTCCAAAGAGATCCATATGTAGGAGCTCTAAGCATCGAGAGGTCGAAACCAAATTCTTGACTTTGTGACTTGAGTGAACTTGCTTCCCAATTTTGCAAGCATCACAAAAGTGACTATCAAACTTCTTCTTGGGGAGATGTCTTACCAACTCCTTAGAGACTAAAGATTAAATCAAACGCATATTAGCGTGACCTTATATCATATGCCAAAGAGTAGAACTCTCATCTAGAGTCGCTAGACATAAGTTGTCTTTTGACTTCCTATTGACCTTCATGACATAAAGCCCATGCTTTCTAACACCTTTTCCAATGACCTTTCCATATTTTACGATTTCACTGTCATATTCCGAAAAGATGACCTTACACTTATTGTTACAAATTTGATACACTTAGAAGGTTAAAACCTAAGTTATCTACGTGCTCTACGTTTTCTATGGTCATAGAGTCAAGAGAGACCGTACCTTTGCCAATGATATTACCACGTCGATTACTTGTGAATGTGACGTTACCTCCATCATATGCTTTGTAGTACGAGAACAAACTTTGATTACCCGTCATGTATTTAGAACAACCACAATCCTTAATCCACTCGTCAGGCTCTAAATCGATTCCCAAGCATATCTAGGTAGCAACACACAAGATCAAACTCCCTAATATCTCATGGGTCCAAAGTTGTTAGTTCCAAACATCCTTTGCATTTGGTTGGGATGCATGAATGGAGGAGACATTCCGCATGGGGAAAAGTATTGTTGTTGAAAGTTGTTCCAATTCATATGTCCATTTTGTTGTCCATAGTTTCTCCTAGGTGTCTTTGATCTTGAACTAAAATTATTGTTATTTCTTCGAGGTGTTGGAGTTTTACTTCTAGGTCGTGATTTAGCTTGATCATTTCTTTTTGGTGTAGGTGTTCTACTTCTAGGTTTAGACTCATTTTGTACTCTTGGAGGAGTAGATGCTTGTCTAGATAAGTTTCTAGTTCCCATTAGAGGTTTACTCAAGGGCTTGTAGAATTTATCTAGAGTAGGCTTTTCAAGAATAGGTATTTTGACCTTGTTAATAAGAATATATTTTGACCCTTCACCTAAAATAGACTTTTCAGAAAGTTTAGGATTTTCACAAAAACTTTCTTCTGTCCGCGGTTCCTTAGCTCCATCTGCGGTTCCATAGCAATAAGGAACCACACCGTATATTGGGGAACCGCGTACAGGGGTGCGTTTTTCTAAAAATCTAACTTGTTTTGGTTCACTAGTTGATGCTTCATTAGTGTTATATCCCAACCCAAGTCTTTCCTTAGAATGAATTTGTTTGTTCAACATATCATCAAGAGCACTAGTACCTTCCATGAACTTTTCCAATTTAATGGAGGTACTCTTGAGATCTTCATTCTCTTGTCTAAGGTTTTCACATTTTAAACAACCTAAATCAACTTCTTTGTTTTCCTCAAGGTTAGCTAATTTCTCTCTTAGCTCATTGATCTCATTTTCAAGCTTAGTTCTAGTTGATTTTAGCACTTTGTTCTTTTCAATGAATTTAAGGATGAGTTTATGTAAATTATTATATTGGCCTTCTAATTCACTATCATCTTCAGAAGAACTATTATTGCTATAATAATCGGTTTAAGTATGTACCTCTTTAGAAGTGTGAGCCAAAAGACATTTCTCATCTTTAGGGTTCTCATCAACATCTTCACCGCTATCACTCCATGAACCTCCAACGAACGCCGTGTGGTTCTTGTCACGTGAAGGCTTAGGACAATCACCGATAAAATGATTCAGATCACCACATCTAAAGCATTTCCTATCACCTTTATCATCTTTGGCAAATCGGTTTTTGGAGAAGGGTTTCTTGTCGTTGTTTGGTTGCCTCACGTATTGACCTCGTCTTTTAAAGAACTTCTTAAACTCTCTAACCGCCATGACATATTCCTCATCATCACTATCCGAGGAGCTTTCATGGTCACTTTGCGCCTTTTTGGCCTTAAGTGCAATAGACTTTCTTTCACTCTTGGTTTTCACCATTTTCGAGTCCTTCAGAATTATTATCTTATGAATTTTCAGGTTGCCAATGAGTTCATCGAGTGATAATTTGGCGAGATCTTTTGATTCTTCAATCGCCGTAACTTTATCTCTCTATTTTGGATGCAACGACCTAAGAAACTTCCTAACATTGTTCTTGCTAGAAAAACCTTCATCAAGTGCTTTTAGACTAGTAATAATAGTGTAAATTCTAGCAAATGCACTATCAATAGTTTCATCTTCTAAGATGACAAATTGATCATATTGTTGAACAAGAAGATCGATTTTACTTTTTTTGACTTGGCTATTACCTTGGTGGGTTACTAAAAGAGTGTTCCAAATATCTTTAGCGGTCTCACACATAAAAATCCTTTCGTACTCTTTCTTTGGTAAAGCATTATAAATCACCATTTTAGCCTCATTATTTTTAGCAAGTTTCCTTTTAGTATCATCATTAGCTTTGTCAAAAGTGACTATCTCTTTGCTTTTAGAAACTTCATTATATTGATAGGCAATAAATCACCATGGGTAATTTTTGTCCCATATTTTAATGATGATATAACACGAATTAAAAGAAGAAAAAGGATGAAGTAGATGAATTTTAGAGAGAGAAAGTAGAGAGAGAAAAGAGAGATATGTGTGAAACTTAGGGAGGATTAGATTAAGAGAAAATGAACAACCAACACACCCTTCCTAACATGCTAGGAAGGGTATTTATAGTCCCCCTACACGTGGGCTTGTTTATGGACTATATTGTTTGGGCCGGGCTTGAATAAAAGCTTAGTACCTTGAAAGAGGCCTTTTAAGCTAGCCATCAAGCTCGTAATGTCACGACTATGATACTACCTATTACAACGTTCTAATAAACGATACATAATAAACGTATGACCGATCATTCTTGTTTGACTCAGTATTTTAAGGCTAACAATCTCCCCCAATGAGAGGTCATCCCCCTTCGTCATTTGAAGATTTGTAGAGATTACTAATCTCGTCATAACTGAGTCTTGAACGTGTAATAGTAGTCTTGTTCCTTCATGTTGTGATCTTTGAACCTTTGTCGTTATCTTTCGAATTTGTCTTTAATCTTGAGATCTTCAAATCATCCTTGACATGTCTTTGCCATCTCGCGATCTTGTGTCTTTATCCACATGCTCATACTTTCCACCATCTTGAAAGCTTGCTAACAATATCCTTTGAAGATAGGTCATTCCTCTACATTAATTGTTAAGGAAGATTTTGATCATCAGAGTTTGCGGAAGTCTTTAGCTTTCTTGATTGTTGAATATGTCTTTGGGCATGAGTATGTGGTTTTGAATCTTCGACTTTGCTGAGTACACCGTAACGCCACCTTCTTGAGACAAAACATAGACACGGACTGCATGGCTTTGACATTCGTCCTAAATCGGTAGCGTTTTACCTCTGGTCGGTGAAGACCGTTAGCCGATATCAAATATCGTACCTGTGATTAGGTAGTTTCAATTAAGAACCTCATTGACAGGGTTTCGTGGCTGTACTAGCCGTTCTCTTTACTCGACCGTATCAAAGCAAGACTGCGAACATAAAGAGTGAATCAATTGGATAAATATCCGCTTGATTAAAGTCCTTAATTCAAATTCCTGGAACAAGTTTGATTCTTAAAGAATCTTACCATTGTTGCTTTCCAGTTGACACAAGCTTGATTCATTAAGAATCTCGCAAGTTACATATCGTAGCGCTGTTTGATGTTGACGCTAGAAGGATTTCCATTCGTCACTATGAATATTAATGAATATCACTCTGAATGTTCTGGCAAAACCATAAAGATATTGCATAGAAACCTGAAACGAGTTTGAATCAGTTCAGAATCAAACCACTGTTTCTTTTTAGTTTTACACATGTTTAATTCATATTGAATCTTACATATGACCTACTGCAGTGCTGTTTGATGTTAACACTGGAAGGATTTCCACTCATCATTGTGAATACTAAGTAGTATCACTCTAAGTGTTCTAGCAATATCGCAAGGATATAACGTAAGACTCTCTTTATCGTCATTCTGTGTGTCCTAACGAGATTTGATTAATCTCTTGGCTCTAGACTCGATTTGTGCACTTTTAGTGGTCGGAGGCTGGAACAGATGCCACCCATTCAATATCAACTATCTCGGAGTGAGAAATTCAATAGAAGTTATGTTAATCTCCGTGACAATAAAACAAACTTCTTTTGAGAGAAGCTTGAGTCAGCTGAGGAGGGGTTGTGCATTACATCATTGGGTCCATGATGCGTTGTCTTCATGATGTGTTGACCCAGTTTCTGCCTAAGTTGTATGGAGGGCTATTTCTTTTCACCCTTTATCCTTACATTCCTTTTTCATTCTTCAACCCCTTAAATGCTTACCAATACATCATCACTAACACCTTGTTGTGATTGTTCCAGTGCTAGCATCAGTACTTAGTCGGCATTCAGCTACGTTCACATTCTACTCCATCTTTCCTAAGGACTTCTAATAATCTATTGGATTGTCCCTGGGAAGATCCCTCCGGTTCTAGTTGGATCATAGGACTTAAACCTAACCACCCTTTTGACACCAATAACGTCGTGGATTAAAGATGTTGTGGGTATTTGATCGTAACCGTCAGTGCTTGAGTCTTTAGATCACATTTTAATCACATTTTCTCCCCTATCTCTAATATATAAAATCGTTTGATATTAAAATATATTGTGAAAAATAGTCTTGAAAACTTTCGGGAAAAAAATGTGTCAAACTTAGCATGAACTAGGAAAGCTCCCCCTCAAAAATTGATCCAAATGAATTGTCATTACGAGTATATGATCCACATTAAACTTTTGAGGATAGGAGTTGAACACACAATTTTTGAAAGATTTTGAATATTATTGAAAAATTCTTGAGTTCATAGACTTTGAATGTCTTAACGAATCCACTCAAGTGTAAGAAGATTTCTCTTCTTTTGCTGAGGGTAAGGGCACTAAATCGTACACTCCCCCGTGAATATAGATCCGGGTTGCAATCTGAAAGTGATTACAAGCCATTGTGTTGAGCTCAAAACGTTGAATGTTTTCTGACAAGCTCAACCCAAGATAGATTGCTCTACCCGTTGTTGGAAAAATTGTCCAAAATAGACATTTTTCTTTATTCAAAAAAATGACATGTTTTGAAAAATATTTACAACTTTCATTCGAGCTTTATGTACACACCCATGTCGTTATGAGCGACATTTCTAGGCACGTCCATATTATCGACACCGAAAGACATGTCGAGAAGAATATTTTTGGATTTTCAAAGATTTTTAATTTTGTGTTTTGCTTTTTCATTAATATATACATGTAGATGTTTTATAGATGAATCAAGCAGGATTCTTTGCCACAATATCCAGTTCTGCTGGAGTTAAACATCTCATACCAATTTGCCTGACTAGATACGCAAACCTCTCTTTCGAAAGAGATTTTGTAAACAAGTCAGCTAATTGGTAATCAGTTCCAACAAAGTATAATTCAACGATACCCCTGTCAACTTGTTCCTTAATGAAGTGATATCTGACATCAAGGTGTTTCGTGGGGAATGCTGTACCAGGTTGCAGGAGATGGCTACGGCGGACTTAGAGTCACAGTACATAGGTACTTTATCAATGTGGAAGCCGTAATTCGTGAGTTGTGTTTTCATACAAATAACTTGAGCACAAGACGTAGATAGATACACATACTCCGCTTCGGCTGATGACAGTGATGTGCAATCCTGCTTCTTGGAAACCATCCCACAAGCTTATCTTGACCTAGAAATTGTGCACCACCAGACGTAATTTTTCGTGTATCAAGACACCCTGCATGATCAGAATCTGAATAGGTCGTTAGAAAGAAACCGGTTTCCCTCAGATACCAGAGTCCCATGTGAATGGTATTCTTAAGGTACCAAAAGATGCGTTAACCTCCTTGAGGTGTTTTTCAGTGGGTCGTGCTTGATATCTTGCACAATAACACATAGCATGTGATATATTTGGTCGGATTGCTCTTAAGTACATGAGGGAGTCGATCATAGAACGATATCTTGTTTGATCGATGGCATCTCCCTCTAAATCAACATCTAGGGATGTGGTTGATAATGGTGTCCCAACGGGGTCACATGAGGTCATACCATGCCTTTTGATTATCTCTTGACAATACTTAGCTTGGTTAATAAAGATACCACTTGGGGATTGGTGAACTTGAATTCCTAGAAAGAATTTTAGTTCGCCCATCATTGACATTTCAAATTTGTTGTGCATTACTATTTCAAACCATTTTGAAAGTCTTGGGTTTGTAGACCCGAAAATAATGTCATCAACATAAATCTGCACAAGAAAAATGTCATCCCCATATTTATAAGTGAACAAAGTTAGATCAATGGAACCTTTTAAGAAACCTTTGGATACCAGAAACTTCGAGAGCTCGTCGTAACACGCCCTTGGAGGTTGCTTGAGTCCATAAAGTGCTTTGTGGAGACGATACACCTTGTCAGGATAATAAGGATTGACGACTTCTTCCGGCTGTGTGACATAGACTTCTTCCTCCAAAAGACCATTAAGAAACGCCGTCTTTACGTCCATTTGATAAACGATGAATCACAGCAAGGAAAATCCTGACCGCTTCCATACGAGCAACTGGTGCAAATGATTCTTCAAAATCAATACCCTCTTTCTGGCCATACCCTTTAGCCACTAGCCTAGCTTTATTCTTGATGATTGTGTTTTCTTCATCCATCTTGTTTTTCCAGACCCATCGAAGATTTAATGGAATTACATCGTATGGTCTGTCAACAAGTTCCCAGACTTTTAGTCTTTTAAATTGAAGAAGTTTATCTTGCATCGATTCAATCCAAGCATGATCAACCATGGCTTCTTTGATGTTTTTTGGTTTAGCTGTACTCTTGGTGAGTGCGAACATACAAATATCAGCATCGGTTTCTAATTGTCGTCTTGTACGAACAGGCTGTGAAGGGTTTCCAATTACTTGAACCAAAGGATGATCTCGGGTCCAATGATGTGTTGAAGGATGTCGTTGGTAGAACGTATGCATATTTGACGGATCAACATGACGAGTAGAAGACTCTCTAGTTTCATGTACCGGTGTACCGAATGGGTTGATAAAGTCGTCTTCGTCATTTAATGCATGGTTTTCTTGATTTGTGTTCTCTGGAGCAATGACAGTAGTTGTGGATGTTTAGGATCGATTGTGGGTGTGATATTCTGAGGAGGTAAATATGCAGCAACCCGTGTTGAAGTAGATGAAGTTGTATCCTTTTGTTGATGATGATCGGTATCATCATTCTTATCATAAGTGACAGTGGAAGACATCGATACAACATGTTTCTCCCCCGTAAAATATTCGTCAAACATTAGTCCATATAACATTTCTAACTCTTTAGTTGTCGTGTCCACTATCATATCAGCTCTTGGAACACTTTGTGGAACCAGCTTTGAATTTGACGGTTCACTGTTGTGGTCTTGAGTTCCGAGTTCCATGTGGTTGTACACAGAATTCGTTTGTCGTTGTGGATCGGGACTTAAACTGTTTTGTTCAAGTGCCATTTCTTGTAATTCATCAAACTTGATATGTATAGTTTCGACTATCAATTTTGTTCTCTTGTTGTAAACTCTATATCCCTTAGACTAAGTTGCATATCCCACTAGAATGCATGCATCACCTTTCTCTTTCATCTTATCCAAATTTTCACCATCTCGTATAATGTAACAAGTACATCCAAAAACGTGAAGGTGTTTGAGTGAAGGTTTTCGATCATGAATTATGTGATATGATGTCTTTTCGTGTCTTGGAATAATTAAGGATCGGATTTGTGTGTAGCATGTGGTTGACACGGCTTCGGCCCAAAAAAATAGTGGTAATTTTGAAGCGGATAGTAATTTTCGAGCAACCTCAAATAAAGTACGGTTTCGTCTTTCAACAACGCTGTTTTGTTCGGGTGTTCGAGCAATTGATGTTTCATGTTCAATCCCTTCGGCTTTCTTCAGAGCTGAATTCAAAAATTATGTGCCTCTGTCAGTACGTACCACTTTTACTTGTGTTTGAAGACCACGTTGTATTTGCTTAAGGAAGTTGATGAGAACTTCAGGTGTTTCATCCTTGGACCTCAAGAAGTGAGTCCATGTGTACCTTGAGTAGTCATCGACAATTACTAGAATGTATTTCTTCCCATTGATACTTTGACCACGCATGGGACCACACAAATCCATATGAAGAAGATCTAACCGTCCTTTAGAGCTTGGTGAAGTCTTTGTTTTGAAACTATTTCGTTTAGCTTTACAAAGCTCACAAGAAGAACAAAGATGATCTTTGATGAATTTCAAGCTTGGAAGGCCTCTCACAATATCTTTCTTGGAAAGCAAGTTGATGGTATCAAAATTGAGATGAGATAGACGTTGATGCCATAACCATGCCTGAGTCGTTGAAGCTTTAGCCATGAAGCAAATTGGAGTTGTAGAAGTTGTGTCTTGAAGTGAGATTGTGTAAAGATCAGTACCCTGTGAACCAGTAAGTAAATCATTCCCATCATAATCACGAACAAAACATGTCTTCTTTCTGAAAGCAACCTCCAAGTCTACATCACAGAATTGACCAACCGAGAAAAGATTGTGATTGAGCCCTTCGACGCAGTATACCCTTTTGATCATGATATTCCCCTAAACCAAATCTCCACATCCTAGGATCGGTGCAAATTAATCATTTCCGAATCAGACCGTACCCACGAACTTCTCCACGAAGTTTATTAGAAACTTGAGATTCCCCGTCATGTGCTTCGTGCATCCGGAGTCCAGTATGAAGAGAATTATTTCGTTCACCAGTAGAAGAATTAGAACATGATGGAGTATTTGCTAAACTGGATTCCATGTTAGTTGTGATTTCCGATTCATTAGTTTCCCAAGTTTCAACACTTAAAGGCATACTAACGCTCGTTGTAACATTTTCTTCCCTAACCTTAGTCATCCATTTATATCATGGAGGACATTGATTATCAAACCACCATTTCCAAGACTTGCTAGCAGACTCATATAATTTCCTAATTCTTCTT
The DNA here is from genome assembly GCA_025667525.1 of Glebionis coronaria. Lineage (NCBI taxonomy): Eukaryota > Viridiplantae > Streptophyta > Magnoliopsida > Asterales > Asteraceae > Glebionis > Glebionis coronaria. The sequence continues at coordinate 46,179,097 of CM046875.1, forward strand.
CTAGGGTTCTTAGTGGTGGAGTCTGATGCAATACTTTTCTTAGGGGGTTGCACCAGAATGGTTCACTTTAAGTTTGGGTTTACTAGCACTAATAGGCATCACAACTTGCTTCTTAGTTCCAGTATCTACGCCTTTCACATTATTCATAGCACACATAGAATGATTAGCACTAGCACATTTTCCACATTTCACACAAACAAACTTAACATTAAAAGCATTCAAAATAGTCGAATCATTCAAATCGTCATTACATGCGATTACAGATGTTTTATTCTTAGAAACAAAACATTCAAATTCCTAGGGTGGTCTTCTACTATCTTCATCTTCCCCTGAATTTTGTTTTGCCAAACCTTTTCATTCATCCGAGTGCTCTTAAGCTGAGGCCGGCTAACACTAGCATTGGGGAGTACTCCTGTAGTAAAAGACACATGTCTATTAGTGTTTCTAGAAGTCTGAGGCGAGTGACTATCTTTGTTTTGTGTGTGTTTAGTGGCTAATCGATACATCCCTGGTTTGAGCACATTTGTGCTTTGTGCTTGAATAACCGTTTTGGGACGACTCTGTGGTAAACTATGCTTCCCATCCGTCTTAGGGGCAAACCCAAATGTAGCAAATGAAGAATTTGAGAAAACATATGGTTTTCCCACGACAGAGGATTTATTCACTTTATACGCATTGGGTTGTCTCACAACAGGTTTCTTAATTCTAGGTTCCATAATTTTCCCACCCATTTTAGCAACGATTTTCTTCAACTCTTCTATTTCTATGTCTTTTTCTTGTAACTGAGCTTTCAAATCCGCAATATCAAGACTTTTTCGTTTAGTAATTGACATGACTCAGATAATTTTACTTCCAAAAGTGTATCATTTGAAAAGCTGCCAAATTTCTTTTGCAAAGCAAGTTCAAGTGAATGAAAATGTTTATGAAGATAATCATATCTATGTTGAATTAATGAAAACTCTTTTTTGTCAACTTTATTCGAAAGATCTTTCAAGACGTTCACACTCTTTTATTCGATCAAGATATTTGCATGCAACATCAGAATATTCATCAATATCAGCACAAGATGTAACATAAACACACATAATATCTTTTGAGAGGCATTCTTGCAAGAGTAGATCATATGCTATAGAAAAATCGTCTCTTTCAGGTTGATGGTCGTCAAATTCTTTTTCAAGAGATTCCACATATTTCAAATCGTCAAACATTTCTTGCTCTATTAAGGTTTCAAATTCCAAAGCATGTTTCTTTGTTCTTTCCGCAAGCGGAATCAAAAGTAGTTTTCACAAGAACAGTTATATCGTGAGGAATTTCTTTATCGCCTTTCAAAAGTTCACGTTTTTTCTAGTCATCATCAACAACCTTTTTGAAAATTTCAATGCTACTCTTAAGAATACTAAGTGCTTTCTTACTCTTGCTTATAGAAGCCTGATGCGGCAAGTACCCGATATATTTTGAAACATTAGTTTTCTTAGTGGCAAAAACATGTCTCCATTTAATTATTATTTGTGCACATTCGTAAAATATTTGCTCACGAGACTTCTGTTTTTGTGGTTTGAAAATTTCATAAAGACTATTTTCATAAGCATAATTATATGGTTTCACAAAGTCTTTATTTACTGGTGATCTACTCTCCTCTTCAAAACATAGTGACTCATCACTATCGGGCCTAACAAGAAGACAATCAAGGTCGGTCCATTGGGACTCCTCAAGATATAGGTGTGGGTTCTCAGATTAAGCTTGCTCGAGGTACTTGGGACTAGCAAAACTAGCTTTACCCCTGAAAAACGAACGAGGTGCCAACATTCTCATGGTTTGAATGGATTGATTTGTTTTATAAACAATTTTCTTAAAGAAATCAATTTGAACTTCAAGTTCCACGACTTTGTCAATGTCTTTAGCTTGTTTAATTTTGAAAACTTTTTGCAAGTTAGCAACCTCTTCCATCTTCGCAGTGACTAGTTTAGTTTTATCCTCTTGAAGAAAACCAAACTTTTGAGTTAACTCATTCACTTTAGTTGTAGCAAGATACGTTTTGTGTCGTTCAGTACTTAAAGAGGTGCTATAATTACGTTTCTCTTGTTCTAAAAGCTTAAGAGTTTCGTTGTATTTAGTTTCAAACACATCCTTAACAGTAGTAATGACACCCCCTTTGTACCTTGCAAGCTCTTTTTCTTTTTGAAGAAGCTCAGCTCTACAGGTTGCAAGAAGCTCACTAGATTTTATAACTGCAACTTTGCTTTATTCAAAATTTTGAGTGAGCGTAGCATTTGACTTCTTTAATTGCTTTTGACTCTTTTTTAGTTTTTAACATCTTTTTGTAAAGAAGCCATTAAGTTAGAAAGCGCAATACGCTCCTCATCGTCATCATACTCGTTTGCATGTTGATCATCCTCAGACTCATTATTGCACATGTCTGATGAATCGGGTGTGCTATTTCTATCAACCGTTTCCATCATACATGTGTCAGTAATGGTTGTGGGTAGATCATAATGCTCATGAGTATCACCAAACACATTATAATCTTCATCAGTGTGTACCTTATCGATTGGCTCGGTATCAAAGATAGGACCATTGTCATCTTCAGTGACTTTGAGAACTTCTTCAATCTTTGCCATGTATGAGTAATGTGCTTCAAGTTCTTGGTCGGAGGCTTCATCATCATTTTCATCAAGCATTGCTCCTTCCTCTGCCGACAACTTAACCCCAACTTCCATCTTCTTGCATGTAACACCCCAAAATATGATATGCGGAAGCGGTGAAGCTCGGGGGCTGTTACGTCATTGTATCATGGTTCAAGGTACAAGAGAACGACTCTAAATGAGACGTTTTATAAAAATACCTTGTTGAATTTAAATAAAAGCATCACATTACAAAAGGTCTCAGTTTCAAAAGATAGTGCAGCGGAATATAAAAGTTTTAAACATCAACGAGATAATAGTTTAAAAGCATAAGTAAATAAATGTCCGAAGATAGCCAAGAAATGCATGCGGACTCCAAGTACTTCACACAACAGATACATATCATCATCAATTACCTGAGATAAATGCAAAATTGGGTCAACATAAAGTTGGTGAGAATATAGGTTTCAAGTAAAAATTCATAGTAATTCAATTTCAGATTTCATTTCATGTACACGTGCAACTATAGGAGATATAGTGCCAAGTGTAGGATAAATTGGGTGTTCACAATATTTATGATAGCTAAGCTCGTGACATCAAAACTAGTGATCCAGTGCATACAATAGATTGCATACATAAATTTTGCCCCAATGGAGTACCTAGCCAAGATGACTCCGTTCATACAAATGCTACACACTCGTCCGGCATCAGAATGCCCGAGTGGAGGTTGTCAACCCTCAATAGATCTATCCGTAACATAAGAGCTTACTCCAGCAGAGTAACTAACGATTCACGATAGTGGGGACTATGGCTAAAGCAACTTAAGCTATCTCATAAATAGTGTTCACAAAGCGTTCACAGAAATCAAGTTTTACTTGCGTCCAGAAGCAAGCATCAAAGCATTTATCACATCCCAAAACATTAAACATAGAAAGCAGTTTAATAGGGATCTATAAACTCACCTCAAGCAACGATTCAAACGCACAAGTATGATCAAATAGTAGCGAGCAACTCTAGCAACAACCTAAATATAATACTATAGTTTAGGCGCTAGCAAATAAGTCACAATAGTTCGTCATGTACGTTACTCATCGATCATATATATATTTTGTTGTTAAAAAACGTGACTTGTAAATGTTATATCGTTATAAACATTATAGTATATATATACTTAGGCAAAAATATTTATTTTTGACTCGACGAAATTTCGACATCCTTTCGGCGTAAATTTTAATTTACCAAAATTTATCTCAATAAATTTTCCAACACGATTTCTAACGAAAATTCGGCAGCCTTTCGGCGTCACGTAAAAATTTTCCATTTTTAGTAAGTACTCAAATCTTGTCCTAAAATCCCTATTTTCAACACTTTCTCAATCGCCAATATTTCAACAAGTCATTTTCCACAATAGTATCAATTTCCACTTCTAACGTTCAAACTTTTAACGGTACACCAAGTATTCACATTTCGCGCTAATACCCTTTTACAAAACGAGTCCAACATTCATATACAACTTTTAGTAACCATTTCGACACTTAAAAGAACTCCGTTTGACTCGAAAACGTCGTTTCGACCACTTTAAAAATCTAGACAGCAAACACATTATAGTGTTTTTCACAAAAATTAAGTTTTCCGACAACGAGATTTAAACGACCATATCTTACTCATTTTAGCTCCGTTTTTAGCCCATAATATATCGAAACGAAGGTATTAACTTATATTTTCATAATATCGTAGTAAACTAGTGTCAAAACAATTTTTACGACCCTCTACGCCTCTTATAAAAATCGGACAGATTGTATGTTTTTCGTCAAAACTCGTTTTCGACCATTTTCAAGCGTAACCACTAGCAGTAACACTACTAGTTCCCTCCAATTATTCATAAACACCATCAAAACCAAAGATTTTACTTCAAGTTCACAAATCTAAAAATATACATACTTATATTTTCACAAGTCTTTCAATTAAACTATTTTCATACATGGATCTAATAGATCCACACATAATTTTCATAGATCTAAAATATTTCATGACCAAAAATAGTTTTTTTCATTTTATTTCAAGAAAATAGTTGATGAGTAACATGCATGCATAGATCTACATAGATTATGCATGAAAAATGAAAAAGATGAAAAAGGTTTAAGAAGTAACCTTGAGTAACGACTCTACGTAATCACAACAACTCGATCTACGCTCTAACCCACTAATAATCAACAAGAACTCTACTTCTATAACTTCAACCCAAAAACTACTCAAATCAACAAACCAAGAAAAACCATTCTTCTTTATGCTTGTACAAGCTCTAGGATGTATTTATTTTGTGTTAATTCTTCTTAAAATGGAGCTTTAAGAAAATCAGCAATGGTGGAAAATGGGGTGTGTTTGTGTCGTGTGTTTTGAGAGAGAAAGAGAGAGATGTGTGTTTTTTTTGTGAAGTGAAAGAGTGAATAAGTGTGAATTATTTGAGGTGAAATTGGTTAATAAGTTAAAACTTGTAAGGTGTGTAAGCTTAAGCTTAAAATGGCAAAGAGTAGAAACTTGGTGCATTATGCATGTGTGTGGTTATTTGGCCGGTTATGGGGGGTCCCACATGGGGTAAATTATTCAAAATTTTTACTATGGTAACTAGTTAAAAGGTTTAAGGTAAAAAGGTTAGTTAGTTTTAGGTAAATATCAAAAAGTATATAGTTAAGTTTAAAATTACGTAAAACTTAAAAATTTGACGAAATATATTAAATTTACGATTTTTCGACGAAAACTGACATTTTATAATTGGTAAAGTATTTTATGTATGTTAACGACGGTTAAACGTAAAAACGACGTAAAATAGGAAAACGCGATACGTTAATTAAATATTCACAGTAAATACGATTTATTACTATAAATAGCAAAAATACTAAAATACAGGCATATAAAAACATATATAGAAATATTTAAATACGCAGCTCATGAAAATACGATCACACTGTTAAAACTAAACAGTTAAGCACATAATTCACAGATAACGAATAATCTCACGGATTATCGTCAATTCATTGACCGTCTCAGCACTTTGGTCAGGTTCACAGAAATTGTTCAGAATAATCACTGAGCATAGTGTAAGGTCATTACTCGTCATCAAACAGTTTTTCAGAAAACGCGGGATAACCTCCCGGTTCCAACACAGTTAAATCACATAGTTGACTAAATAAAAAGTCAAAGGGTAAAATAGTCATTTTACAAAGCAGGGAAAATTACCAGGTGTTACATTGCATAGCAGCATCTTTTCCTTATGATAACCAGAGTCTCTAACCCGTTTCGGCTTCCTGCATTCCTTTGCCATATATCCATAACCTTGACAATTAAAACATTGAATCCCACTTTGCTGAACCACTTGAGTTCCAACAGTTTCCCTATTCCCAGCAACAGTAGCAATCCTCTAAGTATCATACTTAACAGTTTGTCGATCATACCGTGCAGAACCCTCAACATGTGTTGGATGACGTCGATCATACCTAGGAGAACTTTCATCACGTCGACTTGTTTCATACCTTGGAGGACTCTCAACATATCAGTTCCTTGTGTTAGATGATTTTTGAAGATTGTTGTTGGTGGGTTTGAAAATTTTCTGGTAGGTCTTCATAATGAAAGCAATTTGTTGTTTCATCTCCCTCCCCTTCTGAGCTTGTTCTTCATCATTGTCCTCTTCAGATGATGGCTCAGATGATGGTGATGGGGCTCTTGGTTCTTTGCCTCTTGATCTTGTGGGAGCTGAAGACTTGGATGAAGTGGAGTATCTTGGTGAGGATGATTGAGTGGAGTATGACTTTGGAACACGAGAGTGATGATCTTGGACCTGTTGAGTGGTAGACACCAAAGCAAGTGGATTAGCAGTCTTTGCTATTCGTTCAGCTCGAAGTTCATTCGCCTCATTCTGAAATTGTTTCAAAATGTCAAAGAGAGTGTGATAGTTGACCTCGTCTAACTTACTCTGTTGTTTCATCAAAGTTAAAAACCGTGTCCACTCTGGTTGAAGTTGCTATAGAAATTGCACATTGACTTGCATGGTGGACACTTGCAAATTGTTTCTTGTCATGTCATTCATCATCTTGTAGAATCTTGAGTAATTTGAATCAACTGATTTCCCATCCAATGAAGTAAACTTGTCAAAGTTCTAGAACAAGTTAGTTTTGACATCTTGCTTGTTAAGTGATTCTCCTTGTTGCAATCGTTCAATAGCAAACCACATTTCTTTTTCAGTAGAGCACGCATCAACCGTTGAGTGAATATCATCCCCAATCCCACTTAGAAACAAATAAATTGCTTCCTTCTCTGCATCAATCCAAGCACGTTTCTCTTTCGTAGTGTTCTCATATGTTTCCATAATGGTCTGCTCATCGGCACCAGGCGTCGAGTCGGTTGCTGGAGTTGCAGGAATGTTGATTTTAGTGAGAGTATAGGGTCCTTCTTTAATGCAACGTCGAAGAAGATCACCATTTGGTCTTGTATCAAGATATCAAAGAAATCGTGATTGCCATCGTGAATATAGACCAGTCACGAGCATTGGTGGTCTCTCTTTGTTACCCCCACCATAATGTTGTTGTTTGTCACACGATACTCTGTAGTAGAATCCATCTTGATAATCTCTGAATGTTGAAATGAATATGGATCTTAAGTAGATGTGGTAGTGATTGTTGTTGTACAGAAAAGTAGTTGAAATCCCTTAAAAAATGTTCTCTAAAAACCAAAAAATTCTCCAAGACCAAAAAACACACGAGTTCGAAAAATTTTAAGTGTATTTTTGGAATTTTTTGTGTAGATTTCACAATGTATAATTTAAGATTTCGCAATGTAAAGCTGTTAAACTTCGCAATGTCTCACTATACTACTCTACGCAATGTTCCCAAACTTCACAATGTTCTCAAAACCCAAACTTCGCAATGTTCTCAAAACAAGTCTTCGCAATGTTCAATAACTGAATCTTCGCAATGTTCAAACAATTGAATCTTCGCAATGTTCAATAACTGAATCTTCGCAATGTTCAAAAAATTGAATCTTTGCAAAACCTGTCTCAATATGAAAACCCTAGAGTAATCTTCGCAATACCTGTCGCAATATGAAAACCCTATAGTATTGCGATGGAATTTTAAGCACAAGTTTCGCAATAATGTTACTGTTTTGAAAAAACGAATAAAAATGAGATTTTTGCTTAGAAATCAGTGATTTTAACCAATCCAAAGCACCCAAATCCCTACCACAACTATGTAGGAGATTTATATCAAGATTTAGAGCACATAAAACACAAGAAAAATATTGAGACGTGAGGTTTTGATCTTGAAAAACCCACGAAATCTATCAATAACAAAAACCAATCACTAATATACCCCATGGAGATTGATACCAAATGTCGTCCCATATTTTAGTGATGATATAACACGAATTAAAGGAAGAAAAAAGATGAAGTAGATGAATTCTAGAAAGAGAAAGTAGAGAGAGAAAAGAGAGAGATGTGTGAATCTTAGGGAGGATTAGATTAAGAGAAAATGAACAACCAACACACCCTTCCTGACATGCTAGGAAGGGTATTTATAGTCTCCCTTCATGTGGGCTTGTTTATGGACTATATTGTTTGGGCTGGGCTTGAATAAATGCTTAGTACCTTGAAAGAGGTCTTTTAAGCTAGCCATCAAGCCCGTAATGTCACGACTATTATACTACCTATTACAACATTCTAATAAACGATACATAATAGGCCTATGACCTATCATTCTTGTTTGACTTAATATTTTGAGGCTAACAGTAATAACATGCCAAAGATATAAATCTTTTGACTTCACATAAGTCTCAAATCTATTTTTCCAATAAATAAAACTATCGGTTTCAAAAAGAGGTTGTCTTTGCATGAATTTCCCTTCTAGATACTGGTTGGAATCCATAGATCGATTCAAGTTTTAAAATACAATATATTTTAAAAAAGCTTGAGCAACCACGCTCTGATACCAATTGTAGAAACTAGAGGGGGGGGTCGAATAGTTTTTTAAATTTACTTGTTAAATGTTAGTTTTTAAAAATCCTTTTCAAAAACTTAGGCTTGAGTATTTATGTGAAACCTTCTTATACACAATATGAACAAGGTATTGTCCAAGTAAACTAATAATCGCAAGTATAAAGAATAATGAATGTAAAGAGATAAAGGAAGGAAAGATCAATCCCAACAACAAGGATTTATAGTGGTTCGACAACGAAGCTCACTCATCGTTCCTACTCCACTCCTCGAGTACTCCTTACTCGAGAGTTCACTAATCAACAAGCTCCTTAAGGTGGAGAAACCGTACACAACGTCGCTTAACCAATTTCCGACTCTAAGCTAAAAGTCGAGCCCTAATCTTAGCTAGGACCAATCTACACCAATATACTTTAAGGACCAAGTATTAACCTTAATACATACACAACTTCCAAATAGACACAACTACTTGGATCTTCACAACTATGACACAACAATGAATAAATAAGTTTGGATCTTCAATGAATGTTTGAGGTAGACACAACACTTCAAGGATGAAAGTGTTATTCTCTTTGCACATCGAGAGGAAGAGATGGGAGGAGAAAGATTCACTTTTAAACAAGTAGTAATCAAACAAATGACCAAGGATTTGAGTGATTTAAGAAGTATGAAAGAATCTGAAAATGTATGTGCAAAAGAGGTGAAGAGAAAATCTGAGAATGGTCCACTATTTATCAGACAAGCTTCCAGCGGCTATATCTGCCCGCGGTTTCTTTTTGGAGCCCGCGGTTCCTTTTTGGAGCCCGCGACTCCTTATCGATAAGGAACCCCCATAGCCACTAAGGAACCGCCTGGGTAGACTTCACTCCTTTTTGTCTTTTAGTGGTATGGTTCGAATCTGGAGATTAAAATATCCTGAAAGGATATTCCAAACCAAGATAGAATATGCCATTTTCAAATTTTCAAATATTCAAATTTTCAAATAATTAATTTAATAAAACGTTTTCTTAAAAAGAAAGTTTAATAAAAACTTGTCACACTTAATAAAAAGTGAGTTTTAAGAAAAGATTAAATCTTTGATCACTTAATTAGGATGAGTACTTGTTTGTACATACCTTAAGTGATAATGGTAGAAATGAAAAATACTTGAACTCAAGAATTCATTTTTTGTTGTTTTCGTAAATGCTTGTTTTTACATATTGTCGTAATAAAAACAAAGCGAGACCGAAAAATGCAAGTAACATTTTTAGGCATCATTGATTAACACATTTGTAGCTACTAATCCAAGTAACAGGTTTACACAAGAAACGACACGACACACATGATGTTTGTCAGAGTTTATGATATATAGAGATTGATTTAGAGAGAGATAAATAGAGAGAGATAGAGACATATAGAGAGATGACTCTGTGATATGATCTTGCCTATATCATGGTTTACGTCTTGAAGAACATGTCTTGACATATTCGTAATCCTTATAAAGTCGAGTCATGAAGCATCATGATCATAAGTCTTATAAAATAGAAATATGGATCTATACACAAAGTCAAAACGTACTTAGCCTATGGCCTTTCTACTCCTAAGATGTATAGATCAGTGTTGATAAGTCATGGATCTCGGTTGAGAAGCACACGAGATGTCAAGAACATAGGTCTTGGACATAATACCATGAGATGACAAATACAAAGAAACTAGTCTAGATAGATGCAACTCAATGACTTAATGTATGACTTGTGCTTAAACTTCTCAAATGAGATTATCTTCACTTGATTTTGTATATCTTCCTTAGAAGTTAAGTAATCTTCATATCTATAAAGAGAAAGACTAAACAAATAGATGAATAAGTATAGACTTGAGATCTACATGTTAAATAGAAGAAGTATGTGAGTGTTAGAGAGAAAATAATAAAAATGGATGAGGAAATGAGTGAACAAGTGACCTCTATTTATAGCCAAAAATCACAGTCACTCACGGATCCCATGAACCCTTTTGAAAAGGGGCATGCCCTTATAAAAAAGGGTTCGTTGGGTATGACAACAAATCAACGTTTAACTTGCAAATCTTTTGCCCAAGATTTTCTAACCACAAACTCTATGATAACATTTGTGAAGATAAGGTTTGATAGTAAAAGACACGGTATTAAATTTAAAAATAAATTATCTTATATTTAAAATGTATAAGGATATACATGTATAAGAAATAGTTTGGTATGTTATAAGTGGTACCAATTTAAAACACAAGTTAGGTTTATAGAAAAGTGTTTTATAAATAAAACATGTAGTAAGAAGAGAAGTATGTTGAGATAGGATATGATTACAAGTAACTTCTACATTTTACGTAATGTATTTCAAGTTACATGTTTGTCATCAACAAAACAGACAAAAATTATAAATTAAATATCGTAATATTTGTACAAACAAGTTTCATGGTGTTTATTTGAACGAGATCAACACCTTTAAGACAAAAAGACTTCGGAAGCACGTTCTTGCACTCAAAGAAGGCCTTCAACAAAATCAGACCCTACAAAAACATCACATAATATTGAAAGAAACAAAAAGAGTTTGGAAATACTCACCAATAAAAAAGCAACGATTTCAACTTCTACCTATAAATTAGATTATTTGTGTTATATTATATCTCTCTAAGGATTCAAATGAGTGAAGTTACGTGCTTGTAAACCATAATCAAAATGTGTAGAACAATTATGCAGCATCCTAAACTTAGTAAACATGTTAATAAAGATATTATTTATATAAATTATCATAAAACGGACAACCATGTTGGTGGATCGGTCAACCCGTGCTTAGTACTCCCTCTGTTCAAATTTTTTTATCACTGACATAAAACACATAGTTTGATAAAAGTACATTTATTACAATATTTTCTCTCTTACTCTTAGATAGAATGATAGTTTTACCCTTAGCTAATTAATATAAGTCTTCTTAAACTTTTTTATTATAGTTTTAAGCAAGGCTAATATAGTAAATCTGATCAAACTTTCTTTTCCATTATTAGTAGTGGACAATTAAAATTGGTTCATACCAAAAAAACGTGAATACAAATATTGGGACGAAGAGAGTACTTAACTTGACCCAAACTTGTTTTGTAGTATCAAGTTTGCAATTTTAAGTACTAAGTAGTACATTACCATACAACAAAGAAAGAATGCCTCTTTCATTTACAAAGATACAATCTTTTCGTCGAGAGCACCAATTTCCTGAACATTGAACTTTTTAAACATGGTGATGCTAGATATAGAAGACATAGGCTTGGCTATTAGATCATCCATACCCATTTAATTCACCACCGCTTTCACATATCCACCACTCTCAGTCGTCGCCTTCATCACATCCTCACCGACCTCATACATAATCAGTGTGCTCATTTGATTCCCACAACCAATCGGGATACTTCTCGGGTTCCTTCTTCTCTTTCTTGTTGCAAGCCACTGGTATCATTATCAAGCTGTAACAGGGTGTTTGGTTTGGCTGTAAATGGGCGTTGTAGTATCTTTTTAGAGGGTGTTTGGAAGATGTTGTAATAAGGTGGTCAATTGCTGTAAAGAGGTGTTTAGTGTCTAGTCTTTGTCAATGGGTGTTTGCATAAGAACCCATAGGTAGCCTAACAAATAAAATAAAAACCAATTAGTAAAAACATTAACATTATTTCAATCAACCTAGATTGGCAGAAGTTGCTTGCATATAATTTCAGACATATAACACCCTCATGACAACATGGTTGTAATACCGTGTTAATCATATGTGTCAGTCCATTGGCTCTGTCCCTAAGAAAACAACCAGGGTTATCAAAAAGTAGTAATACAGCAGCAAATAGATTTTTTGGGAATGGTAATGGGGGTCATTTACAGTTTAGTAGGGTTACCAAGATTGAGTTTCCCAAATTCAGTGGTGATGATGTTAAGTGATGGTTATTCAAGTGTGAATAGTTTTTCAAAGTGGATAACATTGCTGATGACTCTAAGGTAAATTTGGTTTCCATTCATCTCACTGATTTACCTTTGATGTGGCATAGACAGTTTTTTACTTTTGTGGGAGAGGATGTGGATTGGAATGTATATAGAGCAGCCATATTAAAAAGATTTGATAGGGCTTATGATGATCCTTTAGGAGAATTAAAGAAGTTAAAATTAGTCAATAATGTACAGGAGTATATTGATTCCTTTGATAGGTTGTTGTGTAGGCTTAAATTAGGAGATGAACAATGTATTAGTTTCTTCTTAGCAGGATTACCTAGTGAAATTCAATGGACTGTTAGAATGTTTAAGCCTAGAACACTGGCTATAGTTTATGGGTTATGTAAGATTGAAGAGGAGTGGTTGAATGTGTCTAAACCCAGGGCTAAGCCACCACTTTTACCAACCCCAAGGTTCCTACACCAATTTCCAAACACTAGTCCCAAACCAATGTCCTTGCCTACACCAAATGCTAATTGGAAAACACCACCTATAACAACTACTACAAACACACCCTTTAGGAAACAACTGACCCAGAAGGAATTAGCTAAGAAGAGAGCAAAAAATCAATGTTTCTATTGTGACCAGAGGTATACACCAGGTCATAAGTGTAGTGGTCAAGTTTTTTCTTTAGAGGTTTTGGGAACTCCCTTTCAAGAAGAAGGTGATACTGAGTCAGCTGGGGAATTACCAGAAGCTACAGGGGAAATCATTGAGTATTCAACACAAATTTCACTTAATGCTATCCATGGTACCAGCACTTATCAAGAAATGAGAGTTTATGGTCATGTTTGGAAAAACAAACTCTATATTTTGGTTGACTATGGTAGTACTCACAATTTTTTAGATCTAAACACTGCTAATAAATTGGCGTCAAATTGATTAGTACTTTCCCTTTAGAAGTAGTAGTAGCTGGAGGCACTAAGTTGGTTAGCAATTACATGTGTAAAGGTTTTACATGAAAGTGTAAAGGAGAGGAGTTCATGACTGATGTTATGCTTATTCCATTGGGGGTTGTGAGATGGTGCTTGGGATTCAATGGTTATCCACCTTAGGCAACATTCTTACAAATTTATAAGAGCTTAGGATGTAGTTCAAATATAGAGGGAAGAAGATTGTGCTCAGATGTAACACCCCAAAATCGGGTTTTAGGTATTTTATTACTAAAATATCATCGTGTAAGTTTGACTACGACTTTATAAGGTGAATGTTTTACGTGATTGGCTAGTCAAATCCCGATAGTCAAATAAGTAAGAATATCTTGTGAATGGTTTTAGAAATATAATTGATTGTTATTAGAATACCTAGTAAAAATTTAAAGGAAATAGTTAATAAAAAGGACTAACGGTGCGAAGTATTTAACACCAAGGACTAACAATCGTTATAATGCAGAAATTACAATCTTACCCTTATGACTTTAAGACTTAGCAGTGAGGTTATTAACCACAATAACACACGTGGATGTGTGTTGGCAGAATTGTGACACAACTTTAAGAGGGAAAATACATGTTTATCCATTAGAAAACTAAATCCACCTTAGCTTTCAAGATACAAGGATACAAGTTGTGGTGATTTTAGTGTGTTACTAACATCATTCAATAATTAAAGTCCATTCTTCATCAAGGTTTGTGTGATTGTGCCCTAGTTTATATTTTCCTTAATTTGGGGATTATGTGAATTAAGAGTTTTATGAACCCTAGCTTTTATTTGTGATAGAACAAGTTATTAGAAGACATATTAAGATGAATTATACTATAAATAATGTGTTAGAATTGGGTATTTTAGATGGTTAAGAAATGGATAAGAAATCATGTTATGAGCATCTCCATGATTATGTTTGTTAAGTTAAGGGGTGTTTGGTTTAAGCTTTTAAAAGTATTATTCGACTTGATATAAGTGCTAATTCTATTGTAAATGGTCTCTAACATGTTATATAAGCTGAGTTATGAGTTTACACATGATTAGAACAGTTAATGATTGGTTTTGGGTCGTTTTGGACATGTTTAAAAACGGGACAGCAAGCTTTGCAGAAATTTGCGCAGACTTCGAAAAATCATGGAAAAATAACCGTAACTAGGTTTGAAGTGTGCCTTACATTTTCGGAAAGGCAAAAGAGTATATTTTCTAGAAAAATTGGTTTCAGGTCAGAATTCCAGGTTTAAGTGGGTCAAAAACAGAAAAGTGCAGCAGACTGCAGAAATTCTACAAAAAAAGGACTTTTAGTAGAAAGTGTTAAACAATGAAATAGCATCTTACATGGTTATATTTGAGTGGTTTAGACCCAATACATGTTATATATATGAGTATGCAGGTTCCAATTGTCCTAGCATGGTTTTATTATGATTAGGTGTTATTGAAAAGCTTTCGGAAAGATAATCAAGTCTTTAAGGTGAGTAACGGATTAGCTTTATTTTATTAGTTTAAACATGAGGTAAGAATATTGAATAACTCTAGTTTTTACCGAAGGTTATCATGTCTATAGACTCGAAAATATCCGAGTAATTGCTTATCATGATTCGGGTTTAGCCGAAAACTAGCCAAGGTTAAAATGCTCACAAAGAGCATTATTATCATGCTAAGGGTACTCACAAGGAGTATTGTATCCATGTTAACTATGCTCACAAGGAGCATCATTCTTAAGTATAGTGTGCTTTAGAAATGTATCAATGACATGTAGCGTGCCTAAGAAGTGCATGACATAGAATTCTCGTTCAAGCATCCTAAGTGCATGACACGTGCTTGTATAATAGCATCCTAAGTGGATGACTAAAGCATCCTAAGTGGATGACATGAGCTTAATTCAGCCCTAACTTCCTTCGTGGATGACCCAAGTCAAACAAGCACATACAAGTTACATGACGACTTATAGTCGTGTCATATATGGAATTATTTGTTTATAGATTCACGTATCAAGTTTACAAGTATTATTCAGATTTCGTTATCTCACTAAGTCACAAGGACTTACCGTTCTCAGTTTATGTTTTATGTAGGTATTTGAAGGTAGATGTTGGGGGCTTGTAGATAGAAACTAGAAGTGCATTTTGGGAGAAGACGGTTACGCTCGATATAGGTGACGAGCGACTCATTCTAGCACTTTGATATTGCTTGTAACGCCCCTTATGTTTTTAGAAGTTTAAATCAGTGTCGAATCATGTTTATGTTCGGTGTCAAGTAGTCTTATTAGTTTATGACCAAGTCATGTAAGTAATGGGTCGAAAATGGGAGCGTTTGGAAAACTCCCTAATTTTGAAGTAGCATGTTTCCATTTGCCATGTTATGTACAGAATCGTTCAAGGTTATATATGTGACTTTATGTTAAAGTTTTGAATGGGTTCCATGTCGGTATAGTGTGTATTCAAAAAAAAAAAAAAAATTACTCATGTTAAGGGCGTTTCATAAGAGGAACTCCAAAACCAGAATTACAATGGCTGTAGGGTAGTAAAATGCCTAGCTAAACACCCAGTATTGAACTGCCTTCTATGGTCATATGTGTATACCCTTCCACTACCTTGCATATGCTGGAAACTAAAGATTCTCCTCAAGCCCCTTCTCAAATTACCGAGTTAATTTCTCATTATTCAGATATATTTGCTGTTCCTACAACACTTCCACCACAAAGGGCTTTTGATCATAAAGTTCCCATGAAAGAGGGTACACTTACTATTAGTTCTAGACCATACATACATCCTCCTACTCAAAAAGTTGTCATTAAAGTTATGGTTAGGGAATTATTGGATATTGGAGTGATTAGAGATAGTCAAATCCCTTTTTCATCTCAAGTGGTTATGGTAAAGAAGAAAGATGGGAGTTGGAGGATGTGTATTGATTACAGAAGACTTAACAGTGCAACCATCAAAGACAAGTTTCCCATAATAGTTATTTAGGAACTTATTGATGAGTTGCAAGGCTCTTAGTTCTTTTCTAAATTAGATTTGAGATCTGGTTATCACCAAATCAAGATGCATCATGAGGATGTGCAGAAAACTGCTTTTAGAAACCATGAGGGGCATTATGAATTTTTGGTAATGCCTTTTGGCTTAACAAATGCACCTTCTACTTTTCAAGCTTTGATGAACTCTGTGTTTAAGGATTACTTGAGGAAGTTTATGTTAGTCTTTTTTGATGATATTCTAGTCTACAGTCCTGATTTGGAGTCACATGTTAGCCATTTAGAATTGGTCTTACAAGTGTTAAGACATCATTCACTCTTTGCGAAATAGTCTAAGTGTGTGTTTGGAGCACATAAAGTAGAATACTTAGGCCATGTGATCAATAATGTAGGGGTGGCTACTGATCCATCCAAGATAGAAGCAATGCAACAATGGCTACTTCCTACCAACTTGAAACAATTAAGAGGTTTTCTGGGCTTGACTGGGTACTGTAGAAGGTTTATTAAGGATTATGCTACCCTTAGTTTTCCTCTAACCCAACTCCTCAAGAAGAATGGGTTTGTGTGGACTGATGCAGCTACTGCAGCTTTTGAAAAGCTTAAGCAAGCCATGGTTCAGGCACCAGTATTGAAACTTCCTAACTTTGATGAACTCTTTGTGATTGAAACTGATGCTTCACAAGGTGGAATTGGTGAAGTTCTACAACAAGGTGGACATCTAGTGGCCTATTATAGTAAGACTTTGGCACCAAGACATCATACTCTTTCTACTTATGAAAGAGAACTCTTAGCTGGCATTCAAGCTTTAGCGAAATGGAGAGGGTACTTACTTGATAGGCACTTCCAAATTAAGACAAACCATTTCAGTTTGAAGTACTTGTTAGAACAAAGGATTACTACTCCTTCTCAAATGAAATGGTTACCTAAGATAATGGGTTTGATTATGACATCTTGTATAAGATGGGTACTAAAAATAAAGCTGTCGATGCTCTTTCTAGAATTCCAACCAGTGCCCAGTTATTGACTGTGGCTCTTTTTTCCCTTACCAGCAATTTTGTCCAGCTGATTAGAGAATCTTGTCAAAAAGATGTAGATTTGCAAAAGCTGATTGGTGATTTAGGAATCAATCCTCAGTCACATAAACACTACTCCTATACTAATGGTCAGCTGTAGAGGAAAGACAAGTTGGTAGTTGGTAATGATGCAGTCCTTAGACAAAAATTACTCCACTATTTTCATGCTGATCCAAATGGAGGTCATTCAGGGGTGCAAGATACTATCCATAGAGTCACAAGTTTGTGTTATTGGAAAAAGTTAAGGCAACCAGTCAAGGTTTTTGTGGCAGAATGCAGAGTGTTCTAGCTAGTAAACCTGATCTCTATGCATATCCTGGGTTATTACAACCTCTTTCTATTCCAACTCAAGTATGTTATTCTAGTTGTGGTGGATAGATTGAGTAAGTATGCCCATTTCATTCCACTAGGTCACCCTTTCACTGCTGTGCAAATTGCTCAAGTTTTCTTAGATAACATTTACAAGCTCCATGGGTTACCAAAGATCATTGTGAGTGACAGAGACAAGATCTTTATCAGTTTGTTTTGGAAAGAGTTATTCAAGGCCTTACAAGTCAGCCTTCATTTGTCTACTGCTTATCATCCACAATCCGATGGCTAATCTGAAGTTGTTAATAGGTGTTTGGAAATGTACTTGAGATTTATGACTGGTGAGAAACCTAAGGCTTGGTCAAAATGGGTCAGTTTGGCTGAGTATTGGTACAACACTACTTATCACACCTCTCTTAAAACTAAACCCTTTGAGGTCCTTTATGGACAACCACCTCCCAATCCTATTTTTTATGTTCAAGGACAGTGTTTGGTGGATACAGTGGATAGAAGTTTAGTTGCTTGAGAGTCTATGATTCAATTGTTGCAATTTCATTTGGCAAGAGCTCAACACAGGATGAAGGTTGTTGCTGATGCCAAAAGGACTGATAGAGTTTTTGAAGTTGGTCAATGGGTTTTACTTAAGCTGTAACCTCATAGGAAAGTGTCTGTGCGTGTTGGAACGTATAGCAAATTGAATCCTAAGTACTATGGTCCATGTCAGATACTTCAAAGGGTGGGACAAGTGGCTTATAAGTTGGATTTGCCTAGCAGTTCTCAGATCTACCTAGTTTCTCATGTGTCCTAGTAGAAGCAATTCAAAGGCCCAATTCCTAATAGTTATATGGCGCTACCCCAATGAAATCCTAAAAGAGAGCTTGCAAGTGTTCCAGTAGCTGTGTTAAAAGTTTATGGACATAAATTTAATAGTCGTGTGTTAGGATCAAACTCGAGATTACGGGATTGCACACAATACGTAAAGGGTTAATTTACTTGATAGCTATATTTATTGTATTTATTAAATTAAACCAAGCTTTAACTTAACGGTCATTTAATAATTAAGAGTTAAGCGTTAACGAGCGTTTGTGGAATAAAAGGAAAATTAGAAAGTTTTGGAAACATCCCTTGGGTGGGCTTCGACCGTCGGCTAGAACACAAGGGAAGGGAAAGATTTTATTTCCTAATTTGGTTTATGGCTCCAAGATATGCTAGCCTATATAAACAACCCTTGGCCCTCATAATTTTCCATCCCTCCTTCTCTCTTTCTCTCTGCGATCGCCGGCCAAACGCACCCTTTAGGGTTCTTTGGTTTTCGATTTAGCTATTGAATCTAGTCCTAGCCCCCCTGTAGGGTTGTTGGGTATATTTTCCACAAGCGTAGAAGCTAGGTTTACACGTACTAGAATCATGGTTAGCTCATTGTATTACGTGTGTACAAGAATGTAATATAGTCTTACATTAGACTATATCTTGGTGGTGTTCGTCATAAACCCTAATTGGTGATTTGTTGGTAATCTTGTGGATCTTCGTTAGGATAAAGGTATGTAACCCTAATTCGATTAATTATAATTGTGTTATTATTATGATCTTGTTAAATCGATTCCGCTATGTGTGATTCGATCTTATCTAGGGTTTTGTATAATTGTTATGAGCTTTATAAACCTTCAGTGGCATCAAAAGTCGTTTTAACATGTTATAATTATCGAAATCTAAAGGTTTTTTTAACTAATAATGATTTGTGTTAAAACTACATGTTATCTTTTAGGTTTTCACAAAATTAGGGTTTTTCTTTTTTAAATAAATTGGCCCAACCGAATTTTTTATAATTTTTTTGAAACCCTAAAATTTGCATGTTGTTATAATCTTTAGATGTTTGCATGAATTAATTGTTATGTCATTTATGGTTACGATCTGTATAGATTCAATTGTTAAGATTATGTGGGAGATCCGTGATGAACATGCATGTTTTCACGGATCATATGATTTTATGTGCTATTTGCTTTATTTGATTTAATGTTTTAAAATTAGGGAAGACTTTTATATGTTTATAAAACCCTAAATTTGATGTTCTTTGAATATATTGTTATGCATGTGGCTATTTGATTTAGTTTTTTTTGTACCTAATTGTTTTCATGCGTTTTATATTAATTGTATGTTGTAAACAAGGGTAATTTTTTCCAAGAAAAATAATATGGACTAAATCATATCAAAATTAATGAATTGTTTTGAGATCTAAATTACATAGAATTGTGTTGATTGATAATTTGCAATGATAATTTAACGGCCTACTCCTTTTGACAAACTATAAAGTGGGTATAACGCACCGCTGGTCATGTACCCGGTTAAGGAAGGAGGTGTTATGCCATTAGTCGCTGACAGAATTCCCGTCTCGCTTGTGCGTTAAAATGAAATTACCTACGATTATTATTTGCATTATAACTTAAGGTTGATTTGCCACAAATTCACATCCGAAACATAATGAATAAGGTTATTGCTTTGTGCTTTAGCCAAATTCTAGGAACGTAGGCTATGAATTGTTGTGAGTAAAATCTTTAATTGGTTTAACCAATACCTCAAATTACAATTTATGGCAAAATTTTTAGACTCACCAAAAAGTTTACTAAATATTTTATTAAACTTATGCTATGGAGATGTATGCATGCTTCTCCATACATGATTTTGACACCAAAAATCTATACCATAAATTTAAGTCATATGCCATCTGATTGACGAATACTTGAAGTTACAATTGTCGTCATATGAGATTCTAGACGATGTTGTGATGGAAAGAAAACGTTCATAGAATGAGGATTCGCATGAATGTTTTACGTTCTTTAGATTAGTCGACTTAATTAAGTTACTCAGTGAGATCTGGAAACTTAAGGCATAAAGTAGGGATGAAACATGTTTATAAAGCAAAATGACTTTTGGCAATGTAAATCCCTAAAATATCTAGAAATTGCAAATTTGTTTGTCAATTATTGTTTGACAAGTTACCATGTTGAATACATTTGTCACTAGCAGATCAATTGATGTGATGAGTTTATGTCAATATGGATTCTAGTTTCATGGAAAATACTATGGTTTTAATTACCGGGGTAATTTTATTTTCTTGAATGGTATTATCGAAAATACAAATATTTTGAACTTATTTCTGTAGAAATGGCTCAACCCGACAATAACACTTTGAGTTCTGCCTTAAAAACTTACTTTGAACGTCAGGAACTAACTGGCCCAAACTACAATGATAGGTACCGCTCACTGAGAATTCTCTTGAAAGTGGCGGGCTTGGTTTAAAAATTCATTTTACGATTCATTGCGCTAAAGGTCTCGAAAGCCATTGCGTGATGTATGATGCGATTGCGAGCGCAACTTAGACGTGATGCGTTTAGCATAAAAATGGTACAAAAATTATTTAGATATAATATAGTCTACCAAGTACCAAATAAATGCAATAAATATTCAAAATGAGTTACTAGTATATTGAAATGAAGCATATAAACCCCTGTAAAACAAATAAGTTGAAAGTGAATCTTCACAAAAAAACACTTAGCAAAATGAAAGATACTGAATTATTATTATTGTGTTTGTTTTAGATGTTTTTTAAGAAATCTTATCTATAAAAAGTCATTAAAATATGCAGGTCACTTTTATATGGTTAAAATTTGACAAAAAGACCTAATAGATTGCGACAATTACTACCATTGTAGCGCGCGCATTACACAAATAAGGAAAATTGCTATTTGATGCGAACGCATTTTGGGATGGCACTGCATTAGGCACCTTGATGCGAAATTTTAAAAGCAACGCATTGATGCGTGCAATTTGCGCAATGATGCGCGCATTTTTAAACCAAGGTGGCGGGTACTTCTGATTACTTGACTAAGGCGTTTCCGGCGCCCCTTGCCCCTATTGCTACTCCAGTCGAAAGACTGAATTATGAGGCTAAGGTTAAGAAGCACAATGATGTGGCTTGCTTAATGCTCGGAAAAACGGCACCTTCCATACAAAGAAAGTTTGAACTATTTGCTCCAAACCAAATGCTTGAAGAGCTCAAGGCAATGATTGAGAAGCCTCAGGCTGTGGAGATCTACGACTTAGCAGATGCTTTGCATAGTTGTAAGTAGGCCCCTGGGAAATCCATAAGTGCACACTATCAAGAGATGAAGGGTTATATGGAACAGCTCATCGCACTTGGAAAAACCTATGACAATGATATGGCGATTAACCTAATCAATAGGTCCCTTAACAAGGACTTCAATGATTTCGTTAGAAACTTCAATATGCATTGCAAAGGGAAGACAGTTAATGATTTGCATGCAATGCTCATTGACTTTGAAAAGGGTTTAAAAGACAAGGCAAGTACATCTACTTCTACTCCTCAAGTACTTTATGTACAAAAGGGTAGAGTGAATAAGCCAAAACCACAAGTGAACAATAAGCAGAAAGAAAAAGGCAAAGGTGATAAGGGCAAACAAGTTGCGATTCCTTCAAAACCTAAGCAGAACTTTGTCAAGAAGAATCAATCAAAAAAGGTTGAGACTTGTCACCATTGCAAATCAAGTGGTCCTTGGAAGAGGAACTACCCTCTTTACCTCCATGAGTTGCAAGAAAATAAGAAGAAGGCTGAGCTAGGCGCTACAGCACCTTCAGGTAACTTATTTATGATAGAGTTATTTAATCTTACATACAAATCAAACTCATGGGTATATGATACGGGATGCGGTATTAACATTTGTAATACGCTGCAGGGATTTGAGTTGGAAAGGAAGCTACCTTATGGGGAACAATATCTGCAAGTGGGCAATGGATCACAAGCAGCTGTTGAAGCTATAGGAACATTTAATTTAGTTTTACCTTCGGGTTTAGTACTGATCTTAAACAATTATCACTATGCACCTTCAATTGTTAGGGGTGTCATTTCCTTTTCTTGTTTGTTGGATCTTGGATTTATTCACACTATTGATAATAATGGAATTACTGTTTTCAGAGATGGTTTATTCTATTTTAATGCAATTTCTATGAATGGTGTGTTTGAAATTAACATGCATGATAATATTTCCAAGAATAATAATAATTCTGTTTTAGCATGCATAAGAAAAGAAAGTTAGACAAGAACTCTTCTTATCTTTGGCATTGTAGACTTGCATATATTGGGAAGACGCGCATACAAAAGCTTCAACGTGATGGTCTTTTGGAAAATATCAATGATGAATCATTCGATAAATGTAAGTCTTGTATCTCTGGAAAGATGACCAAGAAACCTTTTAATAGCAATAGGGATGGCACCCGTGGGTAATGTGTACGGGTATCTCAAACCCGTCACCCACCCACGTAAATATTTTCATACCCACCACCCACCCGTTACCAATTAGTGGGTATAATTTGATACCCATACTCATACCCGTGGGTATTTATTACCTGTGTGTAAAACCACGGGTAAATGCAATAAAACAAAATCACACAATCTTATATGAAAAGCAATTAGATAAGTGCGTTTCAAGAAACTAAATTAAAGACAATATCAATAAAACAATGAAACTAGAATAAATGAATAATTATTTAGATGTGTTTGAGGACTAGAGGTGTGTCGTGTACCTTGTAGAGTGAACAAAATATGCTAGAAGTGTAAAACAGTAGTATTATATATGTATTAGTATGGACGAATTGATGTTTGGTAGCACAAGCAGAGACGAACTAGATTATCTATGTATATATAGTTGATGATCTGATATTTGATCTTCACTTTTTAGTCTAGCAAATCGAATAGTCTTTTTTAGTTTAATGTGTTTTCTTGATAGCGGTAGCAACTATAATTTATAATAATCTCACAAGTCACAACTATCTAAGTACAACTATTTAAATATTATTTAAGTAAGAATGGAATTGTTCAGAAACTTACTTCTCCATATACTCCACAACAAAATGGTGTATCAGAAAGGAGAAATCATACATTATTAGATATGGTACGATCTATGTTTAATCTTACAACTTTACCTTTATCCTTTTGGGATTATGCTTTAAAATCTGATGTTCGTATTCTGAATATGGTTCCCACAAAGAAGGTTGATAAGACACCATATGAACTATGGCATGGCAAAAAGCCATATTTGTCTTATTTAAAGATTTGGGGTTGTGAGGCGTATGTGAAACATGACTCTGGAGATAAACTCCAACAACGCTCTGTAAAATGTATCTTTGTAGGTTACCCTAAGGAAACTATGGGTTACTACTTTTATTACCCGGCTGAGAACAAAGTTGTTGTGGCTCGGTATGGTGACTTCCTTGAAATTGATCTTATAAATCAAGAATTCAGTGGGAGAGATTATGATCTTGAATAAATTCAAGAAGATACATTGTAGCCTTCTAAAAATACTAGCGAAGAAATTCCAATAGAGCCAGAAAGTCTGGGAGCTCCACCGGAATTAATTCCTCTACGTAGGTCTAAGAGAACCGTACGTGCGCCAAGCAAACTATGTCTTAACATAGAGGATGATGAGGAGGAAGTAGGGGATCTTGGTGAACCTGCTAACTATCAATCTGTAATGCTTGATCCAGAAAAGTTAAAATGGATAGTTGCAATGAATGAAGAAATGAAATCCATGAAAGTTAACGATGTTTGGATTCTTGTTTATGCACCTAAAAATGCTAAAGTAGTGAAAAATAGGTGGATTTTCAAGAAGAAAACTGACATGGATGGTGAAGTATAATCCTATAAAGCACTTTTAGTAGCTAAAGGTTTTACTCAAACTTTTGGCGTAGACTACGAGGAGACATTTTTTTCTGTAGCAGACTTACGAGCTATTAGGATTCTCATAGCTATAGCAACATACTATGACTATGAGATATGGCAAATGGATGTTAAAACTGCCTTCTTGAACGGTCGCTTAGATGAAGATATCTATATGCAACAACAGGAAGGGTACACTGATCCTAAATATCCAAAACGCGTGTGCAAACTTCAAAGATCTATTTATGGTTTGAAGCAAGCATCGTGTCAATGGAATAAACGATTTGATGAAGAAATCAAGAAGTTTGGATTTATTCTAAATCGTGATGAGCCATTTGTATATCACAAATCTAGTGGGAGTAATGTAGGGTTCCTAATTTTATATGTCGATGATATATTGATTATGGGAAGTAACATTCCAAGACTTAGGGAAGTTAAGGATTATCTTGGTAAATGTTTTTCTATGAAGGATTTGGGAGATGCTGCATATATTATGGGAATTAAAATCTATTGAGATAGGAGTAGACGGTTAATTGGTCTTAGTCAAGATGCTTATATTGATAAGATATTGAAGAGGTATAACATGCATAACTCTAAGAAAGGTTTTCAACCTATGGAGGTTAAGCATGAACTAAGTGATAAGTTAGATGCATCAACACCCGAAGAGGTGGCTTACATGTGAAAGGTGCCTTATGCTTCGGCTGTAGGATCTATTATGTATGTTGTAAGACGCACAAGGCCTGATGTGGCGTTTGCTCAGAACTTGGTCAGTCGTTACCAACAGAATCCAAGGAAGCTCCACCGGACTGCTGTTAAACATATACTAAAGTATTTGAGGAGTACGAAAGATATATTATTGGTTTTTGGGGGAAAACAGACACATAACTGAATGTTACAGGTTTCTGTGATGCGTCCTGGCAGTGTGATAAAGACGATGCAAAGTCTCAGACGGGTTACGTGTTTGTTATCAATGGAGGAGTAGTTGAATGGAAGAGCAAGAAGCAGAGAACAATTGCAATGCATGCCACTCAAGCTGAGTACATGGATGATTCAGAAGCTGCAATGGAAGCTGTTTGGATTAGGAAGTTTATTGGAGATCTTAGAGTGATGCCTTCAATCAAAAGACCTAATGATAAGTATTGTGACAATTCTGCTGCAATCATATTCACCAATGATTCTGGAGTCATGAAAGGTGCCAGACACTTTAAACGTAGATATCACTATGTTCGAGAACAAGTTGAAGCTCGAGAAATAAATTTGATAAAAGTTCACACAGACGATAGCGTAGCTGATCCTTTTACTAAGGCTTTGCCTAGACCAAAGGTAGTTAAGCATGCCAAGGCTATTGGGCTGCAACTAGCTAGCGATTTCATGCAATAAATCTGTGATTAGTATTTGGATAAAGGATGTTTAAGACATTATTGAATTGATGAAATAAATATTGAGTTTCGTTTATTTTCTGTTATTTGATTTTGTATCCTATTTTACATGTTTTAACCCGTGAATAATTGTTATCTTCTAAATGTCTATTGTCGATTAATAATATGGGAATATTATTCATCTAAGACAATACAAAATAGTGACAGAGTATACTTGAAAGTATATTGGTCAATTTTGGATGATATTTGATGTATCCATTATTGGACTTATCCCAACTATATGATTTTACTTTATGGATCTTTGTTATTAAGTAAACCATAAATAGTTTTCCTTAGACATGAGATACCAGAAAATTGCATTGAATATAGTGCATTTCTGTAAGGTAACCTAACGCTAAACGTAACTTGTAGCTGTAAGGGTTGTTTTTAGAAGTGTTGAAAAATTCATAGGTTTTGCTTGTAGTCAAAATGGGATTTGTTTCCTTCAAATTATTTTGAAGTATAATACAACTGGGCCCCTTGGGGGAGTAGTAAGATGTTTGTGTGGCCGCACCTAAATTCGTTTTGGTAATCTTGCTATATCCGTAAACGAGAAACATAATGGTTAATGAAAGGAATGACTAAGATTCATATCCTATTAACGTTGTATTTGAAATGAAAGGATAATAATAATGTTGAATCATTAAAATGTTTTTGTCCAGGAGACCTTACTCGAGTTGTACTAGAGACATTGCTAGTGTAACTAGACGCTAGTCAATGTAATCACGATATTCGAAATTTGTCCAAGTGGGAGCTAAAAGTTTATGGACATAAATTTAATAATCATGTGTTAGGATCGAACTCGAGATTACGGGATTGCACATAATATGTAAATGGTTAATTTATTTGATAAATATATTTATTGTATTTATTAAATTAAACCAAGCTTTAACTTAACAGTCGTTTAATAATTAAGAGTTAAGTGTTAACGAGCGTTTGTGGAATAAAAGGAAAATTGGAAAGTTCCGGAAACACCCCTTGGGTGGGCTTCGACCGTCGGCTAGAACACAAGGGAAGGGAAATATTTTCTTTCCTAATTTGGTTTATTTCTTGGGCTCCAAGATTTGTTAGCCTATATAAACAACCCTTGGCCCTCATAATTTTCCATCCCTCCTTCTATCTTTCTCTTTGCGATCGTCGGCCAAACGCACCCTTTAGGGTTCTTTGGTTTTCGATTTAGCTATTGAATCTAGTCCTAGACCCTCTCTAGGGTTGTTGGGTAGATTTTTCACAAGCGTAGAAGCACGGTTTACACGTGCTAGAATCACGGTTAGCTCGTTGTATTACATGTGTAAAAGAACGTAATATAGTCTTACTTTAGACTCATAAACCTTAATTGGTGATTCGTTGGTGATCTTGTGGATCTTCGCTAGGATAAAGGTATGTAACCCTAATTCGATTAATTATAATTGTGTTATAATTATGATCTTGTTAAATCGCTTCCTCTATGTGTGCTTTGATCTTATTTAGGGTTTTGTATAATTGTTATGAGCTTTATAAAACCTGCATGTGTTAGACAGAAGGCTTGGGAAGGTGGGCAATGCTGCACAAGTTTTTGTTCTAATCAAGTGGTCCAATGGCACTGCAGATGATGCTACTTGGGAGCTTCATAGTGACATACTTCGCCGCTTTCCTGATTTTTCACTAGATGCTTGAGGAGAAGCATCATTCGAAGGAGTGGGCATTGATATGAATTTATTAATCAAGTAATTAGCACGTAGAATCCAACAACAATTCAAGAGCAAAATTGGCGAGAAAAGCAGTTACAACTCTCACCCATTCAACAAACCAACCCACACTTGTATAAATACCCATTTAGCTATGAATTTGTAATCTCCTACTCTCTCTATCTCTTTCAGTTGTAACAAACACTTCATCTTCTAATAACAAATCCCATTGATTCCATAGATACAGTTTACTCTTCTGCTTGTGAGTTTGCTAGTTCTTGGTTATATACTTAATCATTTCTTTACGGAGATCTTAAGTATATATCACAACCACATCTCAGCTGTATTGTATATAGTTTCATTTGCAGTATGATGACGACGAATACATCTACGATTCTGATGCTGATTCTAATGTCAATCTCGATTATGGGGAGATTCGTGTCTACTTACAAAAAACATGCTTCCTTACCCAGGAGATCAAACTCTACGATCAAACACTTGACTTCTTAACTGAACTTGGGACACCTGCTGCTAAGGAACTAGTCGGCGGATATGATCCTGATCAAATGTTAGTCTTACACGCTCACTACATGATCAACATCGTTTCTATTGATCTGTCTCACACCAACAATGCTGACATGTCTTCCTCTGTTTGGAACCAAGACTTGCCTTTGATGATCAGTAAATCCAGATCACAGGTTGAAAACCATTTTAATGTCGTCTATGATAAGATCTCTAATCCCACTTACAATGGATATTTATCTAAGCACCTGGCTGCTTTTAAAGAAGAATGCCTTGTGCTCCCAAAGCTTCCTTCTCAGGTTAACTTCCTTACTTCCACTTGTATTATTATTCATTTTGTTTTTCTATCGGTAGGTGAAATTTACATGTTGATTTTCACTTCCATCTTCTATCATTCTAATAAGCATCTCTAGAAGTTAATTAACTGTCACTCAAGTCCATATATACTTGCCATCACTTTTTTCTATACAACCTATTCTTATGTCATATCTGTCTTAGTATCTCAATAAGAGCTTCGCTTTTTTCTTTTTCTTTTTACTTTTTGAACACCTTGAGTTTTGTTGGGAAGGAGATTGCAAACATGTTTGGAATTGGATTTCTAACCTTGTTGAATGCACTTCCGAGTTTTGATGTTTCCAAACCTCGAAAAGTCACACTTATGTTATATATCTTCCAGCTCTGCTAAATTTGATAGTGCTTCAATTCTCACGCGCATGTAAAAACTGTTTATATATCTCATAAGACCTTGATGCTTCAGAATCTTGACTCATCTTTGGACTCTACTGAATGGAAAAGGATGTCATGCCGATCAGGTAATTAAGGGGACGAGTCAGGTTCTGGAAACTAAAATCACTGATCGACATACCAGAGAATCATGAAGCGAATGATGATCCTATAGTGATTATTACTACCGTCACCGCAACTGCTGCGCCTGCGCCACGGAAGAATATGAAGAAGATTGGGACCCTAAATACGAGGGACAGGGAATCAGTAATATTCATTTTCCACCTTCCTTCAGTTGATCATCCTTGTATCTAATTTTTTAAATAGGCGCATATGATTGTGCAGCTAATTAATTCTTAATATGTCATAAAAGTTTCATTTTTCTATTACTGTTAATTCCTAAAGCTTGAAAAACCTACGCACACACTCATTTGTCATTATTAGATTGATCTATTTAGTTGTGTTTAGTTGTCTAGGTCTCTGAAATCTTCTGATTATTAGTCAAGTTGTATGAACAACTAGGACATCAAGTAATTTTTACTTAATATGATTGAAGGTCTTCTTGATCCTTCTTCTCTGCGTGATCACTTCGAGGTATTCATTAATTATTAATTTTTTGGCTCAAGACTTGTTACTGGTATTTCCTGTGCTTAGATGTACTCGATGATATGTCTTGTTACTGCTTTTTTTAGGATGAACTTGATCTTGGATATATGAGTGAGGAAAGTCCTTTCAGTTACATGGTATTCATAAATGATTATTTATTTGGTTCAATACTGGATTCGTTATATGTAAGCTTGAATATACTCCATAATATATCTTTTTAGTAAAATGTTTTTACTGTTTTTTTTTCGGAAAGAATTTGTCGCAGGTATGAGTCAGGTATCCATAGCTTATTACTGTATTTTTCGGCTCAAGACTTGGATTGGTTTTGGGTGTGCTTAGAAATACTCCATAAAATATCTTGTTAATTCTTTTTTCAGGATGAACTTGATCGAACAGAGGGAAGTCCTAAAGTTCACCAGGAGGTATTGAGAAATTATTATTTCTTTAGCGTAAGACTTGGTTTGGTTTTGTGTAAGTTTAGAAATACTCTATAATATGTCTTGTTTCTGTTTTTCTTCTCAGGATAAACTTGCTCATGCAAGAGTCACGAAAATTTCAAAGATTTTTTTCATCTTTGTTTTCTTTCGGTATGTGATCATGGATCTTTGTTTGGATGGTATTTTAGGAGAAGTGATCATAATCCACAAACTTGTTTTTTCTTATGGTTGCAACTTATTGATATAAAGGTGATATAACAATATTCTAAAACATATGCTAAGTTCAGTTTTTGTTTTTGATGGTTGCAACTTATTGATGTGCATTGAAGCTCATTTGCTTGTCGACATCTTGTAGATTATACGGGTCGTGGGGTCAGTGAGTTTGTTGTAATAAGCTAATGGTTGGACGGCTGTCCTTGATAATTTGACTTGTAGCCTATTGTGGCATACTTGGAGATACTTTAGCATTGTTGTTTTGCAGTTTTTTCAGCAACATGGTAGTTCTTACCAATGTTTTCTAGCATGCCTGTTAAGCTTCATGACGTATTGATCAATGGTTAACATGATTGCATGTGATAATTTTCAAGATATGGCAGCATCAAGTCTCTTAACCAGCAGACCAAAAACAACGGAAATGATACTTTTGACAATTATAAAAATAGCCGATTGCATACTTACCCCATATTTGCAATACAACTACCAATTTTTCCAGAAAAACCATCAATGTTACAAAAAATCACATTCTACACTTTTCTAGTTATCATATATGTGTTATGCTGATAGACGTTATTATTGTAGGATGGTCTCTAATATTAATTGTTGTATCATTGTTATATGTGCTCGAAAAACACAAAATTCCTATTGCGAGAAGTAATCATTATACATAATGATCAAACAAGTCAAATTCGAGTGATCCAATAACAATATAGAGATCTATTACAATGATCTTTCAAAAACTACTTTGAAAAGATAACGAATTACAACATACTGCCCAAAGCTTGGCCAACCTTCATTAGCACATTTCGTTATATATGTCTCATCGTAAGCTTTTATTTTAATATAAACGTGGTGTATAAGTGTCTAACTCGATCTGAGCAATTCGAAAAGGCGGTAAAACTTAAGGCTTCGGTTATGTCTTACGATTTATAAAAGGATTATACTGACCTTAAATAGGTTTACAACAAAGATTATTTCTTGGGTAACAAGTTTTCGTTTTCCTTTCAAGGGGACAACCGTTTGCTCTTGCCGCCTTATATCTTTTTAGCTATATATTTTTTGCATAGCGCGTCCAAAAACATAGAGTCGATCGACTCCTCCCGAGAAACCACTAAGTTAACTAAAATCACATTCCTATGATTCTCAAGTTTTCACAAATGCACTATTATTAGAATCAGATACATTGATGGCTTGAAGCAAATGATATGTGTATGGAACAAATTATATACAAGAAGCACTCATAATGTATGCCATCCAATGTCCAATGATATTACTGTAATATGTTTTATGTGCTACTATTCGTCGGTTGCTTCACATTGTTAGATAAGAATTTGACATCTCCTTCCTGTCGAATTTGTTGTCGATACAGTATCTTCGACACGAGTCTATGGCCTGCATTCTTGTAAAGTTTTCTAGCACCAAATCGTCTTCATAAACTCGCACCACTAAATACTTGTAACCCTAAACACAAACCAATGTTTCACATGCCTCGAGCAAATACTCTTATAAGTGTCAAATACCTTTTCTCATTAACTTTCGACCTTTTTTCACTCAATGATACATACAAAAGGTTCTATAAAGTTATCACACTCTATAAAAAAGGGTCTATGTAACACTCTCAAAATCGGGTCACAGTAGCGGAAGGGTCCTTGAGTGTTACTTACATAATACAATCACACAAATATAGAAAACGGCTCAAAACGAGTCGTTTTAGTAAAACATCCATTCATTCATTCAAAAGATAATAATCCATACACGGTCTCAAATAATTTTAAAGTTTACAAAACATAAAAAAAGTAAGAGTTCTTTGAATGGATATATTTTATAAAAGCGGGCCAAAGTCACCAAAATTAAGCAAGCTTAATGAAACCACCTTCCTTGAGTACCTTCTTTATGGACCTGAGATAAAACATGCTATAAAATCAACAAAAATTGTTGAGTGAATGCATAGAGTTTAAAATATGTAAATCGAACACAAGTATCGGGATAAACCTTCATCGAAAGACAATTATGTTGTACGGACATAATTATCGTTGTTATTACATAAGCCTCATGATATTGAACGTTAACATATATTATTTAAGCCCAACACACCTAGCCAAGTGCGTATATGTCTCTTATACGTATGCATCCGATGTTTCATTACTAGTGCTTCACTACACCATGCGATAGCTAGTCGCGACCGGACTGGGCGTTACCCCGATAGATCTATCCATAGTATTAGCGTTCTTTCGATTAACAATTCACGATTCCATGGGTCTTTTGAGGCTAAAGCCAACTTATGTAATAACTTTCATCTAAGCATACAATCGGGTCCCTTGTGTTCTATTTTAAAAATAAATAGGGTTTACCACAACTTCTGGTTGCACCCATTCATGGGTTTACAGCAACTCTTGTTGTACCCTTTATTTTCAATAAATACTTTTCAAGTAAATAGAGCTTCCACAACTACTAGTTACAACATTAAGTTGGTTTACCGCAACTTATAGTTGTACTCTTGATTTTTAATAAAACAAGCATGTTATCCCCCTCGCTGGTTTCTAAAACAATTAGAGAATTTAAAAGCGAGGCAATAGACTCACCTTATGCAAAGCGATAACAGTCAACGTCGTGACGCCGATAACAACTTAGAAGCAACCTAAGATAAGACGAGAAGCCGCGAGTTCCTAATGACAACCTAAAATAAAGTGGTGTGTCTTTGAGATATGAACGATAACGTGTGAGAATAAACGTTTATAAAGGTTTTCTAAAATATATAGTTTGGACTAACTTCAAAAGGCATACAATGAAAAAGGACCAAAAGTGATACTTTAGAATTGTATAATGTTTATATGTATATAATTTATTGCTCAGGGACCAAAAATGTTATTGTAAAAATTTATAATATGTATTTTGTATAAAGCTTGATAAACCAAGGACAAAAATGTAAGTTTGGTTTTAATTCCCATAATGATGACGTGAAGAGTTTTATCTCCATTTTTAACTAGTTCATCCCAAATTTACATGCGAGCGTTTTGCATTTCCAATATTTGTACGAATGGTGTAACCTATAACAAGTCATAATATTAAGTTGATTCGAATGATACCTTAACTTCTCACAGAAAATATGAGTGACTCAAAGTCGTGATGCATGAACTTAAATACCTACATGAATACGATAACTCAAAGAGTTAAGTCTGCCCGATACTCGAACTATATAAGACACGAACTCGAAACATAGAATTTAACCATTAAAGTTCTCCGTATACCCAACACCATGCATGGTTGTGAACACGAGTGCGAACAGCAACGTAGAACACAAGCTTTCGATGTAAGTTGAACCAAAATTTAAAGCCTATGGCAAGTGAACTTGATCCTGAACTCGAACACAAAAAAATGAAACTGGGGTCCTATAGCTAGGAGCACGAATACAACTAGAATATAAGTGTGCCAATGTGAAACCAACTTGTTTAGTTATCTTGCTGCTTAACTCATGTTTATATTTTATGTTTGAAGTTACCTTGCTTCTGTTTATCAAAAGTCAAGAACTCTTTTTGTGATAGAGATGACTTCACTTTCTTGCCGCGTGTCTAATGAGTAATACCATTATTTAAAATATATAAATACTACTAGATGTGTTGTTAAGAAACAAAAATATTGTTTCTTTATAACAAGAATATTGAGACAAAAGTTAGCATTTTAGAATTGGTGTATAGTCATGGCGTATATGGCACCAAAAAGTGGTGCCTTTCTTAGTTAATTTTGTCGTAATATAAATAAGCGGGTAATATTAAAGTACGATATTTTAAAAGTTACGCGATTTAAAAATTACACTTAAAATACAAAAAATAAACGCTCATTATAAAATATAAATATCGACATTCGGAAAACAATTATATTTTAATAATAAATGACTTAAAATACATTAATATGTCGAATGAACTAATGACACGTAAAGGGTTAACGTAAATTACGAAAAATACTATTAAAACGAAAAATTAAAGACGACAATATAAAATATTTCTATGTCATAACGAGATAATATATATCGATACCTAACGTATTCCTTAACGGTTATAATCTAAACAACATTCTTACGTTAAGTTTTAAGCCATAACCTTCCCGATTAGTCGATAATTCCAAATTCTTAATAAAGTGAATACATAATAAGAAATAGCCGAGTTTAGAATAACGACTGAAATTGACAGATTGTCACATCCTCTCCACCTAATTGGGATATTCGTCCCGAAGATCAACTTGCGTTCTTCCTCGACCGCTCGTTGAAATCAAAGAGATAATTGTATTTTGGTCATCGTTTTGAGTCCCATCAGAATTTGACAACATGAATTCGACTTTGTTTCAGTTACTTAACTTCTTTATCGACAATAACGACAAGTTCATTTCTGAAACACAACTTACCGTCGATTCATACCTCGACAAGAGGGATAATAAGATTTTCGTCGAAAGGAAATTTGTTTAGGTTCGATATATGAAAAAGTATTGTGAATTCCTTGTAGTTCTCGAGGTAATTTAAGTTTTCATGCCACCAGACCCACTCTCGATATTATCTCGAGTGGCCCAACATAACAGGGACTTAACTTCTCACGTCTTCCAAAACGTATAACACCTTTTCATGGTGATAATTTCGGCATAACTTTGCCACTTACCTCGAACTCTAATGGTTTTCGCTTCACATCATCATAACTTTTATGTCTACTATGAACGGTTAACAAACGATTCTTACTTTGCACGATCATTTATTATTGGAATGAAAGGAGCATATTTAATTAATCAGACGACAATGACCCAAACTGAATCAAATCTAAACAGAGTTTTCTGAAGCTTTACAATAAAATCCATTGTAATTGGCTCCCACTCCCAGATAGGAATTTCCGATTGTTGAAGTAATCCTGTTGGCTTTTGTTATTCAACATTGACTTTAGCACATGC
Organism: Glebionis coronaria; assembly: GCA_025667525.1. Classification (NCBI taxonomy): domain Eukaryota; kingdom Viridiplantae; phylum Streptophyta; class Magnoliopsida; order Asterales; family Asteraceae; genus Glebionis; species Glebionis coronaria. The sequence goes on from CM046875.1 coordinate 46,214,193, forward strand.
CAATAATTTACCAACATAAGTCGCAATATCCGCTTTCATGTTTTGCCACCAATATCATTTCTTCACTCCTTATAAAATTAAAGATATTCTCCAAATGTTCATCATGCTCTTTTTTTAAATCAGAACATTATCAATGAACATGATAAAATTTTTATCAAGATACGGCTTGGACGCACGATTCATGAAATCCATGTAGTCAATCCGTACGACATTACTTTAGAACTCATAATTGTCCATAATGATTTCTAAACGTAGTAATTAGAATATCTTCCTCGCGGATGCGAAGTTGATGATTAACAGAACAAAGGCTAATCTTGGAGAAAACACCAGAATCTTGAAGAAAACACGAGAGTTTTAAAGTTGATCAAATAGATCATCAATTTTTGGAAATGAGTACGAATTCTTAATTTTTAGCTTATTCGGCTCTCGATAATTGATACACATACGAAACGAACCATCTTTCTTCTTAACGAATAGAATATGAGTTCTACAAACTGACGAGCTCGGTCGAATTAGACCTCTATCAGATAGTTCTTAAAAGTGCACAAATAATTCCTTCAGCTAGGATGATGCTAATTGATATGGCACACGTGCCACAGTTGCAGCACCATGAATTAGATCAATTAGGGATTCTATTTGCCCTGGAGGCGGAAGTCCTGGGAAATCATCCCGGAACACTTCAGAATAGTCACGAATGACTAGAGTATTTCTACTCACTTCTCTTACGATTTCTTCTACAATACTTAAGCTAAGAATAATTCACAACCTTTTTCGATATACTTACGAGCTCTAATGCATGAAACGATTTTCAGTTTGGAATTATTTTTCCCTTCAGTGACCTCATCAGCCTTGCCTTAATTTATGTGTCCCATGAGCTAATAAGCCATGCAGACAGCTTCACAAATAGTAAATGGCTTAGAAGAAGTCACATCACCGTGTATATTCATGGTCAGCCCGTGAATATATTGATTGACCTTGACAGTTCAGGTTCCACCATTCATGTTGGCCATGAATTTAGTTAAAGATACACTAACTTATTCACTAACAACTTGGAGCATTCGTGCCTCAGTCGTAGCTTTCATTGACTGCATGATTTCTTGTGCAACGCAGATCAAATCATAATGAGTATATATTCAATGATTGCGTTTTACCACATGAATTTAAAGGAGAAAAGCAAAGAAAGATAATAATAGAATGATGTAGAGTTAGGAATCAAAAGATAATCATTCCATTAATCACAAACTAGTACAAGTTGTATTGTTAAGCATTATAGATTGTCATCGTCTAATACTACACAACTTAAAAGACTAGTCCTACTAACTGATGTCACAGTTTAGTTGTGAGTTATGAAAAGAAGCTTACAATTGATAAACTAATCCACAAAAGTTACTAGGTAATTCACATGGCTAAGAAAGCTCCCCGGTCCTACTAGAAGATGATTTCTGCAGTGTCTTTTAGAGACACTTGATATCCTCCTCAATTGGCGGTTTTGGAACAGCCCCAATACAACCATCCCATGATCATAGAATTAGAGGGGCAAAATCAAGGAATGAATCGAGCAACCGAATTATGAGTCAATAGGAGTTTAAATGCGAGGATGCTATATGCTTAAGCCCACACGTTTATGAATCATTATTTCTATGGATTGATCAAATCCATCCAAATAAGATTTAGAAATTTATGGTTCAACAATTTATAATTTCCTTGTTCAAATAAATGGCAAATTCATTTCAACAAGACGATTATAGATCACCTTATTTAAGCATCGCCAACTCAACGCATAAAATCAGGATCGAAACAAACGAGAAACTGATTTAGCAGAAAATGATCGGTGATATTATATGGAATCCTGGTTGACATATGAATACCATATCAATCAATTTCAATTCCTAACAACCAATAGTACAATCTCAGACAAACATGTTTCTAGCAAAATAGTAGAATATCAAAGATTAATGAAAATGCAGATTAAATTTGCTAAACAAAATGAACGGATTGATGAATCAATAATAAGAACCAAGGAATCAAAATCCTTGTAACCAAAAGAATATTATCGAGAATATTAACCATTTCTTTGGGATCATGTATATCCACAACTTAGTTAGTCTCGGGAATAGCAGGATTAACTTCAGCGTTAGCGTTAAAATAACTAGAATGGCTTCGTGATAATCTACGTCGTATAAATATCTCGTATGTAATTATTTTACATTTATAATTAAATAAATGATAATATAACTTGTAATCCACAAGTACAAATAATCGATAGCAACATATATATATATATATATATATATATATATATATATATATATATATATATATATATATATATATATATATATATATATATATATATATATATATATATATATATATATATATATATATATATATATATATATATATATATATATATATATATATATATATATATATATATATATATATATATATATATATGTATATATATATATATATATATATATATAAATACTCTCATTCTTGTCCATTGGCAACTCGGAGGTTTCGCTTGCAACTGTTATAGTTAAAAGATTTCAAAATTTATTTTGGAAAATCTTTTCGTTCTCTATAACTTGAGCTCTGATACCAATCTATAACACTCTCAAAATCAGGTCACATTAGCGGAAGGGTCCTTGAGTGTTACTTACATGATACAATCACACAATTATAGAAGACGGCTCAAACCGAGTCGTTTTAATAAAACATCCATTCATTCATTCAAAAGATAATAATCCATACACGGTCCCACATAATTTTAAAGTTTACAAAACATATAAAAAGTAAGAGTTCTTTGAATGGATATATATTATAAAAGCGGGCCAAAGTCACCAAAATTAAGCAAGCTTCATGAAACCACCTTCCTTGAGTACCTTCTTTATGGACCTGAGATAAAACATGCTATAAAATCAACAAATATTGTTGAGTGAATCCATAGAGTTTAAAATATGTAAATCGAACACAAGTATCTGGATAAACCTTCATCGAAAAACAATTATGTTGTACGGACATAATTATCGTTGTTATTACATAAGCCTCATGACATTGAACGTTAACATATATTATTTCAGCCCAACACAACTAGCCAAGTGCGTATATTTCTCTTATACGTATGCATCCGATGTTTCATTACTAGTGCTTCACTACACACGCGATAGCTAGTCGCGACCAGACTGGGTGTCACCCCGATAGATCTATCCATAGTATTAGTGTTCTTTCGATTAACAATTCACGATTCCATGGGTCTTTTGAGGCTAAAGCTAACTTATGTATTAACTTTCATCTAAGCATACAATTGGGTCCCTTGTGTTCTATTTTAAAAATAAATAGGGTTTTAACTTCTGGTTGCACCCATTCATGGGTTTACAACAACTCTTGTTGTACCCTTTATTTTCAATAAATACATTTCAAGTAAACAGAGCTTCCACAACTACTAGTTACACCATTCAGTTGGTTTACCGCAACTTATAGTTGTACTCTTGATTTTTAATAAAACAAGCATTTTATCCCCCTCGCATGTTTCTAAAACAATTAGAGAATTTAAAAGCGAGGATATAGACTCACGTTATGCAAAGCGATAACAGTCAACGCCGTGACGCCGATAACAACTTAGAAGCAACGTAAGATAAGACGAGAAGCCGCGAGTTCCTAATGACAACCTAAAATACAGTGGTGTGTCTTAGAGATATGAACGATAACGTGTGAGAATAAACGTTTATAAAGGTTTTCTAAAATATATAGTTTGGACTAACTTCGAAAGGCATACAATGAAAAAGGACCAAAAGTGATACTTTAGAATTGTATAATGTTTATATGTATATAATTTAATAGTTCAGGACCAAAAATGTTATTGTAAAAATTTATAATATGTATTTTGTATAAATCTTGATAAACCAAGGACAAAAATGTAAATTTGGTTTTAATTCCCATAATGATGACGTGAAGAGTTTTATCTCCATTTTTAACTAGTTCATCCCAAATTTACATGCGAGCGTTTTGCATTTCCAATATTTGCACGAATGGTGTAACATATAACAAGTCATAATATTAAGTTGATTCGAATGATACCTTAACTTCTCGCGGAAAATATGAGTGCCTCAAAGTCGCGATGCATGAATTTAAATACCGACATGAATACGATAACTCAAAGAGTTAAGTCTGCCCGATACTCGAACTATATAAGACACGAACTCGAAACATGGAATTTAACCATTAAAGTTCTCTATATATCCAACACCATGCATGGTTGTGAACACGAGTGCGAACAGCAACGTAGAACACAAGCTTTCGATGTAAGTTGAACTAAAATTTAAAGCCTTCGGGCAAGTGAACTTGATCGTGAACTCGAACACAAAAAAAATGAAACTGGGGTCCTATAGATAGGAGCACGAATACAACTAGAATATAAGTGCGCCAACATGAAACCAACTTGTTTAGTTATCTTGCTGCTTAACTCATGTTTAAATTTTATGTTTGAAGTTCCTTTGCTTCTATTTATCAAAAGTCAAGAACTCTTTTTGTGATAGAGATGACTTCACTTTCTTGTCGCGTGTCTAATGAGTAATACTATTTTTTAAAATATATAAATACTACTAGATGTGTTGTTAAGAAACAAAAATATTGTTTCTTTATAACAAGAATATTGAGACAAAAGTTAACATTTTAGAATTGGTGTATGTATAGTCATGGCGTATGTGGCACCAAAAAGTGGTGCCTTTCTTAGTTAATTTTTTCGTAATATAAATAAGCGGGTATTATTAAAGTCTGATATTTTAAAAGTTACGCGATTTAAAAATTACTCTTAAAATACGAAAAATAAACGCACAATATAAAATATAAACATCGACATTCGGAGAACAATTATATTTTAATAATAAATGACTTAAAATACATTAATATGTCGAATGAACTAATGACACGTAAAGGCTTAACGTAAATTACGAAAAAGACTATTAAAACGAAAAATTAAACGACGAAAATATAAAATATTTTTATGTCATAACGAGATAATATATATCGATACCGAACATATTCCTTAACGGTTATAATATAAACAACATTCTTACCTTAAGTTTCAAGCCATAACCTTCCCGATTAGTCGATAGTTCCAAATTATTAATAAAGTGAATACATAATACGAAATAGTCGAGTTTAGAATAACGACTGAAATTGACGGATTGTCACAGTCTAGTATTATTATCTTTATTTCTCAATTGACAAAAGTATTTGGACCTTTTATAGTTTTGAACGATTCGGCCCAAGCAGGGGTGGAGGGTAGTAGAGACCAAAGAGGGAAGTCCATGATTTTTGTGCCAAGTATATTTTCTCTACTATTTGTATGTTGGAAAAAGATTCCCATAGACCCTATTTGTATCATAGACCAAAAGAGACGATCCTTGCCCTCCATTTTATTTCATTTGTACGGTCCTTATTTTTTCAATTTATTTAATAAAAAAGAAAATACTACTTTCCTAAAAAAGGTATACGCTCTCTTTCTCATTATTTTTCACACACAGTATACATCTTTTTCCCTCTCTAGCACCGTAACCACCACCCCCAACCGTAACCACCACCCCAACCGCCGCAACAACCACCTCAACCACCGTATCATCTCCACCATCCCAAACATTGTTTCTGATATGATTCCCCACCATGTAATCGTAACCCGCAACCACCATTTGTTCTTTAATCCTAACCCTAAATTTTTCAGATCTATGGATATTAGTGAGGAGTATGCTGCGGCTAACAAGGCAAAGATCTTATCATCATCTAAAACATCCGGACAAGCTGGTAATCTTCATTTCACTGTCAAGCTTATGCTTATTTGGTACATTATGCTTATTTTTATGCTTATTTGGTATATTAAGCTTATTATGATTATTTGGTACGTTATCTTGATATTAAGCTTATTATGCTTATTTTTATGCTTATTTGGTACATTATCTTGATATTAAGCTTATTATGCTTATTTGTTGTGTTATGCAACTGTTTATTATGCTTATTCTGATATCAAGTTTATTATGCTTATCTGGTGTATTATGCATGTGTTTTATTATGCTTATTTGGTGTATTATGCTTAAAATCATATATGTTTCATGGTGAAACATATATGATTCATGATGAATCGTATATGTTTCACCATGAAACATAAGCTTATTATGCTCATTTTTATGCTTATTTGGTACATTATCTTGATATTAAGCTTATTATGCTTATTTGTAGTATTCTGCAAGTGTTTATTATGCTTATTTTGATATTAAGCTTATTATGCTTTAGCTAGTGTATTCAGCAAGTGTTTTATTATACTTAAAATCATATATGTTTCATGGTGAAACATATATGATTCATCATGAATCATATATGTTTCACCGTAAAATATATATGATTCATGATGAATCATATATGTTTCACCATGAAATATATATGATTTTAAGCTTATTTTGCTTATCTGGTGTATGGTGTATGGTGCAAGTGTTTATTGTGTCATTATTCTGGCGATTCATATAGGTTTGATGGTGAAACATATATGATTCATCATGAATCATATATGTTTCACCATCAAACATATATGATTGTAACTTTTTATTCTTTTGTTTAATATGTTTAATGTGTTCTCTTTTGTAGTTACTAGAACTAAAGCTGGTATAACAAACATGCCTCATAAACCTGAAGCTCCTAAACCAACCTTGTGTCCTAAATCTAAAGCTGCTAAATCAATCCCGCTTTCTAAATCCATATCTCCTAACAGATAATCCTAAACCACCTCCACTTGGCGTGGAACCAGGAATTGCTGAAAAAGTAACACAACCACCTCCTCTAATCACTGACAGGACAAAATGTCCTACTGCACTTAAACTTGTATTCTCTCCAAGAGGTAAACCTGTTGAGAATGTAGAGGGTAATGATGATAAGGGTGAAAAGGTTGTTTCTGACGTAGGAGGTAGTGAGGTTGGAAAGGATGTTTCTAACGTAGGGGGTAGTGAGGTTGGAAAGGATGGGATGATGGGAAAGGTGATGAGCCGGCTGAGAGTGTTAGTGATGATGGGAACGGTGATGAGCTGGCCAAGATTAGTAGTGTGGAGCCGGCCGAGAGTGGTAGTGAGTATGTGGGTGAGAGTGAGATTGATGAATCTGATGAGCGAATACACACGGATGATACAGTGGATGAGGATGTGGCTGATGAGTTTGTTAAAGTTGAAAAGGTGAGTAAGAAAACGCCTAAGAAACGTGTTAGGAAGGTAGCTGCCAAAGTTGGTACTGGGAAAAAACCAAAGCTTTTGAAAGAAGAGGTTGCTGTGCCTGATGAGAGCAAAGCCAAGGTCGATAAAAAACGGTAGGTAGCTGCCAAAGTTGGTATGAGGAAAAAGCCAAAGGTTGTGAAAGAAGAGGGTGTTGTGCATGGTGAGAGCAAACAGTCCATGGTGGTTTATGAATCACCATCTAAAAAGCAGATGGTGGTTCCGAAAACTGTACAGAAGAAACCTCTTACTGCGAAGTCTAAGAAGCTTGAGTACTCGAATAAGTTTCCACCGCTTTTGAGTAGAACTGTACTGGCGTCGCTTTTGAGGTGATAAATGAGGATAGTTATGTTGACATGGAAGAGTTTTTGAATGAGATTGGGTTTTCTGACTGGTGGGGTCTTAAGGTTGATAATTTGCCAAATCGTTTAGCGAGGGTTGCTGTTAAATCATTTGAAAAATCCACCTACGACTTTAAGATTGATACAGGCAGCTTTCAAGTCACGCTTGAGAAGATCCATGAGATTTTAGGACTTCCTATTGGTGGAATTTCCTTGTTTAATTTGCCGAGGAGAGCTTCAAATGACGATGTTGTAAAGTCATGGCAACAACAATTTGCGCCAAAGCGTGCGAAACAAATCACGGCTAAGGACATCAGTTAGAAGTTGAAGAAGGCGAAGGAAATTGACTTTATGTTTAAACTCAACTTCCTGACACTTTTTGTGACAGTAATGGGTGATGCGAACACGATGAAAGAAATTCTAAGGCTTAATGTGGTTCGCCATATTTATGAAGAAACGGATATCGCTAAAGTGGACTGGTGCCATTTCATTCACTCTTGTTGTCTTAAAGAAGGTGTAGAACCTATGACTCTCACAGGGTTTTACACAGGTCCCTTGTATTTTCTGATTGTAAGTTCCCCTATCTTTTTTTTTTGTTTTTTAAGTGATTTTAACATTCATGATGAATCATATATGTTTCATCATGAAACATATATGATTCATGATGAAACATATGTGATTCATTTTGAATCATACATGTTTCTTGATGAATCATATATATTTCATCATGAAACATATATGTTTCATCATGAATCATATATGTTTCATCATGATTCATATATGTTTCATGATGAATCATATATGTTTCATCATGAATCATATATGTTTCCTATATGTTTGTAAGACTAAATATTTATCATAATTTGATCTTTATATCAACCTACTTTTTCTGTATTGTGTCCAGCTCCTTTATCTTGATTCTACAACGTATGATCGATTCTCAGTCCTTCGATCAAGACCAGCCATCAAGGACTGGAGTTCTAATGACATGCATGCTCGCCAAGAACTTGAGTTGGAAGATCAAGTTTTTGCTAATCTTGAGCTTCATGGAAAGTGGAGCGAGGATGAGGCATAGAAAACAGAGGGTTTCTGTGACAATCCGTCAATTTATGATCAATATTTTATTCTCAATATTCATTTGAAAATATTATTTTATGAACTCACTTATTTTTGGGAAGAAATTTGAATTTACGTCTTGGAGTAGCATCGACTACGTCTAAACCGGAGGATTCAACGTTACGTGCTTACGTTTACATACACCGTCTTTGGAGACAGTCCGAAATTTCAGAAAATAAATTTATTCGCGAATATTATTTTGAGATTTTAAATTTGTGTTGGTTCATAAACTCACAAATTTACGAGAAGAGATTTGGACTTACGATTATAATTTAACGTCCTTTACGACTAAACCGGAAACCTTAGGATTACGTATTTACGTTTTTGAACTCCGTTTTTGATGAGACAATTTTTATTGGATTCGTTTTGTGACGTTGATTCATAATTTTTAAAAACGTTTTTCGTAAAACGACCCGAGGGCACGCAAATCAAGGAAACTAAAATAGAGGAATACCCGTAAACTAGTGAGATGGGACAAAATACATTGTTCCACCGCACTAGCACACATGGGGCGGCCAAAAACTCACCAACACCCTTAGGTGTCAAGCCTTAAGCTAACTTTATTACACTTGTCTAGTTAGCTTCACAAGTAAGCCACTTTCCATCCAAAACTAGCAACTAGTTTCATTTCTTCCATTTACAACATGTAAAACCATCTCAATTTCCTCTCTACTCTCTAAAGATGCCGTCCCATTTCTCACCACAAACCACCATCACTTGATCAAAATCAACCACAAAATCTCATGTTATTCATATACATGTTGATGCCCTTTTGAAGCCCTATTGATTGGTGCAAGTTATAACATCCAAGGAGGAGTATTCATGGTGTCTTGGGGCTGATTTTTCACAAGGTGTCTATGAAGAATGGTGGTCTTGAAGATGGTCTTGGTGCATCACAAGTTTCTCCATCAAAAACTATGTCCAAATCACAACCTACATCAACTTGGTGGTATAAAGATTGTCCTCCTCATCTTCTTGTTATTTTGATTATATAAACATGTATTTTATTTCCTATTGTATATGTATATGATGATTATATGATGATAAAAATGTTATGTGGGGATTTGTTGTTGATAAACATGATTAAAAAGGTTAAAAACTATAAAGAACAAGGTTAAAATCTTGGTTAAAAGTGATGGCTGTATAAAACAGTAAAGAAACAGGTCATGGGGTGATAAAATGATGAAGTAGAATCCATTTACAGTTAGCTATATGTCTTGTACACATGTGAGAGTTGGCCATGCAATGGAATCAAAATAATGAGTGAGATATGATCAAAACAAGTTTAGGGTATAAATCTGAGGTTACTGTTTTGGACGATTTTTAGAAAATATTTAGAAGATGATTCAACAGTAGCTATAGAAGAGTTAAATGTAGAACATATCATGTAGTTTATGTGATAAAAATTTGAGCTTCTATCTCCATATAGAACTCAAGATATGGCAGTTTTGGTGAAAGTGAAGATAAAAATCAGATTTTTGGAAATTAAAGAATAATACTATTATATAAGCACTCAAAATTTAATAGTATAAAATATAAATGAAAACCCACTAACTTATAAAACTTATTTATATAAATATGTAAAAGGGTAAATGAATGAATAACTTATATAAATGGTAGTGAAATAATACTTATAAGTTATAAAACTATAAACATGATTTTTACGACTTTTTCGGCTAATACCGTAAAAATTAACGTTTTTGTTAAATAAAACTTAGATGGTTGGACCCGTCTAATGACAACTTTATAAAACTTATATACTGATATATAGACATGTATAACAAGTAAAAACCGATAAAACCCGAACTATAAGAAATACGGACATTTACGAGCTAATCAAGCATATTGGACTAATAATTGGACTAAATAAGATAAAAACTTGTAAAAAGAACTTATTGGGCTTAACCCATTTAGGCCCAACTTGTAAAGTGTAGATACTGATAATATAAGTATAAAATGGATTAAAACAAGTTAAAGAACTTATATTAAGCTTATTGGACTTAAAACGTATGAATAGGTAAAACTAGTAAACTAGTATAAAAGTTATCGACATATAACACTAAAATGAGTAAACGAGAGTATGTAAACCCACTTGATCATCATATATATATAATCATCATATGTATACATAATTGTTATTTTTATAAAGTCATTGGACATGAGTCTAAGACGAGTATTATTTGTCTAGGTTTCCGTGATTGAAGCACGTACCGTACGCCCGAATTGCCGATAACCCGCCTTCCCATATCAACGTGAGTTCATAGCCTCGCACTCTTTTAAATGTTTTTATAAATGTTTTATAAACCCGCGAGGGAGATAACATGTTAGTTTTTATTAAATAGGACACCATTTGTCCCGATTGTTTGTTTATTGATTTTGGACCCGAATGATTGAATGACCCGATTGTATGACCCGATTGTATGATTAAAGGACCCGATAGATGAAATCAAATGGATTATTAAAGTTAGGTTATGTCACTAAAAGTCCCATTAGCATGAATTGTGAACTACCGGGAGTTGGTAGACGCTTATGCATTTAATAGTACTATTTGGGGACGATCACCCCAGTTCGCGCCTTGACGGTTGATCCCCGTCGTGCCACATTGATTGGTAAGCGAATTTATGTATGAGAAGATTTCCATAGAGTGACCTTTGTGACGACACGCTACTTTAGATGGGCAAAATTGGTATCAGGTTAGCTACCCGTTGTTGGTTTAGTAAGGTAACAATGTCATGCGGCTTATAATAATCCAAAATTAATGAAATACTAATAGACGCTCCGAATTTCGATGTATTTCCTGACTAGCAATACAGGGTCATACTATTGATATTATGTTTGTGTTTTGGTTTTCATAACCATATTCATATAACGGTTTTTATTCTATACAACGTCATAAGACGTATTGTATGATGTTTTTACGACATTGGCTCGTATAATAATTTTTAAGGCAAATGCCTATATTATGATTTTCGATAAGGATTTGTATAAAATGACTTTGGCTATTTTATGGCCTATTACAAAGATGTGTATAAAATGATTTTGGCTATTTTACGGCCTATTACAATGATTTGTACGAATTGATTTTTGGTACTAATTTTATACCAAAGTGATATTAATGGAATTTATTAAACTCTGTGAATTCACTCGGCGTTATCGCTGACCTTTTCTTTTAACATGTTTTATCTCAGGTACTTGAAGGTAATTCTCGGGAAGACGACAAGAATTCATGGCCCGCACTTAAACAATATTTTCCATTCAAATACTTTATAAAACTTTGTATGAAATAATATGACTTGGGACCGATGTAACTTTGATATTTATGAATGGAAATGATTTATTATTAAATGACGCGATTTTTATGCGTTGTCTATGATGTTAGTAATGTGCTATCCCGTAACACCAACTAGTCTTCCGCTGTACTGAGTTGTATAAATTTGGGGGTGTTACAGTTTGGTACCAGAGCTCTCGTTATAGAGAACGAAAGATTTTTTAAAACCAAGGTTTTGAATAAAACATTTCAAAATCTTTTAACTATAAACATTTTTCCAAAAATATCTAAAAATCTTTTGACTATAACGGTGCCGAAGAATTCCCGAGTTACCGACAAGGCCATACTGAGAAGTGTTATTTTAATATATATATAACTTGGATTATATATATATGATGTAATTTTGTTACATGATCGTTTGATGATTATTTCGATATTTATACGAGGTATTTATACGACGTAGATTGTCACAATGTACCCTAAATCCCCTAGTAAATTAATCGAAGCTATTCTCGTAGGAATTCTAGCTATCCTAGATCTAAACCAAGTTGTGGATATTTATGATCCCAACAAATGGTTGATATTCGTAGAAATATAGGTATTAGTGTTGATCCCAAACTTAGATCGATTAGCTTTGTGTATACGAGATTAGATCAAGTATAACACGTAGAGAAACCTTTGTTATATGCTTTGTGAATCTAAGTATTATGCGGAATTTAATACTTAAACAAGAACACAAGATGTAAAAAAAACTTTCACTTTGATTATCAATGTCGAACTTGCTTACAATGAAAGATGTTTACGAATGAAAACTTAATGAAAACTTGATATTAAACATTAACCTAAAGGTCTTCTTTTATAGACTAAGAAGCCTTGTACAATAAGCTACGTATCAACTATTATAGGTAAAGATGAACATAGAAAATACATTGTCGTTTCTATCCTTACTAGAAGTATTCTAGAACATAATAAACGTGTAGCTCACATCTTCCATCAGTGCTTGTCTTCAATCTGTCAACGCTTGACTTTAACTTGTCAACGCTTAAGCTGTCAGCGCTCACTTTGCTCTTGTCAACGCTTGAGTTGTTCTTGTCAGCGTTCAAGTGATCTGGCCTTAATTTATTCCCAACAATCCTCCCCTAAACTTGATATCCACTCTTATGATCAAGTTTCTGAATAAACATTAAGAACTTGGAGGAGTCTGACAAACCTTATCATATTGGTAATAAATAAATCTGATCAAATTCTTTGCCACGTCACTTGTGTAATCTATCTCCAACTGGGTGTCCTTCATCTTTTCCAAAACAGCCTTGGATATGAAATATTGAGCATCTACAAGTAAATACTCAGCAAACTTTGTAGAACTCAAATGGTATACACCAGCAGCTGAATATAATCTCCATTGAAGACCACTGAGATCATCTTCAAGATCCTTCCATATTTCAGGATCTTTCTCATTTGTCCCACACATTCTTTTGAATGTGGTCCAAAGTTTTATTCCATTAGCTGAAGTTGGTGCTTCAGCCTCATACTTGGTCTCTAGCAACCTCCAAAGGTCCACCAAGTCTTCTCTATCACAACTTGCAAATAAAGATATGAGAGTGGTAAAAGTGTGTACCTCCTTGCCATATCTTCCAATCTTCCAGAATCCACATTCATCTTCATCATAACTCACAATTGGATTCCTGGAATCTAGTGGTAACACATGCACCATATCTGAAGCTTCTAATGGGGAGAGCTTGAGGCTCTTTCTAATAACTGCTTCACTTGGATATAGTTGATTCATATCTTTTAGAAACTCAAGTGTAAATCCCTTCTTCACTGGTCTGGGAACTATCATAGCTTTCTTGATTTCCATCTCTTCTGCAAGTTGCTCCTTTCTTTCATCTGAAAGAAGTCTGAAAGTGTTTTCTTCCTGCACTTTCACCCAAATAGGATAAGCCCTATGTTCCAACTCATCAAATGTCAAAGCCTTCAACTTCTGATGTGTCCATCCAACTCCATGACATTTGAGCAACATAAAGTAGAGCTTCCTTCTATCCCTTTTCAACTCAGAGAGAATGTTGCTTTCCTTGTGCTTCAAAATCACCTTACAATCCTTCTGAACTCCAAGAAGAATTTCCAAACCCCATATCTGATCTGAAATGGTCAAGTCTGGATTATCCATACAGCTTTCTTCCCAAGAATTGTACATCTGAACCACCTCTAGCATATCAAAGTCAATCTGCAACTTTAAATCTCTCAACTTTTCCCTAGCAAGCTCATCACCATACTCAAGCCTTTCTGGTTCAACAATCATCACACTTGAGTCTGAGCTAGCTCCATCACTTTCCTCTTCAGAAGTCACAACAAATGGTGACTTTTCCTTTTCACCTTGTTCCATCATTTGCTCAGCCAATCTTCTATCAAATTCAACCTGAGCTGCATTCTTTGGAACAATTTCTTCTACCAACTTACCCTTACCCTTATCTGATGGTGCAATTGTTGGTAAGGTAGATGGTAATACCTGAGTAGGAACATCCTTGATGATAGATGATGACTGGAATACATCACCTCCATATACAGATCTGTCAACGCCCAAATTTCCTCTATCAGCGCCCAAAATACTTCTATCAGCGTCCAAACTTGTCTTGTCAACGCTCAAATATTTTCCCTCAGCGCCTTGTGTAACCTCTCTCAACATATCTGTAAATGATAAATTTAAATTGGTTGGAGAGATCAAGGACGTATCAAAACCTGTTTGTTCCTTCAAAGTAGTAAGAGCTTCAGCAACATCCAATGATTGACCATCTTGACTGCTCTTATCACTCAGATTTCTTTGCTCTTCCTCCCCTTTGGAAGACTCCTCCATACCTCCCTTTGCATGAGCACTCTCTAAAACAACAATCCTCTCCCTCAATTCCTTGAGTTCAAGGCCTTGGTTGCTGACAATTTGTACTAAGTCTGCATTCTGCTTTTGCAAGCTAATGCAGACAACCGTCAATTCCAAAAGAGTCATTGGTTCCAGTCTGCCCTCTTCTAAAATGGGGATTTGACCTCCCAAGTCAGGTTCATTGGGCATGGATGAGGACTTAATTATGGTGGGACTGCCTTGGCCAACTTCTAAGCCATAACCAATAGTCCCAGCCTCATCCAGGTCACCAGCCACACTTGTGGTGGTGATTCTCTCTGCTTCATGGCTAGGACCACCAGAGGAGAACACTCCAGCAGTCCTTTGGCGTTTAATCAACCTATAGTCAGGTGGTGTGGAAGATGGTGTGGAAGAATGGGTAGATGTGGGTTGGTTAAGGGGTGTTTGGGATTGTGATGGTTGGGTGTCAGCATTGGAAATAGGCACATCAACGCCCACATTAGATGTGTCAGTGCCAAAGGGATCTTGGTCAAGTTGCATTTGTTCAGGTGAGGGTAAAGGTTCAGGGATAGGTTCAAGTTGTGGTTGTGGGTCAATATGAGGTTGGGGGTCTGGTTAGGGTTGTGCTGCTGCAATAACAGCAAGCATGGCTGGGGTTAAAGGTAAATCCCTATGAGGTGGTGAATTCATCTTGGTAAAAATAGCTTTCTTTTGTTCAGGGATTGTATAAAAATCATTGTGATCCCTTGAACAATATCTTTGATCATCAAAAATCATTTGCAGAAAACGGGGATAAGCTAAAGTCATTTTTGTCCCCTTATTTTTACACATTCCTTCAAAAATCATTTTAGACCAGTTATATTTTTGCCCTGTTGCAATACACACAATAGCAGTTGCAATGGATCTATTGATCTCATTGTGTGCAGTACATTTGGGACTCAAACATTGAAGGAGAATGTGAATGAGGTACTTCCAGGCTGGGGGAAATTCCAGCTTATGGTACTTATTAAGAGTACCTTCATCAGGAATAGGGTATCCCAAAGCCCTAAGCCCTTGTTCTATTTCAGTTATGGGAAGAATGGTTATACCATCAGCATCATCAAGATGCAAGGCCTGGCGTACCAAGGCCTCAGTAACCACCCAAGATCTCCCATGAACAATAGAAGTTAATGTGGTCACTCCATTAACTGTTGAGGAACTGACAGTGTTCCAAAACTGTTTAATGTGTGTGACTGGAATGAGTGGTGCATGAGAAAGAGCATACCTTAATGGGGATGCGTTCAAATACGCCACCATTTGTGTGTATTGAGGGAACAAAGTATTATCAGCAACAAGATAAGCAATCATGTTGTGTTGAGACTTGAACCCCAAATCCAATTCTGCTGAGTTAAATCTTGGTGCCATTGATGAAAGCTGTTAATTTGAAGTGTAGAAGATGAAGGTTGATAAGAGAAAAGTGTTAGACAAGAATTATAGATACCCTGTTTAAAAATAGGAGCCAAATTTATAGGAGTGGATGAATGCATGTGATTGGCCCAAAAATAGGCAAAGATTTTCAAAAACTAATCATGAAAATATTGAAAAAGTTATAAGTTATCTCATGCATTTAATGAAAGTAAAAACTCCTAAAATTACGGCTTGAAAATATGTCAAAAAGTAACAACTGGGTAGGTCCCATTTAGTGTCAACGGTCAAATATAACCTATCAACGCCCAACGGCTATAATCTTGTCAACGTTCGCCTAAAGCCATGTCAGCGTCCAATTTGGTCACAACAACGCTTGGAAAAATCTTGTCAGCGTCCAAGAAATAAAACTGTTTTAAAAAGTGAAAAATGACCCTAACAAGTAATTTATCCTAGAGAAGATAACCAAAAGCTGATAATTATCATAGGGCGGCAAGCACTGTCCAGTTATGCACACTTGCATAAGCAAGATAGACATAACAGTCCTCTAGTGTCCCTTGCTAACCAAAATTCTTAACAACCAAGTTACCTCATAAAATCCTTGTTACTCCCAGGTAAATCCCATATGAAAACCATTCCCAAGTCTCCCAACAGACCACAACCAATTCTAGGCCAAAAATGTCTTGGCAGCATGCAAAGTTGATATACTATGCATGCTACAGTGCCTCATGGTTTAGTAAACCTAACCCATACTCACCTGTGGACACAATCTAGAATTGTGATAAGAGTATCATATGGATACCCAAAAATCCTAAAGGTTCCTAAAACCTCCCCTTAAACAAAGATACACAGAGTTTGCTAAAAATATGCATGAACATAAAAAATTTATGTCAAGATAGGAATGAAACATTCCAACCATCATCCATAAACAAAAACATGTCCAAATGCTTCTCCTTTGATCCATAAGCAACTCTGTATCCAATGGTATACTGCTAACACCATCTGCACATTTAGATTGAAAACCACAAAACTAACATTGTTGCTGACAACGCCCCGATAACACATAACAGCGTTGAAGGAAGCTTTGTCAGCGTTAGACAATCATATTGCTGACAACGTTGCAACAACACTTATCAGTGTTGAAACAACCTTTGTCAGTGTTATAAAAATATAGTGGAAAATCTAAATTATCAATAAGACCAATAATAATAATGCATCATCCTGTACATACTTTTACAAAAAGAATCCAAAACACATATTAAGTGAGATTAACCATTCCAATACTTGTTACCAAGTATTGAAATCTTCCAGTATCAAAAGGTTTAGTTAATAAATCTGACACATTTTCCTCAGTGTCAACCCTATCTGGTTGTATTAAACCTTTCTCAAAGCAATCTCTTATAAAATGGTGTCTAATTTCTATGTGTTTAGTTTTAGAATGATGCACAGGATTCTTAATGATGCATAAAGTACTATTATTGTCAACAAATATCTTAGTATGCATGAAATTATACCCATAATCCAACAGCTGGTTCTGAATCCACAACACTTGACCACAACATGCTGCTGTAGCCACATATTCTGCTTCAGTTGTAGAGTTAGCCACCACTGTTTGTTTCTTGCATTGCCAAGATATTAATCTGCTCCCAAGAAATTGACATCCACCAGTTGTGGATTTCCTATCAAACTTGTCACCACCATAATCACTATCTGAATATGCAATCAGCTCCAATGGTGAATCCGTTGGGTACCACAAACCAAGAGTAGGAAAACATCTTAGGTACCTAAAGATCCTCTTCACAACATAAAGGTGACATTCTTTGGGAGTCACTTGATGGCGTGCACATGCACACACAACAAACATGATATCAGGTCTGGAAGCAGTAAGATACATCAAGGATCCAATCATAGATCTATAATGCCTGACATCAACATCTTTCCCATCTCCAATCTTTCCCCAAGGGTGTTCCCTATCCATAGGAGTAGAAGCCCTCTTTTCATGTGGAGAAAAGCCAAACTTCTTCAAGATTTCAGCAACATATTTGTCTTGGAAGATGAAGATACCATCTTCTTTCTGCTGAACTTGTAAACCAAGAAAGAAGTTCATCTCCCCCATAGCACTCATCTTGAATTTGTCTGTCATGAGCTTGGAGAAATCCTCACTCATCTTTGGATCAGTAGACCCAAAAATGATATCATCAACATAGACCTGCACAAGCAACACATCTTTGCCTTTCTTCTTTGTAAATAGTGTCTGATCTATGGTGCCCCTCTTGAATCCATTATCCACTAAGTAGGTGGACAAAGTACCATACCATGCTCTAGGGGCTTGATGAAGGCCACACATAGCCTTTTTGACTCTATACACTTTATCTGGATGCTCAGGATCCTCAAAACCAGGAGGTTGCATGACATAAACTTCCTCAACTATGGTGCCATACAAGAATGCACTCTTTACATCCATTTGATAGACTGTAAAGCCCATGCAAGATGCATAGGCTAGAAAAATCCTAATAGCTTCAATCCTTGCAACTGGTGCAAAGACTTCTTCATAGTCTATCCCCTCCTCTTGTGTATAACCTTGAGCCACTAACCTTGCCTTGTTTCTGACCACAATACCTCTTTCATCTCTTTTGTTCCTGAGAACCCATCTTGTCCCAATTGGTCTAACATATCTAGGACAATCAACCAGCTCCCAAACATCTTGAATAGCAAATTGGTGAAGCTCATCCTGCATTGCTTCCACCCAACTTGGTTCTTTGAGAGCATCAAATATCTTCTTGGGTTCTTCTTGTGACAGAAAACATGCAAACAAACATGCTTGCACAAGAGGGGTATCAACCTTCTTGTGTATATTGGCAATAAATCCACCAAGACTTTGATGGGATCTTCTTGTCTGAACTGGAGTCATAACATCACCAATGATCTGAGATGGGGGGTGATTCTTCATTGTGGAAGTGAGAACTCCTCCTTCAAAAAGTCTGGTGTCCTCAACTTCACGCTCCATGTTGCCAATATCTTCTTCATCAGACTCTCTTTGATCAACAGGGATCTCTTCATAAACTCTGGAAGGTCCTCCTTGTTCAAAAGTGGAAGAGAAAAGATGTGCAAAGGTGTTGTCAATGTCTGAACCTTATTTGTCAGCGCTTGGGCTAACAACGCTTGAACTGTTGTTGTCAACGTCTGAGCCATCAACGTCTGAATTGGTCTTGTCAGCGCTTGATTTGCCTTTGTCAGCGCCTGAAGAACCATGCATGTTTGTATCTGGTGGTATTTGGAAACCACCATTATCTTGTCCAGCAGCAGCAGCAGCAAAAGCATCAGTCCAAATGGGAATTGTGACATATTCAAATGTAGGAGATGCCTTTTCTGCTTGTGATCCAACCCTTTCATCAACCTGTGTACCTGAAACATGAACAACTTGTTCCTCCACAACATTTGAAGTTACCTTCACAATGTCTGGATTAGTGACAGGCATATAATTTAAAGTTCTAGATAAGGGTTCCAAATCAAACAACCAATTAGGACCACTTTCAGGATCACTAGGTTTATTCTCTAAGAACCTAACATGTACTCTTTCAACAATACGTTTGTCCTCCTTAAGATAAACCCTATAACCCTTGCTCTGCACTGAATACCCTATGAAGTAACCTTCATCACCTTTTGCACTAAATTTTCCTAAGGCATCACTAGTGTCTAAGACTACTACATGACATCCAAAAGGTCTGAGAAAACCAATATTAGGTTTTCTTCCCCAAAGTAACTCATAAGGTGTCTTGTTCTGAATTTTGTTAACCAATGCTCTATTTTGCACATAGCATGCTGTATTAACAGCCTCAGCCCAAAAGGCTATGGGAAAGTGAGCATCAGCAAACATTGTTCTGGCTGCTTCAATTAGGGTTCTATTCTTCCTTTCAGCAACCCCATTTTGTTGTGGGGTTCTAGCAATACTAAACTGCCTAGTAATTCCCTTCCTGGCACAAAAATCATCTAGCTTCTTGTTCCTAAATTCTCCACCGTTATCACTCCTAAGCATCTTAACCTCATTGCCAAACCTTTTCTCAATTTGAGTGATAAATTCAATAAGAACATCAGCTGTGTCACTCTTCATAGCTAGAAAGAATGTCCTAGTAAACCTAGAAAAGTCATCAGTGACAACAAAACAATATGACTTGCCATTCAAACTTTCTATATTTGTTGGACCAAAGAGGTCCATGTGAAGCATATGAAGAGGTCTGGAACTAGTATGCGCCTGCTTGGACTTGAATGAGACCTTGTGCTGCTTGTCTTTAAGACATGCAACACAAGAGTGGTCATTGTGGAAGGCCTTCTCAGGCAAACCATCAACTAAACCAAGCCTCACAAGTCTATTTATATTTTTAAAATTTATGTGCCCTAGTCTCCTGTGCCACAAATTACTTTCATCTACTGAGGCCTTAGCATAAAAACAAGACATATTTGCATTCACTTTAATCCCATTTAAATTCACATTGTATATGTCCTTATGCCTAGGTGTTCTATACTCAATATACTTCTCATCAGGGATCTTAAAATCCTTGCTTAACACCAAACACTCAGTATCAGTGAAAAGAACCTTATTTTTGTTATCACACACTTGTGATACACTAAACAGATTATAGTCCAGTTCTTTTACCAGGAAGACATTCTCAAAACGTAGATTATTGGTGAGAAGGGTTCCTTTGCCTGTGATGGTGCCGTAGCCCCCTCCAAAGTATACCTTATCACCATCTTTAATAGGAGAGAAGTTCGTCAGATAGTCTTCCTTTCCTGTCATGTGCCTTGAGCATCCACTATCCCAATATCCATAATCATTGATCTGCTTTTGAATGCCCTGCACATAAAGAAAACAATTTAGTTTTCTTTGGGAACCCAAGTCTCAGAAGACTTGGATTCATCTGGTTGTTCAATAATAACAGACTTAGTTCTCACAACAACCCCATTCTCATCCCTTTTAGGATGAAATACCCAGTTAACCCCAATTGGTTTTGTAATGACTTTTGAAATATAATTAAACCTGTTGCAAGTCATTGAAATTCCATTATTATTAGGGTTTTGATCTTTCTTGGGTCTCCATGTTAAGCTTGAAGAAGCTTTAGACCCCTTACCTTGTGGCTGCAAAAACTTAGGTCTGGACACGTTTCTGTCAGCGTTGGATTTTGTCCTGTCAACGCTGAAATTACCCTAGTCAGTGTTGAACCTAGGGTTTGCTACAGGAACCCATTGCCTATTTGACCAGGTATTTGTCTTTTGAAAAGGTCTTTGTCCATAAGTGTTAGACCTTCTAGTGAAGAAT
Organism: Glebionis coronaria; assembly: GCA_025667525.1. NCBI lineage: Eukaryota > Viridiplantae > Streptophyta > Magnoliopsida > Asterales > Asteraceae > Glebionis > Glebionis coronaria. Next base: position 46,235,743 of record CM046875.1, read on the forward strand.
GGAGCTGGTCTAATCACTTGTGGACTTTGCTGCACACAAGGTCTGGGTCTGACAACGTTTGACTTCCTAACAACGTTGACTTTCTTCTTATCAGCGCTGAAATTGTTCCTATCAGCGCTGGCTTTGGGAGCGTTGACACACTTGTATGCCAAATGTGAAAAGCTACCACAAGTATAACAGGCTTTCTTAGACACATTCTTAGGTCTAGAAGCAAAGAAACCTGTTCCATGTTTGTTAACCTGGCTCTTGGGTGACCTATTATTTCTATACATCTCTACATATTTAATGGTAGGTCTTCTAACAGTGTTGGAGCCTAGGTCAACAGCTTCACCAGTAACTGGGTGAGTAACCTTAATGGGTGGGGATTCATTGGGACTTTCACACAGCAAACCTCCCTTAACAAATAAAGTAGGGTTAGCTTTCTTCCACTCATTTAGGTCAGTCAGTTTTTGTTGATACTCTTCTACTGGGGTGACAACTCTTGGTGGAGGAATGAATTCCTCTTCTTGGCATTCTGGTATACCAGTCCAAGATAAATCCTTTCTAAGGACACCATAGAAGTCACCAGCTGGTGGTGGAACCAGAGAGTAATCATTCTCATTCATCCCAAGCCCAGTCATATCCTTAGGATCTCTTTGTTTAGCTACACAGTCACCTAGGGCTTGGGTGGCTCTATCAAATCTTTGAATCTTGAGGTCAACATTATCTTTATTCTTAATGGCCTCATCTAACTTAGCCTGTAGGTCTTTATTGACCTTTGACATGATATTTCTAATGTCCATACTACCCTCTAGCTCATGTTTTAAGATATTTATCTTATCTTTTAAATCAAATTCCATTTTCTTGTATTCAGAAACAGTTTTCTCAGTTTCAGTAAGAGCTAGTTGGTAATTCGATAATTTACACCTTTCAGTGCTCATATCCTCTTTTAGTTTTAACACTTCTTTGTTAAGTCTGTCAGTGTTTAACCTACAACCTTTGCTACAAAAAGCATCATCATATACCTCATTATCAGATGAAGAGGAGGAGTGTGCCATGAGAGCATATTCAACATGCTCTTCTTCTTTAATATCAGCAATCAAAGCTTTGTCCTCTTCAGCATCCTTAGCCAGATAGCTCCAATCCCATCCAGTACCATCAATTCCTTGAACTGCAACCATGGCTTTGGAGTCTTGAGCTTTAACAACCTGACTTGAGGGTTTACCTGCATCAGATCTTCTAGGAGATCTGCATTCCCTCATGAAGTGCCCCATGCGATGACAGTTGTAGCACTCAACTTTGGATTTATCAAATCCAGCAGTGTCTTTAGCATTGAAGGTCATCTTCTTCTTGAACCTTCTATTCTACCTATTTGCTCTTATAATAGCAAGAGCCATATTCCATTTGATGTCCATCTCTTCCAAGTGTTCATCACTTATCTGCTCAAGGTCCTCATATGTAATCACTAAACCATTGGGCAAAGAAGCAATGTAAGCACAAACAGTATCCAAATCCAAACCAGCAGGTTTAACTCTTGGGGAGTCATTTATGAATGTGTCAGCGTCTGAAAAGGAGACGTTGACAGGACTTGTCCCAGCGCTGACAAATGATGATCCAGTAACTGGATGCATAAAAGAGTCCTTCTGATTGAATTGACCTTCACTATGAGAGAAGAAGGCCATGTTGCTAGTGCTAGCTTTGCTTGAAAGAGTTTCATCTTCCAACAGTCTTAGTTTGTTGTAGATGTCATCAAACGAAGAGCTCTTGTGAGTATTATTGGCAAGAATAGATCTTGCCTCAATCTTCCATGTCTCACCAAGACTTTTCAGAAAAGTATCATTGGTGTCAATATCACCAACTTGTGTCCCCATGAAGGACAATTTGCTTGTGATGTCAAGCAATCTGCTTCTCACACTGCTCAGTTTCTCATTGGGCTGAGCTTTGAAGACAGCATAATCATGTAGAAGTTGCTTTTTCTTTTCTTCCTTTGTTTCTGCATTACCACCATATGCAACTTCAATTGCTTCCCAAAGATCCTTAGCAGATTCATAGCTTCTATATTTGTGCTGATTTTCTTATCCCAAAGAGACTTTCAGAATATTTAGGGCTTTCATGTCAGCCCTTTTCTTTGCAATATCTTCAGCACTTACAGCTCTACCATCTCCAGGTTTTTCTTTCTTATCTTCATTAGGACATCCTTCAACAGCTGTTCTTGTCGCAATGGCATTCTGAATCTTTTGAGCCTTATTGAATGAGTTTTCATATTCAATAATGTCCCAGAGTGTGTAGTCAAAGATCCCCAGATATTGTTCAAAGTTGAACCTCCATAAGTCAAAGTTGGTTGCATCAAGCATGGGAATCTTGATGTTTGGTAAGGATGAGGAGGAGGAGGTTATTGCTTCAGACATGATGTTTTTAGGGTTTTGAGAAAATTAGGGTTTTGGTGTTCGTATATCGTTCTGGTGTTCTTCAAAGATCAAAAGTTCCTCAACAAGCTCTGATACCACTTGTTGATCCCAAACTTAGATCGATTAGCTTTGTGTATACGAGATTAGATCAAGTATAACACGTAGAGAAACCTTTGTTATATGCTTTGTGAATCTAAGTATTATGCGGAATTTAATACTTAAACAAGAACACAAGATGTAAACAAAACTTTCACTTTGATTATCAATGTCGAACTTACCTACAATGAAAGATGTTTACGAATGAAAACTTAATGAAAACTTGATATTAAACATTAACCTAAAGGTCTTCTTTTATAGACTAAGAAGCCTTGTACAATAAGCTACGTATCAACTATTCTAGGTAAAGATAAACATAGAAAATACATTGTCGTTTCTATCCTTACTAGAAGTATTCTAGAACATAATAAACGTGTAGCTCACATCTTCCATCAGTGCTTGTCTTCAATCTGTCAACGCTTGACTTTAACTTGTCAACGCTTAAGCTGTCAGCGCTCACTTTGCTCTTGTCAACGCTTGAGTTGTTCTTGTCAGCGTTCAAGTGATCTGGCCTTAATTTATTCCCAACAATTAGTTGATGGTGATATTGAAAAAGAATTGGCGAGATTAAATATGATATCGATGTCATGTCGACCTTTCCTTATAGAGTGGAGTTTGACAAAACATTATCACCTGGAAAGATGTCATCTGATTCGTTGTCATCCAATTCTTAAATTTGAAATCGAAAGGGTGAATGTTGCACTTGAGGCTGTCAATGGAATCATTACCCAAAAGCCTCATGGCACTAGTACCTTTCCGAGAAGTCTAGTTGAATGATCAAGTCATTTCATACTAGTGACTCATTTGATAATTGTTGTTTTAAGAGCTATAGGATTGGAATTAAGTGTTGATTCATATTGAGATTGTATTGCCTTTACAAGGCTGAAGAATAAGGTTGTAAGTATTGGAATATGAGGTATGATATTGAATTGATATAAAATTGGTTGAAACTTGAATAAAATAAAATTTAACTTGTATGGAATATGAGATTGTTAAGAGTAAGTCGTTAAGTTTTGTGATTGAATTATAAGGTTTTAAATGATTGTTGATTCGTGTTAAGGGTTGTTCCTAGGCCATTGTCCACTAACGAAGATGCCCAGTGTCCAAGAAATAAATTGAAGAAATCTTCTTCTGAATTGAGACCGATGGATCTTCTGGGACATGTGGAACACCTAATGACTCTTGTAGATTAGTATTCATTGTGGTATCTTTTAAAAACAATCCCTAACTTAACTGAGATATCAGTTGGTAGGATGAGTTCTGAGAATTGTATGACATAGTGACACGTAATGTGTTACGATACAATTTTGACTTGTTTGTGATTAATGAAAAGACTACCTTTGATTGCTAAAATCTACATGTATCGATGTTATCTATCCTTTATTGCTTCATCCTAATGTTCGCATTAGTGATGCAACCATTGAAAAAGTACTCATCTTGAATTGAGTTACGTTGTGGATTATTCTTTTTGAGTGCCATCGAGATCATGAACCTCATGATTATTTGGCTAAGCTCATTTCCTATCATATTGTAGTTAATTCTTGGTAAACAAGCTTTCATCACTCTTTTGCAGATCATTCATTGTTTTTATAAGATAAAACAGTATCATTTGAGGAAATTGAATTTTCATCACTATAAAGATTATTCAAAGTAAGATTTATAAGTGATTGTTATCGAAATGAGATTGTTTATAAAGTACCTTGGAAAACCTAACTGTTTTCATAACAAAGAAAATCTTTGTAAATTTATTCTTGATTCTTATTTAAGAAAAAAGCATGAAAATGTTTTTATTATAAACATGATGATAAAATTTTGACGAACTGAGTATTGCATCGTTAATCTTGAAATTGTATATAGTTGCGCGCCTACATACAATTTAGAATGGACCATGCAAGACTGACTAGTAGTCACCATAAAACTAATGAATAAACACTACATTTTCTTTGAGGATTGTGAAAGATTAAATTTTAATGAGATCTGCAAGAAGTGAAAAATAAGGACATAATGTTAGAGACATCTACATATGTGCCTGTAGCATCTATTCTTCTGAGTCGAATTTACTCATCTGTGGAAATTGTCTTATTTGACAATTGACAATTCTTTCTTGTCCAATTCTCCCGTAGTGAGATTCTTAGGAAAAGTATCTGATTACCAAGTGTTGATACCCGACTGGATGTATTGACGTTCTTATCATTTCTTTTGATTTGATTTCATTTGAATGACCTGGGTAACGATCCGAGGAGCTTTCGAATGCGTACTCAAATTATGAAAACATGGGATATATTCATATTCGATAAATGTTTTCGTCTGTATCTGATTTGAAATTCTCTCGCATAGATTATGCGTTGACCTTACTCTTTTAATAGTAGTTGTGTGTCCTGATATCCTTGAATCTGTGAAGGATTATGAGTTATTGTTAGTCTTTTGAGAAGTTCACATCTTATCGACGGCAATGAAACTGAAAAGTTGATAGTGCCAGTAGAATGGATTGATTGATTACGACATGACGACATTGTCTTAATTGATGGGAACTCGAGTAGAATTCCCCTAAATGATAAGTTGTTGATTATCAAAAGTGATCTAAATAATTCTTGATGGATGACTATATCCTGTATTAAGACTTGAAAAATTACCGTGAATGGTTGTGAACTAGTCATAGATATTATAATCTAGAAAGAACCTAATATGAATTTATTAAAAAGACGTTTTTGTTATCTGAAACTTTAGGAGGTATTTATTGGTGAATTACCTAGACTTTTGCCATTAAGGCAAGTTAAAATTGATATTGATTATATTTCCGGTGCTGCACTTGTGGCTTGTGCACTGTACGTCAGCACCATCTGAATTTAAGGAATTACCGTACATCTGAGAGAGTTGTCGGAGAAAGATTTTATTATACCAAGCCTGTCATCCTTAAGAGCTATGGTGTTATCATTCCTTATATTTATAGATTACTGTGAACTGAGTAAATTGACAATCGAAAGCGATATCCATAACTCGAAATGGAAGATTTGTTCGATCATTTACAAGGTTCTAGCAATTTGATCCATGGCATGGTTATCGTCAACTTCGCATCTGCGAAAAAGATTATGTATTCCAATCACTACATCCGGTACTTGTAATGAACATTATGAGTTTCATGTGATGTCTTTTGGATTGATCAATGCACATGTAGCATTCATAAATTTGGTGAATCACGTGTGTAGGCTGTAATTTGATAAATTCATGCGTGTGATCATTAAGAACTATTTGTTTGTTTATAAGAATAAGAATGAGTTAATAATTATTTATAGATTGCCCTGAATTGGCCGAACAATGAAAACATGTACCTTAAATATTTAACATAAGACTTAAGACTTAATTCTTTACATGATTTAACCGTGTGATTAATAGATAATGGAAGCTATATTGACTTTTCAAAGATTAGAACCATTAACGCTTAGGGATTAAAAAACTTAATCCTTTACATAAAATGACCGTTGGATTAATAATGGTAAGATGTATGCATATGGACTCTTCAAAAATTAAGAGCCCTTTTAAGACTTTGGATTTTACCAAAAAGAAATGGAAATATGTTTTGACAAATGTTTTAACAAAGGATTTTAAAGGGATTACTCCCTTATACACTAAACATTTAACTAAACTTCTGTTTAGGGGTAAATGTTTGTGTATACCTCAAGATAACTTAAGAAGGATTGAGTTAAAACATTTAAACCAAAACTTGAAATTTGAACGATAATTTACGCTTTTCAAACTAAGAAAATTTTGACCACAGTATAACCAAAGATTTTTTTCGAACATTTACGTATCTTATTAGTTATTTTAATTATTTTCGATAAATCAACAAAAATCTTGTTAATTAAATTCAAATTTATTTTGAACATTTTATATAATTGGTCGAACTAAGAAATTTAAAATTTTTACGTTTACGTTTCATAAATAATAACTAATTATTATTTAATTACTTGTAATAATTATCGACGCTTTAGACGACGGATTTAGTAAAACGGATAAAAATGATAGATGAGACGAAACCAAAACTTAGAAAATATGAAGAAAGAAATTTTGAATAAATACGGTTATAATATTTATTTCATCAGGAAGGTGAACGTAATTACTGACGCATAATATAGAAAGAATATCTGAGTGAATTGTGGACATGATAATTATATCATCATGAGAAATGAATATAGATACCGACACATTATGTATAAAAGATAAAGAACCAATTAGGACATGTTCTTTAATAATGAAGGTGCAAAATAAATTGCCGAACAATTTAAAATATAGCCGATGCTTATAAAAAGGATAATATAGATAATAAAAAGGTTTCACGGCTAGTGTGAACCATTAGAGTTGAGAAGCCGATAGCGTTAAATGTTTTAAAGACCACATGTGATTGTCTAAATATGGAGGATTGTGAGATATAGTTATGTTGGAATTTGTAAGTATAAGTATTCTATTTATGTCATTTACGACTAAAAATATCTTTGTCTGAAGAGTTGTACTGATGATAAATTATGAAGGCAGATATCGCCTCATACATTAGCAAACGTCTACCTATTGCAAAGGTCATCATCTGAATTTGATTCGATTTGGGTCATCGTCGACAGACTGACCAAATCTGCTAATATCATTCCCGTTAATGATAAATGCAAAAGAGTTATGTAAACATAGCATGCCTGTATCGATCATCTATATCAAGATCCTCGCTTCGCATCGAATTTCTAGAGATTTGCTCAGAAATCATTGAGAACGAACCTTGATGAGAGTACTAGGTACCACCCCAAATCGAAGGGACGAGGTAAACTAACGATACAAAGTAATATAAGTGCTGTTTTATGTTTGAATGATTGTCCTTTGGTAATAGACCGTATAATCATTTTTCTTTGGAGGGATCATCATTGATAACTATCGTATTAGGATCGAGATCGAATCTTGTTAAGATTTAGAAATTAGAGCATCTGTAAGCAGGAGTTGAGATAAAGACACCTGACATACACCCACTGTGAGTTGGACATGTCTTTTAGGTTTAAGGTTTCCTATGATGGCGAACCTAACCTTACAAATACCCGACCCGCGAGATCTGAAATGATTGTTGAAATTAGGATTTGATTATTGACTGCCGGTAGTGGGCAAGAGGTTATGTGAATGTGAAATGTAGATCTTGAAGTGCCAAATGGGTAGCGAAGTTATGCAACAATTTTTAACCTTGGAAAAAAAATGATGAATTCATGATCTGACAAATCATGGGATATAAGTCCCCGTTGTTTGGGACCATTGAGATGATGTAAAAGTTGAGATTAAAAGGCATATAAGCTGGATCTACCCTAGAACTTCAAAGAACTGCGTGAATTATGTTTCGTAAATCGAACTTGATGGAATATCCATCAAGTGAAAATCTGATTGTTCTTAGTAAAGCTTAGATCGGCGAAAAGTTGCATTCATCCAAAACCCGTGAACATCATGGATAGAGAAAGTAAGTCAACATTTAGCCTGATCTTATTTCCGTAGTTATATTTGATGAAACTCGCGTATTATAATTGATTACACTTGTGAGAAAAGACCAAGTGTGGAGGAAATACCCACATGGCTTTAACTCTATAAGAAGCGAGTAGTAAGGTAAGATGATCTTTGAGGACAAAGATCCTGTTTAGGGGTAAATGCTGTGACAATCCGTTAATTTATGATCAATATTTTATTCTCAATATTAATTTGAAAATATTATTTTATGAACTCACTTATTTTTGGGAAGAAATTTGAATTTACGTCTTGGAGTATCATCGACTACGTCTAAACCGGAGGATTCAACGTTACGTGCTTAAGTTTACATACACCGTCTTTGGAGACAGTCCGACATTTCAGAAAATAAATTTTTCGCGAATATTATTTTGAGATTTTAAATTTGTGTTGGTTCATAAACTCACAAATTTACGAGAAGAGATTTGGATTTACGATTATAATTTAACGTCCTTTACGACTAAACCGGAAACCTTAGGATTACGTATTTACGTTTTTGAACTCCGTTTTTGATGATACAATTTTTATTGGATTCGTTTTGTGACGTTGATTTATAATTTATAAAAATGTTTTTTGTAAAACGACCCGAGGGCACGCAAATCAAGGAGACTAGAATCGAGGAATACCCGTAAACTAGTGAGATGGGACAAAATACATTGTCCCACCCCACTAGCACACATGGGGCGGCCAAAAACTCACCAACACCCTTAGGTGTCAAGCCTTAAGCTAACTTTATTACACTTGTCTAGTTAGCTTCACAAGTAAGCCACTTTCCATCCAAAACTAGCAACTAGTTTCATTTCTTCCATTTACAACATGCAAAACCATCTCAATTTCCTCTCTACTCTCTAAAGATGCCGTCCCATTTCTCACCACAAACCACCATCACTTGATCAAAATCAACCACAAAATCTCATGTTATTCATATACATGTTGATGCCCTTTTGAAGCCCTATTGATTGGTGCAAGTTATAACATCCAAGGAGGAGTATTCATGGTGTCTTGGGGCTGATTTTCCACAAGGTGTCTATGAAGAATGGTGGTCTTGAAGATGGTCTTGGTGCATCACAAGTTTCTCCATCAAAAACCATGTCCAAATCACAACCTACATCAACTTGGTGGTATAAAGATTGTCCTCCTCATCTTCTTGTTATTTTGATTATGTAAACATGTATTTTATTTCCTATTGTATATGTATATGATGATTATATGATGATAAAAATGTTATGTGGGGATTTGTTGTTGATAAACATGATTAAAAAGGTGAAAAACTATCAAGAACAAGGTTAAAATCTTGGTTAAAAGTGATGGCTGTATAAAATAGTAAATAAACAGCTCATGGGCTGATAAAATGATGAAGTAGAATCCATTTACAGTTAGTTATATGTCTTGTACACATGTGAGAGTTGGCCATGCAATGGAATCAAAATAATGAGTGAGATATGATCAAAACAAGTTTAGGGTATAAATCTGAGGTTACTGTTTTGAACGATTTTTAGAAAATATTTAGAAGATGATTCAACAGTAGCTATAGAAGAGTTAAATGTAGCACATATCATGTAGTTTATGTGATAAAAATTTGAGCTTCTATCTCCATATAGAACTCAAGATATGGCAGTTTTGGTGAAAGTGAAGATAAAAATCAGATTTTTGGAAATTAAAGAATAATACTATTATATAAGCACTCAAAATTTAATAGTATAAAATATAAATGAAAGCCCACTAACTTATAAAACTTATTTATATAAATATGTAAAAGGGTAAATGAATGAATAACTTATATAAATGGTAGTGAAATAATACTTATAAGTTATAAAACTATAAACATGATTTTTACGACTTTTTCGGCTAATACCGTAAAAATTAACGTTTTTGTTAAATAAAACTTAGATGGTTGGACCCGTCTAATGAAAACTTTATAAAACTTATATACTGATATATAGACATGTATAACAAGTAAAAACCGATAAAACCCGAACTATAAGAAATACGGACATTTACGAGCTAATCAAGCATATTGGACTAATAATTGGACTAAATAAGATAAAAACTTGTAAAAAGAACTTATTGGGATTAACCCATTTAGGCCCAACTTGTAAAGTGTAGATACTGATAATATTAGTATAAAATGGATTAAAACAAGTTAAAGAACTTATATTAAGCTTATTGGACTTAAAACGTATGAATAGGTAAAACTAGTAAACTAGTATAAAAGTTATCGACATATAACACTAAAATGAGTAAACGAGAGTATGTAAACCCACTTGATCATCATATATATATAATCATCATATGTATACATAATTGTTATTTTTATAAAGTCATTGGACATGAGTCTAAGACGAGTATTATTTGTCTAGGTTTCCGTGATTGAAGCACGTACCGTACGCCCGAATTGCCGATAACCCGCCTTCCCATATCAACGTGAGTTCATAGCCTCGCACTCTTTTAAATGTTTTTATAAATGTTTTATAAACCCGTGAGGGAGATAACATGTTAGTTTTTATTAAATAGGATACCATTTGTCCCGATTGTTTGTTTATTGATTTTGGACCCGAATGATTGAATAACCCGATTGTATGACCCGATGAATGATTAAAGGACCCGATAGATGAAATCAAATGGATTATTAAAGTTAGGTTATGTCACTAAAAGTCCCATTAGCATGAATTGTGAACTACCGGGAGTTGGTAGACGCTTATGCATTTAATAGTACTAGTTGGGGACGATCACCCCAGTTCGCGCCTTGACGGTTGATCCCCGTCGTGCCACATTGATTGGTAAGCGAATTTATGTATGAGAAGATTTCCATAGCGTGACCTTTGTGACGACACGCTACTTTAGATGGGCAAAATTGGTATCGGGTTAGCTGCCCGTTGTTGGTTTAGTAAGGTAACAATGTCATGTGGCTTATAATAATCCAAAATTAACGAAATACTAATAGACGCTCCGAATTTCGATGTATTGCCTGACTAGCAATACAGGGTCATACTATTGATATTATGTTTGTGTTTTGGTTTTCATAACCATATTCATATAACGGTTTTTATTCTATACAACGTCATAAGACGTATTGTATGATGTTTTTACGACATTGGCTCGTATAATAATTTTTAAGGCAAATGCCTATATTATGATTTTCGATAAGGATTTGTATAAAATGACTTTGGCTATTTTATGGCCTATTACAAAGATGTGTATAAAATGACTTTGGCTATTTTACGGCCTATTACAATGATTTGTACGAATTGATTTTTGGTACTAATTTTATACCAAAGTTATATTAATGGAATTTATTAAACTCTATGAATTCACTCGGCGTTATCGCTGACCTTTTCTTTTAACATGTTTTATCTCAGGTACTTGAAGGTAATTCTCGGGAAGACGACAAGAATTCATGGCCCGCACTTAAACAATATTTTCCATTCAAATACTTTATAAAACTTTGTATGAAATAATATGACTTGGGACCGATGTAACTTTGATATTTATGAATGGAAATGATTTATTATTAAACGACACAATTTTTATACGTTGTCTATGATGTGAGTAATGTGCTATCCCGTAACACCAACTAGTCTTCCGTTGTACTGAGTTGTATAAATTTGGGTGTGTTACAGTTTCTTTGGTGCCAAATATGTTAAAAAGCATAACAAAGCTTCAGGCGTACCTCCTAAGGACAAAAAGGTATGAATCAACCCTCGGTATATGAGATTATACTATATATAATTCACCATTAATCGTATTTGATTCTAACTACATTTGTTTATAGGGTATCCGCACTGTTATTGAAGAGAAGTTGTTGAGAGTAACTAAGGAGAAGGGTGAATTAGAAACTATTTTTAGAAAGGCTAACAAAGAGTCGCCGAATGATCTACAAGTTGATGCATTGTACCATAGATATCTTTGATTGTTTAAAGATACTTTATGACTGGAAGATAAGTCACCTCATCTTGACAATTTTGACGATGTTAATCCTAAGAAAGATGATGAGAAGAAAGATGATGAGAAGAAAGACGATGAGAAGAAAGACAAGCCGGCTGGTGATGCGGCTGAGAAGATAGACGAGCCGGCTGGTGATGTGGGTGAGAAGAGAGACGAGCCGGAGAATGTTGCTGATGCTGGAAAAGGAGACAGAGGCAAGCAAACGTCTCATACTGAGGATGTTGTTGAGAAGAGAGACGAGCCAGAGATGTTGTTGCTGAGGAGGGGTGTGTTGATGAATTCAATGTGGAAACGTTTACTTAGTGGATTGAAGGGAACATATGGTGGTATGGAGATATGATGGTTGATGTGACTGTTGAATCTTTTGGCCCTGAAGTAATTTGTTAACCTTTCATTATTTATTCGTATTTTTTTACCTTATCTTATTTATGAATTGTTCTAATTAAAAAAAGTTCAATGTTTCAGGAGGAGTATTGGGCTTGGCCTACGGATCTTCCACTGCCTGGTGCTATGCCTGCTGGGACTACTCCACCGCTGACTGGGGTTGTGCCTCCTACGATTCCTTCACAACAGACTCCTCCACAATAGACTCCTCTACTGGATAGCAAGAAAATGACTATGGTCATACTAGATTCTCCAATAAATTCTGTTTATCAGTATAAGAGAATCAATGTTGCGTCTTTGATTAATAGAGTTGAGTTTATCATGGGAAACAGCTTGTTTTCTATGCAAGGCGACAAATAGTAAGCTCTCTTTGTCATGTCTTTTATATTTTTTTGTTTAACTGTTACGAATCATAAATATAATCCCTGATGAAACATACATGATCCATTATGAAACATACATAATTCATGATGAAACATACATGATTCATCATGAATCATGTATGTTTCATTATGAATCATGTATGTTTCATCATGGATCATGTACGTTTCATCATAACTTTTTGGGTAAATTACTGGATAACACCATTTATTTTCTTATTTTTGTAGTGAACTGTTTTTTAAACTGCATCTGGATATCATCTATCAGCTGTACGTGTCAATTTGGAGACTTTGGCACCAAGGTTATGGATAGATGCTAGTGTCATAGACTATTTTCTTTCCATTCTGAATGTTGAGCATGATACCAAACTTCCAGAGACGAAATTTCACTATTTTTTGACTGGTTGTATTGTATGTTTTCATTTGACTATTTTTGGAGTGGTACTATTAGTTTCGTGTGTTCTTTTAAGACTTTTTTTTCTTATAAATACACCAGATATGATTAGCGGAGTTCTTGGTGAGGATCCATCATACAAACTGTTTAATGAAACAATGTTGGCTTAGTTTAAAGATGATGAAGCTTCTGCATCTCTCTCACGTGTTGAGTTGGCTTTTTTTTCCTATATGTGCTTCAAATCATTTTTATGTGGTTGTTTTCATCCTCAAAATGCCAACTACAATGTTGATTCTTGATAATGCTTATGGATATTCCTATTCAGCAAAATACAAGGGAGCATGAGATATTTTGGTAAGTTTTTTTATGGGGGTTTATATCTAATTATGGATTATGATTTTATTTCGTTACACATGCATCTTTTTTTATTTAATCTGTTTTTGTGTTTTTCTTTCTCGTTTTGTAGAAAAAGTTCTTTGCAAGGAGCATAAGCATCCAAGTCACTCCAAAGTTTCAAAAATGCAAGTCTATTTTTAAAAGTTGAGATGGAGTACTAAAGAAAATCATGAAGACTATGGGATATTTGCTATGATCCATTTGGAGAACTACACCAGTGACAGTAAGAGGAGCTGAGATGTTGGTCTTTGCGAAGAATCTGCTAAGCAAAGAACTTTGTTGATGCGTATGAGGTTCAAGATAGCTACAAATATTCTTCTTCATAATTTCAACAAGGAAAGAGCCAAAATGTTCAAGCTAGCCTATGATTTTGAGACAAAGGTTGACAAGGAAGAAAGAATCTCAATCATTGTTCATGCGCTCAACAATAGAAATGAGCGTGATCCACAGAAGGCTTCAGCTCAGAAAGAAGAGGAGAAAGGAGAGAAAAATGAACAATGACTTTATTCTAAGTAATTTAGGTATTCTATGATTGTGAATGGTAGAAGCATAGGAAAAAAACACTAATATGGGTCTCTTTTGGTAGATCTAGCTGTTAAGCCCCCTGATGTTTCTAATTCGTAGTAATCGTTGTATTTTGAACAAGGTAGTCAAAAAAATTTAGTCTGTACAAGTTAGTATGAATTACATGTTGGTATTTTATATGTGTTCAAATCTTTGATAATCACCAGGTTTAACTTTGTGTACAAAGAATGATAGATGTGTCTTGATGAATCATATATGTTTCATCATGAATCATATACGTTTCATCATGAATCATATACGTTTCATCATGAATCATATATGATTCATAATGAATCATATATGTTTCATCATGAATCATATATGTTTCATCATGAATCATATATGTTTCATCATGAAACATACATGATTCATGATGAAACATACATGATTTATGATGAAACATATATGATTCATGGTGAATCATATATGTTTCATCATGAATCATGTATGTTTCATCCCCAAACAATTCCAAACACTTCAAATTAAAATGGTATGCAGAAATAAACATGTATGATTCATCCCTAAACACTTCCAGACACTTCAAAAATGATCATGTAGAAATAAACATGTATGATTCATGATGAATCATATATGATTCATCAGGAAACATGTATGATTCATCCTGAAACATATATGATTCATGATGAATCATATATGATTCATCACCAAACACATCCAAACACTTCAAATTAAAATGATAATGCAGAAATAATCAAGTTTTAATTAAACTAAGTATCAAAACAAAATTGATTCAAATTAGATCCTAACCACCAAGTATAAAACTAAGTATGAAACAAAGTATCAATTGAAAATCATATTGAAAGTAATTATGACTTGAAAAAACATAGAATGATCAACAAGCTGTGTTTGTTGTTTGTTCTGTAGCAGCAACGTTTCCAGCTTCTTTAGCAGCAAGATTTCTAGATTCTGCTTGAGCAGCTTCCATAAGCTCCAACTTTACAATATACTTTGGATTTAATGGACATGTGTTCTTGGTATGTTGATTTGTCACTTGTTTGCAACATAAACATTTCCTAGCCTGCTTTTTCTTAGCTTTTACAGCGATTTCTCTTGCACTTTTTATACGTGCTCCTTTAGGTGCTGCTTTACGTTCTCCTTTAAGACCAGCTTTGTTTCGAGCCCCTTCTGGATTTCCTATGATCGGTTTACCAGCAGCCAGCTTTCCAATCGCATATAAATCTAGAATTACATCACTCGTTTTCTGGGAAGGTGGCTTAGGAACTTGAACTTGTATTTCCTTCTTAATTTTTTCCAGCGTTGCACAAATTCTGCCAACTTTGCTTCATCTTTACTCAACCAAAACAAGCATTCATCGACCACGTTGTTGGCGTCATTAGTTAACCTTCCAATGGTTTCGTTCTTTTCTCCGTATCTTTTTGTCTTTCTTCTCAATCCAAGTGGTATTAAATCCCTTCTCCAACACCTTAGAATGTATTTTTCTGGAATCTTTCAAACATCATGGTTCTTCAAGACACAAAATACGTGTCGACACAGAAAACCATACTGAGTGACATGTCTACAAGTACAATTAATGGAACCGTCTTCTGGACGACGCAGAACCTGATTATGAAACATTAAAAACAAAATTAATACTTGGGTTATGAAACATGTATGACTCATCAGGAAACATGTATGATTCATCATGAAACATGTATGATAAATGATGAATCATACATCATTTTGGTAATAGTAACAATAGTTAATGATTCATTCACCATGAAACATATATGATTCATGATGAATCATATATGATTCATGATGAATCATGTATGTTTCATCATGAATCATACATGTTCATCATGAATCATATATGTAACACCCCATTTTGGTAAATGGAATGTCACGCGTGATTATGGCGTGTCATCAAAGCATACAAGGATAAATGTCTTAAACATTACATGACCATAAAGGAAATACCGGAAACAAACATCGGTACCCCAAAGTATAAGCTCATCACATACAAACATATGTACTGTAAAGGAAAAGGACTAAACAATGTCCATGGAAAAAGTAGCAAAATGTATTATGATAAGCATAAAGTAATGAAGGCTATAAAGCTTCCAATCCATATGCACTTACGCTTAGAGTCTACGAGCTTCCCTGAGTACCTGCCGTTTTAGGAACATGAAAGGAAAACGGCTGAGCATAACGCTCAGTGCACGGATATACAAGCATAGAATGAATAACATAAGCATATACAACATATAGCAGCGGAACTGATTACGTCTTGGAAAACCTGGTATAACTTAGTAAAACTGGTTTTATAGTTTGAAAAGCCTTATGTTTATCTTATGAAAACTGTTTAACATGTTAACCATTAAACCAATATAGGTCATGAAATATCAACGTGCACGAATACTTGGAGGGGTGACCTCGTCATGCACTTAGAAGGGTTGCCTCTAATTATTATAAGTTTGGGTAGGAGGGATCAGCTCCTTGTGAAGGATGCAAGGCACACACCACATTCACCTGAACAATCTAATAAAAACATGTAACCTAGGATGCACCCATACGCCCCATGTGATAACATATTAATATGGCCAAAATCTGAAAGGGATGCCACGAGCTATCACTCCACCGTGGTGAAGTCATAACGCTGGTGCCTCTAGTGTTATGGTTATGGTACCTCCATAACTAGGTGAAACTGGTCATGCATGTATATGGCTTAGGCATATAATTAAACATAAGCAAATCAAAACATATAAAACATATACTGGGAAAACAATTGGATGCATACGGGGAATCCTAATAAGGAAAGAATGTCCATACTGAAAGGACGGAGAATCCGTACCTTATGTCCAGTGAACGAAGAAGACGAACGGAAGAGAGTCCTACTTCGATCTCACTAATGCTACATAAATAGTGTATGTGTATAAGTATTCTGGTTACTGAATAAGTAACTGATTTTATATCGTGTCCTAGCTTGTTTTATATGTTCATGTCTTGTTTTACTGATTTTAATGTTATACTGTATTTATCATGTATTATGTATATTCTGTTTAATTATTACTTGTATTTCTTGTATTATTATACTTGTGTGTAATAATAAGTAACTTTAAAAGAATAGCAGGTTTCCTAAAATAAAAAGTTTCCTAAAATAGAATGTTTCCAAAAATAGAAAGTTTCTAAAATAGATTAACTGCTTAAAATAGATAAGTTTCTAAAAATAGAAAGTTTCCAAAAATAGTAAGTTACCTGAAATAGAAAGTTTCCATCATTAGAAATAAGCTGGATTAATAAGCAAATAAGATAAGCTTAAGTTTTACTAATTAAATATACTAAGTCATGTGATTAATAGTATAGTTTATTAATTATAACATATTAATTAAATAAACTATATGATTTAATTAAATATAATCATGATTTAATTAAATTAAAGTGTATATAAAACTTAAGTTAAAACATGCATTAATATTTATATCAATATAACCTAAGTCATGGAAATTAATTAATTATATGTCATGTTTTAATAATTAAATAATTACTATAGTCTAATTTACATAAATAAATACTTAGGTTAAAATCATGTATTATTAAATATTAATAATAAACCTATGTCTATGTTTTAATTAAATTAATTATATGACATGTTTAATTAAGTTAATTAACTTGTAAATAAATAAACTTGCAAAAATAATAAACCGAACCCATTTATTATTTTTATTAACACATGTTGTGAACCGGCCCGAACCAAATCCACACCAAAAACAGTGGCAAACCGGCCTAAGCCGGTTGCCCCTGCCTTCGGCCCACTGCCACCGGCTGTGTGCTGATGGTACTGCCCTACTCGGCCCAGCCGCTGACCACACCGGGTTCCCACCGACTGTGTGTCGGTGGTTCCCCCTGCCTGCCGTGCGATGGTTCACCTGCCTGCCTAAAGTAGCCACCGGCTTTAGTCGATGGTGGGTTGTGGCTGCCGAGACCAACCGAACCACAAGGACACCCTCGACGCGAGTCAGGGTGCCTTGACCTTGCTGCCGACCGAGCACCAACACCACTGAGACCCTTGTCTTGTGTGGTGATGCGAACCAAATGACATCGAGAGTCGTGAGACTCTCGGTTTGTGTGGCGGCCGAACACCAAACACGAAAACACCCTTGTATTATTTACCCACCGTGGTTTTACTTGTTTTAATTCTTGTGTTTTTAAACCCCATGATCATACATGCAATAAACATAAAAAGAAAATAAAAAGAAAGGTTTTTGGATTACCAAACACGTGGAATCAATAGATCTTGAATACACAAACACGTTCTTATGATTTCTTAATCAAAATCAACCAAACCCCTTGTTTGATTGATGTAGCCGCCGTCCTAAGGAGCAAGGAGGAGGGTTTTAGGGTTTTTACTTTTCTAAAAATTTACTGTGAATGAATAATGTTTACATTATTTGTTTACTTAATAAAAACAATGGGCTGGGGCCCTCCTTCTTTGTGTGATGCGGCTACCACCACCAAGGGAAACCCGTAGCTATTTCGTGTTCCAAATTATTATGTGTTCGTGTGCTTGTATTTACGTGACTTTATTATTAAATGTTCATGTTATAATATATACTTGTACGTAGTCTTAATAATAATTACGTAAATACCTAATTATACGTTCGTGATTATTACGTTCATGATTTCATGTTCGTGATTATAATTATTATTGATAATAATTATCGTGCATTAACACATACTTAATACTTATCGTGTAATAACACGTACGTAGTTCTTGTAATTTACGTTCGTGAAACTTATTCATGTTATAAAAGGAAAGTTTTAATCATGTACGTACGATACTAAGGGTACTATTCATGGGAAAAGCATGCGGGTTTTACAACTCTTCCCCCCTAAAAAGAATAATTCGTCCCCGAATTATAGATAAAGTAAACTGAAAAAGAGGAACATACCCGGATTAAAAACTTGAAATGAGGGTAAGATGTCCGAATAGACTCCTCGGTTTCCCAAGTGGCTTCCCGCTCGACATGATCCCTCCAACGGATTTTAACGAATGGAATCGTCTTCTTCCTCATGACTCGTTCTTTTCTGTCAAGAACTCGTTCGGGTTCCTCTATGAAGGTAAGATCTTCATGATTCCGTTCCAGTGGATACTGAACCATGTGAAGGGGATGATACTTGTACCCTCTGAGTATGGAAAACGTCGTGAACGTGAGAAAGCTGCGGAGGTAACGCTAAATGATAAGATACTTCACCTACTAGCTCAATGACATCAAACGATCCGATGAATCGAGTACTGAGCTTCCCTTTTATTCCAAAACGCTTAACGCCATGTGCCGGCGATACCTTAAGAAAGACGTGATCTCCTACGTTAAAATTTAAGTCCCAATGATGCTTGTCAGCATAACTCTTCTAACGTGATCGTGCTTCTTGCAATTTCTGTTTAGCTACAGCGACCTTCTCGTTGGTCAACTCACTCATTTTTGGTCCTTCAAGTGTTCGCTCACCAACCTGATCCCAGCAGATTGGGGCGCGACACTTTCTGCCATAAAACATCTCGAACGGAGCACACTTAATGCTAGTGTGCCAACTGTTGTTGTATGCAAACTCTACCAAACAGATGTAATAATCCCAGTCTCGTGCCCATTCCAACGCACATGACCGCAACATGTCTTCTAATATCTGAATCGTTCGCTCCGATTGCCCGTCTGTTTGAGGATGAAAAGTTGTGCTAAGCTTAAGTTTTATACTCCAAGCTTTCTGCAGAGTCTTCCAAGATCGCGAACTGAAACGAGGATCTCTGTCCGAGACGATTCCAGATGGAGCACCATGAAGCCTCATGATCTCCTTCTTGTAAGTATCGGAGAGTTTTCTGACCAAATCTTCCTTGTGGGTCGGTAAGAAATGAGCTGACTTAGTAAGTCGATCAACGATAACCCAAATCGCATCATGCCTCCTCTTTGTCCGCGGGAGACCGGTAACAAAATCCTTGGTGATCTTGTCCCACTTCCACTCTGGAATATCTAACGGTTGTAGAAGACCGCCAGATCGTTCATGCTCGATTAAGACATTTAGAGACGTAAGTCGTAACATCCTGTTTCATACCACTCCACCAAAAGTGTTCCTTGATGTCGTGGTACATCGTGGTCGAACCAGGATGAATGGAGAATGGGGAGCTATGAGCCTCAGCTAACAATGCTTCCCGGAGTTCTTGATCATCAGGAACACAAAGTCTCGCGCCCTGCTATAAGATAACGTCTTCGTATACACGAAATTCTGTCGGCTTCTCTAAGTTCTGAATTATCGCCATATTTCACCATCATCCTTCTGAGCTTCCTTGATCCTAGAGAGTAATTCAGGTTCCACTATAAGATTAGCCCAGTAACAGTGTTGTCCACGTACCATGATATTAATGTCTAGTCGCTCTAAGTCTCTTATAATTTCCTCCTCAATTTTAATGCCGTTTATCATTTCAGACTTTCTACTAAGTGCATCTACCACTACATTCACCTTGCCGGGATAATACTGCAGATTAATGTCATAATCCTTAAACAACTCTAACCATCTCCTCTGTCTCATGTTTAATTCGTGTTGAGTGAAGATGTACTTCAAGCTCTTGTGGTCTGTGAAAATGTCCCATGATTCTCCATACAAGTAGTGCGTCCATATCTTCAATACAAACACGACTACTGCAAGTTCCAAGTCATGCATAGGTAATTTTCCTCATAAGGCTTAAGCTGCCGTGAAGCGTACGCGATCACTTTCCCATGTTACATGAGAACACAGCCAAGTCCCTTCCCTGAAGCATCACTGTAGATTTGAAATCCACCTGAACCAGATGGGAGAGTAAGAATCGGTGCATATACTAACTTCTACTTTAGGTCTTCAAAGCTCTTCTCTCTTTCTTCAGTCCAAACGAATTTCTCCCCTTTCCGCATCAGTTTGGTCAATGGTAGTGCTAAACGGGAAAAGTTCTCTACGAACCTACGGTAGTAACCAACTAAGCCTAGGAAACAGAGAACTTCAGTCGTTGATGTCGGTATTGGCCACTTGGTAATAGCCTCAACCTTTGCTTGATCAATGGTGATTCCTTCTGCTGATACAATGTGACCTAAGAATGCCACCTTGTCTAACCAGAACTCACACTTGGAGAATTTAGCATACACCTGCTTCTGGCAAAGAATCTGTAGCATTGTACGAAGATGGTCTTCGTGTTCCTCCTTGGACTTAGAGAATATCAGGATGTCGTCAATGAAGACAATGACGAACTTGTCCATAAATTCATGGAAGATTTTGTTCATCAAATCCATGAACACAGCTAGAGCATTGGTAAGGCTAAATGGCATGACTACAAATTCGTAGTGCCCATTGCATGTACGGAAAGCAGTCTTGGCGATGTCTTGCTCTTTAACCCGTAGCTGATGATAGCCCGACCTCAGATCAATTTTGGAGAAATGTTTGGCCCCTTGGAGTTGGTCAAACAAGTCGTCAATGCGTGGCAAAGGATACCTATTCCTAATGGTGATCTTTTTGAGCTCGCGGTAATCTATGCAAAGACGCATACTACCGTCTTTCTTCTTCACGAATAAGACCGGTGCGCCCCATGGAGATGCCCTCGGTCGAATGAAACCTCATTCCAGAAGTTCTTGCAATTGGTCCTTCAACTCCTTCAGCTCTATGGGAGCCATGCGATAAGGATCCATGGAAATCGGCTCAGCTCCTGGGATGAGCTCGATGTTAAACTCTACTTAACGTGCAGGTGGTATGTCCGGAAGTTCTTCTGGAAATACGTTTGGAAATTCTGACACTATTGGCTGATTCTGAATTGATGGAGATTCAGCATCCATGTCATGAACAGTAGCTAGATAACCCTCGCAACCATGTGAAAGTAAAGCACGTACTTACAGGGTTGATATGATTTGTACAGACCTTCCGGGTATGAACCCGTTGTGAATGTACTCTGGTGCATTTGCATCACCGAAGATGACCCAATACGTATGACAGTCTATGGTGGCATGATGTTTGGGTAGCCAGTCCATGTCAGAATCACGCATGTCCAACGGAAGTGCGTCAGCAGGACGAATCTTATCGTCAAACTCTAGGGGAAGGCTCTTGTACACGTGGGTTATGCGTATAGAGTCTCTTAAAGGCGTGTAATGTTTAGTATATTTTCTGATGGCATAGGGGATATCCTAACGTTCTTAGCATAAGCAGTAGAAATGACCGAATGAGTAGCACCCGTGTCAAATAAAACACATGCAACTTGACCATACATATACAAGATTCCGGTGATGGTACCTGTAGACTTGTTGGCCTGGTCGCGAGAAGTCGTGTAAACGCGTCCACTAGTAGGAGGCGGCTTGGAATCAGCATGTCCAGATGTGCCCTCCATCTCGCCCTTACGGCAATCCTTCATGCGATGACCAGTAAGGCCACACTTGTAGCATACGTCGCTGTCGCGGTGACATGGCCCTGGGTGCCTACGGTTGCAGGTAGTGCAAAGAGGATGATTATACCGTCTAGCAGGTGCCCTTGTTGACTGGGAGCCTGTTAAGAACAATATACACGAGACATGGTTTTATAGGTACAAAAGGACAATGTGGAAGATTCGTAACATGTAATACCAGTGATAGCTGGACGGTTAGGCTGTGAAACCTCTTTGGTTCTGGTCCCTCCCGATACCATGATTCCTGGTAGAAGATTGCTAATGTGTCAGATTTATGAAATATAGCATGTAACATAAGAAAATGAGTAAGTGTAAGGTCCTACTTCTGTTGGAGTTTCCAGCGTTGTTACGGTAATTATCATGACCGTTACGCCTATCCGTAGCAGGAACGGTCATGAGTCTGACCGTTTCCCTTGGGCTGAGTAGGCTGTTGCTGGGTAGCCGGCTGAGACCGGTCCCCAGTTTTCTGCCTAAAAGATGTAGTTTAAAGAGAGATAAATATTGGATAATACTGAAAGAATTCGGAATGGTCACCGCTAAATGACTAATGTTTACCTCTTATCGGGTGTCTCTGCTTCCCTGAACTCTTCTCTTTCTTGCAGCATCTCCAACTTACGTGCTACGTCGGCAACTTGTGCCACCGTGTTGAACGTAGCACACACCAAGTTTTTGGCGATCGATGTACGAAGAGCCCAACGAAAGTGGTATGCTTGCTCTTAGGCAGTACCTGCTGCTGCGCCAAGAAAACCAGCCAAACAAAGAAAGCGCTGCATGAACTCGTTGTTGTTCTCCCCAGCTCTCTGCCTGATTCTGTGTTACTCCCTATTCAGCTTGTCTTGCTCAGCCTTGAGGAAGAACTGTCCCATCACTAAATCCCTGAACTGAGCCCAAGTCAAACCAGCCACCCAATCATTAACTCCCTCAGACTGCTTGAGTGCCTTCCACCATCCTAGCACGTCACCTTCGAACTTGTAACAGACCAACCTCGACTTGAAGACAGGGTCACAGCTCATTGCATCGAATATGTTCTCAGTATGAGCCAACCAGCTTTCAACTTCACTGGGGCTATCAGTTTTCTCGAAGGATCGAGGGCGTTTCTTGTTGAATCTCTCCAGCCATGTGACCAATGTTGCTTGAGGAGGAGGAGGCGGTACTAGGTGTTGTTACTGATTGTTGGTAGCCTGCACCTCAGCCCTGATTTCGTTCCTCAGCTGAGGAAGCAAAGCTTGCATCGCAGCTTGGACTACTGCATTGAGTTGTTCCTTCTCGCGTGTGAGAACCATCTGACAGTATAACATAAAAATACATGATTAAACTGATCAAAACATAAAATATATACATGAAAAAATTTATGCCAATAAATCATGAGAAAATTTTTATGCAGGAAAACTAGTACATGTATGCATGATGCAGTTTTATGAAAACTTTTATATGCGCGAGAGTGAACGTCTATGGTCAGTTCACTCAAAACAAAAGACATCACGATGGGACGCCAATGGGTCGGTCCCAAAGTTAAAAGTTTCGATAAAAGCACATGCGACTAAATAGGGCCAGTCCTGTACCAACCATTACTTAGTCATAAATCTGCGACAATGACATATATATGAATTCATGAAAACAATGAATGCATGAAAACCGATTGTTAGTTCTAGGAAGACCATAGTGACTACCCACTAATCACAGGTCGTGTTTTGAGAGCCTACATCGAAGCCTTGGCTCTGATACCATAATTGTAACACCCTATTTTGGTAAATGGAATGTCACGCGTGATTATGGTGTGTCATCAAAGCATACAAGGATAAATGTCTTAAACATTACATGACCATAAAGGAAATACCGAAAACAAACATCGGTACTCCAAAGTATAAGCTCATCACACACAAACATAAGTACTGTAAAGGAAACGGACCAAACAATGTCCATGGAAACAAGTAGAAAAATGTATGATGATAAGCATAAAGTAATGAAGGCTAGAAAGCTTCCAATCCATATGCACGCACGCTTAGAGTGTACGAGCGTCCCTGAGTACCTGCCGTTTTGGGAACATGAAAGGAAAACGCCTAAGCATAACGCTCGGTGCACGGATATACAAGCATAGAATGAATAACATAAGCACATAAAACATATAGCAGCGGAATTGATTACGTCTTGGAAAACCTCGTATAACTTAGTAAAACTGGGTTATAGTTTGAAAAGACTTATGTTTATCTTATGAAAACTGTTTAACATGTTAACCATAGAGCCAATATAGGTCATGAAATATCAACGTGCATGAATACTTGGAGGGGTGACCTCGTCATGCAATTAGAGGGGTTTCCTCTAATTAATATAGTTTTGGGTAGGAGGGATCAGCTCCTTGTGAAGGATGCAAGGCACACATCACATTCACATGAACAATCTGTTAAAAACATGTAACCTAGGATGCACCCATACGCCCCACATGATAACATAATAATATGGCCAAAAGCTGAAAGGGACGCCACGAGCTATCACTCCGCCGTGGTGAAGTCATAACACTGGTGCCTCCAGTGTTATGGTTATGGTACCCCCATAACTAGGTGAAACTAGTCATGCATGTATATGGCTTAGGCATCTAATTAAACATAAGCAAATCAAAACATATAAAACATATACTGGGAAAACAGTTGGCTGCATACGGGGAATCCTAATAAGGAAAGAATGTCTATACTGAAAGGACGAAGAATCCGTACCTTATGTCCAGTGAACGAAGAAGACGAACGGAAGACAGTCCTACTTCGATCTCACTAATGCTACATAAATAGTGTACGTGTATAAGAATTCTCGTTACTGAATACGTAACTGATTTTATATCGTGTCCTAACTTGTTTTATATGTTCATGTCTTGTTTTACTGATTTTAACGTTATACTGTGTTTATCATGTATTCTGTATATTCTGTTTAAGTATTACTTGTATTTCTTGTATTATTATACTTGTGTGTAATAATAAGTAACTTTCTAAAAATAACAGATTTCCTAAAATAGAAAGTTCCAAAAATAGAAAGTTTCGAAAATAGATTAACTGCTTAAATTAGATAAGTTTCTAAAAATAGAAAGTTTCCAAAAATAGTAAATTACCTGAAATAGAAAGTTTTCATAATTAGAAATAAGCTGGATTAATAAGCTAATAAGATAAGCTTAAGTTTTAGTGATTAAATATACTAAGTCATGTGATTAATAGTATAGTTTATTAATTATAACATGTTAATTAAATAAACCATATGTTATACGATTTAATTAAATATAATCATGATTTAATTAAATTAAAGTGTATATAATACTTAAGTTAAAACATGTATTAATATTTATATATTTATAACCTAAGTCATGGAAATTAATTAATTATATGTCACGTTTCAATAATTAATTAATTACTATAGTCTAATTTACATAAATAAATACTTAGGTTAAAATCATGTATTATTAAATGTTAATAATAAACCTAAGTCCATGTTTTAATTAAATTAACTATATGACATGTTAAATTAATTTAATTAACTTGTAAATAAATAAACTTGTAAAAATAATAAACCGAACCCATGTATTATTTTTATTAACACATGTCGTGAATCGGACCCGTGAACCCATGAACCGGCCCGAACCAAAACCCCACCGAAAATAGTGGCAAATCGGCCTAAGCTGGTTGCCCCTGTCTTCGGCCCACTGCCACCGGCTGTGTGCCGATGGTCTTGCCCAACTCGGCCCAGCCGCTGACCACACCGGGTTCCCACCGACTGTGTGTCGGTGGTTCCCCCTGCCTGCCTAAATTAGCCACCGGCTTTAGCCGATGGTGGGCTGTGGCTGCCGAGACCAACCGAACCACAAGGACACCTCCGATGCGAGTCAGGGTGCCTTGCCCTTGCTGCCGACCGAGCACCAACACCACCGAGACCCTTGTCTTGTGTGGTGATGCGAATCAAACGACACCGAGAGTCGTAAGACTCTCGGTTTGTGTGGCGGCCGAACACCAAACCCGAAAACACCCTTGTATGTGGAAACCTTGGTTTCTGGATCTTTTAAGCTACTAGGAATGATCATTGTTCATATGATTATACAATCAAAGCAGAATAAGAACAACAACCATTAACAAGGTGTTTAGACACAAGAACATGAATTAAAAACAAATGGATTGCTCATTATATTAATAACGAACAATCACTAGACGTGTATACATTGAATCCCACGTCTAGTCGACACACACTTTAGGTTTACATTGTGAATGAATTGAATGAATAAAACCTATGACCCTTGGTTCCTTTTATAGTGTAAGGATTAGGGTTTACAAGAGATAATGATGAATAAACAAGTAAATCTTCTATTTAAATAAACTTATGCAGAATATCTTTTGCATGTTTATCTAAATAGAAGCTTCCATAAGCTTCTTTGTCTACATTTTGTCAATGCTTGAATTACATGTAACAATGCTTACATTGTACATGACAACTCTTGAGCTATCAACGCCTAAATTGTACATGTCAACGCTTGATTAACTCTTGACAACGCTTGGACAATTTCTTCATGTTTTCTTCGTTTTTGAGTTTCTGCCACATCAACTTTTTGACCCAACAATCTTCCCCTAGTTGATGGTGGCAAAACTCTATGTGTATCTCTTGTAAGTTGTACATTATCTTCAAATTGCTTCCCCTCAAATGTAGCACGTATTTCTTCCCCTTTTTGTCACATCAACAAGGAAGTAAACAATGTATGCAATGTTGAAGATTCTCCAAATGTAGGCTCTATGTAATGATCTTGAAGAATAATTAATAAAGTATTCTTGATGTAGAAGTAGAATAACCCAACCTTGTGTTCCATGTCTTGTACTATCCATGTGACTAAGAACTTATACCTGGCAATTTATAAGTAGACCTCAATCCCTTGTCAATATTCTCATCCTTTTGTGAGACACTGAGCACGATAATGTAACTCCTTCAAGTGTTATGACAAGTCTTCGTCACCAACCATGTAAAGCACGAACAAGTTACCTTTAAAGTCTATGGCACTTTAAGATATGATAGAACACAAACTCGCGAAAATCTTCTTCAATC
The DNA here is from genome assembly GCA_025667525.1 of Glebionis coronaria. NCBI lineage: Eukaryota > Viridiplantae > Streptophyta > Magnoliopsida > Asterales > Asteraceae > Glebionis > Glebionis coronaria. The sequence goes on from CM046875.1 coordinate 46,263,277, forward strand.
ATCAAACTTACCATAAGAATTCTTCCCCTTAAGCCAACACCTCTTCATGACGAATTTAATGGAATCACATCTTCATACCATATGTAAAAGTATGGCAATGGATAACTCTTTCACAAGGCTATCCCGATTACATAGTTTAAAATATCCATTAAATTCCCATAAAAAGTTGCTAACTCGCTTTAAAATCATTAATTCCTTTCAAAAATATCCGAGCCATAAATATCACCATGATATTCTAAATTAAAATGGAGATTCCATGTACCTTTGTGTGTAAATTCCTCCTTTTTGTGTGCTTAAAACGTCCAATTTTCTCAACAGCAGCAAACTTTGTGTTGTCCAATATCTTCTTCTGTCCAATATCTTTGATAGATGTATTGTCCAATATCGGACAATACCTATCAGCGTTGAAGTTCATATATCGGACGACACTGTCAACTCTATCAGCGTTGACTTATTCTGTCAGCGTCAAAATCCTTTTTGTCAGCGCCTCAATTACAAACGTCAGCGCCAACCTTAAATCCTGTCAGCGTTCATTCTTTTCAGCGTCCACGCCTTTTTCACTTGTCAACGTTAAATTAAATATCAACGTTACCTTCTTTGATCGTGTGTATGCAGGTATACTATAATCATGCGAATGTAACTTCTTTCCACCAATGAGGAAGCTTTCCTCATGTGAACATAAGCATTTGTCTCTAGCTGTCCTTGGATGTACAATATTCGAATATTAGGGTTTTTACCGTGTGAACACAACTTGTCATCCAATCATATGCCTTGCTTCATGTGAACACAAGATACTAGCTGCGTGATGTCTTGACCCATAATGCCCACGTGATGTCTTTAATCACATCAATCTCACATCTCTGATTTACGTAACCAAGACGCCAAACCGTGTGAACACAAAAGATTTAGACCAATCATAATCCAAGAACCGTGTGAATGCGATTGTTTACCATGGAATAGCATGTAGAGTAACATAACACAGTAACACAATATTATGGCTTACTCTTTTGGCCGTGTGAATGCATGCTAGATCTAACGTCACTTGAGATCATGTGAACGCAAATCGTGTGAACAGAATCTTGAATCATGAATAACCAATCAAGAGCTATCATCACGTGAACAAATAGAAACACAATCGGCTGTAGCTTTTGCTTTTCTTTCATACTATTACAGCCACGAACATATGTACCAATCTGCTCACTTAATAACAGATCTAGGGTTTTCAAATCAAACCCTAAAAACGAGTACCATTATAGCAGCCAACTTCGACCACGAATATCTTTTTCAAGAAAGCACAGATCGAAGATTCCTTCGGTGAGATCCTAGACACAAGTGCCAAGAATCTACAGTTCAAAAATCACGAAGATCCAACGGTTAACGAAGGAGAAAACGTGTTTTGAACATGGCTGTCCACAGAAAACTGCATATACCCTGCTGCTGACTTTGACGCTTAATAACTTTTGCCTGGGGATAAAACTCGACAATCCCTCCGGTGGATGTTTAGATCTATGTATGTAGAACACACATATAAAATTTCGTGACGATCCAACGGTTCAATCAAAAGTTATGACCTTCTGAATACTGCTGCGCACACAAAAACGTCTAGAAAAACCCTAGACGGATTTTTCTTTTCTTCTCGAAACACGAACACCTTGTTGGTCTTAGCATCACGAGCCACGAGGCTCTGATACCAATTGTGGAAACCTTGGTTTCCGGATCTTTTAAGCTACTAGGAATGATCATTGTTCATATGATTATACAATCAAAGCGGAATAAGAACAACAACCATTAACAAGGTGTTTAGACACAAGAACATGAATTAAAAACAAATGGATTGCTCATTATATTAATAACGAACAATCACTAGACGTGTATACATTGAATCCCACGTCTAGTCGACACACACTTTAGGTTTACATTGTGAATGAATTGAATGAATAAAACCTATGACCCTTGGTTCCTTTTATAGTGTAAGGATTAGGGTTTACAAGAGATAATGATGAATAAACAAGTAAATCTTCTATTTAAATAAACTTATGCAGAATATCTTTTGCATGTTTATCTAAATAGAAGCTTCCATAAGCTTCTTTGTCTATGTTTTGTCAATGCTTGAATTACATGTAACAATGCTTACATTGTACATGACAACTCTTGAGCTATCAACGCCTAAATTGTACATGTCAACGCTTGATTAACTCTTGACAACGCTTGGACAATTTCTTCATGTTTTCTTCGTTTTTGAGTTTCTGCCACATCAACTTTTTGACCCAACATTGTATTATTTACCCACCATCGTTTTACTTGTTTTAATTCTTGTGTTTTTAAACCCCATGATCATACATGCAATAAACATAAAAAGAAAATAAGAAGAAAGGTTTTCGGATTTCCAAATACGTGGAATCAATAGATCTTGAATAGACGAACACGTTCTTGTGATTTCTTAATCAAAATAAACCAAACCCCTTGTTTGATGGATGTAGCCGCTGGCCTAAGGAGCAAGGAGGAGGGTTTTAGGGTTTTTACTTTTCTTAAAATTTACTGTGAATGATTAATGTTTACATTATTTGTTTATTTAATAAAAACAATGGGCTGGGCCCCTCCTTCTTTGTGTGCCGCGGCTACCAGGGCCCACCAAGGGAAACCCGTAGCTATTTCGTGTTATAAATTATTATGTGTTCGTGTGCTTGTATTTACGTGACGTTATTATTAAATGTACGTGTTATAATATATACTTGTACGTAGTCGTAATAATAATTACGTAAATACCTATTTATACGTTCGTGATTATTACGTTCATGATTTCATGTTCGTGATTATAATTATTATTGATAATAATTATCGTGCATTAACACATACTTAATACTTATCGTGTAATAATACGTACGTAGTTCTTGTAATTTACGTTCATGAAACGTATTCATGTTATAAAAGGAAAGTTTTAATCATGTACGTACGATACTAAGGGTACTATTCATGGTAAAAGTATGGGAGTTTTACATATATGTTTCATGATGAAACATATATGATTCATGATGAACATGTATGTTTCAGCATGAATCATATATGTTTCATCATGAATCATATATGTTTCATGGTGAATGAATCATATACTATTTTGGAAATAGCAACAACATTTAATTGATTTCACTCACTAACCTTGTAGGTAGCAACCTTGTCTTCTTCTTGTATAACCATATCTTTGCCTTCCTCGTTATAAATTGTCCAGTACTCCCCTGCCCTCGTGTCTTTAACATGTACCGTCTCAACTCCCTCTTTCGTTCTAAGCTCTACTATTTGACAAGCCCAAGCCGATTCCATTATTTCCTTTTGAACAAGCAGAAATATTGTCCTAGTATATATCGTAGCCGCATGTGTTTCCATCTCTAACCTTGTATAAGGTTTTGAAGCTGCTTCAAATGTTTTAAAGTCTAAAAACTCTTGCCTGTGTCTTTGCCTTTCCATGGCCGCTTCATAGCACATCATGAAATTGAGTAATGTTGACCCATGATTCGTGAAACATTTGAAAAATGCATTTTCACTCTCGGATCTGGAAGTGGTTCTCATTAAGCCAAACAAAGGAGAGGTAATAAAGTGTGCCGGTAACCACATTTCTAGAAGGGTAAACATCTTCGTTATCCACTTGTGGTCTTACAATTTGAAGTCTTCGATTAATTTATTCCATCTTTCTTCAAAGTCCTTAGGCTCTATGAACATATTCCAGATAAGTTTGTTGAAACGTTCTTTGAAATTTGTTTCTTCATATGTTTCTTTGCATATCTGTAAAAATAATCAGACGAGAATGATTAGATACATGGTTCATCGAGAATGATTAGATACATGGTTCATCATGAATCATACATGATTCATCATGAATCATATATGTCTCAGGATGAATCATACATGTTTCCTGATGAATCATATATGATTCACCATGAATCGTATATGATTCACCATGAATCATATATGATTCACCATGAATCATATATGATTCACCATGAATCATATATCTTTCATGGTGAACCATATAGAATTCTACAAGAAAAATACAGAATTATGTTAAATGAAATTTACCTTTGATGGAATTTTTTGCATGATGTGCCACATGCATAATCTATGTTTAGACTGCGTAAACACTGCTTCAATTGCTCTCTTCATTACCCCATCTTGATATGTTACAACCATATTGGGTTGCTTTGGGTGAGTAGTCAAGAATGAACTTAATAGTCATATATAAGCATCTGTGTGTCTTCACATAACAACAATCCCGCGGCGACTGTCACTGACTTTTTGTGATTATCTATTCCGGTGAATGGAACAAAAACCATGTCATACCTGCAAATTAAGTAAATCATAATCTGACGAGAATGATTAGATACATGGTTCATCGAGAATGATTAAATACATGTTTCATCATGAATCATATATGTTTCATCATGAAACATATATGATTCATGATGAAACATATATGATTCATCATGAATCATATATGTTCATCAAGAAACATATATATTTCAACATGAATCATATATGTTTCATCATGAATCATATATGTTTCATAGTAAACCATACATAATTCTACAAGAAAAAGTTTTTATTCAACAACTTTCTTATTCGTTCTGAATGTTGAGTCAAATGATATTACATCACCAAACTCATTGTAGTTGCATTTATAAACTTCATCTGCTAAAACAAGTACAACTAACACGCCGTTTTTAACCTTATACTGAAATGTAAAGTTTGGCGCAAACAACTTCCTATTTTCCATCTTTTCTATCAGCATATGTGAATCACTTTCTCCTATAACCTTATTAACGTCTCTGACATGATTCTTAAAATCATCAGTCGTGCCATGAACATACTGAGAACCCCCTTTCATCATAGAAAACAAGTGGTGCGCCTTTATTCCACCAAGTTTCATTGTTGAAGCTTTTATAACAAACATTTTTTCCGTCTGAGTCATCTTTCATTGTTTGTTTGTAATATGCTCAAATTCTTTTGGAATCATTTTGTGGTTGTGTCTCGGATCGAATGTAACTATTTCATACTTTCCGGTACGACTATCCAAAACAATCTTAATTCTTGAACGGCAACCCGTTAGTCTATGCCTTGTATTTCTAACTTGCTTATCATTGTGTTGAGGATCCAACGTGTTAATGTTTATCTCCTTTGGATTTACTTCTCGATTACACATGACATACATTGATTTCACAAAACCACTTTCTGTTTTCTTTTGGCATGTCATCTTAGCTTCAAACCCTGCCTTTTCAGCGTAAGTGTTATAAAAATCGACACCTTGCTCTATTGTATCAAAAAATTGCCGCAGAAAAGGTAGGTACTGCGTTTCAACATTTGGTTCGTAGTATATCGTTCCTCCAGGTGTCTCGCCTTCTGGGAACAAAGTTGGCGTGCTCCTTGGAACTGTTAAACAATAACATTTAGGTTTTGTTTTAGTAAATTATTTTTACATTGAATCATGCATGTTTCATGTTGAATCATAATGTTATTGTTTTAGTAAATTATTTTTACATTGAATCATGCATGTTTCATGTTGAATCATATATGATTCATCATGAATCATATATGATTCATCATGAATCATTTATGATTCATCATGAATCATTTATGATTCATGATGAATCATACATGATTCATCCAACTTTCTTTTGAAGTTTTACCAATTACAGTGTTTTAAAGAATAACTATTTTTAACAGAAACATAGAATCATATATGATTCATTATGAATCACTTGTTTGTATATTGAATAAAACATATATATTCATCATGAATCATATATGTTTCATTATGAAACATATATGATTCATGATAAAACATACATGATTCATCCAACTTGTTTTTGAAGTTTTTACCAATTACAATACTTTAAAGAATAACTATTTTAACAGAAACATAGAATCATATATGATTCATTATGAATCATTTGTTTGTATATTGAATGAAACATATATGATTCATGACGAAACATACATGATTCATCCAACTTGTTTTTGAAGTTTTTACCAATTACAGTGTTTTAAAGAATAACTATTTTAACATAATCATAGAATCATATATGATTCATTATGAATCACTTGTTTGTATATTGAATGAAACATATATGATTCATCATGAATCATATATGATTCATCATGAATCACTTGTTTGTATATTAAATGAATCATATATGATTCACATGGAGTTTGAAAGATATTGGCTTCAACATTTGACTCTTCATTTTCATTCTGAGTTATAGGGTTTTCATCTTCTTCGTATTGAACTATACTTGAATCTGCATCAATTGCATCGTCATCAGCCATATTTTTTGTGACAATCCGTCAATTTATGGTTGATATTTTATTCTCGATATTTATTTTAAAATATTATTTTAATGTTACAATATGAACTCACTTATTTTTGGGAAGTAATTTGGATTTACGTCTTGAAGTAGCGTCGACTACGTCTAAACCGGATGATTCTACGTTACGTGCTTACGTGTACATACACCGTCTTTGGTGATAGTCCGACATTTCAGAAAATAAATTTGTTCATGAATATTATTTTGGAGTTTTAAATTTGAGTTGGTTCATAAACTGTCAAATTTATGAAAAGAGATTAGGACTTACGATTTTATTTTAACGTCCTTTACGACTAAACCAGAAACCCTAGGATTACGTATTTACGTTTTCGAACTCCGTTTTTGATGAGACAATTTTTATTAGATTCGTTTTGTGCCGTTGATTCATAATTTATAAAAACATTTTTCGAAAAACGACCCGAGGGCACGCAAATCGAGGAAAATAGAATCGAAGAATACCCGTAAATAAATGGGGATGAGACAAGTGGTACACTTGTCCCACCCCCACTATAACCGGCCACAACACCCTTAGGTGTCAAAGTGACATGAAACTAAGTTACACATGTAACTTAGCTTCATAATTAAGCTTACACATGCCACCAACACTAGCTAAACCATTAGTCAAACCACTTATTCTTTTACTACTCATGCAAAACTCACACAAACACTCTCTTCTCCTCTCAAGTGTGCCGTCCTATATCACCTCATAAACACCACTTTTGATCAAAAACAACCATGAAATCCTATGTTATACTTGCATATGTTGAAGCCCTTTTGAAACCCTATTGATTGGTGGTGCTTATAACATCCAAGGAGGAGTTTTGATGGAGTAGTAGGGCTGATTTTCCACAAGGTGTTTATGAAGAATGGTGGTCTTGAAGATGGTCATGGTTATTCACAAGTTTCTCCATCAAAAACCATGTCCAAATCATAACCTACATCAACTTGGTGGTATAAAGATTGTCCTCCTCATCCTCTTGTTATTTTTGATTATGTAATCATGTATTTTATTTCCTATTGTATATGTATATGATGATTATATGATGATAAAAGTATTGTGTGGGGATTTGGTGTTGATAAACATGATTAAAAAGTTGAAAAACTATAAAGAACAAGGCTAAAATCTTGCTTAAATGTGTTGGCTGTATAAAACAGTAAAGAAACATGTCATGAACTGATAAAATGATGAAGTAGAATTAATATACAGTAAGCTATGGGTCTTGTACACATGTGAGAGTTGGCCATGCAATGGAATCATTGTAATGAGTAAGATATGATCAAAACAAGTTTAAGATACAAATCTGAGTTCACTGTTTTGAACGATTTTTAGAAAATACTTAGAAGATGATTCAACAGTAGCTATAGAAGAGTTAAATGGAGCACATATCATGTAGTTTATGTGATAAACATTTGAGCTTCTATCTCCATATAGAACTCTAGATATGGCAGTTTTGGTGAAAGTGAAGATAAAAATCAGATTTTGGAAATTAAAGTATAATACTATTATATAAGCACTCAAAATTATATTGTATAAAATGTGAAGTTAAAACCCACTAACTCATAAATTTTATTTATATAAATATGTAAAAAGTTAAATAAGTGTATATATTATAAAAATGGTAGTGGAATAATACTTATAAGTTATAAAACTATAAACACGATTTTTACGACTTTTTCGGCTAATACTGTAAAATTAACGTTTTTGTTAAATAAAACTTAGATGGTTGGACCCGTCTAATGTAAACTTTATAAAACTTATATACTGATACATAAACATGTATAACAAGTAAAAACCGATAAAACCTGAACTATAGGACATACGGACATTAACGAGCTAAGTAAACATATTGGACTAATAATTTGACTAAATAAGTTAAACTCTTATAAAAAGAACTTATTGGGCTTAACCCATTTGGGCCCAACTTGTAAAGTGTAAATACTGATCATATAAGTATAAAATGGATTAATAAGAGTTAAAGAAATTATAATAAGTTTATTGGACCTAAAACACGTAAATAGGTAAAACTAGTAAACTAGTATAAAAGTTATCGACATATAACACTAAAAATGAGTAAACGAGAATATGTAAACCCACTTGATCATCATATATATATAATCATCATATGTATACATAATTGTTATTTTTATAAAGTCATTGGACAAACGTCTATGACCGATTACTATTTATATAGGTTTCCGTGATTGAAGCACGTACCGTACGTCCGAATTGCCGATAACCCGCCTTCCCACATCAACGTGAGTTCATAGCCTCGCACTCTTTTAAATGTTTTTATGAAATGTTTTATAAACCCGCGAGGGAGATAACATGTTAGTTTTTATAAAATAGGACACCATTTCTCCCGATTGCTTGTTTATTGATTTGGAACCGAATGATTGTATGACCCGATTGTATGACCCGATAAATGATTAAAGGACCCGATAGATGAAATTAAATGGATTATTAAAGTTAGGTTATGTCACTAAAAGTCCCATTAGCATGAATTGTGAACTACCGGGATTTGGTAGACGCTTGTGCATATAATAGTACTATTTGGGGACGATCACCCCAGTTCGCGCCTTGACGGTTGATCCCCGTCGTGCCACATTGATTGGTAAGCGAATTTATGTATGAGAAGATTTCCATAGCGTGACCTTTGTGACGACACGCTACTTTAGATGGGCAAATTGAGTATCGGGTTAGCTACCCGTTGTTGGTTTAGTAAGGTAACAATGTCATGCGGCTTATAATAATCCAAACTAACGAAATACTACTAGACGCTCCGAATTACGATGTATTGCCTGACTAGCAATACGGGGTCATACTATTGATATTATGTTTGTGTTTTGGTTTTCATAACCATATTCGTATAACGGTTTTTATTTTCATACAACGTCATAAGACGTATTGTATGATGTTTTTACGACATTGGCTCGTATAATGATTTTTAAGGCAAACGCCTATATTATGATTTTGATGAAGATTTGTATAAAATGACTTTGGCTATTTTATGGCCTATTAAAATGATTTGTACAAAATGATTTTCAGTAATAATTTTATACTGATATTATATTGATGGATTTTATTAAACTCTATGAATTCACTCGGCGTTATCGCTGACCTTTTCTTTTAACATGTTTTATCTCAAGTACTTGAAGGTAATTCTCAGGAAGACAACAAGAATTCATGGCCCGCACTTAAACAATATTTTCCATTCAAATACTTTGTTAAACTTTGTATGAAATAATATGACTTGGGACCGATGTAACTTTAATGTTTATGAATGGAAAAGATTTATTATTAAACGACGCGATTTTTATGCGTTGTCTATGATGTGAGTAATGTGCTATCCCGTAACACCAACGAGTCTTCCGCTGTACTGAGTTGTATAAATTTGGGGGTGTTACAGTTTGGTACCAGAGCTCTCGTTATAGAGAACGAAAGATTTTTAAAACTAAGGTTTTGAATATAACTTTTCAAAATCTTTTAACTATAAACATTTTTCTAAAAATGTCTAAAAATCTTTTGACTATAACGATGCCGAAGAATTCCCGAGTTACCGACAAGGCCAAGACTGAGAAGTGTTATTTTAATATATATATATATATATATAACTTAGATTATATATATATGATGTAATTTGATTACATGATTGTTTGATGATTATTTTGATATTTATACGAGGTATTTATACGACGTAGATTGTCACAAGAAACCCTAAATTCCCTAGTAATTAGTCGAAGCTATTCTCGTAGGAATTCTAGCTATCCTAGATCTAAACCAAGTTGTGGATATTTATAATCCCAACAAATGGTCGATATTCGTATAAATGTAGATATTAGTTGATTGTGATATTGAAAAAGAATTGGCGAGATTAAATCTGATATCGATGTCATGACGATCTTTTCTTATAGAGTGGAGTTTGACAAAACATTACCACCTAGAAAGATGTCATCTGATTCGTTGTCGTCCAATTCTTAAATCAAAATCGAAAGGGTGAATGTTGCACTTGAGGCTGTTATTGGAACCATTACCCAAAAGCCTCATGCCACTAATACCTTTCCGAGAAGTCTAATTGAATGTATGAGTCATCTCATACTAATGACTCATTTGATAACTATTGATGAAAGAGCTATAGGATTGGAAATTAAGTATTGATTCATATCGAGCTTTTATTGCCCTTTTAAGGTTTATAAATAAGGTTGAAAGTATTGGAGAATGATGTAGGATATCACATCGAGTATGATTTGGTTGAAACTTGAATAAAGTAAAATTTAACCCATATGGAATATGAGATTATTAATAGAAGTCGTTAAGTTTTGTGATTAAATTATATGGTTTTGATTGATTGATAGTTCGTGTTAAGGGTTGTTCCTAGACCATTGTCCACCAACGAGGATGCCCAGTGTCCAAGAAAGAAATTGAAGAAATCTTCTTCTGAATTGGGACCGATGGATCTTTCGGGACATGTGGAACACCTAATGACTCTTGTAGATTAGTATTCATTGTGGTATCTTTTAAAAATAATCCCTAACTTAACTGTGACATCAGTTGGTAGGATGAGTTCTGAGAATTGTATGACATAGTGACACGTAATGTGTTACGGTACAATTTGACTTGTTTGTGATTAATGAAAAGACTACATTTGATTGCTAAATTCTACATGTATCGATGTTATCTATCTTTTATTGCTTCATCCTAATGTTCGCATTAGCGATGCAACCATTGAACAAGTACTCATCTCAAATTGAGTTACGTTGTGGATTATTCTCTTTGTATTCCTGGGTGCCATCGAAGTCATGAACCTCATGATTATTTGGCTAAGCTCATTTCCTATCATATCGTAGTTAATTCTTGGTGAACAAGCTTTCATCACTCTTTTGCAGATCACACATTGTTTTTATAAAGTTAAAACGGTATCCTTTGAGAAAATTTAATTCTCATCACTATAAGGATTATTCAAAGTGAGATTTATAAGTGATTGTTATCAAAATGAAGTTGTTTATAAAACACCTGGGAAAACTTAATTGTTTCCATAACAAAGAAAATCTTTGTAAATCTATTTTTGATTCTTATTTAAGAATTAAGCATGAAAATGTTTTTATTATAAACATGATGATAAAACTTTGACGAACTGAGTATTGCATCGTTAATCTTGAAATTGTATATACTTGCGCGCCTACATACAACTTGGAATGGACCATGCAAAACTGATTAGTAGTCACCATAAAACTAATGAATAAACACTGCCTTTTCGTTGAAGTTGTGAAAGATTAAATTTTATGAGATCTGCAAGAAGTGAAAAATAGGGACATAGTGTTAGGGACACCTAAATATGTGCCTGTAGCATCTATTCTTCTGAGTCGAATCTACTCATTTGTGAAAATTGTCTTATTTGACAATTGACAATTCTTTCTTGTCCAATTCTCCCGTAGTGGGATTCTTAGGAAAAGCATCTGATTACCGAGTGTTGATACCCGACTGAATGTATCGACGTTCTTATCATTTCTTTTATTTGATTTCATTTGAATGACCTGGGTAACGATCCGAGGATCTTTCAAATGCGTACTCAAATTATGAAAACATGGGATATATTCATATTCGCTAAATGTTTTCATCTATATCTGATTTGAAATTCTCTCGCATAGATTATGCGTTGACCTACTCTTTTAAGGTTAGTTGTGTCTCCTGATATTCCTGAACTTGTGAAGGATTATGAGTTATTATTAGTCTTTTGAGAAGTTCACATCTTATCGACGGCAATAAAACTGAAAAGTTGATAGTGCCAGTAGAATGAATTGATTGATTATGACATGACGACATTGTCTTAATTGATGGGAACTCGAATAGAATCCCCCTAAATGATAAGATGTTGATTATCAAAAGTGATTTAAATAATCCCGATAGGTGGCTGTATCCTGTATTTAGACTTAAATTTTTACCATGAATGGTTGTGAACTAGTTATAGATATTTGTAATCTAGAAGAACTTAAAATAAATGTAATAAAAGGTGTGACAATCTAACATTTTCAGGTAGTAAAATATTTTCTCGTATAATATTTTGAAACTTATTTTTGTGTTGGTTGACGAAATCACAATTTACGGATTTAAATTTGGGCTTACGTGCATAATTTGGCGTCTTTTACGACTAAACCGGAAACCTTAGGATTACGTATTTACGTTTTTGAACTCCGTTTTTGATGAGACAATTTTTATTGGATTCGTTTTGTGACGGTGATTCATAATTTTTAAAAACGTTTTTCGTAAAACGACCCGAGGGCACGCAAATCGAGAAAACTAGAATCGAGAAATACCCGTAAACTAGTGAGATGGGACAAAACACTATGTCCCACCCCACTAGCTTATATGGGACGGAAACTTGACACCACAACACATATGTGGCATCAAGTTTAGCTAACTTACACCAAGTGTAAGCTAGCTTACACTTTAAGCTTAACCTTTCTCCACTAACACAAAACTAGCAAGTTGTTTTCATTCCCATCATTTCCTACATGCAAACCACTCTAAAATCCTCTCAACTCTCTCCTTTGTGCCGTCCCAAATAAGCCAACAAACACCATCCTTGATCTTTTCTAGCCATAAACCACATGTTTACTAGTCCTATTAAGGTGTTCTCTTGAAGCCTTGATCATTTGGTGGCCATATTAACAACTTTGGAGGTGATTTGCTTGTGTACTAGGGCTGATTTTCCAACCTATGTTCTTGATATTTGATGGTCTTGGAGATACTTGTTGTGTTCATCAAGTTCTTGTCTTCCTAAAACAAGAAATCCACTTGGATTGGTAAAGAAGATCATCCTCTCCATTTTTCTCTTATTATTTTGTAAAGAACAAATGTATTTTCTCTCATTTTGTATATGTATATGATGTATATATGATGATAAAAATGTTGTGTGGGGATCAAGTGTTGATAAATATGCTTAAAAATGATGATAACTATAAGAAATGAAGCTAAAATCTTGACTATTTAGTTGGCTGTATAAAAACAGTAGATAACTAAAAGATGAACTGATAAAATTGCATGGTTTGATCCATTTACAGTAAGTAGATGATGTTATACACATGTGAGAGTTGGCCATACAATGGAATAAAAATAATGAGTGAGATATGATCAAAACAAGTTAGGTGGTGTAATCTGAATAAGCAGTTTTTTAGGGACTGTTAAGGCAACTTAAACTAAAAATGGGCAGTAGCTATATCTAAGTTATATGTAGCACATATTATGAAGAACATGTCATCCAAAAATGAGCTTCTAAGTCATTATAGAACTCTAGATATGGTGAAAATGGTGAATATGAAGTTAAAAATCAGATTTTGGAAATAATGTTTATTATTATTATATAAGCACTCACATTATAATTTATAAAATGTAAAAATATAAACCCACTAACTTATAAAACTTATTTATATAAATGTATAAAAGGTTAATTAAAAGGGTAAATTATATAAATGGTGGTAAAATAATATTTATAAGTAATAAAAACTATAAACTTGATTTTTACGACTTTTTCGGCTATCGCCGTAAAATTAACGTTTTTCGCCAAATAAAACTTAGACGACCAAACCCGTCTAATGTAAAGTTTATAAAAGTCATATACTGATGTATAAGTAACTAATACAAGTAAAAACCGATAAAACCCAAACTATAAGAAATACGGACATTTACGAGCTAACTAAACATATTGGACTAATAATTGGACTTAATAAGATAAAAACTTGTAAAAAGAACTTATTGGGCTTAACCCATTTGGACCCAACATGAAAAGTATATATACTGATAATATAGGTATAAAATGGATAAAAACAAGTTAGAGAACTTATACAAGGCTTAATGGACTTAAAATGGATAAATAGTTAAAACTAGCTAACTAGTAAGACGTTACCAAAACGTAAACACTAAAATGAGTAAACAAGGATGTATAAACCCACTTGATCATCATCATATGTACAAAATCATCATATGTATATTATTATTTTGATAAAAGTCATTGGACCGAGTCTAAGACCGATTATTATTTATATAGGTTTCCGTGACCGAAGCACGCCCGTAGCCGATAATCCGCCTTTCATTAACAACGTGAGTTCATAGCCTCGCACTCTTTTAAATGTTTTATAAAATGATTTGTAAACCCGCGAGGGAGATAACATGCTAGATTTTTATAAAAATAGAACACAAGTAGTCCCGATTGTATGCTTAATGATATGGACCCGAATGATACTATGACCCTATATTCGAGACTAAAAGGATTATTAGTAGTTAGGTTATGTCACTTAAAGTCCCATTAGCATGAATTGTGAACTACCGGGTTTTGGTAGACGCTTATGCATTTGATAGTACTATTTGGGGACGATCACCCCAGTTCGCGCCTTGACGGTTGATCCCCGTCGTACCACATTGATTGGTAAGCGAATTTATGTATGAGAAGATTCCATAGCGTGATTTTTGTGACGACCCGCTTACTTAGATGGGTAAATTGTTTGTCGGGTTCGGGGCCCGCTGTTTTCATAGTAAGGTAACAATGTCATGCGGCTAATAATAATCCTATAATCTATTCAATCTATATAATCTAAATAAACGATATGATACGACGCTATTTAACGATGAATATATTACCTATCATGGTAATATAGAGACTACGGTCTCATGGACGGTTTCAGATGTATGCTTGATTTATATATTTCCTGACTAGCAATATGTGGACTTACTTCCGATATTATACTTGTGTTCTGATTTTAAATGAATGTAAATGATTGTTTTATATAACGGTTTTCATTAAACTCTATGAATTCACTCGGCATTCGCTGATATTATTTTTGCATGTTTTTATCTCAGGTGCTTGAAGGTAATCCGGATGGAGATCGACTCTGATGGCCCACACTTAATATTAAAAATGTTCATTCGATCTGTGTTTTGTAAACTTAATGACCTGTATAATTTGGGACCTGTTGTACGCTTTTGAAACTTTTTATCGAATGAATGTTTGTTAAACCTTGTATAACCATTTTTATGTGTTGTCTATAATTGGAGTTATTGTGCTATCCCGTAACACTCTGAAAGACCCTTCCGCTGTACCGATACGAAAAATGAGAGTGTTACAGTTTGGTACCAGAGCTCTCGTTGTAGAGAACAAAAGATTTTAAAAACCAAGGTTTTGAACAAAACTTTTCAAAATCTTTTGACAATGAACATTTGAGAAAATATTTGAAAAATCTTTTGACTATAACGGTGCCAGAGATCTCCGACGTTACCAACAAGCCCTATTGAGAATATATATATTTTGATATATATAATATAATTTATATATATGTATATATCGTGATTTCATTATGTAATTGTTTAACTAGTATGTTATCCTAATACGAGATATATATATAAATGCAGATTGTCATGGCTGACCCTAATATTCCTGTAGAAAACCATGCTATTCCCGAACCTAATATAGAAGATGATCCTTATTTAGACTTAGTAGATTTTGATATAGATGATGAGGAGGAACCATTTGAGGATCCCGAGCCCGAGTTAGGACTAGGAGATCAGATTGCCCCTCAGGTTGACTTAGTAGAGAATGATATTGAGAATGTGGATATTGAGAATGTGGAGATTGAGAATGTGGATAATGAGAATGTAGAGATTGAGAATATGGATAATGAGAATGTAGAGATTGAGAATGTGGAGATTGAGAATGCTGATATTGAGAATGATGATGAGATTGGATTAGATAATTTAGATGACGAGATTGACGACGAGGATGTCGAGGAGGACGTAGGTATATATGTTGAGGTTGATGACGATGAGGAGGCTGAGCTTATTTATCCGTATGATGTTCCAGAGGGCGAGCCTTTGCCCCCACCAGTTTGTTTGTCTGATTCTGAGGATGAGTTACCTAGGGATGAAATGTCTGAATCGTTTGAATCTGATTCTGAATCAGAGGAGGATGAGGATGACGATGCACCTGACGGTACTGATGGTATTGCTACTCGTAGACGTGAGATAGGAGAGTCGTCTAGTACTCGAGAGGCTACTCATATTGATGGTCTTGCACCATGGGCCTTGAGACGTGATCTAGATGCTTCCCGTGTTAAGAGTTGTGTGACAGAGGTTGGATTAGGTGTTGTTCAGACTCAGATTGCTTATTTGGAGTCGAAGACAAAGGTTGGCGAGAAAGAGCGAGAATTGCTTAGTTTGGATTTGAGTGATGTAGAACGTGGTTTGAATGAGGCTTTTAGGAGGTTATCGGTGTTGGAAAGTCGTGAGTTTGCTGAAATGAAGAAAAAGGTGAATACTATGGAGATTCAGTTGAGTGTAGCTCGTGCGATGCGTGAGAAAGCTGAAAAGGAGTTGAATATATCCGTGGGATGGAACAGTAGATTTTATGCCGACATGGTTGAAAGAGGAGTAATCCGTAAGCGCCCAGCTGAAGATGTGTCTAGTGATCGTCCGACGAAGATTCAGAAGACGATGGATGATGGACCATCTGGCGGTTCTCAGTAGACCAGTCTGTGTTTAGTAGTGACCTTTATATCTTTTGTGTTTGTAGCTTTGACTGAACCGACTTGTTAGTAATAGACTTGGCACGAATTTTAAGTGTATATAGTGTTAGGACTTTGATATAGGATGTACTAAGACAATACTTTTGTTTCAGATCGAATGAAATATGTTCTTGTCTTGAATTCCATATTGTGCCTTATTTGTATCTTGACTATGAATTCAATCCATATTATATTAATCCTTTGTTGGATGAATGCTTAATACTTTGAAATTGTGGAATTGTAGAACTATGCCGCCGAAGAAGGCTGTGGCTGAGGATGATGTACGTAGGATTATTACAGAGCAAGTTACCGCATCTATGACTGAATTTATGGCAAATGCTAGAAATGAAGCTGGCGGTAGTGGAGCTGGCGGTAGTGGAGCTGGCGGTAGTGGAGCTGGCGGTAGTAGAACTGGCGGTAGTGGAGCTGGCGGTAGTGGAGCTGGCGGTAGTGGAATTGGCGGTACTAATGTGAATGTGAATGCTAATAATGTGAATGTTAATGCTGGAGGAAATGTAAGAGGACTTGGAACGAATGCACCTGAAGTTGGTGGCTGTACTTATGTGACGTTCATGAAGTGTGAACCTCTACCTTTTAATGGAACTAAAGGTGCTGTAGGATTAAGCCAGTGGATTGAAAAGATTGAATCGGTGTTTAGGATTAGTAAGTGTAAGGAGGAAGATAAGGTGACTTTTGCTATGGCTACTCTTAAAGGTCGTGTGTTGACTTGGTGGAACGGGGGAATTGCTTTCATGGGTCTTGATGCTGCTAATGCTACTCCTTGGGCTGAAATTAAGAAGTGGATGACTTTGGAGTTTTGTCCTCGTAGTGTGATTATTAGGTTAGAACAGGAGTTGATTCATTTGAGAATGAAAGGTGTGGACATTGATAGTTACACGAACCGATTCCATGAGTTGGCCTTGCTATGTCCTCGGTTGGTTGAACCCGAAGAGATCCGAATTGAGCAATATGTTAAAGGGTTGACCAGGAATATCCGGGGGGACGTGACATCATCGAAACCACTGACCATTGATGATGCTGTTCGAATGGCTTACCAACTCATTGGACAGATAATTCAGGATAAGGAAGATGAAGCCCGTGTTGGTCAGAAAAGAAAGGGAGACGGTGAGCGTATAGATAGAGGTGATTATAGGAAGAATTTCAATCGCCGTCAGAACAAGAGAAAGGGGAATGCAAATGCTCTTACCAACAATGCACCGCGCAACGATGATAGATGTCCTAAGTGTGGCAACAAGAGGCATGCTGGCGACTGCTGGAAGTGCCGAAATTGCGGAAAGCTTGGACACAAGGTTGAAAGGTGTTAGAAGGGAACCATTTGCTTCAACTGTAATGAAGAAGGTCATAGGAAATCAGAATGCCCCAAGTTGAAAGCGATTGTACCTGGAAGAAACCCCCAGGGTGGTATCTACCAACTTGGAACAATTGAGGTGAAGAAAGAGGATCCGAATGTCGTTACCGGTACGTTTTTACTCAACAATCATTATGTTGTTGCTTTATTCGATTCGGGTGCTGATAGGAGCTTTGTATCCACTAAATTTAGTGCCCTTATTGATATTGAACCTGTTGAGATAAGTACCAGTTACGAGGTGGAATTGGCTGATGGTAAATTAGTGAAAACTAATAAGCTATTAGAAGGATGCTCTCTAAATCTCTTGAACCATTCCTTTCCGATTGATTTGATGTTGATAGAATTAGGTAGTTTTGATATTATTATTGGTATGGATTGGTTGTCGTCGAATAATGCAACTATTTTATGTGGAGAGAAGAAGGTTAAGATTCCTCTTAGGAATAGGACGTTAGTAATTGATGGTAGTCGAGGTGAATCCCGTTTGAAAATCGTTTCATGTATTAAAGTCCAAAAGTACATCAGGAACGGTTGTGAGTTATTCTTAGCTCAAGTGACCGGGAATGAGTCTAGGGAGAAACGATTAGAAGATGTACCTATTATTTGTGGAATTCCTGAGGTATTTCCTAAATATTTACCCGGACTTCCACCGATAAGGCAAGTAGAGTTTCGAATCAATTTAATTCCTGGTGCTACACCGGTGGCACGTGCGCCTTACCGATTAGCCCCTTCTGAATTAAAGGAGTTATCTGAGCAACTTAAGGAGTTGTCTGATAAAGGTTTTATTCGACCGAGCTCGTCGCCTTGGGGAGCTCCAGTCTTGTTCGTTAAGAAGAAGGATGGATCTTTTCGTATGTGCATTGATTATAGGGAACTGAATAAGTTGACAATTAAAAATCGATATCCTTTACCTAGGATTGATGATTTGTTTGATCAACTGCAAGGATCTAGTGTGTATTCTAAGATAGATTTGCGGTCAGGATATCACCAACTTCGCGTCCGTGAAGAAGATATTCCTATAACTGCATTTAGAACTCGTTATGGACACTATGAATTTCAAGTAATGCCATTTGGATTAACTAACGCACCTGCGGTTTTCATGGATTTAATGAATCGAGTGTGCAAGCCCTACTTGGATAAATTTGTGATTGTGTTTATTGACGATATTCTAATCTATTCTAAGAATGAAGATGAGCATAGAGAACATTTGAGGATTGTTTTGAAGTTGTTGAAGGATGAAAGGTTGTATGCTAAGTTTTCGAAGTGTGATTTCTGGTTAGATTATGTGCAATTTCTTGGTCATGTGATTAACAGAGATGGAATTCATGTTGATCCTGCAAAGGTTGAAGCTATTAAGAATTGGTCTGCACCGACAACGCCAACGGAAGTGCGACAATTCTTAGGATTGGCTGGCTATTATAGGCGATTCATTAAAGAATTTTCTTTGATAGCTAAACCCTTGACTAAGCTTACTCAGAAGAATAAACCTTTCGTTTGGGGAAGTGATGAAGATGGAGCATTTCAGACATTAAAGCAAAAATTATGTAGTGCGCCAATCTTATCATTACCCGAAGGGAGTGAAGATTTTGTAGTGTATTGTGATGCATCTCTTAGAGGTTATGGAGCTGTTTTGATGCAGAGGGAGAAAGTGATAGCTTATGCTTCTAGGCAATTAAGGAAGAATGAGGAGAATTATACTACTCATGATCTTGAGTTAGGAGCTGTAGTCTTTGCTCTTAGGTTGTGGAGACATTATCTGTATGGCACCAAGTGTACGGTATTCACCGATCACAAAAGCCTACAGTATATTCTCGATCAGAAGGAATTGAACATGAGGCAACGAAGATGATAGAGTTGTTAAGTGACTATGACTGTGATATAAAATATCACCCAGGAAAAGCCAACGTTGTTGCTGACGCGTTGAGTAGGAAAGATAGAGAGCCTATCAGGGTGCGTTCTCTAGTCTTGACCGTGCACAATAATTTGCCCGAGCAAATTAGAAATGCGCAAATAGAAGCTTGTAAGAAGGAGAATTTTGTTAATGAAGGGTTCCGAGGAGAAGGAGATCCTTTAGAGATTAGAGCTGATGGAGTGAAATGTTTAAGAGGTCGTATGTGGATACCTAAGTTTGGAGGCCTAAGAGATTTGATTATGTTAGAATCCCATAAATCTAAGTATTCCATTCATCCGGGATCTGATAAGATGTACCATGATTTGAAGAAGTTGTACTGGTGGCCGAATATGAAAGCTGACATAGCTATGTATGTTCTTCAATGCTTGACTTGTGCTAGAGTTAAAGCTAAACATCAAAAGCCATCAGGACTACTTCAACAGCCAAAGATTCCTGAATGGAAGTGGGAGCGAATTACGATGGACTTTATCACCAAGCTTCCTAGAACATCATCTGGAAACAATTCGATTTGGGTTATTATCGATAGACTAACCAAATCAGCACACTTCATTCCGGTTAAGGAGCAGTTCTCACTAGAGAAGCTGACTCGAATATACCTTGATAATGTTGTATGCAAGCATGGAGTGCCTGTATCGATCATTTCAGATCGAGATCCTAGATTCGCATCAAATTTTTGGAAATCTCTCCAAAGATCTTTGGGAACGAATCTCGGCATGAGCACTGCTTATCACCCCCAGACTGATGGGCAGAGTGAAAGGACGATACAAACACTGGAAGATATGTTGAGAGCTTGTGTGTTAGACTTTGGTAAGAATTGGGATAAACATTTGTCGTTAGCAGAGTTTTCGTATAACAATAGTTACCATTCTAGTATTAAGGCTGCACCGTTTGAAGCTTTGTATGGTAGGAAGTGTAGATCTCCTGTATGTTGGAGTGAAGTTGGGGATACCCAGCTCACGGGACCGGAATTGATCCGGGAGACTACGGAGATGATAGTTCAGATTAAAAAGAGGTTGTTGACTGCCCGAAGTAGACAGAAAAGTTACGCGGATGTGCGGCGGAAGCCAATGGAGTTTGAAGTGGGTGACCGAGTAATGTTGAAAGTATCGCCATGGAAAGGCGTTATAAGATTTGGAAAGCGAGGAAAATTGAATCCCCGTTATATTGGACCCTTTAAGATTTTATCTAGAGTAGGTCCGGTGGCTTACAAACTAGAGTTACCCCCAGAACTTCATGGTGTTCACAACACATTCCATGTATCTAATCTGAAGAAATGTCTAGCAGTGAGTGATGAGAAAATTCCGTTAGGTAAGGTTCGAATAGATGGGAAGTTGCATTTTATCGAAGAGCCCGTAGAAGTTATGGACCGTGAGGTAAAGCAACTGAAACAAAGTCGGATACCTATTGTCAAAATCCGATGGAATTCACAGCATGGACCGGAGTATACTTGGGAACGAGAGGATGAAATGTGGAAGAAATATCCGCACCTCTTCGATTTCAATAAGAAACGGACATCCAAATGAAATGGATCACGAGGACGTTGATCCCTTTTAGGAGGAAAAGCTGTGACAATCTAACATTTTCAGGTAGTAAAATATTTTCTCGTATAATATTTTGAAACTTATTTTTGTGTTGGTTGACGAACTCACAATTTACGGATTTAAATTTGGGCTTACGTGCATAATTTGGCATCTTTTACGACTAAACCGGAAACCTTAGGATTACGTATTTACGTTTTTGAACTCCGTTTTTGATGAGACAATGTTTATTGGATTCGCTTTGTGACGGTGATTCATAATTTATAAAAACGTTTTTCGTAAAACGACCCGAGGGCACGCAAATCGAGAAAACTAGAATCGAGAAATACCCGTAAACTAGTGAGATGGGACAAAACACTTTGTCCCACCCCACTAGCTTATATGGGACGGCAACTTGACACCACAACACATATGTGGCATCAAGTTTAGCTAACTTACACCAAGTGTAAGCTAGCTTACACTTTAAGCTTAACCTTTCTCCACTAACACAAAACTAGCAAGTTGTTTTCATTCCCATCATTTCCTACATGCAAACCACTCTAAAATCCTCTCAACTCTCTCCTTGTGCCATCCCAAATAAGCCAACAAACACCATCCTTGATCTTTTCTAGCCATAAACCACATGTTTACTAGTCCTATTAAGGTGTTCTCTTGAAGCCTTGATCATTTGGTGGCCATATTAACAACTTTGGAGGTGATTTGCTTGTGTCCTAGGGCTGATTTTCCAACCTATGTTCTTGATATTTTATGGTCTTGGAGATACTTGTTGTGTTCATCAAGTTCTTGTCTTCCTAAAACAAGAAATCCACTTGGATTGGTAAAGAAGATCATCCTCTTCATTTTTCTCTTATTATTTTGTAAAGAACAAATGTATTTTATCTCATTTTGTATATGTATATGATGTATATATGATGATAAAAATGTTGTGTGGGGATCAAGTGTTGATAAATATGCTTAAAAATGATGATAACTATAAGAAATGAAGCTAAAATCTTGACTATTTAGTTGGCTGTATAAAAACAGTAGATAACTAAAAGATGAACTGATAAAAATGCATGGTTTGATCCATTTACAGTAAGTAGATTATGTTATACACATGTGAGAGTTGGCCATGCAATGGAATCAAAATAATGAGTGAGATATGATCAAAACAAGTTAGGTGGTGTAATCTGAATAAGAAGTTTTGTAGGGACTGTTAAGGCAACTTAAACTCAAAATGGGTAGTAGCTATAACTAAGTTATATGTAGCACATATTATGAAGAACATGTCATCCAAAAATGAGCTTCTAAGTCATTATAGAACTCTAGATATGGTAAAAATGGTGAATATGAAGTTAAAAATCAGATTTTGGAAATAATGTTTATTATTATTATATAAGCACTCACATTATAATTTATAAAATGTAAAAATATAAACCCACTAACATATAAAACTTATTTATATAAATGTATAAAAGGTTAATTAAATGGGTAAATTATATAAATGGTGGTAAAGTAATATTTATAAGTAATAAAAACTATAAACTTGATTTTTACGACTTTTTCGGCTATCGCCGTAAAATTAACGTTTTTCGCCAAATAAAACTTAGACGACCAAACCCGTCTAATGTAAAGTTTATAAAAGTCATATAGTGATGTATAAGTAACTAATACAAGTAAAAACCGATAAAACCCGAACTATAAGAAATACGGACATTTACGAGCTAACTAAACATATTGGACTAATAATTGGACTTAATAAGATAAAAACTTGTAAAAAGAACTTATTGGGCTTAACCCATTTGGACCCAACATGAAAAGTATATATACTGATAATATAGGTATAAAATGGATAAAAACAAGTTAGAGAACTTATACAAGGCTTAATGGACTTAAAATGGATAAATAGTTAAAACTAGCTAACTAGTAAGACGTTACCAAAACGTAAACACTAAAATGAGTAAACAAGGATGTATAAACCCACTTGATCATCATCATATGTACAAAATCATCATATGTATATTATTATTTTGATAAAAGTCATTGGACCGAGTCTAAGACCGATTATTATTTATATAGGTTTCCGTGACCGAAGCACGCCCGTAGCCGATAATCCGCCTTTCATTAACAACGTGAGTTCATAGCCTCGCACTCTTTTAAATGTTTTATAAAATGATTTGTAAACCCGCGAGGGAGATAACATGCTAGATTTTTATAAAAATAGAACACAAGTATTCCCGATTGTATGCTTAATAATATGGACCCGAATGATGCTATGACCCTATATTCGAGACTAAAAGGATTATTAGTAGTTAGGTTATGTCACTTAAAGTCCCATTAGCATGAATTGTGAACTACCGGGTTTTGGTAGACGCTTATGCATTTGATAGTACTATTTGGGGACGATCACCCCAGTTCGCGCCTTGACGGTTGATCCCCGTCGTACCACATTGATTGGTAAGCGAATTTATGTATGAGAAGATTCCATAGCGTGATTTTTGTGACGACACGCTAACTTAGATGGGCAAATTGTTTGTCGGGTTCGCGGCCCGCTGTTTTCATAGTAAGGTAACAATGTCATGCGGCTAATAATAATCCTATAATCTATTCAATCTATATAATCTAAATAAACGATATGATACGACGCTATTTAACGATGAATATATTACCTATCATGGTAATATAGAGACTACGGTCTCATGGACGGTTTCAGATGTATGCTTGATTTATATATTGCCTGACTAGCAATATGTGGACTTACTTCCGATATTATACTTGTGTTCTGATTTTAAATGAATGTAAATGATTGTTTTATATAACGGTTTTCATTAAACTCTATGAATTCACTCGGCATTCGCTGATATGATTTTTGCATGTTTTTATCTCAGGTGCTTGAAGGTAATCCGGATGGAGATCGACTCTGATGGCCCACACTTAATATTAAAAATGTTCATTCGATCTGTGTTTTGTAAACTTAATGACCTGTATAATTTGGGACCTGTTGTACGCTTTTGAAACTTTTTATCGAATGAATGTTTGTTAAACCTTGTACAACCATTTTTATGTGTTGTCTATGATTGGAGTTATTGTGCTATCCCGTAACACTCTGAAAGACCCTTCCGCTGTACCGATACGAAAAATGAGAGTGTTACAAAAGGTGTTTATGTTATCTAAAACTTCGGGAGATATTTGTTAATGAATTACCTAGACTTTCACCATTAAGGCAAGTTGAATTTGGTATTGATTATATTCCCGGTGCTGCACCTATGGCTTGTGCACTGCACGTCAGCACCATCTAAATTAAAGGACTTACCGTACAACTAAGAGAGTTGTCGGAGAAAGATTTTATTATACCAAGCCTGTCATCATGAAGAGCTATGGTGTTATCATTCCTTATATTTATAGATTACTATAAACTGAGTAAATTGACAATCGAAAACAATATCCATAGCTCGAAATGGAAGATTCGTTCGATCATTTACAAGGTTCTAGCGTATGTTTTAAAGATTTGATCCACGACATGGTTATCATCAACTTCGTATCTGCGAAAAGGATTATCTATTCCAATCACTACATCCGGTACTTGTAATGAATATTATGAGTTTCACTTGATGACGTTTGGATTGACTAACACACATGTAGTATTCATAAATTTGGTGAATCACGTGTGTAGGCTGTAATTTGATAAATTCATGCTCGTGATCATTAAGGACCATTTGTTTGTTTATAAGAATAAGAATGAGTTAATAATTAATTATAGATTGCCCTAAATTGGCCGAACAATTAAAACCTGTACGTTGAATATTTAACATATGACTTAAGACTTAATCCTTTACATGATTTAACCGTGTGATTAATAGATAATGGAATATAAATTGACTCTTCAAAATTTAGAAGTCATTTAAAACTTTGAGTTATACTAAAAAGAAAGTGCAAATATATTTTGACAAATGTTTTAACAAAGGATTTTTAGGGATTATTCCCTTATACACAAACCATTTAACTAAACTTCTGTTTAGGGGTAAATGTTTGTGTATACTTCTAGACAACTTAAGAAGAATTGAGGAAACTATATAAACCATGACTTAAAATCTGAAACGATAATCTTTATTTTTCAAACTAAGAAAATTTTGACCAAAGTATAACCAAAGATTTTTCGAATATTTACGAATCCTATTAATTATTTTTGATAAATCAACAAAAATCGTGTTAATTAAATTAAAAATTATTTTGAACATTTCTATATAATTGGACGGACTAAGAAATTTAAAATCTTTACGTTTACGTTTCATAAAAAATGAATATTTATTATTTAATTAGTCGTAATAATTATCGACGCTTTAGACGTCGGATTGAGTAAAACGGATAAAAATGATAGCTGAAACTAAAATGAAACCTAGAAAATATCTAGAAAGAAAATTTTAATGAATGTAAATACTGACAGGTTATGATGAAAAGGATAAAGAACCAATTAGGACATGTTCCTTAATAATGAAGGTGCAAAAATAAATTGCCGAACAATTTAAAATATAGCCGATGTTTATAAAAAGGATAATATAGATAATAAAAGGGGGTTCGCGGCTAATGTGAACCATTAGAATTGAGAAGCCGATAGCGTTAAATGTATAAAAGGCCACTTATGGTTGCCTAAATATAAAGATTTTGAGATAGAGTTATGTTGGAATTTGTAAGTATAAGTATTCTATTTATGTCATTTATGACTAAAAGTATCTTTGTCTGAAGAAGTTGTACTGATGGCAATTATGAAGGCAGACATCGCCTCATACATTAGTAAACGTCTAGCTATTGCAAAGGTCATCATCTGAATTTGATTCGATTTGGGTCATCGTCGACCGACTGACCAAATCTGCTAATATCATTCCCGATAATGATAAATGCAAAAGAGTTATGTAAACATAGTGTGCCTGTATCGAACATCTTTATCAAGATCCTCGCTTCGCATCGCATTTCTAGAAATTTGCTCAGAAATCATTAAGAACGAACCTTGATGAGAGTACTATGTACCACCCCAATCGAAGGGACGAGGTAAAGTAACGATACAAAGTAATATAAGTGCTGTTTTATGTTTGAATGATTGACCTTTGGTAATAGACCGTATAATCGTTTTCCTTTGGAGAGATTATCCTTGATAATCATCGTGTTAGGATTCAGATCGAATCTTGTTAGGATCTAAATATTAAAGCATCTGTAAGCAGGAGTTGAGACAAAGACACCCGACATACACCCATTGTGAGTTGGACATGTCTTTTAGGTTTAAGGTTTCCTATGATGGCGAACCTAACCTTACAAAATACCCGACCCCGAGATCTGAAATGATTGTTGAAATTAGGATCTGATTATTGACAGCCGGTAGTGGGCAAGAGGTTATGTGAATGTGAAATGTAGATCTTGAAGTGCCAAATGGGTAGCGAAGTTATGCCACAATTTTTAAACTTGGAAAAATGAATTCATGATCTGAAAAATCATGGGATATAAGTCCCC
Organism: Glebionis coronaria; assembly: GCA_025667525.1. NCBI lineage: Eukaryota > Viridiplantae > Streptophyta > Magnoliopsida > Asterales > Asteraceae > Glebionis > Glebionis coronaria. The sequence goes on from CM046875.1 coordinate 46,290,475, forward strand.
GTTATATGGGACCATTGAGATGATGTAAAAGATTTGGTTTGAAAGGCATATAAGCTGGATCTACCCAAGGACTTCAAGAGATGCGTGAATTATGTTTCGTATATCGAACTTGATGGAATATCTATCAAGAGAAAATCTGATTATTTCTTAGTAGAGCTTAGATCGGCGAAAAGTTGCATTCATCAGAAACCCGTGAACATCATGGATAGAGAAAGTAAGTCAACATTAAGCCTGATCTAATTCCCGTAGTTATGTTTGATGAAACTCGCGTATTGTAATGAATTGCACTTGTGAGAAAAGACCGAATGTGGAGGAAGTACCCACATGGCTTTAACTCTATAAGAAGCGAGTAGTAAGATGATCTTTGAGGACAAAGATCCTGTTTAGGGGTAAATGCTGTGACAATCCGTCAATTTATGGTTGATATTTTATTCTCGATATTTATTTGAAAACATTATTTAATGTTACAATATGAACTCACTTATTTTTGGGAAGTAATTTGGATTTACGTCTTGAAGTAGCGTCGACTACGTCTAAACCGGAGGATTCTACGTTACGTGCTTACGTGTACATACACCGTCTTTGGTGACAGTCCGACATTTCAGAAATAAATTTTTTCATGAATATTATTTTGGAGTTTTAAATTTGAGTTGGTTCATAAACTCTCAAATTTACGAGAAGAGATTAGGACTTACGATTTTATTTTAACGTCCTTTACGACTAAACCGGAAACCCTAGGATTACGTATTTACGTTTTCGTACTCCGTTTTTGATGAGACAATTTTTATTAGATTCTTTTTGTGCCGTTGATTCATAATTTATAAAAACGTTTTTCGAAAAACGACCCGAGGGCACGCAAATCGAGGAAACTAGAATCGAGGAATACCCGTAAATAAATGGGGATGAGACAAGTGGGACACTTGTCCCACCCCCACTATAACCGGCCACAACACCCTTAGGTGTCAAAGTGACATGAAACTAAGTTACACATGTAAGTTAGCTTCACAATTAAGCTTACACATGCCACCAACACTAGCTAAACCATTAGCCAAACCACTTATTCATTTACCACTCATGCAAAACTCACACAAACACTCTCTTCTCCTCTCTAGTGTGCCGTCCCATATCACCCCATAAACACCACTTTTGATCAAAAACAACCATGAAATCCTATGTTGTACTTGCATATGTTGAAGCCCTTTTGAAACCCTATTGATTGGTGGTGCTTATAACATCCAAGGAGGAGTTTTCATGGAGTAGTAGGGCTGATTTTCCACAAGGTGTTTATGAAGAATGGTGGTCTTGAAGATGGTCATGGTTATTCACAAGTTTCTCCATCAAAAACCATGTCCAAATCATAACCTACATCAACTTGGTGGTATAAAGATTGTCCTCCTCATCCTCTTGTTATTTTTGATTATGTAATCATGTATTTTATTTCCTATTGTATATGTATATAATGATTATATGATGATAAAAGTATTGTGTGGGGATTTGGTGTTGATAAACATGATTAAAAAGGTGAAAAACTATTAAGAACAAGGCTAAAATCTTGCTTAAATGTGTTGGCTGTATAAAACAGTAAAGAAACATGTCATGAACTGATAAAATGATGAAGTAGAATTAATATACAGTAAGCTATGCGTCTTGTACACATGTGAGAGTTGGCCATGCAATGGAATCATTGTAGTGAGTAAGATATGATCAAAACAAGTTTAAGATACATATCTGAGTTCACTGTTTTGAACGATTTTTTGAAAATACTTAGAAGATGATTCAACAGTAGCTATAGAAGAGTTAAATGGAGCACATATCATGTAGTTTATGTGATAAAAATTTGAGCTTATATCTCCATATAGAACTCTAGATATGGCAGTTTTGGTGAAAGTGAAGATAAAAATCAGATTTTGGAAATTAAAGTATAATACTATTATATAAGCACTCAAAATTATATTGTATAAAATGTAAAGTTAAAACCCACTAACTCATAAATTTTATTTATATAAATATGTAAAAAGTTAAATAAGTGTATATATTATAAAAATGGTAGTGGAATAATACTTATAAGTTATAAAACTATAAACACGATTTTTACGACTTTTTCGGCTAATACCGTAAAATTAACGTTTTTGTTAAATAAAACTTAGATGGTTGGACCCGTCTAATGTAAACTTTATAAAAATTATATACTGATATATAAACATGTATAACAAGTAAAAACCGATAAAACCCGAACTATAGGACATACGGACATTAACGAGCTAAGTAAACATATTGGACTAAATAAGTTAAACTCTTATATAAAGAACTTATTGGGCTTAACCCATTTGGGTCCAACTTGTAAAGTGTAAATACTGATCATATAAGTATAAAATGGATTAATAAGAGTTAAAGAACTTATAATAAGTTTATTGGACCTAAAACACGTAAATAGGTAAAACTAGTAAACTAGTATAAAAGTTATCGACATATAACACTAAAAATGAGTAAACGAGAATATGTAAACCCACTTGATCATCATATATATATAATCATCATATGTATACATAATTGTTATTTTTATAAAGTCATTGGACAAACGTCTAAGACCGATTATTATTTATATAGGTTTCCGTGATTGAAGCACGTACCGTACGTCCGAATTGCCGATAACCCGCCTTCCCACATCAACGTGAGTTCATAGCCTCGCACTATTTTAAATGTTTTTATGAAATGTTTTATAAACCCGCGAGGGAGATAACATGTTAGTTTTTATAAAATAGGACACCATTTGTCCCGATTGCTTGTTTATTAATTTGGACCCGAATGATTGTATGACCCGATTGTATGACCCGATAAATGATTAAAGGACCCGACAGATGAAATTAAATGGATTATTAAAGTTAGGTTATGTCACTAAAAGTCCCATTAGCATGAATTGTGAACTACCGGGATTTGGTAGACGCTTGTGCATATAATAGTACTATTTGGGGACGATCACCCCAGTTCGCGCCTTGACGGTTGATCCCCGTCGTGCCACATTGATTGGTAAGCGAATTTATTTATGAGAAGATTTCCATAGCATGACCTTTGTGACGACACGCTACTTTAGATGGGCAAATTGAGTATCGGGTTAGCTACCCGTTGTTGGTTTAGTAAGGTAACAATGTCATGCGGCTTATAATAATCCAAACTAACGAAATACAACTAGACGCTCCGAATTACGATGTATTGCCTGACTAGCAATACGGGGTCATACTATTGATATTATGTTTGTGTTTTGGTTTTCATAACCATATTCGTATAACGGTTTTTATTTTCATACAACGTCATAAGACGTATTGTATGATGTTTTTACGACATTGGCTCGTATAATGATTTTTAAGGCAAACGCCTATATTATGATTTTGATGAAGATTTGTATAAAATGACTATGGCTATTTTATGGCCTATTAAAATGATTTGTACAAAACGATTTTTAGTAATAATTTTATACTGATATTATATTGATGGATTTTATTAAACTCTATGAATTCACTCGGCGTTATCGCTGACCTTTTCTTTTAACATGTTTTATCTCAGGTACTTGAAGGTAATTCTCGGGAAGACAACAAGAATTCATGGCCCGCACTTAAACAATATTTTCCATTCAAATACTTTGTAAAACTTTGTATGAAATAATATGACTTGGGACCGATGTAACTTTAATGTTTATGAATGGAAATGATTTATTATTAAACGACGCGATTTTTATGCGTTGTCTATGATGTGAGTAATGTGCTATCCCGTAACACCAACGAGTCTTTCGCTGTACTGAGTTGTATAAATTTGGGGGTTTTACATTTGTGGTAGTTGTGATTAGGGAAGAAGGTCTGTGATTAGGGAAGGTAGTTGTGGAGGTTGAGGTCGCCAAAAAAAAAAATTGGATGGAGGTTGTTGTGGTGGTTAAGGCCGCCGAAAAAAACTAGGGTTTATAGATCTCCACAGAAAACGAGATCTGTGATTAGGGAGTTGTGATAGTTGTGGTGGTTGAGGTCGCCTTAAAATTGGGGTGGAGGTTGTTGTGGTTGTTGAGGTCGCCGGAAAAAACGGTTATGGTGGAGTCGAGGTCGCCGATGATACCTCACAGAGATCTCAGAGAGAGTGTGTGTTTTTTTAAACAAAAAAATGAATTATTAATGTGTAAAATTCTATTTATATTTTTAATTTGTAAAAAGTGGGATGTAATCTTAACTATTGATTGCAAAATAAATGGATGGTCCAGATTCTCTCATTTAATCTATGTTATATTTTGTGTCTAAGGGATCTCAACTCTTTATATGTTAAAAAAATATAAGCTTTTATCCCTCACAAAATATAATATGTAGGCTTTTGGCCCTCCCAGAATTAAAATTCTCGCTCTGCTACTGGCCCAGGTTCCAGTTTTTGTCGGTGTTGCTGTTATTATTTATGTCTGTCAAAAATACGTTGTTTGTGCATGATCGATTCTCATTCGTGAGACACTCAGACAAATCCTCATCTATTAAATTTCAGAGACAAGTAAACCCTAAAAGTAATTGTGATTTTATATGTTTGTGATAGTGAAACCGAATTCAATTCGATTGAATAGCAAACCCTAGAAAATGTAGAAGGCATACACGAAGCTGTTGGAAGAATCGGTTGAGTTTTTGAAGAGAAGAATCTCAGTCGCAGACAACGAAGGCGACCGCGACATACTGAGCGTGGCGTGCGAAAAAGTGAAGGGGGTTCATCGTGACTTGCCTGATAAAATCTCATCAAGTTGTAAATTTATTTACTATGACATCCGAGACTCCAAATCCGCAGTTATAAAGGAGCTAAGCGATGTTTGCGATAAGTTATCTGATCTTTCAATTAGGGCTGGTATCCAGGACCATCTTGCTTCTCTTCGGGTATTTATTTTCTCCTTTTCATCATTTATGTGTTTATAGATCAATTGTAACATATCCATGGTTTAAAGGCGTTGTTTCTGAAATTTAATTCATATATATGTATACTTCTTTTTCTTTATTTATAAAAAAACAAAACCCATCTCAGCTGTATTGTATTTGCATTTGCAGGATGATGAAGACGACATCATCTGTGCTGCTGCTGCTGATGATGATGATGATGTCGATTCTGGGGAGATTCGTGTCTACTTACAAAAAAAATGCTTCCTTACCCAAGAGATCAAACTCTACAATCAAACAATTGACTTCTTAGATGACTTCTTCTATGAAGTTGGGACAGATCCTGATAAGGATTATGATCCTGATCTATCGTCATTCTTACACGCTAACTACATGATCAGCATTGTTTCTATTGATCTGTCTTGCACTAGAGATGCTGACATGTCTTCCTCTGTCTGGAACCAAGACTTGCCTTTGATGATCAGTAAATCCAGATCACAGGTTGAAAACCATCTTCATGTCCTCTACGATAAGATCTCTAATCCCACTTACAAGGGATATGTGTCTAATCACCTGTCTGCTTTTAAAAAAGCATGCCTTGTGCTCCCAGAGCTTCCTTCTCAGGTTAACTTCCTTACTTCCACTTGTATTATTATTCATTTTGTTTTTCTATCCATATAGCTAGGTGAAATTTATATGCTGATTTTCACTTTCAAATTCTATCATTCTAATAAGCAGCTGTTAGCCTCTACAAGTTAATTAACTGACCTTGTTGAATGCACGCCCGAGTTTTGATGTTTCCAAACCTCTGAAGTCACACTTATGTTATATATCTTCCAGCTCTTCTATTTGATAGTGCTTCAATTTTCACGCGAATGTACAAATTCTCATAAGACCCTTATGCTGCAGATTCTTGACTCATCTTTGGACTATACTGAATGGAAAAGGATGTCAAGCCGATCAGGTAATTCAAGGGACGAGTCAGGTTCTGGAATCTGCAAATCACTGATCGACATACCAGAGGATCATGAAGCGGATGATGATCCTTATAGTGATTATTACTACCGTTACCGCAAGTGTTGCGCCATGGAAGAATATGACGAAGATTGGGACCCTGAATACGAGCGACTTGGAATAGGTAATATTCATTTACCCCTTCCTTCAGTTCATCATCCTTGTATCTAATGTTTGAAATATGCACATCTGATTTTGCAGCTAATTGATTCATAAGATGTCATAAAAGTTTCGTTTTTTTGGTACCGTTAATTCCTAAAGCTTGAAAAACCTACCCGCACACTCGTTTGTCATTATTAGATAGATCTATTTAGTTGTGTTTTGTTGTCTAGGTCTCTGAAATCTTCTGATTATTATTCAAGTTGTGTGAACAACTAGGACATCAAATAATTTTTACTTAATTTGGTTGTAGGTCTTATTGATCCTTCTGCTCTGCGTGATCACTTCAAGGTATTCATAAGTTCTTATTTCTTTGGCTCAAGACTTGTTACTGGTATTCGTGTGCTTAGATATACTCCATGATATTTCTTGTTACTGCTTTTTTTTAGGATGAACTTGATCTTGGATATATGAGTGAGGAAAGTTCTTTCAGTTACATGGTATTCATAAATTATTATTTATGTGGTTCAGTACTTGGATTGGTTGCTTGGATATACTCCATAATATATCTTTTTACTGTTTTTTAATTATTTTTTTTCAGGATGAACTTGATCAATCAGATACGAGTGAGGGAAGTCCTTTAGTTCACCCGGAGGTATTGAGAAATTATTATTTCTTTAGCTCAAGACTTGGTTTGGTTTTGTGTAAGTTTAGAAATACTCAAAGGTGCCGTTTGGTTAGGGGATATTGGTGGATATAAGGGGATCTTCAAGACATTTACATTTTAATTTCCCTCATATATTGTGGTTGGTATAACCAACGAAGGAATTTAAAATTCCCAGAGTTGCCAAAATAATGGATGTTATAATTATTTCAAAAAATGAGGAATTTTAATTTATTTGAAATTTATTTTTTATAAACTTTTTTAGTCGTTCTTATTCGGTTTTTTTTTTAAATAAAAAATTTATTTTTTTTGTTTTTACTATATTAAATAGCAAAAATAAAATTTATATAAAAAATATAAAAAGGTGAAAACTTTGCTTTTTAATCGTTTAGGATGAAAATAAATGTGTAAAAAAATATTTAGTGCGTTTTACTTGTTTAAATAGAAAAAATAAAATTTATATACAAATTTTTATAAATTCTATATAAAATTTTTAAACATTTTTATAAAAATAAAAAATTTAATTGTACAGAAATTTTTAAAAAATTAGGACAATTTTCTAAAAAAAAAAATTTATTCAGTTTTTACTCGTATAAATAAGAAAAATAAATTTTAATAATTATTTATTTTTTTTTTATTATAATATTTATAGCAAAAGTAAAAATCGAATTTTTACTCGTTTAAATGTAAAATTTAAAAAAAATATATAATATTTATTAATGTCAACGGGGTCAACCCAGAACAAAGATTTCAATATATTATAAATTTCTACAACCAAACATGCCAACCAAACATGCGTAGGTATTTTAAAATCCGAAATTTTTAATTCTCAAGAATATAAATTTAGTAGAATTTGAAATTCCATAATTTCAAAATCTTGAACTAACTATACTCTTGTTTCTGTTTCCTTTTTCTCAGGATGAAGTTATTTTGCATTTGTGAGGAAAATTCGAAAGATTTTCGATCATCTATGTTTTCATTCGGTATGTGATCATGGATCTTTGTTTCGATGGTGTTTTGGCTATTTGTTTTGATGGTTGCAACATATTGATATGATGGTGCTGTAACCATATTTTAATATATATGCTAAGTTAAGTTGGTGTTTTCGATGGGTTGCATCTTATTTGATACGGTGGTGCTTAAAATAAATGTCTTTTGGTTAGTTGAGTTGTTGGTGCATTGAAGCTCTTTACTTATTGATATTTTGTACATTATAAAGTTCGGCGATTTTATTGAATTAAGATAATATTAAAAGTTCCGAATAAGTGAATAAAATATATGTACAAAGTGGCATGTAGGTAGTAAATATAGATTAGCATTGTTGTTTTGCGGTTGTTCTAGCGACATGGTAGTTCTTGCCAAAGCCTTCTAGTATGCATGTTAAGCCTCGTGAGGTATTGATCGATCTATTGTTAACATGTTTACACGTGCTAATTTGCAAAACATGGCAACATCCGGCCTCTTAACTAGGGCTGAGCATCGGGCATGGATCGGATCCAAGACGGAAATGGTCTAAACCCTTGACTAAAATGGTCCGAACCGAAATGGTGCGGTCTGGTCTAGTCCGGTCATCTGTCTGGTTCGGTAGACAAATGACCAAATATGTTCCTGTCCATGATTCTCCATTTTTCATTCATAAACTGACAAAAATCCTCTAGATAACATATACTTGATCAAATTTGTCTTCTCAACTGTCTCTTTTTTACATAAACTTTCTGTAATTCAAGTAGACAAATGACCAAATATTTTTTTTAATATTAAAAATTCATTAATTATAATAAATTTTATAAGGGCTGAAAATTATCTAAAAAGAGGATATTAAATATATACTTAACTATTTTGGGAAAAATAACCATGGCATGTACTGTATATCTATTAAGGGTGCGTTTGGTGTTTGGTGCTGATGGGTATGTGAAATAGTAAATTGTTTGGTTGTTTCAGTTTAGATTCACGCGCTGCTATGATCCCTAAAATTCAGGCTCACTTATAGGTTTTTACTGTTCTTGCCATAAGGGAATATATTTCGTACATGAAAAAAATTATAGACCATGCATTATAGATGACTTTTTGTTTCCTTCTAATATTTTACTCAAAAATAATATATTTTAACTAAATTAAAATATAAAAAATATATATACTTAAAATAATAATTAATTTTCTCTTTTCTCGTTTACTATCAAACATCACCCAATTCTAAACCCCTAACATTATAAACACACACTCAAAGTAAAACCCGAGTTTAAATCAAATGGACCCTTAGTTTAATCGGTCACACGCTAGTGACTAGCCGAAACTATTACAAAATAGGTTAGGTATGGTTGATCGTATTGATAGATAATGGGTGGTTTGATCAGGTTGTGTGAAGACCAATGTTTTAAAACCTGATTTTTTAATCGACCCGGTTGAATAACCGGTTCACCGGGTTACCGGTTCAACCGGCTGAACCGCCGGGTCAAACCGGTTTTACAAAAAATAAAAAACAACCGTAACTCGATACTCCCTTTTAAGATAGAAAACAAAGGATGGATGGTAACAAACTAATACAGTATCAATTGTTTTTTTTAAATATTCAACAGGTTAAAAAAAATTATTTCATTAATTCACTGAATAATATCCAAAAGAAATCAAGTACATTGAACAGACCATTATAATACCTTTTTGGCTTTCTTCAGTCTTCACTCATGCATTGGCTCATTTATCACCATCCAAAAACAAAAGATCTCAAAACAAAGAAATCAAGTAGCCTCCTTTTTCACATCTATAATCTAGATCTCAAAACAAAGATCCACCGTATACAGAGCTCCATCACACCAAAACCATGTCCAAATCAGGCCAAAAAAGGATTGACCTCTAATAAGATAAGGAAGTCATGGTTCAATTGCACATCAAACTTTTCAATTTATTTCATCTTATATTAAACCGTTCTATGTTTTTCCTTTGATCTACGTCAAACCGACCTATTTACGTTCCGCCGGTTCGACCCGGGTTGGTCAGAACCTGGCGGTTCAAACAGATTCGAATTTTATTAAAAACCCGGCTCATAACGGCCCGGTCATTATTCCGGTTCCCGGTTCGACCGGTTGAACCGGCCGGTTCCAAACGGTTTTTAAAACATTGGTGAAGACTGACCAAATAATTTGGTCAGATTACTCGTAGCCTTATAGACTATGGTTATTGGCAGGGATGAGACGAATCTTGACATAGTGCTTGTATATCATCAACATTAGTTTGTTATATTTCTATTATTTTTCTTTAAATTTATGTGTATGCTTATTTGAATAGCTTCAAGACCATTGTGAAATGTTACATATATGCGAATCAATCATGATGCGGTTATCCAACTCCATCGTCCCATAGATATAGGACGAGTTCACAAATGACCTAACTAACTAGTATAATACCCGTGCGTTGCATGAGTATAACGATTCAATAACTTAAGAAGGAAAATATATAAACTTGCTTCGAATATATTTTATAAAATAATATTAAAAACACATACACATTAAGACGAATGAAAATGAAGTATCTCCAAGTACAAAAACAATACATGAATCATGAGTATGGCGATTCAATAATTTAAAACAAAATAGGGATGAGACGATTCAATAATTAAATTGAATAGCAGCAAACCCTAGAAAATGCGAAAGGCATACACGAAGCTGTTGGAAGAAACGGTTGAGTTTTTGAAAAGAAGAATCTCACTCGCAGACAACGAAGGCGACCGCGACATCCTGAGCGTGGCCGGCGAGAAAGTGAAGGGGGTTCATCGTGACTTGCCTGATAAAATGTCATCAAGTAATAAATGTATTTATTATGTCATCCGAGATTCCAAATCAGCAGTTGTAAAGGAGCTAAGCGATGTTTGCGATAAGTTATCTGATTTTCAATTAGGGATGGTATCCAGGACCATCTTGCTTCTCTTCGGGTATTTATTTTCTCCTTTTCATCATTTATGTGTTTATAAATCAGTTTTAACGTATCCGTGGTTTAAAGGTGTTGTTTCTGAAATTTAATTCATATACCAAAATTCTATGTACACTTCTTTTGATTTATTTATAAAAAAAAGCAAAACCCATCTCAGCTGTATTGTATTTGCATTTGCAGGATGATGAAGACGACATCATCTGTGCTGCTGCTTGTGCTGCTGCTACTGCTGATGATGATGATGTCGATCTCGATTCTGGAGAGATTCGTGTCTACTTACAAAAAAAATGCTTCCTTACCCAAGAGATCAAACTCTACAATCAAACACTTGACTTCTTCTATGAACTTCGGGTAGATCTTGATAAGGATTATGATCCTGATCTATCGTCATTCTTACACACTAACTACATGATCAGCATTGTTTCTATTGATCTGTCTTGCACCAGAGATGCTGACATCTTCCTCTCTAGAACCAAGACTTGCCTTTGATGATCAGTAATTCCAGATCACAGGTTGAAAACCATCTTCATGTCCTCTACGACAAGATCTCTAATCCCACTTACAAGGGAGATGTGTCTAATCACCTGACTGCTTTTAAAAAAGCATGCCTTGTGCTCCCAGAGCTTCGTTCTCAAGTTAACTTCCTTACTTCCACTTGTATTATTATTCATTTTGTTTTTCTATCCGTATAGCTAGGTGAAATTTATATGCTGATTTTCACTTCCAAATTCTATCATTCTAATAAGCAGCTGTTAGTCTCTACAAGTTAATTAACTGACCTTGTTGAATGCACGTCCGAGTTTTGATGTTTTTCCTAACCTTGGAAGTGAAACTTATGTTATATATCTTCCATCTCTGCTATTTGATAGTGCTTCAATTCTCACGCGCATGTACAAATTGTTTATTTATCTCACAAGACCTTTATGCTGCAGATTCTTGACTCATATTTGGACTCTAATGAATGGAAAAAGATGTCAAGCCGATCAGGTAATTCAGCGGACGAGTCAGGTTCCGGAAGCTACAAATCACTGATCGACATACCACAGGATCATGAAGGGGATGATGATCCTTATAGTGATTATTACTACCGTTACCGCAAGTGTTGCGCCATGGAAGAATATGACGAAGATTGGGACCCTGAATACGAGCGACTTGGAATAGGTAATATTCATTTTCCCCCTTCCTTCAGTTCATCATCCTTGTATTTAATGTTTGAAATATGCACATCTGATTTTGCAGCTAATTGATTCATAAGATGTCATAAAAGTTTCATTTTTTTTAGTACCGTTAATTCCTAAAGCTTGAAAAACCTACCTGCACACTCGTTTGTCATTATTAGATAGATCTATTTAGTTGTGTTTTGTTGTCTAGGTCTCTGAAATCTTCTGATTATTATTCCAGTTGTGTGAACAACTAGGACATCAAATAATTTTTACTTAATTTGGTTGCAGGTCTTATTGATCCTTCTGCTCTGCGTGATCACTTCAAGGTATTCATAAATTCTTATTTCTTTGGCTCAAGACTTGTTACTGGTATTCGTGTGCTTAGATATACTCCATGATATTTCTTGTTACTGCTTTTTTATAAACCTTTTTTAGTCGTTTTTAATCGGTTTTTTATGTTTAAATAAAAAAGATTATTTTTTTGGTTTTTATTATTTTAAATAGCAAAAATAAAATGTATATAAAAAAATATAAAAAAGGTGTAAATTTTGATTTTTAATAGTTTAGGATGAAAATAAATGTGTAAAAAAATATTTACCACGTTTTACTTGTTTAAATAGAGAAAGTAAAATTTATATATAAATTTTTATAAATTATATATAAAAATTTTAAACATTTTTATAAAAATAAAAAGTTCAAATTGTACAGAAATTTTAAAAAATTTAAGAGAATTTTCTGAAAAAATGTTTCAAAAGGTTTTTACTCGTATAAAACAAGAAAAATAAATTTTAATAAATTTTTTTATTTTTATTATAATACTTATAGCAAAAGTAAAAATTGAATTTTACTCGTTTACTGTAAAATTTATAAAAAAATATATAATATTTATTCGTGTTAACTGGGTCGACCCAAAACAAAGATTTCATTATATTATGAATTTTTGCCAACCAAAAGTGCTAGCCAAACATGCGTATGTATTTTTAAAATCCGAAATTTTTAATTCTCAAGAATTTAAATTTACTAGAATTTGGAATTCCGGAATTTCAAAATCTTGAACTAAATATACTCTTGTTTCTGTTTCTTTTTTCTCAGGATGAAGTTATTTTGCATTTGTAACGAAAATTTGAAAGATTTTCAATCAACTTTGTTTTCTTACGGTATGTGATCATGGATCTTTCTTTGGATGGTGTTTTAGATATTTATTTTGATGGTTGTAACTTATTGATATGATGGTGCTACAACAATATTTTAAAATATATGCTAAGTTAAGTTGGTGTTTTTGATGGGTTGCATCTTATTTGATACGGTGGTGCTTAAAATAAATGTATTTTGGTTAGTTCAGTTGTTGGTGCATTGAAGCTCTTTAATTATTGATATTTTGTACATTATAAAGTTCGGCGATTTTGTAGAATTAAGATCATATTAAAAGGTCCGAAGTGAATAAGATATATGTACAAAGTGGCATGTAGGTAGTGAATATAGGTTGCATGAATGGCCTTGATAATCTGACTTGGCCTATTGTGGCATTCTTGGAGATACTTTAGCATTGTTGTTTTGCGGTTGTTTTAGCGACATGGTAGTTCTTGCCAAAGCCTTCTAGTGCATGTTAAGCCTCGTGAGGTATTGATCGATCTATCGTTAACATGTTTGCACGTGCTAATATGCAAAACATGGCAACATCTGGTCTCTTAACTAGGGCTGAGCATCGGGCCTTCATCGGATCGAAGACGGAAATGGTCTACACCCCTGACCAAAATGGTCCGAACCAAAATGGTGTAGTCAGGTCCTGGTCATCTGTCCGATTCGGTAGACAAATGACCAAATATGTTCCTGTCCATGATTCTCCATTTCGCATTCATAAACTGACACAAATCCTCTAGATAACATATAGCCTTGATCAAATTTGTCTTATCAGCTGTCTTTTTTACATCAACTTTCTGTAATTCGAGTAGACAAATGACCAAATATTTTTTAAATTAAAAATTCATTAATTATAATAAATATTATAAGTGTTGAAAATTATCTAAAAGGAGGATATTAAATATATACTTAACTACTTTGGGAAAAATTGTAACACCCCCAAAGTGGTCAAATGCAGCAGAATAGTACATGGGGTGTTACTTTGGTGGATCGATATCACACAGTAATAGAGCAATGATCATACATGTCATTAAAACATATTACATGAATTTAATTGTGCAAATTAAGTAAATTGTCTTGAAATCAACATTTAACATTTTTGAAGTAATATCCCAGCCTAATGGTAAACATAATGCTTCCTATCATTGTATAACCCCCAAATGGTCAAATTCAGCGGAAAGGTACGTTTGGGGTGTTACCTTTTTGAAAGTGGATCGATAGCACATAATATATAGAGCAATGATCATAAAAGGACATTAAAACATATTACATGAGTTTAATTGTACAAATTAAATAATTGTCTTGAAAACATTATTTGTAGAAAATCTCAGCCTGATGGTAAACATGATGCTTCCTATGATGCAGCAATCCAATGCAAGTACCTACTTACTTTTCTGAGAAAACATAGAAAGTAAAATATGGGGGTCAAAACTAGGTTGGTGAACTCACAGGTTTAATATAAAGTAAAAGTATTGTTATGCAAAACACCACATGGATAGCAGCGCATAAAGCCACATACTATAGTAGTTCCTATTGCCTTGTAATAGATGCTAGACATGATGCTCAAGTGCCTAAAAATAGGACATCCTGATGTGAGACCCTCAGTCCGGCAATGAAATAAACCTGTTGCTTGGCCTAAGAGTTTCGTAATAGCAAGTCACGCAGGCCGTGTGTTGTCAATACCCAGATAGATCTATCGATAACATTTCACGCTACACTATTAACTAACTCAGTCCATGGAAATAATGGGGCAAACAATAGGCAGTAATTTGTTGTTGTCTGTAAGCGTTTGCATAAACAATAATTAAGTATGTTATCTCCCCCAGTTATAAAACAGTCTAAGATGAGGCCATGAACTCACCTCAGTAGTGATGATGTAGGGATAATGTCACTGAATGCACTAGAACAGTATGATCACGAAGTAGTGAAATTACCTAAGTAATTTATATGACTCAGTATATGCACAATAAAAATGCACAAATAAACATAACTGATGAAAATGCACGATCACGAATTAATAAGTTGTTACTATTGTTTAAGCGTTAAACTTATACTAAGTTATCGATAATAATATATTTTTAGTTTCTAAAAATATATCCTGACTGTTCGTACAACCAAGGTGTAACAAACTAATTAAATAGATTTTTATTTAATTAAATGATTGTAAGAAAAATATATGCTTCACCAAATTTTCTTAGGGTTTCAAATGTACTAACGTAATTCGTTCGTTATAAAATGTCGTAAATAACTTTAATAGTTTATTTAATTTAATTAATGAAAATATAACTTAATTTAATTTAATACATTAGTCCTTGTAAAATGTTAACTTCCAAAATAACCCTTAGGGTTTCGTTCGTTAAGTGTATTACTTCGTTAGTCCTTATCCGTTACCTTTACTCTCAAAAATACCCCTAGGGCTTATAATACTTTAGAAATGTGGCAATAGTGGTCCATAGGGTTTAAAACTTTCGTATAATTACAAACCGAGTCCCTAGGGCTCGGTTAAGTTTGGCAAAAATGACAAAACACACCCTCTAAGTCTCGAATTAAATATAGGTTAGTATTAGGGCTTGTTTTAAGTTTAGATTTTGACTTATGGTCCTTGTGGTTGTGTTATGTCTCGGTATAAAAAAAAACGCGCCCTTATACTTTCAAACTTGGCGGTGTTGGTCCTTAGACTTTATAAAAGTCTTGAAAATAATAAATATGTTTTATAGAGTTATGTTTTTACCCTATACTTTTACACCTTGGAAAAAATGGAACAAAAAGTCTTTGGCTAGTGGATTTAGTATTAAATGGGCTCGGTTGGCCCATTAAGGGTACGGTTTGGGTTCTTGGGCTTAACGGGCTCATAACTTGGGCTTGTTAAGTTACTAGTATGTTCATTAAGCAAATCAAAATAATTCAACTTATTACTTGGGCTTATGGGCTTGTTTACTATTCAACTTATATTTATAAAAGCTTATTGGGCTTATGGGCTTATATAGTTAAGGGCTAAATGGCTTGTGGCTTATATGGTTCTCGGCTTATGGCTTATATGGTTCTCGACTTATGAGCTTATCTAGCTTATTTAACTACTTAAGCTAAGGCTTTTCAAGAATATGTTTAGGATTCGATTTCTAATAATAAGCTGAAACTTGTGGGCTTATATCTTAGTGTATAGCATGAACTTGTTAGCTATCGTTTATCTAGGATTCATAAGCAAGGTTTCTAACTAGTTCTTCATAGATCTAGGGTTTCTAGAGGCATGTTTACCAACGAAACATAATAAGCCGTGAGCTTATATACGTTTGTAGGTTGTGTTCTAGTATGTTTCACGTATGCATGTCACTATGTCACGTGTATATTGAGTTTCCAACCTGGTACATGGATTTGTACGGTTAAGGAGTATGCAAAAATGAAAATGAAAGGAATGTGGATAAAGTATGGGGTAATTACTTTTGTAATGAGGTTGTTGATGAACAAATGAGATTTACAAGAACTTAGGTTGGATCTATGCGTCGAGCTCCTTGGAACCGTGACTTAGAGTGTTCTTAGATTGCCTTGAAAACCAAGTTTCAAGTGTGGACTAGCACTAAATGCTTTAGGAACCAAGATTTGGGGTAGTAAATACTTGTGTAAGAGAGGTTTCGTCTAGGTGATATATGAAGTTTGTGAGATCCGAAAATGGAAGTGGTGAGTGAGATTTGGAATGTTCAAATGCTAGATAAATATCCAATGTTGTGTGTGGTGTGTGGATCGTGTATTATATACGTCTAAGAGAGATGAGATACAATATTTTGGTAATCTACCAAGTACATAGTGAATCTAACATAGGATTTGTTGTAGTACTAGGTTTTAATGAGTTGTTGTACATTTGCCCCCTAAAAACCCTCCTAGCCGTCGCATGATATGGGTCAAAGGGACAAAGAGGTGTTTACATAGTGTATGGTTTAAATGAGGGTGATGTACAAAGTTTATGTAAAGTTAAAGTGAGTTTGAAAAGGTTTAAAGTAAGTGTAAATGTGTATGTATGGTATATTCGGCTAAGGTAAGTAGTATATGATAGTTTTTAGTTCAATTCCAGTGTTCTTGTGTAGTTATTAGGAGTCTAGGTGTTATATTGTATGAGTAGGTTCGAGTCCAAGTCGATTTGGTTAGGTTTAGGGTTTTTGAGTAAAAGTATAGTCTAGAATAAATAAAAGTATAGTTTTACTTATTAAAAGTATAAGATACTTAAATAATTGTTATAATTTTGTTAGATACAAAATTATATGATGACAATAGCTTTTGTTGATAGTAGTAACACTTAAAGTGTAGAGAAAATATATAGTATATATATATATATATATATATCTATATATATATATATATATATATTGTAGTAATATGATATTAAATAAGTATTATTAATTGTGATCATGGTTTTAAGTTTTTATGTTCCTAAAATGATGCATGAGTATGCTCATGAGTTTATGGGTGACTTAAAAGTCCCAAAATGATGTCTTGTGTTCTGTATCCTCATAAAACTGTAGTCATACATGTTGTTCCTGTGATCCCATGATTGAATATTCACAATCATAATGCATTGTTCAAAGTTCTTGTTGCTCAAATGTTTCAACTGTTCCAGATATGATAAATGCTCAAAGCTTTAGTGATAAAAATGATGTATGCTCATGAATGATGTATTTGATGGTGCAAAATATATGCAAAGATTATATATATATATACATATATATACATATATATATATATATATATATATATATATATATATATATATATATATATATATATATATATATATATATATATATATATATATATATATATATATATATATATATATATATATATATATATATATATATATATATATATATATATATATATATATATATATATATATATATATATATATATATATATATATATATATATATATCATGAGGTGACGTGTATAATGATGTCATAGTCAAAACCTGAAAACTATAGGTTTTACAGCACTATCCTGTTATTTTAGCTTTGTCCTCAAAGCTTAAGATGACGTTACTGCTCAGGTGAACAGGTGTGGGTACTTAGCTCCAAACGAGTCTTCGCGTTCCCAAGTGAACTCAGGACCTCTCCTAGATTTCCAACGTATCTTAACCAATGGAATTTGGCTTCGCTTTAGTTTCTTGACTGCTCTCTCCATGACTTCTACGGGTTCTTCTATAAATTGGAATTTGTCATCAAAATGAACTCCCTCTAATGGCATGGCTAACGGCTCATCCACGTAGCACTTCTTTAGGTTTGAAACATGAAAGGTAGAGTGTACCAGGCTTAATTGTGGGGTAACTCTAGGCGATAAGAAACTTCACCAATCTTGGCAATCACCTTGAAGGGTCCTACATAACGTGGGTTTAGCTTTCCACGTTTACCAAAGCGTACAACACCGTTACAAGGTGATACCGTAAACATAACACAATCACATACTTCAAATTCCATAGGTTTCCGTCTACGATCTGCATAGCTCTTCTGTCGGTATTGCGTAGCTTGAATTCTCTGCCTGATGAGAGTGATCTTCTCAGTAGTCTCTTGGATTAGTTCGGGTCCGGCGAGTTGAAATTCTCCTACCTTTGCCCAGCATACGGGTGATCTGTACTTGCGGCCATAGAGAGCCTCAAATGGTGTTGCTTTGATGCTGGCATGGTAGCTATTGTTGTAGGAGAATTAAAGTAATGGTATATGTTCGACCCATCCTTTTCCAAAGTCGGTCACACATGCCCTCAGCATGTCTTCCAAGGTTTGGATTGTTCTTTCACTCTGACCGTCTGTCTGTGGGTGATAAGCGGTACTCATATCAAATATGTTCCTAAAGCTCTTTGAAAAGCTTTCCAAAAGTTTGACGTAAACCTACCGTCTCTATCACAAATAATTGAGACTGGTCTACCATGTCTAGTCACAACTTCCTTCAGGTACAGTTTTGCTAGCTTGTTCAAAGAGTCATTCTTTCTTATGGTTAGAAAATGAGCGGATTTTGTGAGTCGGTCGACGATTACCCGAATTGTATCGTAACCGTGAGATGAAGTAGGAAGTTTGGTGATGAAGTCCATGGTGATGTTTTCCCATTTCCACTTAGGTATCTCAGGATGGACTAGTAATCCTGACGGTCTCTTCACTCTGGCACAAGTCAGACATTTCTTCACGTATGTGGCAATGTCTGCCTTCATGTTTGGCCACGAATACAATTTCTTCACGTCCTGATACATCTTTTCAGATCCAGGATGTATGAAGTACTTAGACTTATGAGACTCGTGCATGATCACTCTTCTGAAGTCCCCGTAACATGGTAACCAACTTCTTCCATGTAAACATAATGTTCCGTCTGCTCTGGCTTCTAAATTCTCCTTGCTTAGATCAGTCCTAAGCATTCCTCCTATGTCTTCCTTTCCAATGTTTTTAGGATTCTATGCTTGGAGTTAAGCCTCTAATATCTGCATTGGTAGATCCAAGCTAATGGTCATAACTAAGTCTCGAACTCTCATGGGAGGATCAGTTCCCTTGCGGCTTAGTGCATCTGCAACTACGTTGGCTTTACATGGGTGGTATATGATGTGACAATCGTAGTCACTGAGAAATTCTATCCAACGACGTTGTCTCATGTTCAACTCCTTTTGGTCTAGAATGTGTTGCAAACTTTTGTGGTCGGTATGCACTATACACTTTGTTCCATATAGGTAGTGCCTCTAGATTTTAAGGCAAAAACTACGGATCCAAGCTCTAGATCGTGAGTAGAGTAATTCTGTTTCTGCTTCTTCAGTTGTCTTGAAGCATACTCAATTACTTTCTTTCTATGCATCAGTACATCACCTAAGCCTTTGCGTGAAGCATCACAGTAGACAACGAAGTCTTCGTTGCCTTCTTGCAAGGCTAGAATAGGTGCACTACACAACTTCTGTTTAATGGTTTGGAAGGATGATTCCTCCTTCTCTCCCCATTTAAACTTCACGCCTTTCTGAGTAAGCTTCGTCCTAGACTTAGCTATCTTAGAAAATCCTTCTATAAATCTCTGATAGTAATCGGAAAGACCTAAGAATTGGCGAATCTCTTTCGGTGATGTAGGCGATGCCCAATCCTTTACGGATTTGACTTTTGAGATGTATACTTGTATTCCCTTGCTATCAATCACATGACCAAGGAAATGCACTTTAGGAATCTAAAAATCACATTTGGAGAATTCGGTGTATAGTTTATCTTCCTTAAGCAATTTCAATACCTGAGCAAGATGTTCTCCGTGCTCTTGCTCATTCTTGGAATAAATGAGTATGTGGTCGATGAACACGATGACGAATTTATCCAGATACGGTCTGCACACTCGATTCAAGAGGTCCATGAATATGGCTGGTGTGTTGGTCAATCCAAATGGCATGACCTGAAATTCGTAGTGACCGTAACGAGTTCTGAAAGCTGTCTTTGGTATGTCTTCCTCTCTGACCCTCAACTGATGGTACCCGGATCGTAGTCGATCTTTGAGTACACACTTGATCCTTGTAGTAGATCAAATAGGTCATCGATTCGAGAAAGTGGGTAAGGATTTTTCACAGTTAACTTATTCAGTTCTCTATAATCAATGCACATTCGGAAAGAACCGTCTTTCTTTTTGACAAATAGTACTGAAGCTCCCCAAGGCGAGGAACTGAGGTCTAATAAAACCTTTGTCTAACAGTTCTTGGAGTTGTTCTGCGAGTTCTTTCATCTCGGTCGGTGCTAACCGGTATGGTGCTTTAGCTATAGGTGCAACTCCTGGTATTAAGTCGATTTGAAATTCTACTTGACGAGTGGGTGGTAAACCAGGTAAGTCGTCTGGGAAAACTTCGGGATAATCGCGGACAATTGGTACGTCATTGATTTGTTTCTTCTCTAGTTCGCCTTCCTAACCTGCCTGAGAAATATGTGCTAAAAAGTTAGGACATCCTTTCAGTACGTACTTCTGGACTTTGGTGCATGAGATGACACTTAGTCTAGTGTCAGTCCTATCTAAATTTCCTTCTCCTCGTACAATCAAGTTTTCTTTCCCCCACAGTATGCGGACTAGCTTTTCGTCAGACACAATGGTTGCGTGATATTTTTCTAACCAGTCCATACCGATGATAAAGTCAAAACTACCAAGGTTCACTGGGATTAAGTTGATATCATAGGGGTGGTTCAAAAGGTTTAGGGTACAACCTCTTAAAATAGCATTGGTTTCGATGGTTTTGCCGTCGTCTAATTCGACTCTGTAACAGTTGTCTAACTGGGTAGGGATGATGTCTAGTAAATTGCTAAACTCGGTAGATATGAAACTCCTATCAGCTCCGGTATCAAACAAAATGGATGCATATCGATTGTTCAAAAGAAATGTACCGGTAACCACATTAGAGTCGGTCCAGGTGTCTCCTATCACGTAAACTCTGGCTGGTGCTCCTCCTCCACTTCCGTTCTTGCTTGCTTTCTTCGGAAAATCGGGTCGGATATGTCCGGCTTCTCCACAATCATAGCAACGAGCCTCCTTCCGTTTCCCATCATTTCCTCCTGTGGGAGGACGATTTCCCTGCTGTCTGTTGCCATGGAAGTTCTGGCCATTCCCATTGTTGGGCCTGAAGGTGGTGCTAGAATTGTTTCTATTCGCAGAAACATAGGCATTGCTTTGTTCGGGCCTTCGGCAATATGCGTCACTATAGTGGTGGAAATTGCACTTAGGACACTTGGGCTTGTTGCCCACATATGGAGGTGATCCTGAGAAAGTATCACTATAAATCTACCCTGAGTTCTGCCTCTTGGGCTGGGTCTGGTGATGATTACGGGAGTTCTCATCGGCTTTCCTCTTATGCTCGGACTGTTTGATTGCATGATCACGGCCTTTTTTGTCCATCATTTCAGTGGCGAACTCGATGGCACTCTCGACTGTAGTGGGTCGAGCTGCTAGCACACTGTCGTGAATAGACTCTGGAAGTCCACTAACGTACTTCTCAATCTTGTCCTTCCCCTCAGGAAACATCCTGGTACACATCAAGGTCAATTCGTGAAACCTTTGGTTGTAGGCTGTGATTTCATAGTTGATGCACTTGAGATTCCATAGTTTAATCTCCAGCTTCTTGATTTCACCGCGAGGACAATACTTCCCGGTCAGTCTTTCTTTTAGTGCAGTCAAGTCATCCGATTGGCATTATCATGCCTAATGGTAGCAATCATTGAATTCCTCCAAGTGATAGCGTTTTCCAGTAGTGTACACGTAGAAAATTTTACCTTGTTTTCCTTCGTACAATCACTAACACAGAACACAATCTCGGTTCTCTCGAACCATTCCATGAGCTCAACTACCCATTCTTTGCCCTTGAAGTAGCTGGTCTTGCATTTTAGGAAGTCAGGGTAAGTACACCCTCTAGTAACTCGGTCTCTAGCATTGGATTTTTGGCTGTCGTCTTGGTTCCCGTTGGGATGTGTTTCCCTGGCGGCTACGGCGTTAGCGATGCCTTAACCGATAAGCACGATAAATTGTGCTTCCGAAATAGTCGATGTGGGAGAAACTTCGGGATTATGTCGAGTGACTCTTTGTGCCATTTTTTTATAATACACAAGGATGAGATTTATTAGTTGATCAATATGATGGTTATATTGAACTGCATGGAAAATGTATGCATAGAATTCACAACAAATTGTATAACTTGTCAAGAGTTCATAATAATATAAGTACAAGAGGTAATAGAGTAATGTTGGTACAAGTCATTTCTGGAAAAATAACAATATCATACACGTACAACCAATCTAAGACAGGGATACATCATGCTAGTCTGAAATCGTGGTACAAATGTTTGTAGTACAACAAAAGATAACCTACCTACTATGGTTAGGTGCTAATGATAGGAATACAACTGAAAAAGGAAAATAAGAGATACAGTACAAAACTTCTAAAAAATGCGAGTTGAGATGAAACTTAATGCTTGGCATGATATACAAAGATATCTATCCTACACTAGTATGACTGTCTGCAGGTACGGCTGTTGGTATGGGTGCCTGAGCATCCTGCATCATGATCAGGCATCTCTGGTCTCCCTAGAAAGTCGGAGAGCCTCCAATAGATGAATCTGACGAGCAATGTCGGTTCTCCTCAGATAGTCAGTCTTTGCAATCATCCCTTGGTGACGAATCTTGGCTAAGTCGAAGAAGATCCTAAAGGTCTCCTCCTGGGTCAATACAACAGTGTGGGTCTCATGACGATGACCCTCAAAAGATGATAGGCGATGACGGAGAGTGGAGTTCTCCTCGAGTAGCCACAGCAGGTTGTTCTGGACAGTCGTCCAAGAACCCTGCGCAGCCTGTGACTCAGCAGCCACTGACCAGTAGAGAGAATCCAGCCTCTGCTGGAGCACAGCACGTCCCTGCTGGTCCGCGTGTAGCAATGCATGGATAAGAGCAGTATCTTGTGCATGTCTGGCAACTAGCACGACAATCTGCACCTACATATTGTCATGTCTAGCCTGACTGGCTTCTGAACCCTCTTCTATCTCAAAAGTGGAGACCGGAGGAGAGGTGTGCCTCCTCTTGCAAGGTGGCAAAGCTCTAGTGGGGTAAGTATGGAGAGTAGAGAGTGGTGGTAGAGGTGGTAGAGTGGGTACAACCTGGTCTGGTTCCCTAGGTGGGGAAACAGGTACGACTGGTGGCGATGGAGTAAGGGAATCTATCAACACTATAACCCCCTCTGTCGGGTGATCTCTAGACTCTGTGTCGGAGTCAAGTCCGTGTAGTACGGATGTTGGTGATACGGGTTCAGCAGCAGGTGTCATGAGAGCGTCGAATGTAGTCACGATAGTCGGTGATGTCATGATAATCTGAAAATAATAGCATTTCAAAGTTGAGTAAGTATTAGCTTACACAATTCAAAAAGTTTTCAAAAGATGCATATGCGATACTTATGTATGCATGCAGCAGTGTAATTAAAATTACGTAGGTACTTAGATGATCATATAGCAAAAAGCCATATATCAATGCACAGTTAGCTCACACAATATGTATGCTCTATATGTGTATGCCTAACTATAAGGGTTCCCGAAAAATCAAAATTTTGTAATTATTGATTTTTAAATTCAGTTATAGTCCAGTTATAAATTTTTAGTACTTAAAAATTTTAGCTTAGATCTGGTTCTCTATAACTGTGCGCTCTGATACCATTTCTCTAACACCCCCAAATGGTCAAATGCAGCGGAAAGGTACGTTTGGGGTGTTACTTTTTTGAAGGTGGATCGATAGCACACAGTATATAGGGCATGATCATAAAATTACATTAAAACATATTACATGAGTTTAATTGTGAAAATTAAATAATTTTCTTGAAAACATCATTTGTAGAAAATCCTAGCCCGATGGTAAACATGATGCTTCCTATGATGATAGAATCTAATGCAAGTACCTGCTTACTTTCCTGGAGAAACATAGAAAGTAAAATTTAGGGGTCAACACTAGGTTGGTGAATTCACAGGTTTAATATAAAGTAAAAGTATTGTTATGCAAAACACCACGGGGATAGCAGCGCATATAGTCACATACTATAGTAGTTCCTATTGCCCTGTAATAGAAGCTAGACATTATGCTCAAGTGCCTAAAAATAGGACATCCTGATATGAAACCCTCAGTCCGACAATGAAATAAACCTGTTGCTCGGCCTAAGCGTTTCGTGATAGCAAGTCACGCAGGCCGGGTGTTGTCAATACCCAGATAGATCTATCGATAACATTTCGCGCTACACAATTAACTATTACAGTCCATGAGAATAATGGGGCAAACAATAGGCAGTAATATGTTGTTGTCTATAAGCGTTTGCATAAACAATAATTAAGTATGTTTTCTCCCCCAGTTATAAAACTGGTAAAAGATGGGGCCATGAACTTACCTTAGTAGTGATGATGTAGGGATAATGTCACTGAATGCACTGGAACAGTATGATCACGATGTAGTGATATTACCTAAGTAATTTATATGACTCAGTATATGCACAATAAAAACGCACAAATAAATGTAAGTGATGAAAATGCATGATCACGAATTAATAAGTTGTTACTATTGTTAAAGCATTAAACTTATAGTAAGTTATCGATAATAATATATTTTTAGTTTCTAAAAATACATCCTAACTGTTCTTACAACCAAGGTGTAACAAATTAATTAAATAGATTTTTATTTAAATAAGTGTAAGAAAATAATATGTTTCACCAAATTTTTTTAGGGTTTCAAATGTACTAACTTAATTCGTTCGTTATAAAATGTCGTAAATAACTCTAATAGTTTATTTAATTTAATTAATGAAAATATAACTTAATTTAATTTATTAATAAAACAACTTTATTAATGTTTTAATTGAATTAATTTTATACATTAGTCCTTGTAAATGTTAACTTCCAAAATAACCCCTAGGGTTTCGTTCGTTAAGTGTATTACTTCGTTAGTCCTTATCCGTTACCTTTACTTTCAAAAATACCCCTAGGGCTCATAATACTTTAGAAATGTGGCAATAGTGGTTCTTAGGGTTTAAAACTTTCGTATAATTATAAACCGAGTCCCTGAGGCTCGGTTAAGTTTGGAAAAATGACAAAACACACCCTCCAAGTCTCGAATTAAATATAGGTTAGTATTAGGGCTTGTTTTAAGTTTAAATTTTGACACTTATGGTCCTTGTGGTTGTGTTATGTCTCGGTATAAAAACAAACGCGCCCTTATACTTTTAAACTTGGCGGTTTTGGTACTTAGACTTCATAAAAGTCTCGAAAATAATAAATATGTTTTATAGAGTTATGTTTTTAGCCTATATACTTTCACACCTTGGAAAAAATGGAACAAAAAGTCCTTGACTAGTGGATTTAGTATTAAATGGACTCGGTTGGCCCATTAAGGGTCCGGTTTGGGTTCTTGGGCTTAACGGGCTCATAACTTGGGCTTGTTAAGTTACTAATAAGTTCATTAAGCAAATCTAAATAATCCAACTTATTACTTGGGCTTATGGGCTTGTTTACTATTCGGCTTATATTTATAAAAGCTTATTGGGCTTATGGGCTTATATAGTTAAGAGCTAAATGGCTTGTGGCTTATATGGTTCTCGGCTTATGGCTTATATGGTTCTCAGCTTATGAGCTTATATAGCTTATTTAAGCACTTAAGCTAAGGCTTTTCAAGAATATGTTTAGGATTCGGTTTCTAATAATAAGCCGAAACTTATGGGCTTATATCTTAGTGTATAGCATGAACTTGTTAGCTATAATTTATCTAGGGTTCATAAGCAAGGTTTCTAACTAGTTCTTTATAGATCTAGGGTTTCTAGAGGCATGTTTACCCATGAAACATAATAAGCCGTGAGCTTATATACGTTTGTGGGTTGTGTTCTAGTATGTTTCACGTATGCATGTCACTATGTCACGTCTATATTGAGTTTCCAACGTGGTACATGGATTTGTAAGTTAAGGAGTATGCAAAAATGAAAATGAAAGGAATGTGGATAAAGTATGGGGTACTTACTTGTGTAATGAGGTTGTTGATGAACAAATGAGATTTACCTAGAACTTAGGTTGGATCTATGCATCGAGATCCTTGGAACTGTGATCTAGAGTGGTCTTAGATTGCCTTCAACACCAAGTTTCAAGTGTGGACTATCACTAAATGCTTTAGGAACCAAGATTTGGGTAGAAAATGCTTGTGTAAGAGAGGTTTCGTTTAGATGATATATGAAGTTTGTGAGATCCGAAAATGGAAGTGGTGAGTGAGATTTGGAATGTTCACATGCTAGATAAATATCCAATGTTGTGTGTGGTGTGTAGCTCACGTATTATACACGTCTAAGAGAGATGAGATACAAGATTTTGGTAATCTCCCAAGTACATAGTGAATCTAACATAGGATTTGTTGTAGTACTAGGTTTTAATGAGTTGTTGTACATTTGCCCCCTAAAAATCCTCCTAGTCGTCGCATGATATGGGTCAAATGGACAAAGAGGTGTTTACATAGTGTATGGTTTAAATGAGGGTGATGTACAAAGTTTATGTAAAGTCAAAGTGAGTTTGAAAAGGTTTAAAGTAAGTGTAGATGTGTATGTATGGTATATTAGGCTAAGGTAAGTAGTATAGGAAAAAAAAATTTCAATTCTAGTGTTCTTGTGTAGTTACTAGGAGTCTAGGTGTTATATTGTATGAGTAGGTTCGAGTCCAAGTCCATTTGGTTAGGTTTAGGGTTTTTGAGTGAAAGTATAGTCTAGAATAAATAAAAGTATAGTTTTACTTATTAAAAGTATAGGATACTTAAATATTTGTTATAATTTTGTTAGATACAAAATTATATGATGACAATAGCTTTTGTTGATAGTAGTAACAGTTAAAGTGTAGAGAAAATATATAGTATATATATATATATATTGTAGTAATATGATATTAGATAAGTATTATTAATTGTGATCATGGTTTTAGGTTTTTATGTTCCTAAAATGATGCATGAGTATG
This sequence comes from Glebionis coronaria, assembly GCA_025667525.1. Classification (NCBI taxonomy): domain Eukaryota; kingdom Viridiplantae; phylum Streptophyta; class Magnoliopsida; order Asterales; family Asteraceae; genus Glebionis; species Glebionis coronaria. The sequence continues at coordinate 46,317,842 of CM046875.1, forward strand.
CTCATGAGTTTATGGGTGACTTAAATGTCCCAAAATGATGTCTTGTGTTCTATATGCTCATAAAAATGTAGTCATACATGTTGTTCCTGTGATCCCATGATTGAATATTCACAATCATAATGCATTGTTCAAAGTTCTTGTTGCTTAAATGTTTCAACTGTTCCAGATATGATAAATGCTCAAAGTTCTAGTGATGAAAATGATGTATGCTCATGAATGATGCATATGATGGTGCAAAATTTATGCAAATATTATATATATATATATATATATATATATATATATATATATATATATATATATATATATATATATATATATATATATATATATATATATATATATATATATATATATATATATATATATATATATATATATATATATATATATATATATATATATATATATATATATATATATATATATATATATATATATATATATATATATATATATATATATCATGAGGTGACGTGTACAATGATGTCATAGTCAAAACCTGAAAACTACAGGTTTTACAATCATTCGGGAAATTCAAGTACATATGAACCTGCTTATTTTCTTGAGAAAACATATAAAGTAAAATGTGGGGGTCAACACGAAATTGGTGAATTCACATATTTTGTTTATAATAAAAGTACTGATATGCAAAACACCACGAAAGTAGTAGAGCTCCAAGCTTTAATACTATAGTAGTTCCTATTGCCATGTAATAGAATCTAGACAAGTGATCAAAGGCCTATGTGGATCGGCCCTGAGAAGTACCCCTTTAGTCCGACAATGTATATAAGTCTGGTGGCCTTGGCCTAGGCTAGGTGAGAGCTACTCACGCAGACTGTGATTGTCAATCCCCAAATAGATCTATTTATAATATTTCACGCGACACAATTAACTATTACAGTCCACAGGAATAGGGAAAACAATAGGCAGTAAATAAGTTGCGGACCCGTAAAATGTTTGCATATATAATAATTTGTATGTTTTCTTCCCCAGTTATAAAAGATGTAAAAATATAGGGCCATGAACTCACCTTATTGGTGATGCAGTAGTGATAAAGTCAATGAGTAGACTGGCACAGTATGATCACGAAGCAGTAGAATTACCAAGGTAATTTATATGGGTCTCAGTAAATGCACAAATAAAATGCACATGTAAATATAATTGATGAAAATGCATGATCACAATTTAATAAGTTGTTACTATTTTTAAACGTTAAACTTATAATAAGTTATCGATATATGTAAACTTTTAGCTTACAAAAATGTATTTAACTTGTTTAAACTTTAACAGTATAATTAATTAAATAAATGCTTTTTTTTAATTAAGAGTTGTAAAATATAATGTTTCACAAAATTCCTTCGAGTTTCAAATGTACAAAATTAGTCCTCCAGTTTACACAAGTTTCATAATAAATCCTTTTAGTTTATTTAATTAAATAATTAAAATAAACTTAAGTTAAATTGCACCGAGGTCCTTGTAAAAAGGGAAGTTTCCAAACAGCACCTAGGGCTTGTAACACAATCGTTATATGGCAGAAATTACCCCTAGGGTTTCGTTTGTTAAGTTTTATTGCAAAGTCCTTATCTGTAACATAGTTTCAAAACTGCCCCTAGGGCTTATATATCTTTTGGTAAATGACAAAACAGCCTCTAGGGTTTTAAATGCTCGGTTAATCGCAAAGCAAGTCCCTAGGGCTTGCTTTAAGTTTAGTAAATGACACAAATGGTACTTGGAGTTTTGAAAATCAATAAGGACAACAAGTAAATATCTAGGGCTCGTTTTACTTTCATAAAATGGCAATTAAAGTCCTTGTGGTTTTATTTAAGTTTTGGATATGATTAAAATACCCTTTAACTTTTGGTAAATTACAAAAACAGTCTCTTGACTTTACTAAAGTCTCAAAAGTTAATTGAGTAGTTTTATAGCTTTACAAAACGACTCATACTTTCACATGTTTACTCTTTTGGCACAAAAAGTTCATAAATAATGTTTAAATGACTTAATGAAGCTCGTTAAGCCCAATAGGGGTTCTGTTTGTTTTTGGGTTTAGTGGGCTTATTCTTTGGGCTTATCTAAGTTCATAAAAATTACTAAACATTTAATTAGTCCTAAAATAAGTTAATTAAGCTAATGGGACTAGTGGGCTTATGTTTTATACGCGGCTTATAAATAAGCCGTGAGTCATGGGCTTTTGGCTTATTGATTTTTTGGCTTGTGGCTTTAATAAGTGTGAAAACACTTACCCTTTTGCCACTTATTTCCAATAATAACAAGACCAAAACGTGTGATTTATGTCGTAAAAGTTGGAATTATACGTGGTTTGTGTTTTTATTGTGTTTTAGGACCAAAATATGAAAAAGGAAGAAAACACGGGCTTTCACGGGCTTTTACTGAAGAAAACGGGAAAAAGACGAAGTCAAAAGATCAAGAGTGCAAAAAGAACGGAAGTCCAAGGCCTATTCGGAAGATTTATCGAAGAAAAAGTCAAGAGACGGAAGTTTAACGAAGTCGAAGAACTTAAGTCTAATAGAAGAAGAAAATTAAAAAGACAAGTTCAAATCCCGAGACGACAAAGACGAAGAATTAAAGTCGAGTCGAGAAAACGTGAAGAAAGCAAGAGAGAAGATGCAACACATGCACTCCTTCGCTATAAATACCCTCCTAATAGTCATTAGGAAGGAAGTTAGAGTTTTTAGTTAATTTTTCACTTTTTAGTTTTTAGAGAGAGAAAGTCTTAAACTTTCTCTCACTAGTTCATCTTTTTCTTTTAATCTTTTAAGTTTAAACACTTTTGTATTGCTTATTCATTAATCAAAGTTCTATTTTAAGCTTTTATTTCTTAATCTCATTCTACTTTTCTTTGATTTAAGATTGATTTCGGAGTGATTATCATGTGATCCGTGTTGTTCTAATTGATTTCATGCTAAAAAGTTAATCTTTTGATCATTTTATAAGTTTTCATTTAATTAAGCTTTGAGACTTTTGTGCTTATTGGCTTATTTTTATGATTAGCTTATTTTTATCATTAAAAAGTTTTATCAAAAAGTTTATGTTTTTATGGTTTGATCTAAAAAGTTGATTAATTTCGAGTTGAATAAGTTGATTATAGTGCTTATTTGATTCGGTTACATATTTGGATTGATAAGTTTTTGGTATTAGCTTATAAAAGTTAGCTTATTACCTAGCTTTTCCGTTTCCATAGATTTCGGAAAGGAGGGTTTAAACCCCCTTTTTTCCGATTGGCTTTCCGACCGGTGTACCACCATAACCAATTTCCTTGATTCTAGGAGAGGTTGTTACTCCCTCATTCCGACGGCACCCATCTCCCACTTTCCGATCAACCCAATCGGATTAGGGTTTATCCTTTCCGATTGGTGCACATTCCGACAGGGACCCATCTTCCACTTTCCGACGGTATCACTCTCCCCATTCCGATTGGTTTCATCTTTAAGCCTATTCCGATCAATGCTTTGTTGTACTTTCCGATTGGTTGCATTTCCCTATTCCGATTGAGACTCAAGCATTATTCCGATTCGTGTGAGTTTGTACATTCCGATTGGTCCCTAATCCCACTTTCCGATTAACAGTCTTCCACATTCCGATTGTGTTACTCCTTCCCACCATTCCGACCATCCGATCGGAATACATTCCGATCGGGCTCCCTTTTGGCTGATTTTGGTTTCTTTCGATATAACTTTCTTATAGTACTTTTTATTTTTCTGAAATTTTCAAAGTGTTAGTTTTATTTAGTGAGTTAGTACTTTTCCCATTGTCACCTTTTAGTTTTATGCATTATTTTACTCGTCATTTCAATATTAATCTTTTAACTTCCATTTTACTAAACGACACTTTAATTACTTGCAATTAGTTTAGAACAAATCAACCAAACCTTTGATTCACCAAAAGACGATTGAGTCGCACTTTAGACCGGTTTTCAATTCGAAAAGATTCGGAACTATAACGAACTTGAACTTTGATACTTTTGGTTGCAAAATCTCAAGTATTAAATGGCGCCGCTGCCGGCTCTTTTCGTTAAGATAAACGGTTTCTAGTGAGAGACGCATTGAATTTTGGGATCCGTTCTTTGAACGTTATTTTCATTGCTAAAAAAATTCAAAATCCATAAAAAATATAAAACTCTTCAAAAATACAAAAACATTAAAAAACCTATAAAAACCAAAAAGATTATATAGATATTTCTTGTGTATATTTTTCTTCTGCAGGTGCATGCGTACTAGATCTACAAACTATTCTGAGCCCGAGAATCGTGAAGATTTAGATATGGCTGGTGTTAACAACAACAATAATCACCCACCTCAAAATAATTTGAATAACAACCACAACAACAACAACAACAACAATGTCCTTCACCCTGATTTACGAACCATGGAGGAATTGTGCCAACCCACCATGAACGGACGCGGAGGCCCGATTGCGCCAATGCACGTCACGGCTCAGGAGTTTTCGTTGAAGCATCATATGATACAACAAGTGCAAACGAATCCATTTCGTGGAATTCCGGATGATGATGCCAACAAACACCTCGACAAATTCATTACCATTACCCAAAGCATGAAGTGCCCCGGTGTTTCTATGGATGACCTTCGCCTTCAACTTTTTCCACACTCGCTTTCTCACCATGCCGAAAAATGGTTTGACCGTCTTCCTAAGAATTCTATTCATACGTGGAATGACATGACTCAACGCTTTTTATCGCGCTACTTTCCCCCATCCATGGTCACTAGCCTTCGTAACCAAATCAGTGGATTTATGCAAGAGAATGATGAATCGCTTTTCGATGCTTGGGAACGTTACAATGATTTGATCGACCGCTGTCCTAATCACAATATGCTCCCCGTCACTCTCATTGACACCTTTTACAATGGTCTCACTTTTCGTGATCGTGACACGATCAATGCCGCCGCCGGTGGTACTTTTATGAAAAGGAGACCGGAGGAGTGTCGAGAGTTGATTGAAAACATGACTACTCACCACAAGAATTGGGATTCTTCCGCATCCTCAAGATCTAATCAGAGAGTCAATGTTTCATCTACTTCTTCCACCACTAACTCGTCTGTTTTGGAACGTGCTCTTCTTGATATCAACAAAAGTCTCCAAATTTTGACTTCTAACCAAACTCAACAAGCTAAAGCCGTTGTTATTTCTTGTGACACATGTGGTGGTCCTCATTCCTACAATGAGTGTCCTTCTACTCACGGCAATTATTCTGAAGACGTTAATGCAGCTTATGGTACTTATCCCACGGGTAGCTATCAAGCTCGCCCTCAAGGAGACCGTGGCTTGCTAAGTTATCGTTCCAACAATTATCTTGCTCCTCCCGGTTTCCCTCCTGCAAACCAAAACCAACAACAAAGCTACAACCGAAACAACCAATCCCAACCTCGTGCTCAAAATCAATATCAATCCCAAAGAAACCCATACCCAACTCAAGGAAATTCTCAAGCTTACCAAGCTCCACCTCTCAATCAACCGATGGCAGTAAGCCAAGACGTCGAGACGTTCATGAAGACTAATCGTGAGATGGTGACGAATCTTCAGAGTCAATTTGTCAACTTGAAGAATGACATGGTGAAACAAGGGAGCGATATTCGAGCCGAGCTAAGGAATGATATGGCCAAACATAGTAATGATATTAATGCCAACATGCAAAACTCTTTCAACAATCAAGCTCTTCACCTTCGTGATATGATTGGTTCGCTCATCCAAAGTAATCAACCCTCTGCTTCGGGTACTCTTCCGAGTAATACCGTTGCGAATCCAAGGGGGGAGATGAAAGCAATCACCACTCGTAGTGGAAAAGGTTATATGGAACCCGAGCTTCCTACACCTCCACCGGTGATTGTGAACAAGGAACAAGAGCAACTTTCCTCACCTCCTTCACCTTCAATCCCCATTTCCCCACCACCCGTGGTTGTGAGTGATCCTATTCCCGCAAAGCTTTCTTCTTCATCCAATATACCTTATCCTTCAAGGTTGAGGAAAGAGAAGCAAAAGAGCAAGGATGATATTCAGGTTTCGAACTTCCTTAAAATGTTCAAACAATTGAATTTTAACATCTCCTTTGCCGAGGCTCTCGCTCACATGCCCAAATACGCTAAGATGTTTAAAGATCTTTTAAGTGATAAAGAAAAGCTTCTTGACATTGCTCAGACCCACCTTAATGAGAATTGCTCCGCAGTGCTATTAAGGTAATTGCCCACCAAACTTGGTGATCCGGGTCGCTTCTTGATTCCTTGCAACTTCCCGGGAGTAGAGAATTGCATGGCTCTAGCCGATTTAGGTGCCAGTATAAACTTAATGCCTTTAAGTGTTTGGAAGCAATTATCTCTCCCCGAGCTCGTCCCCACTAAAATGACTTTGGAATTAGCCAACCGTACGGTTGCTTATCCAGTGGGGATTGCTGAAGATGTCTTTGTTGGCGTCGACAAATTCACCTTCCCGGCGGATTTTGTTGTCGTTGACTACGAGATGGATCCTCGTGTTCCATTAATCGTTGGACGTCCATTTCTGAGGACCGGTCGCACTCTTATTGATGTAGCCGCAGGCGAAATAATCATGAGAGTTGGTGACGATCAAATTGTCTTCAACATGGGTAAGATTTCTAAGCAACCTTATTCGTATGAGAGTGTTAATGCTATTGATGTTCTCGATGAGGCTTGTGAAGAACATTTTCATGATGCTTGCAAAAGTACTCTTTCTTCTCTACCCAATGTTGAGACCGTTGCCTCAATTGCCCCAGCATTGACCCCTTTTGGAGAAAGTGATTTGGATGACTTCGAAGCTAGTTTGGGTCCTCTCGATATTAAGTATGATAATTTGTCCACAAATTGGGATGAAGACATTAGTACTATTGAGAGACTTCTCAATGAGGACCCGTTCTCTCCTCCTGCTCCTAAAGAGGTGACTAATGATGATCCATCGTTAGTTTCACCATCTACTGAGGATCCTCCTACTCTCGAGCTTAAGGACCTACCGCCTCATCTTGAGTACGTTTTTCTAGAAGACAACGAGAAGCTACCGGTCATCATCGCAAAGGATCTGAAAGAAGACGAAAAAGCCCGACTTGTCGCCGTGTTGAAGAAGCATAAACGAGCTATCGCTTGGAAAATCTCGGACATCCGTGGAATTGATCCTCATTTCTGCACACATAAAATTCTCATGGAGGACGACTTTAAGCCCACAATTCAAAGTCAACGAAGGGTGAATCCTAAAATCCATGAAGTCATCAAAAAAGAGGTTATCAAACTTCTTGATGCGGGTATGATTTACCCTATTTCGGATTCACCATGGGTTAGTCTAGTCCATTGTGTGCCTAAGAAAGGCGGAATCACCGTTGTGCCCAATGCAAACAACGAGTTAATTCCTACCCGTCTCGTTACTGGGTGGAGAGTTTGTATAGACTACCGCAAACTCAATGATGCCACGAGAAAGGATCATTTCCCTCTACCTTTTATGGACCAAATGCTTGAACGTCTAGCTGGTAATGAATATTACTGCTTTCTGGATGGTTTCTCGGGTTATTTTCAAATACCCATCGATCCCCAAGATCAAGAGAAGACAGCATTCACTTGTCCCTATGGCACCTTTGCTTATAAACGAATGCCTTTTGGCTTATGCAACGCCCCCGGGACTTTCCAAAGGTGCATGTTGGCTATCTTCCATGACATGGTTGAGCAAACCATGGAAGTCTTCATGGATGATTTCTCGGTCTTTGGGGATTCCTTCTCTGCTTGCCTTGCCAATTTGGAACGTATGCTTAAGCGGTGCGAAGACACTCGCCTTGTTCTGAATTGGGAAAAATGCCATTTTATGGTAAAAGAAGGCATTGTGCTAGGACACAAAATCTCTAAAGCCGGTCTTGAAGTTGACCGTGCTAAAGTAGATGTCATAGCCAAATTACCTCCCCCTTCAACTGTGAAGGGTGTGAGAAGTTTTTTGGGTCATGCGGGCTTCTATCGTAGATTCATTCAGGATTTCTCTAAAATCGCTCGCCCGATGACCCACCTCTTGGAAAAAGATACTCCATTTATCTTTTCTAAAGAGTGTCTCGAAGCCTTCAATCTTCTCAAGGATAAGCTAACTAAGGCACCGGTCTTGGTTACCCCTAATTGGGAGCTGCCTTTTGAATTGATGTGCGATGCTAGCGACTTTGCTATTGGTGCGGTTTTGGGCCAAAGAGTGACTAAACACTTCCAACCAATCCACTACGCTAGCAAAACAATGACGGGGGCTCAATTGCATTATACGACAACCGAAAAAGAGCTTTTAGCTGTTGTCTATGCTTTTGAAAAATTCCGCCCCTATCTTGTTTTATCCACCACCATCGTATACACGGACCATTCCGCGTTGAAGTACTTGATGACAAAGAACGATTCTAAGCCAAGACTTCTTCGCTGGGTTTTGCTCCTTCAAGAATTCAACATTGAAATTCGTGACAAGAAGGGAGCCGAAAACCTGGCCGCGGATCATTTGAGTCGACTTGAGGATCCATATCAGGGGGATCATCCGAACAAAGAGATCAATGACTCTTTCCCCCTGGAGACTCTAATGTCTATAAATCTCAACCTTGATGGCACCCCGTGGTTTGCGGACATTGCAAACTACTTAGCGGGTGGTATTCTCATTCAAGGGCTAACATCCCAACAAAAGAAGAAGTTCTTGAACGATGTTAAGACTTACTTTTGGGATGACCCTTATCTATTCAAACAGTGTGCTGATCTGATTATTCGTCGATGTGTTGACGGACCGGCAGCTTTTGACATCCTCCAAGCTTGCCACAAAGGACCCACCGGTGGTCACTTTGGTCCCAACTACACCGCTAAGAAAGTGTTTGATTCTGGATTCTACTGGCCCACCATTTATCGTGACGCTCACGAAATGGTTAAGCATTGTGATGCTTGCCAACGTCAAGGCAAGATCACACATAAGGATGAGATGCCTCAAAATTTCATACAGGAATGTGAAATCTTTGATGTATGGGGCATCGACTTTATGGGGCCATTTCCATCCTCCAAAGGGAACAAGTACATCCTCGTCGCCGTCGACTACGTCTCTAAATGGGTTGAAGCTAAGGCTCTTCCTACGAATGATGCGAGGGTGGTTGTGAACTTTTGGAAGCAGCTTTTCGCTCGATTTGGCGTTCCTCGTGCTATCATCAGTGACCGCGGGACTCATTTTTGCAACGATCAATTTGCAAGAGTCATGGCAAAGTATGGTGTCAATCACCGTCTTTCCACCGCCTATCATCCCCAAACCAATGGGCAAGCCGAAATTTCCAATTGTGGCTTGAAGAGAATTTTGGAGCGTACTGTAGGAGAGCATCGTGCCGCGTGGGCCGATAAGTTAGATGATGCTCTGTGGGCTTTCCGTACTGCTTACAAGACCCCGATCGGTTGTACACCATATCGTCTTGTGTACGGGAAAGCCTGCCACCTACCCATCGAGCTGGAACACAAGGCGCACTGGGCCTTGAAGTGGGCGAACTTCGACATCATCAAAGCCGGTGATCATCGCAAGATTCAACTCAACGAGCTAAATGAACTTAGGAATGAAGCTTATGAGAACTCGTTGATCTACAAGGAGAAGACGAAGATGATCCACGATGCTAAAATCAAGAACCGAGAGTTCCACGTTGGTGATCAAGTCTTACTCTTTAACTCTCGGTTGAAGATCTTCTCTGGCAAGTTGAAGAGCCGCTGGTCTGGTCCATTCACCGTCACCAAAGTCTTTCCGTATGGGACCATTGAGCTTTCTCACCAGAATGGGCCCAATTTCAAGGTGAATGGCCAGCGTCTGAAGCTGTACTTTGGTGAGGACATCTCTCAAGAGATGATTCCATCCCTCACCACGTTTCCCATGAACTAAATTTGGGTCGAGTCAGGCTCATGACTCGGTGAACAAAAACAAGCGCTTCTCGGGAGGCAACCCGTGTTCTATCCTTTACTGCTTTCACAATAAGTGTAGGGGGAGCCCCGCATATGTTTGTTGTATTGTTTCTTGTGTTGTGCAGGGATTAAAGCTTCAGAAAGCATCTTGATGACTTTTGACGAACCGTGATACCGTGTTTTCCATCTTCCCGGTTCTATCCTAAACTCTTGTGATTCAATATTTCATATTCTATATGTTCACATTGAATTCACTTTAGTTGTCCTTCCCTTAGCAAGATTTAATCAAAGTGCACAATGTCCTAAGTGTAGGGGAGTTTACTCCCACATACTTAAACATTGAGGACAATGTTTATCTCAAGTGTAGGGGGGACTTCTATCGAAGTAAGTGGTCTTTTCCATGAATTTGTCCTCATTTTAACCGGAAAATCAATTTTTCGACATTTTTCAAAATTTTTGATCTATTTTGGCCTATTTGTTTTTCCCTTTGTATAGTTATTTTCTTTCTTTATTAGAATAAATGTTTAATAAGTGGTTTTAGATTTTTCTTAGTCATGAACATTTTGACTCAACCCGAGTTTACTTGCCTAAGTTTACTCTAGCTAGTATCCTTAACGTGTTTAAGTCAAGTTTTGCTAGGCTTTTATATAGGGAGCTTTAAAACGCGAAAGTCTTAACTCTCACGGGTTAAGAACAAGAACTTTTCGCAAGTTCCTATAATTGATCCTAGAGAGTCGTTTATCAAGGGAACTTTAAAATGTGATTTCTAAACTTGAAAAAGTCTAAGAATTTGCAAGATCCTATAGGCGACTCGAAAACCCAAAACTTTGATTTAATAGGCTAAGCATCCACGAGTCTCATTCCTTGAGATTTTAAACTGTGGAGAACGAGAGATGATAGAGCCAATTATAAGTTCGGTACTCTTTCGTGAATCTATGTGAGTTAATTATGAGCCTATTCTCCCTCCGCTTGCTTAATAAATTATCTGCTAATAAGTAGGGTTGTACGATTTAAAAGGTTACTTAGCTTTTAGCCCCAGATCGTTTAAAAGTTGCTCGGTAATGACGAGAGTTCATAGCCAAGGCATAACTTATGAAGCGGGGCGCGAAGATTGGCGAGTCCGAAAAGGCCCTAACAAGGCATGAGGACTACATTTTGTTGCTAAAGATCCAAAAGTGATGTGAAGAATCATTTATCAAAAATCAATATGAAGGATCGAGACACACGACGAAAAGCAAGAGCTCCCCAAAAGTCATGGAGAAGTCTATCCGAAAAGACCCTAACAAGGTATGAGGATAAATAGATCCAAGTCCTAAAAGGAGGCGGATCGTTGTATATCAAAGTCCAAAATAAAGATTGGAGAAAAATGAAGAAGTCGTGGTCCAAAGATGAAGAATCTCTCAAAAAAGTGAAGAAATTCCTATTATGAAGAGAAGACCATAATTTCAAGAACGTCTCTCGAAGATTCGAAGTATGAAGTCGCTGCCAAATATCGGCCCGAGAAAGGTCTCAAATCGCGAACCAAGTTATGCCAAGATATGAACTTTCTGATATCCCGAGAAGCAGTTTTAAAAGATTTGGTCCTTTAGCTAACTATTGATTAAATCGTTCACCTTATTTTCGGACTAAATAACTATCGAAATAAGTCAAACAATGCATCCTCGTGATCATTCAAGACAAAAATAAAATATAAGAGATACACCTAGGAATAAGGGAGTCTAAGTGAATAATTGGCCCACATGAGTTCGTGATAGTCTAACTTATAATAACAATGATCTCGTTTTTAAGCTTGGTATGGGGAACGTGAAACTTGAGGATGATAAACGTTCATGGCCGCCAAAACCCAATGTAAGTTTTTAATTTCTTTACTTATTTCTATCTTTTATGTTTAATAAAGGCCAAGGTGGGTTATTTATGATGGAAAATGTAAACCGTGCTTAAAAATTAATGCATTGCATGAGGGCATTGCAATGGTCAAGTGTAGGGGATTTAATAAGTGTGAAAACACTTACCCTTTTGCCACTTATTTCCAATAATAACAAGACCAAAACGTGTGATTTATGTCGTAAAAGTTGGAATTATACGTGGTTTGTGTTTTTATTGTGTTTTAGGACCAAAATATGAAAAAGGAAGAAAACACGGGCTTTCACGGGCTTTTACTGAAGAAAACGGGAAAAAGACGAAGTCAAAAGATCAAGAGTGCAAAAAGAACGGAAGTCCAAGGCCTATTCTGAAGATTTATCGAAGAAAAAGTCAAGAGACGGAAGTTTAACGAAGTCGAAGAACTTAAGTCTAATAGAAGAAGAAAATTAAAAAGACAAGTTCAAATCCCGAGACGACAAAGACGAAGAATTAAAGTCGAGTCGAGAAAACGTGAAGAAAGCAAGAGAGAAGATGCAACACATGCACTCCTTCCCTATAAATACCCTCCTAATAGTCATTAGGAAGGAAGTTAGAGTTTTTAGTTAATTTTTCACTTTTTAGTTTTTAGAGAGAGAAAGTCTTAAACTTTCTCTCACTAGTTCATCTTTTTCTTTTAATCTTTTAAGTTTAAACACTTTTGTATTGCTTATTTCATTAATCAAAGTTCTATTTTAAGCTTTTATTTCTTAATCTCATTCTACTTTTCTTTGATTTAAGATTGATTTCGGAGTGATTATCATGTGATCCGTGTTGTTCTAATTGATTTCATGCTAAAAAGTTAATCTTTTGATCATTTTATAAGTTTTCATTTGATTAAGCTTTGAGACTTTTGTGCTTATTGGCTTATTTTTATGATTAGCTTATTTTTATCATTAAAAAGTTTTATCAAAAAGTTTATGTTTTTATGGTTTGATCTAAAAAGTTGATTAATTTCGAGTTGAATAAGTTGATTATAGTGCTTATTTGATTCGGTTACATATTTGGATTGATAAGTTTTTGGTATTAGCTTATAAAAGTTAGCTTATTACCTAGCTTTTCCATTTCCATAGATTTCGGAAAGGAGGGTTTAAACCCCCTTTTTTCCGATTGGCTTTCCGACCGGTGTACCACCATAACCAATTTCCTTGATTCTAGGAGAGGTTGTTACTCCCTCATTCCGACGGCACCCATCTCCCACTTTCCGATCAACCCAATCGGATTAGGGTTTATCCTTTCCGATTGGTGCACATTCCGACAGGGACCCATCTTCCACTTTCCGACGGTATCACTCTCCCCATTCCGATTGGTTTCATCTTTAAGCCTATTCCGATCAATGCTTTGTTGTACTTTCCGATTGGTTGCATTTCCCTATTCCGATTGAGACTCAAGCATTATTCCGATTCGTGTGAGTTTGTACATTCCGATTGGTCCCTAATCCTACTTTCCGATTAACAGTCTTCCACATTCCGATTGTGTTACTCCTTCCCACCATTCCGACCATCCGATCGGAATACATTCCGATCGGGCTCCCTTTTGGCTGATTTTGGTTTCTTTCGATATAACTTTCTTATAGTACTTTTTATTTTTCTGAAATTTTCAAAGTGTTAGTTTTATTTAGTGAGTTAGTACTTTTCCCATTGTCACCTTTTAGTTTTATGCATTATTTTACTCGTCATTTCAATATTAATCTTTTAACTTCCATTTTACTAAACGACACTTTAATTACTTGCAATTAGTTTAGAACAAATCAACCAAACCTTTGATTCACCAAAAGACGATTGAGTCGCACTTTAGACCGGTTTTCAATTCGAAAAGATTCGGAACTATAACGAACTTGAACTTTGATACTTTTGGTTGCAAAATCTCAAGTATTAGGCTTATATTTCAAGGCTTATCTATCTAGCTCATCAAGCTTACTTTATTAGGGGTTTAGGCAAGCTAATGTTTTCTAGTTTTTCTAGGCTCATTCTTAGACTTAAACAAGATTCATGCTAGTGTTTATAGATCTAAAATTTAGGCATGTTTTCTAAGGAAATAAATTTAAACCGTAGGTTAGATCTACATAGGGTTCGTGTTTAGTAAGTGTTTTTACGTGTGCATGCTTTTCTTAGTCATGGTTTCCATAGATTCACGAGTATAGGTGTTTATGTTCATATGTTTCATGATGTGTAAAAAGAATGATATGAAAATGAAGGTGGATACACTTACTTGTTAGTGAGGTTGATGACAAGTGATGAACACTAGCTAAAAACTCCTTGAACTACAAAGATCTATGTGTGTGATCTTTCTAGCCGTCACCTAAGATAGCTTGATTTACCTTGTTAGCCAAGATTCGTGTAGTAGTATTGAATGTTAACACTAAATGCTCTTAGAGACCAAGATTTGGGGTATTAAATGAGGAGTGAAAGTGTTTTCGTGTAAGTCATTTGGTTATCCGAAAATGAGAGAGAAGAATGGAGTGAATGTGCTTGTTTAGGCTTATAATCTTGTGAGAGGGTGAAGGTTGTGGTTCGGTTTAAGACATGCCAAAGATAGAGGCAAAATCAAGTTAAGATATCAATGGTACACTTAAGATCCTAGGTTAGAATTATGGTACAAATCCTTAATTGCTCAAACAAGGTACACTTGTCCTTTGGTCTTGTCTTAGCCATCACATAGTAAGGTCAAGGGGACATATGATGTCCAAAATAGTGTTGGTTTTAATGAGTTGTTGTTGTACAAGTGTAAGTTGATGTTAAGTGTAGTGTTCATAAGTTCCTATAGAGTTGAAGTGTAATATGTAAGGTATTCGGCTAGGACTTGGTATTTAGGATGGCTTAGTGTTTGATTTTGTTGATTTGGTAGAGTTACTAATAGTCTAGGTAAAATAATGTGGGTGTAGGTTCAAATCTAAGGTGAAATTGTTAAGTTTTGAGGTTTTAAGTGAAAGTATAAGTAGTAAATATAAAATGTATAATTTTGTAAAACATAATATGAGACACTTAATAAAATGTAGTAATATTTAGTAGGTGTAAAGTTAAAATGTGAGATGTTGGCTTACATTGACTCATAGAGTCATTTAAAGAGTATAGAAAATATATAAACACATATTTTTTTTGTAGTAATTGTAAGTACTTGGTAAACGTTATTAACTGTGATAATGGTTTTAGATTTTTATAAACCTAAAATGATGTATGCATATGCTCATGCTTTCCAGGTGACTTAATAGTCCTCAAAGCAATCAACTGTATGGTTGTATGCTCATAAAAATGTAGTCATACTAAATGTTTCTGTGATCCCATGATTGAATAATCACAATCATGATATAAGTTCAAAGTTATGTTGGCCGGGTGGTTGAATACTCACAGTCATGTTAAAATGTTCAAAGTTCTGGTGATCAAAATGAATGCTCATGTATGATGCGTATGATAGTATAAAGTTTTCATGCAAAGGTGGTAATATATAATATAACCCATGAGATGACGTGTACAATGATGTCATTACAAAACATGAAAACTACAGATTTTATAGCACTATCCCGTTATTTTAGTTTTGTCCTCAAAGCTTAAGATGACGTTACCGCTCAGGTGAAAAAGTGTGGGTGCTTAGCTCTAAATGAGACTGCGTGTTCCCAAGTGAACTCAGGACCTCGCCTTGAGTTCCAACGTATCTTAACTAATGGAATTTGGCTGCATTTCAGCTTCTTGACTACCCTCTCCATGACCTCTACTGGTTCTTTGGTAAATTGGAGTTTGTCATCAAATTAGACTCCTTCCAATGGCATGGCTAACGGCTCCTCCACATAGCACTTCTTTAAGTTTGAAACGTGAAAGATAGAGTGTACACGACTCAATTGCTGGGGTAACTCTAGACGATAGACCACCTAACCAATTCTGGCAATCACTTTGAAAGGTCGTACATATCGTGGATTTAGCTTACCCCGTTTTCCAAAGCGTAAGACACCCTTCCAAGGTGATACCTTGAGCACAACACGGTCACCTATTTCAAATTTCATAGGTTTCCATTTCCGGTCTGTGTAGCTCTTCTGTCGGTCTTGTGCAGCTTGAATCCTCTGCTTGATGAGAGTGATCTTCTCTGTTGTCTCTTGGATCAGTTCGGGTCCAGTAAGCTGAAATTCCCCTACCTCTGCCCATTACGACCATAGAGAGCCTCAAACAGTGCGGATTAGATGCTGGCATGGTAGCTATTGTTGTAGGAGAAATCAACTAAAGGTATATGTTCGACCTATCCTTTTCCAAAGTCGATCACACATGCTCTCAGCATGTCTTTCAAAGTTTGGATCGTTCTTTCACTCTGACCATCGGTTTGGGGCTGATAAGCAGTACTCATATTAAAATTTGTTCCTAAAGCTCGTTGAAAAGCTTTCCAAAAGTTTGACGTAAATCTCCCATCTCGATCACAAATAATTGAGACGGGTATTCTGTGTCTCATCACAACTTCCTTTAGGTACAGTCTTGCTAGTTTGTTCTGAGAGTCATTTTCTCTTATGGGTAGAAAATGGGCAGACTTGTTGAGTCGGTCGACAATTACCCAAATCATATCATACCCATGAGATGAGGTGGGAAGTTTGGTGATGAAATCCATGGTGATGTTGTCCCATTTCCATTCTCGGATTTCAGGTTGGACCAGTAGTCCTGACGGTCTCTAGTGCTCAGTCTTTACTCTAGCACATGTTAAACACTTCTTCACATAATTTGCAATGTATGCCTTCAAATTTGGCTACCAATATAACTTCCCCATATCCTGATACATCTTCTCAGATCCTATATGTATGGAGTATTTGGACTTATGAGACTCGTGCATGATCACGCTTTTTAAGTCTCTATAACATGGTAACCAGCTCCTTCCGTGTAAACACAACATTCCATATGCTCTTGGTTCTAACTTTTCCTTCGTAAGGTCCATTCTAAGCATCCCCCCACGTCTTCCTTCTCGATGTTTTCTAGTTTCCGATCTTGTACCTGAGCCTCCAATATCTGCTTGGGTAGGTCCAACCTAATCTTCATAACCAAGGCTCGGACTCTCATGGGAGGATTAGTTCACTTGCGGCTTAGTGCGTTTGCAACCACAATGGCTTTACCGAGGTAGTACTTGATGTCACAATCGTAGTCACTAAGCAATTCTATCCAACGATATTGTCTCATATTCAACTCCTTTTGATCTAGAATGTGTTGCAAACATTTGTGGTTGGTATGCACAGTACATTATGTTTCGTATAAATAATGCCTCCAGATTTTTAAGGCAAAAACTACAGATCCAAGCTCTAGATTATGAGTAGAGTAATTTTGCTCGTGCTTTTCAGTTGCCTTGAGGTGTAAGCAATTACTTTCTACCTCTGCATCAGTACAGCACCTAAGCCTTTGTGTGAGGCATCACAGTAAACAACGAAATCTTCGTTGCCTTCTGGTAAGGCTAGAATAGGTGCGCTGCACAATTTCTGTTTGATGGTTAGGAAGGCTAGTTCTTCTTTCTCTCCCCACTCAAAATTGATGCCCTTCTAGGTGAGCTTCGTCATAGACTTGGCTATCTTGGAGAATCCTTCTATAAATCTCCGGTAGTATCCGGCGAGACTTAGAAATCGGTGAATCTCTTTCGGTGATGTAGGCGGTGCCCAATCCTTTACGGATTTGAATTTTACGGGATCTACTTGAATACCGTCGCTATCGATCACATGACAAAGGAAATGAACCTTAAGAATCCAAAAATCACATTTGGAGAATTTTGCGTACAACTTTTCTTCCTTAAGTAGTTTCAGCACTTGAGCTAGGTATTCTCCATGTTCTTGTTCATTCTTGGAATAAATGAGTATATCGTCGATGAATATGATCATGAATTTATTCAGATACGGTCTACACACTCGATTCATGAGGTCCATGAATATTGTTGGTGCGTTGGTTAGTCCAAAGGGCATAACCTGAAATTCGTAATGACCGTAGCGAATTCTGAAAGCTGTTTTGGAATGTCTTCTTCTCTGACCTTCAACTGATGGTATCCCGATCTTAAATCGATCTTGGAATATACACTTGATCCTTGGAGTTAATCAAATAGTTCATCAATTCGAGGAAGTGGATAACGATTCTTTAGAGTTAACTTATTCAGTTCCCTATAATCAATGCACACCCGGAAAGAACCGTCTTTCTTTTTTACAAATAGCACTGGAGCTCCCCAAGGATGAACTGTGTCTAATAAAACCTTTGCCTGACAGTTCTTGGATTTTTTCTACGAGTTCCTTCATCTCGGTTGGTGCCAACCGGTAAGGTGCTTTAGCTACAGGTGCATCTCCTGGTATCAAGTCAATCTGGAATTCTACTTGACGAGTTGGTGGTAAACCAGGTAAGTCGTCTGGGAAAACTTCAGGATAATCACAGACAATTGGCAAGTCCTTGATTTGTTTCTTTTATCGATTGTCTTCTTCATTCGTTTTATAAATATGTGCTAAGAATATAGGGCATCCTCTCAGTAGATATTTCTGGACTTTGGTACATGAGATAACACCCGGTCTGGTGTCAGTCCTGTTTGTGTTTCCTTCTCCTCGTAAAATTAAGTCTTCTTCTCCCCAAGGTATACGGACTAGGTTTTCATCACACACAATGGTTGCGTGATATTTTGCTAACCAGTGCATACCAATGATAACATCAAAACTACCAAGGTTTACTGAGATTAAATGAATATCGGAGGGATGTTTCAGAAGAGTTAAGGTACAACCTCTTAAGATGGTATCAGTTTCGATGACTTTACCATCGGCTAATTCGACTCTGTAACAGTTGTCTAATTTGGTGGGAATGACGTCTAGTAAAATACTAAACTAGGTAGATATAAAACTCCTATCAGCTCCGGTATCAAAAAAATTAGATGCATATCGTTTGTTCAGAAGAAACGTATCGGTAACCACATTGGAGTCGGGATTGGTTCTGGCATCTCCTACGACATAAACTCTGGCCGGTGCTCCTCCATCATTCCCGTTCTTGTTTTCTTGATTTGGGCACTCTGGTTTGATGTGTCCCGGTTACCCACAACCATAGCAACGAACTTCTCTCCGTCTGATATCATTCCCACCAGTGGGATGGCGGTTTCCTTGTTGTCCATTGCCACGTAAGTTCTGACCACTCCCGTTGTTGGGTCTGAAGTTGTTGCTTCTGCCAGCTGAAACAAAGGTATTGCTTAGTCCGGATCTTAGGCAAGATGAGTCACGATAATGATGAAAGTTTCACATGGCACACTTAGGCTTGGTACCTACATATCGAGGTGGCTCTGAGGTAGTAGCACTGTAAACCTAACCTAAGTTTTTCCTCTTGGGTGGCTGAGTCTGATGATGGCTACAGAAGTTTTCATCGACTTTGCTCTTGTTCTCAGTCTGCCTTTCCACATGGTTACGACCTCGTTTGTCCATCAGCTCAGTGGCAAACTCAATGGCACCCTCGACTGTAGTGGGTCGGGATGCGAGCACGCTGTTGTGAATGGATTCCGGAAATCCACTAACATACTTCTCGATCTTATCATTCACATCAAGAACCATTCTGGTGCACATCAAGGTTAGCTCTTAGAATTTTTGATTGTAAGCTGTAATTTCATGGTTCGTGCATTTGAGATTCCACAATTTGATATCTAGCTTCTTTATTTCACCACGAGGATAATACTTCTCGGTTAGCCTTTCCTTCAACACAGTCCAAGTCATCCCGTAGGTTTTGTCATGCCCAAGGTTAGCAACCAAAGAATTCCACCATGCGAGAGCACTTTCTAGTAGGGTACACGTGGAAAACTTCACCTTGTTTTCTTCTGTGCAGTCACTGATACGGAATACTGTCTCGGTCCTCTCAAACCATTGCATTGGTTCAACAACCCCTTCTTTGCCCTTAAAGTAAGTGGGCTTACATTTCAAGAAGTCGGGCTACGTACAACCTCTTGAAATCCTGTCGTTCCTCCTTGCATTGGAGTTCTGACTGTCGTCTTGGTTCCTGCTGGGGTGAGCTTCCCTAGCAGCCAAGGCATCAGCTATGTCCTGCCCGATGAGTACCCTGAGTTGGGCTTCCAAGATGGTGTGTGTGGCATAACTCCTGAGGGGTTTGATCGGGTGTTTCTTGCATCCATATTTCTATAATATACAAGAGTGAGATTCATTAGTTGATCAATATTGCATTTATATCAGTTACATGAAATGTATATGCATGAAGTTTGTAAAAAATTAGATAACCTGTCAAAAGTTCACAGTATAATATAAGCACAAGAGAGTAATAGACTAACATCAGTACAAGTTATTTTTGGCAAACAACAATATCATACAGGTACAACCAATCTAAGAAAGGAATACAACATGCCTGTCTGAAATAGTGGTACAAATGTTTTTGGTACAACAAAAGATAACCTACCTACTAAGGTTAGGTACTAAGGGATGGAAATACAACTGAAAGAACAAAAGATACAGTACATCAGTCCTAGATCATGAGAGCTGAGATGCAACCCAATACTTGTCATGATATAGAAGATATCTAATCTGAACATGGCTAGATGAATCACTGGAGAATGTCGGTACAGCTGGGGCTATAGGTGCCTGAGTAGCATCCTACAAAGCACTCTTGGCAGCACGGGTGTCTCTAGTATGGCGAAGAGCCTCTAGTAGATGCGCCTACCGAGTAGTATCTGCACTCCGAAGGTAGTCAGTCTCTGCAGTAGTCCCCTGATGACAGACCTTTGCCAAGTCAAAGAAGATCTGAAGTGTATCCCCCTGAGTCATGAGGCTGGTGTGTGTGTGATACTGCTGGCCCCGAGGGCGAACAAACAATGCCGGAGATGAGAGTTCTCCTCGAGCAACCACTGTAGGGTGTCCTGGACAGTCGCCCAAGTCCATGTGTAGCGTGCGACTCCGCTGCTACTGCCTAATAGAGAGAGTCTAGTCTCTCTTGGAGTAACGAGCGTCCATAATGGACCGTTCGTAGTAAGGAATGAATAGCAGTTGAATCGTGAGCCTTTCTCACAGCTAATGCGGTGATCTGTGCCTGAACAGGGTCGGGTCCTACCCGTCCTACTCCTGATCCCTCTCTTATCTCAAAGGTGGATACAGGAGTAGAGTCCACCTCCTCTTGCGAGGTGGTAGGGCTTTAGTGGGGTAGCTGTGAAGAGTAGAAAGCGGTGGAAGCGGTGGTAGAACGGGTACAGCCCGATCTCCTTCCCCGGTTGGGGAAGCAGGTGCAACTGGTGGTGTGGATGTGGTAGAATCTGATATAACAATGGCTCCAGTAATCTGGTGATCTCCAGACTTAGTGTCTGATGGTAGTCCGTGGAGTACCGAGGTCGGTGATGTTGTTGTAGCAGCAGTAGTCATGGGAGCGTCAATAGTGGGTACACGTGTCGGTGATGTCATGATAATCTAAAAATAATAGCATTTGAAAGTTGAGTAAGTATTAGCTTACACAATTCAAAAAGTTTTCAAAAATGTATATGTGATGTTGTATATGTCTTTTAACAGCGTAGGTTAAAATTTATGTAGATACTTATGTGATCATATAGCCAAAAGCTATATGTCAGTGCACAGTTAGTTCACACAATATGTATGCTCTATATGATGTATGCCTAATCATAAGGGTTCTCCAAAAATCAGTTTTTTTTAAAACCGATTTTTAAATTCAGTTATAGTCCAGTTATAAACTTTTATTATTTTCAAAATTTTAGATTTTGATCTCGTTCTCTATAACTATGCGCTTTGATACCATTTCTGTAACACCCCCACATCGGTCAACTGCAGCGGAATAGTACATGGGGTATTACTTTGGTTGACCGATAGCACACCGTATATAGAGCAATGATAAAACATGTCATTAAAACATATTACATGAATTTAATTGTGTAAATTAAGTAAATAGTCTTGAAATCAACATTTAACATTTTTGAAGTAATATCTCAGCCCAATGGTAAACATGATGCTTCTTATCATGCTGGAAATCCAAGTGCATATGAACCTGCTTATTTTCTTGAGAAAACTTATAAAGTAAAATTTAGGGGTCAACAAGAAGTTGGTGAATTCACATATTTAGTTTATAACAAAAGTACTGATATGAAAAACACCACGGAAGCAGTAGAGCTCCAAGCTCACTAATATAGTACTTCCTATTTCCCTGTAATAGAAGCTAGACAAGTGATCAGAGGCCTCTGTGGTTCGTCCCTGAGAAGTACCCCTTTATTCCAGAATGTATATAAGTCTGGTGGCCTTGGCCTAGGCTAGGTGAGAGCTACTCACGCAGACTCGGATTGTTAATCCCCAAATATATTTATTTATAACATTTCGTGCTACACAATTAACTATTACAGTCCACGGGAATGGGGAAAACAATAGGCTGTAAATAAGTTGTGGACTCGTGAAATGTTTGCAAGTATGTTTTCTTCCCCAGTTATAAAAGATGTAAAAGTATGGGGCCATGAACTCACCTTATTGGTGATGTAGTAGTGATAAAGTCAATGAGTAGACTGACACGGTATGATCACGAAGCAGTGGAATTACCTAGGTAATTTATATGGGTCTCAGTAAATGGACAAATAAAATGCACATATAAATATAGTTGTAGAAAATGCATGATCATAATTTAATAAGTTGTTACTATTTTTAAACGTTAAACTTATAGTAAGTTATCGATATATATACACTTTTAGCTTATAAAAATGTATTTAACTTGTTTTAACTTTAACAGTATAATTAATTAAATAAATTCTTTTTATTTAATTAAGAGTTGCAAAAATATAATGTTTCATAAAATTCCTTTGAGTTTCAAATGTACAAAATTAGTCCTCTGGTTTACACAAGTTTCATAATAAATCCTTTTAGTTTATTTAATTAAATAATTAAAATAAACTTAAGTTAAATTGCACTGAGGTCCTTGTAAAAAGGGAAGTTTCCAAACAGCCCCTAGGGCTTGCAACACAATCGTTATATGGCACTAATTACCCCTAGGGTTTCTCTTGTTAAGTTTTATTGCAAAGTTAGTCCTTATCTGTAACATAGTTTCAAAATTGCCCCTAGGGCTTATATATCTTTTGGTAAATGTCATAACAGCCCCTAGGGTTGTTGGGTCAAAAAGTTGATGTGGCAGAAACTCAAAAACGAAGAAAACATGAAGGTATTTGTCTAGGCGTTGACAAGAGCATTCCAGGCGTTGACATGTACAATTTAGGCGTTGATGGAATCAAGCATTGTCACATGCAATTCAAGCATTGACAAAACGTAGACAAAGAAGCTTATGGAAGCTTCTATTTAGATAAACATGCAAAAGATATTCTGCATAAGTTTATTTAAATAGAAGATTTACTTGTTTATTCATCATTATCTCTTGTAAACCCTAATCCTTACACTATAAAAGGAACCAAGGGTCTTAGGTTTTAATAATATATAATTCATTCACAATGTAAACCTAAAGTGTGTGTCGACTAGACGTGGGATTCAATGTATACACGTCTAGTGATTGTTGATTATTAATATAATTAGCAATCCAATTGTGTTTTAATTCATGTTATTGTGCCTAAACACCTTGTTAATGATTGTTGTTCTAATTCCGCTTTGATTGTATAATCATATGAACAATGATCATTCCTAGTAGCTTAAAAGATCCGGAAACCAAGGTTTCCACAATTGGTATCAGAGCCTCGTGGCTCGTGATGCTAGGACCAACAAGGTGTTCGTATATCGAGAAGAAGAAGAAAAATTCGTATAGGGTTTTTCTGGACGTTTTTGTGTGCGCAGCAGTATTCAGAAGGTCATAACTTTTGATTGAACCGTTGGATCGTCACGAAATTTTATATGTGTGTTCTACATACATAGATCTAAACATCCACCGGAGGGATTGTCGAGTTTTATCCCAAGGCAAAAGTTATTAAGCGTCGAAGTTGGCTGATGGTTGATTTTCAGTTTTCTGCTTTTACATAAAATCATGAACTAGGGTTCCTCAAACCCTAGATCTACTTAAAAGCAGGAAGAATTGCAGTTTGTGGCTGTTATGATTCAAGGTAACACTTGATCTAAGGTTTATTTACAAACCCTAATTAGGGTTTCGGTGCTCAAAGTTCTAAACCCTAGATCTGGTAAAAGTTCTATGATCAGTTGCAACGATGGATTGCTGTTTGTTTTCGAAGTGAAGGTGTTGTGATACGCATGTTTCAAGGTAAACTTGATATGATATAGACGTGGGTTTTGGCTACTCGCATGATCAAAGCTAAAAAAAAATGGTCTGTTTGTTTTAAGGTTCCAAGCAGAAAAGAATTGAGCTCACACGGCCTTTGAATTGCGATTGGACAAAGCAAGTGACGTTAGATCATTGATTATGTTCACATGATGCAAGTGATTCTATTGGTGGAAGAGACTTGCGTTCACACGGTAAAAAGAAGGAAAATATATTGTTCGATTGGGATTAGTCAGAAAGAATACAAGCCTTTGTTCACGTGATGATAGCTCTTGATTGGTTATTCATGTCTGTTCACACGGCTAAAGGAGACTTTCTGTTCACATGATCAAAAGTATGTTCACACGATATAATGCATACGATTGGTTTGTATATTATGGATTCAATATATTCGCTCAAGATTTTGGAGACAATCACAAGATGACGTCAGCAGGAAAAAGTGGACACTGACAAAGTATTAAATTGACGCTGACAGGAAGGATTTTGGCGCTGACAGAATAAGTCAACGCTGACATGTTGACAGTGTCGTCCGATATATGAACTTCAACGCTGATAGGTATTGTCCGATATTGGACAATACAACTGCCAAAGATGTTGGATAAAAGATGATATTGGACAACACAAGGTTTGCTGCTGTTTGAGAAAATGGATACGTTTTAAGCACACAAAAAGGAGGATTATACACACAAAGGTACATGGAATCTCCGTTTTAATTTAGAATATCATGATGATATTTATGGCTCGGATATTTTTAAACGGAATTAATGATCTTAAAGCGAGTTAGCTACAATTCATGAGGTTGTGGAAGTCTTCATGAAGAGGTGTTAGCTTAAGGGGAAGAATTCTTATGGTATGTTTGCTGATTGAAGAAGATTTTCGTGAGTTTGTGTTCTATCATATCTTAAAGTCATGCACTTCCAGTCATAGACTTTAAAGGTAACTTGTTCGTGCTTTACATATTTGGTGACGAAGACTTGTCATAACACTTGAAGGAGTTACATTATCGTGCTCAGTGTCTCACAAAGGATGAGAATATTGACAAGGGATCGAGGTCTACTTATATCCTCCTCTATAAGTTCTTAGTCACATGGATAGTACAAGACATGGAACACAAGGTTGGGTTATTCTACTTCTACATCAAAAATATCATATTAATTGTTCTTCAAGATCATTACACAGAGTCTACATATGGAGAATCTTCAACATTGTAACATTGTTTACTTCCTTGTTGATGTGACAAAAAGGGGAAGAAATACGTGCTACACTTGAGGGGAAGCAATTTGAAGATCATGTATAACTTACAAGAGATACACATAGAGTTTTGCCACTATCAACTAGGGGAAGATTGTTGGGTCAAAAAGTTGATGTGGCAGAAACTCAAAAACGAAGAAAACATGAAGGTATTTGTCTAGGCGTTGACAAGAGCATTCCAGGCGTTGACATGTACAATTTAGGCGTTGATGGAATCAAGCATTGTCACATGCAATTCAATCATTGACAAAACGTAGACAAAGAAGCTTATGGAAGCTTCTATTTAGATAAACATGCAAAAGATATTCTGCATAAGTTTATTTAAATAGAAGATTTACTTGTTTATTCATCATTATCTCTTGTAAACCCTAATCCTTACACTATAAAAGGAACCAAGGGTCTTAGGTTTTAATAATATATAATTCATTCACAATGTAAACCTACAGTGTGTGTCGACTAGACGTGGGATTCAATGTATACACGTCTAGTGATTGTTGATTATTAATATAATTACCAATCCAATTGTGTTTTAATTCATGTTATTGTGCCTAAACACCTTGTTAATGATTGTTGTTCTAATTCCGCTTTGATTGTATAATCATATGAACAATGATCATTCCTAGTAGCTTAAAAGATCCGGAAACCAAGGTTTCCACAAGGGTTTTAAATATTCGTTTTATTGCAAAGCAAGTCCCTAGGGCTTGCTTTAAGTTTAGTAAATGACACAAATGGTCCTT
Source organism: Glebionis coronaria (assembly GCA_025667525.1). Taxonomy (NCBI): domain Eukaryota; kingdom Viridiplantae; phylum Streptophyta; class Magnoliopsida; order Asterales; family Asteraceae; genus Glebionis; species Glebionis coronaria. The sequence goes on from CM046875.1 coordinate 46,343,801, forward strand.
GGAGTTTTGAAAATCAATAAGGACAACAAGTAAACATATAAGGCTCGTTTTACTTTCATAAAATGGCAATAATAGTCCTTGTGGTTTTATTTAAGTTTTGGATATGATTAAAATACTCTTTAACTTTTGGTAAATTACAAAAACAGTCCCTATACTTTACTAATATCTCGAAAATTAATTGAGTAGTTTTATAGCTTTACAAAAAGGACTCATACTTTCTCATGTTTACACTTTTGGCACCAAAAGTTCATAAATAGTGTTTAAATGACTTAATTGGCTCGTTAATCCCAATAGGGGTTCGGTTTGTTTTTGGGCTTAATGGCCTTATTCTTTGGGCTTATCTAAGTTCATAAAAATTACTAAACATTTAATTAGTCCTAAAATAAGTTAATTAAGCTAATGGGCCTAGTGGGCTTATGTTTTATACGCGTCTTACATATAAGCCGTGAGTCATGGGTTTATGGCGTATTGATTTTTGTGGCTTGTGGCTTATATTTAAAGGCTTATCTATCTAGCTCGTCAAGCTTAGTTCATTAGGTGTTTAGGCAAGCATATGTTTTCTAGTTTTTCTAGGCTCATTCTTAGACTTAAACAAGATTCATTGTGACAATCCGTCAATTTATGGTTGATATTTTATTCTCGATATTTATTTGAAAACATTATTTTAATGTTACAGTATGAACTCACTTATTTTTGGAAAGTAATTTGGATTTACGTCTTGAAGTAGCGTCGACTACGTCTAAACCGGAGGATTCTACGTTACGTGCTTACGTTTACATACACCGTCTTTGGTGACAGTCTGACAATTCAGAAAATAAATTTATCCGTGAATATTATTTTGGAGTTTTAAATTTGTGTTAGTTCATAAACTCACAAATTTACGAGAAGAGATTAGGACTTACGATTTTATTTTAACGTCCTCTACGACTAAACCGGAAACCTTAGGATTACGTATTTACGTTTTCAAACTCCGTTTTTGATGAGACAATTTTTATTAGATTCGTTTTGTGACGTTGATTCATAATTTATAAAAATGTTTTTCGTAAAACGACCCGAGGGCACGCAAATCGAGGAAACTAGAATCGAGGATTACCCGTAAATAAATGGGGATGAGACAAGTGGGAGACACTTGCTCCACCCCCATCAAAACCGGCCAAAAACTCACCAACACACCATTCAGGTGTCAAAATGTTAGCTAAAACTTACACATGTAAGTAAGCTTGCAAGGTAAGCTAACCAAACCTCAAAACAACTATCTCCCAAACCACTCTCCCATTCTCATCCATGCAAACACTCTCATCTCTCTCTCTTGGCTCCCATTTTGGTCGTCCCATATCACTCACCAACATCCCATTTTGATCAAATTCATCCAAAAAATCATGTGTTATTCATACACATGTTGAAGCCCTCTTGAAACCCTATTGATTGGTGGTGCTTATAACATCCAAGGAGAAGTATACATGGTGTCTTGGGGCTGATTTTCCACAAGGAGTTTATGAAGATTGGTGGTCATGAAGATGGTCTTGGTGCATCACAAGTTTCTCCATCAAAATCCATGTTTTGATCACAACCTACATCATCATGGTGGTATAAAGATTGTCCTCCTCATATTCTTGTTATTTTGATTATGTAAACATGTATTTTATTTCCTATTGTATATGTATATGATGATTATATGATGATAAAAATGTTATGTGGGGATTTGATGTTGATAAACATGATTAAAAAGGTGAAAAACTATAAAGAACAAGGCTAAAATCTTGCTTAAAAGTGATGGCTGTATAAAACAGTAAAGAAACAGGTCATGGACTGATAAAATGATGAAGTAGAATCCATTTACAGTAAGCTATATGTCTTGTACACATGTGAGAGTTGGCCATGCAATGGAATCATTGTAATGAGTGAGATATGATCAAAACAAGTTTAAGGTACAAATCTGAGTTCACTGTTTTGGACGATTTTTAGAAAATACTTAGAAGATGACTCAACAGTAGCTATAAAAGGGTTAAATGTAGAAAATATCATTTGGTTTATGTGATAAAAATTTGAGCTTCTATCTCCATATATAACTCTAGATATGGTAAAATTGGTGAACATGAAGATAAAAATCAGATTTTTGGAATTAATGTTTATTATTATTATATAAGCACCAACATTTTAATGTATAAAATGTAAAATAAAAACCCACTAACTTATAAAAATTATTTATATAAATATGTAAAAGGTTAATTAAATGGATAAATTATATAAATGGTGGTGAAATAATATTTATAAGTAATAAAAACTATAAACTTGATTTTTACGACTTTTTCGGCTATCGCCGTAAAATTAACGTTTTTCGCCAAATAAAACTTAGACAACCAAACCCGTCTAATGTAAAGTTTATAAAAGTCATATACTGATATATAAGTATCTAATACAATTAAAAACCGATAAAACCCGAACTATAAGAAATACGGACATTTACGAGCTAATTAAGCATATTGGACTAATAATTGGACTAAATAAGATAAAAACTTGTAAAAAGAACTTATTGGGCTTAACCCATTTGGGCCCAACATGGAAAGTATACATACTGATAAAATAAGTATAACAAGGATTAAAACAAGCTAAAGAACTTATAATAAGCTTATAGGACTTAAAACGTGTAAATAAGTAAAACTAGTAAACTAGTATAAAAGTTATCGACATATAACACTAAAATGAGTAAACGAGAATATGTAAACCCACTTGATCATCATATATATATAATCATCATATGTATACATAAATGTTATTTTTAAAGTCATTGGACATGAGTCTAAGACCGAGTATTATTTGTCTAGGTTTCCGTGATTGAAGCACGTACCGTACATCCAAATCGCCGATAATCGCCTTCCCACATCAACGTGAGTTCATAGCCTCGCACTCTTTTAAATGTTTTTATAAATGTTTTATAAACCCGCGAGGGAGATGACATGTTAGTTTTTGTAAAATAGGACACCATTTGTCCCGATTGCTTGTTTATTGATTTGGACCCGAATGATTGAATGACCCGATTGTATGACCCGGTAAATGATTAAAGGACCCGATAGATGAAAATAAATGGATTATTAAAGTTAGGTTATGTCACTAAAAGTCCCATTAGCATGAATTGTGAACTACCGGGATTTGGTAGACGCTTATGCATTTAATAGTACTATTTGGGGACGATCACCCCAGTTCGCGCCTTGACGGTTGATCCCCGTCGTGCCACATTGATTGGTAAGCGAATTTATGTATGAGAAGATTTCCATAGCGTGACCTTTGTGACGACACGCTACTTTAGATGGGAAAAATTGGTATCGGATTAGCTACCCGTTGTTGGTTTAGTAAGGTAACAATGTCATGCGGCTTATAATAATCCAAAACTAACGAAATACTACTAGACTCTCTGAATTACGATGTATTGCCTGACTAGCAATACAGGGTCATACTATTGATATTATGTTCGTGTTTTGGTTTTTATAACCATATTCATATAACGGTTCTAATTTTCATACAACGTCGTAAGACGTATTGTATGGTATTTTTGCGACATTGGCTCGTATAATGATTTTTAAGGCAAACGCCTATATTATGATTTTGATGAAGATTTGTATAAAATGACTTTGGCTATTTTATGGCCTATTAAAATGATTTGTACAAAATGATTTTCAGTAATAATTTTATACTGATACTATATTGATGGATTTTATTAAACTCTATGAATTTACTCGGCGTTATCGCTGACCTTTTCTTTTAACATGTTTTATCTCAGGTACTTGAAGGTAATTCTCGGGAAGACGACAAGAATTCATGGCCCGCACTTAAACAATGTTTTCCATTCAAATTCTTTGTAAAACTTGCATGAAATAATATGACTTGGGACCTATGTAACTTTGATATTTATGAATGGAAATGCTTTATTAATAAACGACGCGATTTTTTATGAGTTGTCTATGATGTGAGTAATGTGCTATCCTGTAACACCAACTAGTCTTCCGCTGTATTGAGTTGTATAAATTTGGGGGTGTTACAGTTTGGTACCAGAGCTCTCGTTATAGAGAACGAAAGATTTTTAAAACCAAAGTTTTTGAATAAAACATTTCAAAATCTTTTAACTAAAAACATTTTTCTAAAAATGTCTAAAAGTCTTTTGACTATAATGGTGCCGAAGAATTCCTGAGTTACCAACAAGGCCAGACTGAGAAGTGTTATTTTAATATATATATATAATTTGGATTATATATATATATATATATATATATATATATATATATATATATATATATATATATATATATATATATATATATATATATATATATATATATGATGTAATTTTATTACATGATTGTTTGATGATTATTTTGATATTTATACGAGGTATTTATACGACGTCGATTGTCACAAGGAACCCTAAATCCCCTAGTAAATTAATCGAAGCTATTCTCGTAGGAATTCTAGCTATCCTAGATCTAAACCAAGTTGTGGATATTTATGATCCCAACAAATGGTTGATATTCGTAGAAATGTAGATATTAGTTGATTGTGATATTGAATAAGAATTGGCGAGATTAAAACTGATATCGATGTCATGACGATCTTTCCCTATAGAGTGGAGTTTGACAAAACATTACCACCTAGAAAGACGTCATCTGATTCGTTGTCATCCAATTCTTAAATTTGAAATCGAAAGGGTGAATGTTACACTTGAGGCTGTTATTGGAACCATTACCCAAAAGCCTCATGCCACTAATACCTTTCCGATAAGTCTAGTTGAATGATCAATTCATTTCATATTAATGACTCATTTGATAATTGTTGTTGTAAGAGCTAATAGGATTGGAAATTAAGTGTTGATTCATATTGAGATTGTATTGCCTTTACAAGGCCGAAGAATAAGGTTGTAAGTATTGAAAAATAAAGTAGGATGTCGAATTGAGAATAAAATTGGTTAAAAACTTGAATAAAGTAAAACTTAACCTGTATGGAATATGAGATTGTTAATATAAGTCATTAAGTTCTGTGATTGAATTATAAGGTTTTAATTGATTGTTGATTCGTGTTAAGGGTTGTTCCTAGGCCATTGTCCACTAACGAGGATGCCCAGTGTCCAAGAAATAAATTGAAGAAATCTTCTTCTGAATTGAGACCGATGGATCTTTCGGGACATGTGGAACACCTAATGACTCTTGTAGATTAGTATTCATTGTGGTATCTTTTAAAAATAATCCCTAACTTAACTGAGACAACAGTTGGTAGGATGAGTTCTGAGAATTGTATGACATAGTGACACGTAATGTGTTACGGTACAATTTTGACTTGTTTGTGATTAATGAAAAAGACTACCTTTGATTGTTAAATCCTACATGTATCGATGTTATCTATCTTTTATTGCTTCATCCTAATGTTCGCATTAGTGATGCAACCATTGAACAAGTACTCATCTTAAATTGAGTTACGTTGTGGATTATTCTCTTTGTATTCCTGAGTGCCATCGAAGTCATGAACCTCATGATTATTTGGCTAAACTCATTTCCTGATATATTGTAGTTAAGCTCTTGGTGAACAACCCTTCATCACTCCTTTACAGATCACACATTGTTTTTATAAAGTTAAAATGGTATCCTTTGAGAAAATTTAATTTTCATCACAATAAGGATTATTCAAAGTAAGATTTATAAGTGATTAATATCAAAATGAAGTTGTTTAAGAGATGCTTTGGAAAACTTAATTGTTTTCATAATAAAGAAAATCTTTGTAAATTTATACTTGATTCTTATTTAAGAATTAAGCATGAAAATGTTTTTATTATAAATATGATGATAAAATTTTGACGAACTGAGTATTGCATCGTTAATCTTGAAATTGTATATAGTTGCGCGCCTACATACAATTTGGAATGGACTATGCAAGGCTGATTAGTAGTCACCATAAAACTGATTAATAAACACTACATTTCCTTTGAAGATTGTGAAAGATTAAAATTTTATGAGATCTGCAAGAAGTGAAAAATAGGGACATAATGATAGAATACATCTACATATGTACCCGTGCCATCTATTCTTCTGAGTCGAATTTACTCATCTATGGAAATTGTCTTATTTGACGATTGACAATTCTTTCTTGTCCAATTCTCCCGTAGTGAGATTCTTAGGAAAAGTATTTTATTACCGAGTGTTGATACCCGACTGGATGTATTGACGTTCTTATCATTTCTTTTGATTTGATTTCATTTGAATGACCTGGGTAACGATCCGAGGAGCTTTCGAATGCTTACTCAAATTATGAAAACATGGGATATATTCATATTCGTTAAATGTTTTCGTCTGTATCTGATTTGAAATTCTCTCGCGTAGATTATGCGTTGACCTTACTCTTTTTAGTAGTTGTGTCTCCAGATATCCTCGAACTTGTGAAGGATTATGAGTTATTATTAGTCTTTTGAGAAGTTCACATATTATCAACGGCAATGCAACTGGAAAGTTGATAGTGCCCATAGAATGGATTGATTGATTATGACATGACGACATTGTCTTAATGATGGGAACTCGAGTAGAATTCCCCTAAATGATAAGATGTTGATTATCAAAAGTGATCTAAATAATTCTTGATGGATGACCATATCCTGTATTAAGACTTGAAATATTACCATGAATGGTTATGAACTAGTTATAGATATTATAATCTAGAAGGAACCTAATATGTATTTATTAAAAGATGTTTATCTTATCTGAAACCTTAGGAGGTATTTGTTGGTGAATTACCTAGACTTTCGCCATTAAGGCAAGTTGAAAATAGTATTGATTATATTCCCGGTGCTGCACCTGTGGCATGTGCACTGTACGTCAGCACCATCTAAATTAAAGGAATTACCGTACAACTGAGAGAGTTGTCGGAGAAAGATTTTATTCTACCAAGCCTGTCATCATGAAGAGCTATGGTGTTATTATTCCTTATATTTATAGGTTACTGTGAACCGAGTAAATCGACAATCGAAAACGATATCCATAACTCGAAATGGAAGATTTGTTCGATCATTTACAAGGTTTTAGCGTATGTTTTAAAAATTTGATCCACGGCATGGTTATCATCAACTTCGCATCTGCGGAAAAGATTATGTATTCCAATCACTACATCCGGTACTTGTAATGAACATTATGAGTTTCACATGGTGACGTTTGGATGGACTAGTACACATGTAGCATTCATAAATTTGGTGAATCACGTGTGTAGGCTGTAATTTGATAAATTCATGCTCGTGATCATTAACGACTATATGTTTGTTTATAAGAATAAGAATGAGTTAATAATTATTTATAGATTGCCCTGAATTGTCCGAACAATAAAAACCTGTACCTTGAATAATTAACATGTGATTAAAGAATTAATCCTTTACATTATTTAACCGTGTGATTAATGGATAATGGAATATAAATTGACTCTTCAAAAATTAAGAGCCCTTTTAAGACTTTGGATTTTACCAAAAAGAAATGAAAATATGTTTTGACAAATGTTTTAACAAAGGATTTTTAAAGGGATTATTCCCTTATACACAAACCATTTAACTAAACTTCTGTTTAGGGGTAAATGTTTGTGTATACCTTAAGACAACCTAAGAAGGATTGAGGAAACCCATTTAAACCAAAACTTGAAATTTGAAACGACAATTTTTGTTTTCAACTAAGAAAATTCTGACCAAGGCAGAACCAAAGATTTTTCGAACATTTACGAATCCTATTAATTATTTTCGATAAATCAACAAAAATCGTGTTAATTAAATTCAAAATTTATTTTTGAACATTTTATATAATTGGTCGAACTAAGAAATTTTAAATTTTTATGTTTACGTTTCATAAAAATTAAATATTTATTAAATTAACTGTAATAATTATCGACGCTTTAAAATGTCAGATTAAGCAAAACTGATAAAAATGATAGTTGAGACGAAACTAAAACATAGAAGATATGAAGAAAGAATTTTGAATAAATACGGTTGTGATATTTATTTCATCAGGAAGGTGAACGTAATTACTGATGCATAATATCTTAGTGAATTGTGGACATGAAAATTTTATCATCATGAGAAGTGAATATAGATACCAATGCATTATGTAGAAAAGATAAAGAACCAGTTAGGACATGTTCCTTAATAATGAAGGTGCAAAATAAATTGCCGAACGATATAAAAATAAACAATGTTTGTAAAAAGGATAATATAGATTATAAAAGAGGTTCGCGGCTAATGTGAACCATTAAAAAAATTGAGAAGCCGATAGCATTAAATGTTTTAAAGGGCCGTTTATGGTTGCCTAAATATGGAAAATTGTGAGATATAGTTATGTTGGAATTTGTAAGTATAAGTATTCTATTTATGTCATTTCTGACTAAAAGTATCTTTGTCTGAAGAAGTTGTACTAATGGCAAATTATGAAGGCATACGTCGCCTGACACATTAGTAAACGTCTAGCTATTGCAAAGGTCATCATCTGAATTTGATTCGATTTGGGTCATCATCGACAGACTGACCAAATCTGCTGATATCATTCTCGTTAATGATAGAATCTGGATGAAGAAATATACTCTTTTATTTAAAGGAGTTATGTAAACATAGTGTGCCTATATCGATCATCTATATATCAAGATCCTCGCTTTGCATCGAATTTCTAGAGATTTGCTCAGAAGTCATTGAGAACGAACCTTGATGAGAGTACTATGTACCACCCCAATCGAAGGGACGAGGTAAAGTAACGATACAAAATACTATAAGCGCTGTTCTATGTTTGAATGATTGACCTTTGGTAATAGACCATATAATCGTTTTCCTTTGGAGAGATTATCATTGATAATTATCGTACTAGGATCAAGATCGAATCTTGTTAAGATTTAGAAATTAGAGCATCTGTGAGCAGGAGTTGAGATAAAGACACCCGACATACACCCATTGTGAGTTGGACATGTCTTAGGTTTAAGGTTTCCTATGATGGCGAACCTAACCTTACAAAATACCCGACCCGCGAGATCTGAATTGATTGATGAAATTAGGATTTGATTATTGACTGTCGGTAGTGGGCAGGAGGTTATGTGAATATGAAATGTAGATCTTGAAGTGCCAAATGGGTAGCGAAGTTATGCCAAAAATTTTAACCTTGGAAAAAAAAATGAATTCATGATCTGACAAATCATGGGATATAAGTCCCCGTTGTATGGGACCATTGAGATGATATAAAAGATTGGTTTTAAAGGCATATAAGCTGGATCTACCCTAGGACTTCAAAAACTGCGTGAATTATGTTTCGTATATCGAACTTGATGGAATATATATCAAGTGAGAATCTGATTATTCTTAGTAAAGCTTAGATCGGCGAAAAGTTGCATTCATCAGAAACCCGTGAACATCATGGATAGAGAAAGTAAGTCAACATTTAGCCTGGTCTTATTCCCGTAGTTATGTTTGATGAAAGTCGCGTATTGTAATGAATTACACTTGTGAGAAAAGACCGAATGTGGAGGAAATACCCACATAGCTTTAACTCTATAAGAAGCGAGTAGTAAGATGATCTTTGAGGACAAAGATCCTGTTTAGGGGTAAATGCTGTGACAATCCGTCAATTTATGGTTGATATTTTTTTCTCGATATTTATTTGAAAACATTATTTTAATGTTACAATATGAACTCACTTATTTTTGGGAAGTAATTTGGATTTACGTCTTGAAGTAGCGTCGACTACGTCTAATCCGGAGGATTCTACGTTACGTGCTTACGTTTACATACACCGTCTTTGGTGACAGTCTGACAATTCAGAAAATAAATTTATCCGTGAATATTATTTTGGAGTTTTAAATTTGTGTTGGTTCATAAACTCACAAATTTACGAGAAGAGATTAGGACTTACGATTTTATTTTAACGTCCTCTACAACTAAACCGGAAACCTTAGGATTACGTATTTACGTTTTCGAACTCCGTTTTTGATGAGACAATTTTTATTGGATTCGTTTTGTGACGTTGATTCATAATTTATAAAAACGTTTTTTGTAAAACGACCCGAGGGCACGCAAATCGAGGAAACTAGAATCGAGGATTACTCGTAAATAAATGGGGATGAGACAAGTGGGACACTTGCCCCACCCCCATCAAAACCGGCCAAAAACTCACCAACACACCATTCAGGTGTCAAAATGTTAGCTAAAACTTACACATGTAAGTAAGCTTGCAAGGTAAGCTAACCAAACCTCAAAACAACTATCTCCCAAACCACTCTCCCATTCTCATCCATGCAAACACTCTCATCTCTCTCTCTTGGCTCCCATTTTGGTCGTCCCATATCACTCACCAACATCCCATTTTGATCAAATTCATCCAAAAAATCATGTGTTATTCATACACATGTTGAAGCCCTCTTGAAACCCTATTGATTGGTGGTGCTTATAACATCCAAGGAGAAGTATTCATGGTGTCTTGGGGCTGATTTTCCACAAGGAGTTTATGAAGATTGGTGGTCATGAAGATGGTCTTGGTGCATCACAAGTTTCTCCATCAAAATCCATGTTTTGATCACAACCTACATCATCATGGTGGTATAAAGATTGTCCTCCTCATCTTCTTGTTATTTTGATTATGTAAACATGTATTTTATTTCCTATTGTATATGTATATGATGATTATATGATGATAAAAATGTTATGTGGGGATTTGGTGTTGATAAACATGATTAAAAAGGTGAAAAACTATAAAGAACAAGGCTAAAATCTTGCTTAAAAGTGATGGCTGTATAAAACAGTAAAGAAACAGGTCATGGACTGATAAAAGGATGAAGTAGAATCCATTTACAGTAAGCTATATGTCTTGTACACATGTGAGAGTTGGCCATGCAATGGAATCATTGTAATGAGTGAGATATGATCAAAACAAGTTTAAGGTACAAATCTGAGTTCACTGTTTTGGACGATTTTTAGAAAATACTTAAAGATTATTCAACAGTAGCTAAGGAGTTAAATGTAGAAAATATCATGTAGTTTATGTGATAAAAATTTGAGCTTCTATCTCCATATAGAACTCTAGATATGGTAAAAATGGTGAACATGAAGACAAAAATCAGATTTTTGGAATTAATGTTTATTATTATTATATAAGCACTCACATTTTAATGTATAAAATGTAAAATAAAAACCCACTAACTTATAAAAATTATTTATATAAATATATAAAAGGTTAATTAAATGGATAAATTATATAAATGGTGGTGAAATAATATTTATAAGTAATAAAAACTATAAACTTGATTTTTACGACTTTTTCGGCTATCGCCGTAAAATTAACGTGTTTCGCCAAATAAAACTTAGACAACCAAACCCGTCTAATGTAAAGTTTATAAAAGTCATATACTGATATATAAGTATCTAATACAAGTAAAAACCGATAAAACCCGAACTATAAGAAATACGGACATTTACGAGCTAATTAAGCATATTGGACTAATAATTAGACTAAATAAGATAAAAACTTGTAAAAAGAACTTATTGGGCTTAACCCATTTGGGCCCAACATGGAAAGTATACATACTGATAAAATAATTATAACAAGGATTAAAACAAGCTAAAGAACTTATAATAAGCTTATAGGACTTAAAACGTGTAAATAAGTAAAACTAGTAAACTAGTATAAAAGTTATCGACATATAACACTAAAATGAGTAAACGAGAATATGTAAACCCACTTGATCATCATATATATATAATCATCATATGTATACATAAATGTTATTTTTAAAGTCATTGGACATGAGTCTAAGACCGAGTATTATTTGTCTAGGTTTCCGTGATTGAAGCACGTACCGTACATCCAAATCGCCGATAATCGCCTTCCCACATCAACGTGAGTTCATAGCCTCGCACTCTTTTAAATGTTTTTATAAATGTTTTGTAAACCCGCGAGGGAGATGACATGTTAGTTTTTATAAAATAGGACACCATTTGTCCCGATTGCTTGTTTATTGATTTGGACCCGAATGATTGAATGACCCGATTGTATGACCCGATAAATGATTAAAGGACCCGATAGATGAAAATAAATGGATTATTAAAGTTAGGTTATGTCACTAAAAGTCCCATTAGCATGAATTGTGAACTACCGGGATTTGGTAGACGCTTATGCATTTAATAGTACTATTTGGGGACGATCACCCCAGTTCGCGCCTTGACGGTTGATCCCCGTCGTGCCACATTGATTGGTAAGCGAATTTATGTATGAGAAGATTTCCATAGCGTGACCTTTGTGACGACACGCTACTTTAGATGGGCAAAATTGGTATCGGGTTAGCTACCCGTTGTTGGTTTAGTAAGGTAACAATGTCATGCGGCTTATAATAATCCAAAACTAACGAAATACTACTAGAAGCTCCGAATTACGATGTATTGCCTGACTAGCAATACAGGGTCATACTATTGATATTATGTTCGTGTTTTGGTTTTTATAACCATATTCATATAACGGTTTTTTATTTTTATACAACGTCGTAAGACGTATTGTATGGTATTTTTGCGACATTGGCTCGTATAATGATTTTTAAGGCAAACGCCTATATTATGATTTTGATGAAGATTTGTATAAAATGACTTTGGCTATTTTATGGCCTATTAAAATGATTTGTACAAAATGATTTTCAGTAATAATTTTATACTGATACTATATTGATGGATTTTATTAAACTCTATGAATTCACTCGGCGTTATCGCTGACCTTTTCTTTTAACATGTTTTATCTCAGGTACTTGAAGGTAATTCTCGGGAAGAAGACAAGAATTCATGGCCCGCACTTAAACAATATTTTCCATTCAAATTCTTTGTAAAACTTGCATGAAATAATATGACTTGGGACCTATGTAACTTTGATATTTATGAATGGAAATGCTTTATTAATAAACGACGCGATTTTTTATGCGTTGTCTATGATGTGAGTAATGTGCTATCCCGTAACACCAACTAGTCTTCCGCTGTATTGAGTTGTATAAATTTGGGGGTGTTACATTCATGCTAGTGTTTATAGATCTAAAATTTAGGCATGTTTTCTAAGGAAATAGATTCAAACCGTGGCTTAGATCGACATAGGGTTCATGTTTAGTAAGTGTTTTTACGTATGCATGCAATTCTTAGTCATGGTTTCCATAGATTCACGAGTATAGGTGTTTATGTCCATATGTTTCATGATGTATAAAAAGAATGATATTAGAAATGAAGGTGGATACACTTACTTGTTAGTCAGGTTGATGACACGTGATGAACACTAGCTAAAAACTCCTTGAACTATAAAGATCTATGCGTGTGATTTTTCTAACCGTGACATAGGATAGTTTGATTTACCTTGTTAGCCAAGATTCATGTAGTAGTATTGAATGTTAACACTAAATGCTCTTAGATACCAATATTTGGGGTAGTAAATGAGGAGTGAAAGTGTTTTCGTGTAGGTGATTTGGTTTATCCTAAAATAAGAGAGACAGAATGGAGTGAATGTGCTTGTTTAGGCTTATAATATTGTGAGAGGGTGAAAGTTGTGGTTCGGTTTAGGCCACGCCAAAGAGAGAGGCAAAATCTAGTTAAGATATCAATGGTACACTTAAGATCCTAGGTTAGATTTATGGTACAAATCCTTAATTGATCAAACAAGGTACACTTGCCCTTTGGTCTTGTCTTAGCCGTCGCATAGCAAGGTTAAGGGGACATGAGATGTCCAAAATAGTGTTGGTTTTAATGAGCTATTGTTGTACAAGTGTAAGTAGATGTTAAGTGTAGTGTTCATAAGTTCGTATAGAGTTTAAGTGTAATATATAAGGTATTCGGCTAGGACTTGGTGTTTAGGATGGTTTAGTGTTTGACTTTGGTGATTTGGTAGAGTTACTAATAGTCTAGGTAAAATAATGTGGGTGTAGGTTCGAATCTAAGGTGAAATGGTTAAGTTTTAAGGTTTTTAGTGAAAGTATAAGTAGTAAATATAAAATGTATAATTTAGTAAAACATAATATGAGACACTTAATAAAATGTAGTACTATTTAGTAGGTGTAAAGTTAAAATGTGAGATGTTGGCTTACATTGACTCATAGAGTCATTTAAAGAGTATAGAAAATATATAAACATATATTTTTTGTAGTAATTGTAAGTACTTGGTAAACGTCATTAACTGTGATAATGGTTTTAGATTTTTATAAACCTAAAATGATGTATGCATATGCTCATGCTTTCCAGGTGACTTAATAGTCGTCAAAGTAATCAACTATATGGTTGTATGCTCATAAAAATGTAGTCATACTAAATGTTCCTGTGATCCCATGATTGAATAATCCCAATCATGATATAAGTCAAAAGTTATGTTGGCCTTGTGGTTGATACTCATAGTCATGTTAAAATGTTCAAAGTTCTGGTGATCAAAATGAATGCTCATGTATAATGCATATGCAAGTATAAAGTTTTCATGCAAAGGTGGTAATATATAAAATAACCCATGAGAGGACGTGTACATTGATGTCATTACAAAACATGGAAACCACAGGTTTTACAAAAATGACCATGGCATTTACTGTATATTCATTTAGGGTGCATTTGGTGCTGATGGGTATGTGAAATAGTAAATTGTTTGGTTGTTCCAGTTTAGATTCACGCATTGCTATGATCCCTAAAATTCAGGCTGATTCATGGGTTTTTAGGCATTGCTATACCACGCACTATAGATGACTTTTAGTTTCCTTCTAATATTTTACTCATAAAATAATATATTTTAACTAAATTAAAATATAAAAAATATATATATTTAAAATAATAATTAATTTTCTCTTTTCTCATTTGCTATCAAACATCTCCCAATTCTAAACCCCTAATAGTATAAACACACACCCAAAGTAAAACCCGACTTTAAATCAAATAGACCCTTAGTTTAATCGGTCACACACTAGTGGCTAGCTGAAACTATTACAAAATAGGTTAGGTTTGGTTGATCATATTGATAGATAATGGGTGGTTTGATCAGGTTGTGTGAAGACTTTACTCGTAGCCTTATAGATTAGGGTTATTGGTAGGGATAAGACGAATCTTGACATAGTGCTTGTATATCAGCTCTTAGTCTGTTATATTTCTATTATTTTTTCTTTAAATTTATGTGTATGCCTATTTGAATTTGTTGTCCTATTATTTGTGATGATTAAGCAAGGAAGAAAGAAAGAAAATAGATGAAGTAGATTAATTCTAGAGAGAGAAAGTAGTGTGAGAAAGTAGAGAGAAGTGTGTGAAACAATGGGAAGATTAGATTAAGCGAAAATGAATCAACCAACACCCTTCCTAACATGCTAGGAAGGGTATTTATAGCCTTTGCCTACATGTGGCATAATGGGCTATATGATTATGGGCCGGGCTTTCCTTTTGGGCTTTGGTTACTTATGAATGAACCTTAGCTTAAAGTTAAGCACGTAATACATGACTAACCTACTACCTATTACAAAGTTCTAATATACGATACATAATAAACATATGACCGAGCATTCTTGTTTGACTCAATATTTTGAGGCTAACAATTTCCCCCAATGAGAGGTCATTACCTTTTATGAGAGGTCATTACCCTTTGTCATTTGGAGATTTGTAGAGATTACTAATCTCGCCATAAATGAGTCTTAAACGTGTAATGGTAGTCATTTTCCTTCATGCTGTGATCTTTGAGCCTTTGTCGTTGTCTTTCGACTTTGTCTTTTGATCTTGAGGTCTTCAAATCATCCTTAACTTGTCTTTGCCATCTTGTGATCTTGTGTCTTCATCCACATGCTCACACTATTAATTGTTGAATATGTATCTTTTACTTTGCTCAGTACACCGTGACGCCACCTTCTCGAGACAAAACATAGACACAGACTGAATGGCTTTGACATTCGTCCTAAATCGTTAGTGTTTTACCTTCGGTCAGTGAAGACCTTTATACGATATTAAATATCGTACCTGTTGTTAGGTAGATTCAATTAAGAATCTCCTTGACAGGGTTTCGCGGCTATACTAGTCGTTCTCTTTACTCGACCGTCTCAAAGCAAGACTGCGAACATAAAGAGTGAATCAATTGGATAAATATCCGCTTGATTAAAGTCGTCAATTCAAATTCCTGGAACAAGTGTGATTCATAAAGAATCTTACCATTGTTGCTTTCCAGTTGACACACGCTTGATTCATAAGAATGTCACAAGTCACCTACCGTAACGCTGTTTGAGGTTGACGCTAGAAGGATTTCCATTCGTCACTGTGAATATTATAGAATATCACTCTGAATGTTCTGGCAAGACCATAAAGGTATTGCGTAGAAACCTGAAACGAGTTTGAATCAATTCAGAATCAAACCACTTTTGCTTTTCACTTTACATGTGTTCAGTTCATAAAGAATCTTACACATGACCTACCGCAGTGTTGTTTGATGTTAACACTGGAAGGATTTCCACTCATCATTGTGAAAACTAAGTAGTATCACTCTGAGTGTTCTAGCAATATCGCAAGGATATAGCGTAGGACTCTCTTGTTCGTCATCCGTGTGTCCTAACGAGATTTAATTGATCTCTGGGCTCTAGACTCGATTTGTGCACTTTTAGTGGTCGGAGGCTAGAGCAGATGCCACCTATTCATTATCAACTATCTCGGAGTGAGAAAGTCAATCGAAGTCATGTTGATCTCCGTGACAATAAAACAAACTTCTTTTGAGAGAAGCCTGAGTAGCTAGGGAGGGGTTGTGCTTTACATCACTGGGTCCATGATGAGTTGTCTTCATGATGTGCTAACCCGGTTTCTGCCTAAGTTGTATGGAGGGCTTCTTTGTTTACACCCTTTATCCTTAAATTTCTTTTATTCTTCAACCCCTTCAATGCTTACCAAGACATCATTACTAGCACCTTGTTGTGATTGTTGCAGTGCTAGCATCAATACTAAGTCGGCATTTGAAATTCTAAGATTTTACTAGTTGAAAAGTTCGTTTCTCGGTATCTTCTCGAATTGATTTCTGGTTAAATGTGTGACTCAGTCGTTTTTGGTAAAAAAATATTTTATGTTGTTGTAAAATAAATTGCAAAACGTTAAAGTAAATAACGATAATTTAAAAATAAAACTTAATTAAAAGATAATTGTGCGATAATAAAAATAAAAATGTAAACTTGAAATTTAAAATAGAGAAAAACGATTAAAATAACACTAAAGTAAAATGGCGGAAAAATAAGCTTAATATTAAAACAAAACAAAACAAACCCGTCGGAATACACTTGATCGGAATCCAATCGGAATCCGATCGGAATGTACCCCTATCGGAAAGTAATCGGAATAAGCTAAAAACAAGATTCATCGGAATAACAACAAACTCACTATCAAAATAATTGTCGGAATTCAAATCGGAATACATGAAACAACCCCAATCGGAATATTGAAAATAACACCCCAGATCGGAATGTTTATATACCCTCAATCGGAATGGGAAAGAATCTCCTAGATCGAAATGTTTTGGCAAGGTGCCCAATCAGAATGTCAACAAAAAGGGAGGCAGATCGGAATGTCAAACAATCTCCTCAATCGGAAAACTAAAACCCTATTCCGTTTAGGTGATCGGAATAGGGAGGTGCAAATCGGAAAGCTGAAAACCCTAATCCGATCTAGGTGATCGGAATACAGAGGGTAGTAATCGGAATGTTGTGATCGGAAAAGGTTTTAAACGTTTTCCGATTTCCTATTGATTCGAAACTAAGCAAGCTATAAGCTATTAGGAATAAGCTCAAACTAAGACTTGATCGAATCTATAATGACAAGGACTAAATAAGCACAAATAACAACTTTTCCAACTTAAAATGAGCAAACTTTTAAATCAAACCATAAAAAAAGAAACTTTTTAAGAAAACTTTTAAAAAGTAAATAAGCTAAACACAAATTAAGCCAATAAGCATGTCAAGCTCAAAGCTTAATCCATATAAAAACTCATGGATGAATAAAAAGATGAACTTTTTAAGCACGAAAACATCAAGATCAACACGGATCAAATATATTTCGCACCAAAAGTAAACTAAAATCAAGAAAGGAAGATGAGAGATTAAACAAGAAAAGTAAAGATTCAAGAACAATAATAGAAAACTTACTTGGAAATTAAAAGGAATTAAAAGGTGCGATACAAGGAAAATTAAAGTGCAAGAAATTAAATTGTGCAAAGTATGAAAATGGTGGAACAGGTGGGTTGCCAATCCACCCAACAACTATGAAATGGAGACTATCTAATCTATTTATAGGGAGATTAGGGAGGAGCTTAGGAAGCTTTGTAACACCCCCAAATTTATACAACTCAATACAGCGGAAGACTCGTTGGTGTTACGGGATAGCACATTACTCACATCATAGACAACGCATAAAAATCGCGTCGTTTAATAATAAATCATTTCCATTCATAAATATCAAAGTTACATCGGTCCCAAGTCATATTAATTCATACAAAGTTTTACAAAGTGTTTGGATGGAAAATATTGTTTAAGTGCGGGCCATGAATTCTTGTTGTCTTCCCGAGAATTACCTTCAAGTACCTGAGACAAAACATGTTAAAAGAAAAGGTCAGCGATAACGTCGAGTGAATTCATAGAGTTTGATAAAATCCATCAATATAATATCAGTATAAAATTTATTACTGAAAATCATTTTGTACAAATCATTTTAATAGGCCATAAAATAGCCAAAGTCATTTTATACAAATCCTTATCAAAAATCTTAATACATGCATTTGCCTTACAAATCATTGTACGAGCCAATGTCGTGAAAACATCATACAATACGTCTTATAACGTTGTATTGAAAAACAAAAACCGTTATATGAATATGGTTATAAAACACGAACATAATATCAATAGTATGACCCCGTATTGCTAGTCAGGCAATACTTCGTAATTCGGTGCGTCTAATAGTAATTCGTTAGTTTTGGATTATTATAAGCCGCATGACATTGTTACCTTACTAAACCAACAACGGTTAGCTAACCCGATACCAATTTTGCCCATCTAAAGTAGCGTGTCGTCACAAAGGTCATGCTATGGAAATCTTCTCATACATAAATTCGCTTACCAATCAATGTGGCACGACGGGGATCAACCGTCAAGGCGCGAACTGGGGTGATCGTCCCCAAATAGTACTATTAAATGCATAAGCGTCTACCAACTCCCGGTAGTTCACAATTCATGCTAATGGGACTTTTAATGACATAACCTAACTTTAATAATCCATTTTATTTCATCTATCGGGTCCATTAATCATTTATCGGGTCATACAATCGGGTCATTCAATCATTCGGGTCCAAATCAATAAACAAACAATCGGGACAAATGGTGTCCTATTTTTATAAAAACTAACATGTTATCTCCCTCGCGGGTTTATAAAACATTTATAAAACATTTAAAAGAGTGCGAGGCTATGAACTCACGTTGATGTGGGAAGGCGGGTTATCGGCAATTCGGATGTACGGTACGTGCTTCAATCACGGAAACCTATATAAATAATAATCGGTCTTAGACTCATGTCCAATGACTTTATAAAAATAACAAGTATGTATACATATGATGATTATATATATATGATGATCAAGTGGGTTTACATATTCTCGTTTACTCCTTTTAGTGTTATATGTCGATAACTTTTATATTAGTTTACTAGTTTTACCTGTTTACGTGTCTTAAGTCCAATAAGCTTATTATAAGTTATTTAACTTATTTTAATCCATTTTGTACCTATATTATCAGTATGTATACTTTCCAAGTTGGGCCTAAATGGGTTAAGCCCAATAAGTTCTTTTTATAAGTGTTTATCTTATTTAGTCCAATTATTAGTCCAATATGCTTAATTAGCTCGTAAATGTCCGTATTTCTTATAGTTCGGGTTTTATCGGTTTTTACTTGTTATAAATGTCTATATATCAGTATATAAGTTTTATAAAGTTTTCATTAGACGGGTCCAACCATCTAAGTTTTATTTAACAAAAACGTTAATTTTTACGGTATTAGCCGAAAAAGTCGTAAAAACAATGTTTATAGTTTTATAACTTAAAAGTATGATTTCACTACCATTTATATAAGTTATTCATTCATTTACCCTTTTACATATTTATAAAAATAAGTTTTATAAGTTAGTGGGTTTTCATTTATATTTTATACTATTAAATTTTGAGTGCTTATATAATAGTATTATTCTTTAATTTTCAAAAATCTGATTTTTATCTTCACTTTCACCAAAATTGCCATATCTTGAGTTCTACATGGAGATAGAAGCTCAAATTTTTTCACATAAACTACATGATATGTGCTACATTTAACTCTTCTATAGCTACTGTTGAATCATCCTCTAAATATTTTCTAAAAATCATCCAAAACAGTAACCTCAGATTTATACCCTAAACTTGTTTTGATCATATCTCACTCATTACAATGATTCCATTGCATGGACAACTCTCACATGTGTACAAGACCCAGAGCTTACTGTGTATGAATTCTACTTCATCATTTTATCAGTTTACCATATGGTTCTTTACTGTTTTATACAGCCATCAAATTTAACCAAGAATTTAACCTTGTTTCTTATGGTTTTTCACCTTTTTAATCATGTTTATCAACAACAAATCCCCACATAACATTTTTATCATCATATAATCATCATATACCTATACAATAGGAAATAAAATACATGTTTACATAATCAAAATAACAAGAAGTTGAGGAGGACAATCTTTATACCACCATGATGATGTAAGTTGTGATCAAAACATGGATTTTGATGGAGAAACTTGTGCATAGCCAAGACCATCTTCAAGACCATCAATCTTCATGATAACCTTGTGGAAAATCAGCCCCAAGACACCATGAATACTCCTCCTTGGATGTTATAAGTTGCACCAATCTTCATCTTTTTGAATGGAGATTAACATATGTAAGTTATAACATATGTTTGTGGTTAGAAATTGGATGATGGTGGTGTTCTTGGTTGAATAGTGGACGGCAAGGAGATGGGGTAGAGAGAACTTTTGGTGGTTTTGCATGTTGAGTTGTGAGAAAATGGTTTAACCAAAGTGGTTTGGTTGGTTTTGGTGTAGGCTTGGCTTATTTTGTAAGCTACAAGTTAACATGTGTTAACTTGGTTAAGGAAAATTTGACACATAAGGGTGTGTCATAGTTTTGCCGTCCCATGTGTAGGGGGTGGGGCAAAACTTGTTTTTGTCTCATCCCCATTTAATTACGGGTATTCCTCGATTCTAGTTTCCTCGATTTGCGTGCCCTCGGGTCGTTTTACGAAAAACGTTTTTATAAATTATGAATCAACGGCACAAAACGAATCTAATAAAAATTGTTTCATCAAAAACGGAGTTCGAAAACGTAAATACGTAATCCTAGGGTTTCCGGTTTAGTCGTAAAGGACGTTAAAATAAAATCGTAAGTCCTAGTCTCTTC
This sequence comes from Glebionis coronaria, assembly GCA_025667525.1. Taxonomy (NCBI): domain Eukaryota; kingdom Viridiplantae; phylum Streptophyta; class Magnoliopsida; order Asterales; family Asteraceae; genus Glebionis; species Glebionis coronaria. Next base: position 46,365,269 of record CM046875.1, read on the forward strand.
TCGTAAATTTGTGAGTTTGTGAACTAACTCAAATTTAAAACTCCAAAATAATATTCATGGACAAATTTATTTTCTGAAATGTCGGACTGTCACCAAAGACGGTGTACGTAAACGTAAGCACGTAACGTTGAATCCTCCGGTTTAGACGTAGTCGATGCTACTCCAAGACGTAAATCCAAATTTCTTCCCAAAAATATGTGAGTTCAGATTGTAAATTGTTTTTAAATAATATTCGAGAATAAAATATCAACCATAAATTGACGGATTGTCACAGCATTTACCCCTAAACAGGATCTTTGTCCTCAAAGATCATCTTACCTTACTACTCGCTTCTTATAGAGTTAAAGCCATGTGGGTATTTCCTCCACATTCGGTCTTTTCTCACAAGTGTAATCCATTATAATACGCGAGTTTCATCAAACATAACTACGGGAATAAGATCAGGCTTAATGTTGACTTACTTTCTCTATCCATGATGTTCACGGGTTTTTGATGAATGCAACTTTTCGCCGATCTAAGCTCTACTAAGAATAATCAGATTCTCACTTGATAGATATTCCATCAAGTTCGATATAGGAAACATAATTCACGCAGTCTTTGAAGTCCTAGTGTAGATCCAGCTTATATGCCTTTCAATCCCAACTTTTACATCATCTTAATGGTCCCATACAATGGGGACTTATATCCCATGATTTGTCAGATCATGAATTCATTTTTCCAAGGTTAAAAACTGTGGCATAACTTCGCTACCCATTTGGTACTTCAAGATCTACATTTCATATTCACATAACCTCTTGCCCACTACCGGCCGTCAATAATCAGATCCTAATTTCAACAATCATTTCATATCTCGCGGGTCGGGTATTTTGCAAGGTTAGGTTTGCCATCATAGGAAACCTTAAACCTAAAAGACATGTCCAACTAACAATGGGTGTATGTCGGGTGTCTTCATCTCAACTCTTGCTTACAGATGCTCTAAGATATAGATCCTAACAAGATTAGATCTCGATCCTAATAAGATAATTATCAATGATAATCTCTTCAAAGGAAAACGATTATACGGTTCATTACCAAAGGTCAATCATTCAAACACAAAACAACACTTATATTACCTTGTATCGTTACTTTACCTCGTCCCTTCGATTTGGGGTGGTACATAATACTCTCATCAAGGTTCGTTCTCAACGATTTCTGAGCAAATCTCTAGAAATTCGATGCGAAGCGAGGATCTTGATGTAGATGATCGATACAGGCACACTATGTTTACATAACTCTTTTGCATTTATCATTAACGGGAATGATATTAGCAGATTTGGTCAGTCTGTCGACGATGACCCAAATCGAATCAAATTCAGATGATGACCTTTGCAATAGCTAAATGTTTACTAATGCATGAGGCGATGTCTGCCTTCATAATTGCCATCAGTACAACTTCTTTAGACAAAGATATTTTTAGTCATAGATGACATAAATAGAATACTTATACTTACAAATTCCAACATAACTATATCTCACAATTTCCATATTTAGACAATCACAAGTGGTCTTTTAAATATTTAACGCTATCGGCTTCTCAACTCTAATGGTTCACACTAGCCGTGAAACCTTTCACTATTTATATTATCCTTTCTCACAAACATTGTTTATTTTTATATCGTTCGGCAATTTATTTTGAACCTTCATTATTAAGGAACATGTCCTAATTTATTCTTTATCCTTTCTATATTATGTGTCGATATCTACATTCACCTTTCCTGATGAAATAAATATCACAACCGTATTTATTCAAAATTCTTTCTTCATAATTTCTAAGTTTCAGTTTCGTCTCATCTATCATTTTTATCCGTTTTACTCAATCCGTCGTCTAAAGCGTCGATAATTATTATAATTAATTAAATAACTATTAGTTAATTTTTATGAAGTGTAAACGTAAAAGTTTTAAATTTCTTAGTTCGACCAATTATATAAAATGTTCAAAAATAAATTTGAATTAAATTAACACGATTTTTGTTGATTTATCAAAAATATTTAATAAGATTTCGTAAATGTTCGAAAAACCTTTGTTTATACTTTGGTCAAAGTTTTCTTAGTTTGAAAAGCAAAAATTGTCGTTTCAAATTTCAAGTAATAAGTTATATAGTTTCCTTAATTCTTCTTAAGTTGTTTTTGAGGTATACACAATCATTTACCCCTAAACAGGAGTTTAGTTTAATGATTTGTGTATAAGGAAATAATCCCTCAAAAGTTCTTTTTGATAAAACATTTGTCAAAACATATTTGCACTTTCTTTTTGGTAAAACCCAATGTCTTAAATGACTCTAATTTTTGAAATGTCAATATAGATCCCATTATCTTATTAATCACACGGTCAAATCATGTAAAGGATTAAGCCGTTAATCACATGTTAATTACTCAAGGTACAGGTTTTCATTGTTCGGTCAATTCAAGGCAGTCTATAAATAATTATTAACTCTTTCTTATACTTAGAAACAAACAAATGGTCGTTAATGATCACAAGCATGAATTTATCAAATTACAGCCTACACACGTGATTCACCAATTTTATGAATGCTACATGTGTGTTAGTCAATCCAAACGACATCACGTGAAACTCATAATATTTTCATTACAAGTACCGGATGTAGTGATTGGAATAAATAATCTTCTTCGCGGACGCGAAGTTGATGATAACCATGTCGTGAATCAAATCTTTAAAACATACGCTAGAACCTTGTAAATGATCGAACAAATCTTCCATTTCGAGTTATGGATTTCGTTTTCGATTGTCAATTTACTCAGTCACAGTAATCTATAAATATAAAGAATGATAACACCATAGCTCTTCCGGATGACAGGCTTGGTATAATAAAATCTTTCTCCGACAACTTTCTCTGTTGTACGGTAATTCCTTTAATTCAGATGGTGCTGACGTACAGTGCACAAGCCACAGGTGCAGCACCGGAAATATAATCAATACCAATTTCAACTTGCCTTAATGGCGAAAGTCTAGGTAATTCACCAACAAATACTTACTAAAGCTTCAGATAACATTATCATCTTTTAATAAATTCATATTAGGTTCTATCTAGATTACAATATCTATGACTAATTCACAATCATTCACGGTATAATTTCAAGTCTAAATGCAGGATAAAATCATCCATCAAGAATTATTTAGATCACTTTTGATAATCAACATCTTATCATTTAGGGGAATTCTATTCGAGTTCCCATTAATTAAGACAATGTCGTCATGTCATAATCAATCAATCCATTCTACGGGCACTATCAACTTTCCAGTTGCATTGCCGTTGATAAGATGTGAACTTCTCAAAAGACTAATAATAATTCATAATTATTCACAAATTCAGGGATATATGGAGACACAACTACTATTAAAAGAGCAAGGTCAACGCATAATTTACGCGATAGAATTTCAAATCAGATACAGACGAAAACATTTAACGAATATGAATATATCCCATGTTTTCATAATTTGAGTACGCATTTGAAAGCTCCTCAGATCGTTACCCAGGTCATTCAAATGAAATCAAATCATAAGAAATGATAAGAACGTCAATACATCCAGTCGGGTATCAACACTCGGTAATCAGATACTTTTCCTAAGAATCTCACTACGGGAGAATTGGACAAGAAAGAATTGTCAATTGTCAAATAAGACAATTTCCATAGATGAATAAATTCAACTCAGAAGAATAGATGCTACAGGCACATATGTAGGTGTCCCTAACATTATGTCCCTATTTTTCACTTTTTTTGCAGATCTCATTAAAATTTAATCTTTCACAATCTTCAAAGAAAATGTAGTGTTTATTAATCAGTTTTATGGTGACTACTAATCAGCCTTGCATGGTCCATTCCAAATTGTATGTAGGCGCGCAACTATATACAATTTCAAGATTAACGATGCAATACTCAGTTCGTCAAAATTTTATCATCATGTTTATAATAAAAACATTTTCATGCTTAATTCTTAAATAAGAATCAAAAATAAATTTACAAAGATTTTCTTTGTTATGAAAACAATCAAATTTTCCAAGGTGTTTTATAAACAACTTCATTTTGTTAACAATCACTTATAAATCTTTGAATAATCCTTATAGTGATGAAAATTCAATTTCCTCAAATGATACTGTTTTATCTTATAAAAACAATGAGTGATCTGCAAAAGAGTGATGAAGAGTTGTTTACCAAGATCTTAACTACAATATGATAAGAAATGAGCTTAGCCAAATAATCATGAGGTTCATGACCTCGATGGCACTCAAAAAGAATAATTCACAACGTAACTCAATTCAAGATGAGTACTTGTTCAATGGTTGCATCACTAATGCGAACATTAGGATGAAGCAATAAAAGATAGATAACATCGATACATGTAGGATTTAGCAATCAAAGGTAGTCTTTTCATTAATCTCAAACAAGTCAAATTGTACCGTAACACATTACGTGTCACTATGTCATACAATTTCCAAAACTCATCCTACCAACTGATATCTCAGTTAAGTTAGGGATTTTTAAAAGATACTACAATGAATACTAATCTACAAGAGTCATTAGGTGTTCCATATGTCCCGGAAGATCCATCGGTCTCAATTCAGAAGAAGATTTCTTCAATTTATTTCTTGGACACTGGGCATCCTCGTTAGTGGACAATGGCCTAGGAACAACCCTTTATACGAATCAACAATCAATTAAAACCTTATAATTCAATCACAAAACTTAACGATTTCCTCTTAATAATCTCATATTCCATACGTGTTAAACTTTTATTTATTCAAGTTTTAACCAGTTTTATACTCAATGTAACATCCTACCTCATTTTCCAATACTTACAACCTTATTCTTCAGCCTTGTAAAGGCAATACAATCTCAATATGAATCAACACTTAATTCCAATCCTATAGCTCTTACAACAACAATTATCAAATGAGTCATTAATATGAAATGACTTGATCATTCAACTAGATTTCTCGGAAAGGTATTAGTGGCATGAGGCTTTTGGGTAATGGTTCCAATAACAGCCTCAAGTGCAACATTCACCCTTTCGATTTCAATTTAAGAATTGGATGACACGACTCAGATGACATCTTCCTAGGTGGTAACGTTTTGTCAAACTTCACTCTATAAGGAAAGATCGTCATGACATCGATATCATATTTAATTTCGCCAATTCTTTTTCAATATCACAATCAACTAATATCTACATTTCTACGAATATCAACCATTTGTTGGGATCATAAATATCCACAACTTGGTTTAGATCTAGGATAACTAGAATTCCTACGAGAATAGCTTCGATTAATTTACTAGGGGATTTAGGGTTACTTGTGACAATCGACATCGTATAAATACCTCGTATAAAATCAAAATAATCATCAAACAATCATGTAATAAAATTACATCATATATATATATATATATATATATATATATATGATCCAAGTTATATATATATTAAAATAACACTTCTCAGTCTTGGCCTTGTCGGTAACTCGGGAATTCTTCGGCACCGTTATAGTCAAAAGATTTTTAGACATTTTTAGAAAAATTTTTATAGTTAAAAGATTTTGAAATGTTTTATTCAAAACCTTAGTTTTAAAAATCTTTCGTTCTCTATAACGAGAGCTCTGATACCAAACTGTAACACCCCCAAATTTATACAACTCAATACAGCGGAAGACTCGTTGGTGTTACGGGATAGCACATTACTCACATCATAGACAACGCATAAAAATCGCGTCGTTTAATAATAAATCATTTCCATTCATAAATATCAAAGTTACATCGGTCCCAAGTCATATTAATTCATACAAAGTTTTACAAAGTGTTTGAATGGAAAATATTGTTTAAGTGCGGGCCATGAATTCTTGTTGTCTTCCCGAGAATTACCTTCAAGTACCTGAGACAAAACATGTTAAAAGAAAAGGTCAGCGATAACGCCGAGTGAATTCATAGAGTTTGATAAAATCCATCAATATAATATCAGTATAAAATTTATTACTGAAAATCATTTTGTACAAATCATTTTAATAGGCCATAAAATAGCCAAAGTCATTTTATACAAATCCTTATCGAAAATCTTAATACAGGCATTTGCCTTACAAATCATTGTACGAGCCAATGTCGTGAAAACATCATACAATACGTCTTATAACGTTGTATTGAAAAATAAAAACCGTTATATGAATATGGTTATAAAACACGAACATAATATCAATAGTATGACCCCGTATTGCTAGTCAGGCAATACTTCGTGATTCGGTGCGTCTAATAGTATTTCGTTAGTTTTGGATTATTATAAGCCGCATGACATTGTTACCTTACTAAACCAACAACGGGTAGCTAACCCGATACCAAATTTGCCCATCTAAAGTAGCGTGTCGTCACAAAGGTCACGCTATGGAAATCTTCTCATACATAAATTCGCTTACCAATCAATGTGGCACGACGGGGATCAACCGTCAAGGCGCGAACTGGGGTGATCGTCCCCAAATAGTACTATTAAATGCATAAGCGTCTACCAACTCCTGGTTGTTCACAATTCATGCTAATGGGACTTTTAGTGCCATAACCTAACTTTAATAATCCATTTTATTTCATCTATCGGGTCCATTAATCATTTATCGGGTCATACAATCGGGTCATTCAATCATTCGGGTCCAAATCAATAAACAAACAATCGGGACAAATGGTGTCCTATTTTTATAAAAAGTAACATGTTATCTCCCTCGCGAGTTTATAAAACATTTATAAAACATTTAAAAGAGTGCGAGGCTATGAACTCACGTTGATGTGGGAAGGCGGGTTATCGGCAATTCGGATGTACGGTACGTGCTTCAATCACGGAAACCTATATAAATAATAATCGGTCTTAGACTCATGTCCAATGACTTTATAAAAATAAAAGTATGTATACATATGATGATTATATATATATGATGATCAAGTGGGTTTACATATTCTCATTTACTCCTTTTAGTGTTATATGTCGATAACTTTTATATTAGTTTACTAGTTTTACACGTTTACGTGTCTTAAGTCCAATAAGCTTATTATAAGTTATTTAACTTATTTTAATCCATTTTGTACCTATATTATCAGTATGTATACTTTCCAAGTTGGGCCTAAATGGGTTAAGCCCAATAAGTTCTTTTTATAAGTGTTTATCTTATTTAGTCCAATTATTAGTCCAGTATGCTTAATTAGCTCGTAAATGTCCGTATTTCTTATAGTTCGGGTTTTATCGGTTTTTACTTGTTATAAATGTCTATATATCAGTATATAAGTTTTATAAAGTTTTCATTAGACGGGTCCAACCATCTAAGTTTTATTTAACAAAAACGTTAATTTTTACGGTATTAGCCGAAAAAGTCGTAAAAACAATGTTTATAGTTTTATAACTTAAAAGTATTATTTCACTACCATTTATATAAGTTATTCATTCATTTACCCTTTTACATATTTATAAACATAAGTTTTATAAGTTAGTGGGTTTTCATTTATATTTTATACTATTAAATTTTGAGTGCTTATATAATAGTATTATTCTTTAATTTCCAAAAATCTGATTTTTATCTTCACTTTCACCAAAATTGCCATATCTTGAGTTCTACATGGAGATAGAAGCTCCAATTTTTTTCACATAAACTAAATGATATGTGATACATTTAACTCTTCTATAGATACTGTTGAATCATCCTCTAAATAGTTTCTAAAAATCGTCCAAAACAGTAACCTCAGATTTATACCCTAAACTTGTTTTGATCATATCTCACTCATTACAATGATTCCATTGCATGGCCAACTCTCACATGTGTACAAGACCCATAGCTTACTGTGTATCAATTCTACTTCATCATTTTATCAGTTTACCATATGGTTCTTTACTGTTTTATACAGCCATCAAATTTAACCAAGATTTTAACCTTGTTTCTTATGGGTTTTCACCTTTTTAATCATGTTTATCAACAACAAATCCCCACATAACATTTTTATCATCATATAATCATCATATACCTATAGAATAGGAAATAAAATACATGTTTACATAATCAAAATAACAAGAAGTTGAGGAGGACAATCTTTATACCACCATGATGATGTAAGTTGTGATCAAAACATGGATTTTGATGGAGAAACTTGTGCATAGCCAAGACCATCTTCAAGACCATCAATCTTCATGATAACCTTGTGGAAAATCAGCCCCAAGACACCATGAATACTCCTCCTTGGATGTTATAAGTTGCACCAATCTTCATCTTTTTGAATGGAGATTAACATATGTAAGTTATAACATATGTTTGTGGTTAGAAATTGGATGATGGTGGTGTTCTTGGTTGAATAGTGGACGGCAAGGAGATGGGGTAGAGAGAACTTTTGGTGGTTTTGCATGTTGAGTTGTGAGAAAATGGTTTAACCAAAGTGGTTTGGTTGGTTTTGGTGTAGGCTTGGCTTATTTTGTAAGCTACAAGTTAACATGTGTTAACTTGGTTAAGGAAAATTTGACACATAAGGGTGTGTCATAGTTTTGCCGTCCCATGTGTAGGGGGTGGGGCAAAACTTGTTTTTGTCTCATCCCCATTTAATTACGGGTATTCCTCGATTCTAGTTTCCTCGATTTGCGTGCCCTCGGGTCGTTTTACGAAAAACGTTTTTATAAATTATGAATCAACGGCACAAAACGAATCTAATAAAAATTGTTTCATCAAAAACGGAGTTCGAAAACGTAAATACGTAATCCTAGGGTTTCCGGTTTAGTCGTAAAGGACGTTAAAATAAAATCGTAAGTCCTAGTCTCTTCTCGTAAATTTGTGAGTTTGTGAACTAACTCAAATTTAAAACTCCAAAATAATATTCATGGACAAATTTATTTTCTGAAATGTCGGACTGTCACCAAAGACGGTGTACGTAAACGTAAGCACGTAACGTTGAATCCTCCGGTTTAGACGTAGTCGATGCTACTCCAAGACGTAAATCCAAATTTCTTCCCAAAAATATGTGAGTTCAGATTGTAAATTGTTTTTAAATAATATTCGAGAATAAAATATCAACCATAAATTGACGGATTGTCACAAGCTTCCTCCCTCTTTCCTCTTTTCCTTAATTGCACACTTAAGTCCTTTTCTTCTTAATCTTTTGTTAATCTTGGACTTAATGACTTTGTCTCGGGATTTCTTTGAACTCGTCTCGACATTTCTTCATAAACAAGACTTGAGTTCTTCGGCTTTTAGTAAACTTCCGTCTTTTGACTTTTTCCTCGATAAATCTTCAGAATTGGTCTTGGACTTCCGTTCTTTTTGCACTCTTGACTTCTTGACTTCGTCTTTCGTCTTTTTCTTCGATAAAAGCCCGTGAAATTCTGTGTTTTCTCCACTTTTCACCTTTTCGTCCTAAATCACAACAAAAACACAAACCACGCATAATTCTGACATAAATGACATAAAATACACGTTTTGGCTCGGTTATTATTGTAATTAAGTGGTAAAAAGGATTGGTGTTTTCACACCTATCAAATCCCCTACACTTGATCATTGCAATGTCCTCATGCAATGCATTAGTTACAAAGCATGTTTACATTTTTCATCAAAATCAATGCACCTTGGCCTTTATTAAAGAGATAGGAAACTATAAACATTCAAAGTAAAGAAATCAAAAACATACCTTGGGTTTTGTAAATGTCATGAATGATCATCATCCTCAAGTTTTCACTTTCCCCAAACCAAGCTTAAAAACGAGATCATTGTTATTATAAGTTAGCAAACTAACACGAACTCATGTGGGCCAATTATTCACTTAGACTCCCTTATTCCTAGGTGTATCTCTTATATTTTATTATTGTCTTGAATGATCACGAGGATGCATTATTGACTTATTTCGATAGTTTATTAGGCCGAAAATAAAGTGAACGATTTAATCAATAGTTAGATAAAGGACAAAATCTTTTAAAACTGCTTCTCGGGACCTCATAAAGTTCATATCTTGGCATAACTCGCTTCGTGATTTGAGACCTTTCTCGGATCGATATTTGGCAGCGACTTCATACTTCAAATCTTGAGAGACGTTCATGAAATAATGGTCTTCTCTTCATATAGGAATTTCTTCACTTGAAGTTTTGAGAGATTCTTCATACTTGGACCACGACTTCTTTATTTTTCTCCAATCTTTATTTCGGACTTTGATATACAACAATCCGCCTCCTTTTTGGACTTGGATTTATTTATCCTCATACCTTGTTAGGGACTTTTTGGATAGACTTCTCCATGACTTTTGGGGAGTTTTTGCTTTTCGTCGTGTGTCTCGATCCTTCATATTTGATTTTCGATAAATGATTCTTCACATCACTTTTGGATCTTTAGCAACAAAATGTAGCCCTCATGCCTTGTTAGGGCCTTTTCGGACTCGCCAATCTTCGCATCCCGCTTCAATAAGTTATGCCTTGGCTATGAACTCTAATTAATACCGAGCAACTTTTAAACGATCTTGGGCTAGAAGCTAAGTAACTTTTCAAATCGTACAACCTTATTTATTGCAGATAAATTTATTAACAAGCGATGGGAGAATAGGCTTATAGATAACTCACATAAATTCACGAAAGAATACCAAACTTATAATTGACTCTATCATCTCGCGTTCTCCACAGTTTAAAATCTCAAGGAATGAGATTCGTGGATGCTTAGCCTATTAAATCAAAGTTTTGGATTTTCAAATCGCCTATAGGATCTTGCAAATTCTTAGACTTTTTCAAGTTTAGAAATCGCATTTTAAAGTTCCCTTGATAAACGACTCTCTAGGATCAATTATAGGAACTTGCGAAAAGTTCTTGTTCTTAACCCGTGAGAGTTAAGACTTTCGCGTTTTATAGCTCCCTATATAAAAGCCTAGCAAAACTTGACTTAAACACGTTAAGGATATTAGCTAGAGTAACTTAGATAAGTAAACTCGGGTTGAGTCAAAAGATTCACAACGTTTGAAAATTAAAACCACTTTATTAAAAATTTATTCTGAAAAGGAAAGAAAATAACTATACAAAGAGAAAAACTAATGGGCCAAAATAGATCAAAAATTTTGAAAAATGTCGAAAAATTGATTTTCCGGTTAAAATGAGGACAAATACAAGGAAAAGACCACTTAACTTCTATAGAAGTCCCTGATGCGTGCAATCTAGTTTTCCCAAAATTAACCTTTACTAGATTATAACACGGGCAGTGTACCCTTGTCAATTGTAAAATAGTATTAGCAAATATCGGGTTCGAACACAGGGACTATTTATAGTTGAAATATTAGTTAGTAAAAATGCGTAACGAGTAACAAATTGGTTTTAGTCTTAGTGAAGACTTGCTTATAAAAACAGTGAAAATTATTCAAGATTTCAAATATGGATAAAAGATACGCTTGCTTGGACCGTGAATGACTATGAGTTATTCCTTAGGTATGAAAATATCGATAAACTTCTAATGTAAAATCCTAAGTTCCTTTCGAATACCGGATTTCTCCAATTACCTAACCATGCAACGATTCCTTTCGAATACCGTTAACACCTCAAGTAATAGTGCATAAAGTTTCAAGCTGATAAGTGAGAATTAATTTATAAGCTTCCTTTCGAATAGCTTACTAACTCCTAAACCGATTTCTCTTAATTTAGTAGCTAGCGTTTGTGTGAATATCTACTTATGAAAATTGTTGTTAATGACTCCTTTCGAATATCATTCACTTATAATCAACTAAAGACAAGCCGATTAATTCGTTCCTATTTTAGTAAAAATTACGGATTCCTTTCGAATACCCGTTTTTAGATTACCAAACAAGAGTATAAACAATTTTGACAAGATAATTAAGTTATTAACCCAAACGGATCCCCAATTAATCTCAACAAATCAATCGAATTTCCAACCCAAAATCTAACACATAAACATCACATAATCCAAGCAAACGTATAAAGAAATTAGCTACTCATGATTGTAACAAACACAATTGAATATGTAAAAGACATACTTTAATCTTGCTATTAAAATGATAGAAGATGAATACCAAATTGAGAAAGAGGTTCCAATGATCTTCAAAGTAACAAAGTAAAAACTTGAACGTAACAATTGTTCAATAGAAACTTATGATGATAATGAAAATTATGCTAAAGCTTAATGATGATGATTCTTGAATTATATCTTCAAGAATGGATGTGTGTAATATGGATGTTGAGTGTATGATGATATGAATGCCTTCTCATGATGTTGTGTTCCTTAAATACTCCTCCTGGGACATCAAAAAACGTCTAGCAATAATGTCCCATGATGTCCACTAACTCTTTAGCTTTCCCCATAATGAGAAATAAAAAACAGAGTTTGTAACTGCAAAAAGACCAGTTGCGCCGCAACTGTATGGTATTGCGCCGCAACTCTTGTTCCGCAAGTGCCAAGTCCTGTAGCTTCTTTAGTTGCGCCGCAACTCTTGAGTCTTGCGCCGCAATTGGTGATCCGAGAAACCATGAACTGTAGCAACTTCTGTTGCGCCGCAACAGGTATGTCCTGCGGCGCAACTCTTGATCCGAGGCTGAACTGATTTGGGTGTAAAACTTTTGCTTTGCCCCTTTTTGGTCCCAAATCTTTACAGCAACATGAGCAGATTTGATGAGCCTTTACCAAGTAGCTGCTCGCTCTTGGGCTAGCTAGTCTTTCTGGTGGAATAAGCATCACCCTGGGAGACTAGAACCCAGCCCAACTCTTAGAACGTGAATCAATGGTGAGTGGGGGTACCCTGATGATTTTAGGCAAACCATCACAGCCGTCAACGGATTTGATATGTCTTTACCAGAAGCCGTACCCTTCTGACTTGCCAATTCTTAGCAATGAAGCATCGGTGAATTGAACACCCTATAGCTTTAAGCAAGCTATTACAGCTATCAACGGATTTGATAAAATCTTTACCAAGAGCCGTACCCCCTTGGATTAGCCACTTTTCAGTCTAGGACCATGGCAAGTGAAAACCATCCAGTTTTGGGTAACCTGGCAACCATCAACGGATTTGATGTGTCACACCAAGAGCCGTACCCTCAAGGTGAATCAACTCTTTCTTGTCGGTAAGACATGGTGAGTTGAGAACCTACAAAACACACTTTTCACAAAATATAAGCAATATGGGGTCTATCCATTACGTTTAGGACACAAAACATAACAAATATCGCTATGAAAAACTCGTATAAATGAGCGATATCAAACCCCCCCATACTTAAGCATTTGCTTGTCCCTAAGCAAATCCGACTCAAACCGTAATGTTTTGTTTTTTTTTTTTTTTTTTTTTTTTTGAAGACTCTAAGTGACTCAAATGGGACTAAAATAAACGTTATAGGGGACAAAACTAACTAATTTCCCGACTCACCCCCCCATACTTGACTAACACATTGTCCCTAATGTGTTCCATCAAAAGAAAATCTAACTAAAAGGGAAATTAAAATAAAATTAGAAAAATAAAAGGGAAAAGAAAAAATAACACCTGAAAAAAAAAAGTACAACAACAATCAAAGAAGCCCCCACAAACGGCTTCAACTTCTTCACTCATCATCCGTAGCTGGTGGTTGGTACCACATGGGAGGTGGGTTGTATTCAGTCCACCCACTTGCTGCCTCGGAATTCTGCACATGATACTGGGAAGTGGCCATATAATCCCACATGGGCTGGTATCGCTGCATGTGGTACTGCGTGTAATCCCCAAACTGGTGCAAATCTGAGCGGGTCCTCTCGACCTCTGTTCTGAGCTGATGAACCTCCGAATATGTCTCATCCATTCGGTGCCCAATCCTATACAATTCCTGCATCATAGGATTAAAATCAAACTGCCCAGGTTGTGGGGGAACTGCTCCCGCTGCGTTTGCATTACCCGCTTCTTCCTCATACTCTTCCTCAGCATCGTCACCCTCCTCCTCTTGCACATGACCAACATACACTCGGTTTGCGGTTACAATATTTGCTCGTTGCAAATCATTCATTGTAAACGTCTTCCATCCCACCGGTGTACCGCACCTTTGAATCCCCGCCTGATTTAGAATACCCAAATTCCTTGCAATCCTCGTAATAAAGTGGCCACAAACCATAGGCCCTGCAGCTTGTCGTCCTGACCCTTTATCGCTCATATACTCAACCAATGCCCACGGGGCATTCACAAACTGATTCGGGTCCCTCTTTGCGAAGAAAAACAAAAGCCACAAATCATCAAGATACACCTTGTCCTGATGCTGAAATCGGTGCAAGAATGAATTAGAGATACCTTTTTCAAGCACTCTAAGTATCGGATCCGTCAGATTGTTTGCTTTGTTGGTGCGTGCGTAAGGCCTATGTCCGGACAAATCAAACCATACCTCATCTTTCCTACCCCGAATTGCATTCCAGTCCCAACTTCCCTCACAAATATAATTTGGCATATTGAATTTATCCATATATTCAGCTTCCGTGAATAAACCCGCCAAATACCCAAACTGTGGTAGGGTGACCTCATGAGCTCGCCCTCCTAACCGAAACTGAATTATCTCGGCACCATAAACTTCATGACTTTGATCCGGAACCGGGTCAACTGTCAAAGTAGAGTAAAATTCGAGACAGAGTTCTCGATAAATTTTCTCCCGGACACTAAATGCTCTCCTCCAAACGTCCACCTCAAAAGGTGGCGCCCCTGCCCTGCTTATAAACTGAGTAGTCAAAAACGGATTCAACTCAGCAGTTATTCCCAAGTTATCTAGCATACCCCAATCTAAGAACTTCGGGGGATGAACCACTTTATTCTGAAGCAAGGCCAAATTGTTATTAAACCGGATTTTTTCATCAGCTGTGCATCCCGGCCATTTTAGCCAAGGGTGCGCTTTTTGTCTCATGAGCATGGATTCAGCGGATGGGACCGATGAGTGGGTCACTCGAGGTGCTCTGGATGATTCTCCCATCTCTGGCTCCTCAACAGCTTGACGTTTGCCCTACAAAAACAAACAACAACAACAACGAAACAAAACTACATTGTTAGAATCCTATTTTTCTGTCTCGGGTTCTTTCTTGCGCCGCAGCTATTCCCTCTTGCGGCGCAACTGGGTGTTTTCTGGGCAAAAACTGCAGCAACAAGGAACCCCAAAAAGACCAAATCTAAACCAAAAAAAATCCTAACACTAAACGATATTAGGCCTAATTAACTTATGTTACTAATTAACTAATCTTAATACTAAAGAACCCTAATTAAAAAAACTTTCCCCCAAATTAATTGTACATCAAGAACCCTAATTAAAACTAAAATTAAGAAATTAAAAGGAATATACAACATACCGATCTCCTCATGAATGAATTGATAGATTTTTAAGAAAAGATATGATGAAAATTCGAAGATGGAGATTAGTGTGTGTTTTTGTGTGAGTTGCGGCGCTTAGATTGTGTGAGAGAAATATGTGTGAGGGTTTTTAAAAGATAAGAAACTGATTTTTATCCACACACGAACGTCTTGCGGCGCAAGACATAGGAGTTGCGGCGCAACTCTATACACGCAATTTATCAGCCACCCTCGAATCCGGTCTTGCGGCGCAAGACAGAGGAGTTGCGGCGCAACTCTTGATCCGAGATGTTTTCCTTCTAATTGACTTAAATACTAATACTAAAACATACTATAAAAACTCCTAAGTTACTAAAATAACTAAAGTCAGTAAAAATAATCAAAATAAGAGAAGTTAAAAGAGAAATGATACAACAAACCGGGGTTTAATCCGGAAATGCTCGTTTTTTTTTTTTTCGAGTCATGAGCTTGACTCCTCGTTGTGCCGAGAATCTAGAACGGGTAAAACCCATCCTCCATCGTCATACCGTTCTCCTCATCTTCCTCATGATATAGCTTGACTCTTTGACCATTAACAATAAATGATCCGCCCTCATCCGTTTCTAACTCCACATATCCACTCGAAAAGACCCGTCTCACCAAATACGGACCCGTCCACTTTGATCTCAACTTAGGTGCTTTAAATTTGTACTTCGATTGAAACAAAAGCACCTTGTCCCCTTCCTTAAACTCTTTCCGCCTAATTTTCAAATCATGGACCATCTTAGTTCTTGCCTTATAAAGAGCGGAATTCTCGTATGCGTTCCATCTTAACTCGTCTAGCTCATGGAGTTGTAAAAATCTAGTTTCGCCACTAGCTAGTAAATCCATGCTACATTCTTTAAGCGCCCAATATGCCTTATGCTCTATCTCCATGGGTAAATGACACGTTTTCCCATATAGCATCTTGAACGGGGTGGTCCCAATCGGAGTCTTGTAAGCTGTCCTAAATGCCCATAATGCTTCATCCAATTTCTTTGACCATAAAGACGGATTATTGTTGACCGTCTTTTCCAAAATCCGTTTAATCGCCCGATTGGTATTTTCGACTTGCCCACTTGTTTGAGGGTGGTAGGAAGTCGAAAACCGGTGTTGTACCCCATATCTTTTCAAAACTTTCTCCATTTGGGCGTTTGCAAAATGGGTTCCCCGATCACTTATCAAAGCTTTTGGCATGCCAAACCTACAAAACAAACTTCGTAAAAAATCAATAACAACGTTAGCATTATTAGTAGGTAGTGCCTTTGCCTCGACCCATTTTGATACATAATCCACCGCCACCAAGATGTAGACATTTTTGTTTGACGGTTTAAACGGCCCCATGAAATCAATTCCCCAAATATCAAACACTTCGCACACTTGTATACTTTGTTGCGGCATCTCGTCTCGTTTTGTAACCGTTCCTTGCCTTTGACACGAATCACATGTCCTCACTAAGGTGCGTGCTTCCTGAAAAATAGTAGGCCAATAGAAACCTGCATCAAACACCTTCTTTCCCGTCACGGTTGGACCATAATGTCCTCCCGTTGGACCATGGTGACATTCATCGAGAATTCGCCTTGTGTCGGCTCCAGAAACACACCTTCTCACCATTCCATCGGCACACATTCTAAATAGAAACGGCTCCTCCCAAAAGTAATACTTGGCATCCGAGTATAGCTTTTTCCGTTGTTGATAAGTAAGCAATCTACTAACGACTCCACCCGCTAAATAATTGGCTATGTCGGCGTACCAAGGACCCCGTTCACCAACTGCTTTTCCAACAAATGCCAATCTTTCATCCGGAAAGGTGTCTCGAATATCCTCTTCATTCAAAGCTCCAAGACTCGGATTCTCCAAACGGCTCAAATGATCCGCCGCCACATTTTCTCTACCCCGCTTATCTTGGATCTCCACATCAAATTCTTGCAAAAGTAAGATCCACCTAATCAATCTCGGCTTCGCATCCAACTTTGAAAACAGAAACTTCAAGGCCGAGTGATCCGTGAACACTACAGTTTTACTCAATACCAAATAAGACCGAAATTTATCGAACGCGAACACAACAGCTAGTAACTCCTTCTCGGTAGTGGTATAATTTTGCTGAGCTTCGTTCAATGTCTTGCTTGCAAAATAAATCGGCCTAAAATGTTTCTCAATCCTTTGACCCAATACCGCCCCTACCGCAAAATTGCTCGCGTCACACATCAACTCAAAGGGTAGATCCCAATTTGGCGAGATTAGAATGGGTGTGTTCGTTAATCTTTCCTTTAACAATTCAAATGCCTTCATACAATCCTCCGAAAATTCGAACTTTGTATCCTTCTCTAACAAACGAGTCATCGGCCTAGTTATCTTTGAAAAATCCTTAATAAACCGCCTATAAAACCCCGCGTGTCCTAGAAAGCTTCTAACTGATTTCTCGTTCGTTGGAGGTGGTAACTTTGCTATAACCTCAATCTTTGCTCTATCAACCTCAATTCCCGCCTTAGAAATTTTGTGCCCCAACACTATTCCTTCCTTCACCATGAAATGGCATTTTTCCCAATTAAGCACCAAATTTGTTTCTTCACACCGTGCTAGCATCTTATCTAAACTTTCTAAACAACCATCAAATGAACTCCCATAAACCGAAAAATCGTCCATAAAAACCTCCATGGAATTCTCAATCATATTCTGAAAAATCGCCATCATACACCTCTGAAATGTTCCCGGTGCATTACATAACCCAAATGGCATCCGTCTATAAGCAAAGGTGCCGAAAGGACAAGTAAATGTTGTTTTCTCTTGGTCCTCGGGGTCAATTGGAATTTGAAAATAACCCGAGAAACCATCAAGGAAACAATAAAACTCGTTCCCCGCCAACCTTTCTATCATTTGATCCATAAATGGCAATGGAAAATGATCCTTTCGAGTCGCTTCATTTAACTTCCTATAATCGATACAAACCCTCCAGCCCGTCACTGTTCTTGTCGGTACCAATTCATTCTTTTCGTTCAACACCACAGTCATTCCACCTTTCTTGGGCACACAATGTACCGGACTAACCCAGGGGCTATCCGCTATCGGGTAAATTATACCTGCATCCAAAAGTTTAACAATTTCCTTCTTGACCACATCCTGCATATTCGGGTTAAGTCTCCGTTGTCTTTGGACAACAGGTTTTACATCATCTAAAAAGTTAATTTTATGTTTACAAAAATCAGAACTTATACCCGGAATATCAGAAATACGCCAAGCGAAAGCCTTTTTATGGCTTTTAAGGACCGTTAGTAATTTAATCTTTTCGTCTTCCAAAAGTGAAGACGAAATAATAATTGGGAGACTAGAATTACCATCTAAGAATGCATACTCGAGATGTGCTGGCAATTGCTTAAGTTCCAAATCCTTCGGAGGATCCTCAATAGAAGTCTTGATCCTCTCCCCGTCGTTAACCACCAACTCCTTCACTTCATCCGAGCTTCCCTCCTCATTCGCCTCTTCTTTAACAATGGAATTCAGCCTTTCCATTTCCGCCTCTGCTTCCAAAATGCCTTCCCAATCAAGGTCATAAGCTGCTTCATCTAGAACATCTATTCTAAAACAAGATTCATCTGTAGAATATGAATGTTTCATTGCTTGCTTCAAAGAAAATGTTGCCCTTTCATTACCCAAACCCAAAGAAATTTCGGTATCCCGAACCCGTATGATAGCATCCGCGGTGTTTAAAAATGGTCTACCCAAAATGAGAGGAACTTTTTCATCCTCCTCCATTTCAAGAATAACAAAATCCACGGGATATAAAAATTCTCCGACCCGTATGAGCATATTTTCGGCAATACCCAATGGATATTGATAAGATCGATCGGCCAATCTTATACTCATACGTGTTGGGGTTAAAACACTTGAAGACAATTTAGTGTAAATAGAGTAGGGCATTAAGTTAATGCTTGCCCCTAAATCCGCTAATGCACTAAAAGTAAGTTTATCATTAAAAGTGCAAGTTAAGAGAAAACTTCCGGGATCTTCAAGTTTCGGTGGAATAGATCTCTTCACAATTGCTGAACATTCGGCATTTAAGAACGCGGTGGTTTTCTCCATGTAATCACCTTTCCCACTCACAATTTCCTTCATGAACTTTGCATAATTTGGCATACCCGCAATAAGATCAACTAAAGGAACATTAATCTTAACAGTCTTCATTAACTCGATGAATTTCCCGTATTGTTCCTTTTTCTTTTCTTTTCGAAGTCTATGCGGATATGGGATATGTGGCTTATATGGCCCTTTTTGTTCGATTTCCGGCTCTTTTCCTTTATTATCACCCTTTGGTTCCTTCCCAGGTCTCGACTCCATTTCTATCTCTTCCTCGTCGTCCGAATCACTATCTATGGGTTCCTGGCTCATTTTGAATTCTCGGACCACCAGTTGCGGCGCAACTCCATCCTCTTGCGGCGCAAGTGGTTGGTCATTGACAATTGGGTTTCCTTCGGATGACGAGTTGCGGCGCAAGTCCCTGTTGTTGCGGCGCAACTTGTCTGTTTCAGCAGTTTTTCCTGTTTTGTCTTTATTTAGCACCAATTCTCGGTTCCCCCCATACTTAGGTCCAGACCTAGTCTCCACAACGTTCACATGCTCATCACGATTATTTGGTGTTACATACTTCGACCCTTGGTTCGATGATCCTCCGGTGTTGTTTTGATTTTGCCTCGGATTTGGTTGGGTTGAACTTGGCATTTGACCCGTTGGTCGGTTCGAGAACTTTTCACTTAATCTTTCAAATTTTCGCTCCAAGTCTTGCATGTTAGCTTGGGTGTTCCGTTGGTTTTGCTCCCATTTTGCGGTGAATCCTTTCATGGAGTTAGCCATCATATCATTAGCTGCCTTTTGGGAGTAGACAAAATCTTTCATCATTTCCTCAAAATTCTGTTCGGTATGCTCCTCCTTTTGTTTCGATTGGTTGGGTTGAAATCTCGCCTCATTTCTGTTTCCCTGATTCTTATTTCCATACCCACTATTTCCCCGGTTTTGATACCCATAGTTGGCATAGTTAGCCTCCTCAGATTTCGGCTCACAATCATCCGTGTAGTGAGGTCCCCCGCATTTCCCACAACCGTTTTTCACTAAGTGTACATCTTTCTCCAAACGATCCATTCGGCTTTTCATTTCCTTACCCAAGGCTTTAATCTCGTTCACCACTTCTTTGTTGCTACCACTACTACCTCCTTCTTCAACTTGGTTTACCGTTCCTCTGGTTCTCCTATTCCTATTAATCCGATCCCTAGCAATATGAGCTTGAACTTGGTCTTCCATCATTCGGTGAGCCTCGTTTGGTGACTTGTATAAGAAACTGCCACCACCCGCCAAATCCAAGTCATGTTGAGAACGACTATCCAAACCGTAGTAGAAGATATCAATAACTTCATCCTTATCTAAATCGTGCCCATGGCAGTTCCTTAACAATTCCTTAAGCCTAATCCAAGCACTTGTTATGGACTCGTTGTCCCATTGTTGAAAAGAACGGATTTGATTCAATAGCTTCCTGCGCAAAATAGGTGGAAAAAATCTTGTTACAAAAAGCTCCCTCATTTCTTCCCAAGTTCTAATCGTACCCGGCTCTAATTCATTAAACCATGTTTTCGCCTCTCCCGTGAGAGACGATGGAAACAAACTTAGCATAACGCTTTCCACTTGACCCGCTCCATATCGAAACATTCTACATGTCTCCATGAAACTCGCCACATGCTTGTGCGGGTCGGACTTGAAATGTCCGTCAAAAGTACTATCTTGAATCATCTTTAAGTGATGACCTTTAACGGAAAATTCATCCCCCAAATCCGGTGCCACAATAGCCGACCCATTCGTCTGTGGTACTATCCTATTCCTATCGATCATCGGTATGTCAAAAGGATTGGGTGGATTGTTCCTTGGTCCAGCATCATCATCATCGTGGTCTGACATTTCTTCTTCAAAAACTGATTCAACTTTATCCTCGGAGGATATGCTTTCACTATAAACTACCGAAGCGACTGCTCCTAAACCCCGATTCCTCAAAAGTTTTTCCGGATCCGACAAAGGACTTTGCAATGGTTTCCCTTGGGATCTCGTGTACATACACAATCAATAATCCTGAAAATCACAACACAAACAACAATACCCGTGAAAAATATTCAACTAAATCAAGTCCCCGGCAGCGGCGCCAAAAACTTGATGCGTGCAATCTAGTTTTCCCAAAATTAACCTTTACTAGATTATAACACGGGCAGTGTACCCTTGTCAATTGTAAAATAGTATTAGCAAATATCGGGTTCGAACACAGGGACTATTTATAGTTGAAATATTAGTTAGTAAAAATGCGTAACGAGTAACAAATTAGTTTTAGTCTTAGTTAAGACTTGCTTATAAAAACAGTGAAAATTATTCAAGATTTCAAATATGGATAAAAGATACGCTTGCTTGGACCGTGAATGACTATGAGTTATTCCTTAGGTATGAAAATATCGATAAACTTCTAATGTAAAATCCTAAGTTCCTTTCGAATACCGGATTTCTCCAATTACCTAACCATGCAACGATTCCTTTCGAATACCGTTAACACCTCAAGTAATAGTGCATAAAGTTTCAAGCTGATAAGTGAGAATTAATTTATAAGCTTCCTTTCGAATAGCTTACTAACTCCTAAACCGATTTCTCTTAATTTAGTAGCTAGCGTTTGTGTGAATATCTACTTATGAAAATTGTTGTTAATGACTCCTTTCGAATATCATTCACTTATAATCAACTAAAGACAGGCCGATTAATTCGTTCCTATTTTAGTAAAAATTACGGATTCCTTTCGAATACCCGTTTTTAGATTACCAAACAAGAGTATAAACAATTTTGACAAGATAATTAAGTTATTAACCCAAACGGATCCCCAATTAATCTCAACAAATCAATCGAATTTCCAACCCAAAATCTAACACATAAACATCACATAATCCAAGCAAACGTATAAAGAAATTAGCTACTCATGATTGTAACAAACACAATTGAATATGTAAAAGACATACTTTAATCTTGCTATTAAAATGATAGAAGATGAATACCAAATTGAGAAAGAGGTTCCAATGATCTTCAAAGTAACAAAGTAAAAACTTGAACGTAACAATTGTTCAATAGAAACTTATGATGATAATGAAAATTATGCTAAAGCTTAATGATGATGATTCTTGAATTATATCTTCAAGAATGGATGTGTGTAATATGGATGTTGAGTGTATGATGATATGAATGCCTTCTCATGATGTTGTGTTCCTTAAATACTCCTCCTGGGACATCAAAAAACGTCTAGCAATAATGTCCCATGATGTCCACTAACTCTTTAGCTTTCCCCATAATGAGAAATAAAAAAACAGAGTTTGTAACTGCAAAAAGACCAGTTGCGCCGCAACTGTATGGTATTGCGCCGCAACTCTTGTTCCGCAAGTGCCAAGTCCTGTAGCTTCTTTAGTTGCGCCGCAACTCTTGAGTCTTGCGCCGCAATTGGTGATCCGAGAAACCATGAACTGTAGCAACTTCTGTTGCGCCGCAACAGGTATGTCCTGCGGCGCAACTCTTGATCCGAGGCTGAACTGATTTGGGTGTAAAACTTTTGCTTTGCCCCTTTTTGGTCCCAAATCTTTACAGCAACATGAGCAGATTTGATGAGCCTTTACCAAGTAGCTGCTCGCTCTTGGGCTAGCTAGTCTTTCTGGTGGAATAAGCATCACCCTGGGAGACTAGAACCCAGCCCAACTCTTAGAACGTGAATCAATGGTGAGTGGGGGTACCCTGATGATTTTAGGCAAACCATCACAGCCGTCAACGGATTTGATATGTCTTTACCAGAAGCCGTACCCTTCTGGACTTGCCAATTCTTAGCAATGAAGCATCGGTGAATTGAACACCCTATAGCTTTAAGCAAGCTATTACAGCTATCAACGGATTTGATAAAATCTTTACCAAGAGCCGTACCCCCTTGGATTAGCCACTTTTCAGTCTAGGACCATGGCAAGTGAAAACCATCCAGTTTTGGGTAACCTGGCAACCATCAACGGATTTGATGTGTCACACCAAGAGCCGTACCCTCAAGGTGAATCAACTCTTTCTTGTCGGTAAGACATGGTGAGTTGAGAACCTACAAAACACACTTTTCACAAAATATAAGCAATATGGGGTCTATCCATTACGTTTAGGACACAAAACATAACAAATATCGCTATGAAAAACTCGTATAAATGAGCGATATCAGTCCCCCTTACACTTAATATAAATATTGTCCTCAATGTTTAAGCATGTGGGAGTAAACTCCCCTGCACTTAGGACATTGTGCACGTTGTTTAAATCTCGCTAAGGAAGAGACAACTAAAGAGATTCCTATTTTAATATTGGAAAATATAAAATAGTGAATCGAAAAGAGTTTAGGATAGAACCGGGAAGAAGGGAACACGGAATCACGGTTCATCAAAAGTCATCAAGAGTGTGTATTTGAAGCTCTAATCCCTGCACATGATAAGAAAGAAAGCAAGAAACACCAAGGGGCTCCCCCTACACTTATGATAAAGATAGATAGATAATTGGGTTTCCTCCCAAAAAGCGCTTGTTTATATTAACCGAGTCACAAGCCTGACTCGTCCCCGAATTAAATAGTCCATGGGGAAGCCTCGAATGTAATACCGGGATCAAAGACCTTGTACTCGTTCCCGGTTGACATCAAAAAAGGAGAGGCGGGGGGATAAGTCTTGTATGGGAGAAAAGTCCTTTCAACATACGTAAAGCATGTGAAATCAAGATCCACGGGAGGTGGGGTGGGTAAAGTAAGCACATTGTCATCCACCAAAGACAATGGAGGCTGAGCATTCGGCAAAGCCGTAATGTTATCAATGATAATAAAATCAATGTCACCTCCCAGGTCAAAGCACTCATCCTCCGTAATAGTGGCTAAAGGGGAGGATGAAAGGTGCTCAGGAGGGGGACTTGGTTCAATACCTTCCTGAAGCAAACGATCAAGAATAATATCCCCCTCCATGTCATCGTCATCAATACCTGGAGGTATGGAGTGAATGTCGATTTCTTCCAGCAATGGGTCATTATCTTCAACGGGAGGAATAGATGGAGGCAAAGACTTGGAGAGAGGAGGAGAAGTCAACTCTTCGATTTGAGCAATAAGAAGGTGCACTTTCCGTAATCTAGCGCTAAGAAGCACGTCTTCCACCTTATCCACAAGATCAAGTTCATCGGTGAACTTCTCGTAAGCCGGAGAGAATAAATCGTCATCGCCCGCATCTCCCGGTGGAGATTGAGAAATTTCAAAAGTGAAATTCTCATAGCGGAGAGAAGAATCGTCATCACTAGGATCGACCTCTTCCGTAAGAGCAACGTCGTCCTGAAGCTCCATAGCAGGTAAGTCACAAACCTCATCATCCAATAATTTGTCGAGACCAACATCACTAAGCTCATTCAACGAATCTAGATCCTTAGACGCAGTAGGAACATCGAGAGTAGGAGCAGCAACTTCAGAAGATTGGTTGAAAGTGTAGACATCATCGTCGTCGTCATCATCATAATAGATGGGACGAGTCCAGTTAGGAGTGACATAGTCGGCTAACTCTTCTTTGATAACCTCCAAATCTTTAAGAAGCTCATGCAGCAACTTTTGTGGTTCATCTCCCCGAGTATGTTCAATTTCACCAATTCTATCCCACGCTGTAATTAAACATTTTGGTGTAGAAAAGAAGGGAAAACGACTAAATTGGCTCAAAAAGGTGTCGGTGGTTTTCAAGGTTTCGTCCACATCAAGCAAAGGTTGCTTTTCCCGATGCAAGTCAGCTCGGAGTTGAGCTATACTTTCTAGAATGCCATTCAAAGTAGTGAGTTGTTGATCAAGACTAATTTGCTGAGAGGATTGATGATTGAGGGTGTGATGTAGGGGCTCAAAGTTATAGACATTAGGATGATAGCACGGAAATTTCTCTAAGACTTGAGACGGATAACAAAAAGAAGCATCGTGAGGGCCCCCACAAATATAGCACCATGGGTATGGAGAGAAACTGGGTGCTTCTTGTGGATAGCTATTACCATTGTCATAATTGTAACCCGGTTCTTGCTCGTGACCATACGGGTATTGAACCGGGCACAAAACATGCCAATGATAATCGCTTCCACAATAGATGCACGGGGGAACAGGAGGTGGATTCAAAAAGGACGAATTAGTCGAGTTGCACAAAGGACAAAATCCGAATTGTGTGTTGTCGATATCGTTTCCGCACCGCTCACATGTACACCATTGACAAGAGTCGTTCCCGTATAATCGTCTCCCACACCCGACGCAATGGATATAAGAATCCATAAAGAAAAATAGATAAGCAAGAAGAATATTTTTGTTGCAAAACTTTGAAAAAGAAATGCTTTTTATGATTTTTCAAATGTTTTTGGATTTTTGAAAATTTTTGGACACGAAAAATAACGTTCACGAGTGAACGGATCCCAAAAGCCAACGCATCTCTCACAAAAAACCGTTAATCCTCACGAAAAGAGCCGGCAGCGGCACCATTTGAAATTCTAAGATTTTACTAGTTGAAAAGTTCGTTTCTCGGTATCTTCTCGAATTGATTTCTGGTTAAATGTGTGACTCAGTCGTTTTTGGTAAAAACAATATTTTATGTTGTTGTAAAATAAATTGCAAAACGTTAAAGTAAATGACGATAATTTAAAAATAAAACTTAATAAAAAGATAATTGTGCGATAATAAAAATAAAAATGTAAACTTGAAATTTAAAATAGAGAAAAACGATTAAAATAACACTAAAGTAAAATGGCGGAAAAATAAGCTTAATATTAAAACAAAACAAAACAAACCCGTCGGAATACACTTGATCGGAATCTAATCGGAATCCGATCGGAATTGTACCCCTATCGGAAAGTAATCGGAATAAGCTAAAAACAAGACTCATCGGAATAACAACAAACTCACCATCGGAATAATTGTCGGAATTCAAATCAGAATACATGAAACAACCCCAATCGGAATATTGAAAATAACACCCCAGATCGGAATGTTTATATACCCTCAATCGGAATGGCAAAGAATCTCCTAGATCGGAATGTTTGGCAAGGTGTCCAATCGGAATGTCAAAAAAAAGGGAGGCAGATCGGAATGTCAAACAATCTCCTCAATCAGAATATTAAAACCCTATTCCAATTAGGTGATCGGAATAGGGAGGTGCAAATCGGAAAGCTGAAAACCCTAATCCGATCTAGGTGATCGGAATACAGAGGGTAGTAATCGGAATGTTGTGATCGGAAAAGGTTTTAAACATTTTCTGATTTCCTATTGATTCGAAACTAAGCAAGCTATAAGCTATTAGGAATAAGCTCAAACTAAGACTTGATCGAATCTATGATGACAAGGACTAAATAAGCACAAATAACAACTTTTCCAACTTAAAATGAGCAAACTTTTAAATCAAACCATAAAAAAATGAAACTTTTTAAGAAAACTTTTAAAAAGTAAATAATCTAAACACAAATTAAGCCAATAAGCATGTCAAGCTCAAAGCTTAATCCATATAAAAACTCATGGATGAATAAAAAGATGAACTTTTTAAAACATCAAGATCAACACGGGTCAAATATATTTCGCACCAAAAGTAAACTAAAATCAAGAAAGGAAGATGAGAGATTAAACAAGAAAAGTAAAGATTCAAGAACAATAATAGAAAACTTACTTGGAAATTAAAAGGAATTAAAAGGTGCGATACAAGGAAAATTAAAGTGCAAGAAATTAAATTGTGCAAAGTATGAAAATGGAGGAAGAGGTGGGTTGCCAATCCACCCAACAACTATGAAATGGAGACTATCTAATCTATTTATAGGGAGATTAGGGAGGAGCTTAGGAAGCTTCCTCCCTCTTTCCTCTTTTCCTTAATTGCACACTTAAGTCCTTTTCTTCTTAATCTTTTGTTAATCTTGGACTTAATGACTTTGTCTCGGGATTTCTTTGAACTCGTCTCGACATTTCTTCATAAATAAGACTTGAGTTCTTCGGCTTTTAGTAAACTTCCGTCTTTTGACTTTTTCCTCGATAAATCTTCAGAATTGGTCTTGGACTTCCATTCTTTTTGCACTCTTGACTTCTTGACTTCGTCTTTCGTCTTTTTCTTCGATAAAAGCCCGTGAAATTCCGTGTTTTCTCCACTTTTCACCTTTTCGTCCTAAATCACAACAAAAACACAAACCACGCATAATTCCGACATAATATACACGTTTTGGCTCGGTTATTATTGTAATTAAGTGGTAAAAAGGATGGGTGTTTTCACACCTATCAGCATTCTGCTACGTTCACATTATACTCCATCATTCCTAAGGAATTCTAATAGTCTATTGGATTGTTCCAGGGAAGATCCCTCTGGTTCTGGTTGGATCATAGGACTTAAACCTAACCACCCTTTTGACACCAATAACGTCGGGGATTAAAGATGTTGTGGGTATTTGATCGTAACCATAAAACCACTTTTAAAAATTCTATCAAAGTGTTTGAAAAACTTTTAATACCTTGATAGTTTTGTCGTTTCAGAAATGCTCCCCCTTTACATGTGCATCGATAATCGAAAGTGTTTCGCACATGTAGGTAAGAGATAAAGTGCTTGAGTCTTATAAAAGATCACATTTTAATCACATTTTCTCCCCTGTCTCTAATATATAAAATATTTTGATATTAGAGATACCAAATTTGATTAAAATATATTTTGGAAAATAGTCTTGAAAATCTTCGGGAGAAAGATGTGTCAATCTTTGCATGAAGTTGAAATGCTCCCCCTCAAAAATTGATCCAATTGAATTGTCATTGTGAGGATATGATCCACATTTCACTTTTTGAGGATGGGAGTTGTTGAACACACAATTTTTGAAAGATTTTGAATAATTATTGAGAAATTCTTGAAAAAATTGTGTTCAACGCTTTTTGAAAAATCCTATTTCTTTTTGGCAAAGAGGTTTTTCTAAAGCATAAACTTGAGTTCATAGACTTTGAATGTATTGACGAATCTACTCTAGTGTAAGAAGATTTCTCTTCTTTTGCTGAGAGTAAAAGCACGAAATCGTACACTCCCCCGTGAATATAGATCTGGGTTGCAATCTGATAGTGATTACAAGCCATTGTGTTGAGCTCAAAACGTGGAATGTTTTGTGACAAGCTCAACCCAAGATAGATTGCTCTACCCGTTGTTGGAAAAATTGTCCAAAATAGACATTTTCCTTTATTAAAAGTAGAAATGACATGTTTTGAAAAATATTTATAACTTTCATTCGAGCTTTATGTACACACCCGTGTCGTTATTTAGCAACATTTCTAGGTGCGTCCATATTATCGATACTGAAAGACATGTCGAGAAGAATATTTTTGGATTTTGAAAGATTTTTCATTTTGTGTTTTGTTTTTATATGTTCTATATTTTTGTATTTTTCTTTTCAATGATATTTACAAGATGTTTGATAGATAAATCAAGCAGGCACCTTTTCCAGAATCTCTAGGTCTGCTGGAGTCAAACATCTCATAACAATTTGCCTAACGAGATACTCAAACCTATCTTTCGACAAAGCTTTCGTAAACAAGTCGGCTAATTGGTAATCCGTTCCAACAAAGTATAGTTCAACGATACCTCTTTCAACTTGTTCCTTTATGAAGTGATATCGGACATCAATGTGCTTCGTGCAGGAATGTTGTACCGGATTGCAGGAGATGGCTATGGCCGACTTTGAGTCACAGTACATAAGGACTTTATCAAAGTGAAAGCCATAATCCGTGAGTTGTGTTCTCATCCATAGAACTTGAGCACAACACGCAGATAGAGACACATACTCCGCTTCGGCTGATGAAAGTGACGTGCAATCCTACTTCTTGGAAGACCATCCCACAAGCTTATCTTGACCTAGAAATTGTGCACCACCAGAAGTACTTTTTCGTGTATCAAGACACCCTGCATGATCAGAATCTGAATATGCCGTTAGAAAGAAATTAGTTTCCCTCGGATACCAGAGTCCTAAATGAATGGTATTCTTGAGGTACTGAAAGATCTGTTTAACCTCCTTGAGGTGCTTTTCAGTGGGTCGTGCTTGATATCGTGCACAATAACAAATAGCATGTGATATATCTGGTCGGCTTGCTGTTAAGTACATGAGGTAGCCGATCATAGAACGATATTTCGTTTGATCTATGGTATCTCCCTCCAAATCAACATCAAGGGATGTGGTTGATAATTGTGTCCCAACGGGGTCACATGAATTCATACAATGCTTTCTTATTATCTCTTGACAATACTTAGCTTGGTTAATAAAGATACGACTTGGGGATTGGTGAATTTGAATTCCCATAAAGAATTTTAGTTCGCCCATCATTGACATTTCAAATTTGTTGTGCATTACTTTTTCAAACCATTTTGAAAGTTTTGGGTTTGTAGACACGAAAATAATGTCATCAACATAAATCTGCACAAGCAAAATGTCATCCCCATATTTATAAGTGAACAAAGTTAGATCAATAGAACCTTTTGAGAAACCTTTGGATACCAGAAATTTCGAGAGCTCGTCGTACCACGCCCTTGGAGCTTGCTTGAGTCCATAAAGTGCTTTGTGGAGACGATACACCGTGTCAGGATAATGAGGATTGAAGAATCCATCCGGATTTGTGACATAGACTTCTTCCTTCAAAGGACCGTTAAGAAACGTCGTCTTTACGTCCATTTGACAAATGATAAATCCCTTATGTGCAACATAAGTAAGGAAAATCCTGACCGCTTCCATACGAGCTACTGGTGCAAATGATTCTTCAAAATCAATACCCTCTTTCTGTCCATACCCTTTAGCCACTAGCCTAGATTTATTCTTGATGATGGTATTCTCTTCATCCATCTTGTTTTTCCAGATCCATCAAAGATTTAATGGTATTACATCGTATGGTCTGTCAAATTGTTGAAGTTCATCCGTCATCGATTCAATCCAAGCATGATCAACCATGGCTTCTTAGATATTTATTGGTTCAGCTGTACTCACGGCGAGTGCCAACATACAAACATCGCCATCGGTTTCAAGCTGTCATCTTGTACGAAGGGGCTGTGAAGCGTTTCCAATTACTTGAACCAAAGGATGATCGCTAGTACAATGGCGTGTTGAAGGATGTCGTTGGTAGAACGTATGCATATTTAACAGATCAACATGGCGAGTAGAAGACTCTCCAGTTTCGTATAAAGGTGTACCGAATGGGTTGATAAAGTCGTCTTCATCATTTAATGCATAGTCTGCTTGATTTGTGTTCTCTGGAGCAATGACAGTAGTTGTGGATGTTGTAGGAGCGGTTGTTGATGTGATATTCTGAGGAGGTAAATCTGCAGCAACCCGTGTTGAAGTAGATGGAGTTGTATCCTTTTGTTGACGATGATCGGTATCAGCATTCTTATCATGAGTGACAACGGAAGACTTCGATAAAACATGTTTCTCCCCCGTGAAATATTCTTCATACATTGGTCCATATAACATTTCTAACTCTTCAGTTGTCGTGTTGACTGTCATATCTGCTCTAGGAACATTTCCTTGAACCAGCTTTGAACTTGACGGTTCATTGCTATGGTCTTGAGTTCTGAGTTCCGTGCGGTTGTGAATGGAAGTCATTTGTCGTTGTGGATCTGGACATAAAGTGTTTTGTTCAAGTGCCATTTCTTGCAATTCATCGAATCTGATATGAATAGTTTCTACTATCAATTTTGTTCTCTTGTTGTGCACTCTGTATCCCTTTGACTGAGTTGCATATCCCAATAGAATGCATGCATCACCTTTCTCTTTCATCTTGTCCAGATTTTCACCATCTCGAATAATGTAACACGTACATCCAAAAACGTGAAGGTGTTTGAGTGATGGTTTTCGATCATGAATTATGTGATATGGTATCTTTTCGTGTCTAGGGATACTTAAGGATCGGGTTTGTGTGTAGCATGCGGTTGACACGGCTTCGGCCCAAAAGTATAATGGTAGTTTTGAAGCGGATAATAGTGTTCGAGCAGCCTCAACTAAAGTACGGTTTCGTCTTTCAACAACAGCGTTTTGTTCGGGTATTCGAGCAATAGATGTTTCATTTTCAATCCCTTCGGCTTCAAAATAATTCTTCAGAGTTGAATTCAAGAATTTTGTGCCTCTGTCAGTACGTACCACTTTTACTTGAGCTTGAAGACCACGTTGTATCAACTTAAGGAAGTTAATGAGAACCTTAGGTGTTTCATCCTTGGACCTCAAGAAGTGAGTCCATGTGTACCTTGAGTAGTCATCGACAATCACCATAACGTATTTCTTCCCATTGATGCTTTGAACACGCATGGGTCCACACAAATCGATATGAAGAAGATCTAACCGTCCTTTTGAGCTTGGTGTAGTCTTTGTCTTGAAACTACTCTGTTTAGCTTTGCAAAGCTCATAAGAAGAACAAAGATGATCCTTGATGAATTTCAAGCTTGGAAGGCCTCTCACAATATCTTTCTTGGAAAGCAAGTTGATGGTATCAAAATTGAGATGAGATAAATGTTGATGCCATAACCATGCCTGAGTCGTTGAAGCTTTAGCCATGAAGCAAATTGGAGTTGAGGAAGTTGTGTCTTGAAGTGAAATTGTGTAAAGATCAGTACCCCGTGAACCGGTAAGTAAGTCATTCCCATTATAATCACGAACAAAACATGTCTTCTTTCTGAAGGCAACCTCCAAATCTGCATCACATAATTGACCAACCGAGAAAAGATTGTGATTGGGCCCTTCAACGTAGTATACCATTCTTATCGTGATATTCCCCTGAACCAAATCTCCATATCCTAGGATCGGTGCAAATTAATCATTTCTGAATCGGACCGACCCAGGAACTTCTCTACGAAGTTAATTAGAAGCTTGAGATTCCCCGTCATGTGCTTCGTGCATCCAGAGTCCAGTATGAAGAGAATTATTTGTATCACCTGTAGAAGAATTAGAGCACGATGGAGCATTTGCTAAATTACATACCACGTTAGTTGTGATTTTAGAATCATTAGTGTCCTTAGCAATATTTAAAGGCATACTAACACTCGTTGTCACATTTTCTGTCCTAACTTTAGGCATCCATTTATATCCTGGAGGACATAGATTAGCAAACCACCATTTCCAAGATTTGCTCGCACACTCATATAATTCCCTAATTCTGCTTCTAGGGTTCTTAGTGGTGGAGTCTGATGCATTACTTTTCTTAGTGGGGGTTGCACCAGAGTGATTCACTTTGCATTTGGGTTTACTAGCACTAATAGGCATCACTACTTTTTTCTTAGTTCTAGTATCTACGTCTTTGACATTATTCATAGCACACATAGAATGCTTAGCATTAGCACATTTTCCACATCTAACACAAACAAACTTAACATTTAAAGCATTCAAAGCAGTTGAATCATTCAAATCGTCATTACATGCGATTATAGACTTTTTATTCTTAAAAACATTCAAATTCCTAGGGTGTTCTTCTACTTGCTTCATCTTACCTTGACTCTTTTGTTTCCAAAACTTATCATTCACTTGATTGCGCTTAAGTTGAGGTCAGCTAACACTAGCAGTGGAGACTACTCCTGTAGTAGAAGACACACGAGTATTAGTGTTTCTAGAAGTCTGAGGCAATGGACTAACTATGTTTGTGGGTTTAGTCGTCATTCTATACATCCATGGTTTAATCACGTTATTGTGCTTAACGCTTGGTGCTTTAGTATTTCTTATGGGTTGATTCTGTGGTAACCTTTCTTTTCCATCCATCTTGGGGGCAAACACAGGTTTTGCAAACGAGGAATTTGAGAAGGCAGATGGTTTTCCCAAGCTAGAGGATCTATTCACTTTATAGGCATTAGGTTGCCTAACAACAAATTTCTTAACACTAGGATCCATAACTTTCCCACCCATCTTAGCAACGAGTTTCTTCAACTCTGCAATCGCTATTTCCCTGTCTTGTAACTGAGCTTTCAACTCTTTAATTTCCAAATTTTTTTCATTCATTTCTCAGCACATTTAGGAAATTTTTTCTTGCAATTTATTGTCAGTCGGACCTTTTCTGATGTCTTTTTGCAAAGCAAGTTCAAGAGAATGCCAATGTTTTTTTAAGGAAATCAGTTTTGTGTTGAAGTAACTCAAAAGCCTTTTTATCAACATTTTCTTTACGTTTCGAAAGCTCAATTTCAAGACGCTCATACTCTTTGATCTTATCAAGATATTTGCATGCAACATCAGAATATTCATCGATATCAGCACAAGATTGAAGAGTAACACACAAAATATCTTTGGAGAGACATTCTTCTAAGAGTAAATCATATTCATATGAAAAAACGGACTTGTCCATTTGAAGATCGTCAATTTCTTTCTCAATATACTCAACATATTTTAAATCATCAAACATTTTAGACCGAATTAATCTTTCAAATTCAAGAATATTTTCTTTTAATATAGTCGTGTTCAGTATTAAGATTTGTTTGATAAGCACAGTTATATTTTGAGGAATTGGTTTTTTCCACTCGTCATTTTCTCGTTGTTTCCATTCATTGTCAACAATGGATTCAATATTATCAATGTAATGTTGTAGAAACCTGAATGTCTGCCTACTCTTGCTTTTAGAAGCATCAAGAGGCAAGTAGTTGATGAACTTAGAAACGTTTATTTTCTTAGTGGCAAAAGATTTCTTCCATTGAATTCTTCTTTGTTTGCATTCTAAAAATAATTCCTCACGAGACTTCTGTTTTTGTGTAGTGAAAAGACCATATAGACTATTCTCATAAGCATAATTATATGGTTTCACAAACTCTTTGTTGACCGGTGATCTACTCTCCTCTTCCCAAAGGGATGTCTCATCATTACCAAGAGGATATTCAGGATCGGTCCATTCGGACTCATCCATATAAAGGCGCGGGTTCGTAGCTTGAGCTTGGGCAAGGTACTCAGGACTTGCAAAGATAGCTTGACCCTTAAACGTAGACAAAGTTACTATCATTCTAACGGTTTGAATAGAGTCATGCTTTTATAAACAACTTTCTTCAAAAATTCGACTTGTGCCTCTAGTTCCGTTACTTTTTCAGTATCTTCTTCATGTCGACTTTTGAAATCTTGTTTTAACGTTTCAACCTCTTGTTTCTTAACCTCAATAATTTTAGCAAACTCGGTGTTATCCATCGAAAGCCGTTGTTCAAGTTCGTTAACTTCGGTGGTAGCAAGGTACGTTTTTTGACGTTCATCCATTAATAAAACATTAAATTGACGTTTCTCTTTGGTTAATAACTCAAGAGTTTCGTTGTATTTCTTTTCAAGATCATCCTTTTGACTTTTTAACGCACTACCCTTGTAACTATTTAGCTCTTTAGTCTTTTGAAGAAGCTCAGCTCTATAACTTTCAAGGGTCTCATTAGATTTAATTAGAGCGACTTTGCATTCTTTATACTTTTGAGTGAGCGCTGCGTTTACCTTCTTTAATTGCTTTTGACTCTATCTAGTTTCATTGACATCTTTTTACAGACTATCAATTAAATTAGCAAGCACGACACGCTCCTTATCATCATACTCATTTGCATGTTGATCATCCTCAAACTCATTATTGCACATGTCTGATGAATCAGGTGTGGTATTACTATCAACCGTTTCCATCATACATGGGTAGCTCACTATGCTCATGAATATCACCAAACACATTATATTCGTCAGTGGTGTGTACCTTATCGAGTGGCTCAGTGTCAAAGATAGGGACATTGTCATCTTCAACCACTTTGAGAACTTCTTCAACCTTTTCCATGTACGAGTAATGTGATTCTAATTCTTGGTCGGAGGCTTCATCATCAGTGTCATCAAGCATTGCTCCTTCCCCAGCCGACAATTTGACCCCTGCTTCCATCTTCTTGCATAACAACATCTTCTCTTTATGATAGCTAGAGTCCCTAACTCGTTTCGGCTTTCTACATTCCTTTGACATATGCCCATAACCTTGGCAGTTATAACACTGTATCCCACTTTGTTGAACCACTTGCGTTCCAACAGATTCCCTATTCCCAGTAGCCGCGACAATCCTCTGAGTATCATACTTGGCAGTTTGTCGATCATACCTTGCAGAACCCTCAACATGTGTTGGATTACGTCGATCATACCTAGAAGGACTTTCACCACGTCGACGTGTGTCATACCTTGGAGGACTCTCAACATATTGGTTCTTTGTGTTAGATGATGTTCGAAGATTGTTGTTGGTGGGTTTGAAGATTTTCTGGTAGGTCTTCATAATGAAAGCAATTTGTTGTTTCATCTCCTGATTCTTCTAAGCTTGATCTTCATCACTATCCTCTTCAGATGATGACTCGGATGGTGGTGTTGGTGCTCTTGGTTCTTTGTCGCGTGATCTTGTGGATGATGAAGACATGGATGTTGTGGAATATCGTGGTGAGGATGATTGAATGGAGTATGACTTTGGAGTACGAGATCGATGATCTTGAGTGGTAGACACTAGAGCAAGTGGATTAGCCGTCTTTGCAACTCGTTCAACTCGAATTTCATTTGCCTCATGCTGAAATTGTTTCAATATATCAAAGAGAGTGTGATAGTTTACCTTGTCTAACTGCTTTTGTTGTTTCACCAAGGTAACAAAACGTGTCCACTCTGGTTGAAGTTGCTAAAGAAATTACACATTGACTTGCATGGTGGAGACCTCCAAGTTGTTTCTTGTCATATCGTTCATCATCTTGTAGAATTGTGAATAATAAGACTCAATTAATTCTCCATCCAATGCAGTAAACTTACCAAAATTCCAAAACAAGTTTGTTTTAACATCTTACTTGTTGAGTGATTCTCCTTGTTGCAAGCGTTCAATAGCCATACACATTTCTTGTGCCGTAGGACATACATCAACCGTGGAATAAATATCATCTCCAATTCCACTTAGAATCATATAGATCGCTTCTTTTTCTGCATCATACCAAGCACGCTTCTCTGGTGTAAGATTAGATAAAGTTTCTTTTCTTGTGGTTGCGGGTACTTCTGGAGTAGTGTCTGTGGCTGGTGTATGAGGAACAGCGATATCGGAGAAAACATATGGTCACATTGTTAATACATTGCCTCAATGCATCACCATTAGGCCTTTTATCAAGATAGCGAAGAAAACGTGATTGCCATTGTGCATATCGACCGGTCACAAGCATTGGTGGTCTCTCTTTATTTCCCGCCACCATGATGTTGTTGTTCGTCACACGATACTCTGTAGTAGAATCCATCTTTAAAATGTTGAAGTTAAAAAGGATCTTATGTGTTGTGATTGTTGTTGTGGTTGAAATTCCGAATTCAATTTTTCTTCAGTCCGACAATAAATTCCCCTGTCCGATAAAACGGTAGACCAAAAAATTTTGTATCGCCAAAATTTTAATTGAGCTAGAAATTTTCTAAAACTAGTATGGAAAAAATTTGAATTTACTTGATGGGACTAGTCTAGATGGTGGCTAAGTCTAAAAAATACTCGAACAAATTTAGCTAATCATAACATCAGAATGTCCATCGGAATGTCCTTCGGAATACTCTGTCGGAATGTCTGTCAGAATTTCTGTCGGAATGTAGTATCGGAATGCCGTCGGAATGTAAAACTGTCAGAATATGAGCTATCGGAATCACTATCGGAATCAAATCCCATTTCCTCCGGAACAGAAGTGAAACAGGCGGGATTTCGGTATTGCATATAAGTACAAGTTTCACTGTCGGGATAAAGCTGTCGGAATCACTATCGGAATAAGAGACCCTTTTCCGATTGAATTCCGTCGGAATATAAAACCCTTTTCCGATGAAATTCCGTCGGAATAATTGTGTAGTTCCGAAACTTTAGGTAAAAAAATGATATTTTTGACAAGAAATCCGTGATTTTAACCAACCGAAAACAACCAAATCCCTACCACAACTATGTAGAAGATTTATATCAATATTTAGAGCATGGAAAACACAAAAATTCTTGAATTCGAGAGATGAAATAAGGATCAATTCAAACGAATCAAATGAAAAACACAACAACCAATCACAAAACTACCCCATGGCGATTGATGCCAATTGTTGTCCCATTATTTGTGACGATTAAGCAAGGAAGAAAAAAAAATAGATGAAGTAGATAAATTCTAGAGAGAGAAAGTAGTGTGAGAAAGTAGAGAGAAGTGTATGAAATAATGGGAAGGTTAGATTAAGAGAAAATAAATCAACCAACACCCTTCCTAACATGCTAAGAAGGGTATTTATAGCCTTTGCCTACATGTGGCATAATGGGCTATATGATTATGGGCCGGGATTTCCTTTTAGGCTTTGGTTACTTATGAATGAACCTTAGCTTAAAGTTAAGCCTGTAACACACGACTAACCTACTACCTATTACAACGTTCTAATATACGATACATAATATACATATGTCCGAGCATTCTTGTTTGACTCAATATTTTGAGGTTAACAGAATTGCTTCAAGACCATTGTGAAATGTCACATATATGCGAATCAATCATGATGCGGTTATCCCACTCCATCATCCCACAGATATAGGACGAGTTCACAAATGACCTAACTAACTAGTATCATACACGAGTATAACGATTATTATGATGTCATAAAAGTTTCAATCTTTTTATTACTATTCATTCCTAAAGCTTGAAAAACCTACCCACACGCTCGTTTGTCATTATTAGATAGATCTATTTTAGTTGTGTTTTGTTGTCTAAGTCTCTGAAATCTTCTGGTTATTCGTCAAGTTGTGTGAACAACTAGGAAACCAAATAATTTTTACTTAATTTGGTTGCAGGTCTTCTTGATCCTTCTGCTCTACGTGATCACTCCGAGGTATTAATAAATTATTATTTCTTTGGCTCAAGACTTGTTACTGGTATTCGTATGCTTGTTACTGCTTTTTTTAGGATGAACTTGATCTTGGATATATGAGTGAGAAAAGTCCTTTCAGTTACATGGTATTCATAAGCTATTATTTATTTGGTTCAATACTTGGATTGGTTATATGTAAGCTTGGATATACTCCATAACATATCTTTTTAATGTTTTTTTTCAGAAAGAATTTCTCGCAAGTATGAGTTAGGTATTCATATTTAATTACTGTATTTTTTGGCTCAAGACTTGGATTGGTTTTGAGTTTGCTTAGATCTACTCCATATAATATGTTGGTAATTTTTTTCCAGGATGATCTTGATCGAACATATATGAGTGAGGGAAGTCCTAAAATTCACCAGGAGGTATTGAGAAACTATTATTTCTTTAGCTCAAGACTTGGTTTGGTTTTGTGTAAGTTTAGAAATACTCTATAATATGTCTTGTTTCTGTTTTTCTTCTCAGGATAAACTTGATCATGCATGTGTGAGGGAAATTTTAAAGATTTTTGATCATCTTTGTTTACTTTCAATATGTGATCATGATCTTTGTTTGGATGGTATTTTAGGTGAAGTGATCATAATCCACAAATTTGTTTTTTTTTATGGTTGCAACTTATTGATATGAAGGTGATATAAATATTCTAAAATATATGCTAAGTTTAGTTGGTGTTTTTTATGGTTGCAACTTATTGATGTGCATTGAAGCTCTTTTGCTTGTTGATATTTTGTAGATTATATGGGTTGGTGAGTTTGTTGTAATAAGAAAATACTAATGGGTCCGAATAAGTGAATAAGAGATGTCTACAAAGTAGCATGTAAGTAGTGAATGTGGTTGGATGGCTCTCGTTGATAATTTGACTTGTAGCCTATTGTGGCATACTTGGAGATACTTTAGCATTGTTGTTTTACAGTATTTTCAGCGACATGGTGGTTCTTACCAATGTTTTCTTGCATGCATGTTAAGCCCCGTGAGGTATTGATCTATGGTTAACATGTTTGCATGTGCTAATTTGCAAGACATGGCAGCATCAAGTCTCTTAACTAGCAGACCAAAAACAAAGGAAATTATGCTTTTGACAATTATAAAGATAGTTGATTGAATACTTACCCCATATTTGCATATACAACTACCGATTTTTCCAGAACAACCATCAATGTTACAAAAAATGGCATTCTACACTTTTCAAGTTATCATATATGTGTTATGCTGATAGACGTTACATTATTGTAGGATGGTCGTTAATATTAATTTTTGTATCATTGTTATATGTGCTCGAAAAACACATAATTCCTATTGCAAGAAGTATTCATTATACATAGTGATCAAACAAGTCAAATTCGAGTGAGCCAATAACATTATAGAGATCTATGACAATGATCTTTCAAAAACTATTTTGAAAAGATAAAGAATTACAAGCTTGGCCAACTTTCATTAGCACATTTCGTTATATATGTCTCATAGTGAGCTTTTATTTGAATATAAACGCGGTGTATAAGTGTCTAACTCGATCTGAGCAATTCGAAAAAGGCGGTAAAATTTAAGGCTTCGGTTATATCTTACGATTTATAAAAGGATTATACTGACCTTAAATAGGTTTACAACAAAGATTATTTCTTGGGTAACTTGTATATGGTACGGGTACTTAGAAAAAATAACCGAAGCCTTAAATTTTAAATTATGACTTGCCTGATAAAATCTCATCAAGTTGTAAATTTATTTATTATGACACCCGAGACTCCAAATCCGCAGTTATAAAGGAGCTAAGCGATGTTTGCGATAATTTATCTGATCTTACAATTAAGGCTGCTATTCAGGACCATCTTGCTTCTTTTCGGGTATTTATTTTCATCATTTTTCACATATCCATGGTTCAAATCATATGCTTATGTTTGCCTGCAAATTTGTATTCATATACCAAAATTCTATGTATACTTGTTTTGCTTTATTTTTAAAAAATAACAACCAAACCCATCTCAGCTGTATTGTATTCGCATTTGCAGGATGATGACGACGACATCATCTATGATGCTGATGCTGATGCTGATTCTGATTCTGATGTCGATGATGTCGTTCTCGATTATGGGGACATTCGTGTCTACTTACAAAAAAAATGCTTCCTTACCCAAGAGATCAAACTCTACGATCAAATACGTGACTTCTTATATGAACTTGGGACACATACTGATAAGGATGATGACCCTGATCAATCGTCATTCTTACACGCTCACTACCTGATCAGCATTGTTTCTATTGATCTGTCTCGCTCAAGAGATGCTGACATGGCTTCTCTTGTCGGGAACCAAGACTTGCCTTTGATGATCAGTAAATCCAGATCACAGGTTGAAAGCCATCTTAATTTCCTCAGGGATAAGATCTCTAATCCCACTTACAAGGGAGATGTGTCTAATCACCTGGCTGCTTTTAAAAAAGCATGCCTTGTGCTCCCAGAGCTTCCTTCTCAGGTTAACTTCCTTACTTCCACTTGTATTATTATTCATTTTGGTTTTCTATCCGTATAGCTAGGTGAAATTTATATGCTGATTTTCACTTCCAAATTCTATCATTCTAATAAGCAGCTGTTAGCCGCTACAAGTTAATTAACCGACCTTGTTGAATGCACGCCCGAGTTTTGATGTTTCAAAACCTCGAAAGTCATACTTATGTTATATATCTTCCAGCTCTTCTATTTGATAGTGCTTCAATTCTCACGCGCATGTACAAATTGTTTATATATCTCACAAGACCTTTATGCTGCAGATTCTTGACTCATCTTTGGACTATACTGAATGGAAAAGGATGTCAAGCCGATCAGGTAATTCAGGGGACGAGTCAGGTTCTGGAATCTGCAAATCACTGATCGACATACCAGAGGATCATGAAGCGGATGATAATCCTTATAGTGATTATTACTACCGTTACCGCAAGTGTTGTGCCATGGAAGAATATGACGAAGATTGGGACCCTGAATACGAGCGACTTGGAATAGGTAATATTCATTTTCCCCCTTCCTTCAGTTAATCATCCTTGTATCTAATGTTTGAAATATGCACATCTGATTTTGCAGCTAATTGATTCATAAGATGTCATAAAAGTTTCATTTTTTTTAGTACCGTTAATTCCTAAAGCTTGTAAAACCTACCCGCACACTCGTTTGTCATTATTAGATAGATCTATTTAGTTGTGTTTTGTTGTCTAGGTCTCTGAAATCTTCTGATTATTATTCCAGTTGTGTGAACAACTAGGACATCAAATAATTTTTACTTAATTTGGTTGCAGGTCTTATTGATCCTTCTGCTCTGCGTGATCACTTCAAGGTATTCATAAATTCTTATTTCTTTGGCTCAAGACTTGTTACTGGTATTCGTGTGCTTAGATATACTCCATGATATTTCTTGTTACTGCTTTTTTATAAACCTTTTTTAGTCGTTTTTAATCGGTTTTTTATGTTTAAATAAAAAAGATTATTTTTTTGGTTTTTATTATTTTAAATAGCAAAAATAAAATGTATATAAAAAAATATAAAAAAGGTGTAAATTTTATTTTTAATAGTTTAGGATGAAAATAAATGTGTAAAAAAATATTTACCACGTTTTACTTGTTTAAATAGAGAAAGTAAAATTTATATATAAATTTTTATAAATTATATATAAAAATTTTAAACATTTTTATAAAAATAAAAAGTTCAAATTGTACAGAAATTTTAAAAAATTTAAGAGAATTTTCTGAAAAAATGTTTCAAAATGTTTTTACTCGTATAAAACAAGAAAAATAAATTTTAATAAATTTTTTTATTTTATTATAATACTTATAGCAAAAGTAAAAATCGAATTTTACTCGTTTACTGTAAAATTTATAAAAAAAATATATAATATTTATTCGTGTTAACTGGGTCGACCCAAAACAAAGATTTCATTATATTATGAATTTCTGCCAACCAAAAGTGCTAGCCAAACATGCGTATGTATTTTTAAAATCCGAAATTTTTAATTCTCAAGAATTTAAATTTACTAGAATTTGGAATTCCGGAATTTCAAAATCTTGAACTAAATATACTCTTGTTTCTGTTTCTTTTTTCTCAGGATGAAGTTATTTTGCATTTGTAACGAAAATTTGAAAGATTTTCAATCAACTTTGTTTTCTTACGGTATGTGATCATGGATCTTTCTTTGGATGGTGTTTTAGATATTTATTTTGATGGTTGTAACTTATTGATATGATGGTGCTGCAACAATATTTTAAAATATATGTTAAGTTAAGTTGGTGTTTTTGATGGGTTGCATCTTATTTGATACGGTGGTGCTTAAAATAAATGTCTTTTGGTTAGTTCAGTTGTTGGTGCATTGAAACTCTTTAATTATTGATATTTTGTACATTATAAAGTTCGGCGATTTTGTAGAATTAAGATCATATTAAAAGGTCCGAAGTGAATAAGATATATGTACAAAGTGGCATGTAGGTGAATATAGGTTGCATGAATGGCCTTGATAATCTGACTTGGCCTATTGTGGCATACTTGGAGATACTTTAGCATTGTTGTTTTGCGGTTGTTTTAGCGACATGGTTGTTCTTGCCAAAGCCTTCTAGTGCATGTTAAGCCTCGTGAGGTATTGATCGATCTATCGTTAACATGTTTGCACGTGCTAATATGCAAAACATGGCAACATCTGGTCACTTAACTAGGGCTGAGCATCGGGCCTTCATCGGATCGAAGACGGAAATGGTCTACACCCCTGACCAAAATGGTCCGAACCAAAATGGTGTAGTCTGGTCCTGGTCATCTGTCCGATTCGGTAGACAAATGACCAAATATGTTCCTGTCCATGATTCTCCATTTCGCATTCATAAACTGACACAAATCCTCTAGATAACATATAGCCTTGATCAAATTTGTCTTATCAGCTGTCTTTTTTACATCAACTTTCTGTAATTCGAGTAGACAAATGACCAAATATTTTTTAAATTAAAAATTCATTAATTATAATAAATATTATAAGTGTTGAAAATTATCTAAAAGGAGGATATTAAATATATA
This sequence comes from Glebionis coronaria, assembly GCA_025667525.1. Classification (NCBI taxonomy): domain Eukaryota; kingdom Viridiplantae; phylum Streptophyta; class Magnoliopsida; order Asterales; family Asteraceae; genus Glebionis; species Glebionis coronaria. Next base: position 46,408,545 of record CM046875.1, read on the forward strand.
CTTAACTACTTTGGGAAAAATTGTAACACCCCCAAAGTGGTCAAATGCAGCAGAATAGTACATGGGGTGTTACTTTGGTGGATCGATATCACACAGTAATAGAGCAATGATCATAAATGTCATTAAAACATATTACATGAATTTAATTGTGCAAATTAAGTAAATTGTCTTGAAATCAACATTTAACATTTTTGAAGTAATATCCCAGCCTAATGGTAAACATAATGCTTCCTATCATTGTATAACCCCCAAATGGTCAAATTCAGCGGAAAGGTACGTTTGGGGTGTTACCTTTTTGAAAGTGGATAGATAGCACATAATATATAGAGCAATGATCATAAAATGACATTAAAACATATTACATGAGTTTAATTGTACAAATTAAATAATTGTCTTGAAAACATTATTTGTAGAAAATCTCAGCCTGATGGTAAACATGATGCTTCCTATGATGCAGCAATCCAATGCAAGTACCTACTTACTTTTCTGATAAAACATAGAAAGTAAAATGTGGGGGTCAAAACTAGGTTGGTGAACTCACAGGTTTAATATAAAGTAAAAGTATTGTTATGCAAAACACCACATGGATAGCAGTGCATAAAGCCACATACTATAGTAGTTCCTATTGCCTTGTAATAGATGCTAGACATGATGCTCAAGTGCCTAAAAATAGGACATCCTGATGTGAGACCCTCAGTCCGGCAATGAAATAAACCTGTTGCTTGGCCTAAGAGTTTCGTAATAGCAAGTCACGCAGGCCGGGTGTTGTCAATACCCAGATAGATCTATCGATAACATTTCACGCTTCACTATTAACTAACTCAGTCCATGGAAATAATGGGGCAAACAATAGGCAGTAATTTGTTGTTGTCTGTAAGCGTTTGCATAAACAATAATTAAGTATGTTATCTCCCCCAGTTATAAAACAGTCTAAGATGAGGCCATGAACTCACCTCAGTAGTGATGATGTAGGGATAATGTCACTGAATGCACTAGAACAGTATGATCACGAAGTAGTGAAATTACCTAAGTAATTTATATGACTCAGTATATGCACAATAAAAATGCACAAATAAACATAACTGATGAAAATGCACGATCACGAATTAATAAGTTGTTACTATTGTTTAAGCGTTAAACTTATACTAAGTTATCGATAATAATATATTTTTAGTTTCTAAAAATATATCCTGACTGTTCGTACAACCAAGGTGTAACAAACTAATTAAATAGATTTTTATTTAATTAAATGATTGTAAGAAAAATATATGCTTCACCAAATTTTCTTTGGGTTTCAAATGTACTAACGTAATTCGTTCGTTATAAAATGTCGTAAATAACTTTAATAGTTTATTTAATTTAATTAATGAAAATATAACTTAATTTAATTTTATACATTAGTCCTTGTAAAATGTTAACTTCCAAAATAACCCCTAGGGTTTCGTTCGTTAAGTGTATTACTTCGTTCGTCCTTATCCGTTACCTTTACTCTCAAAAATACCCCTAGGGCTTATAATACTTTAGAAATGTGGCAATAGTGGTCCATAGGGTTTAAAACTTTCGTATAATTACAAACCGAGTCCCTAGGGCTCGGTTAAGTTTGGCAAAAATGACAAAACACACCCTCCAAGTCTCGAATTAAATATAGGTTAGTATTAGGGCTTGTTTTAAGTTTAGATTTTGACTTATGGTCCTTGTGGTTGTGTTATGTCTCGGTATAAAAACAAACGCGCCCTTATACTTTCAAACTTGGCGGTGTTGGTCCTTAGACTTTATAAAAGTCTTGAAAATAATAAATATGTTTTATAGAGTTATGTTTTTAGCCTATACTTTTACACCTTGGCAAAAATGGAACAAAAAGTCTTTGGCTAGTGGATTTAGTATTAAATGGGCTCGGTTGGCCCATTAAAGGTACGGTTTGGGTTCTTAGGCTTAATGGGCTCATAATTTGGGCTTGTTAAGTTACTAGTATGTTCATTAAGCAAATCAAAATAATTCAACTTATTACTTGGGCTTATGGGCTTGTTTACTATTCAACTTATATTTGTAAAAGCTTATTGGGCTTATGGGCTTATATAGTTAAGGGCTAAATGGCTTGTGGCTTATATGGTTCTCGGCTTATGGCTTATATGCTTCTCGACTTATGAGCTTATCTAGCTTATTTAACTACTTAAGCTAAGGCTTTTCAAGAATATGTTTAGGATTCGATTTCTAATAATAAGCTGAAACTTGTGGGCTTATATCTTAGTGTATAGCATGAACTTGTTAGCTATCGTTTATCTAGGATTCATAAGCAAGGTTTCTAACTAGTTCTTCATAGATCTAGGGTTTCTAGAGGCATGTTTACCAACGAAACATAATAAGCCGTGAGCTTATATACGTTTGTAGGTTGTGTTCTAGTATGTTTCACGTATGCATGTCACTATGTCACGTCTATATTGAGTTTCCAACCTGGTACATGGATTTGTACGGTTAAGGAGTATGCAAAAATGAAAATGAAAGGAATGTGGATAAAGTATGGGGTAATTACTTGTGTAATGAGGTTGTTGATGAACAAATGAGATTTACAAGAACTTAGGTTGGATCTATGCGTCGAGCTCCTTGGAACCGTGACTTAGAGTGTTCTTAGATTGCCTTGAAAACCAAGTTTCAAGTGTGGACTAGCACTAAATGCTTTAGGAACCAAGATTTGGGGTAGTAAATGCTTGTGTAAGAGAGGTTTCGTCTAGGTGATATATGAAGTTTGTGAGATCCGAAAATGGAAGTGGTGAGTGAGATTTGGAATGTTCAAATGCTAGATAAATATCCAATGTTATGTGTGGTGTGTAGATCGTGTATTATATACGTCTAAGAGAGATGAGATACAATATTTTGGTAATCTACCAAGTACATAGTGAATCTAACATAGGATTTGTTGTAGTACTAGGTTTTAATGAGTTGTTGTACATTTGCCCCCTAAAAACCCTCCTAGCCGTCGCATGATATGGGTCAAAGGGACAAACAGGTGTTTGCATAGTGTATGGTTTAAATGAGGGTGATGTACAAAGTTTATGTAAAGTTAAAGTGAGTTTGAAAAGGTTTAAAGTAAGTGTAAATGTGTATGTATGGTATATTCGGCTAAGGTAAGTAGTATATGATAGTTTTTAGTTCAATTCCAGTGTTCTTGTGTAGTTATTAGGAGTCTAGGTGTTATATTGTATGAGTAGGTTCGAGTCCAAGTCGATTTGGTTAGGTTTAGGGTTTTTGAGTAAAAGTATAGTCTAGAATAAATAAAAGTATAGTTTTACTTATTAAAAGTATAAGATACTTAAATAATTGTTATAATTTTGTTAGATACAAAATTATATGATGACAATAGCTTTTGTTGATAGTAGTAACACTTAAAGTGTAGAGAAAATATATAGTATATATATATATATATATATATATATATATATATATATATATTGTAGTAATATGATATTAAATAAGTATTATTAACTGTGATCATGGTTTTAAGTTTTTATGTTCCTAAAATGATGCATGAGTATGCTCATGAGTTTATGGGTGACTTAAAAGTCCCAAAATGATGTCTTGTGTTCTGTATCCTCATAAAAATGTAGTCATACATGTTGTTCCTGTGATCCCATGATTGAATATTCACAATCATAATGCATTGTTCAAAGTTCTTGTTGCTCAAATGTTTCAACTGTTCCAGATATGATAAATGCTCAAAGCTTTAGTGATAAAAATGATGTATGCTCATGAATGATGTATTTGATGGTGCAAAATATATGCAAAGATTATATATATATATATATATTTATATATATATATATATATATATATATATATATATATATATATATATATATATATATATATATATATATATATATATATATATATATATATATATATATATATATATATATACATATATATATATATATATACATATATATATATATATATATATATATATATATATATATATATATATATATATATATATATATATATATATATATATATATATATATATATATATATATATATATATATATATATATATATATATATCATGAGGTGACGTGTATAATGATGTCATAGTCAAAACCTGAAAACTATAGGTTTTACAGCACTATCCTGTTATTTTAGCTTTGTCCTCAAAGCTTAAGATGACGTTACTGCTCAGGTGAACAGGTGTGGGTACTTAGCTCCAAACGAGTCTTCGCATTCCCAAGTGAATTCAGGACCTCTCCTAGATTTCCAACGTATCTTAACCAATGGAATTTGGCTTCGCTTTAGTTTCTTGACTGCTCTCTCCATGACTTCTACGGGTTCTTCTATAAATTGGAGTTTGTCATCAAAATGAACTCCCTCTAATGGCATGGCTAACGGCTCATCCACGTAGCACTTCTTTAGGTTTGAAACATGAAAGGTAGAGTGTACCAGGCTTAATTGTGGGGTAACTCTAGGCGATAAGAAACTTCACCAATCTTGGCAATCACCTTGAAGGGTCCTACATAACGTGGGTTTAGCTTTCCACGTTTACCAAAGCGTACAACACCGTTACAAGGTGATACCATAAACATAACACAATCACATACTTCAAATTCCATAGGTTTCCGTCTACGATCTGCATAGCTCTTCTGTCGGTATTGCGTAGCTTGAATTCTCTGCCTGGTGAGAGTGATCTTCTCAGTAGTCTCTTGGATTAGTTCGGGTCCGGCGAGTTGAAATTTTCCTACCTTTGCCCAGCATACGGGTGATCTGCACTTGCGGCCATAGAGATCCTCAAATGGTGTTGCTTTGATGCTGGCATGGTAGCTATTGTTGTAGGAGAATTAAAGTAATGGTATATGTTCGACCCATCCTTTTCCAAAGTCGATCACACATGCCCTCAGCATGTCTTCCAAGGTTTGGATTGTTCTTTCACTCTGACCGTCTGTCTGTGGGTGATAAGCGGTACTCATATCAAATATGTTCCTAAAGCTCTTTGAAAAGCTTTCCAAAAGTTTGACGTAAACCTACCGTCTCTATCACAAATAATTGAGACTGGTCTACCATGTCTAGTCACAACTTCCTTCAGGTATAGTTTCGCTAGCTTGTTCAAAGAGTCATTTTTTCTTATGGTTAGAAAATGAGCGGATTTTGTGAGTCGGTCGACGATTACCCAAATTGTATCGTAACCGTGAGATGAAGTAGGAAGTTTGGTGATGAAGTCCATGGTGATGTTTTCCCATTTCCACTTAGGTATCTCAGGATGGACTAGTAATCCTGACGGTCTCTTCACTCTGGCACAAGTCAAACATTTCTTCACGTATGTGGCAATGTCTGCCTTCATGTTTGGCCACGAATACAATTTCTTCACGTCCTGATACATCTTTTCAGATCCAGGATGTATGAAGTACTTAGACTTATGAGACTCGTGCATGATCACGCTTCTGAAGTCCCCGTAACATGGTAACCAACTTCTTCCATGTAAACATAATGTTCCGTCTGCTCTGGCTTCTAAATTCTCCTTGCTTAGATCAGTCCTAAGCATTCCTCCTATGTCTTCCTTTCCAATGTTTTTAGGATTCTATGCTTGGAGTTGAGCCTCTAATATCTGCATTGGTAGATCCAAGCTAATGGTCATAACTAAGTCTCGAACTCTCATGGGAGGACAAGTTCCCTTGCGGCTTAGTGCATCTGCAACTACGTTGGCTTTACATGGGTGGTATTTGATGTGACAATCGTAGTCACTGAGAAATTCTATCCAACGACGTTGTCTCATGTTCAACTCCTTTTGGTCTAGAATGTGTTGCAAACTTTTGTGGTCGGTATGCACTATACACTTTGTTCCATATAGGTAGTGCCTCTAGATTTTAAGGCAAAAACTACGGATCCAAGCTCTAGATCGTGAGTAGAGTAACTCTGTTTCTGCTTCTTCAGTTGTCTTGAAGCATACTCAATTACTTTCTTTCTATGCATCAGTACATCACCTAAGCCTTTGCGTGAAGCATCACAGTAGACAACGAAGTCTTCGTTGCCTTCTGGCAAGGCTAGAATAGGTGCACTACACAACTTCTGTTTAATGGTTTGGAAGGATGATTCCTCCTTCTCTCCCCATTTAAACTTCACTTCTGAGTAAGCTTCGTCCTAGACTTAGCTATCTTAGAAAATCCTTCTATAAATCTCTGATAGTAACCGGAAAGACCTAAGAATTGGCGAATCTCTTTCAGTGATGTAGGCGATGCCCAATCCTTTACGGATTTGACTTTTGAGATGTATACTTGTATTCCCTTGCTATCAATCACATGACCAAGGAAATGCACTTTAGGAATCTAAAAATCACATTTGGAGAATTCGACGTATAGTTTATCTTCCTTAAGCAATTTCAATACCTGAGCAAGATGTTCTCCGTGCTCTTGCTCATTCTTTGAATAAATGAGTATGTGGTCGATGAACACGATGACGAATTTATCCAGATACGGTCTGCACACTCGATTCAAGAGGTCCATGAATATGGCTGGTGTGTTGGTCAATCCAAATGGCATGACCTGAAATTCGTAGTGACCGTAACGAGTTCTGAAAGCTGTCTTTGGTATGTCTTCCTCTCTGACCCTCAACTGATGGTACCCGGATCGTAGTCGATCTTTGAGTACACACTTGATCCTTGTAGTAGATCAAATAGGTCATCGATTCGAGAAAGTGGGTAAGGATTTTTCACAGTTAACTTATTTAGTTCTCTATAATCAATGCACATTCGGAAAGAACCGTCTTTCTTTTTGATAAATAGTACTGAAGCTCCCCAAGGCGAGGAACTTGGGTCTAATAAAACCTTTGTCTGACAGTTCTTGGAGTTGTTCTGCGAGTTCTTTCATCTCGGTCGGTGCTAACCGGTATGGTGCTTTAGCTATAGGTGCAACTCCTGGTATTAAGTAGATTTGAAATTCTACTTGACGAGTCGGTGGTAAACCAGGTAAGTCGTCTGGGAAAACTTCGGGATAATCGCGGACAATTGGTACGTCATTGATTAGTTTCTTCTCTAGTTCGCCTTCCTAACCTGCCTGAGAAATATGTGCTAAAAAGTTAGGACATCCTTTCAGTACGTACTTCTGGACTTTGGTGCATGAGATGACACTTAGTCTAGTGTCAGTCCTGTCTAAATTTCCTTCTCCTCGTACAATCAAGTTTTCTTTCCCCCACGGTATGCGGACTAGCTTTTAGTCAGACAGAATGGTTGCGTGATATTTTTCTAACCAGTCCATACCGATGATAAAGTCAAAACTACCAAGGTTCACTGGGATTAAGTTGATATCATAGGGGTGGTTCAAAAGGTTTAGGGTACAACCCCTTAAAATAGCATTGGTTTCGATGGTTTTGCCGTCGTCTAATTCGACTCTGTAACAGTTGTCTAACTGGGTAGGGATGATGTCTAGTAAATTGCTAAACTCGATAGATATGAAACTCCTATCAGCTCCGGTATCAAACAAAATGGATGCATATCGATTTTTCAAAAGAAATGTACCGGTAACCACATTAGAGTCGGTCCAGGTGTCTCCTATCACGTAAACTCTGGCTGGTGCTCCTCCTCCACTTCCGTTCTTGCTTGCTTTCTTCGGGAAATCGGGTCGGATATGTCCGGCTTCTCCACAATCATAGCAACGAGCCTCCTTCCGTTTCCCATCATTTCCTCCTGTGGGAGGACGATTTCCCTGCTGTCTGTTGCCACGGAAGTTCTGGCCATTCCCATTGTTGGGCCTGAAGGTGGTGCTAGAATAGTTTTCATTCGCAGAAACATAGGCATTGCTTTGTCCGGGCCTTCGGCAATGTGCGTCACTATAGTGGTGGAAATTGCACTTAGGACACTTGGGCTTGTTCCCCACATATGGAGGTGATCCTGAGAAAGTATCACTATAAATCTACCCTGAGTTCTGCCTCTTGGGCTGGGTCTGGTGATGATTACGGGAGTTCTCATCGGCTTTCCTCTTGTGCTCGGACTGTTTGATTGCATGATCACGGCCTTTTTTATCCATCATTTCAGTGGCGAACTCGATGGCACTCTCGTCTGTAGTGGGTCGAGCTGCTAGCACACTGTCGTGAATAGACTCTGGAAGTCCACTAACGTACTTCTCAATCTTGTCCTTCCCCTCAGGAAACATCCTGGTACACATCAAGGTCAATTCGTGAAACCTTTGGTTGTAGGCTGTGATGTCATAGTTGATGCACTTGAGATTCCATAGTTTAATCTCTAGCTTCTTGATTTCACCGCGAGGACAATACTTCCCGGTCAGTCTTTCTTTTAGTGCAGTCAAGTCATCCCATTGGCATTATCATGCCTAATGGTAGCAATCATTGAATTCCTCCAAGTGATAGCGTGTTCCAGTAGTGTACACGTAGAAAATTTTACCTTGTTTTCCTTCGTACAATCACTAACACAGAACACAATCTCGGTTCTCTCGAACCATTCCATGAGCTCAACTACCCATTATTTGCCCTTGAAGTAGTTGGGCTTGCATTTTAGGAAGTCAGGGTAAGTACACCATCTGGTAACTCGGTCTCTAGCATTGGAGTTTTGGCTGTCGTCTTGGTTCCCGTTGGGATGTGTTTCCCTGGCGGCTACGGCGTTAGCGATGCCTTAACCGATAAGCACGCTAAGTTGTGCTTCCGAAATAGTCGATGTGGGAGAAACTTCGGGATTATGTCGAGTGACTCTTTGTGCCATTTTTTTATAATACACAAGGATGAGATTTATTAGTTGATCAATATGATGGTTATATTGAACTGCATGGAAAATGTATGCATAGAATTCACAACAAATTGTATAACTTGTCAAGAGTTCATAATAATATAAGTACAAGAGGTAATAGAGTAATGTTGGTACAAGTCATTTCTGGAAAAATAACAATATCATACACGTACAACCAATCTAAGACAGGGATACAACATGCTAGTCTGAAATCGTGGCACAAATGTTTGTAGTACAACAAAAGATAACCTACCTACTATGGTTAGGTGCTAATGATAGGAATACAACTGAAAACGGAAAATAAGAGATACAGTACAAAACTTATAAAAAATGCGAGTTGAGATGCAACTTAATGCTTGGCATGATATACAAAGATATCTATCCTACACTAGTATCACTGTCTGCAGGTACGGCTGTTGGTATGGGTGCCTGAGCATCCTGCATCATGATCAGGCATCTCTGGTCTCCCTAGAAAGTCGGAGAGCCTCCAATAGATGAATCTGACGAGCAATGTCGGTTCTACTCAGATAGTCAGTCTTTGCAATCGTCCCTTGGTGACGAATCTTGGCTAAGTCGAAGAAGATCCTAAAGGTCTCCTCCTGGGTCAATACAACAGTGTGGGTCTCATGACGATGACCCTCAAAAGATGATAGGCGGTGACGGAGAGTGGAGTTCTCCTCGAGTAGCCACAGCAGGTTGTTCTGGACAGTCGTCCAAGAACCCTGCGCAGCCTGTGACTCAGCAGCCACTGACCAGTAGAGAGAATCCAGCCTCTGCTGGAGCACAGCACATCCCTGCTGGTCCGCGTGTAGCAATGCATGGATAAGAGCAGTATCTTGTGCATGTCTGGCAACTAGCACGACAATCTGCACCTACATATTGTCATGTCTAGCCTGACTGGCTTCTAAACCCTCTCCTATCTCAAAAGTGGAGACCGGAGGAGAGGTGTGCCTCCTCTTGCGAGGTGGCAAAGCTCTAGTGGGGTAAGTATGGAGAGTAGAGAGTGGTGGTAGAGGTGGTAGAGTGGGTACAACCTGGTCTGGTTCCCTAGGTGGGGAAACAGGTACGACTGGTGGCGATGGAGTAAGGGAATCTATCAACACGATAACCCCCTCTGTCGGATGATCTCTAGACTCTGTGTCGGAGTCAAGTCCGTGTATTACAGATGTTGGTGATACGGGTTCAGCAGCAGGTGTCATGAGAGCGTCGAATGTAGTCACGATAGTCGGTGATGTCATGATAATCTGAAAATAATAGCATTTCAAAGTTGAGTAAGTATTAGCTTACACAATTCAAAAAGTTTTCAAAAGATGCATATGCGATACTTATGTATGCATGCAGCAGTGTAATTAAAATTACGTAGGTACTTAGATGATCATATAGCAAAAAGCCATATATTAATGCACAGTTAGCTCACACAATATGTATGCTCTATATGTGTATGCCTAACTATAAGGGTTCCCGAAAAATCAAAATTTTGTAATTATTGATTTTTAAATTCAGTTATAGTCCAGTTATAAATTTTTAGTACTTAAAAATTTTAGCTTAGATCTGGTTCTCTATAACTGTGCGCTCTGATACCATTTCTCTAACACCCCCAAATGGTCAAATGCAGCGGAAAGGTACGTTTGGGGTGTTACTTTTATGAAGGTGGATCGATAGCACACAGTATATAGGGCATGATCATAAAATTACATTAAAACATATTACATGAGTTTAATTGTGAAAATTAAATAATTTTCTTGAAAACATCATTTGTAGAAAATCCTAGCCCGATGGTAAACATGATGCTTCCTATGATGATAGAATCTAATGCAAGTACCTGCTTACTTTCCTGGAGAAACATAGAAAGTAAAATTTAGGGGTCAACACTAGGTTGGTGAATTCACAGGTTTAATATAAAGTAAAAGTATTGTTATGCAAAACACCACGGGGATAGCAGCGCATATAGCCACATACTATAGTAGTTCCTATTGCCCTGTAATAGAAGCTAGACATTATGCTCAAGTGCCTAAAAATAGGACATCCTGATATGAAACCCTCAGTCCGACAATGAAATAAACCTGTTGCTCGGCCTAAGCGTTTCGTGATAGCAAGTCACGCAGGCCGGGTGTTGTCAATACCCAGATAGATCTGTCGATAACATTTCGCGCTACACAATTAACTATTACAGTCCATGGGAATAATGGGGCAAACAATAGGCAGTAATATGTTGTTGTCTATAAGCGTTTGCATAAACAATAATTAAGTATGTTTTCTTCCCCAGTTATAAAACTGGTAAAAGATGGGGCCATGAACTTACCTTAGTAGTGATGATGTAGGGATAATGTCACTGAATTCACTGGAACAGTATGATCACGATGTAGTGATATTACCTAAGTAATTTATATGACTCAGTATATGCACAATAAAAATGCACAAATAAATGTAAGTGATGAAAATGCATGATCACGAATTAATAAGTTGTTACTATTGTTAAAGCGTTAAACTTATAGTAAGTTATCGATAATAATATATTTTTAGTTTCTAAAAATATATCCTAACTGTTCTTACAACCAAGGTGTAACAAATTAATTAAATAGATTTTTATTTAAATAAGTGTAAGAAAATAATATGTTTCACCAAATTTTTTTAGGGTTTCAAATGTACTAACTTAATTCGTTCGTTATAAAATGTCGTAAATAACTCTAATAGTTTCTTTAATTTAATTAATGAAAATATAACTTAATTTAATTTATTAATAAAACAACTTTATTAATGTTTTAATTGAATTAATTTTATACATTAGTCCTTGTAAATGTTAACTTCCAAAATAACCCCTAGGGTTTCGTTCGTTAAGTGTATTACTTCGTTAGTCCTTATCCGTTACCTTTACTTTCAAAAATACCCCTAGGGCTCATAATAATTTAGAAATGTGGCAATAGTGGTTCTTAGGGTTTAAAACTTTCGTATAATTATAAACCGAGTCCCTGAGGCTCGGTTAAGTTTGGAAAAATGACAAAACACACCCTCCAAGTCTCGAATTAAATATAGGTTAGTATTAGGGCTTGTTTTAAGTTTAAATTTTGACACTTATGGTCCTTGTGGTTGTGTTATGTCTCGGTATAAAAACAAACGCGCCCTTATACTTTTAAACTTGGCGGTTTTGGTACTTAGACTTTATAAAAGTCTCGAAAATAATAAATATGTTTTATAGAGTTATGTTTTTAGCCTATATACTTTCACACCTTGGAAAAAATGGAACAAAAAGTCCTTGACTAGTGGATTTAGTATTAAATGGACTCGGTTGGCCCATTAAGGGTCCGGTTTGGGTTCTTGGGCTTAACGGGCTCATAACTTGGGCTTGTTAAGTTACTAATAAGTTCATTAAGCAAATCTAAATAATCTAACTTATTACTTGGGCTTATGGGCTTGTTTACTATTCGGCTTATATTTATAAAAGCTTATTGGGCTTATGGGCTTATATAGTTAAGAGCTAAATGGCTTGTGGCTTATATGGTTCTCGGCTTATGGCTTATATGGTTCTCAGCTTATGAGCTTATATAGCTTATTTAAGCACTTAAGCTAAGGCTTTTCAAGAATATGTTTAGGATTCGGTTTCTAATAATAAGACGAAACTTATGGGCTTATATCTTAGTGTATAGCATGAACTTGTTAGCTATAGTTTATCTAGGGTTCATAAGCAAGGTTTCTAACTAGTTCTTTATTGATCTAGGGTTTCTAGAGGCATGTTTACCCATGAAACATAATAAGCCGTGAGCTTATATACGTTTGTGGGTTGTGTTCTAGTATGTTTCACGTATGCATGTCACTATGTCACGTCTATATTGAGTTTCCAACGTGGTACATGGATTTGTAAGTTAAGGAGTATGCAAAAATGAAAATGAAAGGAATGTGGATAAAGTATGGGGTACTTACTTGTGTAATGAGGTTGTTGATGAACAAATGAGATTTACCTAGAACTTAGGTTGGATCTATGCATCGAGATCCTTGGAACCGTGATCTAGAGTGGTATTAGATTGCCTTCAACACCAAGTTTCAAGTGTGGACTATCACTAAATGCTTTAGGAACCAAGATTTGGGTAGAAAATGCTTGTGTAAGAGAGGTTTCGTTTAGGTGATATATGAAGTTTGTGAGATCCGAAAATGGAAGTGGTGAGTGAGATTTGGAATGTTCACATGCTAGATAAATATCCAATGTTGTATGTGGTGTGTAGCTCACGTATTATACACGTCTAAGAGAGATGAGATACAAGATTTTGGTAATCTCCCAAGTACATAGTGAATCTAACATAGGATTTGTTGTAGTACTAGGTTTTAATGAGTTGTTGTACATTTGCCCCCTAAAAATCCTCCTAGCCGTCGCATGATATGGGTCAAAAGGACAAAGAGGTGTTTACATAGTGTATGGTTTAAATGAGGGTGATGTACAAAGTTTATGTAAAGTCAAAGTGAGTTTGAAAAGGTTTAAAGTAAGTGTAGATGTGTATGTATGGTATATTAGGCTAAGGTAAGTAGTATAGGATAGTTTTTATTTCAATTCTAGTGTTCTTGTGTAGTTACTAGGAGTCTAGGTGTTATATTGTATGAGTAGGTTCGAGTCCAAGTCCATTTGGTTAGGTTTAGGGTTTTTGAGTGAAAGTATAGTCTAGAATAAATAAAAGTATAGTTTTACTTATTAAAAGTATAGGATACTTAAATATTTGTTATAATTTTGTTAGATACAAAATTATATGATGACAATAGCTTTTGTTGATAGTAGTAACAGTTAAAGTGCAGAGAAAATATATAGTATATATATATATATATATATATATATATTTTGTAGTAATATGATATTAGATAAGTATTATTAATTGTGATCATGGTTTTAGGTTTTTATGTTCCTAAAATGATGCATGAGTATGCTCATGAGTTTATGGGTGACTTAAATGTCCCAAAATGATGTCTTGTGTTCTATATGCTCATAAAAATGTAGGCATACATGTTGTTCCTGTGATCCCATGATTGAATATTAACAATCATAATGCATTGTTCAAAGTTCTTGTTGCTTAAATGTTTCAACTGTTCCAGATATGATAAATGCTCAAAGTTCTAGTGATAAAAATGATGTATGCTCATGAATGATGTATATGATGGTGCAAAATTTATGCAAATATGATATATAAATATATATATATATATATATATATATATATATATATATATATATATATATATATATATATATATATATATATATATATATATATATATCATGAGGTGACGTGTACAATGATGTCATAGTCAAAACCTGAAAACTACAGGTTTTACAATCATTCGGGAAATTCAAGTACATATGAACCTGCTTATTTTCTTGAGAAAACATATAAAGTAAAATGTGGGGGTCAACACGAAATTGGTGAATTCACATATTTTGTTTATAATAAAAGTACTGATATGCAAAACACCACGAAAGTAGTAGAGCTCCAAGCTCAATACTATAGTAGTTCCTATTGCCATGTAATAGAATCTAGACAAGTGATCAAAGGCCTATGTGGATCGGCCCTGAGAAGTACCCCTTTAGTCCGACAATGTATATAAGTCTGGTGGCCTTGGCCTAGGCTAGGTGAGAGCTACTCACGCAGACTGTGATTGTCAATCCCCAAATAGATCTATTTATAATATTTCACGCGACACAGTTAACTATTACAGTCCACAGGAATAGGGAAAACAATAGGCAGTAAATAAGTTGCGGACCCGTAAAATGTTTGCATATATAATAATTAGTATGTTTTCTTCCCCAGTTATAAAAGATGTAAAAATATAGGGCCATGAACTCACCTTATTGGTGATGCAGTAGTGATAAAGTCAATGAGTAGACTGGCACAGTATGATCACGAAGCAGTAGAATTACCAAGGTAATTTATATGGGTCTCAGTAAATGCACAAATAAAATGCACATGTAAATATAATTGATGAAAATGCATGATCACAATTTAATAAGTTGTTACTATTTTTAAACGTTAAACTTATAATAAGTTATCGATATATGTAAACTTTTAGCTTACAAAAATGTATTTAACTTGTTTAAACTTTAACAGTATAATTAATTAAATAAATGCTTTTTTTTAATTAAGAGTTGCAAAATATAATGTTTCACAAAATTCCTTCGAGTTTCAAATGTACAAAATTAGTCCTCCAGTTTACACAAGTTTCATAATAAATCCTTTTAGTTTATTTAATTAAATAATTAAAATAAACTTAAGTTAAATTGCACCGAGGTCCTTGTAAAAAGGGAAGTTTCCAAACAGCACCTAGGGCTTGTAACACAATCATATGGCAGAAATTACCCCTAGGGTTTCGTTTGTTAAGTTTTATTGCAAAGTCCTTATCTGTAACATAGTTTCAAAACTGCCCCTAGGGCTTATATATCTTTTGGTAAATGACAAAACAGCCTCTAGGGTTTTAAATACTCGGTTAATCGCAAAGCAAGTCCCTAGGGCTTGCTTTAATTTTAGTAAATGACACAAATGGTACTTGGAGTTTTGAAAATCAATAAGGACAACAAGTAAATATCTAGGGCTCGTTTTACTTTCATAAAATGGCAATTAAAGTCCTTGTGGTTTTATTTAAGTTTTGGATATGATTAAAATACCCTTTAACTTTTGGTAAATTACAAAAACAGTCCCTTGACTTTACTAAAGTCTCAAAAGTTAATTGAGTAGTTTTATAGCTTTACAAAACGACTCATACTTTCACATGTTTACTCTTTTGGCACAAAAAGTTCATAAATAATGTTTAAATGACTTAATGAAGCTCGTTAAGCCCAATAGGGGTTCTGTTTGTTTTTGGGTTTAGTGGGCTTATTCTTTGGGCTTATCTAAGTTCATAAAAATTACTAAACATTTAATTAGTCCTAAAATAAGTTAATTAAGCTAATGGGACTAGTGGGCTTATGTTTTATACGCGGCTTATAAATAAGTCGTGAGTCATGGGCTTTTGGCTTATTGATTTTTTGGCTTGTGGCTTATATTTCAAGGCTTATCTATCTAGCTCATCAAGCTTACTTTATTAGGGGCTTAGGCAAGCTAATGTTTTCTAGTTTTTCTAGGCTCATTCTTAGACTTAAACAAGATTCATGCTAGTGTTTATAGATCTAACATTTAGGCATGTTTTCTAAGGAAATAAATTTAAACTGTAGCTTAGATCTACATAGGGTTCGTGTTTAGTAAGTGTTTTTACGTGTGCATGCTTTTCTTAGTCATGGTTTCCATAGATTCACGAGTATAGGTGTTTATGTCCATATGTTTCATGATGTGTAAAAAGAATGATATGAAAATGAAGGTGGATACACTTACTTGTTAGTGAGGTTGATGACAAGTGATGAACACTAGCTAAAAACTCCTTGAACTACAAATATCTATGTGTGTGATCTTTCTAGCCGTCACCTAAGATAGCTTGATTTACCTTGTTAGCCAAGATTCGTGTAGTAGTATTGAATGTTAACACTAAATGCTCTTAGAGACCAAGATTTGGGGTATTAAATGAGGAGTGAAAGTGTTTTCGTGTAAGTCATTTGGTTATCCGAAAATGAGAGAGAAGAATGGAGTGAATGTGCTTGTTTAGGCTTATAATCTTGTGAGAGGGTGAAGGTTGTGGTTCGGTTTAAGACATGCCAAAGATAGAGGCAAAATCAAGTTAAGATATCAATGGTACACTTAAGATCCTAGGTTAGATTTATGGTACAAATCCTTAATTGCTC
Source organism: Glebionis coronaria (assembly GCA_025667525.1). NCBI lineage: Eukaryota > Viridiplantae > Streptophyta > Magnoliopsida > Asterales > Asteraceae > Glebionis > Glebionis coronaria. The sequence continues at coordinate 46,425,008 of CM046875.1, forward strand.
AAACAAGGTACACTTGTCCTTTGGTCTTGTCTTAGCCATCACATAGTAAGGTCAAGGGGACATATGATGTCCAAAATAGTGTTGGTTTTAATGAGTTGTTGTTGTACAAGTGTAAGTTGATGTTAAGTGTAGTGTTCATAAGTTCCTATAGAGTTGAAGTGTAATATGTAAGGTATTCGGCTAGGACTTGGTGTTTAGGATGGCTTAGTGTTTGATTTTGTTGATTTGGTAGAGTTACTAATAGTCTAGGTAAAATAATGTGGGTGTAGGTTCAAATCTAAGGTGAAATTGTTAAGTTTTGAGGTTTTAAGTGAAAGTATAAGTAGTAAATATAAAATGTATAATTTTGTAAAACATAATATGAGACACTTAATAAAATGTAGTAATATTTAGTAGGTGTAAAGTTAAAATGTGAGATGTTGGCTTACATTGACTCATAGAGTCATTTAAAGAGTATAGAAAATATATAAACACATATGTTTTTGTAGTAATTGTAATTACTTGGTAAACGTTATTAACTGTGATAATGGTTTTAGATTTTTATAAACCTAAAATGATGTATGCATATGCTCATGCTTTCCAGGTGACTTAATAGTCCTCAAAGTAATCAACTGTATGGTTGTATGCTCATAAAAATGTAGTCATACTAAATGTTTATGTGATCCCATGATTGAATAATCACAATCATGATATAAGTTCAAAGTTATGTTGGCCGGGTGGTTGAATACTCACAGTCATGTTAAAATGTTCAAAGTTCTGGTGATCAAAATGAATGCTCATGTATGATGCGTATGATAGTATAAAGTTTTCATGCAAAGGTGGTAATATATAATATAACCCATGAGATGACGTGTACAATGATGTCATTACAAAACATGAAAACTACAGATTTTACAGCACTATCCCGTTATTTTAGTTTTGTCCTCAAAGCTTAAGATGACGTTACCGCTCAGGTGAAAAAGTGTGGGTGCTTAGCTCTAAATGAGACTGCGCGTTCCCAAGTGAACTCAGGACCTCGCCTTGAGTTCCAACGTATCTTAACTAACGGAATTTGGCTGCGTTTCAGCTTCTTGACTACCCTCTCCATGACCTCTACTGGTTCTTTGGTAAATTGGAGTTTGTCATCAAATTAGACTCCTTCCAATGGCATGGCTAACGGCTCCTCCACATAGCACTTCTTTAAGTTTGAAACGTGAAAGATAGAGTGTACACGACTCAATTGCTGGGGTAACTCTAGACGATAGACCACCTAACCAATTCTGGCAATCACTTTGAAAGGTCGTACATATCGTGGATTTAGCTTACCCCGTTTCCTAAAACGTAAGACACCCTTCCAAGGTGATACCTTGAGCACAACACGGTCACCTATTTCAAATTTCATAGGTTTCCATTTCCGGTCTGTGTAGCTCTTCTGTCGGTCTTGTGCAGCTTGAATCCTCTGCTTGATGAGAGTGATCTTCTTTGTTGTCTCTTGGATCTGTTCGGGTCCAATAAGCTGAAATTCCCCTACCTCTGCCCATTACGACCATAGAGAGCCTCAAACAGTGCGGATTAGATGCTGGCATGGTAGCTATTGTTGTAGGAGAATTCAACTAAAGGTATATGTTTGACCTATCCTTTTCCAAAGTCGATCACACATGCTCTCAGCATGTCTTTCAAAGTTTGGATCGTTCTTTCACTCTGACCATCGGTCTGGGGCTGATAACCAGTACTCATATTAAAATTTGTTCCTAAAGCTCGTTGAAAAGCTTTCCAAAAGTTTGACGTAAATCTCCCATCTCGATCACAAATAATTGAGACGGGTATTCTGTGTCTCATCACAACTTCCTTTAGGTACAGTCTTGCTAGTTTGTTCTGAGAGTCATTTTCTCTTATGGGTAGAAAATGGGCAGACTTGTTGAGTCGGTCGACAATTACCCAAATCATATCATACCCATGAGATGAGGTGGGAAGTTTGGTGATGAAATCCATGGTGATGTTGTCCCATTTCCATTCTCAGATTTCAGGTTGGACCAGTAGTCCTGACGGTCTCTAGTGCTCAGTCTTTACTCTGGCACATGTTAAACACTTCTTCACATAATTTGCAATGTATGCCTTCAAATTTGGCTACCAATATAACTTCCCCATATCCTGATACATCTTCTCAGATCCTATATGTATGGAGTATTTGGACTTATGAGACTCGTGCATGATCACGCTTTTTAAGTCTCTATAACATGGTAACCAGCTCCTTCCGTGTAAACACAACTTTCCATATGCTCTTGGTTCTAACTTTTCCTTCGTAAGGTCCATTCTAAGCATCCCCCCACGTCTTCCTTCTCGATGTTTTCTGGTTTTCGAGCTTGTACCTGAGCCTCCAATATCTGCTTGGGTAGGTCCAACCTAATCTTCATAACCAAGGCTCGGACTCTCATGGGAGGATTAGTTCACTTGCGGCTTAGTGCGTTTGCAACCACAATGGCTTTACCGAGGTAGTATTTGATGTCACAATCGTAGTCACTAAGCAATTCTATCCAACGATATTGTCTCATATTCAACTCCTTTTGATCTAGAATGTGTTACAAACATTTGTGGTCGGTATGCACAGTACATTATGTTTCGTATAAATAATGCCTCCAGATTTTTAAGGCAAAAACTACAGATCCAAGCTCTAGATTATGAGTAGAGTAATTTTGCTCGTGCTTTTCAGTTGCCTTGAGGTGTAAGCAATTACTTTCTTCCTCTGCATCAGTACAACACCTAAGCCTTTGTGTGAGGCATCACAGTAAACAACGAAGTCTTCGTTGCCTTCTGGCAAGGCTAGAATAGGTGCGCTGCACAATTTCTGTTTGATGGTTAGGAAGGCTAGTTCTTCTTTCTCTCCCCACTCAAATTTGATGCCCTTCTAGGTGAGCTTCGTCATAGACTTGGCTATCTTGGAGAATCCTTCTATAAATCTCCGGTAGTATCTGGCGAGACTTAGAAATCGGTGATGTAGGAAGTGCCCAATCCTTTACGGATTTGAATTTTATGGGATCTACTTGAATACCGTCGCTATCGATCACATGACCAAGGAAATGAACCTTAAGAATCCAAAAATCACATTTGGAGAATTTTGCGTACAACTTTTCTTCCTTAAGTAGTTTCAGCACTTGAGCTAGGTATTCTCCATGTTCTTGTTCATTCTTGGAATAAATGAGTATATCGTCGATGAATATGATCATGAATTTATTCAGATACGGTCTACACACTCGATTCATGAGGTCCATGAATATTGTTGGTGCGTTGGTTAGTCCAAAGGGCGTAACCTGAAATTCGTAATGACCGTAGCGAATTCTGAAAGCTGTTTTGGAATGTCTTCTTCTCTGACCTTCAACTGATGGTATCCCGATCTTAAATCGATCTTGGAATATACACTTGATCCTTGGAGTTAATCAAATAGGTCATCAATTCGAGGAAGTGGATAACGATTCTTTAGAGTTAACTTATTCAGTTCCCTATAATCAATCCACACCCGGAAAGAACCATCTTTCTTTTTTACAAATAGCACTGGAGCTCCCCAAGGATGAACTGTGTCTAATAAAACCTTTGCCTGACAGTTCTTGGATTTTTTCTACGAGTTCCTTCATCTCGGTTGGTGCCAACCGGTAAGGTGCTTTAGCTACATGTGCATCTCCTGGTATCAAGTCAATCTGGAATTCTACTTGACGAGTTGGTGGTAAACCAGGTAAGTCGTCTGGGAAAACTTCAGGATAATCACAGACAATTGGCAAGTCCTTGATTTGTTTCTTTTCTGGATTGTCTTCTTCATTCGTTTTACAAATATGTGCTAAGAAGATAGGGCATCCTCTCAGTAGATATTTCTGTACTTTGGTACATGAGATAACACCCGGTCTGGTGTCAGTCCTGTTTGTGTTTCCTTCTCCTCGTAAAATTAAGTCATCTTCTCCCCAAGGTATACGGACTAGGTTTTCATCACACACAATGGTTGCGTGATATTTTGCTAACCAGTGCATACCAATGATAACATCAAAACTACCATGGTTTACTGAGGTTAAATGAATATCGGAGGGATGTTTCAGAAGACTTAAGGTACAACCTCTTAAGATGGTATCAGTTTCGATGACTTTACCATCGGCTAATTCGACTCTGTAACAGTTGTCTAATTTGGTGGGAATGACGTCTAGTAAAATACTAAACTAGGTAGATATAAAACTCCTATCGGCTCCGGTATCAAAAAAATTAGATGCATATCGTTTGTTCAGAAGAAACATATCGGTAACCACATTGGAGTCGGGATTGGTTCTGGCATCTCCTACGACATAAACTCTGGCCGGTGCTCCTCCATCATTCCCGTTCTTGTTTTCTTGCTTTGGGCACTCTGGTTTGATGTGTCCCGGTTACCCTCAACCATAGCAACGAACTTCTCTCCGTCTGATATCATTCCCACCAGTGGGATGGCGGTTTCCTTGCTGTCCATTACCACGGAAGTTCTGACCACTCCCGTTGTTGGGTCTGAAGTTGTTGCTTCTGTCAGCCGAAACAAAGGTATTGCTTAGTCCGGATCTTAGGCAAGATGAGTCACGATAATGATGAAAGTTTCACATGGCACACTTAGGCTTGGTACCTACATATCGAGGTGGCTCTGAGGTAGTAGCACTGTAAACCTAACCTAAGTTTTGCCTCTTGGGTGGCTGAGTCTGATGATGGCTACAGAAGTTTTCATCGACTTTGCTCTTGTTCTCAGTCTGCCTTTCCACATGGTTACGACCTCGTTTGTCCATCAGCTCAGTGGAAAACTCAATGGCACCCTCGACTGTAGTGGGTCGGGATGCGAGCACGCTGTCGTGAATGGATTCCGGAAATCCACTAACATACTTCTCGATCTTATCCTTCACATCAAGAACCATTCCGGTGCACATCAAGATTAGCTCTTGGAATTTTTGATTGTAAGCTGTAATTTCATGGTTCGTGCATTTGAGATTCCACAATTTGATATCTAGCTTCTTTATTTCACCACGAGGATAATACTTCTCGGTTAGCCTTTCCTTCAACACAGTCCAAGTCATCCCGTAGGCATTGTCATGCCCAAGGGTAGCAACCAAAGAATTCCACCATGCGAGAGCACTTTCTAGTAGGGTACACGTGGCAAACTTCACCTTGTTTTCTTCTGTGCAGTCACTAATACGGAATACTGTCTCGGTCCTCTCAAACCATTGCATTGGTTCAACAACCCCTTCTTTGCCCTTAAAGTAAGTGGGCTTACATTTCAAGAAGTCGGGCTACGTACAACCTCTAGAAATCTTGTCGTTCCTCCTTGCATTGGAGTTCTGACTGTCGTCTTGGTTCCTGCTGGGGTGAGCTTCCCTAGCAGCCAAGGCATCAGCTATGTCCTGCCCGATGAGTACCCTGAGTTGGGCTTCCAAGATGGTGGATGTGGCATAACTCCTGAGGGGTTTGATCGCGTGTTTCTTGCATCCATATTTCTATAATATACAAGAGTGAGATTCATTAGTTGATCAATATTGCATTTATATCAGTTACATGAAATGTATATGCATGAAGTTTGTAAAAAATTGGATAACCTGTCAAAAGTTCACAATATAATATAAGCACAAGAGAGTAATAGACTAACATCAGTACAAGTTATTTTTGGCAAACAACAATATCATACAGGTACAACCAATCTACGAAAGGAATACAACATGCCTGTCTGAAATAGTGGTACAAATGTTTTTGGTACAACAAAAGATAACCTACCTACTAAGGTTAGGTACTAAGGGATGGAAATACAACTGAAAGAACAAAAGATACAGTACATCAGTCCTAGATCATGAGAGCTGAGATGCAACCCAATACTTGTCATGATATAGAAGATATCTAATCTGAACATGGCTAGATGAATCACTGGAGAATGTCGGTACAGCTGGGGCTATAGGTGCCTGAGTAGCATCCTACAAAGCACTCTTGGCAGCACGGGTGTCTCTAGTGTGGCGAAGAGCCTCTAGTAGATGCGCCTACCGAGTAGTATCTGCACTCCGAAGGTAGTCAGTCTCTGCAGTAGTCCCCTGATGACAGACCTTTGCCAAGTCAAAGAAGATCTGAAGTGTATCCCCCTGAGTCATGAGGCTGGTGTGTGTGTGATACTGCTGGCCCCGAGGGCGAACAAACAATGCCGGAGATGAGAGTTCTCCTCGAGCAACCACTGCAGGGTGTCCTGGACAGTCGCCCAAGTCCATGTGTAGCGTGCGACTCCGCTGCTACTGCCTAATAGAGAGAGTCTAGTCTCTCTTGGAGTAACGAGCGTCCATAATGGACCGTTCGTAGTAAGGAATGAATAGCAATTGAATCGTGAGCCTTTCTCACAGCTAATGCGGTGATCTGTGCCTGAACAGGGTCGGGTCCTACCCGTCCTACTCCTGATCCCTCTCTTATCTCAAAGGTGGAGACAGGAGTAGAGTCGCACCTCCTATTGCGAGGTGGTAGGGCTTTAGTGGGGTAGCTGTGAAGAGTAGAAAGCGGTGGAAGCGGTGGTAGAACGGGTACAGCCCGATCTCCTTCCCCGGTTGGGGAAGCAGGTGCAACTGGTGGTGTGGATGTGGTAGAATCTGATATAACAATGGCTCCAGTAATCTGGTGATCTCCAGACTTAGTGTCTGATGGTAGTCCGTGGAGTACCGAGGTCGGTGATGTTGTTGTAGCAGCAGTAGTCATGGGAGCGTCAATAGTGGGTACACGTGTCGGTGATGTCATGATAATCTAAAAATAATAGCATTTGAAAGTTGAGTAAGTATTAGCTTACACAATTCAAAAAGTTTTCAAAAATGTATATGTGATGTTGTATATGTCTTTTAACAGCGTAGGTTAAAATTTATGTAGATACTTATGTGATCATATAGCCAAAAGCTATATATCAGTGCACAGTTAGTTCACACAATATGTATGCTCTATATGATGTATGCCTAATCATAAGGGTTCTCCAAAAATCAGTTTTTCTTAAAACCGATTTTTAAATTCAGTTATAGTCCAGTTATAAACTTTTATTATTTTCAAAATTTTAGATTTTGATCTCGTTCTCTATAACTATGCGCTTTGATACCATTTCTGTAACACCCCCACATAGGTCAACTGCAGCGGAATAGTACATGGGGTATTACTTTGGTGGATCGATAGCACACCGTATATAGAGCAATGATAAAACATGTCATTAAAACATATTACATGAATTTAATTGTGTAAATTAAGTAAATAGTCTTGAAATCAACATTTAACATTTTTGAAGTAATATCTCAGCCCAATGGTAAACATGATGCTTCTTATCATGCTGGAAATCCAAGTGCATATGAACCTGCTTATTTTCTTGAGAAAACTTATAAAGTAAAATTTAGGGGTCAACAAGAAGTTGGTGAATTCACATATTTACTTTATAACAAAAGTACTGATATGAAAAACACCACGGAAGCAGTAGAGCTCCAAGCTCAATAATATAGTACTTCCTATTTCCCTGTAATAGAAGCTAGACAAGTGATCAGAGGCCTCTGTGGTTCGTCCCTGAGAAGTACCCCTTTATTCCAGAATGTATATAAGTCTGGTGGCCTTGGCCTAGGCTAGGTGAGAGCTACTCACGCAGACTCGGATTGTTAATCCCCAAATATATTTATTTATAACATTTCGTGCTAAACAATTAACTATTACAGTCCACGGGAATGAGGAAAACAATAGGCTGTAAATAAGTTGTGGACTCGTGAAATGTTTGCAAGTATGTTTTCTTCCCCAGTTATAAAAGATGTAAAAGTATGGGGCCATGAACTCACCTTATTGGTGATGTAGTAGTGATAAAGTCAATGAGTAGACTGACACGGTATGATCACGAAGCAGTGGAATTACCTAGGTAATTTATATGGGTCTCAGTAAATGGACAAATAAAATGCACATATAAATATAGTTGTAGAAAATGCATGATCATAATTTAATAAGTTGTTACTATTTTTAAACGTTAAACTTATAGTAAGTTATCGATATATGTACACTTTTAGCTTATAAAAATGTATTTAACTTGTTTTAACTTTAACAGTATAATTAATTAAATAAATTCTTTTTATTTAATTAAGAGTTGCAAAAATATAATGTTTCATAAAATTCCTTTGAGTTTCAAATGTACAAAATTAGTCCTCTGGTTTACACAAGTTTCATAATAAATCCTTTTAGTTTATTTAATTAAATAATTAAAATAAACTTAAGTTAAATTGCACTGAGGTCCTTGTAAAAAGGGAAGTTTCGAAACAGCCCCTAGGGCTTGCAACACAATCGTTATATGGCAGAAATTACCCCTAGGGTTTCGCTTGTTAAGTTTTATTGCAAAGTTAGTCCTTATCTGTAACATAGTTTCAAAATTGCCCCTAGGGCTTATATATCTTTTGGTAAATGTCATAACAGCCCCTAGGGTTTTAAATATTCGTTTTATTGCAAAGCAAGTCCCTAGGGCTTGCTTTAAGTTTAGTAAATGACACAAATGGTCCTTGGAGTTTCGAAAATCAATAAGGACAACAAGTAAACATATAAGGCTCGTTTTACTTTCATAAAATGGCAATAATAGTCCTTGTGGTTTTATTTAAGTTTTGGATATGATTAAAATACTCTTTAACTTTTGGTAAATTACAAAAACAGTCCCTATACTTTACTAATATCTCGAAAATTAATTGAGTAGTTTTATAGCTTTACAAAAAGGACTCATACTTTCTCATGTTTACACTTTTGGCACCAAAAGTTCATAAATAGTGTTTAAATGACTTAATTGGCTCGTTAATCCCAATAGGGGTTCGGTTTGTTTTTGGGCTTAATGGCCTTATTCTTTGGGCTTATCTAAGTTCATAAAAATTACTAAACATTTAATTAGTCCTAAAATAAGTTAATTAAGCTAATGGGCCTAGTGGGCTTATGTTTTATACGCGTCTTACATATAAGCCGTGAGTCATGGGTTTATGGTGTATTGATTTTTGTGGCTTGTGGCTTATATTTAAAGGCTTATCTATCTAGCTCGTCAAGCTTAGTTCATTAGGTGTTTAGGCAAGCATATGTTTTCTAGTTTTTCTAGGCTCATTCTTAGACTTAAACAAGATTCATTGTGACAATCCGTCAATTTATGGTTGATATTTTATTCTCGATATTTATTTGAAAACATTATTTTAATGTTACAATATGAACTCACTTATTTTTGGAAAGTAATTTGGATTTACGTCTTGAAGTAGCGTCGACTACGTCTAAACTGGAGGATTCTACGTTACGTGCTTACGTTTACATACACCGTCTTTGGTGACAGTCTGACAATTCAGAAAATAAATTTATCCGTGAATATTATTTTGGAGTTTTAAATTTGTGTTGGTTCATAAACTCACAAATTTACGAGAAGAGATTAGGACTTACGATTTTATTTTAACGTCCTCTACGACTAAACCGGAAACCTTAGGATTACGTATTTATGTTTTCAAACTCCGTTTTTGATGAGACAATTTTTATTGGATTCGTTTTGTGACGTTGATTCATAATTTATAAAAACGTTTTTCGTAAAACGACCCGAGGGCACGCAAATCGAGGAAACTAGAATCGAGGATTACCCGTAAATAAATGGGGATGAGACAAGTGGGACACTTGCTCCACCCCCATCAAAACCGGCCAAAAACTCACCAACACACCATTGAGGTGTCAAAATGTTAGCTAAAACTTACACATGTAAGTAAGCTTACAAGGTAAGCTAACCAAACCTCAAAACAACTAGCTCCCAAACCACTCTCCCATTCTCATCCATGCAAACACTCTCATCTCTCTCTCTTGGCTCCCATTTTGGCCGTCCCATATCACTCACCAACATCCCATTTTGATCAAATTCATCCAAAAAATCATGTGTTATTCATACACATGTTGAAGCCCTCTTGAAACCCTATTGATTGGTGGTGCTTATAACATCCAAGGAGAAGTATACATGGTGTCTTGGGGCTGATTTTCCACAAGGAGTTTATGAAGATTGGTGGTCATGAAGATGGTCTTGGTGCATCACAAGTTTCTCCATCAAAATCCATGTTTTGATCACAACCTACATCATCATGGTGGTATAAAGATTGTCCTCCTCATCTTCTTGTTATTTTGATTATGTAAACATGTATTTTATTTCCTATTATATATGTATATGATGATTATATGATGATAAAAATGTTATGTGGGGATTTGGTGTTGATAAACATGATTAAAAAGGTGAAAAACTATAAAGAACAAGGCTAAAATCTTGCTTAAAAGTGATGGCTGTATAAAACAGTAAAGAAACAGGTCATGGACTGATAAAATGATGAAGTAGAATCCATTTACAGTAAGCTATATGTCTTGTACACATGTGAGAGTTGGCCATGCAATGGAATCATTGTAATGAGTGAGATATGATCAAAACAAGTTTAAGGTACAAATCTGAGTTCACTGTTTTGGACGATTTTTAGAAAATACTTAGAAGATGACTCAACAGTAGCTATAAAAGAGTTAAATGTAGAAAATATCATTTGGTTTATGTGATAAAAATTTGAGCTTCTATCTCCATATATAACTCTAGATATGGTAAAAATGGTGAACATGAAGATAAAAATCAGATTTTTGGAATTAATGTTTATTATTATTATATAAGCACCAACATTTTAATGTATAAAATGTAAAATAAAAACCCACTAACTTATAAAACTTATTTATATAAATATATAAAAGGTTAATTAAATGGATAAATTATATAAATGGTGGTGAAATAATATTTATAAGTAATAAAAACTATAAACTTGATTTTTACGACTTTTTCGACTATCGCCGTAAAATTAACGTTTTTCGCCAAATAAAACTTAGACAACCAAACCCGTCTAATGTAAAGTTTATAAAAGTCATATATTGATATATAAGTATCTAATACAAGTAAAAACCGATAAAACCCGAACTATAAGAAATACGGACATTTACGAGCTAATTAAGCATATTGGACTAATAATTGGACTAAATAAGATAAAAACTTGTAAAAAGAACTTATTGGGCTTAACCCATTTGGGCCCAACATGGAAGTATACATACTGATAAAATAATTATAACAAGGATTAAAACAAGCTAAAGAACTTATAATAAGCTTATAGGACTTAAAGCGTGTAAATAAGTAAAACTAGTAAACTAGTATAAAAGTTATCGACATATAACACTAAAATGAGTAAACGAGAATATGTAAACCCACTTGATCATCATATATATATAATCATCATATGTATACATAAATGTTATTTTTAAAGTCATTGGACATGAGTCTAAGACCGAGTATTATTTGTCTAGGTTTCCGTGATTGAAGCACGTACCGTACATCCAAATCGCCGATAATCGCCTTCCCACATCAACGTGAGTTCATAGCCTCGCACTCTTTTAAATGTTTTTATAAATGTTTTATAAACCCGCGAGGAAGATGACATGTTAGTTTTTAAAAAATAGGACACCATTTGTCCCGATTGCTTGTTTATTGATTTGGACCCGAATGATTGAATGACCCGATAAATGATTAAAGGACCCGATAGATGAAAATAAATGGATTATTAAAGTTAGGTTATGTCACTAACAGTCCCATTAGCATGAATTGTGAACTACCGGGATTTGGTAGACGCTTATGCATTTAATAGTACTATTTGGGGACGATCACCCCAGTTCGCGCCTTGACGGTTGATCCCCGTCGTGCCACATTGATTGGTAAGCGAATTTATGTATGAGAAGATTTCCATAGCGTGACCTTTGTGACGACACGCTACTTTAGATGGGCAAAATTGGTATCGGGTTAGCTACCCGTTGTTGGTTTAGTAAGGTAACAATGTCATGCGGCTTATAATAATCCAAAACTAACGAAATACTACTAGACGCTCCGAATTACGATGTATTGCCTGACTAGCAATACAGGGTCATACTATTGATATTATGTTCGTGTTTTGGTTTTTATAACCATATTCATATAACGGTTCTAATTTTCATACAACGTCGTAAGACGTATTGTATGGTATTTTTGCGACATTGGCTCGTATAATGATTTTTAAGGCAAACGCCTATATTATGATTTTGATGAAGATTTGTATAAAATGACTTTGGCTATTTTATGGCCTATTAAAATGATTTGTACAAAATGATTTTCAGTAATAATTTTATACTGATACTATATTGATGGATTTTATTAAACTCTATGAATTCACTCGGCGTTATCGCTGACCTTTTCTTTTAACATGTTTTATCTCAGGTACTTGAAGGTAATTCTCGGGAAGACGACAAGAATTCATGGCCCGCACTTAAACAATATTTTCCATTCAAATTCTTTGTAAAACTTGCATGAAATAATATGACTTGGGACCTATGTAACTTTGATATTTATGAATGGAAATGCTTTATTAATAAACGACGCGATTTTTTATGAGTTGTCTATGATGTGAGTAATGTGCTATCCCGTAACACCAACTAGTCTTCCGCTGTATTGAGTTGTATAAATTTGGGGGTGTTACAGTTTGGTACCAGAGCTCTCGTTATAGAGAACGAAAGATTTTTAAAACCAAAGTTTTTGAATAAAACATTTCAAAATCTTTTAACTAAAAACATTTTTCTAAAAATGTCTAAAAGTCTTTTGACTATAACGGTGCCGAAGAATTCCCGAGTTACCGACAAGGCCAGACTGAGAAGTGTTATTTTAATATATATATATATATATATATATATATAACTTGGATTATATATATATATATATATATATATATATATATATATACATATATATATATATATATATATATATATATATATATATATATATATATATATATATATATATATATATATATATATATATATATATATATATATATATATATATATATATATATATATATATATATATATATATATATATATATATATATATATATATGATGTAATTTTATTACATGATTGTTTGATGATTATTTTGATATTTATACGAGGTATTTATACGACGTCGATTGTCACAAGGAACCCTAAATCCCCTAGTAAATTAATCGAAGCTATTCTCGTAGGAATTCTAGCTATCCTAGATCTAAACCAAGTTGTGGATATTTATGATCCCAACAAATGGTTGATATTCGTAGAAATGTAGATATTAGTTGATTGTGATATTGAATAAGAATTGGCGAGATTAAAACTGATATCGATGTCATGACGATCTTTCCCTATAGAGTGGAGTTTGACAAAACATTACCACCTAGAAAGATGTCATCTGATTCGTTGTCATCCAATTCTTAAATTTGAAATCGAAAGGGTGAATGTTGCACTTGAGGCTGTTATTGGAACCATTACCCAAAAGCCTCATGCCACTAATACCTTTCCGAGAAGTCTAGTTGAATGATCAAGTCATTTCATATTAATGACTCATTTGATAATTGTTGTTGTAAGAGCTAATAGGATTGGAAATTAAGTGTTGATTCATTTTGAGATTGTATCGCCTTTACAAGGCCGAAGAATAAGGTTGTAAGTATTGGAAAATAAGGTAGGATGTCGAATTGAGAATAAAATTAGTTAAAAACTTGAATAAAGTAAAACTTAACCTGTATGGAATATGAGATTGTTAATATAAGTCATTAAGTTCTGTGATTGAATTATAAGGTTTTAATTGATTGTTGATTCGTGTTAAGGGTTGTTCCTAGGCCATTGTCCACTAACGAGGATGCCCAGTGTCCAAGAAATAAATTGAAGAAATCTTCTTCTGAATTGAGACCGATGGATCTTTTGGGACATGTGGAACACCTAATGACTCTTGTAGATTAGTATTCATTGTGGTATCTTTTAAAAATAATCCCTAACTTAACTGAGACAACAGTTGGTAGGATGAGTTCTGAGAATTGTATGACATAGTGACACGTAATGTGTTACGGTACAATTTTGACTTGTTTGTGATTAATGAAAAAGACTACCTTTGATTGCTAAATCCTACATGTATCGATGTTATCTATCTTTTATTGCTTCATCCTAATGTTCGCATTAGTGATGCAACCATTGAACAAGTACTCATCTTGAATTGAGTTACGTTGTGGATTATTCTCTTTGTATTCCTGAGTGCCATCGAAGTCATGAACCTCATGATTATTTGGCTAAACTCATTTCCTGATATATTGTAGTTAAGCTCTTGGTGAACAACCCTTCATCACTCCTTTGCAGATCACACATTGTTTTTATAAAGTTAAAACGGTATCCTTTGAGAAAATTTAATTTTCATCACAATAAGGATTATTCAAAGTAAGATTTATAAGTGATTAATATCAAAATGAAGTTGTTTAAGAGATGCTTTGGAAAACTTAATTGTTTTCATAATAAAGAAAATCTTTGTAAATTTATACTTGATTCTTATTTAAGAATTAAGCATGAAAATGTTTTTATTATAAATATGATGATAAAATTTTGACGAACTGAGTATTGCATCGTTAATCTTGAAATTGTATATAGTTGCGCGCCTACATACAATTTGGAATGGACTATGCAAGGCTGATTAGTAGTCACCATAAAACTGATTAATAAACACTACATTTCCTTTGAAGATTGTGAAAGATTAAAATTTTATGAGATCTGCAAGAAGTGAAAAATAGGGACATAATGATAGAATACATCTACATATGTGCCTGTGCCATCTATTCTTCTGAGTCGAATTTACTCATCTGTGGAAATTGTCTTATTTGACGATTGACAATTCTTTCTTGTCCAATTCTCACGTAGTGAGATTCTTAGGAAAAGTATTTTATTACCGAGTGTTGATACCCGACTGGATGTATTGACGTTCTTATCATTTCTTTTGATTTGATTTCATTTGAATGACCTGGGTAACGATCCGAGGAGCTTTCGAATACTTACTCAAATTATGAAAACATGGGATATATTCATATTCGTTAAATGTTTTCGTCTGTATCTGATTTGAAATTCTCTCGCGTAGATTATGCGTTGAGCTTACTCTTTTTAGTAGTTGTGTCTCCAGATATCCTCGAACTTGTGAAGGATTATGAGTTATTATTAGTCTTTTGAGAAGTTCACATATTATCAACGGCAATGCAACTGGAAAGTTGATAGTGCCCATAGAATGGATTGATTGATTATGACATGAAGACATTGTCTTAATGATGGGAACTCGAGTAGAATTCCCCTAAATGATAAGATGTTGATTATCAAAAGTGATCTAAATAATTCTTGATGGATGACCATATCCTGTATTAAGACTTGAAATATTACCATGAATGGTTATGAACTAGTTATAGATATTATAATCTAGAAGGAACCTAATATGTATTTATTAAAAGATGTTTATCTTATCTGAAACCTTAGGAGGTATTTGTTGGTGGATTACCTAGACTTTCGCCATTAAGGCAAGTTGAAAATAGTATTGATTATATTCCCGGTGTTGCACCTGTGGCATGTGCACTGTACGTCAGCACCATCTAAATTAAAGGAATTACCGTACAACTGAGAGAGTTGTCGGAGAAAGATTTTATTCTACCAAGCCTGTCATCATGAAGAGCTATGGTGTTATTATTCCTTATATTTATAGGTTACTGTGAACCGAGTAAATTGACAATCGAAAACGATATCCATAACTCGAAATGGAAGATTTGTTCGATCATTTACAAGGTTTTAGCGTATGTTTTAAAAATTTGATCCACGACATGGTTATCATCAACTTCGCATCTGCGGAAAAGATTATGTATTCCAATCACTACATCCGGTACTTGTAATGAACATTATGAGTTTCACATGGTGACGTTTGGATGGACTAGTACACATGTAGCATTCATAAATTTGGTGAATCACGTGTGTAGGTTGTAATTTGATAAATTCATGCTCGTGATCATTAACGACTATATGTTTGTTTATAAGAATAAGAATGAGTTAATAATTATTTATAGATTGCCCTGAATTGTCCGAACAATAAAAACCTGTACCTTGAATAATTAACATGTGATTAAAGAATTAATCCTTTACATTATTTAACCGTGTGATTAATGGATAATGGAATATAAATTGACTCTTCAAAAATTAAGAGCCCTTTTAAGACTTTGGATTTTACCAAAAAGAAATGGAAATATGTTTTGACAAATGTTTTAACAAAGGATTTTTAAAGGGATTATTCCCTTATACACAAACCATTTAACTAAACTTCTGTTTAGGGGTAAATGTTTGTGTATACCTTAAGACAACCTAAGAAGGATTGAGGAAACCCATTTAAACCAAAACTTGAAATTTGAAACGACAATTTTTGCTTTTCAACTAAGAAAATTCTGACCAAGGCATAACCAAAGATTTTTCGAACATTTACGAATCCTATTAATTATTTTCGATAAATCAACAAAAATCGTGTTAATTAAATTCAAAATTTATTTTTGAACATTTTATATAATTGGTCGAACTAAGAAATTTAAAATTTTTATGTTTACGTTTCATAAAAATTAAATATTTATTAAATTAACTGTAATAATTATCGACGCTTTAAAATGTCAGATTAAGGAAAACTGATAAAAATGATAGTTGAGACGAAACTAAAACATAGAAGATATGAAGAAAGAATTTTGAATAAATACAGTTGTGATATTTATTTCATCAGGAAGGTGAACGTAATTACTGATGCATAATATCTGAGTGAATTGTGGACATAAAAATTTTATCATCATGAGAAGTGAATATAGATACCAATGCATTATGTAGAAAAGATAAAGAACCAGTTAGGACATGTTCCTTAATAATGAAGGTGCAAAATAAATTGCCGAACGATATAAAAATAAACAATGTATGTAAAAAGGATAATATAGATTATAAAAGAGGTTCGCGGCTAATGTGAACCATTAAAAAAATTGAGAAGCCGATAGCATTAAATGTTTTAAAGGGCCGTTTATGGTTGCCTAAATATGGAAAATTGTGAGATATAGTTATGTTGGAATTTGTAAGTATAAGTATTCTATTTATGTCATTTCTGACTAAAAGTATCTTTGTCTGAAGAAGTTGTACTAATGGAAAATTATGAAGGCATACGTCGCCTCACACATTAGTAAACGTCTAGCTATTGCAAAGGTCATCATCTGAATTTGATTCGATTTGGGTCATCATCGACAGACTGACCAAATCTGCTAATATCATTCTCGTTAATGATAGAATCTTGATGAAGAAATATACTCTTTTATTTAAAGGAGTTATGTAAACATAGTGTGCCTATATCGATCATCTATATATCAAGATCCTCGCTTCGCATCGAATTTCTAGAGATTTGCTCAGAAGTCATTGAGAACGAACCTTGATGAGAGTACTATGTACCACCCCAATCGAAGGGACGAGGTAAAGTAACGATACAAAATACTATAAGCGTTGTTCTATGTTTGAATGATTGACCTTTGGTAATAGACCAAATAATCGTTTTCCTTTGGAGAGATTATCATTGATAATTATCGTACTAGGATCAAGATCGAATCTTGTTAAGATTTAGAAATTAGAGCATCTGTGAGCAGGAGTTGAGATAAAGACACCCGACATACACCCATTGTGAGTTGGACATGTCTTAGGTTTAAGGTTTCCTATGATGGCGAACCTAACCTTACAAAATACCCGACCCGCGAGATCTGAATTGATTGATGAAATTAGGATTTGATTATTGACTGTCGGTAGTGGGCAGGAGGTTATGTGAATATGAAATGTAGATCTTGAAGTGCCAAATGGGTAGCGAAGTTATGCCAAAAATTTTAACCTTGGAAAAAAAATGAATTCATGATCTGACAAATCATGGGATATAAGTCCCCGTTGTATGGGACCATTGAGATGATATAAAAGATTGGTTTTAAAGGCATATAAGCTGGATCTACCCTAGGACTTCAAAGACTGCGTGAATTATGTTTCGTATATCGAACTTGATGGAATATCTATCAAGTGAGAATCTGATTATTCTTAGTAAAGCTTAGATCGGCGAAAAGTTGCATTCATCAGAACCCCGTGAACATCATGGATAGAGAAAGTAAGTCAACATTTAGCCTGATCTTATTCCCGTAGTTATGTTTGATGAAAGTCGCGTATTGTAATGAATTACACTTGTGAGAAAAGACCGAATGTGGAGGAAATACCCACATAGCTTTAACTCTATAAGAAGCGAGTAGTAAGATGATCTTTGACGACAAAGATCCTGTTTAGGGGTAAATGTTGTGACAATCCGTCAATTTATGGTTGATATTTTATTCTCGATATTTATTTGAAAACATTATTTTAATGTTACAATATGAACTCACTTATTTTTGGGAAGTAATTTGGATTTACCTCTTGAAGTAGCGTCGACTACGTCTAAACCGGAGGATTCTACGTTACGTGCTTACGTTTACATACACCGTCTTTGGTGACAGTCTAACAATTCAGAAAATAAATTTATCCGTGAATATTATTTTGGAGTTTTAAATTTGTGTTGGTTCATAAACTCACAAATTTACGAGAAGAGATTAGGACTTACGATTTTATTTTAACGTCCTCTACAACTAAACCGGAAACCTTAGGATTACGTATTTACGTTTTCGAACTCCGTTTTTGATGAGAAAATTTTTATTGGATTCGTTTTGTGACGTTGATTCATAATTTATAAAAACGTTTTTCGTAAAACGACCCGAGGGCACGCAAATCGAGGAAACTAGAATCGAGGATTATCCGTAAATAAATGGGGATGAGACAAGTGGGACACTTGCCCCACCCCCATCAAAACCGGCCAAAAACTCACCAACACACCATTAAGGTGTCAAAATGTTAGCTAAAACTTACACATGTAAGTAAGCTTACAAGGTAAGCTAACCAAACCTCAAAACAACTAGCTCCCAAACCACTCTCCCATTCTCATCCATGCAAACACTCTCATCTCTCTCTTTTGGCTCCCATTTTGGCCGTCCCATATCACTCACCAACATCCCATTTTGATCAAATTCATCCAAGAAATCATGTGTTATTCATACACATGTTGAAGCCCTCTTGAAACCCTATTGATTGGTGGTGCTTATAACATCCAAGGAGAAGTATTCATGGTGTCTTGGGGCTGATTTTCCACAAGGAGTTTATGAAGATTGGTGGTCATGAAGATGGTCTTGGTGCATCACAAGTTTCTCCATCAAAATCCATGTTTTGATCACAACCTACATCATCATGGTGGTATAAAGATTGTCCTCCTCAACTTCTTGTTATTTTGATTATGTAAACATGTATTTTATTTCCTATTGTATATGTATATGATGATTATATGATGATAAAAATGTTATGTGGGGATTTGGTGTTGATAAACATGATTAAAAAGGTGAAAAACTATAAAGAACAAGGCTAAAATCTTGCTTAAAAGTGATGGCTGTATAAAACAGTAAAGAAACAGGTCATGGACTGATAAAATGATGAAGTAGAATCAATTTACAGTAAGCTATATGTCTTGTACACATGTGAGAGTTGGCCATGCAATGGAATCATTGTAATGAGTGAGATATGATCAAAACAAGTTTAAGGTACAAATCTGAGTTCACTGCTTTGGACGATTTTTAGAAAATACTTAGATGATGATTCAACAGTAGCTATGAAAGAGTTAAATGTAGCAAATATCATGTAGTTTATGTGATAAAAATTTGAGCCTCTATCTCCATATAGAACTCTAGATATGGTAAAAATGGTGAACATGAAGATAAAAATCAGATTTTTGGAATTAATGTTTATTATTATTATATAAGCACTCACATTTTAATGTATAAAATGTATAATAAAAACCCAATAACTTATAAAAATTATTTATATAAATATATATAAGGTTAATTAAATGGATAAATTATATAAATGGTGGTGAAATAATATTTATAAGTAATAAAAACTATAAACTTGATTTTTACGACTTTTTCGGCTATCGCCGTAAAATTAACGTTTTTTCGCCAAATAAAACTTAGACAACCAAACCCGTCTAATGTAAAGTTTATAAAAGTCATATACTGATATATAAGTATCTAATACAAGTAAAAACTGATAAAACCCGAACTATAAGAAATACGGACATTTACGAGCTAATTAAGCATATTGGACTAATAATTGGACTAAATAAGATAAAAACTTGTAAAAAGAACTTATTGGGCTTAACCCATTTGGGCCCAACATGGAAAGTATACATACTGATAAAATAATTATAACAAGGATTAAAACAAGCTAAAGAACTTATAATAAGCTTATAGGACTTAAAACGTGTAAATAAGTAAAACTAGTAAACTAGTATAAAAGTTATCGACATATAACACTAAAATGAGTAAACGAGAATATGTAAACCCACTTGATCATCATATATATATAATCATCATATGTATACATAAATGTTATTTTTAAAGTCATTGGACATGAGTCTAAGACCGAGTATTATTTGTCTAGGTTTTCGTGATTGAAGCACGTACCGTACATCCAAATCACCGATAATCGCCTTCCCACATCAACGTGAGTTCATAGCCTCGCACTCTTTTAAATTTTTTTATAAATGTTTTGTAAACCCGCGAGGGAGATGACATGTTAGTTTTTATAAAATAGGACACCATTTGTCCCGATTGCTTGTTTATTGATTTGGACCCGAATGATTGAATGACCCGATTGTATGACCTGATAAATGATTAAAGGACCCGATAGATGAAAACAAATGGATTATTAAAGTTAGGTTATGTCACTAAAAGTCCCATTAGCATGAATTGTGAACTACCGGGATTTGGTAGACGCTTATGCATTTAATAGTACTATTTGGGGACGATCACCCCAGTTCACGCCTTGACGGTTGATCCCCGTCGTGCCACATTGATTGGTAAGCGAATTTATGTATGAGAAGATTTCCATAGCGTGACCTTTGTGACGACACGCTACTTTAGATGGGCAAAATTGGTATCGGGTTAGCTACCCGTTGTTGGTTTAGTAAGGTAACAATGTCATGCGGCTTATAATAATCCAAAACTAACGAAATACTACTAGACGCTCCGAATTACGATGTATTGCCTGACTAGCAATACAGGGTCATACTATTGATATTATGTTCGTGTTTTGGTTTTTATAACCATATTCATATAACGGTTTTTATTTTCATACAACGTCGTAAGACATATTGTATGGTATTTTTGCGACATTGGCTCGTATAATGATTTTTAAGGCAAACGCCTATATTATGATTTTGATGAAGATTTGTATAAAATGACTTTGGCTATTTTATGGCCTATTAAAATGATTTGTACAAAATGATTTTCAGTAATAATTTTATACTGATACTATATTGATGGATTTTATTAAACTCTATGAATTCACTCGGCGTTATCGCTGACCTTTTCTTTTAACATGTTTTATCTCAGGTACTTGAAGGTAATTCTCGGGAAGACGACAAGAATTCATGGCCCGCACTTAAACAATATTTTCCATTCAAATTCTTTGTAAAAATTGCATGAAATAATATGACTTGGGACCTATGTAACTTTGATATTTATGAATGGAAATGCTTTATTAATAAACGACGCGATTTTTTATGCGTTGTTTATGATGTGAGTAATGTTCTATCCCGTAACACCAACTAGTCTTCCGCTGTATTGAGTTGTATAAATTTGGGGGTGTTACATTCATGCTAGTGTTTATAGATCTAAAATTTAGGCATGTTTTCTAAGGAAATAGATTCAAACCGTGGCTTAGATCGACATAGGGTTCGTGTTTAGTAAGTGTTTTTACGTATGCATGCAATTCTTAGTCATGGTTTCCATAGATTCACGAGTATAGGTGTTTATGTCCATATGTTTCATGATGTATAAAAAGAATGATATTAGAAATGAAGGTGGATACACTTACTTGTTAGTCAGGTTGATGACACGTGATGAACACTAGCTAAAAAACTCCTTGAACTATAAAGATCTATGCCTGTGATTTTTCTAACCGTGACATAGGATAGTTTGATTTACCTTGTTAGCCAAGATTCATGTAGTAGTATTGAATGTTAACACTAAATGCTCTTAGAGACCAATATTTGGGGTAGTAAATGAGGAGTGAAAGTGTTTTCGTGTAGGTGATTTGGTTTATCCTAAAATGAGAGAGACAGAATGGAGTGAATGTGCTTGTTTAGGCTTATAATATTGTGAGAGGGTGAAAGTTGTGGTTCGGTTTAGGCCGCGCCAAAGAGAGAGGCAAAATCTAGTTAAGATATCAATGGTACACTTAAGATCCTAGGTTAGATTTATGGTACAAATCCTTAATTGATCAAACAAGGTACACTTGCCCTTTGGTCTTGTCTTAGCCGTCGCATAGCAAGGTCAAGGGGACATGAGATGTCCAAAATAGTGTTGGTTTTAATGATCTATTGTTGTACAAGTGTAAGTAGATGTTAAGTGTAGTGTTCATAAGTTCGTATAGAGTTTAAGTGTAATATATAAGGTATTCGGCTAGGACTTGGTGTTTAGGATGGTTTAGTGTTTGACTTTGGTGATTTGGTAGAGTTACTAATAGTCTAGGTAAAATAATGTGGGTGTAGGTTCGAATCTAAGGTGAAATGGTTAAGTTTTAAGGTTTTTAGTGAAAGTATAAGTAGTAAATATAAAATGTATAATTTAGTAAAACATAATATGAGACACTTAATAAAATGTAGTACTATTTAGTAGGTGTAAAGTTAAAATGTGAGATGTTGGCTTACATTGACTCATAGAGTCATTTAAAGAGTATAGAAAATATATAAACATATATTTTTTGTAGTAATTGTAAGTACTTGGTAAACGTCATTAACTGTGATAATGGTTTTAGATTTTTACAAACCTAAAATGATGTATGCATATGCTCATGCTTTCCAGGTGACTTAATAGTCGTCAAAGTAATCAACTATATGGTTGTATGCTCATAAAAATGTAGTAATACTAAATGTTCCTGTGATCCCATGATTTAATAATCCCAATCATGATATAAGTCAAAAGTTATGTTGGCCTTGTGGTTGATACTCATAGTCATGTTAAAATGTTCAAAGTTCTGGTGATCAAAATGAATGCTCATGTATAATGCATATGCAAGTATAAAGTTTTCATGCAAAGGTGGTAATATATAAAATAACCCATGAGAGGACGTGTACATTGATGTCATTACAAAACATGGAAACCAAAGGTTTTACAAAAATGACCATGGCATTTACTGTATATTCATTTAGGGTGCGTTTGGTGCTGATGGGTATGTGAAATAGTAAATTGTTTGGTTGTTCCAGTTTAGATTCACGCATTGCTATGATCCCTAAAATTCAGGCTGACTCGTGGGTTTTTAGGCATTGCTATACCACGCACTATAGATGACTTTTAGTTTCCTTCTAATATTTTACTCATAAAATAATATATTTTAACTAAATTAAAATATAAAAAATATATATATTTAAAATAATAATTAATTTTCTCTTTTCTCATTTGCTATCAAACATCACCCAATTCTAAACCCCTAACAGTATAAACACACACCCAAAGTAAAACCCGACTTTAAATCAAATAGACCCTTAGTTTAATCGGTCACACACTAGTGGCTAGCTGAAACTATTACAAAATAGGTTAGGTTTGGTTGATCATATTGATAGATAATGGGTGGTTTGATCAGGTTGTGTGAAGACTTTACTCGTAGCCTTATAGATTAGGGTTATTGGTAGGGATAAGACGAATCTTGACATAGTGCTTGTATATCAGCTCTTAGTCTGTTATATTTCTATTATTTTTTCTTTAAATTTATGTGTATGCCTATTTGAATTTATTGTCCTATTATTTGTGATGATTAAGCAAGGAAGAAAGAAAGAAAATAGATGAAGTAGATTAATTCTAGAGAGAGAAAGTAGTGTGAGAAAGTAGAGAGAAGTGTGTGAAACAATGGGAAGATTAGATTAAGCGAAAATGAATCAACCAACACCCTTCCTAACATGCTAGGAAGGGTATTTATAGCCTTTGCCTACATGTGGCATAATGGGCTATATGATTATGGGCCGGGCTTTCCTTTTGGGCTTTGGTTACTTATGAATGAACCTTAGCTTAAAGTTAAGCCCGTAATACATGACTAACCTACTACCTATTACAAAGTTCTAATATACGATACATAATAAACATATGACCGAGCATTCTTGTTTGACTCAATATTTTGAGGCTAACAATCTCCCCCAATGAGAGGTCATTACCTTTTATGAGAGGTCATTACCCTTTGTCATTTGGAGATTTGTAGAGATTACTAATCTCGCCATAAATGAGTCTTAAACGTGTAATGGTAGTCATTTTCCTTCATGCTGTGATCTTTGAGCCTTTGTCGTTGTCTTTCGACTTTGTCTTTTGATCTTGAGGTCTTCAAATCATCCTTAATTTGTCTTTGCCATCTTGTGATCTTGTGTCTTCATCCACATGCTCACACTATTAATTGTTGAATATGTATCTTTTACTTTGCTCAGTACACCGTGACGCCACCTTCTCGAGACAAAACATAGACACGGACTGAATGGCTTTGACATTCGTCCTAAATCGTTAGTGTTTTACCTTCGGTCGGTGAAGACCTTTATACGATATTAAATATCGTACCTGTTGTTAGGTAGATTCAATTAAGAATCTCCTTGACAGGGTTTCGCGGCTATACTAGCCGTTCTCTTTACTCGACCGTCTCAAAGCAAGACTGCGAACATAAAGAGTGAATCAATTGGATAAATATCCGCTTGATTAAAGTCGTCAATTCAAATTCCTGGAACAAGTGTGATTCATAAAGAATCTTACCATTGTTGCTTTCCAGTTGACACACGCTTGATTCATAAGAATCTTACAAGTCACCTACCGTAGCGCTGTTTGAGGTTGACGCTAGAAGGATTTCCATTCGTCACTGTGAATATTAATGAATATCACTCTGAATGTTCTGGCAAGACCATAAAGGTATTGCGTAGAAACCTAAAACGAGTTTGAATCAATTCAGAATCAAACCACTTTTGCTTTTCAGTTTACATGTGTTCAGTTCATAAAGAATCTTACACATGACCTACCGCAGTGTTGTTTGATGTTAACACTGGAAGGATTTCCACTCATCATTGTGAAAACTAAGTAGTATCACTCTGAGTGTTCTAGAAATATCGCAAGGATATAGCGTAGGACTCTCTTGTTCGTCATCCGTGTGTCCTAACGAGATTTAATTGATCTCTGGGCTCTAGACTCGATTTGTGCACTTTTAGTGGTCGGAGGCTAGAGCAGATGCCACCTATTCATTATCAACTATCTCGGAGTGAGAAAGTCAATAGAAGTCATGTTGATCTCCGTGACAATAAAACAAACTTCTTTTGAGAGAAGCCTGAGTAGCTAGGGAGGGGTTGTGCTTTACATCACTGGGTCCATGATGAGTTGTCTTCATGATGTGTTAACCCGGTTTCTGCCTAAGTTGTATGGAGGGCTTCTTTGTTTACACCCTTTATCCTTAAATTTCTTTTTATTCTTCAACCCCTTCAATGCTTACCAAGACATCATTACTAGCACCTTGTTGTGATTGTTGCAGTGCTAACATCAATACTAAGTCGGCATTTGAAATTCTAAGATTTTACTAGTTGAAAAGTTCGTTTCTCGGTATCTTCTCGAATTGATTTCTGGTTAAATGTGTGATTCAGTCGTTTTTGGTAAAAAAAATATTTTATGTTGTTGTAAAATAAATTGCAAAACGTTAAAGTAAATGACGATAATTTAAAAATAAAACTTAATTAAAAGATAATTGTGCGATAATAAAAATAAAAATGTAAACTTGAAATTTAAAATAGAGAAAAACGATTAAAATAACACTAAAGTAAAATGGCGGAAAAATAAGCTTAATATTAAAACAAAATAAAACAAACCCGTCGGAATACACTTGATCGGAATCCAATCAGAATCCGATCGGAATGTACCCCTATCGGAAAGTAATCGGAATAAGCTAAAAACAAGATTCATCGGAATAACAACAAACTCACTATCGAAATAATTGTCGGAATTCAAATCGGAATACATGAAACAACCCCAATCGGAATATTGAAAATAACACCCCAGATCGGAATGTTTATATACCCTCAATCGGAATGGGAAAGAATCTCCTAGATCGGAATGTTTGGCAAGGTGCCCAATCGGAATGTCAACAAAAAGGGAGGCAGATCGGAATGTCAAACAATCTCCTCAATCGGAATACTAAAACCCTATTCCGATTAGGTGATCGGAATAGGGAGGTGCAAATCGGAAAGCTGAAAACCCTAATCCGATCTAGGTGATCGGAATACAGAGGGTAGTAATCGGAATGTTGTGATCGGAAAAGGTTTTAAACGTTTTCCGATTTCCTATTGATTCGAAACTAAGCAAGCTATAAGCTATTAGGAATAAGCTCAAACTAAGACTTGATCGAATCTATAATGACAAGGACTAAATAAGCATAAATAACAACTTTTCCAACTTAAAATGAGCAAACTTTTAAATCAAACCATAAAAAAATGAAACTTTTTAAGAAAACTTTTAAAAAGTAAATAAGCTAAACACAAATTAAGCCAATAAGCATGTCAAGCTCAAAGCTTAATCCATATAAAAACTCATGGATGAATAAAAAGATGAACTTTTTAAGCACGAAAACATCAAGATCAACACGGATCAAATATATTTCGCACCAAAAGTAAACTAAAATCAAGAAAGGAAGATGAGAGATTAAACAAGAAAAGTAAAGATTCAAGAACAATAATAGAAAACTTACTTGGAAATTAAAAGGAATTAAAAGGTGCGATACAAGGAAAATTAAAGTGCAAGAAATTAAATTGTGCAAAGTATGAAAATGGTGGAAGAGGTGGGTTGCCAATCCACCCAACAACTATGAAATGGAGACTATCTAATCTATTTATAGGGAGATTAGGGAGGAGCTTAGGAAGCTTCCTCCCTCTTTCCTCTTTTCCTTAATTGCACACTTAAGTCCTTTTCTTCTTAATCTTTTGTTAATCTTGGACTTAATGACTTTGTCTCGGGATTTCTTTGAACTCGTCTCGACATTTCTTCATAAATAAGACTTGAGTTCTTCGGCTTTTAGTAAACTTCCGTCTTTTGACTTTTTCCTCGATAAATCTTCAGAATTGGTTTTGGACTTCCGTTCTTTTTGCACTCTTGACTTCTTGACTTCGTCTTTCGTCTTTTTCTTCGATAAAAGCCCGTGAAATTCCGTGTTTTCTCCACTTTTCACCTTTTCGTCCTAAATCACAACAAAAACACAAACTACGCATAATTCTGACATAAATGACATAAAATACACGTTTTGGCTCGGTTATTATTGTAATTAAGTGGTAAAAAGGATTGGTGTTTTCACACCTATCAAATCCCCTACACTTGACCATTGCAATGTCCTCATGCAATGCATTAGTTACAAAGCATGTTTACATTTTTCATCAAAATCAATGCACCTTGGCCTTTATTAAAGAGATAGAAAACTATAAACATTCAAAGTAAAGAAATCAAAAACATACCTTGGGTTTTGTAAATGTCATGAATGATCATCATCCTCAAGTTTTCACTTTCCCCAAACCAAGCTTAAAAACGAGATCATTGTTATTATAAGTTAGCAAACTAACACGAACTCATGTGGGCCAATTATTCACTTAGACTCCCTTATTCCTAGGTGTATCTCTTATATTTTATTATTGTCTTGAATGATCACGAGGATGCATTATTGACTTATTTCGATAGTTTATTAGGCCGAAAATAAAGTGAACGATTTAATCAATAGTTAGATAAAGGAAAAAATCTTTTAAAACTGCTTCTCGGGACCTCATAAAGTTCATATCTTGGCATAACTCGCTTCGTGATTTGAGACCTTTCTCGGATCGATATTTGGCAGCGACTTCATACTTCAAATCTTGAGAGACGTTCATGAAATAATGGTCTTCTCTTCATATAGGAATTTCTTCACTTGAAGTTTTGAGAGATTCTTCATACTTGGACCACGACTTCTTCATTTTTCTCCAATCTTTATTTCGGACTTTGATATACAACAATCCGCCTCCTTTTTGGACTTGGATTTATTTATCCGCATACCTTGTTATGGACTTTTTGGATAGACTTCTCCATGACTTTTGGGGAGTTTTTGCTTTTCGTCGTGTGTCTCGATCCTTCATATTTGATTTTCGATAAATGATTCTTCACATCACTTTTGGATCTTTAGCAACAAAATGTAGCCCTCATGCCTTGTTAGGGCCTTTTCGGACTCGCCAATCTTCGCATCCCGCTTCAATAAGTTATGCCTTGGCTATGAACTCTAATTAATACCGAGCAACTTTTAAACGATCTTGGGCTAGAAGCTAAGTAACTTTTCAAATCGTACAACCTTATTTATTGCAGATAAATTTATTAACAAGCGATGGGAGAATAGGCTTATAATTAACTCACATAAATTCACGAAAGAATACCAAACTTCTAATTGACTCTATCATCTCGCGTTCTCCATAGTTTAAAATCTCAAGGAATGATATTCGTGGATGCTTAGCCTATTAAATCAAAGTTTTGGGTTTTCAAATCGCCTATAGGATCTTGCAAATTCTTAGACTTTTTCAAGTTTAGAAATCGCATTTTAAAGTTCCCTTGATAAACGACTCTCTAGGATCAATTATAGGAACTTGCGAAAAGTTCTTGTTCTTAACCCGTTAGAGTTAAGACTTTCGCGTTTTATAGCTCCCTATATAAAAGCCTAGCAAGACTTGACTTAAACACGTTAAGGATACTAGCTAGAGTAACTTAGATAAGTAAACTCGGGTTGAGTCAAAAGATTCACAACGTTTGAAAATTAAAACCACTTTATTAAAAATTTATTCTGAAAAGGAAAGAAAATAACTATACAAAGAGAAAAACTAATGGGCCAAAATAGATCAAAAATTTTGAAAAATGTCGAAAAATTGATTTTCCGGTTAAAATGAGGACAAATACAAGGAAAAGACCACTTAACTTCTATAGAAGTCCCCCTTACACTTAATATAAACATTGTCCTCAATGTTTAAGCATGTGGGAGTAAACTCCCCTACACTTAGGACATTGTGCACGTTGTTTAAATCTCGCTAAGGAAGAGACAACTAAAGAGATTCCTATTTTAATATTGGAAAATATAAAATAGTGAATCGAAAAGAGTTTAGGATAGAACCGGGAAGAAGGGAACACGGAATCACGGTTCATCAAAAGTCATCAAGAGTGTGTATTTGAAGCTCTAATCCCTGCACATGATAAGAAAGAAAGCAAGAAACACCACGGGGCTCCCCTACACTTATGATAAAGATAGATAGATAATTGGGTTTCCTCCCAAAAAGCGCTTGTTTATATTAACCGAGTCACGAGCCTGACTCGTCCCCGAATTAAATAGTCCATGCGGAAGCCTCGAATGTAATACCGGGATCAAAGACCTTGTACTCATTCCCGGTTGACATCAAAAAAGGAGAGGCGGGGGGATAAGTCTTGTATGGGAGAAAAGTCCTTTCAACATACGTAAAGCATGTGAAATCAAGATCCACGGGAGGTGGGGTGGGTAAAGTAAGCACATTGTCATCCCCCAAAGACAATGGAGACTGAGCATTCGGCAAAGCCGTAATGTTATCAATGATAATAAAATCAATGTCACCTCCCAGGTCAAAGCACTCATCCTCCGTAATAGTGGCTAAAGGGGAGGATGAAAGGTGCTCGGGAGGGGGACTTGGTTCAATACCTTCCTGAAGCAAATGATCAAGAATAATATCCCCCTCCATGTCATCGTCATCAATACCTGGAGGTATGGAGTGAATGTCGATTTCTTCCAGCAATGGGTCATTATCTTCAACGGGAGGAATAGATGGAGGCAAAGACTCGGAGAGAGGAGGAGAAGTCAACTCTTCGATTTGAGCAATAAGAAGGTGCACTTTCCATAATCTAGCGCGAAGAAGCACGTCTTCCACCTTATCCACAAGATCAAGTTCATCGGTGAACTTCTCGTAAGCCGGAGAGAATAAATCGTCATTGCCCGCATCTCCCGGTGGAGATTGAGAAATTTCAAAAGTGAAATTCTCATAGCAGAGAGAAGAATCGTCATCACTAGGATCGACCTCTTCCGTAAGAGCAACGTCGTCCTGAGGCTCCATAGCAGGTAAGTCACAAACCTCATCATCCAATAATTTGTCGAGACCAACATCACAAAGCTCATTCAACGAATCTAGATCCTTAGACGCAGTAGGAACATCGAGAGTAGGAGCAGCAACTTCAGAAGATTGGTTGAAAGTGTAGACATCATCGTCGTCGTCATCATCATAATAGATGGGACGAGTCCAGTTAGGAGTGACGTAGTCGGCTAACTCTTCTTTGATAACCTCCAAATCTTTAAGAAGCTCATGCAACAACTTTTGTTGTTCATCTCCCCGAGTATGTTCAATTTCACCAATTCTATCCCACGTTGTAATTAAACATTTTGGTGTAGAAAAGAAGGGAAAACGACTAAATTGGCTCAAAAAGGTGTCGGTGGTTTTCAAGGTTTCGTCCACATCAAGCAAAGGTTGCTTTTCCGGATGCAAGTCAGCTCGGAGTTGAGCTATACTTTCTAGAATGCCATTCAAAGTAGTGAGTTGTTGATCAAGACTAATTTGCTGAGAGGATTGATGATTGAGGGTGTGATGTAGGGGCTCAAAGTTATAGACATTAGGATGATAGCACGGAAATTTCTCAAAGACTTGAGACGGATAACAAAAAGAAGCATCGTGAGGGCCCCCACAAATATAGCACTATGGGTATGGAGAAAAACTGGGTGCTTCTTGTGGATAGCTATTACCATTGTCATAATTGTAACCCGGTTCTTGCTCGTGACCATACGGGTATTGAACCGGGCACGAAACATGCCAATGATAATCGCTTCCACAATAGATGCACGGGGGAACAGGAGGTGGATTCAAAAAGGACGAATTAGTCGAGTTGCACAAAGGACAAAATCCGAATTGTGTGTTGTCGATATCGTTTCCACACCGCTCACATGTACACCATCGACAAGAGTCGTTCCCGTATAATCGTCTCCCACACCCGACGCAATGGATATAAGAATCCATAAAGAAAAATAGATAAGCAAGAAGAATATTTTTGTTGCAAAACTTTGAAAAAGAAATGCTTTTTATGATTTTTCAAATGTTTTTGGATTTTTGAAAATTTTTGGACACGAAAAATAACGTTCACGAGTGAACGGATCCCAAAAGCCAACGCATCTCTCACAAAAAACCGTTAATCCTCACGAAAAGAGCCGACAGCGGCACCATTTGAAATTCTAAGATTTTACTAGTTGAAAAGTTCGTTTCTCGGTATCTTCTCGAATTAATTTCTGGTTAAATGTGTGACTCAGTCGTTTTTGGTAAAAACAATATTTTATGTTGTTGTAAAATAAATTGCAAAACGTTAAAGTAAATGACGATAATTTAAAAATAAAACTTAATTAAAAGATAATTGTGCGATAATAAAAATAAAAATGTAAACTTGAAATTTAAAATAGAGAAAAACGATTAAAATAACACTAAAGTAAAATGGCGGAAAAATAAGCTTAATATTAAAACAAAACAAAACAAACCCGTCGGAATACACTTGATCGGAATCTAATCGGAATCCGATCGGAATGTACCCCTATCGGAAAGTAATCGGAATAAGCTAAAAACAAGACTCATCGGAATAACAACAAACTCACCATCGGAATAATTGTCGGAATTCAAATCGGAATACATGAAACAACCCCAATCGGAATATTGAAAATAACACCCCAGATCGGAATGTTTATATACCCTCAATCGGAATGGCAAAGAATCTCCTAGATCGGAATGTTTGGCAAGGTGCCCAATCGGAATGTCAACAAAAAGGGAGGCAGATCGAAATGTCAAACAATCTCCTCAATCGGAATATTAAAACCCTATTCCGATTAGGTGATCGGAATAGGGAGGTGCAAATCGGAAAGCTGAAAACCCTAATCCGATCTAGGTGATCGGAATACAGAGGGTAGTAATCGGAATGTTGTGATCGGAAAAGGTTTTAAACGTTTTCCGATTTCCTATTGATTCGAAACTAAGCAAGCTATAAGCTATTAGGAATAAGCTCAAACTAAGACTTGATCGAATCTATAATGACAAGGACTAAATAAGCACAAATAACAACTTTTCCAACTTAAAATGAGCAAACTTTTAAATCAAACCATAAAAAAATGAAACTTTTTAAGAAAACTTTTAAAAAGTAAATAATCTAAACACAAATTAAGCCAATAAGCATGTCAAGCTAAAAGCTTAATCCATATAAAAACTCATGGATGAATAAAAAGATGAACTTTTTAAGCACGAAAACATCAAGATCAACACGGGTCAAATATATTTCGCACCAAAACTAAACTAAAATCAAGAAAGGAAGATGAGAGATTAAACAAGAAAAGTAAAGATTCAAGAACAATAATAGAAAACTTACTTGGAAATTAAAAGGAATTAAAAGGTGCGATACAAGGAAAATTAAAGTGCAAGAAATTAAATTGTGCAAAGTATGAAAATGGTGGAAGAGGTGGGTTGCCAATCCACCCAACAACTATGAAATGGAGACTATCTAATCTATTTATAGGGAGATTAGGGAGGAGCTTAGGAAGCTTCCTCCCTCTTTCCTCTTTTCCTTAATTGCACACTTAAGTCCTTTTCTTCTTAATCTTTTGTTAATCTTGGACTTAATGACTTTGTCTCGGGATTTCTTTGAACTCGTCTCGACATTTCTTCATAAATAAGACTTGAGTTCTTCGACTTTTAGTAAACTTCCGTCTTTTGACTTTTTCCTCGATAAATCTTCAGAATTGGTCTTGGACTTCCATTCTTTTTGCACTCTTGACTTCTTGACTTCGTCTTTCGTCTTTTTCTTCGATAAAAGCCCGTGAAATTCCGTGTTTTCTCCACTTTTCACCTTTTCGTCCTAAATCACAACAAAAACACAAACCACGCATAATTCCGACATAAAATACACGTTTTGGCTCGGTTATTATTGTAATTAAGTGGTAAAAAGGATGGGTGTTTTCACACCTATCAGCATTCTGCTACGTTCACATTATACTCCATCTTTCCTAAGGAATTCTAATAGTCTATTGGATTGTCCCAGGGAAGATCCCTTCGGTTCTGGTTGGATCATAGGACTTAAACCTAACCACCCTTTTGACACCAATAACGTCGTGGATTAAAGATGTTATGGGTATTTGATCGTAACCATAAAACCACTTTTAAAAATTCTATCAAAGTGTTTGAAAAACTTTTAATACCTT
Organism: Glebionis coronaria; assembly: GCA_025667525.1. Taxonomy (NCBI): domain Eukaryota; kingdom Viridiplantae; phylum Streptophyta; class Magnoliopsida; order Asterales; family Asteraceae; genus Glebionis; species Glebionis coronaria. The sequence goes on from CM046875.1 coordinate 46,458,302, forward strand.
GATAGTTTTGTCGTTTCAGAAATGCTCCCCCTTTACATGTGCATCGATAATCGAAAGTGTTTCGCACATGTAGGTAAGAGATAAAGTGCTTGAGTCTTATAAAAGATCACATTTTAATCACATTTTCTCCCCTGTCTCTAATATATAAAATATTTTGATATTAGAGATACCAAATTTGATTAAAATATATTTTGGAAAATAGTCTTGAAAATCTTCGGGAGAAAGATGTGTCAATCTTTGTATGAAGTTGAAATGCTCCCCCTCAAAAATTGATCCAATTGAATTGTCATTGTGAGGATATGATCCACATTTCACTTTTTGAGGATGGGAGTTGTTGAACAAACAATTTTCGAAAGGTTTTGAATAATTATTGAGAAATTCTTGAAAAAATTATGTTCAACGCTTTTTGAAAAATCCTATTTCTTTTTGGCAAAGAGGTTTTTCTAAAGCATAAACTTGAGTTCATAGACTTTGAATGTCTTGACGAATCTACTCTAGTGTAAGAAGATTTCTCTTCTTTTGCTGAGGGTAAGAGCACGAAATCGTACACTCCCCCGTGAATATAGATCTGGGTTGCAATCTGATAGTGATTACAAGCCATTGTGTTGAGCTCAAAACGTGGAATGTTTTGTGACAAGCTCAACCCAAGATAGATTGCTCTACCCGTTGTTGGAAAAATTGTCCAAAATAGACATTTTCCTTTATTAAAAGTAGAAATGACATGTTTTGAAAAATATTTAAAACTTTCATTCGAGCTTTATGTACACACCCGTGTCGTTATTTAGCAACATTTCTAGGCGCGTCCATATTATCGATACTGAAAGACATGTCGAGAAGAATATTTTTGGATTTTGAAAGATTTTTCATTTTGTGTTTTGTTTTTATATGTTCTATATTTTTGTATTTTTCTTTTCAATGATATTTACAAGATGTTTGATAGATAAATCAAGCAGGCACCTTTTCCAGAATCTCTAGGTCTGCTGGAGTCAAACATCTCATAACAATTTGCCTAACGAGATACTCAAACCTATCTTTCGACAGAGCTTTCGTAAACAAGTCGGCTAATTGGTAATCCGTTCCAACAAAGTATAGTTCAACGATACCTCTTTCAACTTGTTCCTTTATGAAGTGATATCGGACATCAATGTGCTTCGTGCAGGAATGTTGTACCGGATTGCAGGAGATGGCTATGGCCGACTTTGAGTCACAGTACATAAGGACTTTATCAAAGTGAAGGCCATAATCCGTGAGTTGTGTTCTCATCCATAGAACTTGAGCACAACACGCAGATAGAGACACATACTCCGCTTCGGCTGATGAAAGTGACGTGCAATCCTGCTTCTTGGAAGACCATCCCACAAGCTTATCTTGACCTAGAAATTGTGCACCACCAGAAGTACTTTTTTGTGTATCAAGACACCCTGCATGATCAGAATCTGAATAGGCCGTTAGAAAGAAATTAGTTTCCCTCGGATACCAGAGTCCTAAATGAATGGTATTCTTGAGGTACTGAAAGATCTGTTTAACCTCCTTGAGGTGCTTTTCAGTGGGTCGTGCTTGATATCGTGCACAATAACAAATAGCATGTGATATATCTAGTCGGCTTGCTGTTAAGTACATGAGGTAGCCGATCATAGAACGATATTTCGTTTGATCTATGGTATCTCCATCCAAATCAACATCAAGGGATGTGGTTGATAATGGTGTCCCAACGGGGTCACATGAATTCATACAATGCTTTCTTATTATCTCTTGACAATACTTAGCTTGGTTAATAAAGATACGACTTGGGGATTGGTGAATTTGAATTCCCAGAAAGAATTTTAGTTCGCCCATCATTGACATTTCAAATTTGTTGTGCATTACTTTTTCAAACCATTTTGAAAGTTTTGGGTTTGTAGACACGAAAATAATGTCATCAACATAAATCTGCACAAGCAAAATGTCATCCCCATATTTATAAGTGAACAAAGTTAGATCAATAGAACCTTTTGAGAAACCTTTGGATACCAGAAATTTCGAGAGCTCGTCGTACCACGCCCTTGGAGCTTTCTTGAGTCCATAAAGTGCTTTGTGGAGACGATACACCGTGTCAGGATAATGAGGATTGAAGAATCCATCCGGATGTGTGACATAGACTTCTTCCTTCAAAGGACCGTTAAGAAACGCCGTCTTTACGTCCATTTGACAAATGATAAATCCCTTATGTGCAGCATAAGTAAGGAAAATCCTGACCGCTTCCATACGAGCTACTGGTGCAAATGATTCTTCAAAATCAATACCCTCTTTCTGTCCATACCCTTTAGCCACTAGCCTAGATTTATTCTTGATGATGGTATTCTCTTCATCCATCTTGTTTTTCCAGATCCATCAAAGATTTAATGGTATTACATCGTATGGTCTGTCAAATTGTTGAAGTTCATCCGTCATCGATTCAATCCAAGCATGATCAACCATGGCTTCTTAGATATTTATTGGTTCAGCTGTACTCACGGCGAGTGCCAACATACAAACATCGCCATCAGTTTCAAGCTGTCATCTTGTACGAAGGGGCTGTGAAGCGTTTCCAATTACTTGAACCAAAGGATGATCTCTAGTACAATGGCGTGTTGAAGGATGTCGTTGGTAGAACGTATGCATATTTAACGGATCAACATGGCGAGTAGAAGACTCTCCAGTTTCGTGTAAAGGTGTACCGAATGGGTTGATAAAGTCGTCTTCATCATTTAATGCATAGTCTGCTTGATTTGTGTTCTCTGGAGCAATGACAGTAGTTGTGGATGTTGTAGGAGCGGTTGTTGATGTGATATTCTGAGGAGGTAAATCTGCAGCAACCCGTGTTGAAGTAGATGGAGTTGTATCCTTTTGTTGACGATGATCGGTATCAGCATTCTTATCATGAGTGACAACGGAAGACTTCGATAAAACATGTTTCTCCCCCGTGAAATATTCATCATACATTGGTCCATATAACATTCCTAACTCTTCAGTTGTCGTGTTGACTGTCATATCTGCTCTAGGAACATTTCCTTGAACCAGCTTTGAACTTGACGGTTCATTGCTGTGGTCTTGAGTTCCGAGTTCCGTGCGGTTGTGAATGGAAGTCATTTGTCGTTGTGGATCTGGACATAAAGTGTTTTGTTCAAGTGCCATTTCTTGCAATTCATCGAATCTGATATGAATAGTTTCTACTATCAATTTTGTTCTCTTGTTGTGCACTCTGTATCCCTTTGACTGAGTTGCATATCCCACTAGAATGCATGCATCACCTTTCTCTTTCATCTTGTCCAGATTTTCACCATCTCGAATAATGTAACACGTACATCCAAAAACATGAAGGTGTTTGAGTGATGGTTTTCGATCATGAATTATGTGATATGGTATCTTTTCGTGTCTAGGGATACTTAAGGATCGGGTTTGTGTGTAGCAAGCGGTTGACACGGCTTCGGCCCAAAAGTATAATGGTAGTTTTGAAGCGGATAATAGTGTTCGAGCAGCCTCAACTAAAGTACGGTTTCGTCTTTCAACAACAGCGTTTTGTTCGGGTATTCGAGCAATAGATGTTTCATGTTCAATCCCTTCGGCTTCAAAATAATTCTTCAGAGTTGAATTCAAGAATTTTGTGCCTCTGTCAGTACGTACCGCTTTTACTTGAGCTTGAAGACCACGTTGTATCAACTTAAGGAAGTTAATGAGAACCTCAGGTGTTTCATCCTTGGACCTCAAGAAGTGAGTCCATGTGTACGTTGAGTAGTCATCGACAATCACCATAACGTATTTCTTCCCATTGATGCTTTGAACACGCATGGGTCCACACAAATCGATATGAAGAAGATCTAACCGTCCTTTTGAGCTTGGTGTAGTCTTTGTCTTGAAACTACTCTGTTTAGCTTTGCAAAGCTCATAAGAAGAACAAAGATGATCCTTGATGAATTTCAAGCTTGGAAGGCCTCTCACAATATATTTCTTGGAAAGCAAGTTGATGGTATCAAAATTGAGATGAGATAAATGTTGATGCCATAACCATGCCTGAGTCGTTGAAGCTTTAGCCATGAAGCAAATTGGAGTTGAGGAAGTTGTGTCTTGAAGTGAAATTGTGTAAAGATCAGTACCCCGTGAACCGGTAAGTAAGTCATTCCCATTATAATCACGAACAAAACATGTCTTCTTTCTGAAGGCAACCTCCAAATCTGCATCACATAATTGACCAACCGAGAAAAGATTGTGATTGGGCCCTTCAACGTAGTATACCATTCTTATCGTGATATTCCCCTGAACCAAATCTTCATATCCCAGGATCGGTGCAAATTAATCATTTCCGAATCGGACCGACCCAGGAACTTCTCCACGAAGTTAATTAGAAGCTTGAGATTCTCCGTCATGTGCTTCGTGCATCCAGAGTCCAGTATGAAGAGAATTATTTGTATCACCTGTAGAAGAATTAGAGCACGATGGAGCATTTGCTAAATTACATACCACGTTAGTTGTGATTTCAGAATCATTAGTGTCCTTAGCAATATTTAAAGGCATACTAACACTCGTTGTCACATTTTCTGTCCTAACTTTAGGCATCCATTTATATCCTGGAGGACATTGATTAGCAAACCACCATTTCCAAGATTTGCTCACAGACTCATATAATTCCCTAATTCTGCTTCTAGGGTTCTTAGTGGTGGAGTCTGATGCATTACTTTTCTTAGTGGGGGTTGCACCAGAGTGATTCACTTTGCATTTGGGTTTACTAGCACTAATAGGCATCACAACTTTTTTCTTAGTTCTAGTATCTACGTCTTTGACATTATTCATAGCACACATATAATGCTTAGCATTAGCACATTTTCCACATCTGACACAAACAAACTTAACATTTAAAGCATTCAAAGCAGTTGAATCATTCAAATCGTCATTACATGCGATTATAGACTTTTTATTCTTAAAAACATTCAAATTCCTAGGGTGTTCTTCTACTTGCTTCATCTTACCTTGACTCTTTTGTTTCCAAAACTTATCATTCACTTGATTGCGCTTAAGCTGAGGTCAGCTAACACTAGCAGTGGAGACTACTCCTGTAGTAGAAGACACACGAGTATTAGTGTTTCTAGAAGTCTGAGGCAATGGACTAACTATGTTTGTGGGTTTAGTCGTCATTCTATACATCCATGGTTTAATCACGTTATTGTGCTTAACGCTTGGTGCTTTAGTATTCCTTATGGGTTGATTCTGTGGTAACCTTTCCTTTCCATCCATCTTGGGGGCAAACACAGGTTTTGCAAACGAGGAATTTGAGAAGGCAGATGGTTTTCCCAAGCTAGAGGATCTATTCACTTTATAGGCATTGGGTTGCCTAACAACAAATTTCTTAACACTAGGATCCACAACTTTCCCACCCATCTTAGCAACGAGTTTCTTCAACTCTGCAATCGCTATTTCCCTGTCTTGTAACTGAGCTTTCAACTCTCTCATTTCCAAAATTTTTTCATTCATTTCTCAGCACATTTGGGAAATTTTTTCTTGCAATTTATTGTCATTCGGACCTTTTCTGATGTCTTTTTGCAAAGCAAGTTCAAGAGAATGCCAATGTTTTTTTAAGGAAATCAGTTTTGTGTTGAAGTAACTCAAAAGCCTTTTTATCAACATTTTCTTTACGATTCGAAAGCTCAATTTCAAGACGCTCATACTCTTTGATCTTATCAAGATATTTGCATGCAACATCAGAATATTCATCGATATCAGCACAAGATTGAAGAGTAACACACAAAATATCTTTGGAGAGACATTCTTCTAAGAGTAAATCATATTCATATGAAAAAACGGACTTGTCCATTTGAAGATCGTCAATTTCTTTCTCAATAGACTCAACATATTTTAAATCATCAAACATTTCAGACCGAATAAATCTTTCAAATTCAAGAATATTTTCTTTTAATGTAGTCGTGTTCAGTATTAAGATTTGTTTGATAAGCACAGTTATATTTTGAGGAATTGGTTTTTTCCACTCGTCATTTTCTCGTTGTTTCCATTCATTGTCAACAATGGATTCAATATTATCAATGTAATGTTGTAGAAACCCGAATGTCTGCCTACTCTTGCTTTTAGAAGCATCAAGAGGCAAGTAGTTGATGAACTTAGAAACGTTTATTTTCTTAGTGGCAAAAGATTTCTTCCATTGAATTCTTCTTTGTTTGCATTCTAAAAATAATTCCTCACGAGACTTCTGTTTTTGTGTAGTGAAAAGACCATATAGACTATTCTCATAAGCATAATTATATGGTTTCACAAACTCTTTGTTGACCGGTGATCTACTCTCCTCTTCCCAAAGGGATGTCTCATCATTACCAAGAGGATATTCAGGATCGGTCCATTCGGACTCATCCATATAAAGGCGCGGGTTCGTAGCTTGAGCTTGGGCAAGGTACTCAGGACTTGCAAAGATAGCTTGACCCTTAAACGTAGACAAAGTTACTATCATTCTATCGGTTTGAATAGAGTCATGCGTTTTACAAACAACTTTCTTCAAAAATTCGATTTGTGCCTCTAGTTCCGTTACTTTTTCAGTATCTTCTTCATGTCGACTTTTGAAATCTTGTTTTAACGTTTCAACCTCTTGTTACTTAACCTCAATAACTTTAGCAAACTCGGTGTTATCCATCGAAATCCGTTGTTCAAGTTCGTTAACTTCGGTGGTAGCAAGGTACGTTTTTTGACGTTCATCCATTAATAAAACATTAAATTGACGTTTCTCTTTGGTTAATAACTCAAGAGTTTCGTTGTATTTCTTTTCAAGATCGTCCTTTTGACTTTTTAACGCACTACCCTTGTAACTATTTAGCTCTTTAGTCTTTTAAAGAAGCTCAGCTCTATAACTTTCAAGGGTCTCATTAGATTTAATTAGAGCGACTTTGCATTCTTCATAGTTTTGAGTGAGCGCTGCGTTTACCTTCTTTAATTTCTTTTGACTCTATCTAGTTTCATTGACATCTTTTTTCAGACTATCAATTAAATTAGCAAGCACGACACGCTCCTTATCATCATACTCATTTGCATGTTGATCATCCTCAAACTCATTATTGCACATGTCTGATGAATCAGGTGTGGTATTACTATCAACCGTTTCCATCATACATGGGTAGCTCACTATGCTCATGAATATCACCAAACACATTATATTCGTCAGTGGTGTGTACCTTATCGAGTGGCTCAGTGTCAAAGATAGGGACATTGTCATCTTCAACTACTTTGAGAACTTCTTGAACCTTTTCCATGTACGAGTAATGTGATTCTAATTCTTGGTCGGAGGCTTCATCATCAGTGTCATCAAGCATTGCTCCTTCCCCAGCCGACAATTTGACCCCTGCTTCCATCTTCTTGCATAACAACATCTTCTCTTTATGATAACTAGAGTCCCTAACTCGTTTCGGCTTTCTACATTCCTTTGACATATGCCCATAACCTTGGCAGTTATAACACTGAATCCCACTTTGTTAAACCACTTGCGTTCCAACAGATTCCCTATTCCCAGTAGCCGCGACAATCCTCTGAGTATCATACTTGGCAGTTTGTCGATCATACCTTGCAGAACCCTCAACATGTGTTGGATTACGTCGATCATACCTAGAAGGACTTTCACCACGTCGACGTGTGTCATACCTTGGAGGACTCTCAACATATTGGTTCTTTGTGTTAGATGATGTTCGAAGATTGTTGTTGGTGGGTTTGAAGATTTTCTGGTAGGTCTTCATAATGAAAGCAATTTGTTGTTTCATCTCCTGATTCTTCTAAGCTTGATCTTCATCACTATCCTCTTCAGATGATGACTCGGATGGTGGTGTTGGTGCTCTTGGTTCTTTGTCGCGTGATCTTGTGGATGATGAAGACATGGATGATGTGGAATATCGTGGTGAGGATGATTGAATGGAGTATGACTTTGGAGTACGAGATCGATGATCTTGAGTGGTAGACACTAGAGCAAGTGGATTAGCTGTCTTTGTAACTCGTTCAACTCGAATTTCATTTGCCTCATGCTGAAATTGTTTCAATATATCAAAGAGAGCGTGATAGTTTACCTTGTCTAACTGCTTTTGTTGTTTCACCAAGGTAACAAAACGTGTCCACTCTGGTTGAAGTTGCTAAAGAAATTACACATTGACTTGCATGGTGGAGACCTCCAAGTTGTTTCTTGTCATATCGTTCATCATCTTGTAGAATTGTGAATAATAAGACTCAATTAATTCTCCATCCAATGCATTAAACTTACCAAAATTCCAAAACAAGTTTGTTTTAACATCTTACTTGTTGAGTGATTCTCCTTGTTGCAAGCGTTCAATAGCCATACACATTTCTTGTGCCGTAGGACATACCTCAACCGTGGAATAAATATCATCTCCAATTCCACTTAGAATCATATAGATCGCTTCTTTTTCTGCATCATACCAAGCACGCTTCTCTGGTGTAAGATTAGATAAAGTTTCTTTTCTTGTGGTTGCGGGTACTTCTGGAGTAGTGTCTGTGGCTGGTGTATGAGGAACAGCGATATCGGAGAAAACATATGGTCACATTGTTAATACATTGCCTCAATGCATCACCATTAGGCCTTTTATCAAGATAGCGAAGAAAACGTGATTGCCATTGTGCATATCGACCGGTCACAAGCATTGGTGGTCTCTCTTTATTTCCCGCCACCATGATGTTGTTGTTCGTCACACGATACTCTGTAGTAGAATCCATCTTTAAAATGTTGAAGTTAAAAAGGATCTTATGTGTTGTGATTGTTGTTGTGGTTGAAATTCCGAATTCAATTTTTCTTCAGTCCGACAATAAATTCCCCTGTCCGATAAAACGGTAAACCAAAAAATTTTGTATCGCCAAAATTTTAATTGAGCTAGAAATTTTCTAAAACTAGTATGGAAAAAATTTGAATTTACTTGACGGGACTAGTCTAGATGGTGGCTAAGTCTAAAAAATACTCGAACAAATTTAGCTAATCATAACATCAGAATGTCCATCGGAATGTCCTTCGGAATACTCTGTCGGAATGTCTGTCAGAATTTCTGTCGGAATGTAGTATCGGAATGCTGTCGGAATGTAAAACTGTCGGAATATGAGCTATCAGAATCACTATCGGAATCACTGTCGAAATAAAGCTGTCGGAATCACTATCGGAATAAGAGACCCTTTTCCGATTGAATTCCGTCAGAATATAAAACCCTTTTTCGATGAAATTCCGTCGGAATAATTGTGCAGTTCCGAAACTTTAGGTAAAAAAATGATATTTTTGACAAGAAATCCATGATTTTAACCAACCGAAAACAACCAAATCCCTACCACAACTATGTAGAAGATTTATATCAATATTTAGAGCATGGAAAACACAAAAATTCTTGAATTCGAGAGATAAATAAGGATCAATTCAAACGAATCAAATGAAAAACACAACAACCAATCACAAAACTACCCCATGGCGATTGATACCAATTGTTGTCCCATTATTTGTGACGATTAAGCAAGGAAGAAAAAAAAATAGATGAAGTAGATAAATTCTAGAGAGAGAAAGTAGTGTGAGAAAGTAGAGAGAAGTGTATGAAATAATGGGAAGGTTAGATTAAGAGAAAATAAATCAACCAACACCCTTCCTAACATGCTAAGAAGGGTATTTATAGCCTTTGCCTACATGTGGCATAATGGGCTATATGATTATGGGCCGGGATTTCCTTTGGGGCTTTGGTTACTTATGAATGAACCTTAGCTTAAAGTTAAGCCTGTAACACACGACTAACCTACTACCTATTACAACGTTCTAATATACGATACATAATATACATATGACCGAGCATTCTTGTTTGACTCAATATTTTGAGGTTAACAGAATTGCTTCAAGACCATTGTGAAATGTCACATATATGTGAATCAATCATGATGCGGTTATCCCACTCCATCGTCCCACAGATATAGGACGAGTTCACAAATGACCTAACTAACTAGTATCATACACGAGTATAACGATTATTATGATGTCATAAAAGTTTCAATCTTTTTATTACTATTCATTCCTAAAGCTTGAAAAACCTACCCACACGCTCGTTTGTCATTATTAGATAGATCTATTTTAGTTGTGTTTCGTTGTCTAAGTCTCTGAAATCTTCTGGTTATTCGTCAAGTTGTGTGAACAACTAGGAAACCAAATAATTTTTACTTAATTTGGTTGCAGGTCTTCTTGATCCTTCTGCTCTACGTGATCACTCCGAGGTATTAATAAATTATTATTTCTTTGGCTCAAGACTTGTTACTGGTATTCGTATGCTTGTTACTGCTTTTTTTAGGATGAACTTGATCTTGGATATATGAGTGAGAAAAGTCCTTTCAGTTACATGGTATTCATAAGCTATTATTTATTTGGTTCAATACTTGGATTGGTTATATGTAAGCTTGGATATACTCCATAACATATCTTTTTAATGTTTTTTTTCAGAAAGAATTTCTCGCAAGTATGAGTTAGGTATTCATATTTAATTACTGTATTTTTTGGCTCAAGACTTGGATTGGTTTTGAGTTTGCTTAGATCTACTCCATAAAATATGTTGGTAATTTTTTTCCAGGATGATCTTAATCGAACATATATGAGTGAGGGAAGTCCTAAAATTCACTAGGAGGTATTGAGAAACTATTATTTCTTTAGCTCAAGACTTGGTTTGGTTTAGTGTAAGTTTAGAAATACTCTATAATATGTCTTGTTTCTGTTTTTCTTCTCAGGATAAACTTGATCATGCATGTGTGAGGGAAATTTTAAAGATTTTTGATCATCTTTGTTTACTTTCAATATGTGATCATGATCTTTGTTTGGATGGTATTTTAGGTGAAGTGATCATAATCCACAAATTTGTTTTTTTTATGGTTGCAACTTATTGATATGAAGGTGATATAAATATTCTAAAATATATGCTAAGTTTAGTTGGTGTTTTTTATGGTTGCAACTTATTGATGTGCATTGAAGCTCTTTTGCTTGTTGATATTTTGTAGATTATATGGGTTGGTGAGTTTGTTGTAATAAGAAAATACTAATGGGTCCGAATAAGTGAATAAGAGATGTCTACAAATTAGCATGTAAGTAGTGAATGTGGTTGGATGGCTCTCGTTGATAATTTGACTTGTAGCCTATTGTGGCATACTTGGAGATACTTTAGCATTGTTGTTTTACAGTATTTTCAGCGACATGGTGGTTCTTACCAATGTTTTCTTGCATGCATGTTAAGCCCCGTGAGGTATTGATCTATGGTTAACATGTTTGCATGTGCTAATTTGCAAGACATGGCAGCATCAAGTCTCTTAACTAGCAGACCAAAAACAAAGGAAATTATGCTTTTGACAATTATAAAGATAGTTGATTGAATACTTACCCCATATTTGCATATACAACTACCGATATTTTCAGAACAACCATCAATGTTACAAAAAATGGCATTCTACACTTTTCAAGTTATCATATATGTGTTATGCTGATAGACGTTACATTATTGTAGGATGGTCGTTAATATTAATTTTTGTATCATTGTTATATGTGCTCGAAAAACACATAATTCCTATTGCAAGAAGTATTCATTATACATAGTGATCAAACAAGTCAAATTCGAGTGAGCCAATAACATTATAGAGATCTATGACAATGATGTTTCAAAAACTACTTTGAAAAGATAAAGAATTACAAGCTTGGCCAAGTTTCATTAGCACATTTCGTTATATATGTCTCATAGTGAGCTTTTATTTGAATATAAACGCGGTGTATAAGTGTCTAACTCGATCTGAGCAATTCGAAAAGGCGGTAAAATTTAAGGCTTCGGTTATATCTTACGATTTATAAAAGGATTATACTGACCTTAAATAGGTTTACAACAAAGATTATTTCTTGGGTAACAAGTTTTCATTTTCCTTGCAAGGGGACAACCGTTTGTTCCTGCAGCCTTATATTTTTTAGCTACATATTTTTTGCATAGCGCGTCCAAAAACATAGAGTCGGTCGGCTCCTCCCGGAAAACCACTAAGTTAACTAAAATCACATTCCTATAATTTTCAAGTTTTCACATATGCACTATTATTAGAATCAGATACATAGATGGCTTGAAGCAAATGATATGTGTGTGGAACAAATTATATACAAAAAACATTGATAATGTACACCATCCTATGTTGCACTGAAACACCCCTCGGGTGCCGTGCCCGTTCCGGAAATGTTTCGGAAACGGGAAACGGCAGGAAACGCCCGGAAACGTGGCGGAAACGTTTCCCCAAAAAGGGAAACGTTTCATGAAGATATGAAACGTCGAGGCTCTGCAGAAACGCGAAGGGAAACATTTCTGGGATTTTTACACGTTTTTGGGCTAGTTTTTGGGCCATAAACATTTTTTTCTCCATTTATATGGTATATACATATGGTAGGTCGTCATATCTTCTAACAAACCTTTAAAAATTAACTACCAGTATTTGTTTAATGTTAAGTATATGTTATGTCTCACTATCAGTATTTATTTTTTCTTGCATTATCATTTAAAAGTACATGTTTATTTAATTTATCAATAAATATATATGAAATACAAAAACGTTTGCAGCCGTACCCGTTTCATGGTTTTTGGAACATTGGCGTTTCTAAGTACCCGTACCCGTCTCCGTCCCCGTTTCCGTATCCGTCTCCGTGCAACATAGACACCATCTAATGTCCAATGATATTACTGTAATATGTTTTATGTGCTACTATTCGTCGGTTGCTTCACATTGTTTGATCATAAGAATTTGACATCTCCTTCCTGTCGAATTTGTTGTCGATACAGTATCTTCGACACGAGTCTATGCCCTGCATTCTTTTAAGGTTTTTTAGCACCAAAAGGTCTTCATAAACTCGCAACACTAAATACTTGTAACCCCAAACACAAACCAATGTTTCACATGCCTCGAGCAAAATACTCTTATAAGTGTCAAATACCTTTTCTCATTAACTTTCGACCTTTTTTTACTCAATGATACATACAAAAGGTTCTATAAAGTTATAACACTCTATAAAAAAGGTCTATTTTGTATTATTTTTTTATCATTTCTCAATTGACAAAAGTATTTGGACTTTTTATACTTTTGCACGATTCGGCCCAAGGTCCAGTTTTTGTTGGTGTTGCTGTTATTATTTATGTTTGTCAAAAATACGTTGTTTGTGCACCCAGACAAATCCTCATCTATTAAAGAGACAAGTAAACCCTAAAAGTAATTGTGATTTTATATGTTTGTGATAGTGAAACCGAATTCAATTAAATTGAATAGCAGGAAACCCTAGAAAATGCAGAAGGAATACACGAAGCTGTTGGAAGAATCGGTTGAGTTTTTGAAGAGAAGAATCTCAGTCGCAGACAACGAAGGCGACCGCGACATCCTGAGCGTGGCCTGCGAGAAAGTGAAGGGGGTTCATCGTGACTTGCCTGATAAAATCTCATCAAGTTGTAAATTTATTTATTATGACATCCGAGACTCCAAATCCGCAGTTATAAAGGAGCTAAGCGATGTTTGCGATAATTTATCTGATCTTACAATTAAGGCTGCTATTCAGGACCATCTTGCTTCTTTTCGGGTATTTATTTTCATCATTTTTCACATATCCATGGTTCAAATCATATGCTTATGTTTGCCTGCAAATTTGTATTCATATACCAAAATTCTATGTATACTTGTTTTGCTTTATTTTTAAAAAATAACAACCAAACCCATCTCAGCTGTATTGTATTCGCATTTGCAGGATGATGACGACGACATCATCTATGATGCTGATGCTGATTCTGATTCTGATGTCGATGATGTCGTTCTCGATTATGGGGACATTCGTGTCTACTTACAAAAAAAATGCTTCCTTACCCAAGAGATCAAACTCTACGATCAAACACGTGACTTCTTATATGAACTTGGGACACATACTGATAAGGATGATGACCCTGATCAATCGTCATTCTTACACGCTCACTACCTGATCAGCATTGTTTCTATTGATCTGTCTCGCTCAAGAGATGCTGACATGGCTTCTCTTGTCGGGAACCAAGACTTGCCTTTGATGATCAGTAAATCCAGATCACAGGTTGAAAGCCATCTTAATTTCCTCAGGGATAAGATCTCTAATCCCACTTACAAGGGAGATGTGTCTAATCACCTGGCTGCTTTTAAAAAAGCATGCCTTGTGCTCCCAGAGCTTCCTTCTCAGGTTAACTTCCTTACTTCCACTTGTATTATTATTCATTTTGGTTTTCTATCCGTATAGCTAGGTGAAATTTATATGCTGATTTTCACTTCCAAATTCTATCATTCTAATAAGCAGCTGTTAGCCGCTACAAGTTAATTAACCGACCTTGTTGAATGCACGCCCGAGTTTTGATGTTTCAAAACCTCGAAAGTCATACTTATGTTATATATCTTCCAGCTCTTCTATTTGATAGTGCTTCAATTCTCACGCGCATGTACAAATTGTTTATATATCTCACAAGACCTTTATGCTGCAGATTCTTGACTCATCTTTGGACTATACTGAATGGAAAAGGATGTCAAGCCGATCAGGTAATTCAGGGGACGAGTCAGGTTCTGGAATCTGCAAATCACTGATCGACATACCAGAGGATCATGAAGCGGATGATAATCCTTATAGTGATTATTACTACCGTTACCGCAAGTGTTGCGCCATGGAAGAATATGACGAAGATTGGGACCCTGAATACGAGCGACTTGGAATAGGTAATATTCATTTTCCCCCTTCCTTCAGTTAATCATCCTTGTATCTAATGTTTGAAATATGCACATCTGATTTTGCAGCTAATTGATTCATAAGATGTCATAAAAGTTACATTTTTTTTAGTACCGTTAATTCCTAAAGCTTGAAAAACCTACCCGCACACTCGTTTGTCATTATTAGATAGATCTATTTAGTTGTGTTTCGTTGTCTAGGTCTCTGAAATCTTCTGATTATTAGTCAAGGTGTGTGAACAACTAGGACATCAAATAATTCTTACTTAATTTGGTTGCAGGTCTCATTGATCCTTCTGCTGTGCGTGATCACTTCAAGGTATTCATAAATTCTTATTTCTTTGGCTCAAGACTTGTTACTGGTATTCGTATGCTTAGATATACTCCATGATATGTCTTGTTACTGCTTTTTTTTCAGGATGAACTTGATCTTATGAGTGAGGAAAGTTCTTTCAGTTACATGGTAGTTATAAATTAATATATATTTGGTTCAGCACTTGGATTGGTTGTTTGGATATATTCCATAATATATCTTTTTACTGGTTTTTAATTTTTTTTTCCAGGATGAACTTGATCAAACAGATATGAGTAAGGGAAGTCCTTAAGTTCACCCGGAGGTATTATTATTTCTTTAGCTCAAGAGTTAGGTTTGGTTTTGTGTAAGTTTAGAAATACTCTAACGTGCCGTTTGATATTGGAGGATATTGGGAATATTTAAGACATTTACATTTTAATTTCCGTCAGATATTGTGTTTGGTATGACAAAGGAATTTCCCGAATTGCCAAAATGAAGGATATTAGAATTATTCCAAAAAGTGAGGAATTTTAATTTACTTGAAATTTATTTTTTATAAACTTTTTTTTAGTAATTTTTATTTGGTTTTTTATGTTTATAAAAAAATTTATATAAAAGTTATTTTTTTTGTTTTTTACTGTTTTAAATAGCAAAAATAAAATTTATATAAACAAAAATTAAAAGGTGAAAATTTTGATTTTTAATCGTTTAGAAAGAAAATAAATTTATATAAAAATAGTTATTGCGTTTTACTTGTTTAAGTAGAGAAAATAAAATTTATATATAAATTTTATAAATTCTATATAAAATTTTTTTAACATTTTTATAAAAATAAAAAATTCGAATTTTTGTATAGAAATTTTAATAAATTTAAGAGAATTTTCTATTTAAAAAATTTATTCGGTTTTTACTCGTATAAACAAGAAAAATAAATTTTAATAATTTTTTTATGTTTTTTATTATAATATATATAGCAAAAGTGAAAATCGATTTTTACTTGTTTAAATGTAAAATTTATATAATATTTATTCATGTTAAACGGGTCAACCCAATATAAAGATTTTAAAATATTATGAATTTATGCCAACCAAAAATGCGTATGCATTTTGGAAACCGCAATTGTTAATTCTCAAGAATTTAAATTTACTAGAATTTAGAATTCCGGAATTTCAAAATCTTAGAACTAAATATACTCTTGTTTCTGTTTTTTTTTTCTCAGGAAGAAGTTATCTTGCATGTCTGAGGAAAATTTGAAAGATTTTTGATCATCTTTGTTTTCTTTGGGTATGTTACCATAGATCTTTCTTTGGATGGTGTTTTGAATATTTGTTTTGATGGTTGCAACATACTGATATGATGGTGTTGTAACAATATTTTAAAATATATGGCAAGTTAAGTTGGTGTTTTTGATGGGTTGCATCTTATTTGATACGGTGGAGCTTAAAATAAATGTCTTTTGCTTAGTTCAATTGTTAGTGCATTGAAGCTCTTTACTTATTGATATTTTGTACATTATAAGGTTCGGTGAGTTTGTAGAATTAAGCTCATATTAAAAGGTCCGAGTAAGTGAATAAGATATATGTACAAAGTGACATATAGGTAGTAAATATAGGTTGCATGAATGGCCTTGATAATCTGACTTGGCCTATTGTGGCACTTGGAGATACTTTAGCATTGTTGTTTTGCGGTTGTTTTAGCGACATGGTAATTCTTGCCAAATCCTTCTAGTATGCATGTTAAGCCTCGTGAGATATTGATCGATTTATCTTTAACATGTTTGCACGTGCTAATTTGCAAAACATGGCAACATCCGCTCTCTTAACTAGGGCTGAGCATCGGGCTTGGACCGGACCGAGGAAGGAAATGGTCTAAAACCTCTGACCAAAATGGTCCGAACCGACATGGTCCGGTGCGGTCCTGGTCCGGTCATCTGTCCGGTTCGGTAGACAAATGACCAAATATGTTCCTGTCCATGATTCTCCATTTCTCATTCATAAGTTAACCCAAATCCTCTAGATAACATATAACCTTGATCAAATCTGTCTTCTCAATTGTCTCTTTTTTACATCAACTTTTTGTAATTCGAGTAGACAAATGACCAAATATTTATTATAAATTAAAAATTCATTAATTATAATAAATATTATAAGGGCTGAAAATTATCTAAAAGGAGGATATTAAATATATACTTAACTATTTTGGGAAAAATGACCTTGGTATTTACTGTATAATTCATTTAGGGTGTGTTTGGTGCTGATGGGTAAGTGAAATAAATTGTTTGGTTGTTCTAGTTTAGACTCCTATGATCCCTAAAATGCAGGTTTTTACTCTTCTTGTCATAAGAGTATATTTCGTACATGAAAAAAATTCTAGACCATATACTATAGATGACTTTTTGTTTACTTCTAATATTTTACTCAAAAATAATATATTTTAACTAAATTAAAATATAAAAAATATATATATATTTAAAATTATAATTAATTTTCTCATTTCTCATTTATTATTAAGCCTTACCCTATTTTAAACTCCTAACTCTATAAACACACACCCAAAGTAAAACCTGACTTTAAACAAAACAAAACCTTAGTTTAATCGGTCACACACTAGTGACTAACCCAAACTATTACAATATAGGTTAGGTTTGGTTGATCATATTGATAGATCATGGGTGGTTTGATCAGGTTGTGTGAAGACTGACCAAATAGTTAGGTCAGATTACTCATAGCATTATAGACTATGGTTATTGGTCGTGATGAGAGCAATCTTGACATAGTGCTTGTATATCATCTCTTAGTTTGTTATATATCTATTATTTTTCTTTAAATTTATGCATATGTTTATTTGAATAGCTTTCAAGACCATTTTTATTGTTTTATTATAATATTTATAGCAAAAGTAAAAATCGAATTTTACTCGTTCAAATGTAAAATTTATAAAAATATATATAATATTTATTCGTGTTAACTGGGTCGACCCAAAACAAAGATTTCAATATATTATGAATTTCTGCCAACCAAACATGCGTAGGTATTTTAAAATCCGAAATTTTTAATTCTCAAGAATTTAAATTTACTTGAATTTGGAATTCCGGAATTTCAAAATCTTGAATTAAATTGTAAAACCCGTATTTAAGATACAAGAACCTTGAACATGCACAGTATCAGTTTTATTAAAAATCGTGAAGTAATTTAATTATTCAGAAAATAATTAACACTTGTATACAAGTAATAATAGTATTAAGTATTACGTAGGTACTTGGTTCAGAAAATTAAGACTACGTTTAGAAAATTAAAACACGAGAAATATAAATACATTTCAGAACGAGATTTCAAGTGCGAGTTTTGCGTATATAATTAAACACAAAGTAAGAACAGAAAATGGGTTACTAGTATTTTTTGCCAGATTCTATTGAAAAAAAAGGAACTGGGCCTTGAGCCCAGTATATATTTTAACACAAAAAAACGACCGGGGTCTCCCTTTCTCTCTTCCAGCTAGCAAAAAAACAGAAATATTAAGAAAACCCTAGCTGGGTCATAGCAGCCGCCGTTTTTCCGGCAACTAACTCCAGCCGCCGCCACCCAACACATCACCACAACGACACCACCTCCATGACCACCATCTCCCCAACCACGAAGCACCATAAGATTCATCACCATTTACAGCCGTCACACGTCACCATCATATTCCCATCAATCAACCTCCTCGACCTCGCAACGTATTGGTCGTCAATACACTAGCAGGTGTGATGGTTTTCCCAACAGCAGGGTGCGTTTGGTTCAACAGCACCAACAGCAGGTGCGTTTGGTTATCAGAATACCATCGGAGGGAGGGGTGTTCGTGTGTTGTTATCGTCAGAAACCACCACAACCGTGGTGGATTTAATTGCAGCAGCCGTCGGGTTTTGTCGCAGCAGCCGAATAGAGGGTGTTTGGATCTGCTGATAATGTCTAACAGGGGCGTTCGGGACTGCAGTATGCTGATAAGGCTGCGTTTGGGTCTGCAGTAGCAGTCAGGGGTGTTTGGGACTGTCAGGGGTGTTTGGGTATACTAGCAGTGGGAATTTTATACAAACAATGGAAATTTTATACAAACAATGGGAACTTTATACAAATAGTGGGAACTTGATACTAGCAGTGGGAATAACGTGAGAACGGTAGCCACTAACGACCACGATGTGGGCCGTTGTGTTTAACTCGAGACACGAGCGTCTCGGGCGAAGGATTTTAGCAAGGGTTTCGGGGTCTCGCGTGTAATTATGAAATACGAGGTTTATCTTAATATTTTATTTCATCATCTTATAAAATTAGTTTTATAAATAAATAAATCAAGTAGTTTTGTTTTATTAATTTAATTAGTAAAATTTAATTGATATTGGTTTTATCCTTTAAATTATTTAATACGCGTGATTTAATTCATGATTATTTTTAAAAAAACGAATTCAGAAACCTATCTAATTTTAGGAAAAGTTTCTATTTTCAGCATGTTACTATTGATAGTAATATCGTAAATATTAGAATACATGTCATACAGTAATCAGAATTACAGGAATACACTTATCAGTAATAAAATAGAACATTCAGATTTTTCCAGATTATACAGTATAGTAATACAAGAACATTTTGAATTAAACTAAGAATGGTTAAAATCAGTAATAATAAATGAATATCAGTCAACTTATTTTCGCGTCCATTATTTATGTAGTATACGTGAAGTCGGAGTAGATCTTTCAGCTTTCGTTCTTGTTTCATTACTGGACACGAGGTACCGATTTCCCGTCCTTCAGTATGGAATTTCTTTTATGCATGATTAGGATTCCCCGTCTACAGCCAAATGTTTTCCCCAGTATATGTTATAAATTATCAGAAATTATTTTAATAAGTAAGATATTGCCTGAGCCTTATATACAAGCATGACCAGTTATTTGTTCTAGTTACAGAGGTACCGTAACCATGACACTTGAGGCACCTGTGTCACGACTCACCTGTAGGAGAGTGATATCCTGTAGCGTCCCATTCAGCTCAGCTTGGCCATTTTATCAGTATTATTAGTGGGGCGTATGGATGCATCCTAGGCTAACAATTTACAATTATCAGGTGAATGTGGTATGTGCTCTACATCCTTCATATTGGAGCTGATCCCTCCACCCAGCATATTATTTAGAGGTCACCCCTCTACAGCATGATGAGGTCACCCCTCCAATTATTCATGCAGCATTTGCTACAGCACATGACCTATATAAGCTCTTGGCAATTAAAATACAGTAAATGCATGTTTTTAGATTTAACAGATAACAGTTCAGCTTTATTATTTATAAATCAGACTTTTCAGATTATACACAGATTTCCTCTACAACTTTACTTATCAGTCTTACAGCTTTAGTATTTCATCATTTGCTTCATTTCAGTATTTCTTATCATGCTTTGTATCCGTTTACTGAGCGTTATGCTCAGCCGTAGTTCTTTTCATGTTCTAACGACAGGTACACCAGGACGCTCTTTGGATTTTAAGAGCATGTGCATTTGGAAAGAAGCTATCCTGACTTCTTACTTTATGCACTTGTTACATTATTCTGCTTATTTGGACATTGTTTAGTCCTTTCCTTCAGTATTTACTTTCCATGTTTTGAGTTTATGTTTGGATTACCGATGTTTGATTCCGGTATTTCCTTTATGGCCAGTTAATGTTTTTAGGACATTTATCTTATGCTTGATGACACGTCATAAATACACGTAATGGTCCACTTATCCATGTTGGATGTTAAATATACTCTTGTTTATGTTTCTTTTTTCTCAGGATGAAGTTATTTTGCATTTGTGAGGAAAATTTGAAAGATTTTCGATCATCTTTGTTTTCTTTCGGTATGTGATCATGGATCTTTGTTTGGATGGTGTTTTGGATATTTGTTTTGATGGTTGCAACTTATTGATATGATGGTGCTGTAACAATATTTTAAAATATATGCTAAGTTAAGTTGGTGTTTTTGATGGGTTGCATCTTATTGGATACGGTGGTGTTTAAAATAAATGTCTTTTGGTTAGTTCAGTTGTTGGTGCATTGAAGCTCTTTACTTATTGATATTTTGTATTTGGCGATTTTGTAGAATTAAGATCATCTTAAAAGGTCCGAACAAGTGAATAAAGTATATGTACAAAGTGGCATGTAGGTAGTGAATATAGGTTGCATGAATGGCCTTGATAATCTGACTTGGCCTATAGTGGCATACTTGGAGATACTTTAGCATTGTTGTTTTGCGGTTGTTTTAGCGACATGGTAGTTCTTGCCAAGGCCTTCTAGTATGCATGTTAAGCCTCATGAGGTATTGATCGATCTATCCTTAACATGTTTGCACGTGCTAATTTGCAAAACATGGCAACATCCGGTCTCTTAACTAGGGTTGAGCATCGGGCATGGATCAGATCGAAGACGGAAATGGTCTAAACCCCTGACCAAAATGGTCCGAACCGAAATGGTGCGGTCTAGTCCTGGTCCGGTCATATGTCCTGGTCCGGTCATCTGTCTGATTTGGTAGACAAATGACCAAATATGTTCGTATCTATGATTCTCAATTTCTCATTCCTAAACTGACACAAATCCTCTAGATAACATATAGCCTTGATCAAATTTGTCTTCTCAACTGTCTCTTTTTTACATCAACTCTTTGTAATTCGATTAGACAAATGACCAAATATTTTTTTTAATTAAAAATTCATTAATTATAATAAATTAAACGTATACCAGCGCATAGCGGCGAAAATTTTTAGCGGCATGTGATTAACGATATGTGATATAGTAGTAAGTGTTTTGTGTAACGCTAAAAAATAAAACGTGTATAGCAACGAGATTTTATAATGGAAAAGAGTTATGGTTTATATGTTTTCATTGAAATGTGGATATGAGAGGGAGTAAGAATAAACGTCTCATCTGTCATTTTTTTTGCTAAGATAAATATGTCTCATTTTTCATATTTGGATTGTCACGTTTTCCCTATATATGGGTACTCGATATTTAAGTTAACTGTTTCGTTGAAGGTGGTGTAACCAAATCATACGTCTAACAAAAAATTTAATGGCCCATTACGTTAATTATCCTCTATCAAGAAACAATTGAGTGGACATATGAAAAACTAACGAAATGATACAGATATAATGGAAAAAAGGAAAAAGTCATAGAAGAGCAATGAAATTTGATTAGTGTTTCAATTTAGTCATTTATACTTTTTTAGATGAGGTTTAATCATTCAAGTTTCACAAGCGTCTAATTTTTTTAACTTTTATTACCATCTTTGATGAGATGATATTTTATGAAATGTATATTATTTGTTGATGAGACGAATACATGAGTTGAAATAAAGACGCATGTTCTTAACCCCTCAATTTCTAAACTCCTTTTTTATCACATAATTTTTTTTTGTCATTTTTACTTGTTGTACTGTGATGAATCTTCTAAAAAAAGCTTACGGATGCACTCGAGAAACATATATGATTAAATGAAATAAGCTATTTTGAAGCCTCTAAGCCTCACGTTAAATGAAAGAAGCTTGGCATTTGTATTGGTAATTGAAGTATAAAGATGGAATGATATATGATGGCTAGCTACCAGAGTTTTTATATAAGGTCAATTCATTGATGGTTTGTCATGTAATTTAGGCATTGATGCTGAGTTATTAATTAGGGTGCGTTTATTTTAGAAACAATAATTAATGAAGAAATTGACTACAATGATTTTTCTTGTATATTAAGAAAATCATTTTGATATGACAAGTTTAAACACTAAGTTTGGAAAGACTAATAAAATTACAAGTCTAAATTAATTTCTTTTTTAAAACTATCAAACAAATTAAATGTCCTAATTTCCATTTCAATTCATTTGAAGAAAATTAAAAAGTCATGAGATTTTATTCAGCCGAATATACATCAAAATACGTGGGGTGCATTACACTTTTGTGATTTGTGATCATTCTCACTCGTATAGCACAATATAGTTTCCATATTAAAGTTTTTCAACCATGTTCTTAATGTTCATCATCACTTCATTGTGTAGTTTCAACTTTTTTTTCATTCAAGTGTTCTAACATTCTTTACATAGTTTCAACTTTCAACAATTCTCAAAATACATCTTTTTTTTAACATTGGTGGTAAACTTTTTATAAGATAGTATAAAAGATGTAATTAAGAAAAAGAATTAGTGGATTAGACATGTTTTAAATTAATGTGAGTAAGAGGATAAATATTGGCTTTAGCAAAACTAAATCAAACAAGCCGTAAGTATTTCGATTTTTTTTGCGAATCACACATACGTATATAATTATGCTTATACCAACGGTTTAGACAACAAAAGATTTTTGAATTTGATTAAAACAAAAAGTGATTGGCCTCTTTTAAGTTGGTATTCATACAAAAAAATATAATAGCTCACATGTAGTATTAAGGGCGACAATTCGATAACACTATACCATTGAACATTTGGAGAGTTTGAATCATGTGTTGACAAAAACTCCACTCAAATTTAGAGTATATCTGAATCATAAATCTTGAAAGATCTAAAACCAAAAGTCTAATAAAAATTACAAAACAACTTTAACATATAAAAAAAATCATGTTCAAACTATTAAGATGGCAGAGACTCACAAACGGCTTCAAAAGCATCAATGGAGATTTTCTCAAAATGTCCTTAAAACCCAAGGATCACAAATTCAGAATTAGCATCTCATATTTACGGTTAGATCCCAAACACCAAACACACTATGATCAAAAGACCATACAAACAACCAAAGAAACCCCACCAAAATCATGCAATATCCAAATAAGACATACATTTAGATTCTCGTTTCACGTCTATCATGTCCGTTTATCACTGCATGTTTGCATGCATTAAAACAAGCCTCAAAACACCAAACAACCACCAAAATATACAATATGAAAACCCTTCAAATTCAAAAATAAATACAAATACATAAAACATGGCGACTTATAAAAGTACATTTCAACTAATTGTATCATTAACGAATTGTATGAAAAAAAGTATTAAAGATTTAAAAATTTGTAACTCAAAGACTTCATTTTCAAAATCATAGATCTCACTAGCTACCACCACCATCCCCATCGTCACACACGTATCTCCGTCGTCACATACCACCATTCACCGACAACAAAGGATAAATGGCATCATCGAAGCGATGGCAGAATCCAGAGATTGATAGTATCGAACCAAAAACAGCAAAAGTATGTTTCTGTGTGATTTGGGAGATAGAGAATTTTGAGTGTGTTGTTTTGAAATTTGTGTGTAATTTATCGTGCTTTTTATATAGAGATGGTTAGCTTCCACCATAAGTTTTCAGTTTCATTTGGGGTGTGAGTTACAACTGGAAGAGGGTGGGTTACAACTAATGATGTATAATATATAGTATATATTCATTAGTTTCTTTAACTATATACCTTTCATTCCATTACTATTTTTGTTACAACATTTTGTCATGTACAAAAGTAATCGGATTATAAAACTAAACTATATAAAATAAATATTTTCACATAATTATCTTTATGTGTTTCATCTATAATATACAAGTTTATTAAGCTTCAAGCATTAAAATTGCAATAAAACAATTCCTTATATAACAAAAATATACAAGTTTATTGAGCTAGAAGTATTGTATTGAAAACATTACCATAATTAAGTTGACAAAACCTCTATACACCCAATTCTTTGAAAAAAGACACGGTTTACCAACATTACTACTATAGTAGTATAGTAACCAAATAAACCGGTTTATAAGTTTTTGAAAAAAAAGAACAAAAACAAAAGCACGTCATACTAACCTATCATTAGCTGTAATGGCATTCTACTCTTCTTCTATATACTTCTTAAGCAGTTTCAATCAAATTAAATGTGCTTGAACTTTCCAAAATCATTGAATACTTATAAAACCAGTTCTTCATCTACATGATTTGTAACTCTTTTTTGTTATCTAATTTTACCAAAAGTTAAAGTAATATTAAAATATATATATTTTACTACAATAAATAAAAATAAAAATGAAAATTATATAATTATAGTAAGTCATTACAAGATTTTAATTGAATATTTATTTTTGATTAAAATAAAAGTAAAAATTATATAACTATAGAAACTCATAACAATATAAACAAATATACACGTTAAAAAGTTACAAATATACTATTTTTGTTACAACATTTTGTCATGTACAAAATTAATCGGATTATAAAACTAAACTATATAAAATAAATATTTTCACATAATTATCTTTATGTGTTTCATCTACAATATACAAATTTATTAAGCTTCAAGCATTAAAATTGCAATAAAAACAATTCCTTATATAACAAAATGTACAAGTTTATTGAGCTAGAAGTATTATATTGAAAACATTACCACAATTAAGTTGACAAAACCTCTATACACCCAATTCTTTGAAAAAAGACACAGTTTACCAACATTACTACTATAGTAGTATAGTAACCAAATAAACCGGTTTATAAGTTTTTGAAAAAAAAGAACAAAAACAAAAGCACGTCATACTAACCTATCATTAGCTGTAATGGCATTCTATTCTTCTTCTAGACACTTCTTAAGCAGTTTCAACCAAATTAAATGTGCTTGAACTTTCCAAAATCATTGAATACTTATAAAACCAGTTCTTCATCTACATGATTTGTAACTCTCTTTTGTTATCTGGTTATGTTTACTTTGTTGAAGCCTTAAAAAATACATTTGGGAAAAAAAAACCTTTTTTGAATTGATGATAATCTATTTTCATGAATCTGTTATTTATACGCTACGATATGATTATCTTTATTGTAATATTTTTATTTCATTATTTAGATTAGGTATGCAGGGTGGATTATCTCTTAATTGCTATTGATTTCAGAGCATATCAACATCTACAAGTTGTAGAAAAGTTATGCATTGAGCCACTATATATTCAGGTTTCGATAATGAATTCATGTTAAGTCTCTTTTTTGATTTGGTATGTGGGTTCTCTATTTATATCTTACTTTTGATAAAAAACTTATTCTTGATGTTATTTCTTTTGTTGAAACCCATTTACCTCTTTCGCTCTTGGACCAAAAACAAAGACTCTTTTGAGCTTTCATGCTTGATATCGATATTCTGAATGTCCAATCCACTAAAGGTGTTGCGTGCGATAAAATTCTACTGTATCATAAAGATGACTTTGCTGGACAATAACTTGATCAATAGTGTATCCTCATCTACTTTGCTAACACATAATAACCAAGTGTTTAAGTGTATAAGGATCAAGTTATGGTTATTTGGTTGAGTTTTCTTCTTTTCACCGATTTCATATGTATCTTCATTTTTGCCTTTCATTTTGTCTTTTAGTACACTTCACTGAAATTAGAGTATTGAAAAAAATCAAGGCTAGAGAGGAGAAGACTATATGCGGTATATTAGTGCCATCAACTACACAAACCAAACCACAAGGTGGCGAGGTTGTTGCTCGTGGTGAAGGTAGGACTATTAGAGACAAACACTCGACATTGGTGTTGAGTTAATCTCTGAAGCAGTTGAAATTTATATGCAAACAATGTATAATTTTGTTGAGCATATTAACCGACTCTATGTTAAGAGAGTCGCTTTGGCTCAAAAAGTCTATTACAATAGTCATTTGTAACTCAGCGGAGTTCAAAAGCAGTACAATTAACGCATATCTAAATTACATGGTCTTATAGGAAGACATATGGTTGGATGAGACGCGATCAAATTTATGTTTAAATAATGGCAAAAATCTAAACATACCCAATAACTTTGTTTATATATTTTTTTTTAATTTTTAACGTTAGCAAGTATAAACTTTGATTTTATTTTAACCATTAAAAGTCCCATCCACAAGTCTAACTTAAACAAAAGTACCAAGCTTAATGTAATTGAATATGTTGCATCTAATTAAAGATAATCCGTATTACACGTTACTTTCATTGTGTTTTGTTTTTTTATTTATTGACATAACATGTTGGTAAGTTCTTTCTAATATACCGGTGATTCGAGAACCCTCTATAAGCTTTACTTGGAAAGTCAATTTTGAGTACTAAAGGATTTGAGCATGATAATGGAAATCGATTGTGTAAATGAGACTAAATGGGATGGTTAATGCTATATGGTCACCAAGTCTAAAGGTACATACTTCATCTAACATGTCATGGTGTGTTTGAGTTTATATAAAGTTAATTAGTATCTACGTAAAATATATAAACTTCACAAGAATCACTAATGCGTTTCTTTACTAGACTTAATTAGTAGCTACGTAAAAAATAAACTTACATAGATGAGCATCAAGATAGTTATTTTTTTTGAAAATTGTTATCTAAGATAACCATCGGGAAACTTTGTGCATTACTTTTTTTAGCGATTTTCTGCCATTTAGTGACTAAAATTTGAGTGCAATGCCTGCCTTTCAAAGAAAAAATAATTTGACTGCAATGCCTCAAAGGAAAGCCTTTAATAATGTCAAAAATACACGCTACATGTTTGAGATTTTGAGTATGCTTGGGGACTTAATGCTCAAGCTATTCTAAAGTGTTATAGACTTTAATCCCATTAATTTATTACACTTTTAATTATCATCAAGTTTTTCATTTTTTTACTACAATGGTGAAAAGTCTTTCTAAAGTTTTTTGTGTAATTAATAGTCCAAAGTTGTGACAGAGTTAAATTATAAAGATTTTAGAAAAAACTTGATGAATAACAAGTCACTACTAAAAGCATTGTAAAAAGACTTCACCTTCAATGCAAAAAAACACTTCAATGACTTTTAAACATAGGAAAAACTCATTGTAAAAACACCTATTGTGAATATTTTCCTTTTTATATTGAAATTTAAGTTTTGGCATCTATTATTTTCGATCCTAGCTTCATTTTCTTTCATTTTCTTTGAAGATATAAACCATTTGCTAAGTGGTCAATATGATCATTCACTATATTTTATCTTTCCTTTCTTTGAGGGCATAAACCATTTGATAAATGATCATTTATTACGAAGATTGAAATATCGCTAACACTACCACCGCTCTAGAAATTTGTGATCACATATAAATGTAAACATATGTCACATTTGTAGGATTGATGTTTTTTTATTTTTGTGTGCTTTGACTATAGTGTTTCATATAAAATGTTTGATTAACACAAATTTTATATTTTGTGTTTGTATAACCACATGTGAATCTTTATAATTAATAACTTTGTAATATGTTATGTTATTTACTTTTTTTTGTCGTTTTTTTAAAGATACCCGTGAATTTCATGGGTCTTTTAGCTAGTTTTAACTAATATAACACAGTTTTTGGCCTAACAATTCATAAATATTTTTCAAAAATACTAAAGCCTATCTTTGCGACATATGTACAACTATATCTTTGGTAGTTTTTTTACAAATTGTTACTCCATGGTAATTAAATATGACTGATTTAATTAGTCACTCATTAAAACAGAATAATTCTTAATTGATATATACATGGTTAGTAACTCAATTAGCAATCGAAAGAACCGACCTTTTGACATATTGGTAGTAAATCGCAGAGAAAAACTATCATTTTAATAACATACACAATTATCTTAGAATGTGTTTAGTAATTTGTAACAACATTTTGAATTCAAAATAGTTTTTAAAGTGTGATATGTCGAACCATTATTTTAAGAACGTGCTTACAATTTTTCACCTTTTTTAAATAATACCTTGATTTCCAATATGAGAAGTTGGTAAAATTAGAAGTGATTTGTATAGATTGATTATCAAATTGGTTTCTAAAAAAAATGATGTAAATGTTCATTAATTACAGAATAATTTCTATTTATTTAATCATTTTGATCTCAGTTAATTAAAGCTAATTATTTACACTATATTTTCATCACTTTTTACATTTCAATTGACTATTAATATACTATCATGGTGCTCGCGTAACGCGGCGACAAGTACACAACGGCGATTTGTTAAGCGACAAATGTTACTATCTTACTTATCAAGTTCGTATTGACATTGATGTTAAAGGGGTAAAAAGTGAAATAAAAATATATCCGCTAAAAATAAAAAATAAAAATCGAAATTTAATAAAATTTATCGAAATTGATATTTACTTAGAAAGCACACAAAATTTTAGAAAATATGTTAAATTTTGATTATGAAAATAATAAATATATAAAAAGATATATCAATGTAAAGTTAAATATGTTATTTTAATAGATTATCATGAAAGGTTGTTACAAAAAGTCATATGGTATAGAATGTGAGAAAGACCCACCAACTTGCTATATTTAGTAAATAAAATTGGTTGAATATTTAGCTTAGCTATTTTTAAAAAGTATAAAATGCTTTATAATTTGGTTATAGATATAAATAGGTTTGCATAACACATTTTTTTAATTTCGCAAAATCATTGACGCAAAATAAAAAGGTTCGTTAGTCTAATATAAGTCATCCAATAACAGTAAGATCTACTCTAACGAGTAAAGAAAAGTGACTCCTGATGAGGTGTAAAAATTACTTTTCTACGGGTCTTTCATTTGAATGGGTATCCCACCCGTTTACTTGTGAATGGATCGATCTAGGAGGTCTTTGGTTTACGTATTTTTCGGCTTACACTACAAAAAAGTTATGTTTTCTTACGTTTTATTAATACACTTCTAAATAGTGTGGAATATATTTTGAGTTTATTAACAAATATAAATGTGTAAAAATGATCACATAAATAAGTGTGAAGAAAATTTAAAACATCAACTTATATATGTTGCAAATAAAATTTCACGTTACTATAAAATATGTTTTTTCTGTGTGAGTTGTGACATAAAAATCTTAAATGTATGTGAATATATTCGATGTCGTTAATCATCCTTATGAGTGAGCTAATATATCTGGAGGGCCACGAGTTTAAGTTGGCAGCTAAAAATGTTTTCACGTGAAATGCGGTTTCGACTCATTTACATGATACTTAGCTAGAAAAGAGTTGTCTTGATTTTTAAAGTGAGTAGATTGGCAAATGACTTGCTTTATTTTATGAAAAAAATAAATTGCATGGAATGAAACAAAGACTGAGCTTCTACCACTCATCTTCGTTGACATACGGAGCATAAAGTCATCACATTTAGTGTTCTTTTATTAAATGATTATGGTTTTTATAGCTTCATTGGAAGTTAAGATAAATATAATCGAGTTAAGGTTCTTATCGGGTTGCCAAAAAAAATTCCCCAACCAAACTTTATAGGGAATTGAGTTAGCAAGGTCCATGTATATTAGGTTAGATCTAAGTAAAAACTTAAAAGAAAAAAAGAATAGGATTAGCAAGAGCGAGCACAATCACAATGCATTTAATAATAAGTGACTTTTAGCTATTGTGGTAGTAGGCAATGCCAACTTCAATCCAAATATAAAAGCATACCATACTTGAAAACTTTCAGCCATCGAGGAAATATCATATCGAGTATATCACCCGCCCACTAATATACATAAAAACATGTATTTGTGTTTTAAAATTAAATTTTCATGTACGGTTCGGATCTAGAAAATGTTAGATTTTTTTTTTGCTTCAGAGGTTATGAATGATGAATGACGTATTTTTTCAGCATACTCTGGGTGATATTTCAGGAGAGTTTTATCACTTGATAGTTAGCATACTCATGTGATGATTCATTGGATGATGATTGCATAGAAGACAATTACTAAGTGTTCTAAACATTTTCAGTTATGAAGGTAATGTTTCATGTTTTGTGCATCATCTTCTATTTTGCGAGAAAAATTTAGTTGAATTTCGACGAAACACCATGTGCATGCTATATACGAATTAAGAAAGTTCACTTAAATATTACATATGTATATGTAGTGTCGATCTTTTTATCGCGTAAACATTTATTTTTTGGCTTAGCACAATTGTTTCTTGAACGACAATTGTTACGCTATTTGTGTCACAGATTTTTTAAATAAAACTTTGAACCCATAGTTTTTTGGTTGACGAGTCACTAGCATACCGATGGATCAAGGGTTGACCTTTTGTATTTTGATGTTTATGTAACAACAACTTTCTTATTGTTACAAGGGAAATTGAGATGGATTATGTAGGCTATCATCAGAACTTTATATATAAGAAGATAAGTGATGACATATTTTAAGTCAGGGACAATCTTTCGGGCAAATCGTTTGTATTTGCCACAATGTGTTATTCACAGCTATATGTAGTCGTCTCTCGCGTTAGGAGCAACAAAAGATTGAAGATTCTTATTCGTAACAAAGAAGAAAATCTCACTAATACAACTATCAACGTGTTCTACAAAGAATGTCTACAAAATTTATCAATGTTTTCAAAACCGGGTTGAACCGGCCGATTCAACCGGCTGAACTGAGAACCGGTTGCAAGACCGGCCCGGATGTAAACGGTTATTCGATAGTTTTGAAACCGGATTAAACCGGCCGGTTTTCTATGACCCGAATTGAACCGGTTTTGAAAATCCGGCCAGGTCATGGATAAAGTTTTATTCCAATGATAACAATTAAAAGCAACTTTCTTTTCCTATAACTATTTGATCTATAAGAAGGAAAAAAAACAATAAAGATGTGGATATATGATTTAAAAGAGATGTTGGGTAATATAGTTGAACCACCATGCACATATAAATTTGGATGAAGATCGACAGATTACGGCGATCTATGTACGGCGGTCAATGGTAGTACTATGTTTAGTGGTGGTCACCGAAAATGGTGTTAGACTGATAAAAGTGTATGGGTGGAAGCATTTGGGTATGGGGTGAAAGGATCTGTTTATATGATAGGGATGAAAGGATTTGAAATACTTTTTAAGGTAGATATGTTTATATGATATAGGGATGAAAGGATTTGAGCTTTGTAATATTTTATTTGATAAAAACTGTGAAAGAATAAGAAAAGAAAATACTGGAAGTTTGGTTTGAGGAGTATAGGACACTACTTCATACACTCTATATACATTTCATATTGTGCGGTGTACTATGATTTCTTTAAATATTTATATACTCTTAATTTACATAATTGTCTCGATCTTTATAAATTGGATATAATATTTTATTTCTTGTCTTGGAAATTAAAAGTGCAAAATATTTTGGTATATCATGAATAAAAGTACCTTTCTTTTTAGTGTAAAACCGGGTTGACCCGGCGGTTTAACCGGTTGAACCGGTAACCCGATGAACCGGTAACCCGATGAACCGGTCCTTCGACCGAGTCAACTAAAAAACCGGGTTTTAAAACATTGGAATTTATGATCTCATTTATATGTACACGTATATTGTTGGCTTAATCTTGATGGGTCGGGTTACAAGTTGGTTATTTTTTAGTTAGTATTATCACTATGTTAGTGTCTTAGTATTTGGATTACATAAAGTAGTTTAAAATAATAAAAGATCATGGTATGATTTAGTATAGGATTGACCGAATATTATGGAAAGTAGGTCATATTAGTCCCTGTTCTTTAGTATTCATATGTACCCACGTTTTATGTACTCACAAGGGTGTATAAAGCCTCATATTACTTTAATGAAACCTTGCACCAACAGTTCTTCTTCACGTATAATTTAGTTTACCCTTAATATATAAACATTTGATGTTTTGATTGGCGTTCAACGGGGTTTTGTTTTCGGGTCCAAGGGGACTGAATTCTACTTTTATCGTATTCATAGAATAAATGATTTGATGATTTTTATTTTTGTTTTTGTATTTTGTGACTATTTTGTTTCATACAACGCATGTTTGATGATT
The DNA here is from genome assembly GCA_025667525.1 of Glebionis coronaria. Lineage (NCBI taxonomy): Eukaryota > Viridiplantae > Streptophyta > Magnoliopsida > Asterales > Asteraceae > Glebionis > Glebionis coronaria. Next base: position 46,491,103 of record CM046875.1, read on the forward strand.
ACCATCTTTATATTTTACGTATGTTTATCCGAATGTGGTTCCTTCTAATTAATAACTTCATAATATGCAATAGCATTTGCTACTATATTTTTTAATGTCACTTAAGAATACCGGTGAATTTCACGGGTCTTTTAGCTAGTAGTATATATTCATTAGTTTCTTTAACTATATACCTTTCATTCCATTATTGTACAATATAATATTTTCATCCTATTTATTCAACCATTACAGCAAATAATGTAGTAAAGATACACGATTTTATAACTTTACATCAATAAGCAATTAAGTTCTCAACAACCTTTCAAGATTACAATATTACCTTTGTTTTTTTTTGTTAAAGTTTCTTAAATTGTTAGTTTTTCAAGTTTGAAGTTTCCATTTTTCAACAAATGGGATAAACCCTTTATAGGGTACTAAACGAGTACCCGCCCATAGCCACAGAAACTTCTAGCGGCAGATAATTAACGATATGCAATATTATTGTGGTAAGTATTTCGTTTAACGTTCAATAAAATGTGACAAGATCAAAAGAAATTTCAAACACTCGTAACATATAATACAACTTTAACATATAACAAACAACATATAAAAAATTTAATGAAACATTAAATCAGTTATGAAATAAAATTTAACAACGCACTTTATGTAACGGATAATGACAACGGTTTCTATTTGAACCAAATTTTGACGTCGAATAAATTTTTCAATGGCGAGATTGGATTGTTGCAATGATATCCTATCGAAATGGTTTGCATTGTTTATATGATAGCGTCTTTTTAAGTTGGAGAGTTTGCTTATCGGTATGGTTGCATTAGTTTACGATATAACTGGCCATTTGCATATTAAAATCAAATTTTTTTTTAAAAAACCATCAACTGAAGGTGGTTTATAGTAGGTCTTGATATATTCATTATCGATCAAGGTAATATGTGTCTTCATATTATGTCTTTTCCTTACTTAAAATATCACCTCAAACCAAAATATTAAATGATTGGATTATTCTTAAGTTTATAGTTGTGTCCACTTAAATTCTTTATGTAATTTGGTTAGACAGTCCACTTCAATGATTTATGTAAATAAATATTTTCCTTGAATAAAATTAACTCTATTTTATTTTTTGTAAATACACTTTGGTCGAATAAATTGATTATTAAATGTTTGCCTTGAATAGATCGGTTAGACATTCCAGCCTAAAATTAAATTCAGAAAGTATTGGTTATATATTTTCCTTGAATACAATTAAAATATAAATAATTTCTACAAATACATACATTCCAACTGAGTCACTTGAGATTTGTTAAATGTTTTCCATGCTCGTCCAGCCATGTGTTATATTGCATTTTCATAAATATGATTTTCAACTTTTAACATTAACATTTCCATAGAAGATATAGTTTCCATGTTCCATTTGTATGCTGATTTTGTTCCACCAAATATATATTAGGGATATAGTTTTCATATGCCATTTTTTCAACCATGTTTCAGCCAGTATGTTCCGGCTAATATAGTCTCCCACTACAACAATAATGATTTTAGGGTTGCTCTTTTTCTAGGATCGACTTAGTCGTCTCTAGATTAAGGGGGGGGGGGGGGGGGGGGGGGTATAACCCTAGCATATGGACTCATCAGTTTAACCTATAACGTATAACCGTAACATATAGACTCATCGGTTTAACCTATAACGTATAACCGTAACATATGGACTCATCGGTTTAACCTATAACGTATAACCGTAAAATATGGACTCATCGGTTTAACCTATAACGTATAACCGTAACATATGGACTCATCGGTTGAACATATAACGTATAACCGTAGCATATGGACTCATCGGTTTAACCTATAACGTATAACCGTATCATATGGACTCATCGGTTTAACCTATAACGTATAACCCTAGCATATGGACTCATCGGTTTAACCTATTACGTATAACCGTAACATATGGACTCATAGGTTTAACCTATAACGTATAACCGTAACATATGGACTCATCGATTGAACCTATAACGTATAACCGTAACATATGGACTTATCGGTTTAACCTATAACGTATAACCGTAACATATGGACTCATCGGTTGAACCTATAACGTATAACCGTAACATATAGACTCATCGATTATTAATTATTACAAACTAAGTATAACGTATATTTTAATATTTATTATAATAATTTATTTTGATTTTTATTATTAATTTATTTTATCAATTTTATTACATAGAAGCTATAATGTAAAAATCCCTGAAAAACACTTAGGGACGACTTTGTCGTCCCTAAATATCAAAGAGAAGTCGTATCTAAAAAACCCTCCAAAACACTTAGCAAAATTTTGGAAAAGTTGAAAATTTTGGCCAAAATTTAAATAACCCGCTTGGGTTTGAGATTTCCCGGTATACGCCTAGGGACGACTTAGTCGTCCCTAGGTATAAAAATTCGTCCCTATGTTTCAATAATAAACGAAAAAAATATATTTGTAATTAACCTAGGGACGACTTAGTCGTCCCTAAGTTACAAAGGTTAAATCATCCCTAGGCTTCAATTTCAGTATACTATCTTATCTTCATCTATCTCTTATTCACTGTTAAATAAAATAAATAAAAACCAGGACGAATTGCAAACACCACCATCATCTTCATCTTCTTCAATCCGACCACCACCATCATCTTCATTTTCACCAACCCACCACCATCATCTTCATCTTCATCAACCCACCACCACCACCAATTCGACTCACCACCACTTGCACACGAGCACACCAATTCGACCCACCACTTGATTTCGGATTATATATTGTTTAATCACCATGAATTTATATATATTTTCCAGTTAAGGTATTTGATTTCGAATTATATATTTTTTAATTTTGATTCATTTTTGTAGTTTAATTGTTAGTATGATTAATTAATTAATTGGTATAATGCTTAATTAAAAATGATATTGTGTTTGTTTTTTCTAGTTTAACTCGACCAGTGAACCACAAGTCAACCACCGGACCACCACCAATCACGGCAGCAGCAACCACCACACCACCACATTTTGTTTAATTTTGTTTTTTTAAATAAATATAAAGGTAAATGATTTTTTTAATCTAGTAATTTTGTTTAAATTTGTTTATGTTTAATTATTAATAATGTTTATTTTTTATTTCCTAGCACTGCCGTCACCACCACCACCACTGCCGTCGCGGCAGCAGTAGCAACCACCACCGCCGGCATCAGCAACAGTAGCCACCACCACCAGCAGCAGCAGTAGCCACCACCACCACCAAAGGTGATTTTGGCTTATGATTTCAGATTATATTTAAGCTTAACTAATTTAGGCTTAGTTGATTTCGGCTTAATATATATATATAATTGATTTCGGCTTAATTGATTTAGCATTAGTTGATTTCCGTTGTATATAGTGCTTAATATATATATATATATATAGATGATTTCGGCTTAATTGATTTAGGCTTAATAGAATTCGGGTTATATATGGCTTAATATTTATATAGGAATTTCGGGTTAATATTTTGGCTTAATATGAAATAGGCATGAGTTTAATTTCTTTTTATATGTTTCTCGTAGCAGAGACCCGAGTCACAGTCGAAGGGAACCGAGTCACAGCCAAGAACTGAGACCCGTGTCACAGCCGAAAAAAGGTAATGTTTTTTTTAAATCGTTGTGGTGGTGTTTGTTTCAAATTAGAAATTTTTTTGGAAACCAACTAATTTAGGTTTTTTTTATTTTATGTTTGTGTTTGGTTAGCACCAGGAAAGTCAGGACAACTTCCTCATCCAGACCTCTTTTTCTATCTTTCTATCTTTGCTTATTTCAGCCGTGACCGAGGTGTGTAATTAATATTATGCATATGTTTATTATATTATATATATATGATATATGATTGTTAGTCTTTTGTAGTAAATAATTTTAGGAATATTTTAGGATTTTATCGATTAATTTCGGAAAATTCCCGTCCGAAGTTAATCAACCTATAGAAAACCCGTCCGAAATTAATTTATTAGGAATTAATTTCGGAAAGTCCCCTGTTTGGGACTGCTTTTTGATGTTTCGTCTCATTTAGGATATGAATGCGTATAACTGGTTTATTATTTGAGATGATTTCGACAGTGTTTCTCCTTTACTCCTACGAATATGTCTTTAAACACATATTTGGGGAGTAGAGGGGAAATGCTGCCGAAATTTTCTCAAATAGTAAACCGGTTATACGCATTCATATATGGGACGAAACATTCAAAAGCTGGGTTAGGATTGCCTTCCATAGTTGCACTAGGAAGAAAAAAAAAGAGTTCATATTCATTTTGTTAGTATGACATTTTACGGATAAAAAAATAATTTATCTGAGTATGTTTATTTGCAACGCAGTTATGACAATTGATAAGAGTTGGACCACTGTAAACAATCGTAATTCCAATGAGTTTTTAGATGGTATTTTTGGATTCATCCAGGATTGTGAGAAATTTTTGCACCCCATCTCACAAAAGCTCCGTTGCCCATGTAGTCGTTGTTGTAACCTTGAAACGTTGGTTACCCTCGGCCAACTTGAGGCACACATATCCCAATTCGGGTTTGACAAACGTTACACCAATTGGATTTATCACGGTGAACCAATTCTTCCGTTACCTCCACTATTACCACATTCACCTGATCGAATTAACATGGATGCAATCTTCGAAGATATTTCTGCAAATAATATTCCAAATCCACCATCTGAAACTACACCCTCTCAAACTCCACCAACTCAAACAACCGGTCCTCAACCAACCCAAACATCGGGTCCTAGTAACGAGTTTGAAGAGTTACTCGCTAGGTCTGCCCAAAAGTTGTACCCGGGTTGTGATATGACCACATTGGAATTTACATCAGAGATTTCGCACATCAAGGTTTTACACAAAATAACTGATGTCAGGTTTAACAAAATTCTGGCTCTTCTCCAAAAGGCATGCTCCCCTAGTAAAGGATACAATTTCCCGTCTTCATACTATGAAATAAAAAAGACATACAAAAAGATCGGGTTAGGATACGAATCGATCCATGCTTGTATAAATGATTGTTTCTTATATTGGGGATCACCGGAAAACAAGGCGAGGCACACTTGTCCAATCTGTAACACGAGCAGATGGAAAAACCCAAAGAAGAAAAAGGGGACGCAATTAGTTGCCAACAAGGTGGTGCGTTACTTTCCGATAACACCTAGACTACAACGTATGTTCAACACAAAAGACATAGCAAAGTGGATGACTTGGCATGCGACCGGACAGTCTAAGGAAGACGGTAAAATGAATCACCCCTGTGACGGCAAAGCATGGCAATATTTTGACATGATGAAACCTGAGTTCTCTTGTGACCCTAGAAACGTTCGATTAGAGTTGGCTGCTGATGGTTTTAATCCTTATGGCATGATGATCCAAACTTACAGCATGTGGCCGGTTATATTGACAACATACAACATACCACCATGGATGTGTTTAAAAGAAACTTCTTTAATGTTGACGATGTTAATTCCCGGCCCTAAATCAGCTGCAAAGGACATTGATGTTTACTTGCAGCCTCTAATTAAAGAACTCAAAGATTTATGGGAGGGAGTCTGGACGAAAGACGCTGCTACGGGTACTCATTTCAAAATGAAAGCGGCAGTTTTATGGACCATCAATGATTTTCCAGCTCGAAGTAGTTTGTCTGGGTGGAGTGGGAAAGGGTACCTCGCATGCCCTACTTGTAATGTTGACACTCCATCGATGCTTATCAACAACAAAATCGTTTATGTTGGTTACAGAAGATGGTTAAGAACAAATCATCCAGATCAGAAAAAATCCAAGGAATTCTACGGTTTTCCCGAAAATAAGCCTAAACCAAGAAAGTTTTCAGAACTTGATATCCAATTGCAGATTAGTAAAGTCTTTAAACGTAAACCGGGGAAACATAAACCAATTCTCAAAGAGAACCGCCCCCATAATCGAGATGTTGAATTGAACTGGAGTAAGCGTTCTATCTTTTAGGATCTTGAGTATTGGCCCTTTCTTCTACTAAAACACTGTTACGATGTCATGCACATCGAAAAGAATTTCCTTGAGGCTTTACTGAATACCCTGTTATAGAACGACAAATCCAAAGACACGCCAAAGGCAAGGCTAGACTTGGAAAAAATGGGAGTTCGAAAGAAGTTGTGGTTAGTTAAAAAAGATAACTGGAAGTTCGATAAGCCTCATCCAAAGTTCTCTTTCACTCCAGAAAAAGAAAACTTCTTTTTTAAATTCATTAAAGGAGTCAGACTACCTGATGGCTTTGGATCCAACTTCAAGAAAAAAGGGACCGCTGATGATGACAATATAACGAACTTGAAATCTCATGACTGTCATATAATGATGCATCGGTTACTTCCTTATGGAGTGCAACAATACTTGCCCAAAGACGTTGCAAAACCTATAATCGAGATTTGCTTATTCTTTAAGCAGCTTTGTGCTCGAAGTTTAACTGTGCAGGACATGAAAGAAGCTAAAAACAAATTGATCATTATGATGTTTAATTTAGAGCAAATCTTTCCTCCTGCTTTTTTCGACATAATGACTCATTTGGTTATACATCTACCCGATGAGGCTATTCTAGGTTCCGTTACTCGCGGCAGGTGGATGTATCGATTTGAAAGATACATGAAAACGCTAAAGAATTATGTACGAAATAAAGCAAAGCCTGAAGGTTCTATTGCTGAGGGTTATGTCGAGACGAGATTTAACCGCTTTGGCAGAAATGAAGACGATTTGCCTGGACAACCAGATAAATTTGAGGTGTTCCGGACCGTATGCACACCGACGGGTGGAATCAAACCAACTCGTATGACTAATGACGACATGCAGGCAGTTACGTGGTTTATACTTAACAACAGTCCTGAAGTCGAAGCCGACATCTCGGCTTACATCGAGCATGTTTCTTCCTTTTTTATAATTTTGAAAATTCTTCTTTCTCGATGACTTCTGCTAATATCATGACCTTTGCAGAGAGGCGCCTGATAATGTGGAAACGAGTTTTCCTGCGTGGTTTAATAAGATGGTAAATACATTAGATATATTACCTTGGAGTTATTCCTCATCTAATAAACCTTTTTGTATCTCTTTTTTGTAGACTCGTGAAAAAAAAGTGAGTGTGGGCTGTAGTGACGAGTTATTCTCTTTGGCATGTGGACCTGTTAGTTCATGTACATACCCCTCTTGCATAGTGAATGGTGTGAAGTTTGTGGTACGTGAACGCGATATACTTCGTACCACTCAATGCAACGGAGTTTCAACACCCGGGGTTGATGGAGAGATGTATTATGGTCAACTCGAAGAAATTCTGGAGCTCACTTATATCGGAAACCGCAAGGTTTTGTTGTTTCGATGTAAATGGGTTGACACAATTAACCCTACCAATTGCACCAAACGCAACAGACGTTCTTACACTGAGCAAGGCATACATCATATTTTGACCGATAGGCTATTTCACCAAAATAACCCATACATTTTCCCGACACAAGCAACCCAAGTATTCTACCTTGAAGACCTTGCTAGACGACCGCTTCATTGGAAGGTCGTCGAACAGGTTTATCATCGAGATGTGGCAGAGTCCGATGAAGATGTTATACATGGTAGCAGTTCATCAGATGTTACACTGTCTGTTGCTTTGCCTAATTTGGGTATTACGGATTTGAGTGTAAATACTCAACCAACGGAAGTGGACGCCCCACCGGTTGATGATGATATTATTAATATTGAAGATGAGGTAGTTGCACACGTCATTGGTGATGTTGATGATGATGATTTAATGTCGGATGATGATGAAGTGAACCCTAATAATGATGTTCAAGAAGTTTTATCTAGCGATGATTCTGAAGATGACAATTGATATTAAGTTGTATTTTGAATGAAACAGTTGTTATATGCTTTAATGTGTAATTTTTTATTTGTAAACGATTGTTATATGCTTAAGTTGTAGTTTGAATGAAAAAATTGTTATACGCTTAAATGATGATGAGTTGTTTTTATTTGTTTAAATGTGTGATTTTGTATTTTAATGAAAATGTTTTTATATGTTAAAATGTGTATATTGATATGAATTTGTGTATTAGTATTAATTGGTTAATTAATAATAACTGTTATTTTAGTTAATTAAAAATGTTGCTTTTGCAAGATCTTTCTTTGCGTTGCTCGTACCCAATTGATATATGTCGTTGTTTCGTTCTCGGTATCTTCTCGAATTGATCACGGTCAAAAGTGGAATCGTTGTAATTGGTGACTAAAAGGGGGAGCTTTGGTCTAAATCTACTAAAATGATAAGTGCTAGAAATAATAGAATTAAACTAAAAGCAATTACTGAGAATAAAAATAAAGCTAGAATTTAAAACTAGAAAAACTGGAATAAAACTGGAATTTTACCTTATTCGGAATAATGGCTATCCGGAATATGTTGCCCTACTCGGAAGATATCTCTACACGGAATAAATGCCTCTATGCGGAATAACAGCTCTATCCGGAATATTATACTCTACTCGAAATGTTGTAGTTTATCCGTAACATTTGTGCTTATTCGGAATAATCATGTCCATGCGGAATAAATCTCTTATGCGGAATATTTGGAAAAGAACCCTATGCGGAATAACTTTAAAAAGAGACCCTATTCGGAATATTTTGAAAGAAGGCCTATGCGGAATATCAAGCTCAACTCGGAATATTTTTAAAAGCAACTCTATGCGGAATATATTAAAAAGAAGCTCTATTCGGAATATTTGGGAGAAAACCCTATGCGGAATATTTTTGCTATTCCGAATAAACAACGAAATCACTACTCTATTCGGAACATTTTGTTATTCTGAATAACCAAGAAAAGTACACCTTGATCCAGAATAATTGATATTCCGAACCAACACAATCAAAGAAACTTTATCCGGAATGTTTCTGGGCAAATACAGTAACTAAGTGCGAAGAACAGGGAATTTATAAACACGAATTTTTACTCAAAATTCACCAAGTTTTTAATCAAAACTTAAACCAATTTCACCACTGATCATTTACCTAAGGTAAACATCAATCCAAAACAACCAAAAGCGCAAAACCCACTTACTTTTTATGATCGAACCAATAAAATAAAACTTTAAAAACTTATGAATCACAGAGAGATGAAGAACAAGAAGATAGAAAGATTAAAAGTAAACTTGTATTAATGATTTAGGATTCAACAAACAAAGTGGAAAGATTAAACTTACAAGATTGGAAGAAATCAAAGACAATGAAAACCACTCCTTAAGGGAGATGGTTTTCTTCCTACGAAATAGGAAAAATGTAACAGAAAAGAAAAGCTAGTGGAAAGTCTTGAATGGGAGGAGTATTTATAGGCTTCTCCCTTGGTTGGTGAGTGGGCTTTCTTCCTTTCTTTTTGTCTTCTCGTCTTTTCAGAAAAGTTGACGTTTTCGATTTCGATTCGGGATTTGTCGACGAATAAATTCAACTCGTCTTTTAATTTCTTCATTTAATAGACTTGAGATTCTTCGACATAGGTAAATCTTCCGTCTTTGGTCCTTTTCTTCGATAAATCTTCAAATAGGCCCATTGACTTCAAATCTTTTGCATCTCTTGGACTATAGACTTTATCTTTTCGTCTTTTTCCTCGATAAAACCCGTGCAATCCCATGTTTTCTCCAATATTTATCCGGATGGCTCTGAAAACACAACAAACACACAAACCACGCATAATTCCAAACAAATGACATTAAATACGCGTTTTGGTCTTGTTTTAGTAAGAAATAAGTGGTAAAAGGATGGGTGTTTTCACACCTATCAAATCCCCTACACTTAACCATTGCCATGCCCTCATGCAATGCTTAGTGATAAAGCAATTATACACTTTTCTCATAATCAAACAACCTTGGCCTTATTAAAATTCTACTAAACAAAAATTTAAATACTAAGAGAGATTAAAGCTTTTAAAGGAGACAAAAGGATAGAAACCATTTTCACTTGAAAATAGCTATATGGAAATAACTTGCAAAGAGATCAAGGACTTACATTAGGGCTTTGGTGCTGCGAAGATTTATCACCCTCAAGTTTCACGTTCCCCAAACTAAGCTTAAAAACGAGATCATTGTTATTATAAGTTAGCAATCCAAACACTTGCACACATGGCTTAATTATACGCTTAAACTCCCTTATTCCTAGGTGTATCTCTTATATTTTATTTTTGTCTTAGAATGATCATGAAGATGCATTTTTGGACTTATTTCGATAGTTTATTTAGGCTGAAAGCAAAGTAGGACGATTTTATCAATAGTTAGCTAAAGGAAAAAATCTCTTAAAACTGCTTCTCGAGATATCAAAAAGTTCATATCTTGGCATAACTCGGTTCACGATTTGAGACCTTTCTCAGGCCGATATTTGGCATGCACTTCATACTTCATATCTTGAGAGACGTTCTTGAGACAATGGTCTTCTCTTCGTTAATAGAGTTTCTTCACTTGGAGACTTTTGAGGGGTACTCCAACATTGTTGACCACGACTTCATGATTATTTCTTCAATCTCTAATTGGGATTTTGAGATACAACGATCCGCCTCCTTTTCGGACTTGGATCTATTTATCCTCATACCTTGTTAGGGTCTTTTCGGATAGACTTCTCCATGATCTTTATGGGAGTTGATTGCTTTTCGTCGTGAGTCTTGATCCTTCATATCGATTTTGGGAATAATGCTTTTCACATCACCTTGGATCTTTAGCAATAAAATGGAATCCTCATGCCTTGTTGACTCGCCATTCTTCGTGCCCCGCTTCATAAGTTATGCCTTGGCTATGAACTCTTATCATTACCGAGCAACTTTTAAACGATCTTGGGATAGAAGCTAAGTAACCTTTCAAATCGTACGACCTTACTTATTGCAGATAAATTATTAGCAAGTGATGGGAGAATAGGCAAATAATTACACCAAGTGAGCTTGTGCAAGAATACCGACTTATAATTGACTCTATCATTTCTCGTCCTCCACAATTTAAAATCTCAAGTAATGACACTCGTGGATGCTTAGCCTAATAAACCAATTAAGGTCTACATGGTTAAGGATACTAGCTAGAATAAACTTGGATAAGTCTATTCGGGTTGAGTCAAAATAATCGCAACGGGCCTAATATGTCAAAGATTTCAAAACTAGCTACACCACTTTATTAATATATTTGACTTTATTACGGGATATATACATATGAAAGCAACAATAAAAATTTAAAAATTATGACTAATTGGCCAAAGTTAATTAAAAATTTGAAAAATGCTGAAAAAGATGATTTTCCGGTTAAATGAAGGCATTTTAATGGAAAAGTCCACTTAAAACTTCGATAGAAGTCCCCCTACACTTAAGATAAACATTGTCCTCAATGTTTAAGCATGTGGGATAATTCTCCCCTACACTTATGACATTGTGCACGCTGGTTAAATCAAGTTAAGGAAGGGACGACTAACGTGATCAATTTCAAATGTGAGTATGAAGATAATTGAATCACGATAGTTGAGAGATAGAACCGGTATTGCGGATAACATGGGAGCACGGTTCTTCAAAGATTCCAAGAGTGCACTTATCCCTGTAATCACATCACCATCCAAATACAAGCAACCTATATAGCTCCCCCTACACTTAGGATGAAAAATGGGAAAGGGGGATAGATACTCGGGTTGCCTCCCGAGGAGCGCTTGTTTTTGTTCACCGAGTCACGAGCCTGACTCGGTCCCGAACTAATTCAAGGGAAACGTGGTGAGGGATGGAATCATCTCATGAGAGATGTCCTCACCAAAGTACAATTTCAAACGCTGGCCATTCACCTTAAAGTTGGGCCCATTTGGCTGAGACAGCTCAATGGTGCCATATGGAAAAACATTGGCGATGGTGAATGGACCAGACCAGCAGCTCTTCAACTTTCCCGAGAAGATCTTCAACCGAGAGTTGAAGAGTAAGACTTGATCACCAACGTGGAACTCTCGGTTCTTGATTTTAGCATCATGGATAATCTTGGTCTTCTCCTTGTAGATCAATGAGTTCTCGTAAGCTTCATTCCTCAATTCTTGTAGCTCGTTGAGTTGAATTTTGCGAAGATCACCGGCTTTGTTGATGTCGAAGTTAGCCCACTTCAAGGCCCAGTATGCCTTATGTTCCAGCTCGATAGGGAGGTGGCAAGCTTTCTCGTACACAAGACGATAAGGTGTACAACCAATTGGTGTCTTGTAGACGGTACGGAAAGCCCACAGAGCATCATCAAGTTTATCGGCCCACGCGGCACGATGCTCTCCCACAGTACGTTCCAAAATCCTCTTCAATCCACGGTTGGATATCTTGGCTTGACCGTTAGTTTGAGGATGATAGCGGTGGAAAGACGATGATTGACACCATACTTAGCCATGACTCTTGCAAATTGATCATTGAAAAAATGAGTCCCGCGGTCACTGATAATAGCACGAGGAACACCGAATCGAGCAAACAATTGTTTCAAGAAATTACAAACCACCCTCGCGTCGTTAGTGGGTAAAGCTTTGGCTTCAACCCATTTAGAAACGTAGTCGACAGCGACAAGGATGTATTTGTTGCCTTTAGAAGAAGGGAATGGCCCCATAAAGTCGATGCCCCATACATCAAAGATTTCACATTCTTGTATGAAATTTTGAGGCATCTCATCTTTATGTGTGATCTTGCCTTGTTTTTGGCAAGCATCACAAAGTTTAACCATCTCGTGAGTTCACGATAAATGGTGGGCCAATAGAATCCCGAATCAAACACTTTTTTGGCGGTGTAGTTGGGACTAAAGTGACCACCGGTGGGTCCTTTGTGGCAAGCCTGGAGAATGTCAAAAGCTGCCGGTCCGTCAACACATCGGTGAATAATCAAGTCAGCGCATTGTTTGAATAGAAAAGGGTCATCCCAAAAGTAAGTCTTAACATCGTTCAAGAACTTCTTCTTTTGTTGGGATGTTAACCCTTTGATGAGAATACCACCCGCTAAGTAGTTTGCAATGTCGACAAACCACGGGGTGTCATCAAGATTGAGATTAATAGACATTAAGGTCTCAAGGGTAAAAGAGTCATTGATCTCTTTGTTCGGATGATCCCTTTGATATGGATCCTCAAGTATACTAAGATGATCCGCGGCTAGGTTTTCAGCACCCTTCTTGTCACGAATTTCAATGTTGAATTCTTGAAGGAGTAAAACCCAGCGGAGAAGTCTTGGCTTAGAGTCGTGTTTAGTCATCAAGTACTTCAACGCGGAATGGTCCGTGTATACGATGGTGGTAGATAAAACAAGATAGGGGCGAAATTTTTCAAAAGCATAGACAATAGCTAAAAGCTCTTTTTCGGTTGTCGTATAATGCAATTGAGCCCCCGTCATTGTCTTTCTAGCGTAATGGATTGGTTGGAAGTGTTTATTCACTCTTTGGCCCAAAACCGCACCAATAGCAAAGTCGCTAGCATCGCACATCAATTCAAAGGGTAGATCCCAATTAGGGGTAACCAAGACTGGTGCCTCAGTTAGCTTATCCTTAAGAAGATTGAAGGATTCGAGACACTCTTTAGAAAAGATAAAAGGAGTATCTTTTTCCAAGAGGTGGGTCATCGGGCGAGCGATTTTAGAGAAATCCTGAATGAATCGACGATAGAAGCCTGCATGACCCAGAAAACTTCTCACACCCTTCACGGTTGAAGGTGGAGGTAATTTGGCTATGACATCTACTTTAGCACGGTCGACTTCAAGACCGGCGTTAGAGATTTTGTGTCCTAGCACAATGCCTTCTTTTACCATAAAATGGCATTTTTCCCAATTCAGAACAAGGCGAGTGTCTTCGCACCGCTTAAGCATACGTTCCAAATTGGCAAGGCAAGAAGAGAAGGAATCCCCAAAGACCGAGAAATCATCCATGAAGACTTCCATGGTTTGCTCAACCATGTCATGGAAGATAGCCAACATGCACCTTTGGAAAGTCCCGGGGGCATTGCATAGGCCAAAAGGCATCCTTTTGTAAGCAAATGTGCCATAGGGACAAGTGAATGTTGTCTTCTCTTGATCTTGGGGATCGATGGGTATTTGGAAATAACCCGAGAAACCATCAAGAAAACAGTAATATTCATTACCCGCCAAACGTTCAAGCATTTGGTCCATAAAAGGTAGAGGGAAATGATCCTTTCTCGTGGCATCATTGAGTTTGCGGTAGTCTGTACAAACTCTCCACCCAGTAACGAGACGAGTAGGAATCAACTCGTTGTTTTGATTGGGCACAACGGTGATTCCGCCTTTCTTAGGCACACAATGGACTAGACTAACCCATGGTGAATCAGAAATAGCGTAAATCATACCCGCATCAAGAAGTTTGATAACCTCTTTTTTGATGACTTCATGGATTTTAGGATTCACCCTTCGTTGGCTTTGAATTATGGGCTTAAAGTCGTCCTCCATGAGAATTTTATGTGTGCAAAAGTGAGGATCAATTCCGCGAATATCAGAGATTTTCCAAACGATAGCTCTTTTATGCTTCTTCAACACGGCGATAAGTCGGGCTTTTTCTTCTTCTTTCAGGTCCTTCGCGATGATGACCGGTAACTTCTCGTTGTCTTTAAGGAAAATGTACTCAAGATGAGGGGGTAGGTATTTAAGCTCAAGAGTAGGAGAATCCTCAATAGATGGTGTAACTAACGATGGATCATCATTAGTCACCTCTTTAGGAAAAGGAGGAGGAAACGGGTCTTCATTGAGAAGTTTCTCAATAGTACGAATGTCTTCATCCCAATTAGTGGAAGAATCATCATACTTAATATCGAGAGGACCCAAGCTAGCTTCGAAATCATCCAAGTCACTTTCTCCAAAAGGAGTCAATGCCGGAGCAATTGAGGCAACGGTCTCAACATTGGGTAGAGAAGAGAGAGTACTTTTGCAAGCATCATGAAAATGTTCTTCACAAGCCTCATCGAGAACATCAATAGCATTAACACTCTCATACGAATAAGGTTGCTTAGAAATCTTACCCATGTTGAAGACAATTTTATCGTCACCAACTCTCATGATTATTTCGCCCGCGGCTACATCAATGAGAGTGCGACCGGTCCTCAGGAATGGACGTCCAACGATTAATGGAACACGGGGATCCATTTCGTAGTCAACGACAACAAAATCCGCCAGGAAGGTGAATTTGTCGACGCCAACAAAGACATCTTCGGCTATCCCCACTGGATAAGCAACCGTACGGTTAGCTAATTCCATGGTCATTTTGGTGGGGACTAGCTCGGGGAGAGATAATTGCTTCCAAACACTTGAAGGCATTAAGTTTATACTGGCACCTAGATCGGCTAGGGCCATGCAATTATCTACTCCAGGGAAGTTGCAAGGAATCAAGAAGCGACCCGGATCACCAAGTTTGGTGGGCAATTTCCTTAAGAGCACTTCGGAGCAGTTCTCATTAAGTTGGGTCTGAGCAATGTCAAGAAGCTTGTCCTTGTCACTTAAAAGATCTTTAAACATCTTAGCGTATTTGGGCATGTGAGCGAGAGCCTCGGCAAAGGAGATGTTAAAATTCAATTGTTTAAACATTTTAAGAAAGTTTGAAACTTGAATATCATCCTTGCTCTTTTGCTTCTCTTTCCTCAACCTTGAAGGATAAGGTATATTGGATGAAGAAGAAGGCTTCAGGGGAGTAGGATCACTCACAACCACGGGTGGTGGGGAAATGGGGATATAAGGTGAAGGAGGTGAGGAAAGTTGCTCTTTTTCCTTGTTCACAATCACTGGTGGAGGTGTAGGAAGCTCGGGTTCCGTATAACCTTTTCCACTACGAGTAGTGATTGCTTTCATCTCCCCTCTTGGATTCGCAACGGTGTTACTCGGAAGAGTACCCGAAGAAGAGGGTTGATTACCTTGGATGAGCGAACCAATCATATCACGAATGTTAAGCGCTTGAGTGCTGAAAGAGTCTCTGATGTCTGCACGAATTTAATTGCTTTGTTTTGCCATGTCATTCCTTAGCTCGGCTCGAATATTCGCTCCCTTGTTTCGCCATGTCATTCTTCAAGTTGACAAATTGACTCTGAAGATTCGTCACCATCTTACGATTAGTCTTCATGAACGTCTCGACGTCTTGATTCACTGCCATCGGTTGATTGAGAGGTGGAGCTTGGTAAGCTTGAGGATTTCCTTGAGTTGTGTATGGGTTTCTTTGGGATTGATATTGATTGTTAGCACGAGGTTGGGATTGGTTGTTTCGATTATAACTTTGGTTGTTGGTTTTGGTTTGGAGGAGGGAAATCGGGTGGAGCAAGATAGTTGTTTGAACGATAACTTAGCAAGCTACGGTCTCCTTGAGGACGAGCTTGATATCCTCCCGTGGGATAAGTACCGTAAGCCGCGTTAACGTTTCCAGAAAAATTGCCTTGAGTAGAAGGACAATCATTGTAAGAATGAGGACCACCACATGTGTCACAAGAAATAGCAACGGCTTTAGCTTGTTGAAAGTGGTTTGTGGCCATGGTCATGAAATTCTTGTTCATCTCAGCGAGTTGTCTAGAAATTTCAATCATCTCGGGATTGGAAGTAGTAGAAGAAACATTGACTCTCGAGTTAGATCTTGAGGATGCGGATGAATCCTGATTCTTGTGGTGAGTAGTCATGTTTTCAATCAACTCTCTACACTCCTCCGGTCTCCTCTTCATAAAAGTACCACCGGCGGCGGCGTTGATCGTGTCACGATCACGAAAAGTGAGACCATTGTAGAAAGTATCAATGAGAGTGACGGGGAGCATGTTGTGATTTGGACAGCGGTCGATCAAATCATTGTATCGTTCCCAAGCATCAAAGAGCGATTCATCATTGTCTTTCATGAATCCACTAATTTGGTTACGAAGGCTTGTGACCATGGATGGTGGGAAGTAGCGCGACAAAAAGCGTTGAGTCATGTCGTCCCAAGTATGAATAGAGTTCTTTGGGAGACGGTCAAACCATTTTTCGGCATGGTGAGAAAGCGAGTGGGGAAAGAGTTGGAGGCGAAGGTCATCCATAGAAACACCGGGGGACTTCATGCTTTGGGTGATGGTAATGAATTTGTCGAGGTGTTTGTTGGCATCATCATCCGGAATTCCGCGAAATGGGTTAGTTTGCACTTGTTGGATCATGTGATGCTTCAACGAAAACTCCTGAGCCGTGACATGCAACGGCGCAATCGGGCCTCCACGTCCGTTCATCGTGGGTTGACATAGCTCCTCCATGGTGCGTAGGTCGGGTAAGGGTGGATTATTCATGTTTTGGTGGGGTGGATTATTATTGTTGTTGTTTGGGAGGGGTGGATTATTATTGTTGTTGTTGTGTACACCGTCCATGTCAAAATTTTCGAGAGTCTCGGGCTCTGAATAAGACGTTGATCGAGTACGCATACACTAAAAAGAAAATGCAAGAGAAAATATTTTTGGTTTTTATAGGTTTTTTAATGTTTTTGTATTTTTGAAAATTTTAGATTTTTATGGGTTTTTTGAAAATTTTTGTGCTTGAAAATAACGTTCCCGAAAGAACGGATCCCAAAATCTAATTTTTCTCACAAGAAACCGTTGATCCTTATGAAAAGAGCCGGCAGCGGCGCCATTTTAATAACTGTTATTTTAGTTAATTAAAAATGTTGCTTTTGCAAGATCTTTCTTTGCGTTGCTCGTACCCAATTGATATATGTCGTTGTTTCGTTCTCGGTAACTTCTCGAATTGATCACGGTCAAAAGTGGAATCGTTGTAATTGGTTACTAAAAGGGGGAGCTTTGGTCTAAATCTACTAAAATGATAAGTGCTAGAAATAATAGAATTAAACTAAAAGTAATTACTGAGAATAAAAATAAAGCTAGAATTTAAAACTAGAAAAACTGGAATAAAACTGGAATTTTACCTTATTCGGAATAATGGCTATCCGGAATATGTTGCCCTACTCGGAAGATATCTCTACATGGAATAAATGCCTCTATGCGTAAAAACAGCTCTATCCGGAATATTATACTCTACTCGGAATGTTGTAGTTTATCCGGAACATTTGTGCTTATTCGGAATAATCATGGCCATGCGGAATAAATCTCTTATGCGGAATATTTGGAAAAGAACCCTATGCGGAATAACTTTAAAAAGAGACCCTATTCGGAATATTTTGAAAGAAGGCCTATGCGGAATATCAAGCTCAACTCGGAATATTTTTAAAAGCAACTCTATGCGGAATATATTAAAAATAAGCTCTATTCGGAATATTTGGGAGGAAACCCTATGCGGAATATTTTTGCTATTCCGAATAAACAACGAAATCACTACTCTATTCGGAACATTTGGTTATTCCGAATAACCAAGAAAAGTACACCTTGATCCAGAATAATTGATATTCCGAACCAACACAATCAAAGAAACTTTATCCGGAATGTTTCTGGGCAAATACAGTAACTAAGTGCGAAGAACAGGGAATTTAGAAACACGAATTTTTACTCAAAATTCACCAAGTTTTTAATCAAAACTTAAACCAATTTCACCACTGATCATCTACCTAAGGTAAACATCAATCCAAAACAACCAAAAACGCAAAACCCACTTACTTTTTATGATCGAACCAATAAAATAAAACTTTAAAAACTTATGAATCACAAAGAGATGAAGAACAAGTTGATAGAAATATTAAAAGTAAACTTGTATTAATGATTTAGTATTCAACAAACAAAGTGGAAAGATTAAACTTACAAGATTGGAAGAAATCAAAGACAATGAAAACCACTCCTTAAGGGAGATGGTTTTCTTCCTATGAAATAGGAAAAATGTAACAGAAAAGAAAAGCTAGTGGAAAGTCTTGAATGGGAGGAGTATTTATAGGCTTCTCCCTTGGTTGGTGAGTGGGCTTTCTTACTGAGGTGGTGTGCGGCAGTGGTGTGTATGAGGTGTCGGCTCGGGTTAAGCTTGCGTTAGAACTCCAACTGAGGTTGCTGTATAGAAAATACAAGAACAGGATCAAGAAAGATTATTTATCGAAATATAAGACGCCCGCACTGGCACAAGAACATGTACCGCCGAAGAGTGTGTGGGACAATAGAACCGAAGGTGAGTGGTCTGACTTGGTCGAGTGGTGGTCAGAGCCAAAGAGGGTGGCAAGAAGTCAGGTTAATACTGTTAATCGTTCCAAAAACACGGTACCGACCACTCAAGGCAAAAACCATTCGCCCGAGGAAGGAATGAATACGTAAGACTCTTTATAATTTTTGTGATTTTATTTAAAAGCGTTTATGTTGTTTATTTATTATAGCTCGTTATTAATTTATTTGATATTTTACAGAAAGTCAAGGAAGGGGTCTACGAGGACCTGGTTGAAACATGGAGGAAGGGGCACTCATGTAATGGCACGTTTAAAAGTAAAGAAAACGAGGAAAGATATGTAAGTAATATATAACTCTTTACATGCCTTAGTAACTAATTTCATTTGTTTTAAACCGTTTTTTTTTTCTTTCACAGCTGAAGATGAAAGCCCTCAGTGACCAAGTGAAAGCCAAGGTCGTCCCGCACATGTCTGATAAACAAATAGTGGCTGAAATCCCAAGTCAAAATAAGCAAAATGTGTCGGGACAAGGCAGAAAGTTACCGGCTGGTGCCAATAACACTTCTCGCGGGTTATATATCCTCAATAAAACAAAATGTAAATCAATTGTTCATATTTATGTCTTGTTGTATATAATGAAAAATTGTTGTTGTAACTTATCGCAGGCGCGGTGCTCTAGCTCGACCAGATTTTCCCTCTCGTAGTGAATTTCAGGAAATGATGGAACGACATGAGCAACAGATGGAGCTGATGAGGAAAGAGAATCAAGAGGCGCAACAACGGGCTTACTTGGCAGCGTTAAAGGCAGATGCGGCGCAACAATATACTCAGACGTCGTACCAGCATATGGCGCAATATCAGAGTCAATTGGGTGAGTTTTTCTAGAACTACAACTCATCAAATACTGATCACCCAATTAACCCTCCTACTTTTGTACCCCCGCCTCGACCCTTTGTTATGCCCACCCTAGCTCCTGATTGGGCTCATTTAGTCCAACCCCCTATCCTTGGGCACAACCATTGCAACCTCCTTCCATCGACCCATACCGACCATCTTTGCCCGACCATCTCCAACCACTCCAACCTCCCTATACCGACACTTATCATATCGCTCCCGTCACCAACAACACATTTAACCATTGTTATCGTCCCACCACACACTTGACTCATGAGATCGGCTCTACTTCACAATTCATACCCGGAGGTTCTTGTGTAATCATAAATCCCCATCAGCACGATTATCGGTCCGTTGACGAGTTGGGTCGAGATAGGAATGCACAAAACAGTGGTGACGACTTATCAGGTGATGACGAGGGGAATGACGAGGGTTATGTCGAGGGGGATGACGAGGGGGGTGACGAGGGGGGTGACGAGGAGGAAGGTGACTTTTCACCTAACGAGGATGCGGAGTAGAGGCTGTGGTAGTATTTTTCTTATTATGCATGTTTAATAAAGTTTGAGACTTGTAGCGTGTGAAACATTTTATTTAGGATTGAATAAGTGTATTTGATGAATATTGTATCGTGATGTTGGATAATTTATCTTAATATGGTATTGTAACGTTTTTTGATTTGTTATTATTCTGTATTTGTCGAATTCTGCCATTTTGAGTTGTGGATTTTGTCCGGAAAAAGTTCCGGAAAAAATCTGGAAACTACAAAACAACCCAGTTTTTTAGCCCCAGGTACACCTAGGGACGACTTAGTCGTCCCTAGGTTAGCCAAATTCCACCAGATTTTAACCCTAGGGACGACTTAGTCGTCCCTAGGTTTCAAAATTGTCCAGGTATCAAAACCTGGGGACGACTTAGTCGTCCCTAGGTATTGATACCTGGACAATTTTGAAACCTAGGGACGACTAAGTCGTCCCTAGGATTATAATTAACTTTTTTTTTCTGAAAATGTTTTAATGAATTTGTATAAATAAGATTTTATTAAAAATAATTAAAAAAGAATATTTATAAAAAATTTAAAAAAGATTATTTTTATTAAAAACCTAAGGACGACTGTGACAATCCGTCAATTTATGATTGATATTTTATTCACAAATATTATTTAAAAAAAATTATTTTAATGTTATATTATGAACTCACTTATTTTTGGGAAATAATTTGGATTTACGTCTTGAAGTAGCGTCGACTACGTCTAAACCGGAGGATTCAACGTTATGTGCTTACGTTTACATACACCGTTTTGGTGACAGTCCGACATTTCAGAAAATAAATTTCTCCGTGAAAATTATTTTGGAATTTTAAATTTGTGTTGGTTCATAAACTCACAAATTTACGAGAAGAGATTAGGACTTACTATTTTAATTTAATGTCCTTTACGATTAAACCAGAAACCTTAGGATTTCGTGTTTACGTTTTCGAACTCCGTTTTTGATGAGACAATTTTTATTAGATTCGTTTTGTGCCGTTGATTCATAATTTATAAAAACGTTTTTCGTAAAACTACCCGTGGACACACAAATCGAGGAAACTAGAATCGAGGAATACCCGTAAATTAGTGGGATGAGACAAGTTTACACTTGCCCCACTCCACTAACATGCGACGGCCAAACCATGGACTCAACACATGAGGTGTCAAGTTTACAAGCTTACTAGCAACACTTGTTGCTAAAGCTTAAATTGTAAGCTTACACTTACCTCAAAACAAGCAAACCAAAACCATTTCTCCATTTCACACATGCAAAACACTAAACACTCTCCTCCCACTCTCTAAAATTCGTCCCAAACTCATCCAAAACAACCCCCATTTGATCAATTTCAACCATGAAATCATGTGGTATTTACACACATGATGAAGCCCTTTTGAAGCCCTATAGATTGGTGGTGATTATAACATCCAAGGAGGAGTTTCCATGGAGTCTTGGGGCTGATTTTCCACAAGGATTTTATGAAGATTGGTGGTCTTGAAGATGGTCTTGGTTATTCACAAGTTTCTCCATCAAAATCCATGTTTTGATCACAACCTACATCATCATGGTGGTATAAAGATTGTTCTCCTCATCCTCTTAATATTTTTGATTATGTAATCTTTTATTTCTTTTACTTATGTATATGTATATGATGATGAATGATGATTAAAAATATTGTGTGGGGATTTGGTGTTGATAAACATGCTTAAAAAGATGAAAAACTATAAGAAACAAGGCTAAAATCTTGTTTAGATTGTTGGCTGTATAAAACAGTAAAGAACCACATGTTAGACTGATAAAATGGCAAAGTAGAAGCAATATACAGTAATTAATATATCTTGTACACATGAGAGAGTTGGCCATGCAATGGAATCATTGTAATGAGTGAGATATGATCAAAACAAGTTTAAAGTACAAATCTGAGTTCACTGTTTTGGACGATTTTAAGAAAATACTTAGAGGCTGATTCAACAGTAGCTATAGAAGAGTTAAATGGATCATATATCATGTAGTTTATGTCATAAAAATTTGAGCTTCTATCTTCATATAGAAATCTAGATAAGGCAGTTTTGGTGAACATGAAAATAAAAATCAGATTTTGGAAATTAAAGTATAATAGTATTATATAAGCACTCAAGTAAATATAGTATAAAATGTGAATTAAAACCCACTAACTTATATAATACATTTATATAAATATGTATAAGGATAAATAAATGGACATTTTATAAAAATGATAGTTTGATAAGTTTTATAAGTTATAAAACTATAAATATGATTTTTACGACTTTTTCGGCTATTGCCGTAAAATTAACGTTTTTCGCCAATTAAAACTTAGACGATCAAAACCGTCTAATTTAAAGTTTTTAAAACTCATATACTGATATATAAACATATATAACAAGTAAAAACCGATAAAACACGAACTATAAAACATACGGACATTAACGGGCTAAGTTAACGTTATTAGATTAATAATACAACAAAATGGGCTAAAACACTTATAAACTTATTTATTGGGATTAACCCATTTAGGCCCAACATATAAAGTATAAATACTGATAATACATGTATGAAATGGATTAATACAAGTTAATGAACTTATAATAGGCTTATTGGACCTAAAACACGTAAATAGGTAAAACTAGTAAACTAGTAAGAAGTTACCAATACGTAAACACTAAAATGAGTAAAAGAGAGTATGTAAACACACTTGATCATCATATATATATAAAATCATCATATGTATACATAATTGTTATTTTTATAAAGTCATTGGACATGAGTCTAAGACGAGTATTATTTGTCTAGGTTTCGGTGATTGAAGCACGTACCGTACGTCCGAATTGTCGATAATCGCCTTCCCACATTAACGTGAGTTCATAGCCTCGCACTCTTTTAAATGTTTTTATAAATGTTTTATAAACCCGCGAGGGAGATAAGATGTTAGTTTTTATAAAATAGGACGCCATTTGTCCTGATTGTTTTTTTACTGATTTGGACCCGAATGATTGTATGATCCGATTGTATGACACGATAAATGATTAAAGGACCCGATAGATGAAATAAAATGGATTATTAAAGTTAGGTTATGTCACTAAAAGCCCCATTAGCATGAATTGTGAACTACCGGGATTTGGTATACGCTTATGCATTTAATAGTACTATTTGGGGACGATCACCCCAGTTTGCGCCTTGACGGTTGATCCCCGTCGTGCCACATTGATTGGTAAGCGAATTTATGTATGAGAAGATTTCCATAGCGTGAACTTTGTGACGACACGCTAATTTAGATGGGCAAATTGAGTATCGGGCTAGCTACCCGTTGTTTGGTTTAGTAAGGTAACAATGTCATGCGGCCTATAATAATCCAATTAACAAAATACTGCTATACGCTCCGAATTACGATGTATTGTCTGACTAGCAATACAGGGTCATACTATTGATTTTATGTTCGTGTTTTGGTTTTTCATAACCATATTCATATAACGGTTTTTATTTAACTTTATACAACGTCATAAGACGTATTGTATGATGTTCTTACGACATTGGCTCGTATAATGATTTTTAAGGCAAATGCCTATATTATGATTTTCAATAAGGATTTGTATAATAATGACTTTGGCTATTTTATGGCCTATTACAATGATTTGTACGAAATGATTTTTGGTAATAATTTTATACCAAAGTTATATTGATGGAATTTATTAAACTCTATGAATTCACTCGGCGTTATCGCTGACCCTTTTCTTTTAACATGTTTTATCTCAGGTACTTGAAGGTAATTC
Organism: Glebionis coronaria; assembly: GCA_025667525.1. Lineage (NCBI taxonomy): Eukaryota > Viridiplantae > Streptophyta > Magnoliopsida > Asterales > Asteraceae > Glebionis > Glebionis coronaria. The sequence continues at coordinate 46,515,389 of CM046875.1, forward strand.
TCGAGAAGACAACAAGAATTCATGGCCCGCACTTCAACAATAATTTCCATTCAAATGCTTTGTAAAACTTTGTATGAAATAATATGACTTGGGACCTATGTAACTTTGATATTTATGAATGGAAATGCTTTATTAATAAAACGACGCGATTTTTATGCACTGTCTATGATGTGAGTAATGTGCTATCCCGTAACACCAACGAGTCTTCCGCTGTATTGAGTTGTATAAATTTGGGAGTGTTACAATTTGGTACCAGAGCTCTCGTTATAGAGAACGAAAGATTTTTAAAACCAAGGTTTTGAATAAAACATTTCAAAATCTTTTAACTATAAACATTTTTCACAAATGTCTAAAAATCTTTTGACTATAACGGTGCCGAAGAATTCCCGAGTTACCGACAAGGCCGGACTGAGAAGTGTTATTTTAATATATATATAACTTGGATATATATATATATATGATGTAATTTTATTACATGATTGTTTGATGATTATTTTGATATTTATACGAGGTATTTATACGACGTAGATTGTCACAAGAAACCCTAAATCCCCTAGTAAATTAATCGAAGCTATTCTCGTAGGAATTCTAGCAATCCTAGATCCAAACCAAGTTGTGGATAATTATGATCCCAACAAATGGTTGATATTCGTAGAAATGTAGACATTAGTTGATCGTGATATTGAAAAAGAATTGGCGAGATTAAAACTGATATCGATATCATGACTATCTTTCCTTATAGCGCGGAGTTTGACAAAACATTACCACCTAGAAAGATGTCATATGATTCGTTGTCATCCAATTCTTAAATTGAAATCGAAAGGGTGAATGTTGCACTTGAGGCTGTCATTGGAACCATTACCCAAAAGCCTCATGCCACCAGTACCTTTCCGAGAAGTCTAATTGAATGATCGGGTCATTTATACTGGTGACTCATTTGATAACTATTGATGAAAGAGATATAGGACTGGAAATTAAGTGTTGTTCATATCGAACTTTTATTTCATTTTGAAGGTCTAAGAATAAGGTTGAAAGTATTGGAGAATGAGGTAGGATATCGCCTTGAGTATAAAATTGGTTGAAACTTGAATAAAGTAAAATTTAACTTGTATGGAATAAGAAATTGTTAAGAGGAAGTCATTAAGTTATGTGATTGAATTATAAGGTTTTAATTGATTGTAGATTCGTGTTAAGGGTTGTTCCTAGGCCATTGTCCAATGACGAGGATGCCCAGTGTCCAAGAAATAAATTGAAGAAATCTTCTTCTGAATTGGGACCGATGGATCTTCCGGGACATGTGGAACACCTAATGACTCTTGTAGATTAGTATTCATTGTGGTATCTTTTAAAAATCCCTAACTTAACTGAGACATCAGTTGGTAGGATGAGTTCTGAGAATTGTATGACATAGTGACACGTAATGTGCTACGGTACAATTTTGACCTATTTGTGATTAATGAAAAAGACTACCTTTGATTGCTAAATCCTACATGTATCTATGTTATCTATCTTTTATTGCTTCATCCTAATGTTCGCATTAGTGATGCAACCATTGAACAAGTACTCATCTTGAATTGAGTTACGTTATGGATTATTCTTTTGAGTTCCATCGAGATCATGAACCTCATGATTATTTGGCTAAAGCTCATTTCCTAGCATATTGTAGTTAGTTCTTGGTGAACAACTTTTCATCACTCTTTTGCAGATCACTCATTATTTTTATAAGTTAAAACAGTATTCCTTGAGAAAAATTGAATTCTCATCTCTAAAAGGATTATTTAAAATGAGATTTATAAGTAATCGTTATCGAATGAAGTTGTTTATGAAACACCTTGGAAAACTTAATTGTTTCCATAACAAAGAACATCTTTGTAAATTTATTTTTGATTCTTATTTAAGAATTAAGCATGAAAATGTTTTTATTATAAACATGATGATAAAATTTTGACGAACTGAGTATTGCATCGTTAATCTTGAAATTGTATATAGTTGCGCGCCTACATACAATTTGGAATGGACCATGCAAGGCTGATTAGTAGTCACCATAAAACTGATTAATAAACACTACATTTTCTTTAAAGATTGTGAAAGATTAAATTTTATGAGATCTGCAAGTGAAAAATAGGGACATAGTGTTAGGGACACCTACATATGTGCCTGTAGCATTTATTCTTCCGAGTCGAGTTTACTCATCTGTGGAAATTGTCTTATTTGACAATTGACAATTCTTTCTTGTCCAATTCTCCCGTAGTGAGATTCTTAGGAAAAGTATCTGATTGCCGAGTGTTGATACCCGACTGGATGTATCGACATTCCTATCATTTCTTTTGATTTGATTTCATTTGAATGACCTGGGTAACGATCCGAGGAACTTTCGAATGCGTACTCAAATTATGAAAACATGTGATATACTCATATTCGTTAATGTTTTCGTCTGTATCTGATTAAAATTCTCTAGCGTAGATTATTCTTTAACCTTACTCTCTTAAGGTTAGTTATGTCTCTAGATATCCTTGAACTTGTGAAGGATTATGAGTTATTATTAGTCTTTTGAGAAGTTCACATCTTATCGACGGCAATAAAACTGAAAAGTTGATAAGTGCCAGTAGAATGGATTGATTGATTATGACATGACGACATTGTCTTAATTGATGGGAACTCGAGTAGAATTCCCCTAAAAGATAAGATGTTGATTATCAAAAGTGATATAAATAATTCTTGATGGATGACGATATCCTGTATTTAGACTTGGAATTATACCGTAAATGGTTGTGAACTAGTTATAGATATTGTAATCTAGAAGAACCTAATATGAATGTATTAAAAGATGTTTCTGTTATCTAAAACTTTAGAAGGTATTTGTTGGTAAATTACCTAGACTTTCTCCATTAAGGCAAGTTGAAATTGGTATTGATTATATTCTTGATGCTGCACTTGTGGCATGTGCACTTTACGTCAGTACCATCTGAAATAAAGGAATTACCATACAACTGAGAGAGTTATCGGAGAAAGATTTTATTCTACCGAGCTCGTCATCATGAAGAGCTATGGTGTTATCATACCTTATATTTATAGATTACTATGACTGAGTAAATTGACAATCGAAAACGATATCCATAACTCGAAATGGAAGATTTGTTCGATCATTTACAAGGTTCTAGCGTATGTTTTAAAGATTTGATCCATGGCATGGTTATCATCAACTTCGCATCTGCGAAAAATATTATCTATTCCAATCACTACATCCGGTACTTGTAATGAACATTATGAGTTTCACGTGATGTCGTTCGGATTGACCGATACACATGTAGCATTCATAAATTGGGTGAATCACGTGTGTAGCCTGTAATTTGATAAATTCATGCTTGTGATCATTAAGGACCATTTGTTTGTTTATAAATATAAGAAGGAGTTAGTAATTATTTATAGATTACCTTGAATTAACCAAACAATAAAACCTGTACCTTGAGTAATTAACATGAGATTAAAGACTTAATCCTTTACATTATTTGACTATGTGATTAATAGATAATGGAATATATTGACTCTTTAAAAATTAAGAGCCCTTTTAAGATTTTGGGTTTTACCAAAAAGAAATGGAAATATGTTTTGACAAATGTTTTATCGAAGGATTTTTTTAGCGATTATTCCCTTATACACAAATCATTTAACTAAACTCCTGTTTAGGGGTAAATGTTTGTGTATACCTCAAGACAACCTAAGAAGGATTGAGGAAACCGTTAAACCATGACTTAAAATTTGAAACGATAATCTTTACTTTTCAACTAAGAAAACTTTGACCAAAGTATAAACAAAGGTTTTTCGAACATTTACGAATCTTATTAATTATTTTCGATAAATCAACAAAAATCTTGATAATTAAAGTCAAATTTATTTTGAACATTTTATTATAATTGGTCGAACTAAGAAAATTAAAATTTTTACGTTTACGTTTAAAAAAAAAATCTTAATAATTATTGTTAATTTACATGTAATAATTGTCGACGCTTTAGACGTCGGATTGAGTAAAACAGATAAAGATAATAGTAAAGAAGAAACTAAAACATAGAAGATATGAAGAAAGAATTTTGAATAAATACGGTTATGATATTTATTTCATCAAGAAAGTAAACGTAATTACTGACACATTATGTATAAAAGATAAAGAACCAATTAGGACATGTTCCTTAATAATAAAGGTGCAAAATAAATTGCCGAACAATAAAAAAAATAAAAAAAATAAAAAATAAATAAAAAATAAATAAATAAACAATGCTTGTAAGAAGGATAATATAGATAATAAAAGTGGTTCGCGGCTAATATGAACCATTAGAATTGAGGAGCCAATGGCGTTAGATGTATAAAAGGCCACTTGTGGTTGCCTAAATATGGAAGATTGTGAGATGTAGTTAAATTGGAAATCTTGTAAGTATAAGTATTATATGTATGTCATTTTTGACTAAAAGTATCTTTGTCTGAAGAAGTTGTACTGATGACGAATTATGAAGGCAGACACCGCCTCATACATTAGTAAACGTTTAACTATTGCAAAGGTCATCATCTGAATTTGATTCGATTTGGGTCATCGTCGACAGACTGACCAAATCTGCTAATATCATTCTCGTTAATGATAGAATCTTGATGAAGAAATAGACTCTTTTATTTAAAGGAGTTATGTAAACATAGTGTGCCTGTATCGATCATCTATATCATGATCCTCGCTTCGCATCGAATTTCTAGAGATTTGTTCAGAAGTCATTGAGAACGAACCTTGATGAGAGTACTATGTACCACCTCAATCGAAGGGACGAGGTAAAGTAACGATACAAAATACTATAAGCGCTGTTCTATGTTTGAATGATTGACCTTTGGTAATAGACCGTATAATCATTTTCCTTTGGAGAGATTATCATTGATAATTATCGTATTAGGATCGAGATCTAATCTTGTTAGGATCTATATTAGAGCATCTGTAAGCACGAGTTGAGATGAAGACACCCGACATACACCCATTATGAGTTGGACATGTCTTTTAGGTTTAAGGTTTCCTATGATGGCGAACCTAACCTTACAAAATACCCGACCCGCGAGATCTGAAATGATTGTTGAAATTAGGATCTGATTATTGACTGCCGGTAGAGGGCAAGAGGTTATGTGAATATGAAATGTAGATCTTGAAGTGCCAGATGGGTAGCGAAGTTATGCCAAAAATTTTAACCTTGGAGAAATGAATTAATGATCTGACAAATCATGGGATATAAGTCCCCGTTGTATGGGACCATTGAGATGACGAAAAAGATTGGTTTGAAAGGCATATAAGCTGGATCTACCCTAGGACTTCAAAAGCTGCGTGAATTATGTTTCGTAGATCGAACTTGATAAAATGTCTATCAAGTTAAAATCTGAATTCTTCTTGATAAATTTTAGATCGGCGAAAAAGTTGCATTCATCAAAAACCCGTGAACATCATGGATAGAGAAAGTAAGTCAACATTAAGCCTGATCTTATTCCCGTAGTTATGTTTGATGAAACTCGCGTATTGTAATGAATTACACTTAAGAGAAAAGACCGAATGTGGAGGAAATACCCACATGGCTTTAACTCTATAAGAAGCGAGTAGTAAGATGATCTTTGAGGACAAAGATCCTGTTTAGGGGTAAATGCTGTGACAATCCGTCAATTTATGATTGATATTTTATTCACAAATATTAATTAAAAAATATTATTTTAATGTTATATTATGAAGTCACTTATTTTTTGGAAATAATTTGGATTTACGTCTTAAAGTAGCGTCGACTACGTCTAAACCGGAGGATTCAACGTTACGTGCTTACGTTCACATACATCGTTTTGGTGACAGTCCGACATTTCAGAAAATAAATTTCTCTGTGAAAATTATTTTGGAATTTTAAATTTGTGTTGGTTCATAAACTCACAAATTTACGAGAAGAGATTAGGACTTACGATTTTAATTTAACGTCCTTTACGATTAAACCAGAAACCTTAGGATTTCGTGTTTACGTTTTCGAACTCCGTTTTTGATGAGACAATTTTTATTAGATTTGTTTTGTGCCGTTGATTCATAATTTATAAAAATGTTTTTCGTAAAACTACCTGATAGGTGTGTAAACACCCATCTTTTCTACCACTTAATTACAATAATAACCGGACCAAAACGTGTATTTTATGTCTTTTATGTCGGAATTATGCGTGGTTTGTGTTTTTGTTGTAATTTAGGACGAAATTGTGAAAAGTGGAGAAAACACGAGAATTCACGGGCATTCACGGCTTTTATTGAAGAAAAAGATGAAAGACGAAGTCGAGAAATCAAGAGTGGAAAAAGAACGGAAGTCCAAGACCAATTCTGAAGATTTATCGAAGAAAAAGTCAAAAGACGGAAGTTTATCAAAAGCCGAGAAACTCAAGTCTATTTTATTGAAGAAATTAAAGACGAGTTCAAAAGATATCCCGAGCCACAAGTCCTTAAAGTCCAAACTTAAAAGAAAGATTAGAAGAAAGGGACTAATGACGCAATTAATGAAGATTAAATGAAGGAAGTACTTAATCTTGCAATTAACAAGAAATGAAGGAGGGGAGGAAGCTTCCTAATCCTCCCCTATATATAGTTAGGATTGTTAAGCATTTGTTTTTGTTGGCTAATAGTGACAATTAGTCCTTCCACCTTTAATTACCTTGTCAATTTAAATACTTGCACATTTAATTACCTTGTCTTGCACTTAATTACCATTTTAATTCAAGTAAGTTTTCCCTTTTAATTCTTGTCAAGCTTTATCTTTATCTTGTTAATCTCATTCTTCCTTTCTTAATCTTTAGGTTGATTTGTTTATGTTCATGTTCTTAATTTTGGTTGATTTATTTAAGTGGGTTTTGATTATTTTGATCTTTATTGTTTGATTAAGTTGTTTTGGATTGATTGTTTATACTTTATATTTGATTATCTATTTGTTTGGTTTAATCTTTTTGTTGATTTGATTGAGTTTCCTTTTGATTCGTGCGTTTAGCTTTTCCTTGTTCTTCGGTTCCACAGTAACTGTTCTTGCCAGACTCGTCCCCAGCAAATATTCCGAATGGGCGTGGATAATTGTGTTCTATTCGGAACATTTTATTATTCCGCATAGAGATTTTAAGAATTGCTTATTCGGAACATTTTATTATTCCGCATAGGGATTTTTATAAATTGCTATTCGGAATATTCTGGATATTCCGAATAGGGGAGGTTTTCAGCATAAGCCCTTTATTCCGCATAGCACTTTATTCAGCATAGGAGATTTATTCCGACTAGGGTGTACTTTCCGAATAGAAGGACTTTCCGAATAGTGACAGTATTCCGCATAAGCCCATTATTCCGAGTAGGCACTTTATTCCGAATAGAGGAACTTTCCGAATAGGATTTATCTTTCCGAATAGACCAACTTTCCGAATAGGGTAATCTTTCCGAATAAGTGACAGTTATTCCGAATAGGCCTAATATTCCGAATAGGGGATTTATTCCGGATAGGGAAATTTTAGTTTTTAGTTTTCTGCCTTTTCATTTTAAGTTTTCTTTTTTCGCGCCTTTTTCCTTAATCGCACTTTAAGTTTATTTGCCTTAGTTTAAGTTTTAGTTTTAGTTGCGTTTTAAGTTTGCCTTAGTTAGATTTAAGTTTGCGTTATTTACTTTATTGCCCTTTAATTTTAGTCTTGCTTTTAAATACTTGCACTTTATTTTAATTAGACTTAGATTTATTTTAATTGCACCTTACTTTAATTGTTTTGCACCTTTTAATTTTCAAAACTACAACGACACATCTTTGTCCCACCAAATATCAACTGAGTCACACATTAAACATAAAGTTTTTCAATTCGAAGAGACATACTTTATCGAACTTAATTTTTATACGGGCAAAAGCCGTGTATCAAATGGCGCCGCTGCCGGCTCTTTTCGTAAAGATCAATAGTTTTTTGTGAGAGACACGTTGCTTTTTGGGATCCGTTCACTTGTGAGCGTTATTTTTCTTGCATAAAAATTCAAAAAATCATAAAAATTAAAAAATTCATAAAAACCATAAAAATTAAAAATTTCAAAAATCCAAAAAGATTTTATCTTTATTGTGTATATATATTGTCTTTGTGTTTGGTTTTGTTTTCTTTTGCATTTTCAGGTGTATGCGTACTAGATCTTCTAATTATCAAGAGCCCGAGCCTCAAGAAGATTTAGATATGGCATGTGTTAACAACAATAATCAACTACCGCACCTCAATAATAATAATAATAACAACAATGCTCCTCCACAGCCCGATCTTCGGACCATGGAGGAACTTTGTCAACCAACAATGTTTGGACGAGGAGGACCGATTGCGCCAATGCAAATCAACGCTCCTGAGTTTTCGTTGAAGCACCACATGATTCAGCAAGTGCAAACAAACCCATTTAGAGGATTGCCTGATGATGATGCCAACAAACACCTCGACAAGTTCATTACAATCACCCAAAGCATGAAGTTGCCTGGGGCCACAATGGATGTTCTCCGCTTACAACTCTTCCCACATACTTTATCGCATCATGCCGAGAAATGGTTTGATCGTCTCCCGAAGAATTCTATTCACACTTGGGATGACATGACTCAACGCTTTCTTTCGCGCTACTTTCCACCATCCATGGTCACAAGCCTTCGCAATCAGATCAGCGGTTTCATGCAAGACCCTGATGAATCTCTTTTCGACGCTTGGGAGAGATATAATGTCTTGATCGACCGTTGTCCAAACCACAACATGCTTCCGGTCACCTTGATCGATACTTTCTACAACGGATTGACTTTTCGAGATCGTGATACGATTAATGCAGCCGCCGGTGGCACATTCATGAAAAGGAGACCCGAGGAGTGTAGAGAGTTAATAGAGAACATGACTACTCATCATAAGAACTGGGATTCCTCTGCTTCTTCTAGAAACAACACGAGAGTCAATGTTTCCTCTACCTCAGCAAACCCTGAGATGACCGAACTCACCCGCATGATGGCTGAAATGAGCAAAAGTATTACGCTTCTTGTTGATCCCAAACTTAGATCGATTAGCTTTGTGTATACGAGATTAGATCAAGTACTACACGTAGAGAAACCTTTGCTTATGAATAAAGTAACAAAGTGTTATGCGGAATTAACACTTGATCTAAAACACAATGATGTTAAACAAACTTTCACTTGTATTAGAATAATCGTGTTGATTACAATGAAAGGTTTAACTTGCGAATACTATGAAAACTGATATATGACTTTAACCTAAAAGACCTTCTTTTATAGAACAAGAAGTCTTGTACAATAAGCTATGAATCAACTATTCTAGGTAAAGATAATAATAGAAAATACAATGTCGTGCTTATCTTCACCATACATAAATAAAGAAACAAATAAACAAAAGATATTCTATCAGTGTCAATCTTCAAGGCTGTCAGCGTTGACTTCTATCAGCGTCCAAAATCAATCTATCAGCGTTGACTTTCTTCTTATCAGCGTTTGGTGATCTGACCCATATTTTATTCCCAACAATCCTCCCCTAAACTTGATATCCATACCAATGATCAAGTTTCTGAATAAAAACTAAAGGCTTAGGAGGAATCTTTCAATAACTTCTTATGTTGGTGATAAACATATCTGATCAAGTCCTTGGCCACATCACTCGTATAATCAATCTCCAAGGGTGTCTCTAGCATCTTCTCCAATACTTCTTTGGACAAGAAATAGTCAGCATCCACAAGCAAATATTCTGAAAACTTTGTAGAGCTCATATGAAATACACCACAAGTAGAATATAGCCTCCAATGAAGATTACTGAGATCATCTTCAAGATCCTTCCAAATGGCAGGATCTGCTTCTTTTGGACCACACAAAGTCATAAATGTGTTCCAAAGTCTTATTCCATTAGCTGAAGTAGGTGCTTCAGCTGTATACTTGGCCTCTATTAACCTCCATAGATGCACCAAGTCTTCCCTGTCTATGCTTGCAAATATAGAAATAACTGAAGTGAAAGTATGTACCTCCTTTCCAAATCGTCCAACCTTCCAAAATCCACACTCATCTTCATCAAAACTGATAATTGGATTTCTGTCATCTAGAGGTATCACATTTACCAAATCTGAAGCTTCCAAGGGAGAAAGCTTGAGATGTTTCCTTATAACACCTTCAGTTGGAAAATATACATCCATGTCTTTAGGAAATTGAAAAGGATCTCCTTTCTTCACTGGTCTTTGAGCAATCCTTATTTCCTTTTGAATTTTCATCTCCTCTGCAAGCTCTTGTTTTCTTTCTTCTGAAAGAAACTGGTAGACATTCTGTTCTTGCACCTTCCTCCAAATAGGATGTGCCCTATACTCTAACTCCTCAAAAGACAAGGCCAGCAACTTCTTTGATGTCCAATTAGGCTGATGACATCTAAGCAACTTATAGTACAACTGCCTTCTATCTCTTTTGAGCCAGGTCTTGACCTCTTGTGCATTAAATCTCATAATCACCTTTATGTCTTCTTGTACCCTAAGAAGAACTTCCAACCCCCAAATTTGATCTGATAAACTCATACCTGGGTTGTCCATCACCTGGTCTTCCCAAGCATGGTACATTCTAGTGATTTCTGGTAGGTCCCAATCAACCTGATTCTTCAACTCACTCAACCTTTCCTTTGCTAGCTCATCTCCATATTCAAGCCTTTCTGGATCTTCAATAATTTGAATGCTTGAATCTGAGCTATCACCTTCTTTATCATCACCACTTTCCTCCTCACTCTCAGAAACAACAAATGGTGATCTTCTACTCCTCCTCAAATCTCTTTCCACAAGTTGTGCAGCCAACTGTTCATCAAATGCTATTTGTGCTGCATCTTTCTTTGGAATATCTTCTTCAATCAAAATACCTTTACCTTTGTCTTTTGGATCAATAATTGGTAAAGTAGAAGAAGAAACCTGTGTGGACACATCTCTGATAATTGTTGATGGCTGGAATACATCAACACTACCTGCAACTTTGTCAGCGTCCAAGTTGCTCCTATCAGTGCCACGATTACCTTTATCAGCGTTGGATGTGTCAGCGTCCAAACCTGTATCAGCGCCCAATGTTTCTTTGAAAGATCCTTCCAAGTTCTTTGGTGTCATCTTGGATATATCAACAACTGGATGCTTCTTCAAGTTGGTGAGAGCTTCAGCAATCTGCAAAGATTCACTAAATTGTGAACTCTTTTCTGAACTCTTTTCACTAGCTGTGTGAATCAACTCATCCTCCTCATCCTCTTTTTCCTCCCCTTTGGAAGATTCCTCCATTAGACTCCTGCTACTTGGATTCTCCAAAACAGTTACTCTCTCCCTCAAAGCTTGGAGTTCTCTTCCCTGGCTGTTGACAGTTTGTACAAGACTGACATTTTGCTTTTGCAAGCTAATGACAGCCGCCGTCAATTCAATTATGGTCATAGGTTCCAATCTGCCCTCAGCTAGAATGGGGATTTGACCTCCCAAAATAGAATCATGGGGCATGGATGAGGTCTTAATGATGTTAGGACTGTCTTGACCAGCTGCTAAGCCTGTGTCAATAGCCCCAGCCTCACCCATTTCACCAGCCACACTTGTGGAGGTGGTTCTCTCTGCTACAAGGCTAGGATCACTAGAGGAGAACACTCCAGTAACCCTTTGGCGTTTAGTCAACCTAGATGGTAATGGGGTAGAAGATGAAGTAGATTGTGTGGGTGTGGGTTGATTAAGGGGTGTTTGGGATTGTTCAAGAAGTGTATCAGTGTTGGGATTGGCTGTGTCAGCGCCCACATTTTGAGTGTCAGCGCTGGGTTGGTCAATGGCCATGTGTTCTGGTGAAGGTGATGGTTCATGAATAGGCTCAAGTTGGGGTTCAGGGCCTGGTTGTGGGTCTGGTTGTGGTTGAACAGCCTGAATTACTTCAAGCATGGGTTGGGTAAGAGGTATGGGATCGTTTGTGGAGCTCATTTTAGCAAAAATGGTTTTCTGTTGTTTAGGGATCTCATAAAAAGTGTCATGATCCCTAGAACAATATCCTTGTAAATCAAAGACCATTTGCAAAAATCTAGGGTAAGCCAAAGTCATTTTACTTCCCTTGTTTTTACACATCCCTTCAAAAATCATCTTTGAAAAATTATACTTAAGCCCACGTGTTATATAAACCAAAGCACTTGCAATTGACCTGTTTATTTCATTAAAAGAAGTACATTTTGGACTTAAGCATTGTAAAAGGACATGTATCAAATATTTCCAGTCAGAGGGAAATTCCTGCTTATGATATTTATTTAAAGTGACATCAGCAGGAATAGGATAACCCAATTCCCTAAGACCCTGTTCTATTGTTGCTATGGCAAGAGTAGTCACACCATCAGCGTCATCAAAACGCAAAGCTTGGCGAACCAAAGCTTCAGTGACCACCCATGTTCTTCCATGAACAGTAGATGTTAATGTGGTCACTCCATTAGTTGTTGTGGAACTAACATTGTTCCAAAACTGTCTAATGTGTGCGACAGGGACTAATGGTGTATGAGAAAGTGCATACCTCAATGAAGATGCATTTAAAAATGCCACCATCTGTGAATACTGAGGAAATAAAGCATCATCAGCAGTCAAGTAAGCGATCATATTGTGTTGGCTCTTGAACTCCAATGTTAAATTCTTTGAGTTGAATTTGGGTGCCATGATGTAAAGCTGTTTAGGTTATATGATATGGGAAAAATCTAGGAGGAAAAGAAATTAGACAAGAAAATATGAATACCCAGAATAAAAAGATTAGCCAAATTTATAGGAGAGATGCATGATTTTGATTGGTCAAAAATGAGGCGGTTATATTCAAAGAGCAATCATGAAAATCTTGAATCAAATATAACTTATCTCATGCATTAATTAAAAGTAACTTCTCCCCAAAATTACGGCCAAAGATTAGTCAAAAAATAACAACTGGGTAGGGCCCACTAGGTGTCAACGGTCAAAAATAGCCCATCAGCGCCCAACGGCTATATTTCCTTGTCAGCGTTTGCCTAAAGCCTTGTCAGCGTCACGATTGAACGTAACAGCGTTTGGAGAAAAACTTGTCAGCGTCTAAAAAGTAAAAATAAAAATATTTAAAAAGAAAAAGACCTTAACAAAGTAATTTATCCTAAGGGAAATATCTTACAAGTTGATAATAATTACTGGGCGGCAAGCACTGTCCATTTATACACACTTGCATAAGCAAGATAGACACAAATGTCCTCTAGAGTCCCTTGCTAACCAAAATACTTACCAACAAAGTTATTTCATAAAATTCTTTGTAACTCCCAGGTAAACCCATATCCAAAGTATTCCCAAGTCTCCCATCAGACCATAACCAATTCTAAGTCAAAAATGTCTTGGCAGCATGCAAAGTTGATATACTATGCATGCTACAGTGCCTCATGGTTTAGTAAAACTAACCCATACTCACCTGTGGACACAATCTAGAATTGTGATGAGAGTATTCTAAGAATACCCAAGAGTCCTAAAGGTTCCTTAAACCTCCCCTCAAACTATGATACATGAGTTCTCAACAATATATATGAACATTAAAAAATTTATGTCAAGATAGGAATATAAATATTCCAACCATCATCCATAAACAAAACATGTCCAAATAGCTCTTCAAAGATCCATAAGCAACTCTGTATCCAATGGCATAAAGCTACCATTATCTGCACATTTAGATGAAAACCACAAAACTAACATTTGTTGCTGACAGCGTCCCAACAACACCTAACAGCGTTGAAGGAACTCTTGTCAGCGTTAGACCATAATATCTCTAACAACGGTAAAATAACACTTGACAGTGTTACATATACCTTTGTCAGTGTTAGAAAAATAATGTGGAAAATCTAAATCATCACAAAGACCAATAACAATGCATTATCCTGTACATACTTTTACAAAAATATTCCAAAACACATATTAAGTGAGATTAACCATTCCAATATTTGTTACCAAATATTGAAATCTTCCAGCATCAAAAGGTTTAGTTAATAAATCAGCTACATTATCTTCAGTATCTACCCTATCTGGGTGTATTAAACCTTTCTCAAAGCAATCTCTTATAAAATGGTGTCTAATGTCTATGTGTTTGGTTTTAGAATGATGTACAGGATTTTTAATAATGCATAAAGTACTGTTATTGTCTACAAAAATCTTGGTATGCATAAAATTATACCCATAATCCAACAGCTGGTTCTGAATCCATAAGACTTGTCCACAACAAGCAGCTGCAGCAACATATTCTGCTTCAGTTGTAGAGTTGGCCACCACTGTTTGTTTCTTGCATTGCCAAGATATTAATCTGCTCCCAAGAAATTGGCATCCACCAGTTGTGGATTTCCTATCAAACTTGTCACCACCATAATCACTGTCTGAATATGCAATAAGGTCCAAGGGAGAATCTTTTGGGTACCATAATCCAAGATCTGGATAGCATCTTAGGTACCTAAAAATCCTCTTCACAGCAAAAAGGTGACATTCTTTGGGAGTCACTTGATGGCGTGCACATGCACACACAGCAAACATGATGTCAGGTCTTGAGGCTGTAAGATACATCAATGAACCAATCATTGATCTATAGTGCCTAACATCCACATCCTTTCCAGCTCCAAGTTTTCCCCAAGGGTATTGCTTATCCATAGGAGTGGAAGCCTCCTTCTCATGTGGAGAAAAACCATATTTCTTCAAGATTTCAGCTACATACTTGTCCTGTGAGATGAAGATACCATCTTCTTTCTGCTGAACTTGTAAACCTAGAAAGAAATTCATCTCACCCATTGCACTCATCTTGAATTTATCTGTCATGAGCTTGGAAAATTCCTCACTCATTTTTGGATCAGTAGATCCAAAAATGATGTCATCAACATAGACCTGCACAAGTAACACATGTTTTCCTTTCTTCTTTGTAAACAGTGTCTGGTCTATGGTGCCCCTCTTGAAACCATTTTCCACCAAGTAGGTGGACAATGTACCATACCATGCTCTTGGGGCTTGATGAAGGCCATACATTGCCTTCTTTACTCTATAAACCTTGTCTGGATTCTCAGGATCTTCAAAACCAGGAGGCTGCATTACATAAACCTCCTCAACAATTGTGCCATAGAGGAAAGCACTCTTCACATCCATTTGATAAACAGTAAAATTCATGCAAGAAGCATAAGCTAAGAAAATTCTGATAGCTTCAATTCTTGCAACTGGAGCAAAGACTTCTTCATAATCAATTCCTTCCTCTTGTGTATAACCCTGAGCTACCAAACGTGCCTTGTTTCTGACCACAATGCCTCTTTCATCTTTTTTGTTTCTTAGAACCCATCTTGTCCCAATTGGTCTCACATATCTGGGACAATCAACCAGCTCCCAAACATCCTGTATAGCAAATTGGTGAAGCTCATCCTGCATTGCTTCCACCCAACTTGGTTCCTTGAGAGCATCAAAAATTTTCTTGGGTTCTTCCTGTGACAGAAAACAGGCAAACAAACATGCTTGTACAAGAGGGGTATCAACCTTCTTGTGTATATTGGCAATAAATCCACCAAGACCTTGATGGGATCTTCTTGTCTGAACTGGAGCCATAACATCACCAATGATTTGAGATGTGGGGTGATCTTTAGCTGTGGAAGTGAGAACTCCTCCTTCAAAAAGTCTAGTGTCCTCAATTTCACGCTCCATGTTGCCAATATCTTCTTCAGATTCTTCTTGATCAACAGAGATCTCTTCATGAACATTGGAAGGTCCACCTTGTTCAAAATGAGAAGAGAAAAGCTGTGTAAAAGTGTCTCCAAAGTCTGAACCATGCTTGTCAGCGTTAGGGATAACAGCGTTTGAACTGTTGTTGTCAGCGTTGGAGCCATCAGCGTCTGAATTGGTCGTGTCAGCGCTGGATTTCCCTTTGTCAGCGCTTGAAGAATCATGCATGTTTGTAGTTGGTGGTATCTGAACACCACCATTATCTTTCCTTGCAGCAGTAGCAGCAGCATAATACTCATCTGTCCATATAGGAAGTGTAACAAATTCTTGTGTGGGAGATGATATAACTGCTGGTGGTCCATCCTCCTTAGCAACCTGTATACCTGAAACATTACCAATTCTCTTTTCCAAAACACTTGAAGTTACCTTCACAATGTCTGGATCAGTAACAGGCATATAATTTAAAGCTCTAGACAAAGGTTCTAAGTCAAACAACCAATTTGGACCACTCTCAGGATCACTAGGTTTACTTTCTAAAAACCTAACATGTACCTTTTCAAGTATACGTTTTTCCTTTTTAATGTAAACCCTATATCCTTTACTCTGCACTGAATAACCCATGAAGTAGCCTTCATCACCTTTTGAATCAAATTTACCTATGGCCTCACTAGTTTCTAACACAACTACATGACAACCAAAAGGCTTCAGAAAACCAATATTTGGCTTCCTTCCCCAAAGTAATTCATAAGGTGTCTTATTATGTATCTTGTTGACCAATGCCCTATTTTGAACATAACAAGCTGTGTTAACAGCTTCAGCCCAAAAAGCTATAGGAAAGTGGGCATCAGCCAACATGGTTCTGGCTGCTTCAATAAGGGTCCTATTCTTCCTTTCAGCAACTCCATTTTGCTGAGGAGTTCTAGCTATGCTGAACTGCCTAGTAATCCCTTTCTTGGCACAAAAATCATCTAATAACTGATTTCTAAACTCACCCCCATTGTCACTTCTAATAATTTTGACCTCATTACCATTCTTCTTTTCAATCTGGGTAATGAAATTAATCAGACTAAGGGCAGTTTCACTTTTCTTGGCTAAAAAGAAAGTCCATGTGAACCTGGAGTAATCATCAGTAATGACAAAACAATATGATTTACCCTTCAAACTCTCTATATTAGTAGGACCAAAGAGGTCCATATGCAATAAGTGAAGGGGTTTAGAACTAGAGTGCACCTGTTTAGACCTGAATGAGACCTTGTGCTGCTTGCCCTTAAGGCATGCAACACAAGAGTGGTCATTGTGGAAAGCCTTTTCAGGCAAACCATCAACTAAACCAAGCCTCACAAGCCTATTAATATTCTTAAAGTTTATGTGCCCTAGTCTCCTGTGCCAAAGATTACTTTCATCTACTGAGGCCTTAGCATACAGACATGACATTTTATTATTTACCTTAATTCCATTAAGATTCACATTATATATGTCTTTATGCCTTGGTGTTCTAAAATCTATGTATTTATCCTCTGGAAGCTTATAATCTTTGCTTAACACCAAGCACTCAGTATCTGTGAAAAGAACCTTATTTTTGTTATCACACACTTGTGATACACTAAACAAGTTATAATCTAGGTCTTTCACCAAGAAGACATTATCAAACCTAAGATTATTGGTGACAAGAGTTCCTTTTCCAGTGATGGTGCCGTAGCCCCCTCCAAAGTATACCTTATCACCATCTAGAATAGGAGAGAAATTGGTCAGATAGTCTTCCTTTCCGGTCATGTGCCTTGAGCATCCACTATCCCAGTATCCATAGTCATTGATCTTCTTCTGAATGCCCTGCACATAAAGAAAACACATTAGTTTTCTTTGGGAACCCAAGCCTTAGAAGACTTGGATTCATTTGGTTGTTCAACAAGAACAGACTTGGTTCTCATAACAACCCCATTTTCATCCCTGTTTGAATGAAATTCCCAGTTAACCCCAATTGGTGTTGACAATGCCTTAGAAATATAATGAAACCTGTTGCATGTCATAGAAATACCAGTATTATTAGGGTTCTGGTCTTGTTTGGGTCTCCATGTTAAGCTAGTAGAAGCTTTAGACCTATTTCCTTGTGGCTGCAAATACCTAGGTTTAGCAGTTTTTCTATCAGCGCTGAAAGTTCCCTTGTCAGCGCCCCGATTGCTCTTATCAGTGTTGAACCTAGGGTTTGCTACAGGAACCCATTGCCTATTTGACCAAGTATTTGACTTTTGAAAAGGTCTTAGGCCTTGTGTGTTAGACCCTCTAGAAAAGAATGGGGCTGGTCTAACAACTTGTGAACTTTTGTTCACAAAGGTATTGGGTCTGACAGTGTTTGACCTATGTTGACTTTTGTCAGCGCTGAAATGGTTCCTGTCAGCGTTGACATTGGAAGCATTGACACATTTGTAGGCCAAATGTGAGAAGCTACCACATGTGTAACAAGCTTTTCTAGACATAGTCTTAGGTCTAGAAGCAAAGAAGCCTGTTCCATGGTTACTAACTTGGCTTTTTGGTGACCTAGAATTTCTATACATCTCTGCATATTTAACACTAGGTTTTCTAACAGATTGTGAGCCAAGGTCAACAGGTTTGCCAGTAGTAGGGTGTGTGATCTTAATAGGTTTAGGATCATAGGACTCCACAATTGGTATCATGTTTGGTGTGGGCTCATTTGGACTTTCACACAACAACCCTCCCTTAACAAACAAGGTGTGGTTAGCTTTCTTCCACTCTTCTAGGTCAGTCAGCTTTTGCTGATATTCCTCAACTGGGGAAGTCACTCTAGGTGGAGGAATAAACTCCTCCTCTTGGAATTCTGGCAAGCCAGTCCAAGATAAGTCCTTTGATTGGACACCATAAAAATCCCCAGCTGGTGGTGGAACAACAGTATAATTATTCATCCCAATCCCACTCATATCCTTAGAGTCTCTTTGTTTACTAACACACTCTCCTAGGGATTGTGTGGCCTTATCAAATCTCTGGATTTTAAGACTCACATTATCTTTGTTTTTGTTAGCCTCCTCTAACTGAGCTATCAAATCAAGATTAACCCTATTTACTATATCTTGAACATCCTTACTCTGATGTAACTCATGTTTTAAGATATTTATTTGATCCTTTAAATCAAACTCCATTTTCTTATACTCAGATACTGTCTTTTCTGTTTGGGTAAGAGCAATTTGATAGTTAGATAATTTGCACCTTAGAGTACTTGCTTCATCTAATAACTTAACTATCTCTTGTTTTGATTTTTCAGTATTTAAACGACAACCCTTAGAACAGAAAGCATCATCATATACCTCATTATCTGATGAAGAGGAGGAGTGTGCCATGAGAGCATATTCAGCATGCTCTTCTTTAACTTCAGCAACCAAAGCTCTGTCCTCTTCCTCATTCTTAGCCATCCAGCTCCAATCCCATTCCCCAACGCCATCAATTTGTTGAACAGCAACCATGGCCTTGGGATCTGGGTTCTTAATCATTTGGCTAGAAGGCTTCCCAGCATCAGATCTCTTTGGAGATCTACATTCCCTCATAAAGTGCCCCATCCTATGACAGTTGTAGCACTCCACCTTGGACTTGTCAAATCCAGCAACATCCTTAGCATTAAAGGTCATCTTCTTCTTGAACCTTTTGTTGAACCTGTTTGCTCTTAAACTTACAAGAGCCATAGTCCACTTTATATCCATCTCTTCCAATTGTTCATCACTTATCTGCTCAAGATCTTCATAAGTGATCCTTGAATCACTAGGCAAAGAAGCAATGAAGGCACACACAGTATCAAGATCAAAACCAGCAGGTTTAATTCTATCAGCACCATGATTGTGTGTGTCAGCGCTTGAGTACAAGGCGTTGACAGGATATGATCCAGCGCTGACAGATTGACATCCAGCACTGACACCTTGAGATCCAGAGGCTGAATGTCCATAAAAGTTCATGGAATCAAATTGGCCTTCACTTTGTGAAAAGAAGGCCATGTTGCTGCTTGAAGATTTGTTATCACTCTCCAATTGCCATTCATTCTCCAACAGCCTTAACTTGTTGAAGATGTCATCAAACCTGGAAGTCTTGTGGG
Source organism: Glebionis coronaria (assembly GCA_025667525.1). NCBI lineage: Eukaryota > Viridiplantae > Streptophyta > Magnoliopsida > Asterales > Asteraceae > Glebionis > Glebionis coronaria. The sequence goes on from CM046875.1 coordinate 46,535,200, forward strand.
TGTTATTGACAAGAATAGATCTTGTCTCAATCTTCCATACATCACCAAGGCTTTTGAGAAAAGTAGCATTCAATTCAGGGTCATCAATCTGTTTTCCCATGAAGGAAAGTTGACTTGTGATGTCAAGAAGTCTACTTCTCACACTGCTGAGATTCTCATTAGGTTGAGCTTTAAAGACAGCATACTCATGCAAGAGTTGCTTCTTCTTTTCTTCTTTTGTGTCAGCATTGCCACCATGTGCTACTTCAAGAGCTTCCCAAAGCTCTTTTGCAGAATCAAAACGTTTGTACTTATGCTGATTCTCATGACCTAGGGCATGTTTCAGGATGTTCAAAATTTTCATGTCCACCCTCTTCTTGGCTATGTCTTCAACAGCTACTGCTCTCCCATCATCAGGCTTTTCCACTTTATCAGCTTCTGGACAATTAGGAATAGCTGACCTTGCCTCAATAGCAGCAGTAATCTTTGCTGCTTTATCGAATGTGTTCCCATATTCGATAATTTCCCAAAGAGTGTAGTCATGAATAGCTATGTATTGCTCAAAATTGGACTTCCAAAGTTCAAAGTTCCTGGCATCAAACATGGGAATTTTGATACTAGGATTTGAGAAGTTGTTTTGTAGCAAAGCAGGAGGTTGATTTGTGCCAGACATGGTGTTTTTAGGGTTTTGAGATTTTAGGGTTTTTAGGGTTTGGTGTTTTAGGGTTCTGCGTTACTTAAAGATCAAAAGTTTCTCAACAAGCTCTGATACCACTTGTTGATCCCAAACTTAGATCGATTAGCTTTGTGTATACGAGATTAGATCAAGTACTACACGTAGAGAAACCTTTGCTTATGAATAAAGTAACAAAGTGTTATGCGGAATTAACACTTGATCTAAAACACAATGATGTTAAACAAACTTTCACTTGTATTAGAATAATCGTGTTGATTACAATGAAAGGTTTAACTTGCGAATACTATGAAAACTGATATATGACTTTAACCTAAAAGACCTTCTTTTATAGAACAAGAAGTCTTGTACAATAAGCTATGAATCAACTATTCTAGGTAAAGATAATAATAGAAAATACAATGTCGTGCTTATCTTCACCATACATAAATAAAGAAACAAATAAACAAAAGATATTCTATCAGTGTCAATCTTCAAGGCTGTCAGCGTTGACTTCTATCAGCGTCCAAAATCAATCTATCAGCGTTGACTTTCTTCTTATCAGCGTTTGGTGATCTGACCCATATTTTATTCCCAACACTTCTCGCTTCAAATCAACAACAACAACAAGTTAAAGCGGTTGCTAATCCTTGTGAAACATGTGGCGGTCCTCACTCATACACCGATTGTCCTTCTACACAAGGAAATCCGGAAAATGTGTATGCTGCTTATGGTACTTATTCACCGGAAAATTACCAAGCTAGACAACAAGGGGATAGAAATCTGCTGAGCTACCGTTCCAATAATTACCTTTCATCCGGTTTTTCTCCTCAAAACCAAAATCCCGCCAACAACTACAATAGAAGCAACCAAATCCCACCTCGTGCTTCTAACCCTTATCAACCACCCACCCAACAACACCCACCCATTAATCCCGATGTTGACACAATCATGAGAACTCAAGGTGAGCAAATCAAGAATCTACAGAGCCAAATAAACAATTTGAAAGGAGATATCTTGAAGCAAGGTAATGACATCCGAACCGAGGTTCGTGATAATCTTCAATCCTCTTTCATCACTCAACCAACTGAATTGAAGAATCTGTTGGCTAGTTTCTTGCCTGAAGCTCAACCTTCTTCTTCTTCGGGTTCTCTACCTTCAAACACCGTCACCAATCCGCGAGCTAATGTGAGTGCTATAACTACGCGTAGTGGAACTACCATTGTCACTCCATCTACCCCACCACCATCATCTACACCTCCTCCACCACCATGTATCCCTACTCCTCCTACACCTAGTAATAGTGCACCATTACCGTCTCCGCCTCGTCATGACGATGTATCTCGGAAAAACCCGTCAACATCACAACCGTCACCACCTACACCTTCACCTAACCCTTATCAACCTAGAATCCCATACCCTTCTCGTATAGGCAAGACCAATGATCTAACAAAGGAGGACTCGCAAATAACGAAATATATCGGTATGATTTCTCAAATGGGATTCAGCATTAGTTTTCTTGAAGCACTTGTCCACATGCCCAAATTTGCCAAAGCATTTAAGGACTTGCTTAACAAAAAGGAGAAGCTGATTGAACTCACCAACACACGCTTAAATGAAAACTGCTCCGCAGTTATTCTTAAAGAACTTCCGGAAAAACTCGGAGATCCCGGTCGTTTTGTGTTGCCTTGCGTGTTCAACAAAACTGAAGAATTTACTGCCCTTGCGGATCTCGGGGCTAGTATAAATCTTATGCCTTTGAGTGTTTGGAAAACACTCTCATTACCCGATCTCATTCCAACAAAGATGACTCTCGAACTTGCTAATCGCACTCTCGCTTACCCCATTGGTATAGCTGAAGACGTATTCATTCAAGTTGGCGCATTTACTTTCCCGGTCGATTTTGTCGTAGTTGATTATGAAATGGACCCTCGTATTCCTTTAATACTTGGTCGGCCATTTTTGAGATCCGGACGTGCTTTAGTAGATGTGGCCGAAGGAGAGTTAATCTTAAGAGTCGGGAATGCCTCACAAAATTTCAAAATGGGAGCACCTACAAACAAATCCTTTGGAGGCCGAGAATCAGTGAATATGATAAATGTGCTCGATGACTTTACCGTCTATGACAATCCTCTATTCGAGTCTTCCACTGATAATCCACTCTTTGAAGATAATGTGGATGATTCTCTCCCTACTTTGGACGCTTCTCCCATTTTTGATTCTCCACCGGTCTTTGATGCTTATGAAGATGATAATTCTAGCTCAGATTCGGATGATTTTGATTGTACTTCTGAGTATCCCGAGCTGCCTACATATGATGATTTTGATGAGGCCGATACTCTCTCGAGCGATTCTTCACATGATGAAGATCCTCCGCCATCACTCGATCCTACTTTGGACGATTACTCATTCGAGGAAGATTTCTCTGAATTTCTTAACACATACTTCCCTCATGAGAGTGATGCACCTCCTTTGGACTTTGAAGATTATCGTCTTGATCCTACTCTGGATTTGACGAGCATTTTGTCCAAGGAGAAGAAATCGGTTGACACCGAAATCCGTTGCACTTATGATTTGATACCTCTTTGTCCCACTTCTGAGGACGAGGTTGTGCTTCTTTGCGGATCTTCTTCACACTCGGCTGAGCCGGAGTGCTATTTTCCCTGAAGGAAAAGGTGTTCGACCCCGGTATTGAAGTCTTTAAGCCATCTCAGTATCCACCTGATGCAATAAAAGGAAAGATCTTTGGATATTTTGAAGACATGCTTGCACCGCCTCCTACTTGCTTCCACCGTGCTCCATCGCTGCTTAAGGGAACCCTGCCACTTCTCTTTTGGCTTGCCTTGTTCGCCTTAAGCTCTTGCTTATTGATGGATGAAAACTATGTCTTTGATCCTGGTGGATTTGTTTCATGCTTCTTCCATTGATGATCAAGGTCGAGTCAGGCTCACGACTCGGTAAACAAAAACCAAGCGCTTCCTGGGAGGCAACCCATGCATCTATCTTTCCGCTTTCTTTATCATAAGTGTAGGGGGGACCCTTTTGGTTTGCTATTTCCTCTCCTCACTTCTTAATCAGGGATTCGAGCTTCAATGATACCCTCTTGATGATTCTTGACGACCCGTGATTCTGTGTTCTACTTCTTCCCGGTTCTATCCTAAACTCTTTTCGATTCACTATTTTTATATTTTCTCAATATTAAAATAGGAATCTCTTTAGTTGTCTTTTCCTTAGCGAGATTTAAACAACGTACACAATGTCCTAAGTGTAGGGGAGCTTACTCCCACATGCTTAAACATTGAGGACAATGTTTATCTTAAGTGTAGGGGGGACTTCTATCGAAGTTAAGTGGTCTTTTCCTTGTATTTGTCCTCATTTTAACCGGAAAATCAATTTTTCGACATTTTTCAAAATTTTTGATCTATTTTGGCCTATTAGTTTTTCCCTTTTGTATAGTTATTTTCTTTCTTTGCTAGAATAAATGTTTAATAAGTGGTTTTAATTTTCAAACGTTGTGAATCTTTTGACTCAATCCGAGTTTACTCTAGCTAGTATCCTTAACGTGTTTAAGTCAAGTTTTGCTAGGCTTTTATATAGGGAGCTATAAAACGCGAAAGTCTTAACTCTCACGGGTTAAGAACAAGAACTTTTCGCAAGTTCCTATAATTGATCCTAGAGAGTCGTTTATCAAGGGAACTTTAAGATGCGATTTCTAAACTTGAAAGAGTCTAAGAATTTGCAAGATCCTATAGGCGACTCGAAAACCCAAAACTTTGATTTAATAGGCTAAGTATCCACGAGTCTCATTACTTGAGATTTTAAATTGTGGAGAACGAGAGATGATAGAGCCAATTATAAGTTCGGTATTCTTTCGTGAATTTATGTGAGTTAATTATAAGCCTATTCTCCCATCGCTTGCTAATAAATTTATCTGCTAATAAATAAGGTTGTACGATTTGAAAAGTTACTTAGCTTCTAGCCCCAGATCGTTTAAAAGTTGCTCGGTAATGACGAGAGTTCATAGCCAAGGCATAACTTATGAAGCGGGGCGCGAAGATTGGCGAGTCCGAAAAGGCCCTAACAAGGCATGAGGGCTATGTTTTGTTGCTAAAAATCCAAAAGTGATGTGAAGAATCATTTAGCGAAAATCAATATGAAGGATCGAGACACATGACGAAAAGCAAAAACTCCCCAAAAGTCATGGAGAAGTGTATCCGAAAAGACCCTAACAAGGTATGAGGATAAATAGATCCAAGTCAATAAAGGAGGCGGATCGTTGTATATCAAAATCCAAAATAAAGATTGGAGAAAAATGAAGAAGTCGTGGTCCATATATGAAGAATCTCTCAAAAATTCCAAGTGAAGAAATTCCAATTATGAAGAGAAGACCATTATTTCATGAACGTCTCTCAAGATTTGAAGTATGAAGTCGCTGCCAAATATCGGCCCGAGAAAGGTCTCAAATCGCGAACCAAGTTATGCCAAGATATGAACTTTCTGATATCCTGAGAAGCAGTTTTAAAAGATTTGGTCCTTTAGCTAACTATTGATTAAATCGTGCACTTTATTTTCAGACTAAATAATTATCGAAATAAGTCAAACAATGCATCTTCATGATCATTCAAGACAAATAATAAAATATAAGAGATACCCATAGGAATAAGGGAGTCTAAGTGAATAATTGGCCCACATGAGTTCGTGTTAGTTTACTAACTTATAATAACAATGATCTCGTTTTTAAGCTTGGTTTGGAGAAAGTGAAAAGTTGAGGATGATGATTATTCATGACATTTTCAAAACCCAAGGTATGCTTTTAATTTCTTTGCTTTGCATTTTTATAATTTTCTATCTCTTTAATAAAGGCCAATGTGGATTGATTATTATGAAAAGTGTAAACATGCTTTGTAACTAATGCATTGCATGAGGACATTGCAATGGTCAAGTGTAGGGGATTTGATAGGTGTGTAAACACCCATCTTTTCTACCACTTAATTACAATAATAACCGGACCAAAACGTGTATTTTATGTCTTTTATGTCGGAATTATGCGTGGTTTGTGTTTTTGTTGTAATTTAGGACGAAATTGTGAAAAGTGGAGAAAACACGAGAATTCACGGGCATTCACGGCTTTTATTGAAGAAAAAGATGAAAGACGAAGTCGAGAAATCAAGAGTGGAAAAAGAACGGAAGTCCAAGACCAATTCTGAAGATTTATCGAAGAAAAAGTCAAAAGACGGAAGTTTATCAAAAGCCGAGAAACTCAAGTCTATTTTATTGAAGAAATTAAAGACGAGTTCAAAAGATATCCCGAGCCACAAGTCCTTAAAGTCCAAACTTAAAAGAAAGATTAGAAGAAAGGGACTAATGACGCAATTAATGAAGATTAAATGAAGGAAGGACTTAATCTTGCAATTAACAAGAAATGAAGGAGGGGAGGAAGCTTCCTATCCTCCCCTATATATAGTTAGGATTGTTAAGCATTTGTTTTTGTTGGCTAATAGTGACAATTAGTCCTTCCACCTTTAATTACCTTGTCAATTTAAATACTTGCACATTTAATTACCTTGTCTTGCACTTAATTACCATTTTAATTCAAGTAACTTTTCCCTTTTAATTCTTGTCAAGCTTTATCTTTATCTTGTTAATCTCATTCTTCCTTTCTTAATCTTTAGGTTGATTTGTTTATGTTCATGTTCTTAATTTTGGTTGATTTATTTAAGTGGGTTTTGATTATTTTGATCTTTATTGTCTGATTAAGTTGTTTTGGATTGATTGTTTATACTTTATATTTGATTATCTATTTGTTTGGTTTAATCTTTTTGTTGATTTGATTGAGTTTCCTTTTGATTCGTGCGTTTAGCTTTTCCTTGTTCTTCGGTTCCACAGTAACTGTTCTTGCCAGACTCGTCCCCAGCAAATATTCCGAATGGGCGTGGATAATTGTGTTCTATTCGGAACATTTTATTATTCCGCATAGAGATTTTAAGAATTGCTTATTCGGAACATTTTATTATTCTGCATAGGGATTTTTATAAATTGCTATTCGGAATATTCTGGATATTCCGAATAGGGGAGGTTTTCAGCATAAGCCCTTTATTCCGCATAGCACTTTATTCAGCATAGGAGATTTATTCCGAATAGGGTGTACTTTCCGAATAGAAGGACTTTCCGAATAGTGACAGTATTCCGCATAAGCCCATTATTCCGAGTAGGCACTTTATTCCGAATAGAGGAACTTTCCGAATAGGATTTATCTTTCCGAATACACCAACTTTCCGAATAGGGTAATCTTTCCGAATAAGTGACAGTTATTCCGAATAGGCCTAATATTCCGAATAGGGGATTTATTCCGGATAGGGAAATTTTAGTTTTTAGTTTTCTGCCTTTTCATTTTAAGTTTTCTTTTTTCGCGCCTTTTTCCTTAATCGCACTTTAAGTTTATTTGCCTTAGTTTAAGTTTTAGTTTTAGTTGCGTTTTAAGTTTGCCTTAGTTAGATTTAAGTTTGTGTTATTTACTTTATTGCCCTTTAATTTTAGTCTTGCTTTTAAATACTTGCACTTTATTTTAATTAGACTTAGATTTATTTTAATTGCACCTTACTTTAATTGTTTTGCACCTTTTAATTTTCAAAACTACAACGACACATCTTTGTCCCACCAAATATCAACTGAGTCACACATTAAACATAAAGTTTTTCAATTCGAAGAGACATACTTTATCGAACTTAATTTTTATACGGGCAAAAGCCATGTATCACTACCCGAGGACATGAAAATCGAGGAAACTAGAATCGAGGAATACCCGTAAATTAGTGGGATGAGACAAGTTTACACTTGCCCCACCCCACTAACATGGGACGGCCAAACCATGGACTCAACACATGAGGTGTCAAGTTTACAAGCTTACTAGCAACACTTGTTGCTAAAGCTTAACATGTAAGCTTACACTTACCTCAAAACAAGCAAACCAAAACCATTTCTCCATTTCACACATGCAAACCACTAAACACTCTCCTCCTCTCTAAAATTCGTCCCAAACTCATCCAAAACAACCCCCATTTGATCAATTTCAACCATGAAATCATGTGTTATTTACACACATGATGAAGCCCTTTTGAAGCCCTATAGATTGGTGGTGATTATAACATCCAAGGAGGAGTTTCCATGGAGTCTTGGGGCTGATTTTCCACAACGAGTTTATGAAGATTGGTGGTCTTGAAGATGGTCTTGGTTATTCACTAGTTTCTCCATCAAAATCCATGTTTTGATCACAACCTACATCATTATGGTGGTATAAAGATTGTTCTCCTCATCCTCTTGTTATTTTTGATTATGTAATCTTGTATTTCTTTTACTTATGTACATGTATATGATGATGAATGATGATTAAAAATATTGTGTGGGGATTTGGTGTTGATAAACATGCTTAAAAAGATGAAAAACTATAAGAAACAAGGCTAAAATCTTGTTTAGATTGTTGGCTGTATGAAACAGTAGAGAACCACATGTTAGACTGATAAAAAGGCAAAGTAGAAGCAATATACAGTAAGTAATATGTCTTGTACACATGTGAGAGTTGGCCATGCAATGGAATCATTGTAATGAGTGAGATATGATCAAAACAAGTTTAAAGTACAAATCTGAGTTCACTGTTTTGGACGATTTTTAGAAAATACTTAGATGCTGATTCAACAGTAGCTATAGGAGAGTTAAATGGAGCACATATCATGTAGTTTATGTCATAAAAAGTTTAGCTTCTATCTCCATATAGAACTCTAGATATGGCAGTTTTGGTGAACATGAAAATAAAAATCAGATTTTGGAAATTAAAGTATAATAGTATTATATAAGCACTCAAGTAAATATAGTATAAAATGTGAATTAAAACCCACTAACTTATATAATACATTTATATAAATATGTATAAGGATAAATAGATGGACATTTTATAAAAATGATAGTTTGATAAGTTTTATAAGTTATAAAACTATAAATATGATTTTTACGACTTTTTCGGCTATTGCCGTAAAATTAACGTTTTTCGCCAATTAAAACTTAGACGATCAAACCCGTCTAATGTAAAGTTTTTAAAACTCATATACTGATATATAAACATATATAACAAGTAAAAACCGATAAAACACGAACTATAAAACATACGGACATTAACGGGCTAAGTTAACATTATTAGACTAATAATACAACAAAATGGGCTAAAACACTTATAAACTTATTTATTCGGCTTAACCCATTTGGGCCCAACATGTAAAGTATAAATACTGATAATACAAGTATGAAATGGATTAATACAAGTTAATGAACTTATAATAGGCTTATTGGACCTAAAACACGTAAATAGGTAAAACTAGTAAACTAGTAAGAAGTTACCAATACGTAAACACTAAAATGAGTAAAAGAGAGTATGTAAACCCACTTGATCATCATATATATATAAAATAATCATATGTATACATAATTGTTATTTTTATAAAGTCATTGGACATGAGTCTAAGACGAGTATTATTTGTCTAGGTTTCCGTGATTGAAGCACGTACCGTACGTCCGAATTCTCGATAATCGCCTTCCCACATTAACGTGAGTTCATAGCCTCGCACTCTTTTAAATGTTTTTATAAATGTTTTATAAACCCGCGAGGGAGATAACATGTTAGTTTTTATAAAATAGGACACCATTTGTCCTGATTGTTTTTTTATTGATTTGGACCCGAATGATTGTATGACCCGATTGTATGACCCGATAAATAATTAAAGGAACCGATAGATGAAATAAAATGGATTATTAAAGTTAGGTTATGTCACTAAAAGTCCCATTAGCATGAATTGTGAACTACCGAGAGTTGGTAGACGCTTATGCATTTAATAGTACTATTTGGGGACGATCACCCCAGTTCGCGCCTTGATGGTTGATCCCCGTCGTGCCACATTGATTGGTAAGCGAATTTATGTATGAGAAGATTTCCATAGCGTGAACTTTTTGACGACACGCTAATTTAGATGGGCAAATTGAGTATCGGGCTAGCTACCCGTTGTTTGGTTTAGTAAGTTAACAATGTCATGCAGCTTATAATAATCCAATTAACGAAATACTGCTATACGCTCCGAATTACGATGTATTGCCTGACTAGCAATACGGGGTCATACTATTGATATTATGTTCGTGTTTTGGTTTTTGATAACCATATTCATATAACGGTTTTTATTTAACTTTATACAACGTCATAAGACGTATTGTATGATGTTCTTACGACATTGGCTCGTATAATGATTTTTAAGGCAAATGCCTATATTATGATTTTCAATAAGGATTTGTATAATAATGACTTTGGCTATTTTATGGCCTATTACAATGATTTGTACGAAATGATTTTTGGTAATAATTTTATACCAAAGTTATATTGATGGAATTTATTAAACTCTTTGAATTCACTCGGTGTTATCGCTGACCCTTTTCTTTTAACATGTTTTATCTCAGGTACTTGAAGGTAATTCTCAGGAAGACAACAAGAATTCATGGCCCGCACTTAAACAATAATTTCCATTCAAATGCTTTGTAAAACTTTGTATGAAATAATATGACTTGGGACCTATGTAACTTTGATATTAATGAATTGAAATGCTTTATTAATAAAACGACGCGATTTTTATGCGTTGTCTATTATGTGAGTAATGTGCTATCCCGTAACACCAACGAGTCTTCCGCTGTATTGAGCTGTATAAATTTGGGGGTGTTACAACGACTTTGTCGACCCTAAGTTGCAAAGGCAAGTCGTCCCTAGGTTAGTCAATTTATTCAACGTAGTGGGTAGTGGGACCCACGAAGTCGTCCCTAAGTTCCAAAGGGTGGGTCGTATCTAGAATTCTAGAGACGAATTTTTAGGCACAAAACCCTAGGGTCGACTTAGTCGTCCCTAGGTGTTTAGGGTCGAAAAATGGCCTACCTAGGGACGAAAAAGTCGTCCCTAGGCTTCAAAATTGTTGTAGTGTCCATAGATATGCAAGTTCTTTAACCATGTTTTTCATAGTTATTCAAATTTTTTAAAAGGGGATACAATTTATGAGCAGTAGAGATACAAATAGTAATTACTTCTGCATTTTTACAAACCTAAAAGTTGCATTACTTTCAAAACTTTGGTTTCAGACTACAATGCTAATTAATAACATCATGAACCAAGTCTTACCAATAATCATTCAATTTTCAAAGTGACGCTCAATTCAAATGTACATTTGTTTTAAACAGAAGTATAATATCTCTAGGGATAATTTCATATATGTAACACCAGTGAAAGTGCCGTATGATGCTAAGTTATTGTCTCAAGAGCTGTTCAGTATGAGCATCTCTCGTAAGTTGAGGCTCACTTGTGGATGTGATATCCCGAGCCCAACGTCATTTATTTAATCCTATTTTACGTATATTTTTGAATTTTTTAAGAATTTTTATCGTAGATTTATTTGACGGTTTAAGTTGAAACCGACGTTTACGGTCGTAATTTAACGTTTGACGATTTAAGAAGAACCGATGACGACTACGATACCGACGGATGCCCAAAACTTACATGTTATTATCGATTGATCGATATTTGAGTTTTTCGAGATTTTATTCTTATTACGTGTTAAGTCGAGTCGGAACCATGTGTATATTCGTTTTGTGTGCGTTTGAACCATCTAAAAGTATTTTCGAGTGTTCGGGGCGAAACCCGACTCCCGTAAAATTTTTAAAATGACTAGTGAGTCAATCCCGTAAACATTTGTGGTCGTTTTCAATAAAGGCCAAAAGAAAGCCATAATTTCACTTTGGTCCCTCCTAACTTTACAAAATAACCAACCAAACACACACTTCACAAAAATTCACCTCAAAAATTTCACTCCCTCCCTCCTTCTTCTCTCTATCTCACGGCAACACCACCACCACCTTAAACCACCATCAAAACTTGGTTTTTGACAAATCAAATCAAAGTCCCATGTTTATAACATCAAGTTAAGTAAATCCCACCAATAAAATTACACATGCAACAACATTTTTTTTTAGATCAAATTTTTGATTAATCTTGATAAAAACTATGATTTGATTTAATTAATCTCGTGGGGTTATGTTTAAATGTGTTTAGGAACACACTACTAAAATATTGGAGCATGGGAGATGTTTTCCCATGGTGATTTCAGCCCCAAACCCCACGGCACACATGGGGGTTTTGGTATTCTTGAAGCTTTGATCCATTTTGTTCATGGTATGGTTCCATTTCTTTGTTATTAATATTTTATATATATTTAAGTATATTGCATGTTTAGTATTTGATGTGGGTTTTGAATAAGGATGAACATACAAGTGATTTAGGGTGTTTTGGTTTGATTAGGATGGTTAGTAGATGATGTTAGGAGTATAGGAGTTGATGAAATTGGTCAAAATGATGTTTTAATATGATTTTGAAAGAGTCAATTTAGATCAGATTGTTTAAGGGTTATTTTCGTGGGTTTAAGTCTAAGTCCAGGTTGAGAAGATAGGATAGTGTTGTATAGCTTCTTTTTAGCTTCGATTTGGTATAAGGTAGAGCTTCTAACTCAAAACGAGTCAAAAGTTATGATATTTTAAAGTTTGAGGCGTACCGGGTGATGAAAATCACAAGTTACGGGTTTTTGTCAAAATATAGGTCGAATGTCTAGGATTGTAACTAGAGTTCTAAAAATGTTTGGAAGTTGTTCTTTGGTCCTATACCTGCACAAAAGAGTGTATTTTCAAGTTTAGGAGTTGGTGTTTCAAGTTGAGTTGACTAAATAAGTCAAAGTCGAGTTGCACTTGGAAGGTGCAAATCTGTCCGAAATTTTAAGGTATAGTAATGTGTTGAGTAACGGGTCGTAAAAGTGAAAACTTTTAATGGGATTAAAAATGGGTTTTCTACAGGTCTTAAGGTATTTTTGAGAATTTTCTTAATTTTTATAAAAAGGGTTAAGTCTAGTGAAACAGTCCGTACTTTTGGTAAGTATCGGCGAAAAATGTGTAAAAAGGGGATAACGTTAATAACATGGACGTGTCTAGTAAATATCACTTGTATGGGTTTTTGGCGTGAGTTATATGAACCTTGAGTGTTCTAAATTATGTACATACAGTACTTGAAGGTACTTGAACGTGTTGATTCATTACGTGTTTATTCGTTAGGTGTTGTATTTGATTTCCCGGGGCATCCTCGTCGTCGGTGATCGATTTCGTTTACGCCGTAGTTACTACCACCACTACTACTACGCAAGGTGAGTCTATAGCCTCGCTCTTTACTTTATTCAAATGTTTTTAACCCGCGAGGGGGATACATGCTATTTAAATGAAAATGAACATAAGGCTTGAATGATTGTTGGACCCGAATGTTGCCTCGAAATTGTGTTGAGTACCTAGTTGCAAAAGTCCCTAAATTCATGAACTATTAACTATTGTCCTGCCCTCGAGTAGGGGGAAATACCCGCTTATACAATTTGTAGTACTACGGGGCTAACGACCCAATGCTAGCCGAGAAGCTGTACGTTGAGTAAGTTCTGCGGTAGATTATCTTGTATGAGAGATAAGGTATAATTGCAACTGATGCCTTTAGAAGGGGCACTGGTTTCATCTGAATCACGCCGGTAATTATTACGCGGGTGATTGAGTTAACGGATTAGTGTCATGAGCTTAAACACAATTGTCATAACCTTGAAAATAGATTGTGAGTACGACAATGCTATTGAATGATCATGATTAGTTTTTAATACTTATGTTCAACTTATGATTTGATAAACCTATAGATTCGCTCAACCTTTGTGTTGACTATTTTAAGCATGTGTTTCAGGTAACCAAGATTGATAGTAGCGGAGCATGCGAGGATGGAAGTTGTGGTGGCTTGGCGGTCTACTTTGTTTTCCTCCCTTTTTGCACTTAAAATTTTTATACTATGTCATGTGAATGAAAATGTATTTTTGGGTTGAGATTCAGTGGGGACCTAAACGCAAACTCTGTATTGTATTCTTTTGGGGTTTGGAAAACAGTAGACATGTACATTTTAACTATGTTTAAATAATGTCAAGACTTTTACGTCTTTTGAGTCGTTTGATATATCTTGTGTGCGATGATAACTATGTAGCACCCAAATGTTGTAGTTCCGCTGCGCATAGCATTTGTGAGGGTGTTACAGATTGGTATCAGAGCCATGAGTTATAGAGAACTAGGTCGTTTTGAAAAATCCTAAACTATAACTTTTGGTGTCGTAAGAAATTGTCCAAGCACACAACTATCCTGCATGGCTCCGGTAAGAATTCTTTAGCATTGCTTTATATTTTAGATGTATCCCTCGAAATTGATATGAATTCCCTAAGTATTTAGTAAGTAAATACTTTGAGATATATATTGAGATATATTATTGTGTACGTTGAGTACTTATCATCGTAATTTACAAATTTTTGTAAGATTATCGTATATGTTGCATGTAATTGGCATAACGGGCTACATTGCATTACATGGCAACACCGCGTTGTAATCCTACGTGTATGTAGGAATGATGGTATGCATAGGTATGTATATATACTATGGTATTTAAAGGCATTGCACGTGAAGCAATGGTCCTTGAGTGATTATCGTACATGTTATAATGCGGTTTTGTTGAGAATTCGGCCTTACCGCTAATTATCAATCTTGATAATTAATTTATTGTTCGAATAACCGAGTGTGAACCTCGTTTGATATCCTAGATACGTAAATGATGCGTCGTAACATATTTTATATCGAATAGGTCGATCTCGATTGTCGTTATCGCACCGTGATGTGTCATTTTGGACATTTTCTTTTGAAACGTAATTTACTTACGTATTACTTTATTTCCTTTATTCCTTATGGGTTTGATATGTTAATTGGCGTAACTATGATATAGACGAAGTATAATCGACGATGCGTACATTGGGGCGGCGAATCATGTGTGTATATTATGAAACGTGGTTGAGGCGTGTTGCCATTAAATCGTTGTTTACTATTCTACTTGAATTTTAAAGATGTGTTTTAAAATAGACTGGCGTTGTGATCAAGCGCGATAACTTGGAATTTGGTTGGTTTTTGTGTTAATTTTGTGGAGTACGATTTCGAGACTCATCCGAGGCCGATAACAACATTTAGTTGACATACGTATTCTCGCTTGGGTTATTTCATTTGTCTTGTTGTCTTATTATTTTGAATTTGATATTATACATGACGAGGTCCGACATTTGTGCGAGTTAAATAATCATAAAACTTTGTTGATTGAATGATTTAAACATAAAGTGTTTTATATATTTAATATTTGGTGAATGAAACTTTTGGATAAAAATGACATATGATGTGTTTTGTAACAAGTAAAATTCGTGTAGAGAATAAACGGACATTGTGAAATTATTTTCCTTCAACCTTGGTTGGTAAATCGTAATAAGTAATTATTATTACTCGTAAAATCCTTGTTTTCATATATTAAAATTTGATACTAAAAGATTGTGATGGACTTGTTAAGAATTTGTTTAAATTAGTTCGAGAAAGGAGTTATAATAAAATTTGCGAGATGACTATTGAGTATATGTAACTCGGATTTAGTATGAATTAATTTTCGGGTCAATGTAGCAAACTTTTGGCATAATTTGTAATATAGAGTAGAAAAATTGGTCATATATTTTGGAGGTAGAAACTTTGTAAAAATTGGTTTATTTTAAACATAAGGTTATGTTTACGTATGCATTGGTGTAAACTAGAACTCGTCACTCGTTGTAGTAAATAAACTGGGATAAAATCGGAATATACATTTTAAGTATGAAATTATAATGCTTGAAATAAAATTTTAAACATTGATGGAACGTCATTGGAAATCATTTGTTTGTTTAATTGTCGTTATAGAGAATCAATATGTGTAATTTGATGATGCTTGTTTAAAATCGTTTGAAAAATCTTTTGTTTTATTACGCGACGAGATGTGTTAATTTTAAAATCATTTGATAATGGGCTAAGGATTAAAAGTTGAATTTTATATATTTTAAAATTATTGAGATAAGCATTTTGATTGTTTATTATATTATTATTATTGAGATTTAAGTCTCGACAAAAATCAGTAAGTATCCAAGATAATACCACGTGAAACCTCTTTATCATTTGAGTCGAATTACGCGAATATGATTTAACAAAACAGTTTTGGGGAAAACATGTGTGTAATAAAAGTCAAAGGTTGATTTTAAGAGTTAATTGGACTAGTTTGAGTCATGTTGGATACGTGTATATTTGTGATAATATAAGTCGTAATAATAAAAACGTAAACTTGGAAAATTCTTACTACGTATGTTTTTGGTACTTAAGATATGAACATTAATGAGGTTTTGACACAAGTATGGAGATTTTCAAACCTAATGATTTGTCAATTATGATAACCGAGTCACCGCATCTACTAATGTTAATAATTTCCGAGAGATTGAAATTTTTCCAGAAATGAAAGCGTTGTAAAGATTGGAAAATGAAAGGTATAAATTCTTTAATGGTGTAACACAAATTAAAAATGTGTAAATGTTCGGTTTTACAATGTACAAGGTAACACTAATTATTATACGCAACTGGATTACACAACACACGCCTACTTGTATATTATTTAATAAAGATGTATATATAACGTTTTGAGTTACGATGGTTCGATCGTCCGACATCCCTTCTTTGATTTTGTAAGTCTGTATCTAAACATGAGTCGTCATGTGATTGTTCATTTTAATATTGTCTATGGTATGAAACCAATATTATTATATTTATTTTTGTGTCGCTACTTCGCTAGTACTTGATGATGAGGGTATGTCACCCAGTGTATTTTGTCATGATCATGGACGCCGTAACTTTCTTCTTTCGGTTAATGGAACCTAAAAATTCTGTATTTACTTGTATGATGCTATAAATCTTCATTAGAGTGGTTGTTTATTTATATTTAACAAAAGCGAGGAGGCGTAGCCGCTTTACCAAATTGTAAGAGGTGAAAGAACTCGATCTTCCTGGTGAAATTGTTTCTATTTAACCAAGTGATTATTCTTCTCTCCCCGTATACCCTTGGTGGAATGGGTGTGCAACTCGAGACGATGGGAAGTGTGATCGTTGTTTTATTTTTGACGCTTGTGTCGATATTCAACTTTTACTCCATGTATTCGTAGATCGCTGTTGTTATCCTGAGACTTTTGTCATATATTTGAAGTATTTTCATTTCTAATGTAGTTAATTTCCATTGACAATTATATTTCTCGTTTACCTCGTTCGATCTCATTGATCTTAATTTTATTACTTGTTGTGCTGCAATGATCTTTAATCATGAACCACCTTACCGTTATTTTGTGAATAGTCTATTTTGAAAATATGTATGAGTGTGTGAAATGGTTCGTTGAATCAAATGTAAATGGTGTCGACTTATTTATTTATTTATTTATTTATTTTCCCATAAAAAGGCAAAGCAAAAATATGTTCCCAAAGTGGACGAAAAATGTTTGATGTGTTTCTTAAAACGATAGTAGCAATATTTTCCCATTTCAAATTTCATTTCAAATGATTTAATTATTTTGAAGGCTAGGTCGAAAACTTCCATAGTCGTGTTTGGTATGTAATAATAATGTTTGTGTTGTCACTCGATCCTCAATTATGCACAGCTTAGCTAACTATGCATAATTCGGGAAGAGTCCTGTTTTGTTGGTTGTTGTTGCTTGATCCTCAAGTATGCATGATCTAGCTAATTATGCATAGTTTAGGAAGGGCACTATCGTGTCAAACAAATTGGTCATCTTGAAACTTGTAATGTTTTGATAAATGTTTGGATGAGAACGTTTTTAAAAATGGTGGATCCTTATGCAAGTAATCGCATTTTCTTTGATTCCTAAAGACAATTTTTGAATTTTTCTTGTATTCCTTGAAATCTTTTCTTTCGTTTGGTGTTGACTTGGTAAGTCACTGTGACCGAGTAGTTTTTGGAAAATGTTTTTATGAGTTGTGTGTAACGTGCAAATTTCATCGGAATCACGAGGGTGTTGATGAAATACCAAAGGGGCTCGTATCGTCGCCGGGAGAAGAGTTTTTAATAAAGATGGAAAAATGCCGAAGTAGAGGAAATCAGAGTTCGAATAACTCTAAGGGAAATAACGAAGACTTCTCCTACGTTGAATGTATCGTACTTTATTTATTATTATTTTCTTGTTCTTTTGATATGACAACGACACATGATAAATTGTTGAAGTTTACCAACTGTGCATCGGTAATTGGAAGACCATTCCAATTGTCGTCTTCGTTTATTTAAGTGAGGAATCCTCTTTGCTTGACTCAACCATCCTTGATTATCGATGGTTAAACGATAGATATCCCTAGTTGATGTTTTTGTGGTAAACCCTTGCCTTTTATGTATTTGTGTGGTAAGTAATCTGGTCGAGTGATCGTAAGTTGTGAGAACTTGAGACGACATTGTCCAATGAAGTCCGATCATGGAGAACACGTGCCATGTAATGTATTTTTTTTTACTGTGAACGATGATATTTATTAAGATTTTGACCACGTTTGGGACGGAAGTAAGATGGTGTTCTTGTAGTATCTTTTGGGTATGGATCCGTGTGTGAGCACCCCACGATGACACATGTAAGTATTTTATTTCTTTTTGGATATGCATCCATAGCTAGCAAGCTCTTGAACCTTCTTTAACTTGCAATTTTCTTTTGACTGGACTCATCCGAAAATTATGTAAATATTCTTGTTTTATCTTGGCTTGGCTGATTAGCAAGCGTGGGTTAACTGATTGAACTGATTGGTTTAGCATGGTTTGGCTATGTTGCAAACATGTCGTAATATGGTTGTGTGTGTTTCATAATGGCTTTTGTGTTTGTTTGGATTGTGATGTCTTCGAGAGTTATGTATACGCCGAATGATTTCGTATCGATGAATTTGTTTTTGACGAACTAGGGTTGTAGGTACGTAGTATTGCGACAAGGTGATTTTGTACGACAAGTAATAATTACTTCGTCTTTTATATTCTGAATGTTTCGATGGGGTTATGTGCGACCCGTGTGATTTTTCTTCCGTGATTAATTGTTTTTTTTATGAGATGATGGACTAAGTGAAAGGACGATTCGAACGTTGGAAGACGTGCTCCGAGCGTGTGTGATTGATTTTGATAGTTGTTGAGACCGACACTTGCCGTGGTAGTACCTTTGTACAACGACATTTACCATGGTAGCATTGAAGCTGCAACATTTGAAGCATTATGTTGATGAAAATGTAGATCACCAGTTGAGTGGAATGAAGTAGGAAAAAATCAGTTGAATGGACTTGAAATGATTCGAGAGGCTACGGAAGAGATGGTGTAGATTAAGAATTATATGCTAACCGCGAGAAGCTATGGAAAGAGATGTGTTGATACCCGTGAGAAGAATTTAGGGAAATTGAAGTGGAGATCATGGATCAAGATGATAAGAGATTGAAGCAAGGCATAATACTCATCGTGAAGGTGTGATGGAACCCGAGACGTGAACCGAAGTCCATATCGGAACGTAAAGACCTCTTTAGGAAGGAGTACCCTTATCTTCCCAGTAGTACGAAATGCGAGTATAAGAACCAGAGAGCGCCGGGACGTCGCTCCCTTAAGGAGGGGAGGATGTAACACCAGTGAAAGTGCCGTATGATGCTAAGTTATTGTCTCAAGAGCTGTTCAGTATGAGCATCTCTCGTAAGTTGAGGCTCACTTGTGGATGTGATATCCCGAGCCCAACGTCATTTATTTAATCCTATTTTACGTATATTTTTGAAATTTTTAAGAATTTTTATCGTAGATTTATTTGACGGTTTAAGTTGAAACCGACGTTTACGGTTGTAATTTAACGTTTGACGATTTAAGAAGAACCGATGACGACTACGATACCGACGGATGCCCAAAACTTACATTTTATTATCGATTGATCGATATTTGAGTTTTTCGAGATTTTATTCTTATTACGTGTTAAGTCGAGTCGGAACCATGTGTATATTCGTTTTGTGTGCGTTTGAACCATCTAAAAGTATTTTCGAGTGTTCGGGGCGAAACCCGACTCCCGTAAAATTTTTAAAATGACTAGTGAGTCAATCCCGTAAACATTTGTGGTCGTTTTCAATAAAGGCCAAAAGAAAGCCATAATTTCACTTTGGTCCCTCCTAACTTTACAAAATAACCAACCAAACACACACTTCACAAAAATTCACCTCAAAAATTTCACTCCCTCCCTCCTTCTTCTCTCTATCTCACGGCAACACCACCACCACCTTAAACCACCATCTAAACTTGGTTTTTGACAAATCCAATCAAAGTCCCATGTTTATAACATCAAGTTAAGTAAATCCCACCAATAAAATTACACATGCAACAACATTTTTTTTTTAGATCAAATTTTTGATTAATCTTGATAAAAACTATGATTTGATTTAATTAATCTCGTGGGGTTATGTTTAAATGTGTTTAGGAACACACTACTAAAATATTGGAGCATGGGAGATGTTTTCCCATGGTGATTTCATCCCCAAACCCCACGGCACACATGGGGGTTTTGGTGTTCTTGAAGCTTTAATCCATTTTGTTCATGGTATGGTTCCATTTCTTTGTTATTAATATTTTATATATATTTAAGTATATTGCATGTTTAGTTTTTGTTGTGGGTTTTGAATAAGGATGAACATACAAGTGATTTAGGGTGTTTTGGTTTGATTAGGATGGTTAGTAGATGATGTTAGGAGTATAGGAGTTGATGAAATTGGTCAAAATGATATTTTAATATGATTTTGAAAGAGTCAATTTAGATCAGATTGTTTAAGGGTTATTTTCGTGGGTTTAAGTCTAAGTCCAGGTTGAGAAGATAGGATATTCTTGTAGAGCTTCTTTTTAGCTTCGATTTGGTATAAGGTATAGCTTCTAACTCAAAACGAGTCAAAAGTTATGATATTTTAAAGTTTGAGGCGTACCGGGTGATGAAAATCACAAGTTACGGGTTTTTGTCAAAATATAGGTCGAATGTCTAGGATTGTAACTAGAGTTCTAAAAATGTTTGGAAGTTGTTCTTTGGTCCTAGACCTGCACAAAAGAGTGTATTTTCAAGTTTAGGAGTTGGTGTTTCAAGTTGAGTTGACTAAATAAGTCAAAGTCGAGTTGCACTTGGAAGGTGCAAATCTGTCCGAAATTTTAAGGTATAGTAATGTGTTGAGTAACGGGTCGTAAAAGTGAAAACTTTTAATGGGATTAAAAATGGGTTTTCTACAGGTCTTAAGGTATTTTTGAGAATCTTCTTAATTTTTATAAAAAGGGTTAAGTCTAGTAAAACAGTCCGTACTTTTGGTAAGTATCGGCGAAAAATGTGTAAAAAGGGGATAACGTTAATAACATGGACGTGTCTAGTAAATATCACTTGTATGGGTTTTTGGCGTGAGTTATATGAACCTTGAGTGTTCTAAATTATGTACATACAGTACTTGAAGGTACTTGAACGTATTGATTCATTACGTGTTTATTCGTTAGGTGTTGTATTTGATTTCCCGGGGCATCCTCGTCGTCGGTGATCGATTTCGTTTACGCCGTAGTTACTACCACCACTACTACTACGCAAGGTGAGTCTATAGCCTCGCTCTTTACTTTATTCAAATGTTTTTAACCCGCGAGGGGGATACATGCTATTTAAATGAAAATGAACATAAGGCTTGAATGATTGTTGGACCCGAATGTTGCCTCGAAATTGTGTTGAGTACCTAGTTGCAAAAGTCCCTAAATTCATGAACTATTAACTATTGTCCTGCCCTCGAGTAGGGGGAAATAGCCGCTTATACAATTTGTAGTACTACGGGGCTAACGACCCAATGCTAGCCGAGAAGCTGTACGTTGAGTAAGTTCTGCGGTAGATTATCTTGTATGAGAGATAAGGTATAATTGCAACTGATGCCTTTAGAAGGGGCACTGGTTTCATCTGAATCACGCCGGTAATTATTACGCGGGTGATTGAGTTAACGGATTAGTGTCATGAGCTTAAACACAATTGTCATAACCTTGAAAATAGATTGTGAGTACGACAATGCTATTGAATGATCATGATTAGTTTTTAATACTTATGTTCAACTTATGATTTGATAAACCTATAGATTCGCTCAACCTTTGTGTTGACTATTTTAAGCATGTGTTTCAGGTAACCAAGATTGATAGTAGCGGAGCATGCGAGGATGGAAGTTGTGGTGGCTTGGCGGTCTACTTTGTTTTCCTCCCTTTTTGCACTTAAAAATTTTATACTATGTCATGTGAATGAAATGTATTTTTGGGTTGAGATTCAGTGGGGACCTAAACGCAAACTCTGTATTGTATTCTTTTGGGGTTTGGAAAACAGTAGACATGTACATTTTAACTATGTTTAAATAATGTCAAGACTTTTACGTCTTTTGAGTCGTTTGATATATCTTGTGTGCGATGATAACTATGTAGCACCCAAATATTGTAGTTCCGCTGCGCATAGCATTTGTGGGGGTGTTACAATATATGTCCCTCTTTTGACAAAAAATTTCATATATATCCAACCTAACTTAAAAATTTCATATATATCCAATTTTAAAAATAATATTTCTTATATGTCCAATTTTTTACTTGAAATTTCATTTATGTCCAAATAATCAATTTATATAAAACTAAAAGCATAAAACACATATTAAGTATTATTTAAACATAAAATAACCATTATACACTTATTTTTTTATACTTACATATATATTCGTATATTGTTATAAACATTGTCTCAAATTATTATATGCACATACATTGATGCAAAGCATATTTTATCAAAATATTTAAGAATAAAAAAAAGAAAAGATCTAATTACAATTACCAAACAAACACAAAAGTAATATCATTCGATTAGTAGGAAAATAAAGCTTACTACCATATAGTTAAAATGATAAAATAATCATAATAATACTAAAATTATTGGATAATATAAAAAATGAAGAAAGTGATAAAGATACTGATAGAACCAATAAATTGTGTTTGTAAAATTGAAGACGGAAGTAGTGTCACAACTTGATAAGAATACTGATTATTGGCTTATTATCTATTGCAAGGTTAGTTAGATTTGTTTTTATAGAATTTTAATGATTTTTCGTTATTTTGGTAATTAGATGTACATATTATTAGATAGAGAAACATAGATATAATGGTTATTTTAAGTTTAAATAATAATTAATATGTATTTTAAACTTTTTGTTATATATAAATTAGATGATGGACATATATGAAATTTTAAGTTTTAAATTGGATATATATGAAATTTCTAAGTAAAATTGGATATATATGAAATTTTGCATTAAAGTGAGGGATATATATGAAATTTTTAAGTAAGCTTGGATATATATGAAATTTGGCATCAAAATAAATATATATATGAAATTTTCCCATATCTCTATGCTCATGGAAAGAAGTCTTGTTTCCCTACTTAATAATATCTAGTGAACGTTTGTTGCATAGTGAAACTGAACCAACACATCATACCTTTTTATCTTTATGCTTTACAAGCTCTTTAGGCTCTAGCTCCTCAAAACTGCTAACTACAATACCATTTGCATCTTCCTCGTCTTCTTGTACTTTATAAAAAATGTCGAAGTTTCCATTATATCTTTCTTTCCCCAACTCGTAGCTTGCACCTTGGAATGTTTAGTTCTATCCGGAATGCCCAGAAAGACAAAGTACTCTGAGTCAGATAGGATTTCATCCAATACATTAGTATTCATTTAAATATGTACACATAGGAATGTGAAGCATCACAACCCATAATCAATTCCTTGAATCTTATGAGGTCCTAAAATAATTAAACAACAACTTGGTATGTCTTGTTAAAAGAATACATAAGCATGAAACTTTTCAAGAAATAAAACGAATATCCTTACTGGTTTCCTCCATTTAGAATGGCACTTTCACTTCCCTACGCCTAAACATAAAATACACCAAACAATAAAGAAACTAAGTTCACTCTCTCATTGCCAAAAAGTTTTATGTTTTTATTTGAAAAACATGAATACCTTAATGCTGGGCTTTTTTCCGTGAGAAAGAGAAGCCATCTAATCGAGCTAATCGTCGCCCTATATTACAACAAAAATGTCCATATATCAGTAAAACATCAAGACTCCTCATTTATTATCGACAACAATATAAAATTAAATTTTAAAGGAAAAGATTATCATACCATTTGCTTCACTTCAATACCAATTCTTATAGAAGTTTGAAATATGTGAGAAGCTTCTTGTGCAAGATTAATATTCTAGTTATTCGATTGTCTAAACTTCAATGACATTCCTTAATTAACGAGATTGACGTGAATACACATAATTTAATTGGGGTTTCCATTTTTACTCAATTTAATGAGATTGACGTGAATACATACAAGTTGTTCAAGTTTCCATATTTGTTAGTATTTTCAATTTTCAACTTTCAATTTTCACCATCTTGGATAAACCCTTTATAGGGTATATAGATATAGATAGATATTATAAGGGCTGAAAATTATGTAAAAGGAGGATATTAAATATATACTTAACTATTTTGAAAATGACCATGGCATTTACTATATATATTCATTTAGGGTACTTTTGGTGTTTGGTGCTGATGGGTATGTGAAATAGTAAATTGTTTGTGTTAATGCATAAGCA
The DNA here is from genome assembly GCA_025667525.1 of Glebionis coronaria. Taxonomy (NCBI): domain Eukaryota; kingdom Viridiplantae; phylum Streptophyta; class Magnoliopsida; order Asterales; family Asteraceae; genus Glebionis; species Glebionis coronaria. The sequence continues at coordinate 46,559,534 of CM046875.1, forward strand.
ATGCCTAAAAACATTGTTACTATTAATTAATCTTTCTTAGTTTTGATCACGACAAATTACAAAGACATTTATTGTCAAACACAATTATAAAATGAATTATCTAACAAACACTATCATCAAGGTAATAATCATTACACTAACATATCTTAATCATGCTTAGTGATCATAAAAGTGATTAACCTTAAAACTCACTTTTGTCAAACATGACAAAAGATTTTTAATAAACTTTATTTTTAAGAAAATGTTTTATTAAAATGAAAATGCAAATTTTAATATGGCATATTTCATATGCCATAAGAATATCCTTTGAAGGTTTAAATAACCTTAGATATTTCAAATTCACTAAAAGACAAAAAGGAGCGGAGTCTACGCCAGCGGTACCTTAGCACCTATGGCGGTTCCTTATCGATAGGGAACCGCGGGTGCCAATAAGGAACCGCGAGCAGATATAGTCGTTGGATGTTTTGTCCTATAAATAGTGAGTCAAATCTGCATTCTCTTTAACCCTTTTTGGACATCTTCTTCAGCCTTCTTTATCCTTTCTAATCCTAGTCATTTGTAAATGATCACTTAATGTGTTAAGTATGTTTACTCATGATTATCCTTTTGATCTCCTTCTTTACCTTGTCCAAAGAGAAGATCACTCACACACTTGTGATGTGATTAAAGATGTAGCATTGATGAAGATCACCGCCTTCTAAAGATCTAGTCATGTTCATCATTTTTTAATTTGTGTCTAGTGTAGATCCAATGTATTTGTGAATACTTGGACTAGTTGTGTTCATCCAAGTTATTTGTGAATACTTGGATTAGAGTTGTGTACATCCATTGCACATGTGTGTGCTTGGATTTATGTTGTGTAGATCCAAGCTACATGTGTGTACTTGGATATGATTAGTTGAGTTGTAATTAGTTGTGTTAGTTCTCACTAAACTACAAAGTAATGTGGTTGTGTCTTGTGAGTTCTCACTAAACTATAAAGTGATATGTAGTTGTGTTGTGTGAAGTTCCCACTTAGCTTCAAAGTGAAGAGTCGTGAAGATTGGTTCTAGCTTTGGATTAGAACTCGACATCTAGCCTTGTGTCGGAAAATTGTGAAGTAGGCAACGTTGTAAAGATTGGTTCTACCTTTAGATTAGAACTCGACATCTAGCCTTGTGTCGTAAAAGAGTGAAGTGGGCGACGTTGTGTAGATTGGTCCTAGCTAAGATTAGGTCTCGACATGAAGCTTAGTGTCGGAAAATAATATAAGCGACGTTGTAAGGTTTTCTCCGCCAAGAAGGGAGCTTGTGGATATACTGGAAATCTCGAGTAAGGTGTACTCGAGGAGTGGAGTAGGAACGAGGATAGAGCCTTGTTGCCGAACCACTATAAATCTTGGTGTCTTCCTTCTAGGCTGTTTATTTCCTTAGTCTTTACTCACATTCATTATCACTACACTTATTATACATTGTTAATGCATTAGAATTGAACCTAATCATTATGCAACTAGCTTTGAAGTAAAAGATAGTTTTGTGCACTCACCTAATTGAAATGAATTTTAATTAGGAGATAAACCGATGAGAAACTATTCAACCCCCCCACCCCCTTCTAGTTTCTACAATTGGTATCAGAGTGATGGTGACACAAGATATTTGAAGTATATTGTACTTTAAACTTGGATCGATCCATTGTCTCCTCAAATTAGAATGTTAAGTTGTACTAAATTTCTTCTTTGGTCAAAACTATTTTTTATTGAAAATAAGCCTTTTATAATGTTGATATTGCAATTTACTTAAATTAGTAGTATTAATGCATTTTAGTTTTACTCTTGAAATGTATCTACTAGTTTGCATCTTGTTATGTGTAGGTACTCATGAAGATTAATCACTCCATTGATTGTGGAGTGAGTTACTTACACTTGTAGAAGAGTCATCTATTTTGATTTCCAACATCATTGAATGATGATATCGAGATGGGTAGAAGTGATACTAGTCTTTGAAGACTTAGTAGTCACTATTAGTCATTGTTGGGCTTTGCATCGATTCCTTGAATGCTTGGAATGCAATTTGTGGCCAAGGTACGCTTTCGTTCTTCCACATGCCCTATTAATCATTCTTTTGATCATTAATTGACTATATGCTTGTTCTTGGCATCCTTGCCTTGACATTTATTTTTGGTTTGTGATTCTTTTCTTTTTCCATCTCAAACCTTCATTGCTTGGATACTTGACTCACTATGGAGATGTAGGGTGAGTTAGTAGAACCTTAAAGTATCAAGCATGATTTCCATGGTTTGAACCCTTACGGTTAGTAGGCCCTATATCATGTGTAACTTGTGCAATTAAGCTCATCTCTAGGATGATTAGTGAATCCCTTGAGATACCAAACTACTTCATTAAGTTGTAGGTGGATTTTACACATTTAGAATGGAAATATTCCAAGGATATTGTTATTGTCAATTCTAACAATAATTATCCGATCATGTGGGAGAGAAAGTGAATCTATACTTTGCTCATATTTTGAAATAGAATAAGACTACTCTTACCAAAGCCGTTTAGACTATCGCCGGAAAGGCACGTCTTAAACCACTATATATGACACAAGCTCTTCACATCATCAATTTGAAGAATTTCATTTGTCCTTTGAGCAATGTCCTTGGTCTTGATTCACTTCTCTTGACTCCTCTCCCTTTGCCTTTTTGCTACGAGTAGTCGTTCGTTCATTTCGGTCTTTTCCTATCTCGATTCAACTCGTAATCCTTCAACAAGGCATTATTACCTAGTGTTGTGGTGGTCCAATGATATCCTAAAAGGTTTAAGATATATTTTTAAGTATTTTAAAAATTTTGGTTTTCAAAAATTCATCGTTTTTCTTTGATAAAAACCTGCCTCTATAGGCGGTTCTTTATCTCGTCGGCTCAAAGGCGCGGTTCCTTATCGATAAGGAACCGCGGGCAGTAACTTTGTCAGAGCGCCGGTTTTATTAAAAATAACTTTTTCAAACAAGTCTTTCTCTCTCATTCACACACAGACGGTTTTCTTCTTTTTTCCACCATTGTTGAAGCTTCAAAAACCTTTAATCACTCACATTAAATGATTCAAATTCGTGGGTTTCACTCATCCATCATTCAAGATCAATTAATTGTAAGTTATTTCTTTCAATTTCATCTAATTTGTTCTAGGGTTCATACATTCATAATTGGAGATTTTTAAAATTGACATTGAATTAGAACCTTACTAGGAATAAGGGTTGACATAGTATTGTTACTATGATTCCTTAGGTTCATATTCATAGAGATTTCACTAAAACCCAATTGTAGAACAAATCCGAATTTTGACTAAATATTTTGGTTGATTGATGGAATTGATATGAACCCATGAACAAGTTGGTAATGGCATTGTTAAATGCTTACCTAAAACCTTGTTTTTTGAAAAACTAGTGTTCTAGTTCATTGTTGATTTTACGTAGTTCATATGTTTTGATCAATGGTGAAATGGTTACATTGTGAATATGAGAATGACAAGGATTAATCCTTTGTTTGTCAAGTTATTGATGAAACACATTCTCATCTTTTGAATTTTTTACTTTTAATTTTTCATATGAGTGCTTGGAAAAGTATCTTTGTTTGTTGTATTTAGGTACTAATCATGCCTTCGGAATATCAAAGAGATCATCAATACACTAAACGATATATGCCAAACCTCTCTCAGATTGTTGCTTCTATCCAACTTCAAAACTCCTATTCGTCTCTTTCTAAACGTTGCTTCCATGAAGGTAGAATTGTTGATGAAGAAATTACGGGTTATGACTATATCAAGTCTATGTTTGAGCCTACGGGGTTTGATTGTTTGCTTTACATAGATGAAGTGATATATCCCGTATTCCTTTTGGAGTTATTTAGCACCTACTCTATTTTTGAATGCAATGGTAGAATATTCTTTAGATTCTTATTGAATGATCAAGTCATTCAATACTCCCTTGAAACTTTTGGTCAAATTCTTGGTGTGCCATTTGAGGATACTTATCGTTTCACGGACAAATGGAGACTTGATGCTCTCTATGAATCCAATGATAAACCTCCAAATGACAACTATGAAGTTGATCTTGAGATTATCCTTGAAATCATTTCCAAAGAGCGTGATGGAAACGTTGTGAGAAGCCTTCATTCTAATAAACGACTTGTAAATCGTTATGAGGTTATCTCAAGCGACCTTAAGGATTTTATGGTTCGTTTGGCCGAGTTCCTTAGGGAGAATGTATTTTGTCTTGGTGGGAACCAGGATCACATTCCGGCTTGTATGGTGCATATGCTATTTTGCATCTTTACCGAAACCAAGTACAATTTGGCATACTATATCGCTCGACGAATTAATTATGCTCTTTCCAAACCCAAAACAAATATACCATATGCTATGCTTCTTACTCGCCTCTTTAGGAGGGTTGTTCATGATTTCCCTTTCCTTGACTTCTCTCGCTTTCAACCGGTTCAACGGGTGGTGTTACCTATTCACGAGGTATATGAAAGAAAGCCTAGAAGTGATAAAGGTTCGAGAAAACATAATCAACAAGAGTCCGATGAAGAGGACTTTGATATGTCACCAAGTGATGGTGGTGACATAGGTACTAGTGCTCATGTCGGCTCTTCAAGTAACTCCCGTCAATCCACAAACTCATTCGTGGATGGACTTGAAGACTTAGCTCCTCCTCCTCACCATTTCATTAGTGAAGTACCGAAAGACCTCAACATAGAGTGTCTCTACCGTGAAAATCTTAGGACTCGAGGTGAGTTGTTCGAACATCGAGTGGAGTCAAGAAAGGGATTCAAATACTTGGGGAATTTGATCAAGGGATTTGGCAAGAAAAGAAGATAAAGACTTTGATGTGATTCAAGGAAAACTTGTTGAACATGCTATGTGTTGAACATTTGGTTTCTTTTCTTTTATGTTTGTGTATTAACTATTACTACTTGTTTGGATTGCTAACTATTTTAATCCTTAATTATATATGTAATCGTTCGTCCGATTTACATAGCTTTGTGCTCATTATGTGCTTGTTAGCCTTCTAGATTTTGACTTATAGTTAACTTTGGCTTGATATTTACCTGTGTGAAATCTGGGCTGACCAAAGTTTTTGGAAATGCATTTTTCTGTCACCACTGGACGCCGTACCATATTGAACCCGCGGTTCTTTATCGATAAGGAACCGCGGACCTACGTAAGGAACCGCATGTTCCTGTTTTGACAGAATCTTTGCTTTACACTGTTTTCCTTAATCTGTGTAAAACTTTGATAAAAATTTTGAAAAACCGGCACTTTCCTAAACTAGGGTACCTAATTTCATTATTCACCTAAAATGATTCTAACTCATTACTAGTTTGGATCATTCCCTTCTCTTCTTAAACCCCCTCATGTAGATTGTGTTCATCATCCCTTCAACACTTCTCTAAACCTTAACACACAATCATGGTGTCTACTAGAACATCCACTTCTTCCAAAACCTCTTCCTCTAAAAGAAGCCTCAAAATTAAGATCAAGATACCCAACATTGGTTCTTCATCTTTTCACACTCCCAAAAATGAGATCTCTCCCATTCTCATTTCATCTTCACCTTCACCACCCCTTGCTCCATGCAAGACAATCTCTACCCATGGTACTAACCATTCTCATGGTTCTACCTCCTCTTCATTCCAATCTAGAATGAATGAGCTCTCTTCACCTTTCACCATATTCCTACTTTGGATGGGATTTCTCAACCTCAACCTCTACAAAGTATCCCCTTTGTACTTGAGCCTTTGGTCACCTCTCCTTTCACTCCACCAAGCTCTCCTATCTCACCCTTGGACACCATGCCTCCACCACCTCCTCCACCTTCATACACCAATGCTCCGATTTTGGTCATTCCTATCCCTCACTTCATGGGTGATCCTTACTTCTTTGGGTTCTTGGAAGCTCATGGTGCAAATTGCCCATGTTGTCTTTATAATAACTACATCATTCAAACCTAAGGATGGAAATGCTTGGCCTTCATAGAAGGTTGCATGACTTCTTGCTTGTCTTGTTCTCCATGCCTCCTCCTAGGAGATGAATGATGGTTTTCAAATTAACATGTTTTTAAAAGAAGGTAAAGCCAAAGAGAACTATGAACTCAAGACCTGGTTGTTAGCTATCTTTGTAGTAGTTAATTGTCTTTTTAATTCTTGTATTTCCTTTTCTTTCCATCATGATTTTCTCATGTGTATGATTTATGGATTTAGTTTTATGTACTTTAATCTATGTGATCACATTAAACAACTTCAATTTATTTAAAACTAAACCTAAATCTCTTACAACCTCTAAAAGAAATTGAGTTAAAATTGGACCAAAATGTTATTTAAATATTTTGTCACCCTTTGTCAAGACATTCATTGTAAATGTGTTGCTTTTATGCAACCCTAGCCTAATCTAGTGCTAAAAGAGGTAAAATCCAAGATTTGCAAATTTTTGAAAAAGTCTTATCTTTGTCCAAAAATTGTGAAAAACTGGTTTTGTAGTCCATTGGACGCGGTTCTAAAGCCTCCAGGCGGTTCCATATTGATATGGAACCATGGGCCTCTTTAAGGAACCACGCCCAGTAAATCCGTTTTTGGCTTATTTTTGGCCTTCCTTCTTTGACCACTGTTTTGGTTAAGATTCTTTGTTTATCCAATTTGAATAAACATTCTCTAAAACCTTTCTTTTTCATTTCAAATCTTTGCCTTGTCTACTTTCTTTAAATTCTTCTCTTTTGAGAGTTCTTTCCTTCATCCCTCACAATGCCTAATTCTTCCTTTTCTAACCTTGACATCTCTTTGTCACACTCTTCTCAACCTAAAGCTTCTTCTTCTAAGCTTTCAAAGAAACCGAAAATCTCGGTTAAACCCATTTGGATAAAAAAGAATAAGAATCCTCATGATTCTTCTTCTCCAAAATCCTCCAAGAATTCCTCTTTCTCTCCGATTCAATATGGGAATGAGACTTACTCTATAAATCCAATTACCGGAGAAAAAGAAATTCTTCCACCACCACCTAAACCTTTCAACTCTCCTCTACTCAACGACCTAAATTCTTTCCCTAACCTTACTAGGCATTGTGAAAACATTTCTTATCCATTATCTCCCTCCCCACCAAACTCTAATCTTGATGGACCTCCCCATCTAACGACTTTGTTTTGCATCATGGTTCCTCGTGTGCTTGTTGTCGTTTTCAACAAATTGAACTTGCTCATATCTATGATAAGATAAATTTTCTTGAATTCCTCCTCACACGTCCTCCTCTCAAAGTTTTCGTTCTCGTGAACAAAACTTTGAATGATGCTTTGTTGTCTTTCTTTTCCAACTAAAGCACTCTTTGTACTTTAGTTGTTTGATTTTAGCAATCTTGGAAGATTATCACTATTAGAATAGATTATGCTTAGTGGTCTATTTTCCATATTTTTTTGTTTGTTTTAAATATTCATATTGTGTGTATGAATATTTATCTTGTATGCTATTTCATATTTTTATAATATGAATGTTATGTGTGTTACATTTCCCTCTAATTTTATTACACACATTTGTTTAGGAGTTGATCATGGTTAAAACTTAAAATTAATTATGGGTGATTCCATAAATTCTAAATTTTAACCCATTGACATTTTAAATCATCTTTGATTGGTTTGGATGTTTCTTTTCTTCCTGTATTCCACCAATTGCACTATGATGTTGTCAATACACACTCTTTGGACATACTTAGCAAATGCTTAGTTCTAATTTGAGATTTCATTTCCTTCTCCCTCTCAAGTTAGTTAGTAAGTAGTGCGCATATATACTGTAACACCACATTTTGATAAATGGAATGTCACGCGTGATTATGGTGTGTCATCAAAGCATACAAGGATAAATGTATAAAACATCACGTGACCATAAAGGAAATACCAGAAACAAACATCGGTACCCCAAAAGTAGAACTCATCACACACAAACACAAGTACTGTAAATGAAAAGGACTAAACAATGTACATAGAAATGAGTATCAAAAGCATGAAGGAATGCATAAATTAATGAAGGCTGGGAAGCTTCCAATCCATATGCACGTACGCTTAAAGTCTACGAGCGTCCTTGAGTACCTGCCGTTTTGGGAACATGAAAGGAAAAACGGCTGAGCATAACGCTCAGTGCACGGATATACAAGTAAAGCATGAATAATATAAGCATATAAGCATAAAGCAGCGGAAAAGACTAAGTCTTGGATAACCTGCTATATCTTAGTAAAACATGGTTTTATAGTTTGAAAAGCCTTATGTTTATCTTATAAAAACTGTTTAACATGTTTACCATTTAGCCAATATAGGTCATGAAATATCAACGTGCATGAATACTTAGAGCGGTGACCTCGTCATGTAATTAGAGGGGTTGCCTCTAATTAATATAAGTTTTTGGGTAGGAGGGATCAACTCCTTGTGACGGATGCAAGGCATACACCACATTCACCTATATAATCTGCTGAAAACATGTAACCTAGGATGCACCCATACTCCCCATATGATAATAATAATATGGCCAAAAGCTAAAGGGACGCCACAAGCTATCACTCCGCCGTGGTGAAGTCATAACACTGGTGCCTCTAGTGTTATGGTTATGGTACCTCCATAACTAGGTGAAACTGGTCATGCATGTATATGGCTTTAGGTATCTAATTAAACATAAGCAATCAAAACATATAACACATATACTGGGGAAAAACAGTTGGCTGCATACGGGGAATGCTAATAAGGAAGAATGTCCATACTGAAAGGACGGAGAATCCATACCTTGTGTCCAGTGAACGAAGAAGACGAACGGAAGAGAGTCTTACTTCGATATCACTAATGCTACATAAATTATATACGTGTATAAGTATCTGATTACTGACTACGTAACTGGTTTTATATCATGTCTTAGCTTGTTTTATATGTTCATGTCTGTTTTATTGATTTTAGCTTTATACTGCGTTTATCATGTATTATGTCTATTCTGATTAAGTATTACTTGTATTTCTTGTATTATTATACTTTTTGTGTAATAATAAGTAACTTTCTAAAAATAGCAGGTTTCCTAAAATAGAAAGTTTTCAAAAATAGAAAGTTTTCAAAAATAGAAAGTTTCCAAAAATAGATTGTTTCCAAAAATAAAAAGTTTCCAAAAATAGAAAGTTTCCAAAAATAGAAAGTTTCCATAACTTGATTAGCTGCCTTAATTAAATAAGTTTCTAAAAACAGAAAGTTTCCATAAATAGATTAGTTGCCTTAATTAAATAAGTTTCTAAAAATAGAAAGTTTCCATAATTGAAATAAGTTGGATTATTAAGCTAATAATATATAAGCTTAAGTTTTACTGATTAATATTCTAAGTCATGTGATATATAGTATAATTTATTAATTATTACATGTAAATTAAATAAGCTATAGGTTATAAGACTTAATTAAATATAACATGATTTAATTAAAGTAAAGGTAATAATACTTAGGTTAAAACATGTATTAATATTTATTATTAATATAACTTAAGTCATGAAAATTAATTAATTATAATTCATGTTTTAATAATTAATTAATTTCTTAGTCTAAATTAACTAATAAAAATACTTAGGTTAACATCATGTATTATTATCAATAATAATATAACCTAGGTCATGTCCAAATTAAATTAATTACATAGCATGTTAAATTAATTTAATTAATCTTGTAATTATTTAACTTGTAAAAATAAATAATTAATCTTGAAAAATAACCCGTGAACCAAACCCGTGTTTTAAAACTAAACATGTCATGAACCGGACCAGTTTAACCCATGAACCGGCCTACAACCCTTAACCATGGTAAACCACCACCGGCCTAAACCGGTGGTGCGTGTGGTTATATAGCCGAGACCCCCTAGACCACCAAGGATAACCCCGACATGCGTCGGGGTCCCTTGGTTCCTCTCGGCCGAAACACTAAAACCGAACCGAGAACTTGTGGTCTCGGTTGGTGGTGATCACACAACCACCGAGAGCCTTGCTCTCGGTTTACACACTAGCCGAACCAAACACCCCCTTAAACCATGTATTTTTAATACACACCTGACTAGATCTACATGTTTATTAACTTGTTTTAATAACCCCATGTTTTCATGTTTTTAGATCTAATAAATAATTAAAAAGAAAAGTTTTAAGAAGATTACCTATTCGTGGATCAAAAAGAAAACTAACACGAACGATCTTGCAATAAACTAGATCAACCAAGATCAAACAAACACCTCTCTTGTGGTGGTTGTGGGCGACGGCTACAAGGAAGAAAGGAGGAGCAGGGTTTTGATTTTTTTATCTTTCTGTATTATGAAAATCCTTCCCTTCCTTTTTGTTAAGTTTTATTTAAGGTGGGCTTGGCCCACCCTTGTGTCTATGTCGCGCCTATGTGGGCCCCACATGGTGAAACCCGTTGTTTTTCCCGTGTTCTATTATTTACGTGTTAACGTGTCGTGTTTACGTGATTTAATTATTGTTCATTCGTGTCGTAATTTATATTTATACGTACTCGTAATAAATATACGTAAATACATAATATTAAGCTCGTGATTATTTACGTTCATGATTTCATGTTCGTATGTTCGTGATTATATTTACTGTTGAAATAATTATCGTGCATTAATACGTAATAAATACTTATCGTGTAACAACACATACGTAATACTTGTAATTTCCTATCGTGAAACATAAACATGTTAAATAAGGAAAGTTCTAATCATGTACGTATGATCATAAGGGTACTATTCATGGTAAAACCATGCGGGTTTTACAAATCTTCCCCCCTAAAAAGAATAATTCATCCCCGAATTATAGATAATGTAAACTGGAAAAGAAGAACATACCCGAATTCAAAATATGAAATGAGGGTAAGAAGCCCGGATAGACTCCTCTATTTCCCAAGAGGCTTCTCGCTCGGTATGATCCCTCCAAAGGATTTTGACGAATGGAATCGTCTTCCTCCTCATGACTCATTCTTATTTGTCAAGAACTCGTTCGGGTTCTTCTATGAAAGTGAGATCTTCACGAATTTGTTCCAGTGGATACTGAACCATGTGAAGGGGATGATACTTGTACCCTCTGAGTAAGGACACATGGAAAACATCGTAAACATGAGAAAGCTGCGGAGGTAACGCTAAACGGTAAGATACTTCACCGACTCGCTCAATAACATCAAACGGTCCGATGAATTGAGGACTGAGCTTCCCTTTGATTCCAAAATGTCTAACCCCACGTGCCGGCGAAACCTTTAGGAAAACGTGATCTCCTACGTTAAAGTGTAAGTCCCTACGATGCTTGTCTGCATAACACTTCTGATGTGACAGTGTTTCTTGCAGTTTCTACTTAGCTACTACGACCTTCTCGTTGGTCAACTCAATCATTTCTAGTCCTTCAAGTGTTCGCTCCCCAACCTGATCCCAGCAGATTGGGGCGCGTCACTTTCTGCCATACAACATCTCGAATGGTGCACACTTGATACTTGCGTGCCAACTGTTGTTGTATGCAAACTCTACCAAACAGATGTAATCGTCCCAATCTCTCGTCCATTCCAACACACATGACCTCAACATGTCTTCTAATGTCTGAACCGTTCGCTCCGATTGGCCATCTTTTTGAGGATGAAAAGTCGTGCTAAGCTTAAGTTTTGTACCCCAAGCTTTCTGTAGACTTCTCCAGAATCGCGAAGTGAAACGAGGGTCTATGTCTGAGACGATGCTGGATGGAGCACCATGTAATCTCATTATCTTCTTTTTGTAACTATCAACGAGTTTTCTGACCGAATCTTCCTTGCGGATCGGTAAGAAATGAGATGATTTGGTAAGTCGATCAACGATAACCCAAATCGCATCGTGCTTCCTCTTTGTCGATGGAAGACCGGTAACAAAATCCATGGTGATTTTGTCCCACTTCCACTCTGGAATATCTAACGGTTGAACAAGACCGCCAGATCGCTGATGCTCGATCTTAACCTGCTGGCAGATAAGACATTTGGAGACGTAAGTCGCAACATCCTGTTTCATACCACTCCACCAAAAGTATTGCTTGATGTCGTGGTACATCTTGGTCAAACCAGGATGAATGGAGAATGGAGAGCTATGAGCCTCAGCTAACAATGCTTCCCGGAGTTCTTGATCATCAGGAACACAAAGTCTCGTACCCTGCCATAAGATACCATCTGCGTCTACTCGAAATTCTGTCTGTTTCTCTAAATTCTGAATTATCGCCCAGATTTCACCATCATCCTTCTGAGCTTCATTGATCTTAGAGAGTAACTCGGGTTCCATGCTAAGATTAGCCCAGTAACCGTGCTGTCCACGTACCATGATCTCCATGTCTAGTCGCTCCAAGTTTCTAATAATTTCTTCCTTTATCTCAATGCCGTTGATCATTCCGGACTTTCTACTAAGTGCATCTGCCACTACATTCGCCTTGCCGGGATGATACTGCAAATTAATTTTATAATCCTTCAACAACTCTAACCATCTCCTCTGTCTCTTATTCAATTCACGTTGAGTGAAGATGTACATCAAGCTCTTGTGGTCCGTGAAAATTTCACATGATTCTCCATACAAGTAGTGCCTCCATATCTTCAATGCAAACACGACTGCTGCAAGTTCTAGGTCATGTGTTCGGTAATCTTCCTCATAAGGATTAAGCTGCTGTGAAGCGTACGCGATCACTTTCCCATGTTGCATGAGAACACAGCCAAGTCCCTTCCCCGATGCATCACTATAGATGTAACACCCCCAAATTTATACAACTCAATACAGCGGAAGACTCGTTGGTGTTACGGGATAGCACATTACTCACATCATAGACAACGCATAAAAGTCGCGTCGTTTAATAATAAAAGCATTTCCATTCATAAATATCAAAGTTACATCGGTCCCAAGTCATATTATTTCATACAAAGTTTTATAAAGTTTTTGAATGGAAAATATTGTTTAAGTGCGGGCCATGAATTCTTGTCGTCTTCCCGAGAATTACCTTCAAGTACCTGAGATAAAGCATGTTAAAAGAAAAGGTCAGCGATAACACCGAGTGAATTCATAGAGTTTTAATAAACCATCAATATAAAATCGGTATAAAATTATTACCGAAAATCATTTTATACAAATCATTTTAATAGGCCATAAAATAGCCAAAGTCATTTTATACGAATCCTTATCAAAATCATAATATAGGCTTTCGCCTTCAAAATCATTATACGAACCATTGTCGTTAAAAACATCATACAATACGTCTTATAACGTTGTATGAAAATAAAAACCGTTATATGAATATGGTTATGAAAACCAAAACATGAACATAATATCAATAGTATGACCCTGTATTGCTAGTCAGGCAATACATCGTAATTCGGAGCGTCTATTAGTATTTCGTTAATCGGATTATTATAAGCCGCATGACATTGTTACCTTACTAAACTAACAACGGGTAGCTAACCCGATACTCAATTTGCCCATCTAAAGTAGCGTGTCGTCACAAAGGTCACGCTATGGAAATCTTCTTATACATAAATTCGCTTACCAATCAATGTGGCACGACGGGGATCAACCGTCAAGGCGCGAACTGGGGTGATCGTCCCCAAATAGTACTATTATATGCATAAGCGTCTACCAAATCTCGGTAGTTCCCAATTCATGCTAATGGGACTTTTAGTGACATAACCTAACTTTAATAATCCATTTAATTTTATCTATCGGGTCCTTTAATCATCTATCGGGTCATACAATCGGGTCATTCAATCATTCGGGTCCAAATCAATAAACAAACAATCGGGACAAATGGTGTCCTAATTTTATAAAAACTAACATGTTATCTCCCTCGCGGGTTTATAAAACATTTCATAAAACATTTAAAAGAGTGCGAGGCTATGAACTCACGTTGGTGTGGGAAGACGGGTTATCGGCAATTCGGACGTACGGTACGTGCTTCAATCACTGAAACCTAGACAAATAATACTCGTCTTAGACTCATGTCCAATGACTTTATAAAAATAACAATTATGTATACATATGAGGATTATTTATATATGATGATCAAGTGGGTTTACATATTCTCATTAACTCGTTTTAGTGTTTATGTATTGGTATCTTTTTACTAGTTTACTAGTTTTACCCATTTACGCGTTTTAAGTCCAATAAACTTATTATAAGTTCTTTAACTTGTATCAATCCATGTTATACTTATATTATCAGCATCTACACTTGAAAGGTTGGGCCTAAATGGGTTAAGCCCAATAATAAGTTTATAAGTGTTTTAGTCCATTTTTGTTGTATTATTAGTCCAATAACGTTAATTTAGTCCGTTAACGTCCGTATGTCCTATAGTTCGGGTTTTTATCGGTTTTTACTTTTTATACATGTTTATATATCAGTATATAAGTTTTATAAAGTTTACATTAGACGGGTCCAACCATCTAAGTTTTATTTAACAAAAACGTTAATTTTACGGTATTAGCCGAAAAAGTCGTAAAAATCATGTTTATAGTTTTATAACTTATAAAACTTAACAAGTTACCATTTTTATAAAATGTCCACTTATTTACCATTGTACATATTTATATAAATGTATTATATAAGTTAGTGGGTTTTAATTTATATTTTATACTATTAAATTTTGAGTGCTTATATAATAGTATTATACTTTAATTTCCAAAATCTGATTTTTATTTTCATCTTCACCAAAACTGCCATATCTAGAGTTCTATATGGAGATAGAAGCTTAAATTTTTATCACATAAACTACATGATATATGCTCCATTTAACTCTTCTATAGATACTGTTGAATCATCTTCTAAGCATTTTCTAAAAATCGTCCAAAACAGTGAACTCAGATTTGTATCTTAAACTTGTTTTGATCATATCTTACTCATTACAATAATTCCATTGCATGGCCAACTCTCACATGTGTACAAGACCCATAGCTTACTGTATATTGATTCTACTTCATCATTTTATCAGTTCATGACATGTTTCTTTACTGTTTTATACAGCCATCATTTTTAAGCAAGGTTTTAGCCTTGTTTCATATAGTCTTTCATCTTTTTAAGCATGTTTATCAACACCAAATCCCCACATAACATTTTTATCATCATATAATCATCATATATATACTATCTATAATGGAGTTATCTAATTTGTTGAAAGTTGAAAAAATTCAACAAAACTTCTCATGTAAGGATGATGCTGGGTGTAATCTTCTCACGTTGCATTTGGTAATTATTTGGCAATTTGAAACGCCATGCATCATATGGTAACTATACAACTGTATACAAGTACACCATGCATGCAATTTTGGTAATTGGAAACGCCATGCATCATATGGTAATATACAACTGTATAGCAGTAGTATTCACTTATATATAAATCTCCATGTACACGGGCATTTCAATGTCAAATACCATCTTCATCTGTTTCATTCGTGGCAATCCTAAGCAATATCAAATTAGCTAACATTATCTAATTTTGTGTTTTGTGATCCTTGTAGTGAACACTACACATATGCTTATATGAATCGTGCTGATATAATCTCTTTCCGAACAGGAAATAGAATAATCATATTTAGAATGTCAAGGATTTGATGCAACACAATGATCATACGAGGCTTTTGAGTTGTATTAATGTAGAATCATATCGAATAATCAGACTCATTAGAGTCGCTTCTTCGGATTCTCTAGCATTTACAGCTTGTGAACTTTTGCTGACGCGAGGGGCCTATATCAGATTAAGTAAAATGGTTTAAGATCTACAAGGGTTGGTGTGGAGGTTGATCACCGCCCGAAGCATTTCATGACCGAAGAAAGTCAAAGACGAAGCAAGGAATCTCATCCCTGCCGCTTCACCAGGGAAGCATGATATGCAGGCAAGAACTTGTAATTATATATATAAAATTCAATATCAGGTCTCATTATAAAAAACAGTCATGGCCAACAGTTGGACTAGCTTGTGAGACTAAAAAATTGGTGTACTTCCAAATATAAGAGAAAGGGTTACAAAAAGATCCAATCATTTTGATAAGATAAATGTTGGTTTATGTTTTCGGGTTCAAGTTGATGTGAATTTAGAAGATCAATATTAATATATAGTTCGCAAAATGAATAAGTGTATTACTCTACCATGAACACAGTGAAAACAATTGTTATTGATATCCATATAAAAAAGCAGGAACTTGCATACATATATCACAACGAAGAGCACATACAGGATATAGCTATGAATTAGCACCATGGAAACATAAATGGTACCATGCCTAAAAACCCAAATGTAAAAGGAAGTTTTTGAAAGAAATTAAGTAACGTTATAACACATATGATAAACAAAGATAATAACACCATGTATAGAAATGTTTGTTTATAACCTTTTATGTTACATCTCTTATGTTGATATATACGACGATAGTGAAGCACAAAGCACAAAGAAAATATCTATACATTGTGCGTGCTATATGTCAAGCATAAGCATGGTAAAAACTTTCAACCATCGTCTGTGGTCTACCAATATATACGACGATAGTGCATGTCACGTAAATAGCAAATGAATTTCATGATAGCATATACACTATCCAGGTTCAGGTCCTTAAACTAGAATGAGGGCACTATGTGACCGACCTATTCTATCCAAACAACCGAAATAGATACCGCATAAAGTCCACCTACACAAACACACAACGAATACTTCAAGGACTCCTTGGTACATTAGACTAAAAAGTATTTTTCATAAAATGTGCTAATAGAAGATTTAATGTTAGGTGGATGGATTTGTACAAGCTTATGAAAGAATTCTAACATTAGTCGCTGTTCTTGGGGCGGGTAACCAGGATCGAAGCTACAAATCGAAGAATTCACTTCTTGGCCAAACTTTTATTGTTTAGCCACTTATTATTACCATATTTTGTGTATAGAACTGTTTTTAGTCAAAACCAAGATTTAATTTCTTTGATAATTGGTTTTAAGATAACAAAATTTTAATTAATAGATTTATGGTTAATTATGTGCCGTTGAGAATGTCCATTACTATGCACGTGTACTCGCCAATATGATCATCTCTATACATATATATCACATTCGTACACGAAAAACATGCCACAATATCACATATCGTTAATTACATGCAGCTAGAAATTTCCGCCGCTATGCGCGGGTAATCGTCTAGTATATATATATATATATATATATATATATATATATATATATATATATATATATATATATATATATATATATATATATATATATATATATATATATATATATATATAGGGAGGTTAAATGTACATGTGTTACATTCTATGATAGATAACATAAACATCATACAAAGTAATTTTTGCTTTTTAAATATTTTTTGTTGTTTTTTTGGATTGAAAAACAAATAGGCCAGTTAAAAGGATTATACAACTTTGACAAACGTATTTTTCAACATTTATTTCACACATATATTAGCTCGGCATGTAAATTTACAATCGCGGTAATCGTTTTTTGTGTTTTTAATTTTTTTTAGTAAACAATCATGCTTTAACTAAAAGAAATTACATTAAAATCAATCAAATTTAGTAACACGTACATGATTAACAAACAAACGAATAAACGTTGATAGCTTTCACATTAGATTATAGATCCCAAGTATATATCGTAAAACATAAATTTCAAGCAATCCGCCCAACGGGCGGGCCTTAAGGCTAGTACATATACAATAGGAAATAAAATACATGATTACATA
Source organism: Glebionis coronaria (assembly GCA_025667525.1). Lineage (NCBI taxonomy): Eukaryota > Viridiplantae > Streptophyta > Magnoliopsida > Asterales > Asteraceae > Glebionis > Glebionis coronaria. Next base: position 46,577,274 of record CM046875.1, read on the forward strand.
ATCAAAATAACAAGAAGATGGGGAGAACAATCTTTATACCACCATGATGATGTAGGTTGTGATCAAAACATGGATTTTGATGGAGAAACTTGTGATGCACCAAGACCATCTTCAAGACCACCAATCTTCATAAACTCCTTGTGGAAAATCAGCCCCAAGACACCATGAATACTCCTCCTTGGATGTTATAAGCACCACCAATCTATAGAGCTTCAAAAGGTCTTCAACTTAGGTGTAAATAACATAGGATTTTGTGGTTAAAAATCATGTGATGGTGGTGTTTTGGTTGAGTATGGGACGGCATAGCAAGAGAGAAGGAGAGGAAATGGTTGTTTTGCATGGATGGAAATGAGGGAAAGTTGTTAGCTAATGGTTTTTGATGTGGAAGTAGCTTCATGTGTAAGCCTTGTTAACATGTGTAGCATTTGTTTATGAGGTTTTGACACCTCATGGTGTAAGTGGATTAATATGGCCGGTTTTGATGGGGGTGGGGCAAGTGTCCCACTTGTCTCATCCCCATTTATTTACGGGTACTCCTCGATTCCAGTTTCTTCGATTTGCGTGCCCTCGGGTCGTATTACGAAAAACGTTTTTATAAATTATGAATCAACGTCACAAAACGAATCTAATAAAAATTGTTTCATCAAAAACGGAGTTCGAAAACATAAATACGTAATCCTAAGGTTTCCGGTTTAGTCGTAAAGGACGTTAAAATAAAATCGTAAGTCCTAATCTTTTCTCGTAAATTTGTGAGTTTATGAACCAACACAAATTTAAAACTCCAAAATAATATTCACAGATAAATTTATTTTCTGAAATGTCGGACTGTCACCAAAGACGGTGTATGTAAACGTGAGCACGTAACGTTAAATCCTCCGGTTTAGACGTAGTCGACGCTACTTCAAGACGTAAATCCAAATTTCTTCCCAAAAATAAGTGAGTTCATATTGTAACATTAAATTAATGTTTTCAAATAAATATTGAGAATAAAATATCGACCATAAATTGACGGATTGTCACAGCATTTACCCCTAAACAGGATCTTTGTCCTCAAAGATCATCTTACCTTACTACTCGCTTCTTACAGAGTTAAAGCCATGTGGGTATTTCCTCCACATTCGGTCTTTTCTCACAAGTGTAATCCATTATAATACGCGAGTTTCATCAAACATAACTACGGGAATAAGATCAGGCTAAATGTTGACTTACTTTCTCTATCCATGATGTTCACGGGTTTCTGATGAATGCAACTTTTCGTCGATCTAAACTTTACTAAGAACAATCCGATTTTCACTTGATAGATATTCCATCAAGTTCGATTTACGAAACACAATTCACGCAGTTCTTGAAGTCCTAGGGTAGATCCAGCCTATATGCCTTTCAAACCAAATCTTTTACATCATCTCAATGGTCCCATACAACGGGGACTTATATCCCATGATTTGTCAGATCATGAATTCATTTTTCCAAGTTTAAAAATTGTGGCATAACTTCGCTACCCATTTGGCACTTCAAGATCTACATTTCATATTCACATAACCTCTTCCCATTATCGGCAGTCAATAATAAAATCCTAATTTCAACAATCGTTTCAGATCTCGCGGGTCGGGTATTTTGCAAGGTTAGGTTCGCCATCATAGGAAACCTTAAACCTAAAAGACATGTCCAACTCAAAATGGGTGTATGTCGGGTGTCTTCATCTCAACTCCTGCTTACAGATGCTCTAATATTTAGATCCTAACAAGATTCGATCTTAATCCTAACACGATGGTTATCAATGATAATCTTTTCAAAGGAAAACGATTATACGGTCTATTACCAAAGGTCAATCATTCAAACATAAAACAGCACTTATATTACTTTGTATCGTTACTTTACCTCATCCCTTCGATTGGGGTGGTACATAGTACTCTCATCAAGGTTCGTTCTCAATGATTTCTGAGCAAATCTCTAGAAATTCGATGCGAAGCGAGGATCTTGATAAAGATGTTCGATACAGGCACGCTATGTTTACATAACTCTGTTGCATTTATCATTAACGGGAATGATATTAGCAGATTTGGTCAGTCTGTCGACGATGACCCAAATCGAATCAAATTCAGATGATGACCTTTGCAATAGCTAGACGTTTACTAATGTATGAGGCGATGTCTGCCTTCATAATTGCCATCAGTACAACTTCTTCAGACAAAGATACTTTTAGTCATAAAATGTCATAAATAGAATACTTATACTTACAAATTCCAACATAACTATATCTCACAATCCTCCATATTTAGACAATCACATGTGGTCTTTAAAACATTTAACGCTATTGGCTTCTCAATTTTTAATGGTTCATATTAGCCGCGAACCACTTTTATTATCTATATTATCCTTTTCACAAACATCGTCTATTTTACAGTGTTCAACAATTTATTTTTCACCTTCATTATTAAGGAACACATCCTAATTGGTTCTTTATATTTTCTACATAATGTGTCAGTATTTATATTCATTTTTCCTGATGATATAATTATCATGTCCATATTTATTCAAAAATTATTCTTCACATTTTCTGAGTTTTAGTTTCTTCTCAACTATCATCTTTATCTGTTTTACTCAATCCGTCGCCTAAAGCGTCGATAATTATTATAATTAATTAAATAATTATTAGTTAATTTTTATGAAGCGTAAATGTAAAAGTTTTAAATTTCTTAGTTCGACCAATTATATAAAATGTTCAAAAATAAATTTGAATTTAATTAACACGATTTTTGTTGATTTATCGAAAATAATTAATAGAATTCGTAAATGTTCGAAAAATCTTTGGTTATACTGTGGTCAAAATTTTCTTAGTTTGAAAAGTAAAAATTATCGTTTCGAATTTTAAGTCATGGTTTAAATGGTTTCCTAAATTCTTCGTAAGTTGTCTAGAAGTATACACAAACATTTACCCCTAAACCGAAGTTTAGTTAAATGGTTTGTGTATAAGGGAATAATCCCTTAAAATCCTTTGTTAAAACATTTGTCAAAATATTTTTGCACTTTCTTTTTAGTATAACTCAAAGTTCTAAATGACTTCTAAATTTTGAAGAGTCAATTTATATTCCATTATCTATTAATCACACGGTTAAATCATGTAAAGTACTAAGTCTTAAGTCTTATGTTAAATATTCAAGGTACAATTTTTAATTGTTCAGCCCATTCAGGGCAATCTATAATTAATTATTAACTTCATTCTTATTTTTATAAACAAATGGTCCTTAATGATCACAAGCATGAATTTATCAAATTACAGCCTACACACGTGATTCAACAAATTTATGAATGCTACATGTGCATCGGTCAATCCAAACGACACCACGTGAAACTCATAATGTTCATTACAAGTTCTGGATGTAGTGATTGGAATAGATAATCCTTTTCGCAGATGCGAATTTGATGATAACCATGTTGAGGATCAAAAACCTTGTAAATGATCGAACAAATCTTCCATTTCGAGTTATGGATATCGTTTTCGATTGTCAATTTACTCAGTTCACAGTAATCTATAAATATAAGGAATGATAACACCATAGCTCTTCATGATGACAGGCTTGGTATAATAAAATCTTTCTCCGACAACTCTCTCAGTTGTACGGTAATTCCTTTAATTCAGATGGTGCTGACATACAGTGCACAAGCCACAGGTGCAGCACCGGGAATAGAATCAATACCAAATTCAATCTTGCCTTAATGGAAAAAGTCTAGGTAATTCATCAACAAATACTTCCTAAAGTTTCATATAACATTACCATCTTTTAATACATTTATTTTAAGTTCTTTCTAGATTATAATATCTATGACTAGTTCACAACCATTCACGATATAACTTTAAGTCTAAATACAGGATATCATCATCCACCAAGAATTATTTATATCACTTTTGATAATCAGCATCTTATCTTTCAGGGGAATTCTACTCGAGTTCCCATCAATTAAGACAATGCCGTCATGTCATAATCAATCAATCCATTCTACTGGCACTATCAACTTTCCAGTTGCATTGCTGTTGATAAGATGTGAACTTCTCAAAAGTCTAGTAATAACTCATAATCCTTCACAAGTTCAAGGATATCTGGAGACACAACTACTATTAAAAGAGTAAGGTCAACGCATAATCTATGCGAGAGAATTCCAAATCAGATACAGATGAAAACATTTAACGAATATAAATATATCCCATGTTTTCCTTATTTGAGTACGCATTCGAAAGCTCCTCGGATCGTTACCCAGGTCATTCAAATGAAATCAAATCAAAAGAAATGATAGGAACGTCAATACATCCAGTCGGGTATCAACACTCGATAATCAGATACTTTTCCTAAGAATCTGACTACGGGAGAATTGGACAAGAAGGGAATATCAATTGTCAAATAAGACAATTTTCATAGATGAGTAAATTCGACTCAGAAGAATAGATGCTAAAGGCACATATGTAGGTGTCCCTAACACTATGTCCTTATTTTTCACTTCTTGCAGATCTCGTAAAATTTATTCTTTCACAATCTTCAAGGAAAATGTAGTGGTTATTCATTAGTTTTATGGTGACTACTAATCAGCCTTGCATGGTCCATTCCAAATTGTATGTAGGCGCGCAACTATATACAATTTCAAGACTAACGATGCAATACTCAGTTCGTCAAAATTTTATCATCATGTTTATAATAAAAACATTTTCATGCTTAATTCTTAAATAAGAATCAAAAATAAATTTACAAAGATTTTCTTTGTTATGAAAACAATTAAGTTTTCCAAGGTGTTTTATAAACAACTTCATTTCGATAACAATCACTTATAAATCTCACTTTGAATAATCCTTATAGTGATGAAAATTAAATTTTCTCAAAGGATACCGTTTTAACTTTGTAAAAACAATGTGTGATCTGCAAAAGAGTGACGAAGAGTTGTTCACCAAGAACTAACTACGATATGATAGGAAATGAGATTAGCCAATTAATCATGAGGTTCATGACCTCGATGGCACTCACGAAGAATAATTCACAACGTAACTCAAATCAAGATGAGTACTTGTTCAATGGTTGCATCACTAATGCGAACATTAGGATGAAGAAATAAAGGATAGATAACATCGATACATGTAGAATTTAGCAATCAAAGGTAGTGTTTTTCATTAATCTCAAACAAGTCAAAATTGTATCGTAACACATTACGTGTCACTATGTCATACAATTATCAGAACTCATCCTACCAACTGATATCTCAGTTAAGTTAGGGATTTTTAAAAGATACCACAATGAATACTAATCTACAAGAGTCATTAGGTGTCCCACGTGTCCTGGAAGATCCATTGGTCCCAATTCAGAAGAAGATATCTTCAATTTATTTATTGGACACTGGGCATCCTCGTTAGTGGACAATGGCCTAGGAACAACACTTAACACGAATCAACAATCAATTAAAACCTTATAATTCAATCACAGGACTTAACGAATTCTTCTTAACAATTTCTTATTCCATTCGGGTTAAATTTTACTTTATTCAAGTTTTAACCAATTTATACTCAATTCGATATCCTACCTCATTTTCAATACTTACAACCTTATTCTTCGGCCTTGTAAAGGCAAATAAAAGCTCAATAAGATCAACACTTAATTTCAATCCTATAGCTCTTACAACAACAATTATCGAATGAGTCACTAGCATGAGATGACTCACACATTCAATCAGATTTCTCGGAAAGGTACTAGTGGCATGAGGCTTTTGGGTAATGGTTCCAATGACAGCCTCAAGTGCAACATTCACCCTTTCGATTTCAATTTAAGAATTGGATGACAACGAATCAGATGACATCTTTCTAGGTGATAAAGTTTTGTCAAACTCCACTCTATAAGGAAAGATCGTCATGACATCGATATCAGATTTAATCTCGCCAATTCTTTTTCAATATCACAATCAACTAATATCTACATTTCTACGAATATCAACCATTTGTTGGGATCATAAATATCCACAACTTGGTTTATATCTAGGATAGCTAGAATTCCTACGAGAATAGCTTCGATTAATTTACTAGGGGATTTAGGGTTACTTGTGACAATCTACGTCGTATAAATACCTCGTATAAAAATCAAAATAATCATCAAACAATCATGTAATAAAATTACATCATATATATATATAATCCAAGTTATATATATATATTAAAATAACACTTCTTAGTCTGGCCTTGTCGGTAACTCGGGAATTCTTCGGCACCGTTATAGTCAAAAGATTTTTAGACATTTTTAGAAAAATGTTTAATAGTTAAAAGATTTTGAAATGTTTTATTCAGAACCTTGGTTTTAAAAATCTTTCGTTCTCTATAACGAGAGCTCTGATACCAAACTGTAACACCCCCAAATTTATACAACTCAATACAGCGGAAGACTCGTTGGTGTTACGGGATAACACATTACTCACATCATAGACAACGCATAAAAGTCGCGTCGTTTAATAATAAAAGCATTTCCATTCATAAATATCAAAGTTACATCGGTCCCAAGTCATATTATTTCATACAAAGTTTTATAAAGTTTTTGAATGGAAAATATTGTTTAAGTGCGGGCCATGAATTCTTGTCGTCTTCCCGAGAATTACCTTCAAGTACCTGAGATAAAACATGTTAAAAGAAAAGGTCAGCGATAACGCCGAGTGAATTCATAGAGTTTTAATAAACCATCAATATAACATCGGTATAAAATTATTACCGAAAATCATTTTATACAAATCATTTTAATAGGCCATAAAATAGCCAAAGTCATTTTATACAAATCCTTATCAAAATCATAATATAGGCTTTCGCCTTCAAAATCATTATACGAACCATTGTCGTTAAAAACATCATACAATACGTCTTATAACGTTGTATGAAAATAAAAACCGTTATATGAATATGGTTATGAAAACCAAAACATGAACATAATATCAATAGTATGACCCTGTATTGCTAGTCAGGCAATACATCGTAATTCGGAGCGTCTATTAGTATTTCGTTAATCGGATTATTATAAGCCGCATGACATTGTTACCTTACTAAACCAACAACGGGTAGCTAACCCGATACTCAATTTGCCCATCTAAAGTAGCGTGTCGTCACAAAGGTCACGCTATGGAAATCTTCTCATACATAAATTCGCTTACCAATCAATGTGGCACGACAGGGATCAACCGTCAAGGCGCGAACTGGGGTGATCGTCCCCAAATAGTACTATTATATGCATAAGCGTCTACCAAATCCCGGTAGTTCACAATTCATGCTAATGGGACTTTTAGTTACATAACCTAACTTTAATAATCCATTTAATTTCATCTATCGGGTCCTTTAATCATCTATCGGGTCATACAATCGGGTCATTCAATCATTCGGGTCCAAATCAATAAACAAACAATCAGGACAAATGGTGTCCTAATTTTATAAAAACTAACATGTTATCTCCCTCGCGGGTTTATAAAACATTTCATAAAACATTTAAAAGAGTGCGAGGCTATGAACTTAAGTTGGTGTGGGAAGGCGGGTTATCGGCAATTCAGACGTACGGTACGTGCTTCAATCACTGATACCTAGACAAATAATACTCGTCTTAGACTCATGTCCAATGACTTTATAAAAATAACAATTATGTATACATATGATGATTATTTATATATGATGATCAAGTGGGTTACATATTCTCATTAACTCGTTTTAGTGTTTACGTATTGGTATCTTTTTACTAGTTTACTAGTTTTACCCATTTACGCGTTTTAAGTCCAATAAACTTATTATAAGTTCTTTAACTTGTATCAATCCATGTTATACTTATATTATCAGTATCTACACTTGACAAGTTGGGCCTAAATGGGTTAAGCCCAATAATAAGTTTATAAGTGTTTTAGTCCATTTTTGTTGTATTATTAGTCCAATAACGTTAATTTAGTCCGTTAACGTCCGTATGTCCTATAGTTCGGGTTTTTATCGGTTTTTACTTGTTATACATGTTTATATATCAGTATATAAGTTTTATAAAGTTTACATTAGACGGGTCCAACCATCTAAGTTTTATTTAACAAAAACGTTAATTTTACGGTATTAGCCGAAAAAGTCGTAAAAATCATGTTTATAGTTTTATAACTTATAAAACTTAACAAGTTACCATTTTTATAAAATGTCCACTTATTTACCATTTTACATATTTATATAAATGTATTATATAAGTTAGTGGGTTTTAATTTATATTTTATACTATTAAATTTTGAGTGCTTATATAATAGTATTATACTTTAATTTCCAAAATCTGATTTTTATTTTCATCTTCACCAAAACTGCGATATCTAGAGTTCTATATGGAGATAGAAGCTTAAATTTTTATCACATAAACTACATGATATGTGCTCCATTTAACTCTTCTATAGCTACTGTTGAATCATCTTCTAAGCATTTTCTAAAAATCGTCCAAAACAGTGAACTCAGATTTGTATCTTAAACTTGTTTTGATCATATCTTACTCATTACAATAATTCCATTGCATGGCCAACTCTCACATGTGTACAAGACCCATAGCTTACTGTATATTGATTCTACTTCATCATTTTATCAGTTCATGACATGTTTCTTTACTGTTTTATACAGCCATCATTTTTAAGCAAGATTTTAGCCTTGTTTCATATAGTCTTTCATCTTTTTAAGCATGTTTATCAACACCAAATCCCCACATAACATTTTTATCATCATATAATCATCATATACATATACAATAGGAAATAAAATACATGATTACATAATCAAAATAACAAGAAGATGGGGAGAACAATCTTTATACCACCATGATGATGTAGGTTGTGATCAAAACATGGATTTTGATGGAGAAACTTGTGATGCACCAAGACCATCTTCAAGACCACCAATCTTCATAAACTCCTTGTGGAAAATCAGCCCCAAGACACCATGAATACTCCTCCTTGGATGTTATAAGCACCACGAATCTATAGAGCTTCAAAAGGTCTTCAACTTAGGTGTAAATAACATAGGATTTTGTGGTTAAAAATCATGTGATGGTGGTGTTTTGGTTTAGTATGGGACGGCATAGCAAGAGAGAAGGAGAGGAAATGGTTGTTTTGCATGGATGGAAATGAGGGGAAGTTGTTAGCTAATGGTTTTTGATGTGGAAGTAGCTTCATGTGTAAGCCTTGTTAACATGTGTAGCATTTGTTTATGAGGTTTTGACACCTCATGGTGTAAGTGGCTTAATATGGCCGGTTTTGATGGGGGTGGGGAAAGTGTCCCACTTGTCTCATCCCCATTTATTTACGGGTACTCCTCGATTCTAGTTTCCTCGATTTGCGTGCCCTCGGGTCGTTTTACGAAAAAAGTTTTTATAAATTATGAATCAACGTCACAAAACGAATCTAATAAAAATTGTTTCATCAAAAACGGAGTTCGAAAACGTAAATACGTAATCCTAAGGTTTCCGGTTTAGTCGTAAAGGACGTTAAAATAAAATCGTAAGTCCTAATCTTTTCTCGTAAATTTGTGAGTTTATGAACCAACACAAATTTAAAACTCCAAAATAATATTCACGGATAAATTTATTTTCTGAAATGTCGGACTGTCACCAAAGACGGTGTATGTAAACGTGAGCACGTAACGTTAAATCCTCCGGTTTAGACGTAGTCGACACTACTTCAAGACGTAAATCAAAATTTCTTCCCAAAAATAAGTGAGTTCATATTGTAACATTAAAATAATGTTTTCAAATAAATATTGAGAATAAAATATCGACCATAAATTGACGGATTGTCACAATAGATCTAAAATCCACCTGTACCAGATGGGAGAGTAAGAATCGGTGTAGATACTAACTTTTGCTTTAGGTCTTCAAAGCTCTTCTCTCTTTCTTCAGTCCAGACGAATTTCTCCCCTTTCCACATCAGTTTGATCAATGGTAGTGCTAAACGGGAAAAGTTCTCCACGAACCTACGCTAGTAACCAGCTAAGCCTAGGAAACTGCAGACTTCAGTGGCTGATGTCGGTCTTGGTCACTTGGTAATAGCCTCAACCTTCGCTGGATCCATCGTGATTCCTTCTGCTGATATAATGTGACCTAAGAATGCCACTTTGCCTAACCAGAACTCACACGTGGAGAATTTAGCATACAACTGCTTCTTGCAAAGAATCTTTAATACTCTACGAAAGTGGTCTTCGTGTTCCTCCTTGGACTTAGAGAATATTAGGATGTCTTCAATGAAGACAATGACGAACTTGTCCAGAAATTCATGGAAAATTCTGTTCATCAAATCCATGAACACTGCTGGAGCATTGGTAAGGCCAAATGGCATGACTACAAATTCGTAGTGGCCATAGCTGCAACACCCCACTTTGAAAGGTGGACCGTTACGCGTAATTATGGCGTGTCATCAAAGCATGCAAGGTAATATGTAGCAAAACATACATGACCATAGGGAAAACCGAAATCAAACATCGGTTCCAAAACATAAGCCCAAAACATAATAAAGTAAATGAAATGAATGAAAGACTAAACAAGCATAAGTATATGAAGGTACAAGGAGAAGTCTATGACAGCTTCCATCCTATGCACGTCCTCTAAATGCTCGAGTCCTTGGTACCTGCCGTTTTGGGAACATGAAAAGAAAACGGCAGAGCATAACGCTCAGTGCACGTATATACAACATAGTATGAATGGCTGAAACATAAATAAGACTAATAGCAGCGGAAATAACTAAGTCCTGGATAACCTGACATAACTTATGAAAAATGGTTTTATAGTTTGAAAAGCCTTATGTTTATCTTATAAAATCTGTTTAACATGTTTACCATTAGCCAATATAGGTCATGAAAATATCAACATGCATGAATACTTGGAGAGGTGACATCGTCATGCAATTAGAGGGGCTACCTCTATTTAATATAACTGTTTGGGTAGGAGGGATCAGCTCCTTGTGAAGGATGCAAGGCACACACCACATTCACCTGAATAATCTGTTGAAAACATGTAAACTAGGATGTACCCATACGCCCCACATGATAATAATAATAATATGGCTAAAAGCTGAAGGGACGCGACGAGCTATCACTCCGTCGGGGTGGAGTCATAACACAAGTGCCTCTAGTTTTATGGTTATGGTACCTCCATAACTAGGTGAAACTGGTCATGCATGTATATGGCTTTAGGTATCTAACTTAAACATAAGTAATTAAAAAACATATAAAACATATACTGGGAAAACAGTTGGCTGCATACGGGGAATCCTAATAAGGAAGAATGTCCCTACTGAAAGGACGGAGAATCCGTACCTTGTGTCCAGTGAACGAAGAAGACGAACGGAAGAGATTCCTACTTCGATCTCACTAATGCTACATACATAGGATACATGTATAAGTATTCGGATTACTAAGTACGTAACTGGTTTTTATATCATGTTTTAGCTTGTTTTATATGTTCATGTCTTGTGGTACTGATTTTAACGTTATACTGTGTTTATCTTGTATTCTGTATATTCTGATTAAGTATTATTTGTATTTCTTGTATTATTATACTTGTTGTGTAACAATAATTAACTTTCTAAAAATGGCAGGTTTCCTAAAATGGAAAGTTTCTAAAAAAATAGATTTACTGCTTAAAATAGATTAGCTTCTAAAAATAGTAATTTTTCCTGAAAATAGAAAGTTTCCATATTTAGAAATAAGCTGGATTTATAAGCTAATAATATAAGCTTAGTTTTACTGATTAATTATGCTAAGTCATGTGATTAATAGTATAGTTTATTATTATAACATGTAAATTACATAAACTATAGGTTATAAGATTTAATTAAATATAAACATGATTTAATTAAATTAATTGTATAATATACTTTGGTTAAAACATGTATTAATATTAATATTAATATAACCTAAGTCATTATAATTAATTAATTATAAGTCATGTTTAATAATTAATTAATTACTATGGTCTAAATTAAATAATAAAATACTTAGGTTAAAATCATGTATTATTACTTAATAATAATAAACCTAAGTCCATGTTTTAATTAAATTAATTATATAGCATGTCAAATTAATTTAATTAATCTTGTAATTATAAGTCATGTTTTATTAATTTAATTACCTTGTAAACTAATATACATGTAAAGCTAAATAAACTTGTAAAAATAATAACCCGAACCCATGTATTATTTTATTAAAACGTGTCATAACCCGAACCCACGAAAAACCCGTGTCGTGTTTACATTTAAGCCGAACCAAACAGCCCCTTAATTCTGTTTATTAAACCCATAGCCAAACAGTCCCTTATGTTGTCTTAAATCAAAAACCAAACACCCCTTTAATCTGCCAGTTACCCCTGGCAGTTATGCTACTGCCACCGGCAGTAGCCGGTTTCCCCTGCCTGCAATAATTTCCCACCGAGAGCATAAGCTCTCGGTTCCCACTGCCAAAACAAATACACCACTGGCCGCAGCCAGTGGTTTCCCCTGCTTGGCTGTCGTTGCCCCCGTCTAAACAAAACCCAGCCAACACCCAATTAGGGTTGCGGCTGGTGGACATATTTTACCACCGAGACCAAGAGTGGTCTTAGTTTGTGTGAAAACTAGCCAAAACGAAAACACTTTCCCCTAACACATCTCGTTTTTTTAACATGTTTTACTTATTGGATTCGGATTTCCTTGATCAATTACATAGAAGAAAAAGAAAACAGCAACGAAATGATTTAGTGTTACCTTGTTTTCGTTTAGAGTTTAAGAGAATAAACATGAACACCACTCTTGATTTCCTGGATCAAAGCCATGACTTGTTTTATGTTCTTGGTGATGAAACCGATGGCAAGAAAAAGCCAAAAGAGGAAGAAAGTGGCGGTCAGTGTTACTATGTTTTAGGGTTTTGAGATTTGTTGTCTAAAAGGAAAAAAAATTCCACCCCCCCCCCCCCCCCCCCCCCGTCTGTTTTCTATTTACACGGCCTAGGCACCCTTTTGGGCCTAGAGCCCATGTTTCTTCTTGCCTTCTTTTGTCTAAACAGCCCAAATAAAACACTTATGCCTTTTTATTTATTTCGCGACTTGTTAAATGGTACGCGTAATCGTGTCTTAAGATGTCGTGAATTTTGCCATGGTTATCATGTAACTATTACGTACGTAAAGACTTACCATGTTTGATTTAATACGTAAAATAATCGTGTTAATTATTCGTGTTTACGTGTTACGTAATTATTAATTATTCATGTTATTATAATTACTTGTACGTACGACATTAATCGTATTAATAATATACGTAAGTGCATAATTATATGTTCGTGATTTCATGTTCATGATTTTATGTTCGTGATTATAATTATTATTGTTAATAATTATCATGTACTAGCACATATTAATATTTATCGTGTAATAACACGTACGTAATTCTCGTAATTAATACTCGTGACACGTATTCCTGATATAACAGGAAAGTTTTAATCTTGTACGTACGATTATCAGTGTACTATTCATGGTAAAAGCATGCGGGTTTTACAACTCTTCCCCCCTAAAAAGAATAATTCGTCCCCGAATTATAGATAACGTAAACTGAAAGAGAAACATACGCGAATCAAACTGAGAGGGTATGTGAGATAAAAGGATCTGAATGTGACATGGTAGAAAGGAATGTGGAACGTGACATGTCTTGAAGGGACATGGAATGTGACGTGATGGAAAGTACGTATCTAACCGATAATAGAAAAACGGATAAGAAGTCCGGATGAACTTGTTCGTTTCCAAGTGGCTTCCCTCTTGGAACGGTTCCTTCTCAAGATCTTGACACAATGATAAATCTTGGTCCTCCTGACCTTGACTTGAAAACACGAAGAGTTCATTGTCATCTACGTAAGATAGACAGAAATAACATGCAAGGGGAACTGAAACATTATGATACAAAATAATCTAACCTAACTGATAATTAGCAACGATGCGCGAGACATATTGAAACGTAGTACGTGAAAAATTTTGAACATGATACGTGAAAATTTTTGAACGTGATACGTGGAGATATGGTGAGTGTATTATGAGAAAACATATCGTGATCCATGATACATGTAACATATCGTGAACGTGATATGAGGAACGTGGAATTAACATGACATGTGAAACATATCGTGAACATGGAATACAACTGTGGTAACGCCAAACGCTATAAGGTGAAGCGTGGAATGTGACGTGAAACATCTGTATGAGGATTGGGAGTTATACTAAACTTGAGTCTGGTATCTCAAGTTCTTGCAAAACCTCCAGAACGAAAATGTACGTACAATCGTAAGCCAGGATACGATTATTAATGTGAATAGTGTCATGAACGTGAGTGTGAAAGAAAGTCGTGGAATTAGAACAAGGAGGTGAACATAAATAAGGAGCACAAATGTGAACCTTTGTCTGACCCGATAGTTGAGGGATTACCAAGTGATCGGATGAGCCTTGGCTGAAACATGTCCGATCAATCTGTTGGTTCTGAAATCCTTGCGGATGTAAGGATTTTGCAGACTTGATCAAACTGTTGCCGATAACCCAGATAGCATCTTGTTTCTTCTAAGTTTGCGTTAATCTGGTAACCAAAATCCATGGAGATCTTGTCCCATTTCTATTCACAATTTCAGATGATGGAAGAACATCCTAGTCTGTTGGTGTTCTATCTTAACCTGTTGGTATGTCCGGTACTTAGATATGAACGTAACTGTATCTTGCTTCGTAGAAACTTGATACATAGAAGTTTGCGAAACTCTGAGTCTTTGAAATTAGACTTCTCTTAGCGTAGATTTTATGGAACACGTAATGTAGTGTAGGGTTCTCACCTTTACGCATAAGTTGAGTCATGTTAAGATTAACCTTGAGAATCCATGTGATTCAACGTGTCACTGTAATCAACCAGAATTTATATTGGAAAATTTCAGAGTGAAATTTCTCCTGTGGTAGAATTTGCAGCATAGTGCCAATGTTGTCTTCCTGTTCTTCTCTAGCCTTAGAGAAAATCAGGTTGTCGTCGATGAAATACTGATGAGTTTATTTATGACTTCATAGGAACTCGATTTATTAAGTCCATAATGCTGCTGGATCCATTATGAGACTAATACAAAATCATGAATCTAACATGACCGAGTCATAAACGAATAGCAGTCATGGAAATGTCCTACTCTTTCACTCGTCACTGTTGGCAGCATGATCATGAATCCTATCTTGGAAAAGTTTTTAACACCTTAAAGTTGATTGGAGATGTTGTCAATACGTGGAGGAGAATAACGGTTATGAATGGTGATTTGTTTACATCAACGATGGTCA
This sequence comes from Glebionis coronaria, assembly GCA_025667525.1. Classification (NCBI taxonomy): domain Eukaryota; kingdom Viridiplantae; phylum Streptophyta; class Magnoliopsida; order Asterales; family Asteraceae; genus Glebionis; species Glebionis coronaria. The sequence continues at coordinate 46,592,591 of CM046875.1, forward strand.
ACACATAATCTCATGTTACCTTCCTCCTCCTTGAGTGTTCTGCTAGAATCCATGGGAAGATTTTGGTATAATCGGCTGTTTATGCGTTAAAGAAACTTTAGTGGTCGTGTCTTAACTGACAGCTAGAATATTTTTTTTAGTCATGTCTAACCACACACGTGCTTGCAAAACATAGATAATTTGTACACATTTTCCTGATGGAAAACCATGCTGAATGTATTCAGGAGCCTGAACATTACTATACAACATCATGAATCGTAGCAGGGTGTGCTGTCCGTAGTCCATAAATAGGATTAAGTTCAACTGGTGTCTGTCCGAGGAAATGCGTTAGCAGCTTGGATCTCATCATTAGGCTGAAGGAAAAACTTCGTATACATGGGGGAATACGAATGGCGTCCTTTATGGTCATGAATATATGAAATATAGGTGCAAGAAAGGAAAGTATCATTGAACCATTGTGACAGATCTCACTGATATGCCGGTGCTGGTACTGAAATTCCTGTGGCCTGATTAATACATGGCACCACAAAATGGATATACCCTTTGGAGGGTACCCTGGATTTCTTAGGGATGTTCCAGAATTTGACGTGAGTCATGTGTCTTGACTCGTGTCTTCGAAAATATAAGCATGACATGTGTCTTGACTGGTGTCTTGACATGTGTCTTCAGAAAGTATACATGAGACATGTGTCTTGACTGATGTCTTGACATGTGTCTCGAAATGTGAAACAAATAGAGCTACAACTATAAGGTTATTATGCCAGAATTGGCGGATCGGTTGGACTACTGGTCCTTTTTGTTTCTGATCACGTCTGGGGCTGGAACTTCTGTTGCGATTTATAGGATAGTTGTTGTCACAGTAGTGGTTACTATCGTCTTGTCTGTTAGTTCCATGACGGTCATTCTCATGACGGTGATTCATGTAACAATTCAGGTGAGTGGCCGGCTGGTACCGGTTCTCACTCATATGACTGAAACGACAACTGAATGACTTATGTCATGTAACTAAGAATTAGTGACAATGATTGATGGAAATTGTATGGTGGTGAAGCATCTTCTCGTCCGATCGCTTTGATCTAACGCCTTTGTCTTCGTCTTGTAAGATCTCCAAGTTGTGAACAGCATCAGCATCTCATAGCGTCTCTAAAATCCGTAGCATCAACCCTTAGTAACTTCTCCAAGCTATGAGCGGCATCAAAAAATTTTAGAGTATCAACAAGTGGAATAAGCACATGAAATACGGTACATGGAGTACACATGGAATGCACATGAAATGATCGGTATGGGGTCGATCATCTGACATGATTTTTAAAGGAAAAAGATTGGTTAAACGGTAGAAAGACCATCATGATAACCCGGCAATGCTAGTCTATACCTCATTCTGGTTGCATAGAGAAACACTAACGTGTGGTTAATGAATTCAGCGATGATTTTCCTGAAAGCATGATTAATGAAAACCAACCATGACTATCATGAAAGCAGGATTTAAATGAATTCCAACAGTGTCTTGCATGAAAGCATAAGCAACAAAAGAGACGTAAGACGTAATCAACATGAAGATGAAATCATCATGAATAAACATGAAACAACTTAACATGAAGGACTATATAACATAATCAGCATGAAACTGAAGTTAACCATGATAGTATGAAAGCATACTTGACATAAAAGACATCGTAACTTATGAGGGGACATGAAAAATTTTATGCCAATAAATCATGAGAAAAAATTTATGCATGAAAACAGTGCATGAATGCATGATGCAGTTTATAAAACCTTATATGCGCGAGGGGACGCCTATGGTTCGGTCCCAAACAAAAGACATGGCGAGGGGATGCCTATGGGTCAGTCCCAAAGTTAAAAGTTTCGATAAAAACACATGCGACTAAATAGGGCCAGTCCTGTACCAACCATTACTTAGTCAAAATTCCTGCAACAATGATACATGAAACATAAATAAGTAAAAATCATCTGTCCAAGCTTATCAGAAAAAAATTTATGTGACTAATTATGAACTACTGAGGTTCAGTCCACATAGTCACAGTTCACGAAGAACATCATGCATGAAACAACGACACATAACTAAATATGAATGACGATTATCCATCCATATTAGTAAAACAATATCGATGAAAACATCAAGGTTAAAGCATCAAGGTGCTGAAAACATCATGGTTAAAACAACAATGTGCTGAACACATCAATATGTGGAATAACAAACGTTGGCTTAGGAAGCTCTTGGTGACTACCCACTAGTCACAAGTCAAGTTTTAGAGCCTACAGGTCAAAGCCTTGGCTCTGATACCATAATTGTAACACCCCAGTTTGATAAGTGGACCGTTACGCGTAATTATGGCGTGTCATCAAAGCATGCAAGGTAATATGTAGTAAAACATACATGACCATAGGGAAAATCGAAATCAAACATCAGTTCCCAAACAGAAGCCCAAAACATAATAAAGTAAATGAAATGAATGAAATACTAAACAAGCATAAGTATATGAAGGCACAAGGAGAAGTCTATGGCAGCTTCCATCCTATGCACGTCCTCTAAATGCTCGATTCCTGGGTACCTGCCGTTTTGGGAACATGAAAAGAAAACGACTGAGCATAACGCTCAGTGCACGGATATACAACATAGTATGAATGGCTGAAACATAAATAAGACTAATAGCAGCCGAAATAACTAAGTCCTATATAACCTGACATAACTTATGAAAACTGGTTTTATAGTTTGAAAAGCCTTATGTTTATCTTATAAAATCTGTTTAACATGTTTACCATTAGCCAATATAGGTCATGAAAATATCAACGTGCATGAATACTTGGAGGGGTGACCTTGTCATGCAATTAGAGGGACTGCCTCTAATTAATATAAGTGTTTGGGTAGGAGGGATCAGCTCCTTATGAAGGATGCAAGGCACACACCACATTCACCTGGATAATCTACTGAAAACATGTAAACTAGGATGCACCCATACGCCCCACATGATAATAATAATAATATGGCCAAAAGCTGAAGGGACGCCACGAGCTATCACTCCATCGTGGTGGAGTCATAACACTGGTGCCTCGAGTGTTATGGTTATGGTACCTCCATAACTAGGTGAAACTAGTCATGCATGTATATGGCTTTAGGTATCTAACTTAAACATAAGCAATTAAAAAACATATAAAACATATACTGGGAAAACAGTTGGCTGCATATGGGGAATCCTAATAAGGAAGAATGTCCATACTGAAGGGATGGAGAATCTATACCTTGTGTCCAATGAATGAAGAATACGAACGGAAGAGAGTCCTACTTCGATCTCACTAATGCTACATACATAGGATACATGTATAAGTATTCTGATTACTGAGTACATAACTGGTTTTTATTTCATGTTTTAGCTTGTTTTATATGTTCATGTCTTGTTGTACTGATTTTAACGTTGTACTGTGTTTATCTTGTATTTTGTATATTCTGATTAAGTATTACTTGTATTATTATACTTGTTGTGTAACAATAATTAACTTTCTAAAAATGGCAGGTTTCCTAAAATGGAAAGTTTCCAAAAAAATAGATTTACTGCTTAAAATAGATTAGTTTCTAAAAATAGAAAGTTTCTAAAAATAGTAAGTTTCCCGAAAATAGAAAGTTTCCATATTCAGAAATAATCTGGATTTATAAGCTAATAATATAAGCTTAGTTTTACTTATTAATTATACTAATTCATGTGATTAATAGTATAATTTATTAATTATAACATGTAAATTACATAAACTATATGTTATAAGATTTAATTAAATATAAACATGATTTAATTAAATTAAGTGTATAATATACTTCGGGTAAAACATGTATTAATATTTATATTAATATAACCTAAGTCACGATAATTAATTAATTATAAGTCATGTTTAATAATTAATTAACCACTATGGTCTAAATTAAAAAATAAAATACTTAGGTTAAAATCATATATTATTACTTAATAATAATAAACCTAAGTCCATGTTTTAATTAAATTAATTATATAGCATGTCATATTAATTTAATTAATCTTGTAATTATAAGTCATGTTTTATTAATATTACCTTGTAAACTAATATACATGTAAAGCTAAACAAACTTGAAAAAATAATAACCCGAACCCATGTATTATTTTATCAAAACATGTCGTAACCCGAACCCGCGAAAACCCGTGAAACCCATGTCGTGTTTACATTTAAGCCGAACCAAACAGCCCGTTAATTTTGTTTATTAAACCCATAGCCAAACAGTCCCTTATGTTGTCTTAAATCAAAAACCAAACACCCCTTTAATCTGCCAGTTACCCCTGGCAGTTATGCTACTGCCACCGGCAGTAGCCGGTTTCCCCTGCCTGCAATAATTTCCCACCGAGAGCATAAGCTCTCGGTTCCCACTGCCAAAACAAATACACCACTGGCCACAACCAGTGGTTTCCCCTGCTTGGTTGTCGTTGCCCCCCGTCTGAAAAAAACCCAGCCAACACCCAATTAGGATTGCAGCTGGTGGACATATTTTACCACCGAGACCAAGAGTGGTCTCGGTTTGTGTGAAAACTGGCCAAAATGCTAACCCTTTCCCCTAACACATCTCGTTTTTTTAACATGTTTTACTTATTGGATTTGGATTTCCTTGATCAGTTACATAGAAGAAAAAGAAAATAACAACGAAACGATTTAGTGTTACCTTGTTTTCGTTTAGAGTTTAAGAGAATAAACACGAACACCACTCTTGATTTCCTGGATCAAATCCACGACTTGTTTTATGTTCTTGGTGATGAAACCGACGACAGGAAAAAGCCAAAAGAGGAAGAAAGTGGCGGCCAGTTTTACTATGTTTTAGGGTTTTGAGATTTGTTGTCTAATAGGAAAAAAAATAAATCCACCCCCTATGTTTTCTATTTACACGGCCTAGGCACCCTTTTGGGCCTAGAGCCCATGTTTCTTCTTGCCTTCTTTTGTCTAAACAGCACAAATAAAACACTTATGCATCTTTATTTAATTCGCGACTTGTTAAATGGTACGCGTAATCGTGTCTTAAGATGTCGTGAATTTTGCCATGGTTATCTTAATACTTATTATACGTAACTATTACGTACGTAATGACTTACCATGTTTGATATAATATACGTAAAATAATCGTGTTAATTATTCGTGTTTACGTGTTACGTAATTATTAATTATTCATGTTATTATAATTACTTGTACGTACGACATTCATCGTATTAATAATTTACGTAAGTGCATAATTATCTGTTCGTGATTTCATGTTCATGACTTTATGTTCGTAATTATAATTATTATTATTAATAGTTATCATGTACTAGCACGTATTAATACTTATCGTGTAATAACACGTACGTAATTCTCGTAATTAATACTCGTGACACGTATTCCTGATATAACAGGAAAGTTTTAATCTTGTATGTACGATTATCAGTGTACTATGCATGGTAAAAGCATGCGGGTTTTACAATAGCGTGTACGGAAAGCAGTCTTGGCGATGTCTTGCTCTTTAACCCGTAGCTGATGATAGCTTGACCTTAGATCAATCTTGGAGAAATGTTTGGCTCCTTGGAGTTGGTCAAACAGATTGTCTATGCGTGGTAGTGGATACCTATTCCTGGTGGTGATCTTGTTGAGCTCGCGATAATCTAGGCAAAGACGCATACTACCGTCCTTCTTCTTAACGCATAAGACCGGTGCGCCCCATGGAGATGCGCTCGGTCGAATAAAGCCTCGTTCCAGAAGTTCTTGCAATTGATCCTTCAGCTCCTTCAACTCTATGGGAGCCATGCGATAAGGAGCCTTGGGAATAGGCTTGGCTCCTGGGATGAGCTCGATATTAAATCCTACTTCACGTGCAGGTGGTATGCCTGGAAGTTCTTCTGGAAATTCTGACACTATCGGCTGATCCTGAATTGATGGGGATTCATCATCCATGTCATGAACAGTAGCTAGATATCCCTCACAACCATGTGAAAGTAATGCACGTGCTTGCAGGGTTGATATGATTTGTACAGTCCTTCCGGGTACGAACCCGTTGTGAATGTACTCTGGCGCACTAACATCACCAAAGATGACTCGATATGAATGGCAGTCTATGGTAGCTTGATGCTTGGATAGCCAATCCATGCCCAAAACCATGTCAAAATCATTCATGTCCAGCGGAAGTGCGTCAACAGGACGAATCTTGTCATCAAACTCTAGGGGAAGGCTCTTGTACACATGGGTTATGCGTATAGAGTCTCCTAAATGCGTGGAAATATTCAGTATATTCTCTAGTGGCATGGGGAGTATCCTAACATTCTTAGCATAAGCAGTAGAAATGACCGAGTGAGTAGCACCTGTGTCAAAAAGAACACATGCAGCCTAACCATACATATACAAGATTCCAGTGATGGTACCTGTAGACTTGTTGGCCTGGTCGCGAGATGTCGTGTAAACGCGTCCACTAGTAGGAGGCGGCTTGGTATCACCATGTCCTGATGTGCTCTCCATCTCGCCCTTGCGGCAGTCCTTCATGCGATGGCCAGGAAGACCACACTTAAAGCATGCGTCGATGTCGCGGCGACATGGCCCTAGGTGCCTACAGTTGCAGGTAGTGCAAAGAGGATGAGTATATCCTCAGCAGGTGTCCTGACTGGCTGAGAACCTGATAAGAACAATATACATGAGACATGATAATAGGTACAAAGGACAATGCGGATAATTCATAAGATGGAATACCAGTGATAGCTGGATGGTTAGGTTATGGACCTCTCTGGTTCTGGTCCCTCCCGTTACCATGGTTCTTGGTAGAAGATTCTCTAATGTGTCAGAATTAAGAATTATAGCATGTAATCATAAGAAAAATGAGTAAGTATAAGGACCTGCTGCTGTTGGAGTATCTAGTGTTGTTACGGTAATTATCATTACCGCCACACCTATCCGTATCAGAACGGTCGTGAGTCTTACCGTTTCCCTTGGGCTGAGTAGGCTGTTGCTGAGTAGCCGGCTGAGACCGGTCCCCAGTCTTCTGCATGGAAGATACAGGTTAAAAGAGATGTAAATATGATGAAAGAATACGGTTTGGTCACCACTGAATATGAATGTTTACCTCTTCTCGGGTCTCTCTGCTTCCCCGAACTCTTCTCTTTCTTGCAGCATCTCCAGCTTACGTGCTGCATCGACCACTTGTGCCACCGTGTTGAACGTAGCACACACCAAGTTTTTTGCGACCGATGTACGAAGAGCCCACCGGAAGTGGCGAGCTTGCTCTTCGGGAGTACCTGCTGCTGCACCAAGAAAACCAGTCAAGCGAAGAAACCGCTGCATGAACTCGTTGCTATTCACCCCAGCTCTCTGTCGGATTCCATGGTACTCTCTCTTCAGCTTGTCTTGCTCAGCCTTGGGAAAGAACTGTCCCATCACCAAATCCCTGAACTGAGCCCAAGTCAAACCATCCACCCAAGCATCACCTCCCTTAGACTGCTTCAGTGTCGTCCACCATGATAGCACATCACCTACGAACCGGTAGCAGGCCAACCTCGATTTGAAAACGGGGTCACAGCCCATGGCATCGAAGATCTTCTTAATGTGAGCCAACCAGCTTTCAGCTTCACTGGGGCTATCTGTTCTCTCGAAATCTCGAGGGCGTAGCTTATTGAATCTCTCCAGCCATGTGACCAATGTTGCCGGAGGAGGAGGTACTGGGTGTTGCTGCTGATTGTTGGCAGCCAGCACTACAACACTGATTTCATTCCTCAACTGAGGAAGCATAGCTTGCATTGCAACTTAGATTGCTGCATTGAGTTGTTCCTGCTCGCGTGTGAGAACCATCTAACAGTATATAACATAAAATACATGATTAAACTGATCAAAACATAAAATATATACATGAAAAAATATTTATACCAATAAATCATGAGAAAAATATTATGCAAGAAAATTAGTACATGAATGCATGATGCAGTTTTATCAAAACTTTTATATGCGCGAGAGTGAACGCCTATGGTCAGTTCACTCAAAACAAAAGACATGGCGAGGGGATGCCAATGGGTCGGTCCCAAAGTTAAAAGTTTCGATAAAACACATGCGACTAAATAGGGCCAGCCCTGTACCAACCATTACTTAGTCATAAACCTGCGACAATGACATATATATGTATGCATGAAAACCGACTGTCAGTTCTAGGAAGACCATAGTGACTACTCACTAATCACAGGTCATGTTTTGAGAGCCTACAGGTCGAAGCCTTGGCTCTGATACCATAATTATAACACCCCATTTTGATAAATGGAATGTCACGCGTAATTATGACGTGTCATCAAAGCATACAAGGATAAATGTATAAAACATCACATGACCATAAAGGAAATACCGGAAACAAACATCGGTACCCTAAAAGTAGAACTCATCACACACAAACATAAGTACTGTAAATGAAAAGGACTAAATAATGTCCATAGAAATGAGTATCAAAGCATGAATAAATGCATAAAGTAATGAAGGCTAGGAAGCTTCCAATCCATATGCACGTACGCTTAAAGTCTACGAGTGTCCTTGAGTACCTGCCGTTTTGGGAACATGAAAGGAAAAATGGCTGAGCATAACGCTCAGTGCACGGATATACAAGTAAATCATGAATAATATAAGCATATATGCATAAAGCAGCGGAAAAGACTAAATCCTGGATAACCTGGTATATCTTAGTAAAACATGGTTTTATAGTTTGAAAAGCCTTATGTTTATCTTATAAAAACTATTTAACATGTTTACCATTTAGCCAATATAGGTCATGAAATATCAACGTGCATGTATACTTGGAGGGGTGACCTCGTCATGCAAATTAGAAGGGTTGCCTCTAATTAATATAAGTTTTTGGGTAGGAGGGATCAACTCCTTGTGAAGGATGCAAGGCACACACCTCATTCACCTGAATAATCTACTGAAAACATGTAACATAGGATGCACCCATACGCCCCACATGATAATAATAATATGGACAAAAGCTGAAGGGACGCCACGAGCTATCACTCCACCGTGGTGAAGTCATAACACTAGTGCCTCTAGTGTTATGGTTATGGTACCTCATAACTAGGTGAAACTGGTCATGCATGTATATGGCTTTAGGTATCTAATTAAACATAAGCAATCAAAACATATAAAACATATACTGGGGAAAACAGTTAGCTGCATATGAGGAATCCTAATAAGGAAGAATGTCCATACTAAAAGGACGGAGAATCCGTACCTTGTGTCCAGTGAACGAAGAAGACGAACGGAAGAGAGTCCTACTTCGATATCACTAATGCTACATAAATAATATACGTGTATAAGTATCTGATTACTGACTACGTAACTGGTTTTATATCATGTCTTAGCTTGTTTTATATGTTCATGTCTGTCATTGATTTTAGCTTTATACTGCGTTTATCATGTATTCTGTCTATTCAGATTAAGTATTACTTGTATTTCTTGTATTATTATACTTGTTGTGTAATAATAAATAACTTTCTAAAAATAGCAGGTTTCCTAAAATAGAAAGTTTCCTAAAATAGAAAGTTTCCAAAAATAGAAAGTTTCCAAAAATAGAAAGTATCCAAAAAAAGATAGTTTCCAAAAATAGATTGTTTCCAAAAATATAAAGTTTCCAAAAATAGAAAGTTTCCAAAAATAGAAAGTTTCCATAAATAGATTATCTGCCTTAATTAAATAAGTTTCTAAAAATAGAAAGTTTCCATAAATGGATTAGCTGCCTTAATTAAATAAGTTTCTAAAAATAGAAAGTTTCCATAATCAGAAATAAACTGGATTATTAAGCTAATAATATATAAGCTTAAGTTTTACTGATTAATATTCTAAGTCATGTGATATATAGTATAGTTTATTAATTATTACATGTAAATTAAATAAACTATAGGTTATAAGATTTAATTAAATATAACATGATTTAATTAAATAAAAGGTAATAATAATTAGGTTAAAACATTTATTAATATTTATTATTAATATAACCTAAGTCATTGTTAAACACATAATTATTCGTGTTTTTATCGCTAATATCCCTTTGTTTATGGCATAATAAATAGCAAAAGTGTACTTTTAGTGCATGTATTGTTTAAAATGTGTTATTTATTATTGTAGGTACGGATATGAAGAAAAGGAGCAAAAACGAAGCCAAAAAGCCAAAAACTAGCACAAGAAATGGAAAGAGCACGAAAAATCGAGTCTGACATTGCTTTCGTCTTTTATTGGGCCGACCCGACTCCATTTAAATGGGTCGGACCGACCTATATTTATCTATCAATCAAATGCAGGCCAAGAAAGAATATTAGCCCATTATGTACTCCAGGCCCAACAGCAATAGAAATTGGACTAAAGCCCAGCAGGAAAGGAAAGCCCACTCCAGGCCCAACAATGATTAAAAGGGACGCAGCACTTTATATGGACAAAAGGGGATCTGGACGTTTTTTATCTATCTGTTCTTATTTTGTTCCGTATTTTTCTTAAGTAGTACTCCCTCCGTCCCATTTTAATTGTCCCCCAACAATTTTTTTGTGTTTTATGATAGATTCATTGAATGTGTACATTTTATGCTAAGAAGACAAGTTTATCCTTTGAATACATTAATAGTTTCCTTTTAAGAAATTAATAGCATGGGTAAAATTGGAAAATTAATTAATTCTGACTTCCTATTTAAGAAACTGGACAATATTTTGGGACAAACTAAAATAGTAATGAGGACAATAAAAGTGGGACGGAGGGAGTAGTAGGATTTAGTTTCCTTCTTATGAATAATAACTAGACGCAGCTTTATTTTAGTTATATTCTTTTCCCTGATTTATTATGTAGCAGAATAGATCTCAGTTATCATTAAATTCCAATTTTGCATCCTTATTTAAATTTTAAACCCTGCGTTTTTTTATGTTTCTAGTTTGCATAGGATAATATTTTTTTTCTCTGCCTGAGTGTTTTTTTTGTTTTGAGGTAATATAGATCTAGCAAATAATCATTACTGCATATCTTCCATTTTTATATTTGGGTTGTATTTATCTTGTTTCCATTTTCACTTTTCTGGCAACACACTTTTTTAGATGGTCTGTATTTTCATTTTAGAAGGATTGATAGCAATATTATAGTTTCCATATTTTTAGATCCTCACTTTTAACTGATTGCCAAAAGTTCTATAGAGTCCCCTTTTTTTGCAAAGTCCTTATGGACTAATCCCCACCATCCAACAATTTTACATCCAACGGCTTAGATTAAAAAATAAATAAACAAAAACCCACTCATTTTTTCAACCGTATTCATTAAAAACAACACCCACCAACCATCACCGCCTCCCACCACCGTCGCCCACCACCGCCCCCACCACCGCCCCCACCACCAACCAACACCACCACCACCACTAACAACTACCAACAACAACCACGATGAGATCCACATTATCCCGATCAAATCCGCACCAGAAAACCTTAATTTTTAAAGCTAAGTTTCATGTCAATGATTGTAAGTTGTTTTGATTATGCTTGTTTTTATGTTTTTGTTTCATTTTGATTTTGGTTAGAAGATTTCATATCTACTCTAGGTAAAACACATGTTATGATTGTTGACGCACACCACATGTTTGATGAAATGACATAATGATAATCACATGTGCTTTAGCAAGTTTCAATTTATGAGTGAGCATTTTTATGGAAGTTGGGCGATTTTTGTAGCTGATAAGCTGATTTTAGCAGTGTGACTTATGATTACAGGTTATGACTCGCTATGACTCGCTGTGACTCATGTATGAGTCGATGTGACTCATGTATGAGTCGATGTGACTCATGTATGAGTCGATGTGACTCATGTATGAGTCGATGTGACTCATATATGAGTCGCTGTGACTCATGTATGAGTCACTGTGACTCATGTAAAAGCTTCATTTGTTTTCTATTATGACTCATTATGAGTCATTATCTATTATTGAGCAAAAGCTTCATTTGTTTTATGATCCAGGTTTGTTGCTGTGAATGTTGCAAAGGATGCAACTGATTTAGTAGCCAAGTTATGTGCATATCACCATACTGCAAAAACTACCAAGGACATGACATCAAAGAGGATAAACAACAACCACCGTAGCAATACAGTTGGTGAAAGCTCCAGCTTAAGCTCGTCGCACAGTGACAGATGCCTTTACATGCACGTCCTAAAAGGTTTCCTACTAATGAGTTGTTTGCTTAGTCCCCCGGTTTATGCTCTCAAAGGTGGTGATTCTCTCTCTCAGATTTGTAGCATGCTGTTGGTTCAAGTTTGATCATGATGGGCTCACGTTGTAACAATTGGGGCGATGATAATGATTAATCTGTCTTGTGTTTATGTGTTGTCTATTTGAATATAGGTTCGGGACAATAACTTTGTTAAGGTGTTAAGTCTGTAACTAGTTTCCCTTTCCCAGTTTCTTTTTGTAGTTCTTTATTGTACCCTTTTGCATGTATATATAATGGAAAAGTGTTACCTTTTATATCTTACGTCTGTTTTCGTACAGACCCTTTTTATATGAGTCGGGAATTGTATGATATATGAGTGACTTATGTATGAGTCACAGTGACTCATACATGAGTCACACTGACTCATGTATGAATCACACTGACTTATGATCTTAAGTAGTATGTTTTAAAAATCATAGTAGTATGTTTTTGGGTGGCTGAGAATCATAAGTGTCTTTGACTCATACTTGAGTCATGTGACTCATACATGAGTCAGGTGACTCATACATGAGTCATGTGACTCATGTATGAGTCAGTATGACTCATACATGAGTCATAATGACAGAATATGTATTATAATGACTCAGAATATGTATTAACTGTAAAAAACACTTTTACGTATTAAGTGTAGAAATGACAAGAATCAAATGTACAAGTCTTTATAAAAACTTGCAAAATTATATGACTCATGCATGAGTCATAATGACTCAAAATATGTTTTAACTGTTAAAATCACTTTTACATATTTATAAAACTGTATTAAGTGTAGAAATGACAACAACCAAATGTACAAGTGTTTATAAACACTTGCAAATTTATATGACTCATGCATGAGTCAGGCGACTCATGCATGAGTCAGGTGACTCATGATATTCAATACATAGTATTCAAATCACATATTCAAGACATGTTTTCAACACTTCAATAAAAGAAATCATAAATTTAAATCAAATAGTCAACACGTGTTTTCAACACTTCAATAAAAGAAAAATAGAAAATTAAATCAGATATTTAACACATGTTTTCAACACTTGAAGTAGTTGTTGTATTTGATTCTCCTACTTTTCTGCATCTTTACTCAACCAAAACAAGCACTCGTCTATGTGAAAGTTAGCCTCATTTGTTAGTCTCTAAATTGTTTTGTTCTTCTCTCCGTATCTGCTTGTGTTTCTTCTTAATGAAAGCGGTATCAAATTCCTTCTCCAACGCCTTAAAATGTACTTCTCTAGAATCTCTTCAAGATCACGGTTCTTCAAAACACAAAATATGTGGCGACAAAGAAAACCATAACGCATAAAATGCCTACACGTACACTCAACTGATCCATCTCCAGGATTACGGAGAACCTTGAACATAAACATGAAACAAGTTAATAAGTGAGCATAAATCATGTATGAGTCACACTGATTCATGCATGAGTCACACTAACTCATACATGAGTCATAATGACTTATATATGAGTCATAGTGACTTATACATGAGTCACACTGACTCATGCATGAGTCACACACTAACTCATGCATGAGTCACACTGACTCATACATGAGTCACGTGACTCATGTATGAGTCATTCTCAGTTAAATGTTTCACTAACCTTGTAGGTTATTACTTTGTCTTCTTCTTGTACAATCATCTCTTTGCCTTCTTCTGTATACAGTTAAATGTTTCATAACTTAGAACTTGCTAAATCACATGTGATTATCATTGTGTCATTTCATCAAACACATGGTGTGCATAAACAATCATAACATGTACTTTACCTATATTACAAACAACAACTATATGCATCTTCAATAACATTGGCATCAGCTTCATATATGTATGGAAAAGGTGGGTTGGAGTGGAGATCGCCGGAAAAAGGTGGGTTGGTGTGGATGACGCAGGAAGAAGGTTGGTTTGTTGAGGTGGTCGCGGGAAGAATGTGGGGTTGTTGTGGTGGTCGCCTGAAAAAGATGGGAGATGAGGTTGTTGTGGTGGTCGGCGGTTGGGTGGAGGTGGTTGTGGTGGTCGTCGGTGGGAGTGAGGATCGGGTTCCATCTCGAGTTTGTTATGTTTTTTTTATATAATAAAGGTAAGTTATAAAAAAGAGGGGTTTTAATCACATCCCTTAGATCATTTAGAGATAAAGGGTGGGGATTTATCCATGAAGACTTTGATTAATAAGGGTGTGTGGGGGATCTTCTCCCATTACTGATTAAACTCACTGCGTTTTTTTTATTAAATTTATTTTTGGAATAGATCTGATTTTACTGAAAGCGAGTTACGCATCATTCATTTCAATGGAGGAAAATCTTTATTTCTTTTAGTGAAGGTGTATTTGACGCAGCATAAAAACTTTCCAAATAATCCTCATTTTTTTACCTGCGTTTGAATATATCAGTGATAGGATAGCAACTTTGGATTTCTTTTATAACTTATTTCAGAAATAGCTTAATTGGTTGTTAGATTATCTTGTCATTAGTTTAAATGTTTCTTGTTTTTAGATATTAAAAGTGGGATAAATAATAGATTTAGCTTTTGATTTAAGGCAAACGCATTAATAAAAGAAAGGATGTTTTGTTTTAGTAATGAATCACATTTTCTTTTTAACAAGAAAAAGGTAGTGGTTAGTTTTGGTCATAGGAGCTCTTGTACACATTACATTAAGTTTTTAGTTAAATATTAATTAGGAAAGATTGCTTACATGGTTTTAAATAAATAGTTTTTATAAATCATTTAGTGTATTTTGTTGGGGTTTACTTCGTTCCAACAGGGTGAAGATAATCAATAGCCTAACTACGTACCAATGAATGGTTACTGGATATCTCTTGAAGTAGTGTAATCACTTTCCAAAGAAGATTATTCGACCCTATGCCTAGGTTAACACGAATACCTCCTTGGGATAAAACCAAGAGTTAGTTCTTATTTTAGGCACAAATCAAGAACTCTGTGCGTGTAAGTGTTTCTTGTTTTTGTATATTTCATCATGCAAATATGATCACTATTTATAGTGATCCTAGTCCTATAAGGATGTAACTCATAGTCAATGGTATTTAAGAGCATTAATCGGCCAATTAAGCTCATAATTACCTACATGAAAGCATAGTGGTTACATGACCATAAACCTGGTCATCAAGTCAATATTCAACCTCATTGATTGGTCAAAGAGGTTACAAAGACTTTGTGGATCACCAGGAGCAACGTCCTAACCAGGAGCAACTTCCTAACCAAAAGCAACTTCCTAACCAGGAGCGACTTCCTAACCAGGAGCAGCTTCCTCCTGATGAACTTTCAACCACTATATTGAGTCTAGGGAGGTCAGGGACATAATGGGTGTACACTTCGTACCTCCAAACCCATTTACAAGTATGACTCGATCCCACAATTACACTAAATTTCCAACAATCCTCCCCAATTTAGTACAATTCCTTTTTGCATGAAAATCAACTTTAACAAAACCAGTGCATAAATGAAAATGTCATGAGGATTGAATTTCCATATTAGTACATCACTTCAAATATTCGAGAATCAGGGTGTTCTAATAATTGAACCCTTCAACTACTTTGAATACCTGAAGATAAAATACACACAAGTTTTCTAACACTTAAAACGCTCCTGACACCATACAAGCCATGTGTCCATATCCAATTCATAAATGTTGTAAGAGCCAAAGTCCATGCTCCTTGAGGCGGCGAAACCTCAACATTTACATAGGTGGTTCCTCTTTAGTTCATGCTCCTGCTTAAGCACTTTTTCAAAGAAATTAACCATTAAGAAGTTTATAACTTCATCCTCCTTTCAGCAGGTACAAGCACATCCTTGTGATGATATACATGTGCTTCAGTCCCCTGAATGTTCAGCTTTCCACATTGAACTCAGCTCCCAAGTTTCCTCAGGAGGGAGTTGGGTGTCCTAGCATTCAGTGACTAGTTTGGACTTTAAACCCATCCCTTTAGCAGACTTTATAACCAAGTCTCTAGCCAATCCATTCGTCAAGTGATCAGCTAAGTTTTTTTCAGACCTCACAAACTCTATTGATATCACCCCATTCATGATTAGCTCACGAATCATGCTATGTCTAACACTTAAGTGTCTAGACTTACCATTGTACATTTGGCTATATGCCTTAGCCAATGTAGCTACACTATCACAACGGATAGATATGGGTGCCATAGGTTTGACCCACAATGGAATCTCAAGAAGCAAGTTTCTCAACCATTCAGCCCCTTTACCAACAGCTGCTAGAGCCACAAATTCAGATTCCATTGTTGAACCAGTAATGCAAGTTTGCTTCTTGGATGCCCAAGAAATTGCACCACCACCAAGAAGGAATACCCAGCCACTTGTGGATGAATTATCCTCAGTATTGCTGATCCAACTTGCATCAGTGTAACCTTCCACCACTGATGGATATTCAGTATATGACAAACAATAATACATTGTTCCTTTCAAATACTTTAGTACCCTCTGAATTGCTTGCCAATGCTGAGTACTAGGATTACTAGTGTACCTACTCAGTTTACCCACTGTAAAAGCAATATCTGGCCTAGTACTAGTCATGGCATACATCAAGCAACCAATCACCCTAGAATACTCAAGCTGGGAGACAGCCTGACCATTGTTAGGCATTAGTTTCTCACTTGTATCCATAGGTGTACTCACTGGAGTACAATCAAAGTGATTGAATTTCTTCAGGACCTTCTCAATATAATGAGACTGAGAAATTACAATACCATCACTTTCATGTTTAATCCTTATGCCAAGGATAACATCAGCCTCCCCCATGTCTTTCATAGAGAACCTTGATGACAAAAACTCTTTGGTTAAATCAACCTGAACTTGGTCAGTACCAAAGATTAACATGTCATCAACATATACGCAAATGATGACTCCTTTACCAGATTCGTCAAATTTGCTATATACACATTTGTCAGCTTGGTTAAGTAAATAACCATTAGACAAAACCACTTCATCAAACTTTTGATGCCATTGCTTAGGTGCTTGTTTGAGTCCATATAAGGACTTAATCAGTTTACACACCTTACCTTCATGACCAGGCAAGATGAAACCTTGAGTTTGGTTCATATAAACCTCCTCATCTAAATCACCATTCAAGAATGTTGTCTTCACATTCATATGATGAATAATCAGATTGTGAATGCTTGCCAAGGCAATCAACATTCTTATGGTACTTATGCGTGCTACAAGAGCATAAGTATCAAAGTAGTCTATTCCTGACTTTTGTCTAAAGCCTTGAATGACTAACCTTGCCTTGAACTTTTCAATAGGTCCATCTACCTTCATCTTTCTTTTGAAGATCCATTTGCATCCAAGTGGATTGCAACCTGGAGGTAGATCAACCAACACCCAAGTGTTGTTGCCCATGATGGATTCTATCTCATCATTGATTGCTTCTTTCCAGAAAGCAACATCCTGGGACTTCATTGCTTCATTAAATGTTTTGGGATCATCCTCAACTTTAAAGCAATAGTAATACTAGTCAGAGACCTCATCCCATGTTCCTTCAACTAGGTATAGTTGAAATACAGGCCCAAAATTCTTAGGAGTCCTTTGCCTTGTGCTTCTTCTAAGCTTAGGCTCAGGTTGCTGAACCACAACCTCATTAGTGACCCTTTCAGGTTCCACTGAAGCACCAATGTCCTCAGCTCTAGTAGGAGTCCTAAGGCTTGGTCTAGGGACTGATGAGAACCTAGTCTCATCAAAGTTAGCATCCCTTGATTCAATGATTAAGTTTATTGAAACTGAATCATTAGGTTCAATAACATAGAACCTATAAGCCTTGGAATGCTCAGCATATCCAACAAAGATGCATTCAATGCCTCTTTCACCCAAGGTTTTCACCTTTGGATAAGGGAGTCTTACAACATCCCTACAACCCCAAACTTTGAGGTAGTTCAAGTTAGGTTTCCTTTTAGTCCAGAGTTCATAAGGGGTAATCTTGTTCCTTTTATTAGGAACCCTATTTAATAAATAGCAAGCCGTTAACATAGCTTCTCCCCAAAACCCTTGACTAAGTCCTGAGTAGGACAACATGGAGTTAACCATCTCTTTTAGTACTCTATTTTTTCTTTCAGATATACCATTTTGTTGTGGAGCATAGGGGGAAGTTGTCTCATGGATTATTCCAACAGACTGAAAGTACAAAGTATCCATGTACTCACCTCCCCTATCAGTCCTAAATCTTTTGATTTGGACTCCTTGTTGTAATTCAACTTCAGTTTTAAATACTTTAAATTTATCTAATGCTTAATCCTTAGTATGTAAAAAATAAACATAGGAAAACCTAGAAGCATCATCAATAAATGTTACCAAGTATTTCTTATTCCCTAATGAGGGAGTAGCATGCAAATCACATAGGTCACTATGGATTAGCTCCAAAACTGTAGTTTCACGTTTTACATCCTGAAATGGTTTCTTAGTAATTTTGTTAAGCATAAAAGTCTGACACTTATCAGTGTCCATGTCAAAAGCTGGAATTAACCCATCCTTAGACATATCTTGCATCCTCTTATAGTGGACATGGCCTAGTCTAGCATGCCATAGTGATGAATCATTTTCAGTTTAGTGGTAGTCATCAGGACAGAATCAACATTTATACTAGAATCAATATTAAGCCTGAACATTTGATTACTCAAATAGCCAAAACCAATAAACATACCATGTTTAGATAAAACAAATTTATTAGATTCAATCACTTGTTTATAACCACAATTATTCAAAACACTACTAGAAACCAAGTTCTTCCTAATATTAGGAACATGCAAAACATTAAACAAAGAAACAATCTTTCCAGAACTAAATTTAAGATCTACACAACCACGTCCATGCACTAGGCTGTTGACTCATTTCCCATGTGAAGAATAGATCCATCATTCATTGACTCATAAGTCTTAAACCAGCATCTATCTTTACACACATGTACTGTTGCTCTAGAGTCAACCCACCACGCAACATCATCATCTTGCACAAAGTAAGCTTTAGATACATACGTAACATAATAAATCTGGAGAGATTCATTAAACATATTCTGACCTTTTGTGCTTGATCCATTAGCTTGGTTGCCAATGCTAACACCTTTGGAATCCCTATTGAAGTGTCCAGGTTTCCCACACTTCCAACAAGCCACTGATGACTTCTTGTTAGGATTAGCTTTGGTGTTATCCTGATGCTTACGTTTGCCCTTGTTGTCATTGTACCTGGTGGAGTTGCTATGCTCCACCGTATTGACAACAGATGAACCAGCAACATTGTTGCTCTTTGTCTTATCACTTTCATGCACCCTGAGGGATTCCTCAATGCGTAAATGACTGCCCAACTCAACAAGAGTTAACTCCTCCTTCTTATGTTTCAAGGTGTGCTTGAAATCTTTCCAAGAAGGAGGTAGTTTGTCAATGACACAAGAGACCTGAATGGTCTCATCCATGTTCATTTTATGTTGTGTAAATCTGCCAAGTATTCCAAGAAGTTCATTGTATTGTTCCATGACTGGTCTTGAATCAGTCATTTTGTAATTTGTGAAATCACTCACAAGGAACTTCTTACTTGATGCATCCTCAGCCATATATTTGGCTTCCAAGGAATCCCATAGTTCTTTAGCAGATTCAACATTTTGGTAAATATCAAATAAAGAATCAGATATACCATTGAGAATTATGCCGCGACACACATAATCATCATTCTCCCATTTGCTCCTTTTCCTCAGTTCCTCCAAAGTAGCATCATCACCACCATCAGGAATGGGAGTGGTCAGCACGTACACCACATTCATGGTAGAAAGAAGAAAGTGCATCTTCTTCTGCCATCTCTTAAAATCAACCCCTTCAAACTTGTCCAGTTTGGAGAAGTTAGCCACCATATGCTTCATTGCCGCCGCCATTGATTATCACAAAATAATCTTCTTTGATTGTTGGGGTTTACTTCGTTCCAACAGGGTGAAGATAATCAATAGCCTATTTACGTACCAATGAATGGTTACCGGATATCTCTTAAATTCGTGTAATCACTTTCCAAAGAAGATTATTCGACCCTATGCCTGGGTTAACACGAATACCTCCTTGGGATAAAACCAAGAGTTAGTTCTAATTTTAGGCACAAATCAAGAACTCTGTGCGTGTAAGTGTTTCTTGTTTCTGTATATTTCATCATGCAAATATGATCACTATTTATAGTGATCCTAGTCCTATAAGGATGTAACTCGTAGTCAATGGTATTTAAGAGCATTAATCGGTCAATTAAGCTCATAATTACCTACATGAAAGCATAGTGGTTACATGACCATAAACCTGGTCATCAAGTCAATGTTCAACCCTCATTGATTGGTCAAAGAGGTTACAAAGACTTTGTGCATCACCAGGAGCAACGTCCTAACCAGGAGCAACTTCCTAACCAGGAGCAACTTCCTAACCAGGAGCAGCTTCCTCCTGATGAACTTTCAACCACTATATTGAGTCCAGGGAGGTCAGGGACATAATGGGTGTACACTCCGTACCTCCAAACCCATTTACAAGTATGACTCGATCTCACAATTGCACTAAATTTCCAACATATTTTAGATTTATTAAGAAAAATATAAAAAAAAATTATTGTGAATTTTATTTTAAAATGCCGTTCATCTTAATTGTCGTTAACGTTTTATGTTTTATGTTAGCTCCACTATCCGGTTCGTCATACGGGTTCGTTTCCTTTATCTTTGTTTCATTAGCTTTTATATGATTGTTATTATTGCCTTATTCTTGTTTAGCTTTAATGTCGAGATTATAGTAGTTTTTATTGTGCTTGTCAATTTAGCATCTCCATTGTCATTATTTTTATTTTAGATTTCTCTCGCTTTTTAATTGTAGTTTAATTTTCATTCTTATCGCTTTTATATGTTTTTAATTTTTAGTCGTTACAATTGGTAGTTATAGATATCAAAATCAAAACCCTTTTTATTCGAGCATTAAACTTGAGACATACACGTGAATTTCCATTCACACTTCGCTAGGAACTACGATAACCTTTGGGTGTACGAAAACGACTCAATCAAATGGCGCCGCTGCCGGGGACTGTGTGTAGCGATGTTTGCGTTGTGTTTTCAGTTAGTGACTTGAAGATCCTTTCGTTTTGAAAGTTTATTTTCGTATTTGTATATATATAATTAAAAAAAAAAATTAAAAATCCAAAAATATATATATATATATATAAAATTTATAAAAAACAAAAATATTTTCTTATTTTATCTTTATTTATTATTATATATATCACTTAAAAAAGGTTTTATAAAATATTCTTCTTTATCTTCTATTGTATTTAATTCTTTTTCTCAACCCCTCTTATTTTTAATTCTTCATGGATTCATATTGTATAGGGTGTGGGTCGTCTGGTAGTCAATCATGTTATTGGTGTTCATGCGAGCGGTGCGATATGGCTATCCCTAATCACGAATTTGGACATTGTTCATTTTCCAATTCGACCAATTCATACTTCACCTATAATGACACTATCTCACCCTCTTCCATATATAACGATCCGTATCTGCAAAATGCACCGGGTTTTTCTCAATACCTGTGTTGCAACAATTGTGGGTGCCCTCACGATACTTCTTATTGTCAGCCGATGCATTATTATGCGCCAAATCCGTGTTCTAATTCTTTCAACCGATGATTTATGATGGACCACATCCGTGCTATAATTCTGGTTTTCATAATTTTGAGCCCCCACAATACACCCTCGATCATCAACCTTCTTTGAATCCGAATGACGAAACACAATCCTTTCTTTTGAAACTTGAAGAAGGTTTTATTCAACTAAAAGAAGCATGGGAGGAGGAAAAGCGACAGCGACAAGAGCAAGTATCTAATCTTAGTGCTTATACCTCTACGCCTCGTGTGATTCCTTATTGTTATGATGATGACGAGGATAATATTTACGATCTCAATCCATCATGTGAGACTACCACTCCTATTCTCGATTCTTCCACTACGGAGATCGATGCCTCTCTCATCATGGGGGATGAGGGTCTTATCACTATTCCTTGTGATGAGATTCTTATTCCAATCCAAAGTGAGCCTACGGTTGCTTCCGATAGTGATAGTGAGTGTGAATCTCTTTCTAGTGATGATTCATTACCTCCTACCGACATCTTGGGAGATAATTCTGTGGCCTTCTCTAATCCTCTTTTTGATCTCGATAATGATTTTACTTCTAGTGATGACGAGTCACTATCCGATGAAGACATTTAGAAGGAAAATTTCAAGATTCATTCGAACCCTTTATTTGATTTTGATGACGCCTACATCTCTAGTGAGGTGAATCCTCTCTTTGAAGAGGGGATTGAGGACATTGAAAGCTCCGACTCTCTTGCTATTGATGAGCATTCTTTGTTAGCCATGCCACCTCCCATCGTAGAGGAGGTGGAGAGATTTGACCCTACCTTCCGTTTGATTCGGTCTGGAGAGGTGACGCGGGTGGTAGATATTTCTTCTGATATTTCTCATATTATGTTGCCACCCCGTCCTACCACGTGCATGCCCAAGCGGGTGATGTATCGCTTTTATTCTCCTCATTTCATACCGGGAAATGAGGATGAGTGTTTTGATCCTGGAGGAGACGTTGATGTTGCTATTACTTGTGATGTTTTACCAGTTACTCCATCGACTCTTGCTTTGAGTTTATATCAAGTGTCCTCGGGTGACACTTTGATATCTTTTTCTCCCACCCTCCCGCCCTTGGCGAAGACGGGTATTCATAAGGATCGCCTTTATACCTATTTCTCGTATGTTATAAGAATCCTTCTGCTTTTCTTCACTTATACTGTGGATTCTTCTTCTTTATTCTCATCCGGTAATGAGGATAAGATTTTTGACCCTGGCATATCTGTTTTGAGCCAGTTTTGAGCCAGTGGTGATTCTCTTGCTCCCGCATGGACCATTTAATTCGGGTTCGAGTCAGGCTCGTGACTCGGTTAACAAAAACAAGCGCTTCTCGGGAGGAAACCCGATGATCTATCCTTTTTATCTTTTTCTAACATAAGTGTAGGGGCGTGTTTCTCTCCATGTGTTTATGTTGGTATTTGTTTTTGTGTGCAGGGTTCCCTTGGATCGAGAAGACTTTCATGGGTTGATGTTGCTGTTTTCCATCATCTTCTTCATTCAGTCTTCGATCGATCTTCATGTATATATCAGGGGAATACTCAGTTCTCATCTTTATCTATATATATGTGATGTTGTTCTCCTTCTTACACTTGGAATTCTAGAATTAGCCTTTTTCGTTCTTAAGTGTAGGGGTGACACCTTATCACTTTTGAACATTGAGGCCAATGTTCGGTTCTAAGTGTAGGGGGGTTATATCATATTGATCATATTATTGCCTACTTGTTTGCCCTATTGCATCCTATTTTGATCAAATGTTTGTTTGTTTTTGTTTTATTTTATTAATAATAATGAAATGTTTTTGATCGTGCGTGATTGACTTGTCCCGTAGGCTAGAACAAAGGGGATCCTGACTCTGCCTAAGTGTTGATCTGGCTGCTCCCTTTACTTTTAGACTAAGCTTTTAGGAATTGTGCAAATAAAAATGCTAAACGTGGAGTAGTTGGTTCTCTTTAGAGCTTATATGAGTAACCTATGGCTTTTCCTCTTAGATTATAACTAGACTAAATAAGTGTGTTTTTTTTCAAGCCTTTGAACGTTAAAAGTTGTGTTGTTATGCAAAAAATAAATTCTTATGCAATTTTGATATCGAGGCCTAGTTCAACTTTTTATTTAAATTTGAGTGAAAGCATACTTTCTTAAATTTTAAATAATGTTGCGTGAATAAATATGTTTAAAAAAATATATATTTTTTATTAAAAAAAAGAAAAAAAAGCAAAAAAAAAGAGAGGAAAAAAATATTTGAAAAAAAAGAGAAAAAAAAGAATAAAAAAAATAATAAAATAAATAAATAATATGAATAAGAGTTTTATGTTTTTGTTGCTTTAATTATAATTGTGAGAAACTTGCTTTTTCTCAAATTTAAATCCGAAGTTGAACTAGAATTCGTCAATTTTTTATAAGAGTTTAGACGGTAATTGAGAATGTAGAAGTCAAAGGTCCCGTGAGCTCTGATACTATTCTCAAGGGTGTAAAAACCTAGCCTCCTAAGCTTTGCTAAAGGACAAGTTGAGAAGAAAGTCACTACATGGAGTGAACTCTCCTTTGAATCTTCATTCTTTAATTACTGTCGTTGTTTTTCATCTAAGTGTCTTTTATTAGCTTAACGGTGATTTCAAGATCTTTGATTTCAAAATACCGCCGATCCCGGTACTATTCTCCGTGGGGTGTCAAAAGCCCGGGCACTTAACCGATTAGGTTGGGACGTCCCGAGAAGAAAGCCGCTACATGGGAAAGGCCATTTTTGAATCGTAAATCTCGTCATTTTCGGTGAGTTTAATATTCCACTTAGATGATTAGCAACCATAATAAATGTCGATTTGAACGATCAAAATATTGAAAAAGAACACACTTGCCTAGTCTTTATAATTATAAGAGTAAAAAGTTATATTTACATAGGTTATTAGTATAAGTAGTGTTAGCATTTTGACAAACGTTTGCACAAGGAATTTTAGCTTAGTTGGGAGTAATAAAAAGAGGATGCCGATATTTATTCCCTGGAGACACCCAGTTTGCGTGTTTCCCGTTCTATGATCATTATACCTTAAATAAAAAGTCGAGCATGGCGGGTCACGATGGATTTTTATTTTTATTTTATTTTAGCAATTTCGAATAAAGTAGTTCTAAATTTTTTTTGGATTTAACGTTTGTGATAACAGTTGCTTGGGGGCAAGCAACGTTTTAAGTGTAGGGGTGTGTTAAACACGTAATTATTCGTGTTTTTATTGCTAATACCCCTTCGTTTATGGCATAATAAATAGCAAAAGTGTACTTTTAGTGCATGTATCGTTTAAAATGTGTTATTTATTATTGTAGGTACGGATATGAAGAAAAGGAGCAAAAACGAAGCCAAAAAGCCAAAAACGAGCACAAGAAATGCAATGAGCACGAAAAATCGATTCCGACATTGCT
The DNA here is from genome assembly GCA_025667525.1 of Glebionis coronaria. Lineage (NCBI taxonomy): Eukaryota > Viridiplantae > Streptophyta > Magnoliopsida > Asterales > Asteraceae > Glebionis > Glebionis coronaria. The sequence continues at coordinate 46,617,879 of CM046875.1, forward strand.
TTCTTCTTTTATTGGGCCGACCCGACTCCATTTAAATCGGTCGAACCGACCCATATTTATCTATCAGTCAAATGCAGGCCAAGAAAGAATATTAGCCCATTATGTACTCCAGGCCCAGCAGCAATAGAAATTGGACTAAAGCCCAGCAGGAAAGGAAAGCCCACTCCAGGCCCATAAATGATTAAAAGGGACGCAACACTTTATATGGACAAAAGGGGATCTGGACGTTTTTTTATCTATCTGTTCTTATTTTGTTTCGTCTTTTTCTTAAGTAGTAGTAGGATTTAGTTTCCTTCTTATGAATAATAACTAGACGCAGCTTTATTTTAGTTATATTCTTTTCCCTGATTTATTATGTAGCAGAATAGATCTCAGTTATCATTAAATTCCAATTTTGAATCCTTATTTAAATTTTAAACCCTGCGTTTTTTTATGTTTCTAGTTAGCATAGGAAAATATTTTTTTTTCTCTGCCTGAGTGTTTTTTTTTTGTTTTGAGGTAATATAGATCTAGCAAATAATCATTACTACATATCTTCCATTTTTATATTTGGGTTGTATTTATCTTGTTTCCATTTTCACTTTTCTGGCAACACACTTTTTTAGATGGTCTGTATTTTCATTTTAGAAGGATTGATAGCAATATTATAGTTTCCATATTTTTAGATCCTCACTCTTGACTGATTAAACTCCCTGCGTTTTTTTATTAACTTTATTTTTGGAATAGATCTGATTTTACTGAAAGGGAGTTACGCATCATTCATTTCAATGGAGGAAAATCTTTATTTCTTTTAGTGAAGGTGTATTTGACGCATCATAAAAACTTTCCAAATAATCCTCATTTTTTTTACCTGCGTTTGAATATATCAGTGATAGGATAGCAACTTTGGATTTCTTTTGTAACTTATTTCATAAATAGCTTAATTGGTTGTTAGATTATCTTGTCGTTAGTTTAAATGTTTTGTTAGGACCATTGTAATAGTTATATGTAATAGGTAGACTAGGAGGTATGTAGTTCCTCCTGGTCCTAGTAGTAGTAGGAGCAAGTCCTGCTCCTGGTCCTAGTCGAAGTCAAACTTTATTATTTACTTAATATTCTGTTAGGATATGCATGAGATATGTTAGGAAAGGATATGCATATCAGTTTTACACGTTTTCTTTAATAATGTATTATGGTTTCCTTGTAGTATAAAAGGAACCTTAGGCAGAAGGGTTATACACACCTTCACCAAACGTAGTTCTAGTAATTATCAATATTAGAAATCCTTAGAAAGGATCAAGTCTTTATAGTTATTATGTTCTTCTTGATTACATTTATATTTTACATTCATATTGTGTATAGAGTCTCTTTGTGATTTGACTTGTGATTACAGAAGTCATTCACCGGTCCTGACAGGCTGCAAGATCTACATCTGGTAGACCCAACAAGTGGTATCAGAGCCTGGGAGGGTCTCTATACAAGAAGAATCAAGTTTTCTTTTTACTGACAGTTTGTTTATCATGTCTGCCTCAACTTCTACTCAAACAGGAGAAGACAGCACTCCTAAAATTGTGCAACCTCAGCAGATCCTGGCTACGGTCTCTAACACGAATGGTAAATTCCCTCTTCTGAAAAAGGGTGAATATGATAACTGGGCAATGAAGATGGAATGGTGGATCACCAACACTGATCAAGATCTTTGGAAGATCATTCTGAATGGGAATAGCAGGAAGCTTACTGGACGAGACAAGAATGGTAATATTACTCTTCTTGACCCTAAATCTCATGAGGAAATCATAGCTATTCAGAAGGAGGTAAAAGCAAAAACGATTTTGCTTCAATCTCTTCCTGAAGATCACATGGGTGACTTCTACCATTTGGATGATGCCAGAGAGATCTGGAATGGCATAAAAGCAAGGTTCGGTGGGAATGAGGAGTCAAAGAAAATGCGAAGGTCCATGCTGAGAGATGAATTCATAGAATTCAAAATCTCAGAAACTGAAGGTCTGAATCAAGGGTATGATAGGTTCCAGAAGATATTGAGCCAATTGAATCAACTTCGGTCAAAGCCTGATGATGGTGATATTAATGCAAGGTTTCTTAAAGCCTTACCCTACTTATGGAATCAGGTGGTGATCTCTCTCAAAGCCAAAGGTGGGCTTGACTATCTCAGCTTCGATGATTTGTTTCATAAGCTCAGAACTTTTGAACCTCATGTGAGAGGTTTTTCAAGCGACTCTTTTCCCACTCCTGCTAACTAGGCCTTTATGAGTTCTATGGCATCCAGTCCTATGTCATATGCAAGTAGCCCAAGCAATATTGTGTCCTCTCAGCACACTTTCCAGCATACTTCTGCTCCTGAGCCTACTGCCAAGTCTGGTAGTATGGTAGAAGCTGTTCTTCATTCTTTTGTGGCTGATGTTAATGCTGAACAACAACTTGCTTTTGATGACTTCAAACAGGTCGATAAACTTAAAGTGGATGAGATGGATCTTAAATGGCAGATGGCCATGCTTACTCTTAGGGTTCACAAATTTGAGAAGAAAGCAGGAAGGAAATTTAATTACAACCCTCGGGAGCCAGCAAGATTCGATAGAAGCAAGGTGCGATGCTATAACTGCCAGCAACAAGGTCACTTTGCAAGGGAGTGCCCTAGCAAGAATGATCAGGAGAGCAGGTACTCCGCTTTCAAGGTTCAGGAGATAAAAGATGAAAGGAAGGCATTGGTATCTGTTGACTCTATGGTCAACTGGAATGATCATCAGGCTTCTACTCTGGAATCAGCTGAGTCCTCAACTGACGTATTTGCAATGATTGCTGGGAATCTCTCTGATGCAGAAGAAGCAGACGAGTTTGCTCTTATGGGCATCTCACCTCAGGTACAACATTGTCCTCTTGGTTGTCATGATAAATACTCAGAATTGTTGTCCCAATTTAATGAAGTAAATGATCAAAATGATAAGTATTTTTTAGAGGTTCAAGCCTATAAGGCTTCATTAAATACTTTGGAACAACAAAAGAAGTGGTTACAAGATACACAACGTGCGTATGAGGATAAAATCAGAATACTAAGCATTGATTTAGAAAACACGACTAATATGCTTAAATATACAGAAACTGAAAGAGATGCTAGTATCAAAGAAAAAGAGGAGATGCAAGCTAAATTAGATGCTACAATGCTAAGATTTAAAAATTGGCAAAAGGCACCTAAAAATCTTTCAAAATTAATTGATAGTAGCATGTCTGGCAGAACTAAAAAGGGCTTAGGATTTGAAAAATATATTGATTCAGAAGATGTTTTTGATTTATCTTTTTCAAGTGTCTTTGATGCCGACAAAGAGGATGAGGGCAAACCTAGTTACAATAGGTTTAAACCAGCAGCAGAAATGCATGCTGTCCCTCCTCCTCTTACTGGAACTTTTATGCCCACTTCATGGCATAATGACTCGGATGGATCACAGATGCTTGAGTCCCCAACAAGTTCTACTAATTCTAATGACTTTGTCTCATGTACTTTCAGTGACAAAGCCGGTGACTCTGCATCTAGTGGTTCAAGTGAAGAGTCAAGACCTACAAGTTCCAAGTTGAATGAACATGCTGCTACTGGTGCTAGGAAGTGTGAAGAAAAAGTTGCTGTCAAGTCAAGTGTGTCTGGTCCTAGTTTATTGAGTCCTAGGAAGAATGTTTTTCTAGAAATGTGTGTAATAAAGTAGGCAGTGTGAAACAATCTCATTCTAATAAAAGGTCTTTCAAAACATGTTTTGTTTGTGGTAGTGCCTTTCATTTAATTAAAGATTGTGATTATTATGACACACATGCTTCTGTTAATCATGTTTTTCCTGCTCCTGGTCCACCAGGAGCTGCCCCATATGCTTCTAGAAGACTTAATCCTAGTGCTCCAACGTTTAATACTTCTAGAGTATCCTCTCCTTTAGCTTCTGATTATTGGAGAAATAGTGGATTCCAAACAACCAGTAATTATTTTCAATATTTTCATCCAATCTATTCACATAATTTGGACCACACGTATTTGTGTTTGGGAAATTTGGGAATTGCTGTTAAGCCCTCAGCAGGTTGTCCTTGGTCAAATAATAATACCCAAATGATGCATAGGCAACCAAGGAACAACGGTGGATCCCATCAATCTTCTTGGCACTATTCTAAAGATCCACAAGGCAGGCTCAAACCTGAAAAGGTTTGGGTCCCCTTAAGACACTAACTTTTGCATTTTTATTATCTTGTTGTTGTAGGTTACTCCATACCAGGATCCTAGTCTAGGCATTGTTGATAGTGGTTGCTCCAGGAGCATGACTGGCAATAAAAGTCTTCTCTCTAAATTTGTACCATTTCATGGAGGCAAGGTCTATTTTGGTGGGGGTGAAGGCAGAATCACTGGCAAAGGAACGATAAAGACTCCTAATCTAAATTTTGAGCAGGTCTACTATGTGGAAGCACTTCAACACTTCAACTTGATATCGGTCTCTCAGATTTGTGACAAGAAGCAGTTTGTTCTCTTCACCGATACTGATGCACTTGTGCTTTCCAAAGACTTTCAGCTTCCGGATGACTCACAAGTTTTACTCAGAATCCCTAGAAGACACAATCTATATAGCATCAAGTTGAATGAAGTCAACCCTACTGGTCAACTAGCATGTCTGGTTGCTAAAGCCTCAGAAGATGAAGCCACTAAATGGCACCGAAGGATGGGGCATGTAAACTTCAAGACCATTAACAAACTTGCACATCTGAATCTGGTCTCTGGTTTACCTCCCAAGACATTTCGAAATGATATAAATTGTATTGCCTGCAGCAAAGGCAAACAGCACAAAGCATCCTTCAAGGCCATTACTGCTCTTAGTCTTATTACTGAACCATTGCAGCTTCTACACATGGACCTATTTGGTCCTACTTCCATTAGAAGCATTGACCACAAGCAATTCTGTCTGGTGGTAACTGATGGATATAGCAGGTTTACATGGGTGTTCTTCATGGCTGCCAAGAGTGAGACCTACTCAATTCTTAGAGATTTTCTTACCCTGATAGAGAACCAGTTGTCTAAGAGAGTTAAAGGTATTTGTTGCGACAATGGAACCGAGTTTAAAAATACAGACCTCATCACACTTTGCAATGCTAAGGGCATCAAAAGAGATTATAGTGCTGCAAGGACTCCTCAACAGAATGGTGTGGCAGAAAGAAAGAACAAGACACTAATAGAAGCAGCAAGAACTATGCTTGCCGATTCCAAGCTTCCAACCATATTCTGGACAGAAGCTGTTAATACTGCAAGTTATGTTTTGAATAGGGTTTCTATTACCAATCCGCACAAGAAGACTCCTTATGAGCTGCTCACGGGCAAAGTTCCAAATATTGCTCATTTGAAGCCTTTTGGGTGTCCAGTCACCATTCTGAATACCAGTGACTATTTGGGGAAGTTTGATGGCAAGGCAGATGAAGGATACATTGTGGGATATTCAGCTCATTCTCGGGCTTATCGTGTCTACAATCTTCAAGCCAAGCGGATCATTGAAACTATTAATCTCAGGACCACAAGTGTTTGCAACTTCTAGTACTGGTGTTCCTTCTAGTCTTTCTGATTCAGATGATGAGGATGACATTTTTGTGGTTCCATCCTATTCCACCACAGTTTCTCCTACTCCTCCTAGTGATGCAACTCCATTGGATGTACAGGATTCCCAAGCAGCTCTTGACACTCTTCTCAAGCAACAACAAGAAGCTACTAAAGCAGCTGCTCAAGGTAGTTTTGAGTTTCCCTTGGTTGAGCCTACTGACAAAGTTGCTCCTGGTACTCCAGCTTCTGCTCCTAGTGCTAGCTTATCACCTACTGGTACTCCGGCTAGTGAGTCTGCTTCCAATACTCGTTTCTCCAGTCCTTCTGATTTGGGGAACCATGCAAAGAAGTCTTCTACCAAGCTGGATGATATTCATAAACAACCAGTAGATGGGGTCTTCCAAAATGCTTCATATGATGCTGACTTTGTTGGTGATCTCAATAACTTGGCACCAGAAGTGGATGTTTCTTCCAATCCAGCCTTGCAATCACATAAAGATCATCCTACCACTCAAATTATTGGAGATCCTGGTTCTACTGTCAAGACACACAGAATGCAGCAGAAGGCCTCGTCTGATCATCATGCTCTTGTGGGCTACATTGAGGATCAAAAGCGTAATAATCATACGGACTTTCAACACTGTTTGTTTGCTTGTTTTCTTTCACAGGTGGAACCTAGGTCTGTTTCTCATGCTCTTGAGGATCAAAGTTGGGTGGAGGCTATGCAGGAGGAAATGCAGCAATTCTTGTTTCAGAATGTTTGGGTTCTGGTTGACTTACCAGATGGAAAGACAGCTATCAATACCAAATGGATTCTCAAGAACAAGAAGGATGCACGGGGAATTGTCGTCAGGAATAAAGCTAGGCTTGTCGCACAAGGACACACTCAAATTGAGCGCATTGACTATACTGAAGTCTTTGCGCCGTTTGCAAGGATCGAGGCCATTCGTCTGTTTTTGGCCTTTGCTTCTTATGTTGGCTTTACGGTGTTTCAAATGGATGTCAAGAGTGCATTTTTATATGGCATAATTGACGAGGAAGTGTATGTTACTCAACCTAAGGGGTTTGTAGATCCACTTCATCCCAAGAAAGTCTACAAGGTGGTCAAGGCTCTTTATGGGTTACATCAGGCTCCTAGAGCTTGGTATGAGCGTCTTTCAACCTTCTTGTTAAAGAATGGCTATAGAAGAGGTACTATTGACAAAACACTATTTCTTCGGCGGAATTCCAAGGATATTATCCTTGTTCAGGTTTATGTGGACGACATTATCTTTGGTTCTACTAGGAAGGAGTGGTGTGATGAGTTTGAACACTTGATGCAAGGCGAATTTCAGATGAGTGCGATGGGAGAACTGTCGTTCTTCCTTGGTCTTCAGGTCAAACAACAATAGGATGGGATTTTCATCAGTCAAGATAAATATGTCCATGAGATTCTTCAGAAGTTTGACATGGATCCTCTTAGACCAGCAGCAACTCCTTATGAAGTTGCTAAAATCAAACTTAAGAATGAGCCAGACCCCCTGGTAAATGTTCACATGTACAGGTCTATGATTGGCTCCCTCATGTATTTGACAGCATCACGTCCGGACATTATGTTTGCAGTAAGTGCTTGTTCTAGACACCAGGTGACTCCAACGGTTTCGAACTTAAATGCAGTGAAGAAGATTTTCAAATATATCAAGGCTCAACCTAAATTGGGTCTATGGTATCCTAGAGAATCACCTTTTGTTCTAGAAGCCTATAGTGACAGTGACTATGCTGGTGCTAATAATGACAGAAAGTCTACTACTGGTGGTTGTCAGTTTTTGGGTCGTCGACTTATCTCATGGCAATGCAAGAAACAGACAATAGTAGCTACTTCTTCAACAGAAGCTGAATACGTTGCTGCTGCTAGTTGTTGTGGACAAGTTTTGTGGATCCAAAATAAGATGTTGGATTATGGTTTCAATTTTATGAATACCAAAACTTTTATTGACAATCAAAGCACTATTTGCATTGTGAAGAATCCTGTTTTTCATCAGCGGACGAAGCATATTGAGATTCGGCATCATTTTATACGGGATGCCAATGAAAAGAAGCTGATACAAGTTCTTAAAGTTCATACGGATGACAATGTTGCTGATTTGCTGACTAAAGCTTTTGATGGTCCTCGGTTTAACCACTTGGTGGTTCATATTGGGATGGTCAATCCTTGAGGTCTAGGTTTGAGGGGAGGCAAAGCCTAAGGGGAGGCTTTGTGTACATATTAGGACACACTAACGTATTGATAGAATTTAACAACATATTTTCTTAGTTCTGATGGTGTGTGGTGCTTCTGTTGGAGGATTTTGCTCTCTTTTGGTGGATATGGCCTTACATGACTGGCTTCTGGTCCTTCTTGGTCAACTTCTAGTTCTACTTGGTTGGCTTCTAGTGGTTTAAAATCCTTCCATGTCAAGTGGTGTTTGGCACCTGGTACTGGTCTGGCATACTGTTCATTCCTTTTGTCCTTGGTTAATCACATTTTGCTCCTAGTCTGACCATTGTGTGCTTTGACTTTTGGTCAACGCTCCCAATCCTGGTATTTACAAGTTTAAATTCAGCATGGTTAATTGGGAGTTGGTAACTATGTTAAAAAGGGCAAGTGGTTACTATGCAATTATGGTTTAATTTGAAAGGGCAACCCCCCATTAATAGGGGTCAATGAACAGTTACCACTTTCTTTATATATGGTCAACATACACCCTTGACTCACTCATTACAATTAAAACACACACAAAACCGCTTCTACTCTCTACACCCTAATCACAATCCTTCTTCCATCAATTATCAAGATCCATGGCTGCTCTTACTTACCAACCTGCTCACAACCGTGTTGCTTATCTGGGTGATGGTCGACATCGTGAACATTTTGCTGACATCTTGGATTTCATTGAAGCTTCTAACCTAAGGTTTGCATTTAATGTCTGTCCCACCATATATGATAGTGTGATTCGTCAATTTTGGGCGTCTGCTCAACTTGTGAATGTGGCTGGTCGTCCACGTGCACTCCATGCTACCATAGATGGACGTGCATATGTGGTGACTGAGGCTTCTATTCGCTCTTCTCTTCATCTTCAGGATGAGTGTGGTGTTGAATCCATCCCCAATTCGGAGGTATTGGAGGGGATGGCTGCTTTAGGTTATGAACATGGGGGGAAGTTTAACTTCCAGAAAAATAGGTTTTCCCCCCAATGGAAGCTTCTGGTCCACTTTTTAATCCATTGTATGAGTCCCAAGTCTGGGAGTTGGGATGCTTTCCCTACTCCTTTGGCTACTGGTCTTATTTGCTTAGCCCAGGGTAGAGTGTTTAACTTTTCTCATTATCTATTTGAGGGGATGGTTAGTAATTTGTCTACTGCTGGTTCGAGAAAGAAGTTTCTTATGTACCCTAGGTTTCTTCAGCAAATCCTTGTTTGCATTCCTCGTGATAGGACTGAGCATGTGCCGTCTAAACTTACAGTTAAAGTGTATTACAATATGGTCAATGGGTTTACTGGGGAATGGAGGCCCTTGACTGAGGCCATGTTGGGATTGGCTCAGGGTCCTTTGGGTGAGGAGGAGGAGGGTCCTGAGTTGTTGTGCTTGATGATGACCCCATGAAGGAGGAGGCTCCTACTGTTGGTTCCACTCCTGTGGTTGAGGAGGAGCTGGTTGAAGAGGTGGTGGTTGAAAAACCATCCCCTTCTCAGGCTGGTCCTTCCTCTATCCCACAAAGGTCTCCATTTGTGGAGACTCCACCTCCTAGTCCTGCCCCACACTCGACTGATAAACCGTTTGATGCTAGCACTCCACAGGTTGACCCACATGTTGCTTCGTGCTCCAGTGATGCTTTCCCTGATCCAAGTTCTCTTGGTGGGCAGGCGGAGGAGCCTACTACACTGATATCTTTGCTTGATCTTATGCGCAGGTACCATGAACGGATGATTTGTTTGGAAGCTGATCTGAACCAGCATCGGAAACTTACACGGGAATTTGTTCTACCACTGGCTGATCGCATCAAAGCATTGGAAACTCAGCAACGGCGTCGCAAGAAGCATGTGATCCATTCAGATTTTGATGATGAGGGTACAGAGAATGTTGAGGATGGCTTGACATTGTTGGCAAAAGCTGCCTTTGCTGATAAAGTTTATGATGATTTGTCGGTTCCTCCAACGTCCTCCAGTGTTCCTTCTCCTGGTGCTATTCCCCCTTCTATGGTTGGTGATTCTGATCCTGCTGATGGTTCTCATGCTGGTCCCTCTCATGATACGAAGGGCAAGGCCCCAATGACTGATGCTCCATCCCCATCTCGCAAGCGTACCCGTCGCCAGATTGAAGAGGAAAGGCTAGGTGAGGAGGCTGCTCATCGGGTTCAGGCTGAGATTGATGAAGCTGATAGGGCTGCTGAGGAAGAGCTTCGAAAGCGCAGGCGTGAACAGATTCAGCATGATGCCATGCATTGGAGTGATAGTGAATAGATGCAAGTGTTAACTGTTCTCACTCGGGATTATGCTCAGTTTAAAGATCTTTTGGGTGATGATGTTGATGAACACAATTGTATTCCGCGGGCTATGGTATTGATGCGTAAGCACCAGTTGGCTCTTGCTGCAGAACTTAAGAACCAGAGAAAGAACAGACCTTTATCTAGGGCTGAGGAGCGCCAGCAGATGCAACGTTATGTGAAATAGCAGTCTGCTGCTCATTTTAATGCTCCTTGGACGTGGGCCCGGGTGCGGGCTTTGACTTTTGATGAGCTAAAGGCCCTTTATGAAAAGATGGTTAAGCGTCAGAGTCAACCTATTCCGGAAAGATTTATTTACCATCCTCGTGGTGTGACTTCTTCTATGCCTGCTGATTCTACTGGTCCTTCGTCTGCACCCACTCCTGGTTCTGCTGCTAGTCCATCTGGTTTTGCTGCTACTTCCGTTGGTCCTTCTACTACACCTTTGGTTGCTCCCTTGGGTTCTACTGCTGGTCCTGCTACCACCATCTTTGCTACTACCACCACCACTCATGCTTCTACCACCACACCTATTACTACCACCACCACACATGTTCCACCAACCACCTTTGCTACCACCACCACAACTGCTGCTACTACACCTGATGTGTTATCTTCTTCATTACCAGTTCCTGGAACTCAACCTAATCCTACTTCTGATGCAGCTCCTATTGGTTCTTTGGGTGGGCATCTTCATGAGTCTACTTCTACTGCTCCCCCTGCTGCTGCTGAGGTTTGGGTTGGTTGAACCCACACCTACTGATCCCACACCTAGACGTTCCATTCGCCCGAAACAAGCTCGTCGTGTTCGCCGTGGTAAGACAGTTCCTTTTGAGAAGCGTGATCCTGAGAATTTAATTGATGCAGCTTCTGACAGCGATTCTGACTTACCCATGGGCAATGGGAACATTACTGGTTATACGGTTGCGCGTTCTTTAACACTTCCTGGTGGCGTATCCCATCGGATTACTTTGAGTGATGGGTCTGTGCGATTGGCAACGGGTTTGCAAGGTGTGTTGTCTTGGGCTGACCGTATGGATCTTATGGCGTTGTATGGACTTGTTGATTCTAGTATGCCGTTTGACCTAATGGCTGTGTCTTCATGGCCTGGTCTGCGTATCTGGGCTGATCTCAATCTGATGTTAGATGCTCCTCCTAATACTCCTGTTTCGGGCATATGGAAGGATCAAATGCAATGGGAGATTCTGCGCTGGAAGCTATATGCTGGATGTGGTGTTCATATGTTGGAATTAGAATCTGGTCATATGGTGTTTATGCTGACGGATCTGGAGTATCCTTTGAATATTTCTTCGATGGAGGCGATGTTGGGGAGTCACTTGCAAATTTCTACTGCTCCATCTGGAAATGAGTCATCTATGGCCACGGCATTAGTAGAAGGTATTCAGGCAAGGTTGATAGCAGATAAGAAGGCTGCTTCTGGTATGTAAGGTGATTGGGTTGTAAGTGTTTATGTTTTGTATTTTTGATCATTTGTTCTTATTCTCATTCTTTTCACCAATATGTACAGTGATTGGTGAACTTCATTCTTTATAGTTAAAAAAAAAACCAAAAACTGTTTTTTTTAAATATACTTTTTATATAATATCTGCTTATACTTTTCACACAGTTTAGATTTTATACTTGTGAATAATATCCCTTGGCTGCTTCACGTTGTGGGTTCTGGTTGTCCTGGTACTTGGCTTCACTTGGTGTTGGATGTGGTCCACACAACAAATGGTTCTCAACTTACCATGTCTAATCGACAAGAAAAAGATGATTCACCTTGAGGGTACGGCTCCTAGTGCGATTCTCAAATCCGTTGATGGTTGCCAGCTTACCCAAAACTGGATGGTTTTCACTTGCCATAGTCTTGGACTGAAAAGTGGCTAATCCAAGGGGGTACGGCTCTTGGTAAAGATCTTATCAAATCCGTTGATAGCTGTAATAGCTTGCTTAAAGCTATAGGGTGTTCTACTCACCGATGCTTCATTGCTAAGAGTTGGCGAGTCCAGAGGGGTACGGCTTCTGGTAAAGACGCATCAAATCCGTTGACGGCTGTGATGGTTTGCCTAAAATCATCAGGGTACTCCCACTCACCATTGATTCACGTTCTAAGAGTTGGGCTGGGTTCTAGTCTCCCAAGGTGATGCTTATTCCACCAGAATGACTAGCTAGCCCAAGAGCAAGCAGCTACTTGGTAAAGGCTCATCAAATCTGCTCATGTTGCTGAAAAGATTCAACACGATGCTGATTTGTTACAAGCTTTGGAGAAGCTTCTAGTGTTTCATGTTGCGGCGGTTACTCTGATTCTTATCTTGTTGATGCTGCTATTTGTTTTGCTGATACAATCCTCGGGCTTTCTTTGCACGTTTTCCAGGAAACTTGAACTCAACAGGTCAAATTCAAGTTTAGGGGAGGATTGTTAGGACCATTGTAATAGTTATATGTAATAGGTAGACTAGGAGGTATGTAGTTCCTCCTGGTCCTAGTAGTAGTAGGAGCAAGTCATGCTCCTGGTCCTAGTCGAAGTCAAACTTTATTATTTACTTAATATTCTGTTAGGATATGCATGAGATATGTTAGGAAAGGATATGCATATCAGTTTTACACGTTTTCTTTAATGATGTATTAGGGTTTCCTTGTAGTATAAAAGGAACCTTAGGCAGAAGGGTTATACACACCTTCACCAAACGTAGTTCTAGTAATTATCAATATTAGAAATCCTTAGAAAGGATCAAGTCTTTATAGTTATTTTGTTCTTCTTGATTACATTTATATTTTACATTCAAATTGTGTATAGAGTCTCTTTGTGATTTGACTTGTGATTACAGAAGTCATTCACCGGTCCTGACAGGCTGCAAGATCTACATCTGGTAGACCCAACATGTTTCTTGTTTTAGATATTAAAAGTGGGATAAATAAGAGATTTAGCTTTTGATTTAAGGCAAAAGCATTAATAAAAGAAAGGATTTTTTGTTTTAGTTATGAATCACGTTTTCTTTTTAACAAGAAAAAGGTAGTGGTTAGTTTTGGTCATAGGAGCTCTTGTACACATTACATTAAGTTTTTAGTTAAATGTTAATTAGGAAAGATTGCTTACATGGTTTTAAGTAAATAGTTTTTATAAATCATTTAGTGTATTTTAGATTTAATAAGAAAAATATAAAAATATAAAAAAATAAAAATTATTGTGAATTTTATTTTAAAATTCCGTTCATCTTAATTGTCGTTAGCGTTTTTTGTTTTATGTTAGCTCCACTATCCGGTTCGTCATACGGGTTCGTTTCCTTTATCTTTGTTTCATTAGCTTTTATATGATTATTATTATTGCCTTATTCTTGTTTAGCTTTAATGTCGAGATTATAGTAGTTTTTATTGTGCTTGTTAATTTAGCATCTCCATTGTCATAATTTTTATTTTAGATTTCTCTCGCTTTTTAATTGTAGTTTAATTTTCATTCTTATCGCTTTTATATGTTTTTAATTTTTTGGTAGTTATAGATATCAATATCAAAACCCTTTTTATTCGAGCATTAAACTTGAGACATACACGCGGATTTCCATTCACACTTCGCCAGGAACTACGATAACCTTCGGGTGTACGAAAACGACTCAATCAGTCATGAAAATTTATTAATTATAAGTCATGTTTTAATAATTAATTAATTTCTTAGTCTAAGTTAACTAATAAAAATACTTAGTTTAACATCATGTATTATTATCAATGATAATATAACCAAAGTCATGTCCAAATTAAATTAATTACATAGCATGTTAAATTAATTTAATTAATCTTGTAATTATTTAACTTGTAAAAATAAATAATTAATCTTGAAAAATAACCCGTGAACCGAACCCGTGTGTTAAAACTAAACATGTCATGAACCGGACCGGTTTAACCCTTGAACAGGCATACAACCCTTAACTATGGTAAACAACCACTGGCCTAAACCGGTGGTGCGTGTGGTTCTACAACCGAGACCCCCTAGACCACCAAGGATAACCCCGACATGTGTCGGGGTCCCTTGGTTCCTCTCGGTCAAAACACCAAAACCAAACCGAGACCTTGTGGTCTCGGTTGGTGGTGATCACAAAACCACCGAGAGCCTTGCTCTCGGTTTACACACTAGCCGAACCAAACACCCCCTTAAACCATTTTTGAATCTTAAATCTCATCATTTTTGGTGAGTTTAATATTCCACTTAGATGATTAGCAACCATAACAAATGTCGATTTGAACGATCAAAATTTTGAAAAAGAACACACTTGCCAAGTCTTTATAATTATAGGAGTAAAAAGTTATATTTACATAGGTTATTAGTATAAGTAGTGTTAGCATTTTGACAAACGTTTGCACAAGGAATCTAAGCTTAGTTGGGAGTAATAAAAAGAGGATGACGATATTTATTCCCTGGAGACACCCAGTTTGCGTGTTTCCCGTTCTATGATCATTATACCTTAAATAAAAAGTCGAGCATGGCGGGTCACGATGGATTTTTATTTTTATTTTATTTTAGCAATTTCGAATAAAGTAGTTCTGAATTTTTTTTGGATTTAACGTTTGTGCTAATAGTTGCTTGGGGGCAAGCAACGTTTTAAGTGTAGGGGTGTGTTAAACACGTAATTATTCGTGTTTTTATTGCTAATATTCCATCGTTTATGGCATAATAAATAGCAAAAGTGTACTTTTGGTCATGTATCGTTTAAAATGTGTTATTTATTATTGTAGGTACGGATATAAAGAAAAGGAGCAAAACGAAGCCAAAAAGCCAAAAACGAACACAAGAAATGGAAAGAGCACGAAAAATCGAGTCTGACATTGGTTTCGTCTTTTATTGGGCCGACCCGACTCTATTTAAATGGGTCAGACCGACCCATATTTATCTATCAATCAAATGCTGACCAAGAAAGAATATTAGCCCATTATGTACTCCAGGCCCAGCAGCAATAGAAATTGGACTAAAGCCCAGCAGGAAAGGAAAGCCCACTCCAGGCCCAACAATGATTAAAAGGGATGCAGTACTTTATATGGACAAAAGGGGATCTGGACGTTTTTTATCTATCTTTTCTTATTTTGTTCCGTCTTTTTTTTAAGTAGTAGTAGGATTTAGTTTCCTTCTTATGAATAATAAGTAGACGCAGCTTTATTTTAGTTATATTCTTTTCCCTGATTTATTATGTAGTAGAATAGATCTTAGTTATCATTAAATTCCAATTTCGCATCCTTATTTAAATTTTAAACCCTGCGTTTTTTTATGTTACTAGTTAGCATAGGATAATATTTTATTTTCTCTGCCTGAGTGTTTTTTTTGTTTTGAGGTAATATAGATCTAGCAAATAATCATTATTGCATATCTTCCATTTTTATATTTAGGTTGTATTTATCTTGTTTCCATTTTCACTTTTCTGGCAACACACTTTTCTAGATGGTCTGTGTTTTCATTTTAGAAGGATTGATAGCAATATTATAGTTTCCATATTTTTAGATCCTCACTTTTAACTGATTAAACTCCCTGCGTTTTTTTAATTAACTTTATTTTTAGAATAGATCTGATTTTACTGAAAGGGAGTTACGCATCATTCATTTCAATGGAGGAAAATCTTTATTTATTTTAGTGAAGGTGTATTTGACGCAGCATAAAAACTTTCCAAATAATCCTCATTTTTTACCTATGTTTGAATATATCAGTGATAGGATAGCAACTTTGGATTTCTTTTATAACTTATTTCATAAATAGCTTAATTGGTTGTTAGATTATCTTGTCATTAGTTTAAATGTTTCTTGTTTTTAGATATTAAAAGTGGGATAAATAATAGATTTAACATTTTATTTAAGGCAAAAGCATTAATAAAAGAAAAGATGTTTTGTTTTAGTTATGAATCACGTTTTCTTTTTAACAGGAAAAAGGTAGTGGTTAGTTTTGGTCATAGGAGCTCTTGTACACATTACATTAAGTTTTTAGTTAAATATTAATTAGGAAAGATTGCTTACATGGTTTTAAATAAATAGTTTTTATAAATCATTTAGTTTATTTTAGATTTAATAAGAAAAATATAAAAATAAAAAAAAATATTGTGAATTTTATTTTAAAATGTCGTTCATCTTAATTGTCGTTGACGTTTTATGTCTTATGTTAGCTCCACTATCCGGTTCGTCATACGGGTTCGTGTCCTTTATCTTTGTTTCATTAGCTTTTATATGATTATTATTATTTCCTTATTCTTGTTTAGCTTTAATGTCGAGATTATAGTCGTTTTTATTGTGCTTGTTAATTTAGCATCTCCATTGTCATAATTTTTATTTTAGATTTCTCTCGCTTTTTAATTGTAGTTTAATTTTCATTCTTATCGCTTTTATATGTTTTTAATTTTTAGTCGTTAAAATTGGTAGTTATAGATATCAAAATCAAAACCCTTTTTATTCGAGCATTAAACTTGAGACATACACGCGGATTTCCATTCACACTTCGCCAGGAACTACGATAACCTTCGGGTGTACGAAAACGACTCAATCAGTCATGAAAATTTATTAATTATAAGTCATGTTTTAATAATTAATTAATTTCTTAGTCTAAATTAACTAATAAAAATACTTAGTTTAACATCATGTATTATTATCAATAATAATATAACCTAAGTCATGTCCAAATTAAATTAATTACATAGCATGTTAAATTAATTTAATTAATCTTGTAATTATTTAACTTGTAAAAATAAATAATTAATCTTGAAAAATAACCCGTGAACCGAACCCGTGTTTTAAAACTAAACATGTCATGAACCGGACCGGTTTAACCCTTGAACCGGCCTACAACCCTTAACCATGGTAAACCACCACCGGCCTAAATCGGTGGTGCGTGTGGTTCTACATCCGAGACCCCCTAGACCACCAAGGATAACCCCGACATGCGTCGGGGTCCCTTGGTTCCTCTCGGCCAAAACACCAAAACCAAACCGAGACCTTGTGGTCTCGGTTGGTGGTGACCACACAACCACCGAGAGCCTTGCTCTCGGTTTACACACTAGCCGAACCAAACACCCCCTTAAATTTTTATACCCACTTGATTAGATCTACATGTTTATTAACTTGTTTTAATAACCCCATCTTTTCATATTTTTAGATCTAATAAATAATTAAAAAGAAAAGGTTTAAGAAGATTACCTATTCGTGGATCAAAAAGAAAACTAACACGAACGATCTTGCAATAAACTGGATCAACCAAGATCAAACAAACACCTCTCTTGTTGTGGTTGTGGGCGGCGGCTACAAGGAAGAAAGGAGGAGCAGGGTTTTTGATTTTTTTATCTTTCTGTATTATGAAAATCCTACCCTTCCTTTTTGTTAAATTTTATTTAAGGTGGGCTTGGCCCACCCTTGTGTCTATGTCGCGCCTATGTGGGCCCCACATGGGGAAACTCCTTATTTTTCCCGTGTTCTATTATTTACGTGTTAACTTGTCGTGTTTACGTGATTTAATTATTGTTCGTTCGTGTCGTAACTTATATTTATACGTACTTGTAATAAATATACGTAAATACATAATATTAAGCTCGTGATTATTTACATTCATGATTTCATGTTCGTATGTTCATGATTATAATTATTGTTGAAATTATTATCGTGCATTAATACGTAATAATTACTTATCGTGTAACAACACGTACGTAATACTTGTAATTTCCTATCGTGAAACATAAACGTGTTAAATAAGGAAAGTTCTAATCATGTACGTACGATCAAAAGGGTACTATTCATGGTAAAAGCATGTGGGTTTTACAAATACATTAGTGTTTCTTTTCTTTCTTCCAACCTTTGTATAGCATGTCACCTTAGCTCATTGACTTGGTTCCCCAAGCAAGGGGGAGTATGCACCAAGGGGGAGCTACTAGCAAAAGTCCGGTTCTTTTCTTCTTCAAAGACTTGTGCTAACCTTTTTTCTTCGATAAAGGGGGAGAAATGATAGTGATAAACTCGTTAATAATTCGAATAAACTTGTATTTTACGTAAATGAGTTTATAGTTTGTCGTAATCAAAAAGGGGAGATTGTTAATGCATAAGCAATGCCTAAAAACATTGTTAGTATTAATTAATTTTTCTTAGTTTTGATCACGACAAATTAAAAAGACATTTATTGTCAAACACAATTATAAAACGAATTATCTAACAGACACTATCATCAAGGTAAAATCATTACACTAACATATCTTAATCATGCTTAGTGATCATAAAAGTGATTAGCCTTAAAACTCACTTTATGACAAAAGATTTTTAATAAACTTTATTTTTAAGAAAATGTTTTATTAAAATGAAAATGCAAATTTGAATATGGCATATACCATATGCCATAAGAATATCCTTTGAAGGTTTAAACAGCCTCAGATATTTCAAATTCACTAAAAGAAAAAAAGGAGCGGAGTCTACGCCAGCGTTACCTTAGCACCTATGGCGATTCCTTATCGATAAGGAACCGCGGGTGTCAATAAGGAACCACGGGCAGATATAGCCGTTGGATGTTTTATCCTATAAATAGTGAGTCAAATGTGCATTCTCTTTAACCCTTTTTGGACATCTTCTTCAGCCTTCTTTCTCCTTTATAATCTGAGTCATTTGTAAATGATCACTTAATGTGTTAAGTATGTTTACTCATGATTATCCTCTTGATCTCCTTCTTTACCTTGTCCAAAGAGAAGATCACTCACACACTTGTGATGTGATTAAAGATGTGGCAATGATGAGGATCACCTCCTTCTAAAGATCTAGTCATGTTCATCATTTGTTTATTTGTGTCTAGTGTAGATCCAATGTATTTGTGAATACTTGGACTAGTTGTGTTCATCTAAGTTATTTGTGAATACTTGGATTAGAGTTGTGTACATCCATTGCACATGTGTGTGCTTGGATTTATGATGTGTAGATTCAAGCTACATGTGTGTACTTGGATATGATTAGTTGAGTTGTAATTAGATGAGCTCTGTTGATCGAGTGTTTTAATCGATTGTCTTATAACGATGACCGATTTAGTCGACCATGAAATCATGGTCTTGGTCGCCTTCATGAACGAAAAGAAAGACAACAAAACAATAATCGAACCATTTTGATATTTATTAAAAGTAAATAAAATTTACTACTAACTTTTACAATTTAAACGTTATATATCAATGTAAACATCTAACCTGTTAAATATTTTTTTCACATATTTAAAATATAATTCAAAAAATCTACTATCTCACCATGTCTAACTTCAAAAAACCCCCTTAAAATCTCGTCTTTCTTAAGAAAGACGATATTCAAATTTCCGATGGCACCCTTACATCCTTTCCATTGCTTGTCATGTCATGAATACAAGCAACCGCATGTTCACAAGGAATACCTGACACTGCCCATTTCCTACAATTGCATTCTCTCTTTTGTCAAGTGAACAACACATTGTTCACCTATTATCTTGCACTTAACTTGATAAAAGTCTAGACCATTCTTTTCTACCATACATTCTATAGATTTTTCCTTAATTGCTCTAAAAATACTAGTGACAGCTGGAGTTAGAGGCCTCTCACTTTTTTCTATAACCTTTTGAACTGTAACTATCCTCTTCATTTAGTACTCCCTAACATACTCTAAACAAGAAATGATACGATTATCCCTATCATCCAACAACTGCCTATTAAAAACCTCACAAGCGTTGTTTATCAATAAATCATAGTTTGCTCTCTTGTTAAACAATTACACCTTTATCAGTTATATCTACAGTTATTCAACTAATGAATTGAATGGAAATATGTATACTTACCAGAAAAGTTTGAGTCTTTAAGGTTTTCTTGATCTATATAAAATAAAGATTCAAGAACAAGAACATAGATTGGTGTTTCTTGAATATGAAAAGGGATTAGAAAAAAAAAGCACAGATCTGAGAATGTTGATTCTGTGTGTGTTTGAGAGAGAAAATGAGAATGGAAGATGATGATAAAGTTTGAGTATGTACAGACAAAGTCAAATATTAAAGACACCTATAATGGATACTCTTAAACACAACAATCATTTTTTATATAAAAGATTTAATAGTGCTTAGTAGAGGTGGCAAAACAGGCGGACGGGCGGGCACGGGCAACGGGCTAAACGGGCGGCGGGCCAAACGGGTGCGAGCTAAACGGGCACGGACAAAACGAGCGGGCTAAACGGGCGCAAGCTAAAATGAGTAAAAAGACATATAAAAATGTAGAATTAATAAATAAAAGTACTTGTTTAAAAGCCGGGGATAAAAACTAAATATAAAATATCCACCGAGTAGCCTAATTATTGTTTTACATGTGCGCCCATTAAGCCCATAAGTTTCTTACATATGCGCCCGTTTAACTCATTAATACTAAAAAAAGGGCAAAAAGTGCCGCATCTTTTTTTGAAAATGGGCAAAAAGTGCTTATATTTATCAAAAACTGCTTATAGCTAACACAAAATAAACATTTCTTCAAATTTCCTATAACCATTTCTTGATAGGGCTAACTAATCACTTATTTGGCTGCCCGCTATGGTTCGGTCGATGAGTTTAGGGCAGCTTGAGGCGGACTCAGAACGGACCGAGGATCGAATTGGTCTAAAACTTCAGACCGAAATGATCCGAGTCGGTTCGGACTTTCGTCCGATCCGGTCCCATTTACGCAAAATAAATGAATTTTTGGTAAAAAAAAACTGATCGGATCGGACCGAAACGAGGACCAAAATCACGGACTGAATTTGCTCGGTCAGGTCCGGTTTGATTTTTCGGTCCGGTCTGACAGTCTAAACGCTCATCCTTAGATGAGCTCTATTGATCGGGTGTTTTAATCGATCGTCTTATAACGACAACCGATTCAGTCGGTCATGAAATCATGGTCTTGGCCGCCTTCATGAACGAAAAGAAAGAAAACAAAACAAAGAATAAAACCATTTTATATTATTAATAGTAAATAAAATTTACTACTAACTTTTACAATTTAAACGCTATATATTAATGTAAACATCTAACCTGTTGAATATTTCTTTTCACATATTCAAAATATAATTCAAAAAATCTACTATTTCACCATGTCTAACAAAGTAACTTAAAAAAACCCTAAAATCTTGTCTTTCTTAAGAAAGTGTTTTGCATTTAATACTAGATTCGAATTTCTGATGGTACCCATACATCCTTTCCATTGTCTGCCATGTCATGAATACAAGCAACTGCATGTTTGCAAGGAATACCTGACACTGCCCATTTCCTACAACTGCATACTCTCTTTGTCAAGTGAACAACACATTGTTCACCTATTCTCTTGCACTTAACTTGATAAAAGTCCGCACCATTTTATTCTACTGTGCATTTGATGAGACTGCTTTTATACATAGTCTCATCGTCCCAATCGGGCTTAAAATGCATTAAATATCATCAAAATACCCAAATATATGCTTGTGTTTGTTGCTTGTGTATTTTAGGTACGGATATTGAGAAAATGACAAAAGATCACAAGAATCACGCAAAAACGAACACGGGAAACGAAGCCGCACGATGAACCAAGCCCTAATGAAGAATTTTCCAAAGAAAGTCCTTGAAGATTTGAAGAATTATGAAGAAGGGTCCTCCAACTTTGAAGAATTGACACTTTATACCCTTGTATCTTCATAATTACAAGTTTGGTCCCTAAAGTTTGTCAAAATTACAAAAAGGACCCTTAACTTTGAAGAATTGGCAAATTTAGTCCCTCAACAAAACTAAATTGTCAATATTGTTCCTCCAAGAAGTCAACAATCAAGTCAAACCTTGAAGAATGAAGAAAATACCAAAATCAGTCCTTCAACTATCATCAAATTGCAAGTTTAGTCCTTGAAACAAGTTTAAAAACTTGTTGTGCCAAAAGTGTCAAACTGCCAAAGTTAATTATCAAAGGAAATGAAGATTTGTGCTGTTTTATACAAGATGAAGGAAGTATGAACCTTTGGGGGGCATTTGTGGCCAGACAAACAAACTTAATCCACCCACTCACAAGCTGCCACATCACCCACTTCCACCCCACACCCAATCAAAATGTCCCAAACTCCCACGTCAGACATCCACCCACTCATTTATTTATTAAACTTAAACTCGTTTAAATTTTGGTGGCAAACACGTTTTTAAAACTAAACTTTCCCATTTCAGATTAAACCACCCCTTAATCACCCTTAAACCCTAATTTTTCCCAGGATTAATTACCACCAAAACAAAGGGGTTTTAATCCAACCTTTCCAGATGGGTGATTAAGCTTATTGTTATCACATCCCACCTCCCAAAACATATCACACTCAACCCATGTGACCACCCCAAGGGTCCCCTGCACCCGTCACTTTCCCCCAAACCCAATACCAGACGAAATGAATGGTTAGATGGAAGTACTTGGACCCCAAGCTCAAATGGACGCTCATGATCACCCAACAACAGCTGGTATCATCACATGTTGGCAATTTGACCCAAATTTCAGTCAAACTCAAGGGCAGTTTTGGATTTTCAAACATTAGGGTTTTATGCTTGTATTATTTTATTGAAAGTATCTAGATAGTTCTATGAGGCCTATATAAGAAGGATGCGACTTGTGCATACCTCTTGTTCTTTTTTCTCCTTAGTCACAACTTTGTAAGTCCAGTTTTTTGATGAATAAAAAATGGTTAAAGTTTGTTGATGAGAAGCAAAGAGCCAGCTTTATTTATTTTGTTTGATTGTGTTCTAAGTTCCAAGTTTGTTTATTTTTCAAGTTTTTAAAATTTAGTCTTGTTTTCAAAAGTTTCTGAAAATTTGGTTTTTGGTGAAAACCTGTTTCAAAGGTTTGGGTTTGCATGTTTGTAAGCCTGCTTGGTTTGTGTAAGTGTTTTTAAAGGAAAGTTGTTTGAGAAAGTTTTTGAGAAGGTTTAAAAAGGTTTCAAAAAATCATATTATTGTGTATTTTGCTTGTTTTCTTTTGATCTTAGCAGGATTGAAGTGATTGATTTGTTCAAGGCTCAGCATAGGCCCGGGCCTATTTGGAGGTGGCTAAGCAGCCATTGTTGGGCCTGGATGTAGGCCCAACAAGGTAAAATCCTTGTTTACCATTTTCAGTCATAATTTTGGTGTTTATATGATTCTGCATGATAACTGGTTAAGTGTTTATTTGAGTGTTCAATATTACTTATTTCAGGTTTTTATGCATGTTTAGAGTTATTAGAATCAGTTTGGTTTAATTTAGTATAGATTTGCTTTGAAAATTTTGATTTCAATAAATTTAAGGGGTGTTTGGATTAAGGTTCTAATCAGGGTAAATCAATCAAGTTTTGTTTAAAAATTTTGTTTAGATACACTCAATAGGGGATTGTAGGGTTGTATGCTACTTGTCTTTTTAGTTGTTGGAGTTTTTAATCAAAGTTGCATGATAAAAAGTTGAACCATAGCCTAAAAACAGTCATTCCATTTTTCTGCTTGTTTTGATGAAATTTGTGCACCAATCTTGATAATCTGTTAGATACTGGGTTGTTTAAGGATTGTGTGTTGTTTGTATGTTGTTTTGTGAGCTTGTTTGCAAGATATTAGCCATTAAAATCCATTTGAGTGCCAAGTGTATCAGCAAAATACACTCAGCCACATTTATGCTTCATCAGTAACTTTCTTTTGGTCCATTGTGCTTGATTTGTGTGATAACTTGCCTGTTTTTGTGTTTGTCTTGACTCCCTATACTCAACTGAGTATAGGGGTGCCATTTGTCCATCAAAAACATCATCAAAACTCACAAAATCAAGTCCTCTTGATTCTCTTCACAAGTGAATATTACACTTTGTGTTCATCAGAAAAATAACAAACCTGGGCACGTTTTTGATTCTTATAGCTTGAATCTAGTTAATTGTTGATTAAAAAGTTTGTTTTAGAGTGATTTAAGTAACTGGTATTGAGTTTTAAAGTTAAGAAAAAAAAAAGTTTTTTCAAAAAGGACTGGCCAGGACTCGAACCTGTGCCATCCTCCTCACAACACTCACAACTTACCAGCGTGCCCTAGGGTCTTTGACTACTAGAGTTACATTTCATTATATACTTAAGTAGTATTTGTTTTATAGCTTATTTAAATAGCAGCTTATTAATAAGCTTTTTCTAGCTTATTTCTTTAAGGTTTTTACTGTTTAGCATTTTTCTTAGGTTCTTGTTAGGGTTTTTGACTTTTCAGTCCAAAAAGTTTATTTTTCTCTTGTTTAATCAATTTTCTAGGATTATTTTTAATTTAAATTTTGAAAAGTAATTTAAAAATAGAAAAAGGTATTGTAAAAATATGAAAAAATAGTTTTTAGGTTTTGATTTATATTTTTGAGGTTTACAGCTATTTAAGTTTTCAAAAAGTCTAATTTTGATTTTATTGGATTTTAGGGTTTTTAGCTAACTTTAAAATTTAATATAAAATTATTAAATAGGTTTCAGAAAATTTTGATTGCATTTCTGTCTTAGTTACATTATTTAAGATTTTTGGTAATTTTTTAAATTTTTTTATGAACTTTGAATTTTTTTGAATATTTTAATATTATTTTATTATTAAAAATTGAAGTTTGATTTTTTTTAGGTTTTTACATTTTTCCTAGATTATAGACACTTAATTAGGGGTTTTGTCACTTTCCAAATATTTTTAGGACTTTTCAATTAATTTCTAGAATTAATTAAGTTTTAAGTGATTTTAATAGTTTTTAAGTGCTTAAAAATAGTTTAATTTGGTTTTGAAATTTTAAAAAATAGTTTTTAGTTTAATTAGGATATTTTTGAGGTTTACAAACTTTAAGATCTTGTTTAGGGCTTTTTAATAATTAATTGTGATTTTTAGGGCTTTAATTAGCATTAAAAAGTCATTATCTAATTAATTAAAAGGTTTTAACAAGTTTGGATTTTTTGTAAACTCTTAGAATATTATTGTGGATTTCTTGTAATTTTTAGGAATTTTTAGGTTAAAATTTTAATTTTGGCTCTATTTACGGTTTTGCGTGATCGCCTTTTTCGTCTTAGTTTAATCCATTTTCGTAACCGTCTTTCTCTTTCTAATCCCCTTTCTATTTTCTTTTCTCTCAATCATATAATCACAAATCAATATCAATTCAATACACAACGCACTTGCCTCCTCGAGAACGAACTCACTTTTAGGGTCATTCACACACGGTTTTCCTAAATCGTCGTGCACGCTTACCCCTATTTATTGCTCTTTTCCTAAAGAGTAGTAAAAACTCCAACAATCATTTTGGCGCCGTTGCCGGGGAGGCGTGTTGTGTTTTGGTTGAACAATTGTTGTTTTTATATATATCCATAATAGTATTTGTATTAGTAGAACTCTACTAATACGTATTATCGGTTTTTCGTTTTTTGTGAATACTATTACTATATTGTATACGTAGAACAATAAATTTACAAGTACTTCAAATACGTGAGGAATCACAACCTTGACTTGGGAGGTCATTACCCAATCATTGTATTCGAATCTCAAACCAAAGAAAAAGGCAAAAATAGATAAATACTTTCGTGAAGCTCGATTTTGAAAAATACAAACTATAAGGTGGGTATAAGGCGGTTGTATTTCACGACCTAAAGGAAAAAGGCTCATAAGTGCTTCGCGCCGCCTCGTTTCCTCCGCTTGCTTGTGCGTATTTTGAGATTGAAAGCTAATCGAGGGTTTTGCCGCCCAAAGTATTACTTAAGTATCATATATATTTTCTTGGTTTTATTTGATTAAACCCTCTTGAACGATTTGGTGTTCCGCCATCGTTCTAAAGTCATCGAAGGCGTTCACTTCACGTGATCGTTTTCATTCCTTGAGGCTTCTTTAATCGAGAGATTTGATTAAGGAGGAGATTTGTAGATTTGTGTCTACTTAATACATTCCAAAAATCCAAAAAAAGTAAAAACAATCAAAAACCACAAAAAAATTGAAAAAGTAAAAACACCAAAAAGAATCTTCTTTGCTCACCCTCTCGTTGTACGTGACGTTTATGCAAACTCGCTCTAAAGCAAGACGTGCTCGTAAACGAAGAAACAAATCAATCACTCCTTCTAGCGAGGAGTCTCCTATTGACGAACCCATTATAGTGAAAGAAGCACCCATGGCTAATCGAACTATGATGGAGTTGCTTCAAGCACCCACCGAGGGTTATGGAGAAGCGATTGTGATTCCCGCTATCCTTGCGGAGAATTTTGAGGTTAAGACGGGTTTGTTGTCCATGATTCAAAACAACAAGTTTCGAGGTGACGAAAAGGACAACCCTCATAACCACATTCGCCAATTTAATCGTCTCACCGCCACTTGCAAGTTTAAGGACGTCTCTAACGACTCGATTAAGATGCTGCTTTTTCCGTATTCCTTAGCGGGGCCCGCAAAGATTTGGTTAGAGAAAGAGCCACCCAATTCTATATTGACGTGGAAGGATCTCGTTTCAAAATTCGTGAACCAATTTTTTCCGCCCTCTAAGACTACGCATTTGAAAAACGAAATTTCAAAGTTTTCACAAGAGTATAATGAGAGTTTTTCGACGGCTTGGAATAGGTTTAAGGAAATGTTGCACGAATGTCCTCATCATGGTTTTTCCGACTTGCATCAAATTGACACGTTTTACAATGGCTTGAACGATCATGAGCGTGATTATCTTAATGCCGCCGCGGGTGGTAATTTTTTGTGTAAGACGGTCGAGGAAGCATTGTTAATCATTGAGAATAGGTCTAAGGTCAATAGTCCTCGTAGCACGTCGAGTGTTCGTAAGACTTCGTCTTCGCCTTCGCCTTCATTGTCACATACCGTTGATGCTTGCCAAATCGAGGCTAATTTGGAGAACAAGATTTTTGATAAGTTGAAAGGATTGTTAATTGAGTTTAAAGTTGGTGAACAACCCACTCCCGCTACGGCTAAAGCGGTCTAGGTTTCTTGTATGTATTGGGGTGGAGCTCACGATTATTCCGAGTGCATTACCAACGGTGGTAACACTTCGAGTGCCTTCGCGGCCGCGGGAACTTATAACCAAAACGGTCAAGTTCCTCGCACTAATCAATTTACTCCACCGGGTTTTCCACCAAATCAAAATGCTAACAATTATCGAAACAATCAAGTTGGTTACCAAAGCAATCAAAGAAACAATTACAAGGGTAATAACAACTATGGGAATCAAGGAAGTAGTAGCCAATTGCAAAATCAAAATCAAAACCGTAATTTTCAAAACACGAGTCAAGGTCTTCAAAATGTTTACACTAAAGAACTTCCAATGGACTTTTGAATTACGCTACGGCAAATGATAAGATTTTGGAAAACATTCAAGAGCAATTGGCTAGTCAAGCTAGGGACACGGCTAAAAACACCAAGGAGTTAGCTAATTTTGTGAAGGAAAATCTTAACATGAGAAATGAGTTGAAAAATGATTTTGCTAATCAAATTAGAGGGCAAAACAATAAGATTGAACAAAGTCATGCTAGGCTTGAACAAAGAATTGACCAAAAAGCCGCTAGTCAAGATTTGAAGTTTAATAGTCAAGATGCTAAGCTTAATGCCATTTTAGAAGCCGTCATGGGGAACAAAGCCTCTACTTCGAGTAGTCTTCCTAGTAACACCGTTTCAAACCCGAAGGGAGAGATGAAAGTGATTACCACACGAAGTGGTAAGACACTTAAAGAACCGACTCCTCAACCAATTACTCCAACGGTGGAGGAAATTGAGGAAGAACCCGAGGTGGTGGTCGAAAAGGAGCATATCTCAAGCCCACAAAGTACTGCTCATGCCACACCTACGGTCGACCCTTTACCAACATTGGAACCCGAGATTCCAAAGGCTATGCCTATGCCCCAACCCACACCACCCTTGCCTTACCCATCGAGACTTAGGAAGGAGAAACGACAAGAGCGCGACAACTACCAATTTGAGCTTTTTATGAAAATGTTTCGTGAGTTGCACTTTGATGTGAGTTTCGCCGATGCTTTGGTCATGATGCCTCGATTTACCGCTAACTTTAAGAGTATGTTGAACAACAAGGAGAAATTGCATCAATTGTCTAGTTTTTCGTCGGTTTATCTTAATCGCATACCTCAAAAAGTTGGTGATCCCGGTAAATTTTTGATCCCTTGTGCAATTCAAGATATGGAAGAATGCTATGCCTTGGCCGATCTTGGTGCTAGCATTAATTTGATGCAACTTGCAATCTTCAAGTCGCTCAATCTTCCTAATCTTACTCCTTCACTAATGTCTATTGAGTTGGCCGACCATTCCACGATTCGTGCATGTGGTTTGGCGGAAGACGTTTTTGTGAAAGTGGGGAAGTTCTACTATCCCGTTGACTTTATCGTTGTTGATATCCCCACGGATCCTCAAGTTCCTCTTATTTTAGGTCGTTCGTTTTTAGATACGTCTATGGCTTTAATTGATGTGCATGCTAGAAAGATCACGTTACGTTTCAACGACGAGGAACATGTTATAAACGCAACTCAAAATTCTCAAGTTTCTCATGTTTATTCCGTTGCTACCATAAACCTCGTTGATATGATCGACGTGGTTTGCGAGGAATTTTCACAAGAATTTTTAGGGTTTGGTGATGAAGAAACTAGTGGCAATCCCACTATGTTAGATCCAATTCTTGATAATTCGACACCAACCTTCACTCCATTTGAAGGTGGTGGTTTTATGTTGGAAGAATGCAATGTTCCACGTACTTGTGACGAAGACCTCGACAACGATGAGGACTTCTCGATTATCAAGGATTTTCTTAACGATTTCCCATTTCCTCCGCCCGAGGAGGTTATGAGTATCGAGCCCAAATCTTCACTTGAGGAACCACCTATCGTTGAGTTGAAAGATTTACCTCCTCACCTCGAATATGTCTATTTGGAAGAGGACGACAAGTTGCCGGTTATTATTGCGAAGGATCTTTCGAATGATGAAAAAACCGCACTTGTCGATGTTCTAAAGGATCACAAAGGGGCGATTATGTGGAAGTTATCCGACATTAAGGGAATGGATCCCAAGTTTTGTACCCACAAAATATTAATGGAGGAGGATTTCAAGCCCACAATCCAAAGTCAAAGGAGGGTAAACCCTAAAATTCACGACGTCATCAAAAAGGAGGTCCTTAAACTCCTTGACGCGGGAA
Source organism: Glebionis coronaria (assembly GCA_025667525.1). Classification (NCBI taxonomy): domain Eukaryota; kingdom Viridiplantae; phylum Streptophyta; class Magnoliopsida; order Asterales; family Asteraceae; genus Glebionis; species Glebionis coronaria. The sequence continues at coordinate 46,647,026 of CM046875.1, forward strand.
TGATTTACCCTATTTCCGATAGCCCTTGGGTGAGTCCTATTCATTGTGTCCCTAAAAAGGGAGGGATGACCGTTGTGCCAAACGATGACAACGAGTTGATTCCCACTAGACTCGTGACCGGATGGAGAGTGTGCATTGACTATCGAAAGTTGAATGAAGCCACTCGAAAAGACTATTTCCCCTTGCCCTTCATGGACCAAATGTTGGAGCGTCTTGCGGGAAATGATTTCTATTGCTTTCTAGATGGTTTTTCCGGTTACTTCCAAATTCCCATCGATCCTCGTGATCAAGAAAAAACTACGTTTACGTGTCCATATGGAACGTTTGCCTATCGTAGAATGCCATTCGGACTTTGTAATGCACCGGGAACCTTTCAAAGGTGCATGATGGCTATTTTTCATGATATGATCGAGAAGACGATGGAAGTCTTCATGGATGAATTTTCCGTGTTTGGTAATTCGTTCACTTCGTGTTTATCGAACCTTGAGAGAATGTTAAAACGTTGTGAGGAGACCAACCTTGTGCTCAATTGGGAAAAATGTCATTTTATGGTTAAGAGTGGAATCGTCTTAGGGCACAAGGTCTCGAAAGCGGGGATTGAGGTAGATCAAGCTAAAGTAGAGGTCATCGTCAAATTACCTCATCCCAAAACCGTTAAGGGAGTTAGGAGTTTCCTAGGCCACGCGGGCTTTTATCGTCGATTCATCAAGGATTTTTCGAAGATTTCTCGACCCATTACACACCTTCTTGAAAAAGAGGCACGTTTTGTCTTTGACGAAGATTGTGTACGAGCCTTTGAGATCCTTAAGAGGAAACTTACCGAAGCTCCCATTGTTGTTGCTCACAATTGGAACCTCCCCTTTGAGCTTATGTGTGATGCTAGTGATTACGCTATAGGGGCCGTTTTGGGGCAACGTCATGATAAGCACTTCTTGCCTATTCACTATGCTAGCAAGACGATGACCGAGGCTCAACTTAAATACACTACAACGGAAAAGGAGTTCCTTGCCGTGGTGTATGCATTTGAGAAATTTCGACCTTATCTCGTCTTGACGAAATGCATAGTGTATACGGACCATTCGGCTATTAAGTATCTCATGGCAAAGCAAGATGCTAAGCCGAGATTACTTCGTTGGATTCTCCTCCTTCAAGAATTTGATCACACCATCGTTGACAAAAAAGGAGCCGAGAATCTAGCGGCCGATCATCTCTCTCGTTTGGAAGATCCTCACCAAAGTGTTTACGAGCCCAAAGAAATCACCGAAACATTTCCGCTCCAAACACTTGGTATAGTGAAATCTAAACTTGATTCTTCCACCCCATGGTTTGCGGATTTTGCAAATTACCATGCGGGAAACTTCATCATTAAGGGTATGACGACTCAAGAAAAACGAAAATTCTTTCGTGACGTCAAGTTCTACTTTTTGAACGACCCTTACTTGTTTCGAACTTGTGCGGATCAAATCATCCGACGTTGTGTATTTGGCACCGAAGCTTCTAACATCCTTAGAGCTTGCCATGAGGGACCCACGGGTGGTCACCACGGTGCTAATCTCACGGCTAAGAAGGTGTTTGATGCCGGCTTCTTTTGGACTACTATTTACCGAGATGCACAAGATCTTGTGAAGTCGTGTGATGCATGCCAACGACAAGGAAAAGCCTCACAAAAAGATGAAATGCCACAAAATATCATCCAAGTGTGTCAGATCTTTGACGTCTGGGGTATAGACTTTATGGGGCCGTTCCCATAATCTCGTGGTAATAAGTACATTCTCGGTGCGGTTGACTACCTTTCTAAGTGGTTGGAGGCCAAGGCCTTGCCCACCAACGATGCTCGTGTGGTAGTCAAGTTTTTGAAGCAATTGTTTTCTCGGTTTGGAACCCCTCGTGCTATCATAAGCGATCATGGAACCCATTTTTGTAACGACCAATTTGAAAGGGTTCTAAGGAAATATGGGGTTACACATCCGCTTTCTACGGCTTATCACCCACAAACGAGTGGGCAAGTCGAGGTTTCAAACCGAGCGTTGAAGAGGATCTTGGAGAGATCCGTAGGAGAAAACCGACAAACTTGGTCGGATAAGTTGGACGATGCTTTATGGGCCTTTAGGACCGCTCATAAGACGCCCATTGGGTGCACTCCCTATAAGCTTGTGTATGGAAAGAATTGTCATTTGCCTATCTAATTAGAACACAAGGCTTATTGGGCCCTAAAGCATTGTAATGATGATATGGACACCGCGGGAAAACACCGGAAAATGCAATTGAATGAATTAGATGAATTAACGGACATTGCTTATGAAAATTCATTGATTTATAAAGAAAAAACTAAAAAGTTGCATGATTCTAAAATTAAAAACCGGGTTTTTAACATTGGGGATCAAGTTTTGCTTTTTAATTCACGATTGAAAATCTTTTCCGGTAAATTGAAATCCCGTTGGTCCGGTCCATTCACCGTGACTCAAGTGTTTCCGTATGGGACCATCGAGCTAGCTCAAAATGATGGTCCTAACTTCAAGGTGAATGGACATAGTTTGAAGCACTACTTTGGCGGGGAAGTTCCATCCTTGAACTACCTCGACCAAATCACTTTCCCCAATGATAATTAGTATTGAGGGGATCGAGTCGAGCTCATGAATCGGTAACCAAAAACGAGGTGCCTCGTGGGGGAGTCCCATGCTTATCCTATGTACATATTATCGCTTTCTAATGTAGCTTACGTGTGGGGATTTGTGCCCTTCCAACCTTTGTTCCGTGGTTGTTTGTGAATTGTGGTTTTTAGATCATGATCTTCACGATTGGAGCCTCTCGTGTTCGTTATATGGGAGCACTCGATCGTTTTCTTTAGAGACATTTCTCAATATCCATGATATATCCTTTTGATGTTCTAACCTCGGTTTATAGCACACTTCATAAACGGCTATTAATTTATTGGTTACACCCTTTCCATGCTAGATTAGGCATTCGACTACGTCTCTAGTATGGGGGTGTTTTCACCCCTAGACTCGAAACATTGAGGACAATGTTTAACTTTAGTATGGGGGGGTGAATAGATACTTGCCTTGCCAAACCTTCACGCTTTCCAAAATTTATCTTTTTGTTTATCGTTTTTGTTGCAAAATAAGGCTAAAAATGGCCAAATTTTAAATTTTTCTCATGTTTTATAAGTGTTTGAAGACACGAATGTCGATTTTCTGATGGCGAGAATAAGAGTAATTTTTGACTCGACCGTGCGTGTTGAGCACTTAGCTTTGATTCCTAAACTACACATTAGGCTAAGTCTCTTAAATGAGGACGAGAAATGATAGGGTTAATTATAAGTTACTATGCTAAACGTAGAGTACTCGTATTCTTTCAAAAACTCATGTGTTCTCGTTGTTTGCTTATTCTCCCTTCGCTTGTAAATACTTTTTGCTTAATAAATATTGACTTAGCGGTTTAGTTAGGATTGTTGGGTTTCTAGTCTTTTCTAGTAGCTTCCGTGTAATTAAATTGGGAAGACATTAAGGTATCTCCAGCGTCACGGTTTTGAAGTATTGGCACTCGAATAATAGAAAGCTTCACCCAATAATAAGATTTCAAGTGCTCACCTAAATCAAGCAAACAATTTGAAGCCCCACAAGGCGAAAAATTTATGCAAAATTGAAAGCGAATCAAGCCTTAATCTTCGAAGCTTTAAAGATCCAAAATTCGCTTTAGCGTGAGGATATACGTCTTTGGCTAATAAAACCACCGATGAGGCGGATAATAAAAGGCAAGGCAAGACCGAAGTCATAATAAAAGCTTCATGGCGAAGTTGAATAAAAGATGGAGGTAAACCAAAGATAATAAGGCCCTTCCGTTAGCGGGCGTATAAAAGTCTTGGTAATAAGTCTCATGTTCAAAACCGTTATAAAACCGTGTTTATCGATCCTTCTTGTCAACTTAATTTTTTAACATCGTTGTCTATTAGGAGGGGTTATTGATTTGATGGTCTTAGTTACACCGTTAGGACTCTATTTTTAGACCTAAATCTCTATTATCGCATAAGTCAAACAATGTATCCTCGTGAAACATTCAAGACAAAATAAAATATAAGAGATACAACTTAGGAATAATGGGAGGATAAGTACGTGATTAGGGCATATGAGTAGTGTTAGCATTACTAACTTATAATGACAATGATCTCGTTGCACGCTTGGCATGGAATTAAGGTGAAAATCGAGGACGATGAAATTATTTCTAACGAAGCATTCACGTGTTCTTATTCTATGAACCTAAACGTCCCATTTTGCGATGAAAATCATACATTATGTCTAAAACACAAGTAGTAGTAATAGTAGTAAAGTAGCTAGTTTACCATTCCAATAAAGTGAATAAAAATGAATTTTGGAGATGCTACGATACTTTATTCTAGCATTGCGTGAGGGCACGGCAATGGTTTAGTATGGGGGAGTGATGAGACTGCTTTTATACATAGTCTCATCGTCCAAATCGGGCTTAAAATGCATTAAATATCATCAAAATACCCAAATATATGCTTGTGTTTGTTGCTTGTGTATTTTAGGTACGGATATTGAGAAAATGACAAAAGATCACAAGAATCACGCAAAAACGAACACGAGAAACGAAGCCGCACGATGAACCAAGCCCTAATGAAGAATTTTCCAAAGAAAGTCCTTGAAGATTTGAAGAATTATGAAGAAGGGTCCTCCAACTTTGAAGAATTGACACTTTATACCTTTGTATCTTCATAATTACAAGTTTAGTCCCTAAAGTTTGTCAAAATTACAAAAAGGACCCTTAACTTTGAAGAATTGGCAAATTTAGTCCCTCAACAAAACTAAATTGTCAATATTGTTCCTCCAAGAAGTCAAAAATCAAGTCAAACCTTGAAGAATGAAGAAAATGCCAAAATCAGTCCTTCAACTATCATCAAATTGCAAGTTTAGTCCTTGAAACAAGTTTAAAAACTTGTTGTGCCAAAAGTGTCAAACTGCCAAAGTTAATTATCAAAGGAAATGAAGATTTGTGCTGTTTTATACAAGATGAAGGAAGTATGAACCTTTGGGGGGCATTTGTGGCCAGACAAACAAACTTAATCAACCCACTCACAAGCTGCCACATCACCCACTTCCACCCCACACCCAATCAAAATGTCCCAAACTCCCACGTCAGACATCCACCCACTCATTTATTTATTAAACTTAACCCTGTTTAAATTTTGGTGGCAAACACGTTTTTAAAACTAAACTTTCCCATTTCAGATTAAACCACCCCTTAATCACCCTTAAACCCTAATTTTTCCCAGGATTAATTACCACCAAAACAAAGGGGTTTTAATCCAACCTTTCCAGATGGGTGATTAAGCTTATTGTCATCACATCCCACCTCCCAAAACATATCACACTCAACCCATGTGACCACCCCAAGGGTCCCCTGCACCCGTCACTTTCCCCCAAACCCAATACCAGACAAAATGAACGGTTAGATGGAAGTACTTGGACCCCAAGCTCAAATGGACGCTCATGATCACCCAACAACAGCTGGTATCATCACATGTTGGCAATTTGACCCAAATTTCAATCAAACTCAAGGGCAGTTTTGGATTTTCAAACATTAGGGTTTTATGCTTGTATTATTTTATTGAAAGTATCTAGATAGTTCTATGAGGCCTATATAAGAAGGATGCGACTTGTGCATGCCTCTTGTTCTTTTTTCTCCTTAGTCACAACTTTGTAAGTCCAGTTTTTTGATGAATAAAAAATGGTTAAAGTTTTTTGATGAGAAGCAAAGAGCCAGCTTTATTTATTTTGTTTGATTGTGTTCTAAGTTCCAAGTTTGTTTATTTTTCAAGTTTTTAAAATTTAGTCTTTTTTCAAAAGTTTCTGAAAATTTGGTTTTTGGTGAAAACCTGTTTCAAAGGTTTGGGTTTGCAGGTTTGTAAGCCTGCTTGGTTTGTGTAAGTGTTTTTAAAGGAAAGTTGTTTGAGAAAGTTTTTGAGAAGGTTTAAAAAGGTTTCAGAAAATCATATTATTGTGTATTTTGCTTGTTTTCTTTTGATCTTAGCAGGATTGAAGTGATTGATTTGTTCAAGGCTCAGCATAGGCCCGAGCCTATTTGGAGGTGGCTAAGCAGCCATTGTTGGGCCTGGATGTAGGCCCAACAAGGTAAAATCCTTGTTTACCATTTTTCAGTCATAATTTTGGTGTTTATATGATTATGCATGATAACTGGTTAAGTGTTTATTTGAGTGTTCAATATTACTTATTTCAGGTTTTTATGCATGTTAAGAGTTATTAGAATCAGTTTGGTTGAACTTAGTATAGATTTGCTTTGAAAATTTTGATTTCAGTAAATTTAAGGGGTGTTTGGATTAAGGTTCTAATCATGGTAAATCAATCAAGTTTTGTTTAAATTTTGTTTAGATACACTCAGTAGGGGATTGTAGGGTTGTATGCTACTTGTCTTTTCAGTTGTTGGAGTTTTTAATCAAATTGCATGATAAAAAGTTGAACCATAGCCTAAAAACAGTCATTCCATTTTTCTGCTTGTTTTGATGAAATTTGTGCACCAATCTTGATAATCTGTTAGATATTGGGTTGTTTAAGGATTGTGTGTTGTTTGTATGCTGTTTTGTGAGCTTGTGTGCAAGATATTAGCCATTAAAATCCATTTGAGTGCCAAGTGTATCAGCAAAATACACTCAGACACATTTATGCTTCATCAGTAACTTTTTTTTGGTCCATTGTGCTTGATTTATGTGATAACTTGCCTGTTTTCTGTTTGTCTTGACTCCCTATACTCAACTGAGTATAGGGGTGCCATTTGTCCATCAAAAACATCATCAAAACTCACAAAATCAAGTCCTCTTGATTCTCTTCACAAGTGAAGATTACACTTTGTGTTCATCAGAAAAATAAAAACCTGGGCACGTTTTTGATTCTTATAGCTTGAATCTAGTTAATTGTTGATTAAAAAGTTTGTTTTAGAGTGATTTAAGTAACTGGTATTGAGTTTTAAAGTTAAGAAAAAAAAGTTTTTTCAAAAAGGACTGGCCAGGACTCGAACCTGCGCCATCCTCCTCACAACACTCACAACTTACCAGCGTGCCCTAGGGTCTTTGACTGCTAGAGTTACATTTCATTATATACTTAAGTAGTATTTGTTTTATAGCTTATTTACATATCAGCTTATTAATAAGCTTTTTCTAGCTTATTTCTTTAAGGTTTTTACTGTTTAGCATTTTTCTTAGGTTCTTGTTAGGGTTTTTGACTTTTCAGTCCAAAAAGTTTATTTTTCTCTTGTTTAATCAATTTTCTAGGATTATTTTTAATTTAAATTTTGAAAAGTAATTTAAAAATAGAAAAAGGTATTGTAAAAATATGAAAAAATAGTTTTTAGGTTTTGATTTATATTTTTGAGGTTTACAGCTATTTAAGTTTTCAAAAAGTCTAATTTTTGATTTTATTGGATTTTAGGGTTTTTAGCTAACTTTAAAATTTAATATAAAATTATAAAATAGGTTTCAGAAAATTTTGATTGCATTTCTGTCTTAGTTACATTATTTAAGATTTTTGGTAATTTTTTTAGAATTTTTTTATGAACTTTGAATTTTTTTGAATATTTTAATATTATTTTATTATTAAAAATTGAAGTTTGATTTTTTTTAGGTTTTTACATTTTTCCTAGATTATAGACACTTAATTAGGAGTTTTCTCACTTTCCAAATATTTTTAGGACTTTTCGATTAATTTCTAGAACTAATTTAAGTTTTAAGTGATTTTAATAGTTTTTAAGTGTTTAAAAATAGTTTAATTTGGTTTTGAAATTTTAAAAAATAGTTTTTAGTTTAATTAGGATATTTTTGAGGTTTACAAACTTTAAGATCTTGTTTAGGGCTTTTTAATAATTAATTGTGATTTTTAGGGCTTTAATTAGCATTAAAAAGTCATTATCTAATTAATTAAAAGGTTTTAACAAGTTTGAATTTTTTGTAAACTCTTAGAATATTATTGATGAGATGGCATTTATACATGATCTCATCGTTCTTTTCGGGCTTTAAATGCATTAAAATGTCATAAAATACCATATATATGCTTGTGTTTGTTTACTTGTGTATTTTAGGTATGGATATCGTGAAAAAGACAAAAGATCACAAGATACAAGGAAAAACGAACACGAGAAACGAAGCCGTACAAAGAACCGGGCCCTAATCATGGAATTTTCATCAAATACCCTTGAAGACTTGAAGACAAACAAGATTGATCCTCAATGAATGAAGAAATGACACTTAAAACCCTTGTATATTAATAATTACAACTTTGGTCCCTTAAGTTTGTCAAAATTGCAAAAAGGTCCTTCAACTTTGAAGAAATGGCAAGATTAGTCCCTCAACAAATTCAAATTGCCAAAAATGGTCCCTCATGAAGATTAAGATGCAAGGAAGACCTTTGAAAATCAAAATTGTCCAATATCAGCCCTTGAAGAATCACCAAATGGCAAAAATCATCCTTGAAACCTTTTTTTAAAAGTATTGTGCCAAAATTGCAAAAATGTGAAAGTTATTATCAAAGGGATGCAAGTTTTAGGGCTGGAAATCTTTAAAAGCCAAAAAAACCAAAAACCAAGGACCAAAAGTGACAACTGTGAAACATTTAAAAGAAAAGGGCGCCTAACACTTTTTTTCCCCCATTTTCGGATCAAATGGGGTACTGTACATCTTTTTTAACAGCCCAGAAATTACCCACCTTTTCCCTTGGGTAAATCCTAATTAAACTTGCACACAAGTAATTCACACACTCACAAACCTTTCCCACTCCTAAAAACCTGCATCCCACACATGTGCACCAAACCCCCAATTCCCCAATCCACCAATCACATCATTCCTTAGCCCCCAAGCATCATGACGTGTCCCAATTGAATGGCCAAGATTATTTGCTTCCTCCCAAAGCAAAATAAACGTTCAAGATCAAATGGACAGCTCAAATGCACCAAAAACGTCCAAGGGTAGATTTGGGATTTTCTATGTATTAGGGTTTATGTTTTTATGCTTCTAGGATGTTCTATAGGCTCTATAAAAGGAGACCCAAGCTGTGGTGATCCCTTTGTTCCAGTTTTAAGCATAAAATCCTTGTAATCCCTTTTTTATGAAATTAAAGTTTGGTGTTTGTTTAAATCATTGTAATTCCTTTTAATGTTTATAAAAAGTTGAGTGTTGGGTTTATGCTTGATTCTGAGTTCCACTCTTGTTATTTGGTTTAGTGAATTGTGTTTCAAAAGTATTTAAGTTTTTCTGAAAATTTTGGAAGATTTTATAAGAATTTGTGTTAAGGATTGGGTGTTCTTAGTTCATGTTATTGGTAACATAAGGGTAATAAAAACGTGTTTAGAAGGTTTGGAAAGTTTTTGGAAGTTTTTGAGTAAGAAAGAAATCAGAAAAGAATTTTACATATCATCCTTGTTCTTGTTTCTTTGTTTTGTGTTCAAGCAGGTAAAGAAGGTGTTGATTTAGTTCAGCTCCAACCCGGGTTGGATTGGAGGTGGAATTTGCTTCCACTAGGACCCTTGGATGTAAGGGTCCTAAGGTAAAACTTCTTCTTCCCTTTGAAATTTCAGAAAATTGAAGTATTGTTTGATCTTATGTGATTTTGTGATTAAGTGTGTTAAAGCCTTTTGATCTGTGTTCATTTGAGTCATTATGCATGATTGATGCTAGTTGGGTCAAGTTTGAGCAAGATTATAAGGTTTTGGTTTGATAATTTTGGTTTACAAGTTTTTAAAGTGGTGTTTGGCAATACGTTTTAGCAGGGGATGGATCTTAAGTAGTGATTATTAGAGGTGTTAGATTACTTGTTTAGGGTTGATTAAGGTTTTTAGTAAGTAGTTAATTAGTTTGGAACAAGATTTGAACAAGTTTGTTAGGTTTTTAAGGATAAGGCTAGTTAGAAATCTGCATAACCATATTTTGCTCATTTTTGTGAAGATTTTGATGCTAGATCCTTAAGTGATTGTTATTGTTAGAGTGATTTAAGGTTGAAGTTTACTTGTATGCTAATTTGTGAGATTGTTTGCCAAGTTTGGACTTCTGAAACTCTCTAGGTTGCTGGTAAACTGAATAAACACCCACAGACTTGCTCACTAGACCTCAGAAACTCATCATAGGCTAGGGAGTGCTTGTTTTGCTTATTTTGTGGTGTGCTTAAGTGTTTATTTCAGCTTGTTGTGACTTCTTGTGCTCAAAGGAGCACAAGAGTGCCCTTTGTATCCATAATATCATCACCAAATAGCATTGCCAAGACCTCTTGGCTAAATCAAAAGCAAGAACACCAAGCTATCTTGCTTGTGTTCATAACTCTAGCTGCCACGTTTTTTTTTTTTGTGATGTTTTTGTTCTAATCCTGGCATAAAAATTGAATAAGAGTTGGTTTTCAAGTTTACTAGTTGTCACAGTTTGGTTTGGTAAAGTTTAAAAAGCAAAAAAAAAAATAAAAATAAAAGTTGCACCGCAAGACCTACCTATTGCGGCGCAACTGAAGGAGCTACAGATCAAGGTGCTCTCGGGACACTAGTTGCGGCGCAAGACACAAGCGTTGCGGCGCAACTAAGTGATAAAAAGGGGGGGGGGGGGTTACACGCCTCGAACCCGTGACCTGCCGTTCAACACACCAACAACATAACCAACTGCGCCCTGGGGACTTTGACTGATAAGTTTGTTTTCAAACTTTACTTAACCCGTTTTTGGTTTGTTGCTTATTACAAAAGCCGTAGCCCTTTTCATTTTTCCTAGCTTATTCTTTAAGCTTATTTTGCCTAGCTTATTTTTCATAGGAAGTTAATAGGTTTATAGATTTTTCAAAATTAGTTTCATAATTTTCCATTCAATAGATTATTTTTTAGGATTTATTTATTATACGTTTTTTATAAAAGCATTAAAAAATATCAAAAATAGTTTTTATTTTTAGGAAAAATAGTTTTTAGTTTTTGAAATATATTTTTGAGGTTTACATTCTATTTTGGTTTCAAAAACATTTATTTTTAATTTTATAATATTTTAAGGTTTTTAATAAACTTTAAAGATTTTTATAAAATTATTAAAAAAGGTTTAGAAGCTTTAATTTGTGTTTTTCTCTTCATTATATTATTTAGGATTTTTAGAAATTTTTTATTTCAAATTTTAGTAACTTTTTATTTTTAGTAATATTTTAATATTATTTTAATATTTAATTTTCAAAATTTTATTTTTCTTTCTTTTTCATTTTTCTTAATTTCTTTATCAATAATTAGGAACATTTCCATTTTTAGAATAATTTTCTAGCTTTTAGATTTATTTTTATAATTATTTTAAGTTTAATTAGGTTTAAATCATTTTTAGGGTTTTAAAAATAGTTTTAATAGGTTTTAATTTTTAGAAAATTACTTTTTAGTCTTATAATAATATAAGTTGAGTAATTATTCAATAAAATCATATTTTAGACATTTGAATTAGTTAAATTTAATTTTAGGGCTTTAATTAGCATTTAAAATTAATTATTTAATTAATAAAAGGTTTTAAAATATCTTTGTTGGATTTTTAGCTTTATTTATATTATTTTAGACTTCTTTTTAAGACTTTTCTTGATTTTGTCTTTGGCTTTAGTAATAATTTTTAAATTTTTGTGTTTTTCTACGGCTTTACGTTTACGTTTTTTACGTCATAGTGTAATTTTCACGAAACCGTCATTCCATCTCATCAATATTAATCTCAAACAACTACAAGTTAATTCACAACACCATACCTCCTTGGGAAACGAATCTTTTCTCTCTTTTATTTGATTGTGGGTCATTAGTGTTGATTTTTCCTAAAATCATCACTCGATACTTACCGCTCATATTTAGTTGCTTGTTTTTCCTAAAGCAAGTTATCTAAATTTACTACAATCATTTTTGGCGCCGCTGCCGGGGAGGTGTGTCGTGTCTTAATTTGGAAAATTTTGTTTTTGATATTATCCATAAATAGTATTTGTGTTAAGTGGAACTCCCTTAACACGTATTATCGGTTTTCTCGGTTTTTCTTTGTGAATATTATTAATATATTGTATTAAGTATCACAATCAAAATACAATATCTCCAAAAGTGTGAAAACACAACCTTGATTCGGGATTTCATCACTCGATCATTGTATTCGAATCTCAAACAAAAAGAAAAGGCAAAAATAGATAAATACTTTCGAGAAGCTCGATTTTGAAAGATACGAACTATAAGGTGGGTATAAGGCGGGTATTATAAAATATACCCTAAGGAAAAAGGCTCTTAAGTGCTTCGCGCCGCCTCGTTTCCCCGCTTGCTTGTGAGTATTTTGACATTGAAGGCTAATCGAGGGTTTTGCCGCCCAAAGTATTAATACGTATACTATATTTGCTTGGTTTTCTTTGTGATTAAACCCTCGTGAACAATTTGGTTTTCACCAAAGTTCTAAAGTCATTCGAAGGCGTTCACTCCACGTGATCGTTTTCATTCCTTTGAGGCTTCTTTAATCAAGAGTTTGATTCGAGGAGAGATTTTGTAGATTGTTGTCTACGAAGATACACCAAAATCCAAAAAAAAATTAAATATCATCAAAAACACAAAAAAAAAATTGAAAATCTACAAAACAACCAAAAAGAATCTTCTTTGCTCACCTCCCATTCTTCGTGAAGTTTATGATCACTCGTAATCAAGCTAAACGAGCTCGTAAACGTCTCCAAAAGCAAGCAAATCAAGGATCGTTGATTGTTGAAGAAACTCCAATTGTTGAACCTATTATAGAACAAGAAGTCGTAATGGCTAATCGTACTATGATGGAGTTGCTACAAGCACCCACCGAGGGTTTTGGAGAGGCCATTGTTATTCCCGCCATCCTTGCGGAGAATTTCGAGATTAAGACGGGTTTAATGTCGATGCTACAAGCAAACAAGTTTCGAGGTCACGAGAAAGACAACCCGCATTACCATATTAGGAATTTCAACCGTCTCACCGCCACTAGCAAATTTAAAGATGTTCCGCATGACGCCATTAAGATGATGTTGTTTCCATATTCGTTGGATGGACCCGCTAAAATTTGGCTCGAGAAAGAACCGCCAAATTCGATTTTGACATGGGCCGATCTCGTTTCTAAGTTTGTGAACAAATTTTTTCCGCCATCGAAAACAACACACTTAAAAAATGAGATTTCACGATTTGTGCAACGTAACAATGAAAGTTTTTCAATGGCATGGGAACGATTTAAGGAGATGTTACATGAATGTCCTCATCATGATTTTTCGGAATTGCATCAAATAGATACATTTTATAATGGGCTTAATGATCATGAACGAGATTATTTGAATGCCGCCGCGGGTGGTAATTTTTTGTGCAAGACGACAAATGAGGCTTTACAAATCATTGAAAATCGATCTAAGGTTTATAGCCCTCGTAACACACCGAGTGTTGCCAATATGGGTTCGTCATCGTCATCACAATCGTCTCGTGGTATTAATGCCTTACATGATGAAGCTAATGAGGAAAATCGGTTTTTTGATAGATTTGCTAATCTAATGTCCCATTGGAAGGCTCAAGAAGCTTCCAATTCCGCTTCGGTTAAAGCGGTTGCTAAGAGTTGTTTATCGTGTGGAGGAGCTCATGATTTATCCGAGTGCATTACCACGGATGGTAACACTTCGAGTGCTTATGTAGCAACGGGAACTTACAACCAAAACGGCCAAGGTTCCCGCCAAAATCAAGCTCCACCAAACCAAAATGTTAACAATTATCGAAACAACAACCAAGGTAATTACCAAGGCAACACACGCAATTACAACAAAGGGAATTATCAAAGTGGGAATGGACAAATCTCTAATCAAAACCAAAACCGTGATTTTCAAAACACTACACAAGGTTTTCAAAATGCTCACACGAAAAATTTGCAAGGAGAATTTTTAGATTATGCAAAAGCAAATGATGCAAAATTTGATAATATGCAACGTGAGATGATTAGCTTAAGGTCCGAGTTGAAAAACGAGCTTAAAAATGAACTTGCTAATGAACTTAAAACTCATGCAAATAAAATGGAAGGAAATGTCCAACGTCTTCAACAAAATCAACAAAAGATGGAATTAGGACAACATGAGATTAAGCAAGAGTTATTAAAAGCGGATGCTAGGCAATCAAAATTTGAGGACCGAATGGCTAAAATGTTTGAAGCTATCATGTGTAAGCCCTCTTCTTCGGGTGGTCTTCCTAGTGATACCATTGCAAACCCGAAGGGAGAAATGAAGGTTATTACTACACGAAGTGGTAAAACTTTCAAGGAACCAATCTCTCGTCCGAGTACTTCTACGGAGAAGGAAATCGAGAAAGAACCCGAGGTGATGGTCGAAAAGGAGCACATTACAATCCCACGAAGTACCGCTCAAACCACACCTACGGTTACACCAATACCAATTGTGGAACCCGAGTTTCCAAGGCCATTGCCTAATGACTTACCCACACCACCTTTACCCTACCCTTCGAGACGAAACAAAGAGAAAGCACAAGAAAGGAACAATTATCAATTTGAGCTATTTATGAAAATGTTTCGTGATTTGCATTTTAACATAAGTTTTGCCGATGCTTTAATCATGATGCCTCGATTCGCCGCGAACTTCAAAAGTATGCTTAACAACAAAGAAAAGTTACAACAATCGTCTAGTTGTTCATCGGTTTTTCTAAGCCGCATACCACAAAAAGTCGGTGATCCCGGTAAATTTTTGATTCCGTGTGCAATTCAAGATATGGAGGAATGCTACGCCTTGGCCGATCTTGGCGCTAGTATTAATTTAATGCCTCTCGAGATCTTCAAATCTCTTTCGCTTCCGGCTCTTACTCCTTCGAACATGTCCATCGAGATGGCCGATCATTCTACGATCATGGCATGTGGAGTAGCCGAGGACGTTTTCGTTAAAGTCGGAAAGTTTTACTATCCCGTTGACTTTATCGTTGTAGATATTCCCATCGATCGAAAAGTTCCTCTCATTTTGGGTCGTTCATTTTTGGATACATCAAGAGCACTTATCGATGTTCATGCTCGAAAAATCACCCTTCGTTTCAATGAAGAAGAACTTGTCATCAATGCAACACAAAACTCCAATCTTTCTCATGTCTATTCTATTGCAACTTTAAACCATGGTGACTCGACCAATGTCGTTTGCAAAGAATTTTCACCAAGAGTTTTAGGTAATGTCTCCAAAAACAATTTACCATTTCCTCCGCCGGTGGAGGTTATGAGTGCTAAGCCTACAAAGAAGAAACCATCGATACTTGAATCGAAAAATCCTTCACCTTCATTCTTGAAAAGTATTGATAAGTTGCCGGTTTCTACGGAAGATCTTTCGGATGATGAATATGTTGGCCCCGATGGGGAGGTTTTCTTCGTCGATAAACGTTTTGAGAACTTGCCACCACCAAAACCAAAACGGTTTCAAAATGTGAGAATTTTTAGTGTGACTAACATCGTCTTAGAAACACCGAATGTTTTCGACATAATCAACAAGGGTTTTCATAAGGAGAGTTTAAAAGATAAAAAAGGAAAAGATCTTAAATGTGATTTAATTGATTTTTCTACAAATCTAACTCCGTCATCACCGCGTGCTTTGAGTGCTACAAACTCGTCTACTCCTTTTGACGATGTTTTGTGTGGTCCTAGTATGGGGGAAGCCCCTTATGCTCCCTCATCCTTGTCCACCGAGGACGAGATATTTGATCCCGGAATTTCATGTAAAGGGAAATCTCGGTCTTCCACCGATGCAATAAATGGAAACTATATCTATTTGCTTGGTGCGAGTCTACCTCGAGTAGCTCAAACGTTTGTCTTACCAATTGTCTCACCCTTCTACTTCTCATCTATTTTCTTCAAACTCTTTGAGTTTATGGCACATGTTCAAGTGGTGTTGAATTGTTTTTTCCATGAAAACGAGAACGCCATCTTCGACCCCGGTATTTTGCATCATCTAAGGACTTAGTCCTTTATACCGGTTGCTTTTTGGGCCTTGTTTATCATGTAAGCCCCTTTGACCATACCATGATTTTCCCTAAATGTTCACATTTTGAGGGGATCGAGTCGAGCTCATGACTCGGTAATCAAAAACGAGGTGCCTCGTGGGGGAGATCCCATGCTTATCTTTATGCTTTATGTTCACTAATAAGGGGACTTGTACCATTCCAACTCGTTGTCTCGTGGTTGTTTGTGATTGTGTTATCTAGATCATCATCGTCTACGATTGAAGACTCTCGTGTTCGTTTACATGAGCCTCCATCGTTCGTTTGAAGAAGTTTTTCACGATTCCATGACATATCCTTTATTGTTCTAACAATTATCTTTTAGCATAATTAATAAACGGCTTTAGATATATTGTTGATCACCCTTTCCATGCTAGATCCTAAGCATTCGATTCTTCGTCTCTAGTATGGGGGTGCTCCACCTTTAGACTCGAAACATTGAGGACAATGTTTACTTTTAGTATGGGGGGGTGAATAGGTACTTGCTTTGCTACGCCCTCACGTTTTCCAACTTTCAATGTTTTGTTTTGCTATTAAGGCTAAAAATGGCCAAATTTTAAAATTTTTCGTAGTTTTCATAAGTGTTTTTAAGACACGAATGTATATTTTCCGATGGGTAGAATAAGAGTTAATTTTTGACTTGATGGGCATTTGGAGCCATTTACATTCCTTAACCCGCTCAATTCAAGTTTTGCTAGACTTTTATATAGGGAGCTTTAAAACGCGAAAGTCTTAATTCATTCGGGTTAAGAACAAGAACTTTTCGCAAGTTCCTATAATTGATTCTAGAAAGTCACTTATCAAGGGAACTTTAAAACGCATTCTCTAAAAATTGAAAAAGTCCAAGAAAGTGCAAGATCCTATAGGTGGCTTGAAAACCCAAAACTTTGATTTGATATAGTCTTAATGAAAGCTAATCCAAATTTGGCTTAATTATTGACTTGCATGGCTAAGTATTCACGAGTCTCTTTAATTAGAGGTCTTTAAATAGTGAAGAACGAGAAATGATAGAGTTAGACAAGTGATCATGCTAAACGTAGAACATGAAAATGTTCTTTCAAAAACTCATATGTTTTTAATTGTGGCTTTTTCTTCCCATAAGATCAATGCATTAGGAATAAAACATAATTGCAATAAGTAAGGTCGTACGATTTGAAAGGTTACTTAGCCTCTAGCGCAAGATCGTTTAAAAGTTGCTCGGGGTTGAATAGAGTTCATAGCCAAGGCATAACTTATTGAAGCGGGACGCGAAGATTGGCGATCATCCAAAAAGGCCCTAACAAGGCATGAGGAGCTCTATTTTTGCTAAAGATCCAAAGATGATGTGAAGTATCATTATTCCAAAATCAATATGAAGGATCGAGACGCACGACGAGAAGCAATTACTCCCCTAAAGAATGGAGAAAGTCTATCCAAAAAGACCCTAACAAGGTATGAGGATAAATATATCCAAGTCCGAAAAGGAGGCGGATCGTTGTATATCAAAATCCAAAGTAAAGATTGAAGAAAAATGATGAAGTCGTGGTCCTATATGAAGAATCTCTCAAAAACGTCAAGTGAAGAAATTCCAAATATATGAAGAGAAGACCATAATTTCAAGAACGTCTTCCCAAGATTTGAAGTATGAAGTACATGCCAAATATCGGTCCGAGAAAGGTCTCAAATCGTGAAACGAGTTATGCCAAGATATGAACTTAAGGAGATACACGAGAAGCCGTTTTAAAAGATTTTGTCCTTCGGCTAACTATTGATCAAATCGTGCTACTTTGCTTTCGGACTAATAACTACTTAAATAAGTCAATATGAATCACTTGTGATCCATGACAAATAGATAAAAAATGCTAGTAACCCATTTCCTTTTATAATAACTAGGATTGCGGGGAGGAAAAGTATTACACAATTTGAACGTATGAGTAGTGTTAGCATTGTGACTTGTACCAACAATGATCTTGTTTTTGCACTTAGCATGGAATGTATGACAATCAAGGATGACGAAATTTACTCTAAGGGACATTAACTTGTTTCTATTCTTTGACCCTAAAAGTCACTTTTTGGTGATGAAAATCATACATTATGTCTTTACACATTCTCGTAGTATGTTGCAAGTCTTTTACTCTTCAATAAAGGTTAATAAAATTGAACTTTGGTGATGCTTAGATACTTTATTCTAGCATTGCGTGAGGGCACGGCAATGGCTTAGTATGGGGGAGTGATGAGATGGCATTTATACATGATCTCATCGTTCTTTTCGGGCTTTAAATGCATTAAAATGTCATAAAATACCATATATATGCTTGTGTTTGTTTACTTGTGTATTTTAGGTATGGATATCGTGAAAAAGACAAAAGATCACAAGATACAAGGAAAAACGAACACGAGAAACGAAGCCGTACAAAGAACCGGGCCCTAATCATGGAATTTTCATCAAATACCCTTGAAGACTTGAAGACAAACAAGATTGATCCTCAATGAATGAAGAAATGACACTTAAAACCCTTGTATATTAATAATTACAAGTTTGGTCCCTTAAGTTTGTCAAAATTGCAAAAAGGTCCTTCAACTTTGAAGAAATGGCAAGATTAGTCCCTCAACAAATTCAAATTGCCAAAAATGGTCCCTCATGAAGATTAAGATGCAAGGAAGACCTTTGAAAATCAAAATTGTCCAATATCAGCCCTTGAAGAATCACCAAATGGCAAAAATCATCCTTGAAACCTTTTTTCAAAAGTATTGTGCCAAAATTGCAAAAATGTGAAAGTTATTATCAAAGGGATGCAAGTTTTAGGGCTGGAAATCTTTAAAAGCCAAAAAAACCAAAAACCAAGGACCAAAAGTGACAACTGTGAAACATTTAAAAGAAAAGGGCGCCTAACACTTTTTTTCCCCCATTTTCGGATCAAATGGGGTACTGTACATCTTTTTTAACAGCCCAGAAATTACCCACCTTTTCCCTTGGGTAAATCCTAATTAAACTTGCACACAAGTAATTCACACACTCACAAACCTTTCCCACTCCTAAAAACCTGCATCCCACACATGTGCACCAAACCCCCAATTCCCCAATCCACCAATCACATCATTCCTTAGCCCCCAAGCATCATGACGTGTCCCAATTGAATGGCCAAGATTATTTGCTTCCTCCCAAAGCAAAATAAACGTTCAAGATCAAATGGACAGCTCAAATGCACCAAAAACGTCCAAGGGTAGATTTGGGATTTTCTATGTATTAGGGTTTATGTTTTTATGCTTCTAGGATGTTCTATAGGCTCTATAAAAGGAGACCCAAGCTGTGGTGATCCCTTTGTTCCAGTTTTAAGCATAAAATCCTTGTAATCCCTTTTTTATGAAATTAAAGTTTGGTGTTTGTTTAAATCATTGTAATTCCTTTTAATGTTTATAAAAAGTTGAGTGTTGGGTTTATGCTTGATTCTGAGTTCCACTCTTGTTATTTGGTTTAGTGAATTGTGTTTCAAAAGTATTTAAGTTTTTCTGAAAATTTTGGAAGATTTTATAAGAATGTGTGTTAAGGATTGGGTGTTCTTAGTTCATGTTATTGGTAACATAAGGGTAATAAAAACGTGTTTAGAAGGTTTGGAAAGTTTTTGGAAGTTTTTGAGTAAGAAAGAAATCAGAAAAGAATTTTACATATCATCCTTGTTCTTGTTTCTTTGTTTTGTGTTCAAGCAGGTAAAGAAGGTGTTGATTTAGTTCAGCTCCAACCCGGGTTGGATTGGAGGTGGAATTTGCTTCCACTAGGACCCTTGGATGTAAGGGTCCTAAGGTAAAACTTCTTCTTCCCTTTGAAATTTCAGAAAATTGAAGTATTGTTTGATCTTATGTGATTTTGTGATTAAGTGTGTTAAAGCCTTTTGATCTGTGTTCATTTGAGTCATTATGCATGATTGATGCTAGTTGGGTCAAGTTTGAGCAAGATTATAAGGTTTTGGTTTGATAATTTTGGTTTACAAGTTTTTAAAGTGGTGTTTGGCAATACGTTTTAGCAGGGGATGGATCTTAAGTAGTGATTATTAGAGGTGTTAGATTACTTGTTTAGGGTTGATTAAGGTTTTTAGTAAGTAGTTAATTAGTTTGGAACAAGATTTGAACAAGTTTGTTAGGTTTTTAAGGATAAGGCTAGTTAGAAATCTGCATAACCATATTTTGCTCATTTTTGTGAAGATTTTGATGCTAGATCCTTAAGTGATTGTTATTGTTAGAGTGATTTAAGGTTGAAGTTTACTTGTATGCTAATTTGTGAGATTGTTTGCCAAGTTTGGACTTCTGAAACTCTCTAGGTTGCTGGTAAACTGAATAAACACCCACAGACTTGCTCACTAGACCTCAGAAACTCATCATAGGCTAGGGAGTGCTTGTTTTGCTTATTTTGTGGTGTGCTTAAGTGTTTATTTCAGCTTGTTGTGACTTCTTGTGCTCAAAGGAGCACAAGAGTGCCCTTTGTATCCATAATATCATCACCAAATAGCATTGCCAAGACCTCTTGGCTAAATCAAAAGCAAGAACACCAAGCTATCTTGCTTGTGTTCATAACTCTAGCTGCCACGTTTTTTTTTTTTGTGATGTTTTTGTTCTAATCCTGGCATAAAAATTGAATAAGAGTTGGTTTTCAAGTTTACTAGTTGTCACAGTTTGGTTTGGTAAAGTTTAAAAAGCAAAAAAAAAATAAAAATAAAAGTTGCACCGCAAGACCTACCTATTGCGGCGCAACTGAAGGAGCTACAGATCAAGGTGCTCTCGGGACACTAGTTGCGGCGCAAGACACAAGCGTTGCGGCGCAACTAAGTGATAAAAAGGGGGGGGGGTTACACGCCTCGAACCCGTGACCTGCCGTTCAACACACCAACAACATAACCAACTGCGCCCTGGGGACTTTGACTGATAAGTTTGTTTTCAAACTTTACTTAACCCGTTTTTGGTTTGTTGCTTATTACAAAAGCCGTAGCCCTTTTCATTTTTCCTAGCTTATTCTTTAAGCTTATTTTGCTTAGCTTATTTTTCATAGGAAGTTAATAGGTTTATAGATTTTTCAAAATTAGTTTCATAATTTTCCATTCAATAGATTATTTTTTAGGATTTATTTATTATACGTTTTTTATAAAAGCATTAAAAAATATCAAAAATAGTTTTTATTTTTAGGAAAAATAGTTTTTAGTTTTTGAAATATATTTTTGAGGTTTACATTCTATTTTGGTTTCAAAAACATTTATTTTTAATTTTATAATATTTTAAGGTTTTTAATAAACTTTAAAGATTTTTATAAAATTATTAAAAAAGGTTTAGAAGCTTTAATTTGTGTTTTTCTCTTCATTATATTATTTAGGATTTTTAGAAATTTTTTATTTCAAATTTTAGTAACTTTTTATTTTTAGTAATATTTTAATATTATTTTAATATTTAATTTTCAAAATTTTATTTTTCTTTCTTTTTCATTTTTCTTAATTTCTTTATCAATAATTAGGAACATTTCCATTTTTAGAATAATTTTCTAGCTTTTAGATTTATTTTTATAATTATTTTAAGTTTAATTAGGTTTAAATCATTTTTAGGGTTTTAAAAATAGTTTTAATAGGTTTTAATTTTTAGAAAATTACTTTTTAGTCTTATAATAATATAAGTTGAGTAATTATTCAATAAAATCATATTTTAGACATTTGAATTAGTTAAATTTAATTTTAGGGCTTTAATTAGCATTTAAAATTAATTATTTAATTAATAAAAGGTTTTAAAATATCTTTGTTGGATTTTTAGCTTTATTTATATTATTTTAGACTTCTTTTTAAGACTTTTCTTGATTTTGTCTTTGGCTTTAGTAATAATTTTTAAATTTTTGTGTTTTTCTACGGCTTTACGTTTACGTTTTTTACGTCATAGTGTAATTTTCACGAAACCGTCATTCCATCTCATCAATATTAATCTCAAACAACTACAAGTTAATTCACAACACCATACCTCCTTGGGAAACGAATCTTTTCTCTCTTTTATTTGATTGTGGGTCATTAGTGTTGATTTTTCCTAAAATCATCACTCGATACTTACCGCTCATATTTAGTTGCTTGTTTTTCCTAAAGCAAGTTATCTAAATTTACTACAATCAATTATTGTGGATTTTTAGTAATTTTTAGGAATTTTTAGGTTAAAATTTTAATTTTGGCACTATTTACGGTTTTGCGTGAACGCCTTTTTCGTCTTAGTTTAATCCATTTTTGTAACCGTCTTTCTCTTTCTAATCCCCTTTCTATTTTCTTTTCTCTCAATCATATAATCACAAATCAATATCAATTCAATACACAACACACTTGCCTCCTCGAGAACGAACTCACTTTTAGGGTCATTCACACACGGTTTTCCTAAATCGTCGTGCACACTTACCCCTATTTATTGCTCTTTTCCTAAAGAGTAGTAAAAACTCCAACAATCAGCATTCTACATATTTTTCCTTAAACCTCACAAGATGGACTTTTTTCCATTTTGTAAGACCGAACCGGATCGAGGACCAAAATGGTCCAAAATCATTGTCCGAATTGGCTCGGTCCGGTCCGGTTCGGTCTTCCGGTCCGGTCCGACAGTCCAAATACTCACCCTTAGATGAGCTCTGTTGATCGAATGTTTTAATCGATTGTCTTATAACGGTGACCAATTTAATCGATCATGAAATCATGGTATTGGTCACCTTCATGAACGAAAAGAAAGACAACAAAACAAATAATCAAACCATTTTGATATTCTTAAAAATACTAAAATTTACTATTAACTTTTACAATTTAAACGCTATATTCAATGTAAACATCTAACCTGTTAAATATTTCTTTTCACATATTCAAAATATAATTCAAAAAATCTACTATCTCACCATGTCTAACAAAATAACTTCAAAAAAAAACCTTAAAATCTCGTCATTCTTAAGAAAAACGAGATTCGAATTTCCGATGGCACCCCTACATCCTTTCCATTGTCTCTCATGTCATGAATACAAGCAACTGCATGTTTACAAGGAATACCTCACACTGCCCATTTCCTACAACTACACACTCTCTTTGTCAAGTGAACAACACATGGTTCACCTACTCTCTTGCACTTAACTTGATAAAACTCTGCACCATTCTATTCTACTATACATTCTACATATTTTTCCTTAATTGCTCTAAAAATACTAGTGACAGCTCGAGTTAGATGCCTCTTACTTTTTTCTATAACCTTTTGAAGTGTAACTATCCTCTTCATTAAGTACTCCTTAACATACTCTAAACAAAAAATGATATGATTATCCCTATCAACAACTGCTTATTAAAAACCTCACAAACGTTGTTTATCAATAAATCACAGTTTTCCCTCTTGTTAAACAACTGCACCATTATCATTTATATATACAGTTATTCAACTAATGATATTGAATGAAAATATGTATACTTACCAGAAAAGTGTGGTATGCTCCAGTGCTCAATTGATATCTTATTCAGCCAATCATATGCTCTTTTGTTGAAGTTCTTTTAGGTATCCATATGTTTGTTGAACTCCACAATTGTGCAAGTAGTTGCATAAGCCCACAATATTTGCTTGTACTCATTGCCTTTCCAAGTCATGTTCATGTTTGTATAGATATGCCTTACATAATATCTATGCTCTGCTTCTAGGAACAACTTGTTCAATGCTGGCAACTGTCCTTGTACACAATTTACAACAATAAATAAAGGTTAAGAAAATAATAACAAAAAATAAATTACTTAAAAAGAAAAATTGGTATTTAATTTGTTTACCTTTTTCCTATAAGTGATAAATGTGAAATTTGAGTTGGATAATAAATCCAAGTTATCACCTAGGCAATTCAAAAACCAAGTCTAAAAAGATAAAGACTCTAACTCCACAATACCATAGGCCACATGGTAGATTCCATTATTTACATCAACACCCACAGTAGTTAATAATTGACCAACATAATTACCTTTCATAAAGGATCCATCCAACCAAGTAACTCTCAACCAAAAGCCCTAAATCCTTCTTTCAAACTGCCCAAACAAACATAAATTCTCTTAAACATTCTAGTAGATGAGTTGAGATTACCTTCTTGGATACATATTTATCTTAATAGTTGTGTTTGGGTTACATCTTTGTAGCTCTTGTACACAATCCCTTAGAAGTTCATATTGTAAAGCATCATCACCCCTTAAGTAGTTTTTAGATTTGGCTTTTGCTTTTGCCCTAAAACCATTTGTTTTACACACCCCTACTTGAAACTTATGTTGCATCTGTTCTTGAGCAACTCTGTCTGGTATTTTAGGTTTCATCATTAGTAGTTCTTGGATGTGTTTTCAGAGAAAACTAGAAGTACAATTCTTAATTTGTCTTGACTGAAGACACTTATGTTCTTCCTTGTAAGTCTGATACAATGGTTTTTACCTAGTAAGAAAATATTATCGTCCGATCTCCTCGAATTGATTTCCGGTTTAAGTGCGACTCAGTTGTTCTTGGTGACGAAAAATGAAGTTGGATATCTATTCTATTTGAAAAGCTAAATGCGAAGCGAAAATAAACAAAGACAAATAATAAAGGAGCAATGCAAATAATAAAACGAAAAGTAAAGCAAAACAATAAATAAAAATAAAACTAAAAGACGAAATTAATTAAAGACTGAAAAATAAAATAAGACAAACTTAAATTCAAACTAAAAGGAAGGCAAGTAAAAGTGCGACTAAGTAAAAAGGCGGAAAAAAAATAAAGTTTAAAACTTAAAAACATAAAATTAAAATAAACTAAAACTGAAATTACAAAACTAAGAAAAAGTGCTCATTCGGAAAAAGTCTTTCATCCGAAATAAATTGATTCATCCGGAATAAGTCTTTCATCCGGAATAACAGCTCATTCGGAATAAATGTTTATCCGGAATATTCCCTTCATACGGAATAATTGCTCATCCGGAATAAAGATTCATCCGGAATAACATTCATTCGGAATACGTTGCTCATCCAGAATAAACACTCACTCGGAATAAAACAGTTCATGCGGAATGTATGGCTTCATCCGGAATAATTAAAAAAATCTTCATTCGGAATATAAATTCATTCGGAATAATCCTTTCATCCGGAAAAGTGCTTCATCCGGAATAATGTGTTCATCTGGAATACTCACTCGTTCGGAATAAAATGCTCATTCGGAATAACTCCTTGATCCGGAATAATCCCTTGATGTGGAACATTCACTGATCAGGAATAACGATTAAAATCCCTTCATTCGGAATGTAATGCTGATTCGGAATAATCTGGGAAAACAAATTCGCGAAGAACAAGGAAGAACAAAATAACACGAATCTAACCAAAACTAATCAAATCAAACCAAAAGATTAAGCAAGACTAATCAATAAACATCTACTAATCATAAACAAACAATCCAAATCAATAAAACTAACAATCAAACACCAACAAAATCAAAACCCACTTGATTAAATCAATAAAAACTTAAGAACAT
The DNA here is from genome assembly GCA_025667525.1 of Glebionis coronaria. Lineage (NCBI taxonomy): Eukaryota > Viridiplantae > Streptophyta > Magnoliopsida > Asterales > Asteraceae > Glebionis > Glebionis coronaria. Next base: position 46,672,514 of record CM046875.1, read on the forward strand.
GAACATAAAGATAAAGATTGAGATCAAACAAGAAAGGTAGATAGGATATTAACAATAAAGATAAAGATTCAATAACATAAAAAAGAAACTTACTTTAATTTAAAGGTGCAAGGTAATTAAATTTGACAATTAAGGTAAATGACATGTAATTAAAGTGCAAGTAAATGAAAATGGAAGAACTAGTGTCACTCTAGCCAACAAAAAAAATGAAATCACTAATGATCTATTTATAGGGGAGGAGGTGATTAGTGGAAGGAAGCTTCCTCCCCTCTTTCTTCTTTCTTTAATAACTTGTTTAGTCCTTAATCTTCCAAATTCTTCGACTTTTGTCTCGGGATTAATAAACTCGTCTTGTAATTTCTTCAATAAATTAGACTTGAGTTCTTCGGCTTTTAGTAAACTTCCGTCTTTTGACTTTTTCTTCGATAAATCTTCAGAATTGGTCTTGGACTTCCGTTATTTTTGCACTCTTGATTTCTTGACTTCGTCTTTTGTCTTTTTCTTTGATAAAAGCCCGTGAAAGCCGTGTTTTCTTCCCTTCTAACATTTTGATCCTAAAATCACAACAAAAACACAAACCACGCATAATTCCGACATTTGCGACATAAAATACACGTTTTGGCCTGGTTATTATTGTAATTAAGTGGTAAAAGGATGGTTGTTTACACACCTATCAAATCCCTACACTTGACCATTGTAATGTCCTCATGCAATGCATTAGTTACAAAGCACGTTTTACATTTTCCATCATAATCAATCCATATTGGCCTTTATTAAAGAGCTGGAAAATTATAAACATTCAAAGGAAGAAAGTAAGTAAAGAAATCAAAGACATACCTTAGGGTTTTGGAAATGTCATGAATGATCATCATCCTCAAGTTTTCACATTCTCCAAACTAAGCTTAAAAACGAGATCATTGTTATTATAAGTTAGCAAACTAACACGAACTCATGTGGGCCAATTATTTACTTAGACTCCCTTATTCCTAGGTGTATCTCTTATATTTTATTGTTGTCTTGAATGATCACGAGGATGCATTGTTGACTTATTTTGGTAGTTATTTAGGCTGAAAATAAAGTGGGACGATTTAATCAATAGTTAGCTAAAGGACAAAATCTTTTAAAACTGCTTCTCGGGACCTCATAAAGTTCATATCTTGGCATAACTCGCTTCGCGATTTGAGACCTTTCTCGGACCGATATTTGGCAGCGACTTCATACTTCAAACCTTTACAGACGTTCATGAAATAATGGGCTTCTCTTCATAATAGGAATTTCTTCACTTGAAGTTTTGAGAGATTCTTCATACTTGGACCATGACTTCTTCATTTTTCTCCAATCTTTATTTTGGACTTTGATATACAACGATCCGCCTCCTTTTAGGACTTGGATCTATTAACCCTCATACCTTGTTAGGGCCTTTTTGGATAGACTTCTCCATGATCTTTTGGGGAGTTTTTGCTTTTCGTCGTGTGTCTCGATCCTTCATATTGATTTTTGATAAATGATTCTTCACATCACTTTGGATCTTTAGCAACAAAATGTAGCCCTCATGCCTTGTTAGGACCTTTTTGGACTCGCCAATCTTCGCATCCCGCTTCAATAAGTTATGCCTTGGCTATGAACTCTAATCAATACCGAGCAACTTTTAAACAATCTTGGGCTAGAAGCTAAGTAACTTTTCAAATCGTACAACCTTATTTATTGCAGATAAATTTATTAGCAAGCGATGGGAGAATAGGCTTATAATTAACTCACATAAATACACGAAAGAATACGAAACTTATAATTGACTCTATCATCTCTCGTGCTCCACAATTTAAAATCTCAAGGAATGAGACTCGTGGATTCTTAGCCAATTAAATCAAAGTTTTGGGTTTTCGAGTCATCTATAGGATCTTGCAAACTCTTAGACTTTTTCAAGTTTTAGAAATTGCATTTTAAAGTTCCCTTGATAAACGACTCTCTAGGATCAATTATAGGAACTTGCGAAAAGTTCTTGTTCTTAACCCGTGAGAGGTAAGACTTTCGCGTTTTAAAGCTCCCTATATAAAAGCCTAGAAAACTTGACTTAAACACGTTAAGGATACTAGCTAGAGTAAACTTAGATAAGTAAACTCGGGATGAGTCAAAAGATTCACAACGTTTGAAAATTAAAACCACTTTATTAAAATTTATTCTAGTAAAGAATGAAAATAACTATACAAAGGGAAAAACTAATAGGCCAAATAGATTAAAAATTTTGAAAAATGTCGAAAAGTTGATTTGCCGGTTAAAATGAGGACAAATGCAAGGAAAAGTCCACTTAACTTTGATAGAAGTCCCCCCTACACTTGATATAAACATTGTCCTCAATGTTTAAGCATATGGGAGTAAACTCCCCTACACTTAGGACATTGTGCACTTTGTTTAAATCTTGATAAGGAAAGGACAACTAAAGTGATTTCTATTTTACTATTGAAGAATTTAAAATAGAGAATCAAAAGATTTTAGGATAGAACCGGGAAGACGGGAACACGGAATCACGGGTCGTCAAAAGTCATCAAGAGTGTGTCTTTGAAGCTCTAATCCCTGCACATGATAAGAAAGAAAACAAGAAACACCAACGGGGCTCCCCCTACACTTATGGTGAAAACAGGTAAAGATAGATAGATAATTGGGTTGCCACCCAAAAAGCGCTTGTTTTTGTTAACCGAGTCACGAGCCTGACTCGTCCCCGAATTAAATGGTCCATGGGGAAGTCTCGAATGTAATACCGGGATCAAAGACATTGTCCTCGTTCCCGGCTGACATCAACAAAGGGGAGGCGGGAGGAAAAGTCTTAAATGGGAGAAAAGTCCTTTCAACATACGAAAAGTATGTGAATTCGTGAGCCACGGGAGGTGAGGTGGGTAAAGGAATCAAATTGTCATCCCCCAAAGACAATTGATGCTCAGAAAGCGGCAAAGCCGTAAGGTTAGCAATCATATAATAATCAATGTCACCTCCCGGGTCAAAGCACTCATCCTCCGTAATAGTGGCTAAAGGAGTGGAGGAAAGGTGCTCGGGAGGGGGACTTGGGACGATACCTTCCTGCAGCAAATTATCAAAAATAATATCCCCCTCCGTGTCATCATCATCAATACCCGGAGGTATTGAGTGAATCTCGATTTCTTCTAGCAATGGGTCATTATCTTCAACGGGAGGAATAGATGGAGGTAAAGACTCGGAAAGAGGAGGAGAAGTCTACTCTTCGATTTGAGCAATAAGAAGATGCACTTTCCGTAATCTGTCGCGAAGAATCACGTCTTCCACCTCATCTACAAGAGCAAGTTCACCGGTGAACTTCTCGTAAGCCGGAGAGAATAAATCGTCATCGCCCGCATCTCCCGGTGGAGATTGAGAAATTTCAAAAGTGAAATTCTCATAGCGCGGAGAAAAATCGGTATCATCAGGATCGACGTCCTCTGTAAGAGCAACGTCGTCCTCAAGCTCCATAGTGGTCGGTATGTCACAAACCTCATCATCAAAGAATTTGTCGAGACCAAAATCACTAATCTCACTCAATGAATCACCATCCTTAGACGCATTAGGAATATCGAGAGTAGGAGTAGCAACTTCAGAAGATGGGTCGAGAGCGTAGACATCATCGTCGTCATCATCATCATAATAGACGGGACCATTCCAATTAGGAGTGACATAGTCGGCTAACTCTTCCTTGATAACCTCCACATCTTTAAGAAGCTCATGAAGCAAATTTTTTTGTTCATCTCCCCGAATATGTTCAATTAAACCAATTCTATCCCACGTCGTGATTAAACATTTTGGTGTAGAAAAGAAGGGAAAACGACCAAATTGGCTCAAAAAGGTGTTGGTGGATTTCACGATTTGTTCACCATCAAGCAAAGGTTGCCTTTCCTGATGCAAGTCAGCTCGGATTTGAGCTAAACTTTCTAGAACGCCATTCAAAGTAGTGAGTTGTTGGTCAAGACTAATTTGGTGAGGGGATTGATGATTGAGGGTGTGATGTGGGGGCTCAAAGTTATACACACTGGGATGATAGCACACAATTTTCTCAAAGACCTCCGACGGATCACAAGAAGAAGCATCGTGAGGGCCCCCATAAATATAGCACCACGGGTATGGAGAGAAACCCGGTGCATTTTGAGGATAAGGATTGTCATAGACGGGAGAGGGTGAGAAAGTATTGTAAGAGGAGAAGTACGAATTTGTTGAATTACAAAATCCAAATTGTGTATCGTCGATATTAGAACCACACCGCTCACAAGTACACCATTGACATGTTTGAAAACCATGCCATGGTCTCCCACACCGTACGCAAGACGAATCCATGAAGAAAAATAGATAAGCAAGAAGAATATTTTTGGTGCAAAACTTTGAAAAAGAAATGCTTTTTTTTTTTTTCAAATGTTTTTGGGAGTTTTGAAAATTTTGGACACGAAAAATAACGTTCACGAGTGAACGGATCCCAAAAGCCAACGCGTCTCTCACAAAAAACCGTTAATCTTCACGAAAAGAGCCGGCAGCGGCGCCAATTTAATAACTGAGATTTTGCTAGGTTCAATTAAGTTCTCGGTATCTTCTCGAATTGATTACCGATTTAAGTGCAACTCAGTTGTTCTTGGTGACGAAAAATGAAGTTGGATATCTATTCTATTTGAAAAGGTAAATGCGAAGTGAAAATAAACAAAGACAAATAATAAAGGAGCAATGCAAATAATAAAACGAAAAGTAAAGCAAAACAATAAATAAAAATAAAACTAAAAGACGAAATCAATTAAAGACTGAAAAATAAAATAAGACAAACTTAAATTCAAACTAAAAGGAAGGAAAGTAAAAGTGCGACTAAGTAAAAAGGCAGAAAAAAAATAAAGTTTAAAACTTAAAAACATAAAATTATAATAAACTAAAACTGAAATTACAAAACTAAGAAAAAGTGCTCATTCGGAAAAAGTCTTTCATCCGGAATAAATTGATTCATCCGGAATAACAGCTCATTCGGAATAAATGTTTATCCGGAATATTCCTTCATCCGGAATAATTGCTCATCCGGAATAAAGGTTCATCCGGAATAACATTCATTCGGAATACGTTGCTCATCCGGAATAAACACTCACTCGGAATAAAACAGTTCATGCGGAATGTATGGCTTCATCCAGAATAATTAAAAAAAGCTTCATTCGGAATATAAATTCATTCGGAATAATCCTTTCATCCGGAAAAGTGCTTTGGTTGTGGTATAAATTACACCTCTTAGGAAAAAGGCGTAAAAGTGGTAAGTATCAAACAAATGACTTTAGGAAAAATCAAGTGTTAATGACCCAATGAAAGTTCGTTTCCCAAGGAGGTATATGTGTGTGACTAAGATGTTCAAGATTTGTGATTAATATTTGGTTTAGAAGGGGATGAGAAAAGAAGATGACGAAGACGTAAAAAAATAAAAATAAACACTACCAGAAAGTTAAGACGTAGAACCTTAAAAATCACAAAAATAAAAATTAATTCTAAAAATTACCAAAAATTCACCAAAAATCAAATTAAATAAACTAAGAGTTTACCAATGATCAAAACTTTTTCAAACCTTTTAAATAATTAAATATTCAATTTTTAAATGCTAATTAAAGCCCTAAAAATCAAATAAATTATCAAAAAGCCCAAATAAAGATTTTTCAATTGGTAAACCTTTAAAATGACCTAAAAAGATTAAAAACTATTTTTAGAAATTTTTAAACTAATAAAATCTATTTAAAATGATTTAAAAACTATTAAAACTTAAAATAATTATAAAAATTTATCTAAAAGTGATAAATTATTCTAAAAGTTGCTAAATTCCTATTTTAATGTATTTAACCTAAGAAAAATGTAAAAAGTTGGAAAATGTGAAATTTTAAAAATAATAATAAAATAATATTAAAATAATATTAAAAATCTAAAAATTATAAAAAATTCTAAAAACTTGCAAACTAGTTTATTTTAACCTAAATAATCAGAAAATCCAAGTGAAATTACCAAAATACCCCTAATGGGCCCTCAAATGGGCCAAATCCAAAATCAGTCAACCAAATTGGGCTTTTGGGCCCAAAAAGTCAAACTTGGCCCAATTGACTTGAAAAAATCCTATCTGACTTAAAATTCAATTCTAAGAACAAAACTCTAAAGGCCCAAAAGCTGAATATGAGCTTATCACAGCTTATTGAACACAAAGCTTATTCTTATTGGGCTTTTCAGCCCATTAAGCCATAAGCTAATGCCATAAGCTCTAATTTGACACACAACCTTCTTTTGGGATGCTTATGAGATCTGTAAAAAAGAATTTTTAAAAAAGCTCACTCAATAAGCCAGAAATAAGCAAAGAAAATTTTTCACTAAAAGACAAAATAGTCGTTTTAGAGATTTAGGGCACCCCAAGACTTGATTCAACTTGCAAAAGCTTTCAAATGGACTCAATAAGCAAAATCAATCAACAAAAATCCAATAAGCACAACCAATAAGCCAGAATAAGCACAAATGAACTTATGTAAAAGTCAAATGGGTTGGTTTTCTAGTGAAACCTTAAAGTCAACCACCCAAATGCTCCAGTATGAACAAATGGGTCAAAATATATGCACCTATTACAAAAACAAAGTTGTTGCAGGTTGGAATAAGCTATTATAGCTTATTGATAAGCTGACACCAGTTTTACACTAGCAGTGGCAACCAGCAGGGGAAAGGAGTTCCCACTACTTTGACTATTTGACCATGCTTATTTGAGAGTTCTGGTTTGATTCAATTGGAAACAAAGGCACCCTTGTGATCAGTGAATCACAAGGAGTCAATAGCAACAATAAAATCACAAATTAGTTCACACAATAAGCCACAATAAGCCAAACAGTCACCAGATATGCACCAGATATGGAAATAAGCAGTTAAGCACTTAATAAGCAGATTTAGCCACAATAAGCCAACCAAACTTAACAGGATGCATACACAAGATATATAAACTAAGAACAAACACAAAGCAACAAGAATCAAACACTGAATCAAAGTAAATAACAAGATCAAAGCACTAGAAGTTACTGATGAACAATGAACATATGCAGAAACAAGTTTGATGATATACTTGACACTTGATCCAATTTCAAGCCTCAAATCCTTCTTCCCTGGTGTGATTAACTATTATTTAGCACTTGTTAGCCCTAGCCTATGCTTAGATCTAGGTGTCCTCAAAATCCTAGCCAATTTTACCAAGTATTTAAGATTTTATAGCCAAATTGTGAATCTATGTGATCAAACCCACAAAACCTGCAAACAGATGAACACTAGCACCTAAATAACAGATACCAATACTTGCTTACACAAAACAAACACTTAGCAAACCACAAATCCAACTAAAGCAGTAGACCCAAACACTCCTTAATCTACCACTTAACAAAGGAACTTGTGATTTTAACTAATAACCTACTGATTTTAATGATCAAAAACACTTACTAGATAGCAACTAACACAATCAAACACAAAAATCACCAGCTCAAACAAAAATACTCAAAATCAAGCACCAAATCAAAAACAGTCATAAACATGAATTTTTGAGAGGAATCTTAATCAAGGGATTATACCTGCCTTCCACAACATCCTAGGAAGGCCAGCTGTGCTCCTTGGACCTTGTTCAACAACTAGAACAAGACCAAGGTACTTCAATGAAGATGATGCAAACTGCCTTGGTTGATGGTTCAAATTAGAACCTCAAGGACTTTATATCTTCAACACAAGCAGCAAACAACTCAACCAAGGGCTCTAATCCCTTCACAAGCTTGGTGTCAACAAGCTTGTAAGAGCTTATAGCAAATGGCCAAGGGTTAGTACACAAAATAAGCCAAAACAGAACCTAGGATTTCAAGGTATTCAAACGTTAAAAACCTTATGAAACAAGACGTGCCTTAACCACAAGATTTAGGTAGGCCTTAACAATTAAATGGAACTCAGAATTAGGCTACTCAAACACCAAACTTTTAATTAAATCAAAAAGAGAATTCAATATTTTCAGAAATCCAAATTTTATTAAACTTAAAAAGGAATTACAAAGATTGATAGCCTAAAACTGGAACCAAGGGACTCTCACATGTTGAGGTCTCCTTTTATAGGCAAATGCCTGGCTAAACACTATTCACAAACCCTAGAAGTGAAATTACCTAATTGCCCTAAGTCCTTCTAGACGTTTTCTGATTTTGAGCTGTCCAAATTGATCAAGGCTGTTCATTTTAGCTTTGTGATGAAGCAATGAATCATAGCTGTTGATTTTGACACGTTGGATAACTTGGAGGCCAAGTTGCATTCTGATTGGTGGAAAGGGAATTGGGGGTGGGGTCCTTTGTGAGTGGGAGTGAGGGCTTTAAGGTTGGGATGGGATTATAGGCGTGTGAATCAAGTGTGGGTAAGGGTAATTGAAAATTACCCTTTGTTTTAAGTGATGTAATTCTGGGTGGTAAAAGGTGAACAGTAACACCTTTTGATCCGTTTTTGTAGGAGGTGGAGTTGTTTGGCGCGTTTTCTTTGTTTGAATGTTTCAGCATACAACTTTGGTCCTTGTATTTTCAGAAAGCTTGTAAAACGTGTTTATTTTGCAAATAAACTCTTTCCCTTTGTAAACAACTTTCATACTTTGGCAGTTTTGGCACAAACTTTTGGAAAAAGGTTATCAAGGGTTGTTTTTGCCATTTTGAGATATTTCAAGGGCTGATTTTGGACTTTCTTGATCTTTAAAGGTCTTCAATGTATCTTTGGCTTGATGAGGGACCATAATTGACAATTTGAAATTGTTGAGGGACTAATCTTTCCATTTCTTCAAAGTTGAGGGACCTTTTGTGTAATTTTGACAAACTTAAGGGACCAAACTTGTAATTATTAATATATAAGGGTTTTAAGTGTCATTTCTTCAATAATTGAGGATCAATCTTGTTTGTCTTCAAGTCTTCAAGGGTATTTGTTGAATTTTCCATGATTAGGGCCCGGTTCTTTGTACGGCTTCGTTTCTCGTGTCCGTTTTTCCTTGTAACTTGTGATCTTTTGCCTTTTCATGATATCCATACCTAAAATACACAAGTAAACAAACACAAGCATATATATGGTATTTTTATGACATTTTATGCATTTAAAGCCCGAAAAGAACGATGAGATCATGTATAAATGCCATCTCATCACTCCCCCATACTAAACCATTGTCGTGCCCTCACGCAATGCTAGAATAAAGTATCTAAGCATCACCAAAGTTCAATTTTATTAACCTTTATTGAAGAGTAAAAAGACTTGCAACATACTATGAAGATGTGTAAAGACATAATGTATGATTTTCATCACAAAAAGTGACTTTTAGGGTCAAAGAATAGAAACAAGTAAATGTCCCTTAGAGTAAACTTCGTCATCCTTGATTGTCATACATTCCATGCTAAGTGCAAAAACGAGATCATTGTTGGTACAAGTCACAATGCTAACACTACTCATACGTCCAAATTGTGTAATACTTTTTCTCCCCGCAATCCTAGTTATTATGAAAGGAAATGGGTTACTAGCATTTTTTATCAATTTGTCATGGATCACAAGTGATTCATATTGACTTATTTGAGTAGTTATTAGTCCGAAAGCAAAGTAGCACGATTTGATCAATAGTTAGCCGAAGGACAAAATCTTTTAAAACGGCTTCTCGTGTATTCCCTTAAGTTCATATCTTGGCATAACTCGTTTCACGATTTGAGACCTTTCTCGGACCGATATTTGGCATGTACTTCATACTTCAAATCTTGGGAAGACGTTCTTGAAATTATGGTCTTCTCTTCATATATTTGGAATTTCTTCACTTGACGTTTTTGAGAGATTCTTCATATTGGACCACGACTTCATCATTTTTCTTCAATCTTTACTTTGGATTTTGATATACAACGATCCGCCTCCTTTTCGGACTTGGATATATTTATCCTCATACCTTGTTAGGGTCTTTTTGGATAGACTTTCTCCATGATCTTTAGGGGAGTAATTGCTTCTCGTCGTGTGTCTCGATCCTTCATATTGATTTAGGAATAATGATACTTCACATCATCTTGGATCTTTAGCAAAAATAGAGCTCCTCATGCCTTGTTAGGGCCTTTTTGGATAATCGGCAATCTTCTCGTCCCGCTTCAATAAGTTATGCCTTGGCTATGAACTCTATTCAACCCGGAGCAACTTTTAAACGATCTTGCGCTAGAGGCTAAGTAACCTTTCAAATCGTACGACCTTACTTTTTGCAATTATGATTTATTCCTAATGCATTGATCTTATGGGAAGAAAAAGCCACAATTAAAAACATATGAGTTTTTGAAAGAACACTTTTATGTTCTACGTTTAGCATGATCACTTGTCTAACTCTATCATTTCTCGTTCTTCACTATATAAAGACCTCTAATTAAAGAGACTCGTGAATACTTAGCCATGCAAGTCAAAATGAAGCCAAATTTGGATTAGCTTTCATTAAGACTATATCAAATCAAAGTTTTGGGTTTTCAAGCCACCTATAGGATTGATAGGTGTGTAAACACCCATCCTTTTACCACTCAATTCTGGCTAAAACGAGACCAAAACACGTATTTAATATCATTTGTTTGGAATTATGCGTGGTTTTTATGTTTATTGTGTTTTCAGAGCCAACCGGATGAATTTTTAAGAAAACATGGGATTGCACGGGTTTCACTGAAGAAAAAGACTCAAGATAAAGTCTATTGTCCAAGAGATGCCAAAGATTTGAAGTCACTAGGCCAATTCGAAGATTTATCGAAGAAAAGGACCAAAGATGGAAGATTTACATAAGTCGAAGAAACTCAAGTCTATTAAACGAAGAAATTAAAAGACGAGTTGAATTTAATCGACGACAAATCCCGAATCAGAATCGAAAACGTCAACTTTTCTGAAAAGACGAGAAGACAAGAAGAATGGGAGAAAGCCCACTCACCAACCAAAGGACAAGGCTATATAAAGCCCATCCCCTCACACTTTCCAGGAGTTAGTTTTTAGTTTTTTCTTTCTCCCCTTTTCTCTCCCTTAGGTTCTTACCATCACCAACACCATTAAGGTGTTTGGTGATTTTGATCTTTGATTGTCAATCTTGTAATTTTTAATCTTTGTTCTGTTATTGTTAAAACATCAATCATCAATACAAAGTCGTGTTTAATCTTTCCATTTTGTCTTGTTCATCATCATCTTTATCTTCAAGTTCTTAAGTTCTTATTTTATTGAGTTTGATCTTCAAAAGTTGTTGGGATTTGTGATTTTGTTGATGGGATTTGTTACTTATGGTTATTAGATGATTTGTAGTTAATTTGGTAAAACCTTTTTGAGTATTTAATTTGAATTTTGATCAAATTTGTCTTCCTTGTTCTTCGGGGGTTCTGCTACTGTATCTTGTTCCCAGACTTCCGGATGAACTCAAAAGTTCCGGATGAACCAAAAACTTCCGAATGAACTAAAAAGTTCCGAATGAATACCTTGTTAAAAAGTTCCGCATGAGTTTAATTTCAAAAAGTTCCGAGTCAGTAGAAAGTTCCGAATAAGCCAAAAGTTCCGGATGAATAGAAAGTTCCGAATGAACTAAAGTTCCGGATGAGTAGAAAGTTCCGATAGAAGGTGTTTTCTAAAAAGTTCCGAATGAATTAAAATCTTCCGAATGAGTTTTTTGTCCAAAAGTTCCGAATGAAAACTTAAGTTCCGAATCAACTTCTTTATCAAAAGTTCCGAATGAAGACTTCCGGGTGAAAAGATCCGGATCAATAGTTCCGAATCAAGGACAAAACTTCCGAATCAATTTCTTTTGGGTATTTTTAAGATTTCTTACTGTTTCTTTACTGTTTCCTTATTTCATATTTATATTTAAACTGTGGCTTTAATTTTAATTTTAATTTTAATTTCAATCTTAATTTCAATGCAAGTTTTATTAATTGTTATTAATCTAATTATTTTTTAAATTTAAGTTTACATTTAAGCTTCATTTTAGTGCATTTGTCATTTAGTAGTTTAAAAATCCAAACCATTTTTTTTAGTAAACAAGAACAATCATTCCACTTAAAACCGAGATCAATTCGAGAGGATTCTGAGAACTTAAGAGATCCCAATGCTAATTCGAGTGTATCAAATGGCGCCGCTGCCGGCTCTTCTCGTTAAGATCAAAAGTTTTTTGTGAGAACTTGGATTTTGGGATCCGTTCCCTGTGAACGTTGCTTTTTCACAAAAATTTTCAAAAACAACTAAAAAATATAAAATTTTCAAAAATACAAAAAAAATAAAAAATAAAAAATAAAAAATAAAAACCAAAAATATTTTTGCTTTGTTTTTCTTTGTTCGTTCTTTTGCAGGTGTATGCGCACTCGATCCACGTCATATCAAGAGCCCGAGCCTCTCGATCACTTAGACATGGCCGGTGTACCACCTCCAAACAATAATAACAACAACAACCCTCCTTTCAACAACATGAACAATAACAATAACAATGAGCCCCTTCCGGATAATCGCCCGATGATTGAATTGCTGCAAGGTCATGTAGATGGCAACACGGATCCAATTGTCATACCTCCAATTGCCGCCAACAACTTTGAGCTAAAATCAGGCTTTATCCAGATGGTCTCCGCTCAACCATTCTTGGGACGTACCATTGATGACCCACACGACCACATAAAGAGATTTTTGCAACTCACCAACACGGTCAAGTTCAATGGTGTTCCACAAGAGGTTATAAGGTTACAACTTTTTCCCTTTTCTTTAGAGGGACAAGCCCGGCATTGGCTTGCTAAGGAACCGCCACAGAGTATTCTCTCGTGGACGGATTTGGAAACAAAGTTCATCAATTACTTTTTCCCACCCTCTCGTACTACCGCTTTGCGGAATGAAATCATTAATTTTGAACAAAGAGTCGTTCAGTGAATCTTGGGATCGTTTTAAAGATCTTTTAAGAAAATGCCCACAACATGGTTTTACCAAAGTTCATCAAATTAATACTTTTTACAATGGTTTAAGCATGAGTGATCAAGATTCACTGAACAGTGCCTCGGGGGGTAATCTGTTGGCTAAGACTTCCAATGCTGCTTGGGACATCATTGAGAATAAATCTCGTGTGCAAACCAATAGTGTTAGGACCAATGTCGCTAGTGCTAGCACTAATGACAGCGACAAGCGACTTGACAATATCACCACGCTTCTTGAATCGCTTGTCACCCACACCGTCAGCAACAACAACAGCAACAACGCTAAAAACACTCAAGTTAACGCTGTTAGCCAACCTTGTGAGATATGCGGTGGTCCTCATTCTTACACCACTTGTACCGCCACACAAGACTACCCTTCTGAAAACGTGAATGCAGCATATGGCACCTATCCTCAACCTGCTTATCAAGCCCGTCCTCAAGGTGACCGTAATTTGCTTAGCTACCGTAGCAACAACTATCTTTCACCACCTGGTTTTCCTCCAACCAACCCAAACCAACAACAAAACCTCAACCGCCCTCCTCAACAACAACAACAACCTCGACAACCATACATCCCTCCTCACAAGCAGCAACAGCCACCTCAACGTAACAACCAAGTTTACCAACAACCTGCTTATCAACCACCCGCATACAATGCTCCTCCCAACCAATCCACCGCTCTACACCAAGAAGTGCAGACCTACATGAGGACAAACGATGTAATCGTGGAAAATCTTCAGCGTGAAGTGATAAATTTGAAAGCAGACTTGGTCAAGCAAGGAAACGATTTGAGAGCCGACATGAGAAACACTCTGGACACCCAAACGAATGAATTGAGGAACATGATGGCTAGTTTCTTCCAAGGTAATCAACCCTCTTCTTCGGGTACTCTTCCGAGTAACACCGTTGCGAACTCAAGAGGGGAGATGAAAGCAATCACTACTCGAAGTGGTAAAGGTACCAAGGAACCCGAGCTTCCTATACCTCCACCGGTGATTGTGACTAAGGAAAACGAGTCACCTGCTCCTATTCCTCATCCTTCTCCTTCCCCAATTTCTCCACCTCTTCCTTCTACCCCTCCTCCACCCAAGGATGTGAGTGATCCTATTCTACCAAAGCCTTCCTCTTCTTCCAATATACCTTATCCATCTAGGTTGAGGAAAGAGAAGCAAAAAAGCAAGGACGATATTCAGGTTTCGAACTTCCTTAAAATGTTCAAACAGTTGAATTTCAATATCTCCTTCGCTGAGGCTCTCGCTCACATGACCAAGTACGCGAAAATGTTTAAAGATCTTCTGAGCGACAAGGAAAAACTTCTCGATATTGCCAACACCCAACTTAATGAGAATTGCTCTGCAGTGCTCTTAAGGAAATTGCCAACCAAGCTTGGTGATCCGGGTCGTTTTCTTATCCCTTGCAATTTCCCGGGAGTAGAGAATTGCATGGCCCTAGCCGATCTAGGTGCCAGTATTAATCTTATGCCTCTAAGCGTTTGGAAGCAATTATCTCTCCCAGAGCTAGTCCCCACCAAAATGACTTTGGAATTGGCTAACCGTACGGTTGCTTATCCAGTGGGGATAGCCGAAGACGTCATTGTAGGAGTCGACAAATTCACCTTTCCTGCTGATTTCGTTGTCGTCGACTACGAGATGGACCCCCGTGTGCCACTAATTGTTGGTCGTCCATTCTTGAGGACCGGTCGCACTCTCATCGATGTTGAAGCCGGTGAGCTTATCATGAGAGTGGGTGACGATAAAATAGTCTTCAACATGGGAAAGCTTTCTAAACAGCCTTATTCATACGAGAGTGTTAATTGTATTGACGTTCTTGATGAGGCTTGTGAAGAACACTTCAAAGATGCTTGTAAAAGTATTCCTACCTCTCTTCCCAATGTTGAGACCGTTTCCTCTATCGACTCATCACTATCTCTATTTGGAGAAAGTGATTTCCTTTGGAAAGATTTGGAAGCCACCATGGGAGATGTGACTTTAAACAATGACGATTCTACTACCAATTGGGATGAAGATCTCCGCCTCATTGAAAACCTTCTCAAAGAAGAAAATCCTTCGCCTCCATCCCCCACGGTTATTGCTATCGATACTCCGACTTCGAATACGCCTCCCGTCGACAATTCTTCGGATCTAGAACTTAAGGAGTTGCCGCCCTATCTTGAGTATGTATTCCTTGAAGAAGAGAAGAAGTCGTCAGTCATCATTGCTAAGGATTTGAAGGATGAAGAGAAAGCCCGACTTGTCGCCGTGTTGAAAGATCATAAGAAGGCTATTGCTTGGAAGATTTCGGATATTCGTGGAATTGATCCTCACTTCTGCACACACAAAATTCTCATGGAGGACGACTTTAAGCCCACAATTCAAAGCCAACGAAGGGTGAATCCAAAAATCCATGAAGTCATCAAAACAGAGGTTATCAAACTTCTTGATGCGGGTATGATTTACCCTATTTCGGATTCACCATGGGTTAGTCCAATCTATTGTGTGCCCAAGAAGGGCGGAATAACCGTTGTTCCCAATGAACACAACGAGTTGATTTCTACTCGTCTCGTTACTGGGTGGAGAGTTTGTATAGACTACCGCAAACTCAATGATGCCACGAGAAAGGATCATTTCCCTTTACCTTTTATGGACCAAATGCTTGAACGTTTAGCCGGTAATGAATATTACTGCTTTCTTGATGGTTTCTCGGGTTATTTCCAAATACCCATCGATCCCCAAGATCAAGAGAAGACAACATTCACTTGTCCCTATGGCACATTTGCTTACAAAAGAATGCCTTTTGGCCTATGTAATGCGCCCGGGACTTTTCAAAGGTGCATGTTAGCTATCTTCCATAACATGGTTGAACAAACCATGGAAGTCTTCATGGATGATTTCTCGGTCTTCGGGGATTCCTTCTCTTCTTGCCTTGCCAATTTGGAACGTATGCTTAAGCGGTGCGAAGACACTCGCCTCGTTCTGAATTGGGAAAAATGCCATTTTATGGTAAAAGAAGGCATCGTGCTTGGACATAAAATCTCGAAAGCCAGTCTTGAAGTAGACCGTGCTAAAGTCGATGTTATCGCAAAGTTGCCTCCACCTTCAACCGTGAAGGGTGTGAGAAGTTTTCTGGGTCATGCGGGCTTCTACCGTCGATTCATCAAAGATTTTTCTCAAATCGCTCGCCCGATGACCCACCTCTTGGAAAAAGATACTCCTTTTATCTTCTCCAAAGAGTGTCTTGAAGCCTTCAACTCGCTTAAGGATAAGCTAACTAAGGCACCCGTCTTGGTTACCCCTGATTGGGAGCTTCCCTTTGAGTTGATGTGCGATGCTAGTGATTTTGCTATTGGAGCGGTTCTTGGACAAAGAGTGAATAAACACTTCCAACCAATCCATTACGCTAGCAAAACAATGACAGGGGCACAATTGCATTATAAGACAACCGAAAAAGAGCTTTTAGCTGTTGTCTATGCTTTTGAAAAATTCCGCCCCTATCTTGTCCTTTCTACAACAATTGTGTATACCGATCATTCCGCGCTGAAGTACTTGTTGACAAAGCAAGATTCCAAACCAAGACTTCTCCGCTGGGTTTTGCTGCTCCAGGAATTTAAAATCGAAATTCGCGATAAAAAAGGAGCAGAAAACCTAGCCGCGGATCATCTCAGCAGACTTGAGGATCCTTACCAAGGGGATCATCCAAACAAAGAAATCAATGATTCTTTTCCCTTGGAGACCTTAATGTCTATAAACTCAAAATCGAATGAAACCCCGTGGTTTGCGGACTTTGCAAACTACTTGGCGGGTGGAATTCTCAAGGAAGGGTTGACGTCTCAACAAAAGAAAAAGTTCTTCACCGACATCAAGACTTACTTTTGGGACGACCCTTACCTATTCAAACAATGTGCCGACCTGATTATCCGCCGATGTGTTGATGGACCGGCAGCGTCAGAAATCCTTGATGCTTGCCACAAAGGACCCACCGGTGGTCACTTTGGTCCCAACTACACCGCCAAAAAAGTGTTTGACTCGGGATTTTATTGGCCCACCATCTACCGTGATGCTCACGAGATGGTTAAACGATGTGATGTTTGCCAAAAACAAGGCAACATCACACATAAAGATGAGATGCCTCAAAATTTCATACAAGAATGTGAAATCTTTGATGTTTGGGGTATCCACTTTATGTGGCCATTCCCTTCTTCTAAAGGAAACAAATACATCCTTGTAGCCGTGGACTACGTTTCAAAGTGGGTTGAAGCCAAAGCTTTACCCACTCATAACGCAAGGGTGGTTTGTAACTTTTTGAAAGCTCTTTTCGCTAGATTCGGTGTGCCTCGTGCCATTATTAGTGATCGTGGGACTCATTTTTGCAATGACCAATTCGCAAGAGTCATGGCTAAGTACGGTGTAAATCATCGTCTTTCCACAGCCTACCACCCACAAACTAATGGCCAGGCTGAAATATCCAACCGAGGACTGAAGCGAATTCTGGAAAGAACCGTGGGAGAGCATCGTGCCTCATGGGCTGATAAACTTGATGATGCTTTGTGGGCTTTCCGCACTGCTTACAAGACCCCGATCGGCTGTACGCCTTATCGTCTTGTGTACGGGAAAGCATGCCACCTCCCCATTGAGTTGGAGCACAAGGCTTACTGGGCCTTGAAGTGGGCTAATTTTGATATCAACAAAGCCGGTGACCTACGCAAGATCCAACTCAATGAGCTGAATGAACTTCGGAATGAGGCTTATGAAAATTCTTTGATCTATAAGGAAAGAACTAAGCTCATTCACGACTCTAAGATTAAAAACCGAGAGTTCCATGTTGGAGACAAAGTCTTACTTTTTAACTCTCGGTTAAAAATCTTCTCGGGAAAGCTCAAATCTCGTTGGTCCGGCCCATTCACCATTGCCCAAATTTTTCCATATGGTACTCTCGAGCTCGCTCAACCTAATGGACCTAATTTTAAGGTGAATGGCCAACGAGTGAAGTTGTACTTTGGTGAGGACACCTCTCAGGAGGTGATTCCTTCCCTCACCACGTTCCCCATAAACTAATTTTGGGTCGAGTCAGGCTCGTGACTCGGTTATCAAAAACAAGCGCTCCTCGGGAGGCAGCCCGAGTATCTATCCTTTTATGCTTTAACCTCCTAAGTGTAGGGGGACCTACATGGGTGTTTGTCTTTGTGTGGTGATGTGATTACATGGATTAGTGCATTCTTGGAATCTTTGAAGAACCGTGCTCTCGTGTATCCGAAATCCGGTTCTATTTCTCAACTATCGTGATTCAATTTTCTTCGTACTCACATTTGAAATTGATCACTTTAGTCGTCTCTTCCTTAACTTGAGTTAACCAACGTGCACAATGTCATAAGTGTAGGGGAGACTTTTCCCACATGCTTAAACATTGAGGACAATGTTTATCTTAAGTGTAGGGGGGACTTCTATCGAAGTTTTAAGTGGACTTTTCCATGAAAATGCCTTCAATTAACCGGAAAATCCTATTTTTCAACATTTTTCAAATTTTTTATTAACTTTGGCCATTTAGTCGCAATTTTTAAATTTTTTATCTTTGCTTTCATATGTATATATCCCGCAATAAAGTCAAAAATATTAATAAAGTGGTGTAGCTAGCTTAGAAATCTTTGACATATTAGGCCCGTTGCGTTTATTTTGACTCAACCCGAATGGACTTATCCAAGTTTATTCTAGCTAGTATCCTTAACCATGTAGACCTTAATTGGTTTATCAGGCTAAGTATCCACGAGTCTCATTACTTGAGATTTTAAATTGTGGAGGACGAGAAATGATAGAGTCAATTATAAGTCGGTATTCTTGCGCAAGCTCACTTGGTGTAATTATTTGCCTATTCTTCCATCACTTGCTAATAATTTATCTGCAATAAGTAAGGTCGTACGATTTGAAAAGTTACTTAGCTTCTAGCCCAAGATCGTTTAAAAGTTGCTCGGTAATGATAAGAGTTCATAGCCAAGGCATAACTTATGAAGCGGGGCGCGAAGATTGGCGAGTCCGAAAAGGCCCTAACAAGGCATGAGGATTCAATTTTATTGCTAAAGATCCGAAGTGATGTGAAAAGCATTATTCCCAAAGTCAATATGAAGGATCAAGACTCACGACGAAAAGCAATCAACTCCCATAAAGAACATGGAGAAGTCTATCCGAAAAGACCCTAACAAGGTATGAGGATAAATAGATCCAAGTCCGAAAAGGAGGCGGATCGTTGTATCTCAAAATCCCAAATAGAGATTGAAGAAATAATCATGAAGTCGTGGTCAACAAAGTTGGAGAACCTCTCAAAAGTCTCCAAGTGAAGAAACTCTATGAACGATGAGAAGACCATTATCTCAAGCACGTCTCTCAAGATATGAAGTATGAAGTACATGCCAAATATCGGCCCGAGAAAGGTCTCAAATCGTGAACTGAGTTATGCCAAGATATGAACTTTTTGATATCTCGAGAAGCAGGTTTAAGAGATTTTGTCCTTTAGCTAACTATTGATCAAATCGTCCTACTTTGCTTTCAGCCTAAATAAACTAACGAAATAAGTCCAAAAATGCATCTTCATGATCATTCTAAGACAAAAATAAAATATAAGAGATACACCTAGGAATAAGGGAGTTTAAGCATTTAATTAAGCCATGTGTGTAAGTGTTTGAATTGCTAACTTATAATAACAATGATCTCGTTTCTAAGCTTAGTTTGGGGAACGTGAAACTTGAGGGTGATAAATCTTCGCAACACCAAAGCCCTAATGTAAGTCATCGATTTCTTTGCAAGTTATATCCATGTAGCTATTTTCAAGTGAAAATGGTTTTCTATCCTTTTGTTACCTTTAAATTTTAATTTCTTTTAAGTATTTTAATCTTTGTTTAGTAGTATTTAAATAAGGCCAAGGTTGATTAATTATGAGAAAAGTGTAAAATTGCTTTATCACTAAGCATTGCATGAGGGCATGGCAATGGTTAAGTGTAGGGGATTTGATAGGTGTGTAAACACCCATCCTTTTACCACTTAATTCTGGCTAAAACGAGACCAAAACGGGTATTTAATATCATTTGTTTGGAATTATGCGTGGTTTTTGTGTTTATTGTGTTTTCAGAGCCAACCGGATGAATTTTTAAGAAAACATGGGATTGCACGGGTTTCACTGAAGAAAAGGACTCAAGATAAAGTCTATTGTCCAAGAGATGCAAAAGATTTGAAGTCACTGGGCCAATTCGAAGATTTATCGAAGAAACGGACCATAGATGGAAGATTTACATAAGTCGAAGAAACTCAAGTCTATTAAACGAAGAAATTAAAAGACGAGTTGAATTTAATCGACGACAAATCCCGAATCAGAATCGAAAACGTCAACTTTTCTGAAAAGACGAGAAGACAAGAAGAACGGGAGAAAGTCCACTCACCAACCAAAGGACAAGGCTATATAAAGCCCATCCCCTCACACTTTCCAGGAGTTAGTTTTTAGTTTTTTATTTCTCCCTTTTTCTCTCCCTTAAGTTCGTACCATCACCAACACCATTAAGGTGTTTGGTGATTTTGATCTTTGATTTTCAATCTTGTAATTTTTAATCTTTGTTCTGTTATTGTTAAAACATCAATCATCAATACAAAGTCTTGTTTAATCTTTCCATTTTGTCTTGTTCATCATCATCTTTATCTTCAAGTTCTTAAGTTCTTATTTTATTGAGTTTGATCTTCAAAAGTTGTTGGGATTTGTGTTTTTGTTGATGGGATTTGTTACTTATGGTTATTAGATGATTTGTGGTTAATTTGGTAAAACCTTTTTGAGTATTTAATTTGAATTTTGATCAAATTTGTCTTCCTTGTTCTTCGGGGGTTCTGCTACTGTATCTTGTTCCCAGACTTCCGGATAAACCAAAAACTTCCGAATGAACTAAAAAGTTCCGAATGAATGCCTTGTTAAAAAGTTTCGCATTAGTTTTCTTTCAAAAAGTTCCGAGTCAGTAGAAAGTTCCGAATAAGCCAAAAGTTCCGGATGAATAGAAAGTTCCGAATGAACTAAAGTTCCGGATGAGTAGAAAGTTCCGAATGAAGGTGTTTTCTAAAAAGTTCCGAATGAATTAAAATCTTCCGAATGAGTTTTTTGTCCAAAAGTTCTGAATGAAATAAAAAGTTCCGAATGAACACTTAAGTTCCGAATCAACTTCTTTATCAAAAGTTCCGAATAAAGACTTTCGGGTGAAAAGTTCCGGATCAATAGTTCCGAATCAAGGACAAAACTTCCGAATCAATTTCTTTTGGGTATTTTTAAGATTTCTTACTATTTCTTTACTGTTTCCTTATTTCATATTTATATTTAAACTGTGGCTTCAATTTTAATTTTAATTTCAATCTTAATTTCAATGCAAGTTTAATTAATTGTTATTAATCTAATTATTTTTAAATTTAAGTTTACATTTAAGCTTCATTTTAGTGCATTTGTCATTTAGTAGTTTAAAAATCCAAACCCTTTTTTTTAGTAACCAAGAACAATCATTCCACTTAAGACCGAGATCAATTCGAGAGGATTCCGAGAACTTAAGAGATCCCAATGCTAATTCGAGTGTATCAAGGATCTTTCACTTTCTTGGACTTTTTCAAGTTTAGAGAATGCATTTTAAAGTTCCCTTGATAAGTGACTTTCTAGGATCAATTATAGGAACTTGCGAAAAGTTCTTGTTCTTAACCCGTATGAATTAAGACTTTCGCGTTTTAAAGCTCCCTATATAAAAGTCTAGCAAAACTTGAATTGAGCGGGTTAAGGAATGTAAATGGCTCCAAATGCCCATCAAGTCAAAAATTAACTCTTATTCTACCCAACGGAAAATATACATTCGTGTCTTAAAAACACTTATGAAAACTAAGAAAAATTTTAAAATTTGGCCATTTTTAGCCTTATTAGCAAAACAAAACATTGAAAGTTGGAAAGCGTGAGGGCGTAGCAAAGCAAGTACCTATTCACCCCCCATACTAAAAGTAAACATTGTCCTCAATGTTTCGAGTCTAAAGGTGGAGCACCCCCATACTAGAGACGAAGAGTCGAATGCTTAGGATCTAGCATGGAAAGGGTGATCAACAATATATCTAAAGCCGTTTATTAAGTATGCTAAAATATAATTGTTAGAACAATAAAGGATATGCCATGGATTCGTGAAAAACTTCTTCAAACGAACGATGGAGGCTCACGTAAACGAACACGAGAGTCTTCAATCGTAGATGATGATGATGATCTAGATAACACAATCACAAACAACCACGAGACAACGAGTTGAAAGGGTACAAGTCCCCTTATTAGTGAATAGTGAGCATAAAGATAAGCATGGGATCTCCCCCACGAGGCACCTCGTTTTTGATTACCGAGTCATGAGCTCGACTCGATCCCCTTAAAATGTGAACATTTAGGGAAAATCATGGTATGGTCAATTTTTGATGGGGCTTACATGATAAACAAGGCCCAACAAAACAACCGGTATAAAGGACTAAGTCCTTTGATGGTGCAAAATACCGGGATCGAAGATGGCGTTCTCGTTTTCATTGGAAAAACAAATCAACGCCACTCCATCATGTGCCATAAACTCAAAGAGTTTGAAGAAAAGAGATGAGAAGTAGAAGGGTAGGACAATTGGTAAGACAATTTTTTGAGCTACTCGAGGTAGACTCGCACCAAGCAAATAGATATAGTTTCCATTTATTGCATCGGTGGAAGACCGAGATTTCCCTTTACATGAAATTCCGGGATCGAATATCTCGTCCTCGGTGGACAAGGATGAGGGAACATAAGGGGCTTCCCCCATACTAAAACCACACAAATCATCGTCAAAAGGAGTAGACGAGCTTGTAGCACTCAAAATACGTGGTGATGACGGAGTTAGATTTGTAGAAAAATCAATTAAATCACATTTAAAATCTTTTCCTTTTTTATCTTTTAAACTCTCCTTATGAAAACTCTTTTTGATTATGTCGAAAATATTTGGTGTTTCTAAGACGATGCTAGTCACACTAAAAATTATCACATGTGAAAATCGTTTTGGTTTTGGTGGTGGCAAGTTCTCAAAACGTTTGTCGACGAAGAAAACCTCCCCATCGGGGTCTACATATTCGTCATCCGGAAGATCTTCCGTAGAAACCGGCAACTTATCAACACTTTTCAAGAATGAATGTTCGATATGAGGTGAAGGATTTTTCGATTCAAGTATTGACGGTTTCTTCTTTGTAGGCTTTACACTCATAACCTCCACCGGCGGAGGAAATGGTAAATTATTTTTGGTGACATTTCCTAAAACTGTTGGTGAAAATTCTTTGCAAACGACATTGGTTGAATTACCATGGTTTAAAGTTGCAATAGAATAGACATGAGAAAGATTGGAGTTTTGTGTTGCATTGATGACAAGTTCTTCTTCATTGAAACGAAGGGTGATTTTTCGAGCATGAACATCGATAAGTGCTCTTGATGTATCCAAAAATGAACGACCCAAAATGAGAGGAACCTTTCGATCGATAGGAATGTCTACAACGATAAAGTCAACGGGATAGTAAAACTTTCCAACTTTAACGAAAACGTCCTCGGCTACTCCACATGCTAAAATCGTAGAATGATCGGCCATCTCGATAGACATGTTCGAAGGAGTAAGAGCCGAAAGCGAAAGCGATTTGAAGATATCAAGAGGCATTAAATTAATACTAGCAACAAGATCGGCCAAGGCGTAGCATTCCTCCATATCTTGAATGGCACACGGAATCAAAAATTAACCGGGATCACCGACTTTTTGTGGTATGCGGCTAAGAAAAACCGATGAACAACTAGACGATTGTTGTAACTTCTCTTTGTTGTTTAGCATACTTTTGAAGTTTGCGGCGAATCGAGGCATCATGATAAGAGCGTCGGCAAAACTTATGTTAAAATGTAAATCACGAAACATTTTCATAAATAGCTCAAATTGATAATTGTTCCGTTCTTGCATTTTCTCTTTGTTTCGTCTCGAAGGGTAGGGTAAAGGTGGTGTGGGTTGGTCATTAGGCAACGGCCTTGGAAACTCGGGTTCCACAATTGGTATTGGTTCAACCGTAGGTGTGGTTTGAGCGGTACTTCGTGGGATTGTAATGTGCTCCTTTTCGACCATCACCTCGGGTTCTTTCTCGATTTCCTTCTCCGTAGAAGTACTTGCACGAGAGATTGGTTCCTTGAAAGTTTTAACACTTCGTGTAGTAATAACCTTCATTTCTCCCTTCGGGTTTGCAATGGTATCACTAGGAAGACCACCCGAGGAAGAGGGTTTACACATAATTGCTTCAAACATCTTAGCCATTCGGTCCTCAAATTTTGATTGCCTAGCATCCGCCTTTAATAACTCTTGCTTAATCTCATGTTGTCCTAATTCCATCTTTTGTTGATTTTGTTGAAGACGTTGGACATTTCCTTCCATTTTGTTTGCATGAGTTTTAAGTTCATTAGCAAGTTCATTTTTAAGCTCGTTTTTTAACTCGGATCTTAAGCTAATCATCTCACGTTGCATGTTATCAAATTTAGCATCATTTGCTTTAGCATAATCCAAAAATTATCCTTGCAAATTTTTAGTGTGAGCATTTTGAAAACCTTGTGTAGTGTTTTGAAAATCACGGTTTTGATTTTGATTAGAAATTTGTCCATTACCATTTTGATAATTCCCTTTGTTGTAATTGCGTGAATTGCCTTGGTAATTACCTTGGTTGTTGTTTCGATAATTGTTAACATTTTGGTTTGGTGGAGATTGATTTTGGCGGGAACCTTGACCGTTTTGGTTGTAAGTTTCCGTTGCTACATAAGCGCTCGAAGTGTTACCATCCGCGGTAATGCACTCGGAAAGATCATGAGCTCCTCCACAAGATAAACAACTCTTAGCAACCGCTTTAACCGAAGCGGAATTAGAAGCTTCTTGAGCCTTCCAATGGGACATTAGATTAGCAAATCTATCAAAAAACCAATTTTCCTCATTAGCTTCATCATGTAAGGCGTTAATGCTACGAGGCGATTGTGACGAAGATGACGAACCCAAATTGGCAACACTCGGTGTGTTACGAGGGTTATAAACCTTAGATCTATTCTCGATGATTTGTAAAGCCTCATTTGTCGTCTTGCACAAAAAATTACCACCCGCGGCGGCATTCAAATAATCTCGTTCATGATCATTAAGCCCATTATAAAAAGTATCCACTTGATGCAATTCCGTAAAATCATGGTGTGGACATTCATGTAACATTTCTTTAAATCGTTCCCATGCCATTGAAAAACTTTCATTATTTCTTTGCACAAATCGTGAAATCTCATTTTTCAAGTGTGTTGTTTTAGATGGTGGAAAAAACTTGTTCACAAACTTAGAAACGAGATCGGCCCATGTCAAAATCGAATTTGGCAGTTCTTTCTCGAGCCAAATTTTTGCGGGTCCATCCAACGAGTATGGAATCAACATCATTTTAATGGCGTCATGTGGAACATCCTTAAACTTGCTAGTGGCGGTGAGACGGTTAAAATTTCTAATGTGGTAGTGCGGGTTGTCTTTCTCGTGACCTCTAAACTTATTTGCTTGCAACATCGACATTAAACTCGTCTTAATTTCGAAATTCTCCGCAAGGATGGCGGGAATTACAATAGCCTCTCCAAAACCATCGGTGGGTGCTTGTAGCAACTCCATCATAGTACGATTAGCCATGACGACTTCTTGTTCTACAATAGGTTCAATAATTGGAGGTTCTTCAACAATCAACGTCTCTTGATTGGCTTGCTTTTGAAGTCGTTTACGAGCTTGTTTTGCTTGATTACGATTGATCATAAACTTCACGAAGAATGGAGGTGAGCAAAGAAGATTCTTTTTGGGTGTTCTGTGAATTTTCAATTTTTTTTTGTGTTTCTGATGATATTTAATTTTTTTGGATTTTGGTGTATCTTCGTAGACAACAATCTACAAAATCTCTCCTCGAATCAAACTCTTGATTAAAGAAGCCTCAAAGGAATGAAAACGATCACGTGGAGTGAACGCCTTCGAATGACTTTAGAACTTTGGTGAAAACCAAATTGTTCAAGAGGGTTTTAATCACAAAGAAACCAAGCAAATATACTATACGTAATAATACTTTGGGCGGCAAAACCCTCGATTAGCCTTCAATCTCAAAATACTCCCAAGCAAGCGGGGAAACGAGGCGGCGCGAAGCACTTAAGAGCCTTTTTCCTTAGGGTATATTTTATAATACCCGCCTTTATACCCACCTTATAGTTTGTATCTTTCAAAATCGAGCTTCACGAAAGTATTTATCTATTTTTGCCTTTTCTTTTTGTTTGAGATTCGAATACAGTAATTGAGTGATGAAATCCCAATTAAGGTTGTGTTTTCACACTTTTGGAGATATTGTGAATTTATTGTGATACTTAATACAATATATTAATAATATTTGTACAAGAAAAACCAAGAAAACCGATAATACGTATTAATAGAGTTCTACTAATACAAATACTATTTGGTTAATATTAAAAACAACAATGCAAATTAATCACGACACACCTCCCCGGCAGTGGCGCCAAAATGGTTGTAGAGTTTTACTACTCTTTAGGAAAAGAGCGTAAATAGGGAAAGTATCGAGTGATGATTTAGGAAAATCAACACTAATGACCCTTAATGAAATGGAAGTTCGTTTCCCAAGGAGGTATATGTGTTGTGAAAAACATGTAAAATTTTGTGATTAATGATTGGTTTAGAAGGGGATGAGAAAAGAAGATGACGAAGACGTAAAAAAATAAAAATAAACACTACTAGAAAGTTAAGACGTAGAACCTTAAAAACCACAAAAATAAAAATTAATTCTAAAAATTACCAAAAATTCACCAAAAATCAAATTAAATAAACTAAGAGTTTACCAATGATCAAAACTTTTTCAAACCTTTTAAATAATTAAATATTCAATTTTTTAAATGCTAATTAAAGCCCTAAAAATCAAATAAATTATCAAAAAGCCCAAATAAAGATTTTTCAATTGGTAAACCTTTAAAATGACCTAAAAAGATTAAAAACTATTTTTAGAAATTTTTAAACTAATAAAAACTATTTAAAATGATTTAAAAACTATTAAAACTTAAAATAATTATAAAAATTTATCTAAAAGTGATAAAATTATTCTAAAAGTTGCTAAATTCCTATTTTAATGTATTTAACCTAAGAAAAATGTAAAAAGTTGGAAAATGTGAAATTTTAAAAATAATAATAAAATAATATTAAAATAATATTAAAAATCCAAAAATTATAAAAAATTCTAAAAACTTGCAAACTAGTTTATTTTAACCTAAATAATCAGAAAATCCAAGTGAAATTACCAAAATACCCCTAATGGGCCCTCAAATGGGCCAAATCCAAAATCAGTCAACCAAATTGGGCTTTTGGGCCCAAAAAGTCGAACTTGGCCCAATTGACTTGAAAAAGCCCTATCTGACTTAAAATTCAATTCTAAGAACAAAACTCTAAAGGCCCAAAAGCTGAATATGAGCTTATCACAGCTTATTGAACACAAAGCTTATTCTTATTGGGCTTTTCAGCCCATTAAGCCATAAGCTAATGCCATAAGCTCTAATTTGACACACAACGTTCTTTTGGGATGCTTATGAGATCTGTAAAAAGAATTTTTGAAAAAGCTCACTCAATAAGCAAAGAAAATTTTTCACTAAAAGACAAAATAGTCGTTTTAGAGATTTAGGGCACCCCAGGACTTGATTCAACTTGCAAAAGCTTTCAAATGGACTCAATAAGCAAAATCAATCAACAAAAATCCAATAAGCACAACCAATAAGCCAGAATACGCACAAATGAACTTATGTAAAAGTCAAATGGGTTGGTTTTCTAGTCAAACCTTAAAGTCAACCACCCAAATGCTCCAGTATGAACAAATGGGTCAAAATATGAGCACCTATTACAAAAACAAAGTTGTTGCAGGTTGGAATAAGCTATTATAGCTTATTGATAAGCTGACACCAGTTTTACACTAGGAGTGGCAACCAGCAGGGGAAAGGAGTTCCCACTGCTTTGACTATTTGACCAAGCTTATTTGAGAGTTCTGGTTTGATTCAATTGGAAACAAAGGCACCCTTGTGATCAGTGAATCACAAGGAGTCAATAGCAACAATAAAATCACAAATTAGTTCACACAATAAGCCAAACAGTCACCAGATATGCATCAGATATGGAAATAAGCAGTTAAGCACTTAATAAGCAGATTTAGCCACAATAAGCCAACCAAACTTAACAGGATGCATACACAAGCTATATAAACTAAGAACAAACACAAAGCAACAAGAATCAAACACTGAATCAAAGTAAATAACAAGATCAAAGCACTAGAAGTTACTGATGAACAATGAACATATGTAGAAACAAGTTTGCTGATATACTTGACACTTGATCCAATTTCAAGCCTCAAATCCTTCTTCCCTGGTGAGATTAACTATGATTTAGCACTTGTTAGCCCTAGCCTATGCTTAGATCTAGGTGTCCTCAAAATCCAAGCCAATTTTACCAAGTATTTAAGATTTTATAGCCAAATTGTGAATCTATGTGATCAAACCCACAAAACCTGCAAACAGATGAACACTAGCACCTAAATAATTGATACCAATACTTGCTTACACAAAACAAACACTTAGCAAACCACAAATCCAACTAAAGCAGTAGACCCAAACACTCCTTAATCTACCACTTAACAAAGGAACTTGTGATTTTACCTAATAACCTACTGATTTTAATGATCAAAAACACTTACTAGATAGCAACTAACACAATCAAACACAAAAATCACCAGCTCAAACACAAATACTCAAAATCAAGCACCAAATCAAAAACAGTCATAAACATGAATTTTTGAGAGGAATCTTAATCAAGAGATTATACCTGCCTTCCACAACATCCTAGGAAGGCCAGCTATGCTCCTTGGACCTTGTTCAACAACTAGAACAAGACCAAGGTACTTCAATGAAGATGATGCAAACTGCCTTGGTTGATGGTTCAAAGTAGAACCTCAAGGACTTTATATCTTCAACACAAGCAGCAAACAACTCAACCAAGGGCTCTAATCCCTTCACAAGCTTGGTGTCAACAAGCTTGTAAGAGCTTATAGCAAATGGCCAAGGGTTAGTACACAAAATAAGCCAAAACAGAACCTAGGATTTCAAGGTATTCAAACCTTAAAAACCTTATGAAACAAGACGTGCCTTAACCACAAGATTAAGGTAGGCCTTAACAATCAAATGGAACTCAGAATTAGGCTACTCAATCACCAAACTTTTAATTAAATCAAAAAGAGAATTCAATATTTTCAGAAATTCAAATTTTATTAAACTTAAAAAGGAATTACAAAGATTGATAGCCTAAAACTGGAACCAAAGGACTCTCACATGTTGAGGTCTCCTTTTATAGGCAAATGCCTGGCTAAACACTATTCACAAACCCTAGAAGTGAAATTCCCTAATTGCCCTAAGTCCTTCTAGATGTTTTCTGATTTTGAGCTGTCCAAATTGATCAAGGCTGTTCATTTTAGCTTTGTGATGAAGCAATGAATCATAGTTGTTGATTTTGATACGTTGGATAACTTGGAGGCCAAGTTGCATTCTGATTGGTGGAAAGGGAATTGGGGGTGGGGTCCTTTGTGAGTGGGAGTGAGGGTTTTAAGGTTGGGATGGGATTATAGGTGTGTGAATCAAGTGTGGGTAAGGGTAATTGCAAATTACCCTTTGTTTTAAGTGATGTAATTCTGGGTGGTAAAAGGTGAACAGTAACACCTTTTGATCCGTTTTTGTAGGAGGTGGAGTTGTTTGGCGCGTTTTCTTTGTTTGAATGTTTCAGCATACAACTTCGGTCCTTGTATTTTCAGAAAGCTTGTAAAACATGTTTATTTTGCAAATAAACTCTTTCCCTTTGTAAACAACTTTCATACTTTGGCAGTTTTGGCACAAACTTTTGGAAAAAGGTTATCAAGCGTTGTTTTTGCCATTTTGAGATATTTCAAGGGCTGATTTTGGACTTTCTTGATCTTCAAAGGTCTTTAATGTATCTTTGACTTGATGAGGGACCATAATTGACAATTTGAAATTGTTGAGGGACTAATCTTGCCATTTCTTCAAAGTTGAGGGACCTTTTGTGTAATTTTGACAAACTTAAGGGACCAAACTTGTAATTATTAATATACAAGGGTTTTAAGTGTCATTTCTTCAATAATTGAGGATCAATCTTGTTTGTCTTCAAGTCTTCAAGGGTATCTGTTGAATTTTCCATGATTAGGGCCCGGTTCTTTGTACGGCTTCGTTTCTCGTGTCCGTTTTTCCTTGTAACTTGTGATCTTTTGCCTTTTTCACGATATCCATACCTAAAATACACAAGTAAACAAACACAAGCATATATATGGTATTTTTATGACATTTTATGCATTTAAAGCCCGAAAAGAACGATGAGATCATGTATAAATGCCATCTCATCACTCCCCCATACTAAACCATTGCCGTGCCCTCACGCAATGCTAGAATAAAGTATCTAAGCATCACAAAGTTCAATTTTATTAACCTTTATTGAAGAGTAAAAAGAATTGCAACATACTATGAAGATGTGTAAAGACATAATGTATGATTTTCATCACAAACAGTGACTTTTAGGGTCAAAGAATAGAAACAAGTAAATGTCCATTAGAGTAAACTTCGTCATCCTTGATTGTCATACATTCCATGCTAAGTGCAAAAACGAGATCATTGTTGGTACAAGTCACAATGCTAACACTACTCATACGTCCAAATTGTGTAATACTTTTTCTCCCCGCAATCCTAGTTATTATGAAAGGAAATGGGTTACTAGCATTTTTTATCTATTTGTCATGGATCACAAGTGATTCATATTGACTTATTTGAGTAGTTATTAGTCCGAAAGCAAAGTAGCACGATTTGATCAATAGTTAGCCGAAGGACAAAATCTTTTAAAACGCCTTCTCGTGTATCTCCTTAAGTTCATATCTTGGCATAACTCGTTTCACGATTTGAGACCTTTCTCGGACCGATATTTGGCATGTACTTCATACTTCAAATCTTGGGAAGACGTTCTTGAAATTATGGTCTTCTCTTCATATATTTGGAATTTCTTCACTTGACGTTTTTGAGAGATTCTTCATATTGGACCACGACTTCATCATTTTTCTTCAATCTTTACTTTGGATTTTGATATACAACGATCCGCCTCCTTTTCGGACTTGGATATATTTATCCTCATACCTTGTTAGGGTCTTTTTGGATAGACTTTCTCCATGAACTTTAGGGGAGTAATTGCTTCTCGTCGTGTGTCTCGATCCTTCATATTGATTTAGGAATAATGATACTTCACATCATCTTGGATCTTTAGCAAAAATAGAGCTCCTCATGCCTTGTTAGGGCCTTTTTGGATAATCGCCAATCTTCGCGTCCCGCTTCAATAAGTTATGCCTTGGCTATGAACTCTATTCAACCCCGAGCAACTTTTATACGATCTTGCGCTAGAGGCTAAGTAACCTTTCAAATCATACGACCTTACTTATTGCAATTATGATTTATTCCTAATGCATTGATCTTATGGGAAGAAAAAGCCACAATTAAAAACATATGAGTTTTTGAAAGAACACTTTTATGTTCTACGTTTAGCATGATCACTTGTCTAACTCTATCATTTCTCGTTCTTCACTATATAAAGACCTCTAATTAAAGAGACTCGTGAATACTTAGCCATGCAAGTCAAAATTAAGCCAAATTTGGATTAGCTTTCATTAAGACTATATCAAATCAAAGTTTTGGGTTTTCAAGCCACCTATAGGATCTTGCACTTTCTTGGACTTTTTCAAGTTTATGAGAATGCATTTTAAAGTTCCCTTGATAAGTGACTTTCTAGGATCAATTATAGGAACTTGCGAAAAGTTCTTGTTCTTAACCCATATGAATTAAGACTTTCGCGTTTTAAAGCTCCCTAACCAAAACTAATCAAATCAAACCAAAAGATTAAGCAATACTAATCAATAAACATCTACTAATCATAAACAAACAATCCAAATCAATAAAACTAACAATCAAACACCAACAAAATCAAAACCCACTTGATTAAATCAATAAAAACTTAATAACATGAACATAAAGATAAAGATTGAGATCAAACAAGAAATGTAGATAGGAGATTAACAATAAAGATAAAGATTCAATAACATAAAAAAGAAACTTACTTGAATTTAAAGGTGCAAGGTAATTAAATTTGACAATTAAGGTAAATGACATGTAATTAAAGTGCAAGTAAATGAAAATGGAAGAACTAGTGTCACTCTAGCCAACAAAAAAAATGATATCACTAATGATCTATTTATAGGGGAGGAGGTGATTAGTGGAAGGAAGCTTCCTCCCCTTTTTCTTCTTTATTTAATTACTTGTTTAGTCCTTAATCTTCCAAATTCTTCGAGTTTTCTCTCGGGATTAATAAACTCGTCTTGTAATTTCTTCAATAAATTAGACTCGAGTTCTTCGGCTTTTAGTAAACTTCCGTCTTTTGACTTTTTCTTCGATAAATCTTCAGAATTGGTCTTGGACTTCCGTTCTTTTTGCACTCTTGATTTCTTGACTTCGTCTTTTGTCTTTTTCTTCGATAAAAGCCCGTGAAAGCCGTGTTTTCTTCCCTTTTAACATTTTGATCATAAAATCACAACAAAAACACAAACCACGCATAATTCCGACATTTACGACATAAAATACACGTTTTGGCCTGGTTATTATTGTAATTAAGTAGTAAAAGGATGGGTGTTTACACACCTATCAAAGTCCTAACCACACACTTTCCTTTTGCACCTTTAGATATGTACAAATACCAAGGACACTCTGGTTTGACCTTGACTCCTTCATTTACCAGTTTGCCCTATCTTTTGTTACTTGTAGCCACATTACTACCATTATTATTATCAATCCCTAGATTTTGTCCTCTCTCCTTTATTTTCAAATCTTTAATATGTGATAAACTATACATATTGTTTATCTTAGTTATTGTCATTCTCTCAGTAGGCTTAGGAACGATACCAAAATACCTAGCTCATGTCCTGATCTTGTCATTTAGTGTAAGCGTGATATTCCTCCTAGTCTCCACAGAATGAACTCTAATTATATTCTTTCATAACTCTTTATTTGGAAAATTATGTGCAACATAGAAACCGGTGGTCACCTTAGAGTTTGTAGCTTCTTTTATAAGTTTCCTACCTTTCTCCTAGAGTTCTCATTAGGATCTTCACAGTTACTCTCAAAAGAATCAAGTTAATAACCTTAAAATATGTTTCTTTCATGTTAACCTTATGAATTGGTTGTTCTGGAAACTCACCTTCAATATCAAACCTAAACCCATCCATATGAACTTCCACTTCATCAACAATGTGCTCATCATCAACTATGTAAGCTAGATGAATATCCTCTTAGCATTCATCACCCTCACCTAAGTTACCAAGATAAATTTTGTGTCATTGTTCCTACAATCATCCTCACCTATATCCTCCCTATTTGCTTCATAATATACATGCTCATATACTTCCCTTTCATCATCATTCAAAGATAGGTTGATTATTTATTTTTTATGCTTAACAAAAAATATCTATCATCTTATATTTAGTCACATACTTAAGCATTTAAAATTGATCGGATCAGATCAGACCGAGGACCGAAATGGTCCAAAATCACGGACCGAACTTGCACGGTCCTGTCCAAGTCGATACGGTCTAGTTAGGTTTTTTGGTCTGGTCCGACAGTCCAAATACTCACTCTTAGATGTGCTCTGTTGATCGAGTGTTTTAACTGATTGTCTTATAGCGACGACCGATTTAGTCTACATGAAATCATGGTCTTGGTCGCCTTCATGAACGAAAAGAAACACAACAAAACAAAGAATCAAACAATTTAATATTATTAAAAGTAAATAATGTACTACTAACTTTTACAATTTAAACACTATATATCAATGTAAACATCTAACCTGTTGAATATTTATTTTCACATATTCAAAATAGAATTTAAAAACTATATATCAATGTCAACATCTAACCTGTTGAATATTTCTTTTCACATATTCAAAATAGCAGCCACTTGTTGAGATCTAATTAGACTAACAACAATTTAAAAAAAAAACTATTCACAAAATAAATAATCAAAAAGAAGATAACTAACGTGTGTCATCTTATGAAGATAAGCTAAATCAATTTTGTTAAAACGAAAAAAGGCTGGTGGAAAGTTGTCGTAGTCGATTTTATACATAATCATCTTTATGTGTTGTTGATGTTCAGATCTGAGGGTTTTGGGGGTTTAGGATGTTTGTGTTTAAGAAACAAAGACAAATATAAGGGTTTATGTGTGTTATGATATGTGTAGATAAGGTGAAAGAAAGATCTCAGGTTTAGGATAAGGTGAAAAGTAGTGGTTGAATTGGAATTAAAGTTACGTAAAATAAAAAATTGGAATTAAAGTTAGGCACGTAAGTTGTAGGCCTCTTTATAAGTAAAATTTAACTATTAGGCTTGATGGAGTGGTGAGCCAAAAACTCACATTCTCCTCAGCTCCACATCAATTAGGCAAAATAAACGAATTTTTTTGTAAGACCAAACCGGATCGGACCGGACCGAGGACCAAAATGGTCTAAAATCACTGTCTGAATTTGCTCGGTTTGGTCCGGTTCGGTTTTCCAGTCCGGTCCGACAGTCCAAACACCCACCCTTAGATGAGCTCTGTTGATCAAGTGTTTTAATCGATTGTCTTATAATGACGACCGATCTAGTCGATCATGAAATCATCATGGTCTTGGTCGTCTTCATGAACGAAAAGAAAGACAACAAAACAAACAATCAAACCATTTTATATTATTAAAAGTAAATAAAACTTACTACTAACTTTTAGAATTTAAACGCTATATATTAATGTAAAAATCTATCATGTTAAATATTTCTTTTCACATATTCAAAATATAATTCAAAAAAATCTACTATCTCACCATGTCGAACAAAATAACTTTTAAAAAAGCCCTTAAAATCTTGTCTTTCTTAAGAAAGACGAGATTCAAAATTCCATGACACCCCTACATCCTTCCATAATCTGTCATGTCATGAATACAAGCAACTGCATGTTTACAAGGAATACCTGACACTGCCCATTTCCTACAACTACACACTCTCTTTGTCAAGTGAACAACACATTGTTCACCTACTCTCTTGCACTAACTTGATAAAACTCTACACCATTCTATTCTACTATACATTCTACAGATTTTTCCTTAATTGCTCTAAAAATACTAGTAACAGCTCGAGTTAGAGGCCTATCAATTTTTGTATAACCTTTTGAACTATAACTATCCTCTTAATTAAGTACTCCCTAACATACTCTTTAACACCCCCAAATTTACTAGCAGCGGAAACCAACCATTTGGGTGTTAAGAAATAG
Organism: Glebionis coronaria; assembly: GCA_025667525.1. Taxonomy (NCBI): domain Eukaryota; kingdom Viridiplantae; phylum Streptophyta; class Magnoliopsida; order Asterales; family Asteraceae; genus Glebionis; species Glebionis coronaria. The sequence continues at coordinate 46,707,955 of CM046875.1, forward strand.
CACAATCACAAAAGACTATAAATAACAACTCTAAAAGAGACATTTTTAGATAAAGGGTTCCATTCATAAAGATCAGAGTAGTGGTCCCACAAACCGTTACCAACATTTCTTACATAAAACTTTTAAAGTACATAAACGTTTAAAAGTAAAAAGATAACTGAATGGAATGAAAACATGTTTTCCAAAACATTAGCGCTTGCCTCCTCATCCATTCCAAACCTTCAACATCCATCTTTAATTACCTGAGATAAACATGCTAAAAAGTCAACTAAAAAGTCGAGTGAATTTATAGAGTTTATAAGAATAATAAGTGAACACAAGAATTTTTAATCATCTGAAACTTATCACACAGACAAGTCATATATATAGATAAATGCATTAAGCTGACGCCACTAAACGTTAACCAACATATCAAACCGAGTCACTTACGGCGCCCCTACTAACAGGTAATATTGTCATATACCAACGACCTCTTATACATAATATCCCTTTCAGGTGCTCACAAGGATACAAACCCTAGGATAAGGCTGTCAAACCAAATAGATCTATCATATGTATTAGCGTTTACCCCTTCGAGTAATTAACAGTGCATGAAATTCAGGGACTTCATTAGACAATGGTACTTATGCATTTATCATCTCATTCGGGTCCATCATACCGAAATAACTTGTGTTCATTTTATAAAACAACATGTATCCCCCTCGCGGGTTTAATAAAACATTTAAAGTTTAAAGGCGAGGCTATAAACTCACCTTTAGGCGAACGGAACGGATGACGGATGAATAATGGAACCGGGCTGTAGAAGAGTAGATATTAGCACTCCAAGGCTATTCGTGACCTACAAAAGTGATCACGCCCCTTAAGTATGCGTTTTATATGCTTATAAAACAATTATACAAAAATAATTCGATAAAAATGTATTACGGGTAAAAATTTGCACCAACACCTAAGTCAATGTGAACCAAGGCTAAACAAGGTTTACAACCTGTAGGAATTATGTATTCCATATGGTCTAAGTGTTAAACCAAGTATTCAATACAATTTGCACACAAAACGCCTCAAGTTTACATAACAAAAGACGTAAAAGTCAAAATTATTCGGCGGGACTGTTTTGAGAAGAGTATATATCCCAAACTATAAATCCAATGATTTTTGTATTTAAACCCCTGGAACACACTTGAAATCTAGTTTCCAAAATGTCCAACCATTCGATCTAAGAGTTTACGGAACTTTCTAAAAGTCCAAAACACTAACAGCCCTACCGTAAGAACTTAATGGTCAAACTGCACTAGTCAAACTTGGGACAAAATAACCCGTTAACCTATAAGGTTTAAGGAACTGAGATTTCTACCATTGGAAAGCCTCATGATTCTACTTTCGGCCCATACCAACCACGAGTAAATAGCTACTACCAGTTAGCGGGAAATTTACATTCTTTGAAAGGATACAAAATCAGAATTTGGTTTTCAAACTCGGGTTTACCGTTTTAGTCATAAAAACCATTTGGTGATAGATATTAACATGACGTCAGTGGGAGGACTTCACATATGATCCCTACTACTGTATGAAACCTTAAAATACACAAATGGGGGTCAATAACCTGTAGCCACAAGCTATGCAAACCTGCTGTCCCGGAATTGACTTTCTAACTTAAATTGACCATAACTTCCTCATCCGGAGTAGTTGTGTGCCTATCCAACTCACCACTAACATGTAAAAGGCCTAAGGAACCCATTTAAACTGTAAAAAGTGCAGGTTACAGTAGAAAATATGTGAGTTTTAGGCTCACATATCTGCTGTCCGAATTTGGGCATCATAATAACTTAACCAAACAACCTCTAATTCATTCCCAACCATCAAGAACACATCTTATATTAACCTAGGTGGATCAAAATACTATAAATCAGAATCATGGATGGTCAAAATCAAACCCATCTAAAATTCATGTTTAATCAATGATGCTAGTCACACTAATCAAACACCAAAAATCAACAACATGATCCCTATGGGATTATGTTTTGGCCGTGGCACCATTAACCCACAATGGGTGATCATGGTCAAAATTCTTAACAATTATGTATGCCTAGACCTTAATAAACACATTGCATGTTAATCCCATTGATCAAACATGCAAAATCATCACTTCTAAATTTTTATGATTTCTTGAAAATCAATGCATATGAAAAAAAAAACATGGGTTTGTGTTAAGGGCTTACCAAGGATGATTATAGTATGATTTAATTGCAAGATTGATGAAGAAAACTTGAAGATTGGGGCTGTTTTGATGGTGGTTCGTCGCACAAGAGAAAGAGCAGAGAGGAGTGTTTTGATTTTGGTAAAAAAAAAATGGCAGTTGTGTGTTTATGGTTTGGGAGTCACGGTCAAAAAGAAAAGAGAAAGAAGAATGGGCTTTGGCCCATATCTTAATGTCTATTACTAACCTACTAAAGCCCAAAGTTAAAATTATTTCTAGCCCGACTCGATTTCTTAAAACGCCAATAAATCCTATTCGGTGCAAATTCATTTACGTAAATACAAAAATTATAAAAATAATATTTTTGACTAAACAAATTCGAAATATATCGCCTCCGGTTCCCGTTCCATTGATCCATCACGATTTTATAAAATTTATGCGAGTGAGCGTATAAATAAATTTTCATGACTTAAATAAATTCAGAAAAATAATTAAAAATTTCTATAAATCCGAATAAATCATTTTCAATAAGTATATAAAAATAATAAAAATAATATTTAATTAAAACTCGAGAAAAGAATTATGACCTTATTTTTACGGGTTTTATATCCTCACCACCTTAGGGAAGCACCGTCCCGGGGCTTACTTCTCCTTATCTCCGCCTACGAATAAATGGGGATACTTGCTCTTGAAGTAGTCCTCTCATTCCCAAGTGTACTCGGGTCCACGTCGGGAATTCCACCTCACTTTAACTATCGGAATTCGACTTTGCTTAAGCCGTTTCACCTCTCGATCCATGATCTCCACCGGTTCTTCAATGAAATGCAGCTTGTCGTCCAATTGAACTTCCTCCAGTGGAATTATTAAATTCTCGTCCGCCAAACACCTCTTAAGATTAGAAACATGAAAACTGTTGTGAATAACACTTAACTTGTCCGGCAATTCCAATTTATACGCCACGGGGCCAACTAGATCGATAATCTTGAACGGACCAATATAGTGTGGACTAAGCTTTCCTCGTTTGCCAAATCAGATTACTCCTTTCCAAGGTGATACTTTCAACATAACCATATCACCAATATCAAACTCCAATGGTTTTTGCCTCTTATCCGCATAACTCTTCTGCCTACTACGGGCAGTCAATAAACGATTCTTGATTTGCACGATCTTCTCGGTTTTCTCTCTAATCAATTCAGGACCCGTCAATTGACTTTCACCAACCTCACACCAACCAACTGGTGATCTACACTTTCGCCCGTAAAGTGCTTCGAAAGGCGCTGCCTTGATACTCGCGTGATAGCTATTGTTGTATGAGAACTCCACCAATGGTAAGTGTCGATCCCAACTACCTCCAAAGTCTATTACACACGCTCGTAACATATCTTCCAAAGTCTGAATAGTCCTTTCACTTTGACTGTCCGTTTCTGGATGATACGCAGTGCTCATGTCCAACTGAGTCCCCAAAGCTCGCTGAAGCGATTTCCAAAACTCAGATGTGAACCGGCTATCTCGATCTGAAGTAATCGACAAAGGAACTCCATGTCTACAAACAACTTCCTTCAAATACAACCGTGTAAGTTTGTCTAATTCATCGGTTTTCTTTATCGGTAAGAAATGAGCCGACTTAGTCAATCGATCAACAATCACCCAAATCGTATCATGACCACTAGAAGTTCTCGGAAGTCCCGAAACAAAGTCCATAGTGATCTTCTCCCATTTCTATTCCGGAATTTCAGGTTGTTGTAGTAAACCAGAAGGTCTCTTATGCTCAAACTTCACCTTAGCACACGTCAAGCATTTACTAACATAAGTGGCTATGTCAGCCTTCATATTCGGCCACCAGTAACATTTCTTCATGTCTTGGTACATTTTATCCGATCCTGGGTGAATCGAATATTTAGACTTATGAGATTCGTGCATAATTAAATCTCTCAGTCCTCCATACACCGGTAACCATACACGATTCTCAAAATACCGAATTCCATCATCACGAACCTCGAATATGGGTGTCATCCTTCTACCCAAATCTTCATCTCTCACATTCTCCTCTTTCATTGCTTTTGTTTGAGCTTTAAGTATTCGGCTAGATAAATCAGAATAAGTTGTCATGGCTAAAGCTCTAACCCTTTTTGTCATTTCTCTTTCTTTCCTACTAAGAGCATCGGCAACTACATTCGCCTTGCCCGGATGATAACGTATTTCACAGTCGTAGTCACTCAAGAGTTAAACCCAGCGACGTTGTCTCATATTAAGCTCTTTTTGGTCCAGGATATGTTGTAGGATCTTATGATCCGTATATACTACACATTTTGTACCATACAGATAATGTCTCCAGAGTCTAAGTGCGAAGAGAACAGCACCAAGTTCTAAGTCATGTGTCGTGTAATTCTCTTCATGCTTCCTCAGTTGCCTTGAAGCATAAGCGATGACTTTCTCCCGCTGCATCAGTACGGCTCCATAACCTTTATGTGAGGCGTCACAATATACCACAAAGTCTTCAGATCCCTCTGGCGATGCCAAAATAGGTGCGGAACACAACTTTTATTTTAGCATTCGGAACGCTTCCTCTTCTTCCTTTCCTCATTCATACGTCTTGCTCTTTTGGGTCAGTTTGGTAAGTGGTTTAGAAACCAGAGAGAATCCCTCTATGAATCTTTGGTAATACCCAGCTATACCCAGAAATTGCCTTACTTCGGTCGGTGTTGTTGGGGCAGGCCAATCTCGAATAGCCTCAATCTTTGCTGGATCAACATGAACACCATTACTATCGATTACATGACCAAGAAACTGTACAGATTCTAGCCAGAAAGCGCATTTCGAAAATTTGGCGTACAATTGTTCTTTCTTAAGCAATTCCAAGATAATCTTCAGATGCTCTCCATGTTCTTCCTTGTTCTTGGAGTAGATAAGTATAACATCAATAAATACAATCACGAACTTATCAAGGTATGGCTTGCACACTCGATTCATTAAGTCCATAAAAATTGTGGGTGCATTAGTTAGACCAAAGGGCATCACTTGAAACTCGAAATGACCATACCGAGTCCTAAATGCAGTAATTGGTATATCTTCCTCCCTAATGCGAAGTTGATGATAACCCGATCGCAGATCTATCTTTGAGTACACACTCGAACCTTGAAGTTGATCAAATAGATCATCAATCCTCGGAAGCGGATATCGGTTCTTGACCGTCAACTTGTTCAGCTCGCGGTAATCAATACACATACGGAATGATCCGTCCTTCTTCTTCACAAACAATACAGGAGCTCCCCAAGGCGATGAACTCGGACGAATAAATCCCTTCTCTGATAATTCCTTTAATTGATCAGCCAACTCCTTCATTTCTGACGGTGCTAGACGGTAAGGTGCACGTGCGACAGGTGCAACTCCAGGCACAAGTTCAATTTTAAATTCGACTTGTCGAGGTGGTGGAAGTCCTGGCAAGTCGTCAGGAAACACCTCCGGATAATCACAAATCACCGGCACATCTTCTAAACGCTTGTCCCTAGGTTCTGCCTCACTCACATGGGCTAAGAACAATTAGCATCCTCTTTCTATGTATTTGCTCACCTTTATAAAAGAGATAACCTTCAAGTGAGACGTACCATTATCTCCTTTTACTACCAACGTCTTACCCTTAACAGGTACATGTAATACTTTCTTCCCACAAACAATGATAGCGTCATGCTTAACTAGCCAATCCATCCCAATAATCACGTCAAAAGTACCGAGCTCAATAGGCATAAGATCAATTTTAAATAAGTGATTCACTATGTTCAAAGTACAATCCCTTAGAATAGAACTAGTACTAGTTATCCTACCATCAGCCAATTCAACCTCATACTTTGTTTCTAATTCATCCGGTTTAGTATCGAACAAAAGACTAAAGCTTATGTTGATAAAGCTCTTATCTGATCCAGAATCAAATAGTACCCTAGCATATCGGTTATTGAGTAAAAACGTACCCGTCGCGACATTGGGTCCATCGTTCTGCTTAGCACCTCCAACAGCATACACCTTTCCTACAACATTTCCTTCTTGATTGTTCTTCTTTGGGCAGTTCCCTCTTACATGGCCTTTCTCTCCACAATCATAACAAGTTATAACACGTTGAGTGTTTGCACCAGTGGCGACACCCCGACTCCAGCAATCTTTAGCCTTGTGGCCAGACTTTCCACACTTGTGGCACTTTGGTGGACAGTTCCCAAAATGTCGAATCCCACAATTGTTACAATTAGGAGCATTCCCACCTTGATCACCTCTTGCATTCTGCGTGTTGGTCATTGCTCTTGCATTCCCTTGCCTCTGATTATTGTACTGATTATGTCGTTTGTTACCTTGGTTATTTCCCCTGTTGTTATTTCTGTAGTTACCACTACTACCACCTTGGTTATTGTTCTCCCATTTTCTCTTATTTCCTTCTGCAATTCTTTCAGCCTTAGCAGTTAACTTTTGCTCCATCAAAGTATGTGCCATTCGAACAGCTTCATTCAATACAGTAGGCCTTGAGGATGTGGTTTCCCCTTTAATGTTCTCAGGCAAACCCTTCAGATATGCATCAATTTTCTTTTTCTCAGTCGGAACACTTTCAGGACACAACATAATCAACTCATTAAACCTTTGAGTATAAGCAGTAATGTTACAGTCTTTCACTTTCATGTTCCACAGCTCCACTTCCATTTTCTGAATTTCCTCAGCAGGGCAAAACTCCTCAGTCATCATAGTTCTCAACAGTGTCCACGACCTCCCATGTGCCACTTCTAGTCCTAAGGTAGCAACTTGACCATTCCACCATGTTAAAGCCGGACCATGAAGTGTAGCAGTAGCAAACTTCACCTTGTTCCTCTCCACACAGTCACTGATACTAAACACACTTTCCGTCTTTTCAAACTAACGAGCCAATCCCACTGCTCCTTCAGTACCATCGAAACTAATCGGCCCACATTTCTTAAAACTAGAGAAAGTGCACTCTCTAACAGGTGGTACACCAACTGGACCAATATTTCCTCCTGCTCCACCAGCTCCATCTGCTTGGTTCCTTGCAGCACGGTCTTCAGCAAGAGCTGCAGCAACAATTCTATTCACCTCAGCCTGACTCATCCTACGCGGTGGCATGATTCTGTCACAACACAAAGAAAAACTCATGAGTGTTCATACAATGATATGGTCATAACATGTACAAATTTTGGATCACAACATGAATAAATCATCGAGCAATACAAAAATCACAATACAAAAGTAATTACTATTACTATGGGTCACGTGGGGATCCACATGGCTCATGTGAATTTTAATCACTAGCATCATCATCTTCATCATCAATAGCCGTGAGAAAGTAGATTTATCAATTTTCATATCATAGCAAATTCCGTAAAATAAAATTTATAAGGTCATTATATAATTTCAGAAATTATGAAAAATACAAATGGATGCATTTACATCAAAATATCGTTCAAAGTCGATATATATAAATTATGTATCAAATATATCTTAAAATATATCTCAAAAATCTCGAATATCTCGAATATCTCAAAGTATCTCAAAGTATTTATTATAAAAATACTTAACAATAATGCTTCTCAAATATGCATTAATAATAACATAAAAGTTACCTGAAGGCTTGGACTAGGAACACGAGAAGACTTAGCGCACAAAACACGGTTATAGTTTAGGTTTTTGAAAAATGAAAGACCTAATTCCCTATAACCTTAAGCTCTTGATACCAATCTTTAATACCCCCAAATTTACTAGCAGCGGAAACCAACCATTTGGGTGTTAAGAAATAGCACAATCACAAAAGACTATAAATAACAACTCTAAAAGAGACATTTTTAGATAAAGGGTTCCATTCGTAAAGATCAGAGTAGTGGTCCCACAAACCGTTACCAACATTTCTTACATAAAACTTTTAAAGTACATAAACGTTTAAAAGTAAAAAGATAATTGAATGGAACGAAAACATGTTTTCCAAAACATTAGCGCTTGCCTCCTCATCCATTCCAAACCTTCAACATCCATCTTTAATTACCTGAGATAAACATGCTAAAAAGTCGAGTGAATTTATAGAGTTTATAAGAATAATAAGTGAACACAAGAATTTTTAATCATCTGAAACTTATCACACAGACAAGTCATATATATAGATAAATGCATTAAGCTCACGCCACTGAACGTTAACCAACATATCAAACCGAGTCACTTACGGCGCCCCTACTAACAGGTAATATTGTCATATACCAACGACCTCTTATACATAATATCCCTTTCAGGTGCTCACAAGGATACATACCCTAGGATAAGGCTGTCAAACCAAATAGATCTATCATATGTATTAGCGTTTACCCCTTCGAGTAATTAACAGTGCATGAAATTCAGGGACTTCATTAGACAATGGTACTTATACATTTATCATCTCATTCGGGTCTAGCATACCGAAAATAACTTGTGTTCATTTTATAAAACAACATGTATCCCCCTCGCGGGTTTAATAAAACATTTAAAGTTTAAAGGTGAGGCTATAAACTCACCTTTAGGCGAACGGAACGGATGACGGATGAATAATGGAACCGGGCTGTAGAAGAGTAGATATTAGCACTCCAAGGCTATTCGTGACCTACAAAAGTGATCACGCCCCTTAAGTACGCGTTTTATATGCTTATAAAACAATTATACAAAAATAATTCTATAAAAATGTATTACGGGTAAAAATTTGTACCAACACCTAAGTCAATGTGAACCAAGGCTAAACAAGGTTTATAACCTGTAGGAATTATGTATTCCATATGGTCTAAGTGTTAAACCAAGTATTCAATACAATTTGCACACAAAACGCCTCAAGTTTACATAACAAAAGACGTAAAAGTTAAAATTATTCGGCGGGACTGTTTTGAGAAGAGTATATATCCCAAACTATAAATCCAATGATTTTAGGATTTAATCCCCTGGAACACACTTGAAATCTAGTTTCCAAAATGTCCAACCATTCTATCTAAGAGTTTACGGAACTTTCTAAAAGTCCAAAACACTAACAGCCCTACCGTAAGAACTTAATGGTCAAACTGCACTAGTCAAACTTGGGACAAAATAACCCGTTAACCTATAAGGTTTAAGGAACTGAGATTTCCACCATTGGAAAGCCTCATGATTCTACTTTCTGCCCATACCAACCACGAGTAAATAGCTACTACCAATTAGCGGGAAAGTTACATTCTTTGAAAGGATACAAAATCAGAATTTGGTTTTCAAACTCGGGTTTACCGTTTTAGTCATAAAAACCATTTGGTGATAGCTATTAACATGAGGTCAGTGGGAGTACTTCACATATGATCCCTACTACTGTATGAAACCTTAAAATGAATGGGGGTCAATAACCTGTAGCCACAAGCTATGCAAACCTGCTGTCCCGGAATTGACTTTCTAACTTAAATTAACCATAACTTCCTCATCCGGAGGAGTTGTGTGCCTATCCAACTCACCACTAACATGTAAAAGGCCTAAGGAACCCATTTAAGCTGTAAAAAGTTCAGGTTACAGTAGAAAATATGTGAGTTTTAGGCTCACATATCTGCTGTCCGAATTTGGGCATCATAATAACTTAACCAAACAACCTCTAATTCATTCCCAACCATCAAGAACACATCTTATATTAACCTAGGTGGATAAAAATACTATAAATCAGAATCATGGATGGTCAAAATCAAATCCATCTAAAATTCATGTTCAATCAATGATGCTAGTCACACTAATCAAACACCAAAAATCAACAACATGATCCCTATGGGATCATGTTTTGGCCGTGGCACCATTAACCACCATGGGTGATCATGGTCAAAATTCTTAACAATTATGTATGCCTAGACCTTAATAAACACATTGCATGTTAATCCCATTGATCAAACATGCAAAATCATCACTTCTAAATTTTTATGATTTCTTGAAAATCAATGCATATGAAAAAAAAACATGGTTTGTGTTAAGGGCTTACCAAGGATGATTATAGTATGATTTAATTGCAAGATTGATGAAGAAAACTTGAAGATTGGGGCTGTTTTGATGGTGGTTCGTCGCACAAGAGAAAGAGCAGAGAGGAGTGTTTTGATTTTGGTAAGAAAAAAAATGGCAGTTGTGTGTTTATGGTTTGGGAGTCACGGTCAAAAAGAAAAGAGAAAGAAGAATGGGCTTTGGCCCATATCTTAATGTCTATTACTAACCTACTAAAGCCCAAAGTTAAAATTATTTCTAGCCCGACTCAATTTCTTAAAACGCCAATAAATCCTATTCGGTGCAAATTCATTTACGTAAATACAAAAATTATAAAAATAATATTTTTTACTAAACAAAGTCGAAATATATCGCCTCCGGTTCCCGTTCCATTGATCCATCACGATTTTATAAAATTTATGCGAGTGAGCGTATAAATAAATTTTCATGACTTAAATAAATTCAGAAAAATAATTAAAAATTTCTATAAATCCGAATAAATCATTTTCAATAAGTATATAAAAATAATAAAAATAATATTTAATTAAAACTCGGGAAAAGAATTATGACCTTATTTTTACGGGTTTTACATACTCTAAACAAGAAATGATATGATTATCCTTATCATCCAACAACTGCCGATTAAAAACCTACAAACGTTGTTTATCAATAAATCACAGTTTGCCCTCTTGTTAAACAATTGCACCATTATCAGTTATATATACAGTTATTCAACTAATGATATTGAATGAAAATATGTATACTTAACAGAAAAGTGTGATCTGCTCTAGTGCTCAATCGCTCTCTTATTCAGCCAATCATATGCTCTTTTATTGAAGTTCTTTAAGGTATCCATATGTTTGTTAAACTCCACAATTGTGCAAGCAATTTCACAAGCCCACAACATTTTCTTGTACTCATTGCCTTTCCAAGTCATGTTCTTGTTTGTATAGATCTGCCTTACACAATATCTATGCTCTGCTGCTAGGAACAACTTGTTCAATGCTGGTAACAGTCCTTGTACACAATTCACAACAATAAATAAAGGTTAAGAAAATTATAATAAAAAATAAATTACTTAAAAATAAAAATTGGTATTTAATTTGTTTACCTTTTACCTATAAGTGATAAATGTGAAATTTGAGTTGGAGAATAAATCCAAGTCATCACCTAGGCAATTCAAAAACCAAGTCCAAGAAGATAAAGACTCTAACTCCACAATACCATAGGCCACATGGTTGATTTCATTATTTACATCAACACCCACATTAGTTAATAATTGACTAACGTAATCACCTTTCATAAAGGCTCCATCCAATCCAAGTGACTCTCAACCAAAATCCCTAAATCCTTCTTTCAAACTACCCAAACACACATAAATTCTCTTAAACATTCTAGTGGATGAGTTGAGTTTACCTTCTTGGATACATATTTATCTTAATAGTTGTGTTTGGGTTACATCTTTGTAGCTCTTGTACACAATCTCTTAGCAGTTCATATTGTAAAGCATCATCACCCCTTAAGTAGTTTTTAGCTTTGGCTTTTGCTATTGCCCTAAAACCCTTTGTTTTACTCACCCCCACTTGAAACTTCTGCTGCATTTGTTCTTGAACGACTGTGTCTGGTATTTCCGGGTTCATCATTAGTAGATCTTGGATGTGTTTTGACATAAAACTGGAAGTACAGTTCTTAATTTGTCTTTATTGAAGACACTTATTTTCTTCCTTGTAGTCCTAACCACCCACTTTCCTTTTGTACTTTTAGATATGTACAAATACCAAAGACACTCTGGTTTGACCTTGACTCCTTCATTTACCAGTTTTCCCTATCCTTTGTTACTTGAAGTTACATTAATACCCTTATTATTATCGACCCCTAGATTTTGTCCTCTCTCCTTTATTTTCAAATCTTTAATAGGTGATAAACTATCCTTATTGCTTATCTTAGCTTTTTCATTCTCTCAACAGGCTTAGGAACAATACCAAAACACCTATTTCATGTCCTGATCTTGCCATTTGATGTAAGCATGATATTCCTCCTAGTCTCCACAGGATGAACTCTAATTATATTCTTTCCTGGCTCTTTATTTGGAAAAAATTTTACAACATAGAAACCGGTGGTTACCTTAGAGTTTACAGCTTCTTTTCTAAGTTTCCTAAGTGCCTTTCTCCTAGAATTCTCATTAGGATCTTCACAATCACTCTCAAAAGAATCAATGTTAATAACCTCTAAATATGTTTCTTTCATGTTAACCTTGTGTTTTGGTTGTTTTAGAAACTCACCTTCAATATCAAACCTAAACACACCCATATGACCTTCCACTTCATCAACAATGTGCTCAAGCCTTTTTAGGATTAATAATGCTCTGCGTCTGTGTTGTTATGCTATTATCCCATCCTAAAATTATGTTGATGCTATTTTTCTGTAGAAACCTTGATGAAAATCTTAATACTTAAGGTTTTTGTCCTTTATTATATTAGGTGCTTGTTGTCACTTATGCTATCTTGTTGATTCATGCTTACATCAATTTGCTTCAAATGTTTTATGGTCTTATTAAGGTTTTTTTAATATGTTCAAATTTTTTAAAAATAAGCACGCCCTCTTATTGTTTAATTTATGTATACCTGACACTACCCATTTCCTACAACTACATACTCTCTCTGTCAAGTGAACAACACACTGTTCACCTATTCTTTTGCACTTAACTTGATAAAAGTCTGCACCATTCTATTCTACTGTACATTCTTCAAATATTTCCTTAATTTCTCTTAAAATACTATAACCATCCTGTTCATTAAGTACTCCCTAACATACTCTAAACAAGAAATGAGGACTATCTTTAGCATCCAACAACTGCTTATTAAAAACCTCACAAACATTGTTTATCAATAAGTCACAGTTTGCCCTCATGTTAAACAATTGCACCATTCTCATGTTTGTTTCATGTTAACCTTATGAGTTGGTTGTTCTGGAAAGTCACCTTCAACATGAAACCTAAACCCATCCATATGAACTTCTACTTCATCAACAATGTGCTCATAATTAACTATGTCAGCTAGATGAATATCCTCTTCACATTCATCACCCTCACTTAAGTTACCAAGATCAAATTCTGTGTCATTGTTCCTATACTCACCCTCACCTATATCCTCCATATATGCTTCATAATCTACATGCCCAAATACTTCCCTTTCATCATCATTCAAAGCTGGGTTGATTATTGATTTTTCATGCTCAACATAAATATCCATCATCTTATATTTAGTCACATACTTAAGCATTTGACTAATATCATCATTAGTAGTCAATTCTGTTATTCCATTATCTAGACTTTTCATAGGTATCTTATACCAAAAAACTGAAAGTTTATGGACTTATTGTTAGACAATATAAACCCCCATAGTATATTCTTATTAATCACCATTATTTATAATGGTAAAACCCTAATACCCAAAACCCACAAACCAGGCATGGGCTTTATTTATCTCCTAATACTCTCCCTCAGTTCGAGCAGCGAAATCACGAAAGCTCGAACTGAAGTAATAACTAGAAACGAAACGGAAGAAAAACATTAAAAGAGATAATAGCCATGAAGACATCCGACAAAAAGCGTCTTCAAACATTCTTCATACAATCTTCAAACTTGAAGTCATAAATTGATAAACCTGGATAAACCAATGTAACCGAAGCACCAACAACAAAATACAATTGTGTGGATTTGTGACCTTAGCACAAATCACCAACACAAATAACGATTGTGTGGATTTGTGACCTTAGCACAAATCACCAACACAACGAACAAATAAAAAAACATAAAAGAAAAAAAAATTGTTGTACCACGACCTTGGAAACAGATCTTTAGATCTGACACAAGTAAAAAAGATTACGATAATATTGGTAGGATGGCTGGTGATGATGACATCATGCTTGTAAGATGTAGTTTTTTTTGTATAGATCGGATGAAAAAAAAACAAAAGCAATTGATAAATTGGTGGGACAAAGGACTTATTTAGCACACACGATGAACTAAATATATTAAAGAAAGGAATAAAATGACAGCACAAATAGATATAGGTTTTAAGAAATTAGGTTGTGATGTGATGTTTGAAGCAGCGGAAGTGGGTTACAAGGGTATGGCTTGATACCATGTAGAAGGATAAAACCCCCATAGTCTATTCTTATTAATCACCATTATTTATAATGATAAAACCCTAATACCCAAAACCCACAAATCGGGCTTGGGCTTTATTTATCTGCTAATACTTATATTTAATAGTCGTGTGATAGGATCGAACTCGAGATTACGGGATTGTACTCAATACGTAGAGAGTTAATTTATTTAATAAATATATTTATTGTATTTATTAATTAATTTAATAAATATATATTTATGTATTTATTTAATTAAAACGAGATATAACTTTAACGATCGTTAAATAATTAAGGGTTAAGTCTTAATGAGCGTTATGGAATAAATAGTAAGTAGAATAAATAGAAAGAAGGATGGAAGATTCCGGAAAACCCCTAAGGGGTGTTTTGGGCCGTCGGTTATGGAGGTAAGGGGAGGGGGGAAAACTTTCCTTTTATTTGTTTTGGACTACTAGAATTAGGTCTATATAAACAATAACCTACCTCATAATTCAACACACAAATCTATCCATCTCCTTTCTTTCTGACGATCGTAAAACATAACCCACAAAAGGGTTTCGGTTGTTTTTTGTGTTCTTTCGGTTTTACTTATAATCTAGTCCTAGCCCCTCTCTATGGTTGTTGGGTAGATTTCCACAAACGTTGAAGCTCGTTTTACACGTGCTAGAATCACGGTTAGCTCGTTGTATTACGTGTGTATAAGATCGTAATATAGTCTTACTCTAGACTTTATCTTGGTGGTGTTCGTTATAAACTGTGACAATCCGTCAATTTACGATTGATATTTTATTCTCAATATTATTTAAAAACAATTTACAATATGAACTCACATATTTTTGGGAAGAAATTTGGATTTACGTCTTGGAGTAGCATCGACTACGTCTAAACCGGAGGATTCAACGTTACATTCTTACGTTTGCGTACACCGTCTTTGGTGACAGTCCGACACTTCAGAAAATAAATTTATCCATGAATATTATTTTGGAGTTTTAAATTTGTGTTGGTTCATAAACTCACAAATTTACGAGAAGAAACTAGGACTTACGATTTTATTTTAACATCCTTTACGACTAAACCAGAAACCCTAGGATTACGTATTTACGTTTTCGAACTCCGTTTTTGATGAGACAATTTTTATTGGATTCGTTTTGTGACGGTGATTCATAATTTATAAAAACGTTTTTCGTAAAACGACCCGAGGGCACGCAAATCGAGAAAACTAGAATCGAGAAATACCCGTAAACTAGTGAGATGGGACAAAACACATTGTCCCACCCCACTAGCTATATGGGACGGCATAACTTGACACCACAACACAAGGTGGCATCAAGTTAAGCTTACACCTTCCATGTGTAAGCCTTAGCTTACATGTTAAGCCAATTTCCCTTACCACTAACTCAAAACTAGCTACTACTTCTCATACCATCACTTCTCACATGCAAACCAACACCAAAATCCTCTCAACTCTCTCATCCTTGCCGTCCAACATTAAGCAACAAACACCCCATTTGATCTTTTTAGCCATAAACCACATGTTTACTATCTCTATTAAGGAGTTCTCTTGAAACCTTGATCATTTGGTAGCCATATCAACAACTTTGGAGGTGATTTTCTTGTGGCCTAGGGCTGATTTTCCAACCTATGTTCTTGATATTTGATGGTCTTGGAGATACTTGTTGTGTTCATCAAGTTCTTGTCTTCCTAAAACAAGAAATCCACTTGGTTGGTAAAGAAGATCATCCTCTCCATTTTTCTCTTGTTATTTTGTAAAGAACAAATGTATTTTCTTTCATTTTGTATATGTATATGATGTATATATGATGATAAAAATGTTGTGTGGGGATTAAGTGTTGATAAATATGCTTAAAATGATGATAACTATAAGAAATGAAGCTAAAATCTTGACTATTTAGTTGGCTGTTTAAAAACAGTAGATAACTAAAAGATGAACTGATAAAATTGCATGGTTTGATCCATTTACAGTAAGTAGATGATGTTATACACATGTGAGAGTTGGCCATGCGATGGAATCAAAATAATGAGTGAGATATGATCAAAACAAGTTAGGTGGTGTAATCTGAATAAGCAGTTTTGTAGGGACTGTTAAGGCAACTTAAACTCAAACTGGGCAGTAGCTATAACTAAGTTATATGTAGCACATATTATGAAGAACATGTCATCCAAAAATGAGCTTCTAAGTCATTATAGAACTCTAGATATGGTAAAAATGGTGAACATGAAGTTAAAAATCAGATTTTGGAAATAATGTTTATTATTATTATATAAGCACTCACATTATAATGTATAAAATGTAAAAATATAAACCCACTAACTTATAAAACTTATTTATATAAATTTATAAAAAGTTAATTAAATGGGTAAATTATATAAATGGTGTTAAAATAATATTTATAAGTAATAAAAACTATAAACATGATTTTTACGACTTTTTCGGCTATTGCCGTAAAATTAACGTTTTTGTTAAATAAAACTTAGATGGTTGGACCCGTCTAATGAAAACTTTATAAAACTTATATACTGATATATAGACATGTATAACAAGTAAAAACCGATAAAACCCGAACTATAGGGCATACGGACATTAACAAGTTAAATAAACATATTGGACTAATAAATGGACTAAATAGGATAAAAACTTGTAAAAAGAATCTATTGGGCTTAACCCATTTAGGCCCAACTTGGAAAGTATACACACTGATCATATAAGTACAAAATGGATTAAAATAAGTTAAATAACTTATAATAAGATTATTGGACTTAAGACACGTAAATGGGTAAAATTAGTAAACTAATATAAAAGTTATCGACATATAACACTAAAAATGAGTAAACGAGAGTATGTAAACCCACTTGATCATCATATATATATAATCATCATATGTATACATAATTGGTATTTTTATAAAGTCATTGGACAAACGTCTAAGATCGATTATTATTTATATAGGTTTCCGTGATTGAAGCACGTACCGTACGTCCGAATTGCCGATAACCCGCCTTCCCACATCAACGTGAGTTCATAGCCTCGCACCCTTTTAAATGTTTTTTTATAAATGTTTTATAAACCCGCGTGGGAGATAACATGTTAGTTTTATAAAATAGGACACCACTTGTCCCGATTGTTTGTTTATTGATTTTGGACCCGAATGATTGAATGACCCGATTGTATGACCCGATAAATGATTAAAGGACCCGATAGATGAAATCAAATGGATTATTAAAGTTAGGTTATGTCACTAAAAGTCCCATTAGCATGAATTGTGAACTACCGGGAGTTGGTAGACGCTTATGCATTTAATAGTACTATTTGGGGACGATCACCCCAGTTCGCGCCTTGACGGTTGATCCCCGTCGTGCCACATTGATTGGTAAGTGAAATTATGTATGAGAAGATTTCCATAGCGTGACCTTTGTGACGACACGCTACCTTAGATGGGCTAAATTGGTATCGGGTTAGCTACCCGTTTTGGTTTAGTAAGGTAACAATGTCATGCGGCTTATAATAATCCAAATCACCGAAATACTATTAGACGCTTCAAATTACGATGTATTGCCTGACAAGCAATACAGGGTCATACTACTGATATTATGTTTGTGTTTTGGTTTTTATAACCATATTCATATAACGGTTTTATTTAATCTATACAACGTTGCAAAACGTACTGTATAGTGTTTTTAACGACAATGGCTCGTATAATGATTTTTTAAGGCAAATTCCTATATTAGGATTTTCGATAAGGATTTGTATAAAATGACTTTGGCTATTTTATGGCCTATTAAAATGATTTGTACAAAATGATTTCAGTAATAATTTTATACTGATATTATATTGATGGATTTTATCAAACTCTATGAATTCACTCGGCGTTATCGCTGACCTTTTCTTTTAACATGTCTTATCTCAGGTACTTGAAGGTAATTCTCGGGAAGACGACAAGAATTCATGGCCCGCACTTAAACAATATTTTTCCATTCAAACACTTGGAAAACTTTTGTATGAAATGTAATGACTTGCGACCGATGTAACTTTGATGTTTATGAATGGAAATGATTTATTATTAAACGACGCGATTTTTATGCGTTGTCTATGATGTGAGTAATGTGCTATCCCGTAACACCAACGAGTCTTCCGCTGTATTGAGTTGTATAAATTTGGGGGTGTTACAGTTTGGTACCAGAGCTCTCGTTATAGAGAACGAAAGATTTTTAAAACCAAGGTTTTGAATAAAACATTTCAAAATCTTTTAACTAAAAACATTTTTCTAAAAATGTCTAAAAATCTTTTGACTATAACGGTGCCGAAGAATTCCCGAGTTACCGACAAGGCCAAGACTGAGAAGTGTTATTTTAATATATATATATATATATAACTTGGATTATATATATATGATGTAATTTTATTACATGATTGTTTGATGATTATTTTGATTTTTATACGAGGTATTTATACGACGTCGATTGTCACAAGTAACCCTAAATCCCCTAGTAAATTAATCGAAGCTATTCTCGTAGGAATTCTAGCTATCCTAGATCTAAACCAAGTTGTGGATATTTATGATCCCAACAAATGGTTGATATTCATAGAAATGTAGATATTACTTGATTGTTATATTGAAAAAGAATTGGCTAGATTAAATCTGATATCGAAGTCATGACGATCTTTCCTTATAGAGTGGAGTTTGACAAAACGTTATCACCTGGAAAGATGTCATCTGATTCGTTGTCATCCAATTCTTAAATTTGAAATCGAAAGGGTGAATGTTGCACTTGAGGCTGTTATTGGAACCATTACCCAAAAGCCTCATGCCACTAATACCTTTCCAAGAAGTCTAGTTGAATGATCAAGTCATTTCATATTAATGACTCATTTGATAATTGTTGTTGTAAGAGCTAATAGGATTGGAAATTAAGTGTTGATTCATATCGAACTTATATTGCCCTTTAAAGGCCTAAGAATAAAGATTGAAACTATTGGAAAATGAGGTAGAATATCGCATTGAGTATAAAATTGGTTGAAACTTGAATAAAGTAAAATTTAACCTGTATGGATTATGAGATTGTCAAGAGGAAGTCGTTAAGTTTTGTGATTGAATTATGAGGATTTAATTGATTGTTGATTCGTGTTTAGGGTTGTTCCTAGGCCATTGTCCACTAATGAGGATGCCCAGTGTCCAAGAAATAAATTGAAGAAATCTTCTTCTAAATTGGGACCAATGGATCTTCCAGGACATATGGAACACCTAATGACTCTTGTAGATTAGTATTCATTGAGGTATCTTTTAAAAATCCCTAACTTAACTGAGACATCAGTTGGTAGGATGAGTTCTGAGAATTGTATGACATAGTGACACGTAATGTGTTACGGTACAATTTAGACTTATTTGTGATTGATGAAAAAGACTACCTTTGATTGCTAAATTCTACATGTATCGATGTTATCTATCTTTTATTGCTTCATCCTAATGTTCGCATTAGTGATGCAACCATTGAACAAGTACTCATCTCGAATTGAGTTACATTGTGCATTATTCTTTTGAGTGCCATCGAGATCATGAACCTCATGATTATTTGGCTAAAGCTCATTTCCTATTATATCGTAGTTAATTCTTGGTGAACAAGCTTTCATCACTCTTTTGCAAATCACACATTGTTTTTATAAAATTAAAACGATATCCTTTGAGAAAATTTAATTCTCATCACTATAAGGATTATTCAAAGTGAGATTTATAAGTGATTGTTATCAAAATAAAGTTTTTTTTATAAAACATCCTGGAAAACTTAGTTGTTTTCATAACAAGGAAAAATCTTTGTAAATTTATTTTTGATTCTTATTTAAAGAATTAAGCATGAAAATGTTTTTATTATAAACATGATGATAAAATTTTGATGAACTGAGTATTGCATCGTTAATCTTGAAATTGTATATAGTTGCGCGCCTACATACAATTTAGAATGGACTATGCAAGACTGATTAGTAGTCACCATAAAACCGATTAATAAACACTACATTTTCTTTGAAGATTGTGAAATATTAAATTTTATAAGATCTGCAAGAAGTGAAAAATAGGGACATAATGTTAGGGACACCTACATATGTGCCTGTAGCATCTATTCTTCTGAGTCGAATTTACTCATCTGTGGAAATTGTCTTATTTGACAATTGACAATTCTTTCCTGTCCAATTCCCCCGTAGTGAGATTCTTAGGAAAAGTATCTGATTACCGAGTGTTGATACCCGACTGGATGTATCGACGTTCCTATCATTTCTTTTGAATTGATTTCATTTGAATGACCTGGGTAACGATCCGAGGAGCTTTCGAATGCGTACTCAAATTATGAAAACATGGGATATATTCATATTCGTTAAATGTTTTCGTCTGTATCTGATTTGAAATTCTCTCGCGTAGATTAGGCGTTAACCTTACTCTTTTAAGGTTTCCAGATATCCTTGAATTTGTGAAGGATTATGAATCATTATTAGTCTTTTGAGAAGTTCACATCTTATCGACGATAATGAAACTGGAAAGTTAATATTGCCAGTAGAATGGATAGATTGATTATGACAACACGACATTGTCTTAATTGATGGGCACTCAGATAGAATTCCCCTAAATGATAAGATGTTGATTATCAAAAGTGATCTAAATAATTCTTGATGGATGACCATATCCTGTATTAAGACTTGAAATTATACCGTGAATGGTTATGAATTAGTTATAGATATTGTAATCTAGCAGAACCTAATATGAATTTATTAAAAGATGTTTTTGTTATCTGAAACTTTAGGAGGTATTTATTGGTGAATTACCTAAACTTTCGCCATTAAGGCAAGTTGAAATTGGTATTGATTATATTTCCGGTGCTGCACTTGTGACTTGTGCACTGTACGTCAGCACCATCTAAATTAAAGGAATTACCGTACAACTGAGATAGTTGTCGGAGAAAGATTTTATTATACCAAGCCTGTCATCCTGAAGAGCTATGGTGCTATCATTTCTTATATTTATAGATTACTGCAAATTGATTAAATTGACAATCGAAAACGATATCCATAACTCGAAATGGAATAATTGTTCGATTATTTACAAGGTTCTAGCAAATTTGATCCATAGCATGGTTATCATCAACTTCGCATATGTGAAAGAGATTATCTATTCCAATAAATACATCCGGTGCTTGTAATGAACATTATGAGTTTCACGTGATGTCGTCTGGATTGACCAATGCACATGTAGCATTCATAAAATTGGTGAATCACGTGTGTAGGCTGTAATTTGATAAATTCATGCTTGTGATCATTCAGGACTATTTGTTTGTTAAATACGAATAAGAATGAGTTAATAATTAATTATAGATTGCCCTGAATTGGCTAAACAATGAAAACCTATACCTTGAATAATTAACACGTGATTAAAGACTTAATACTTTACATGATTTAACCGTGTGATTAATAAGATAATGGAAGCTATATTGACTTTTCAAAGATTAGAACCATTAACGCTTAGGGATTAAAAACTTAATCCTTTACATAAAATGACCGTTGGATTAATAATGGTAAGATGTATGCATATAGACTCTTCAAAAATTAAGAGCCCTTTTAAGACTTTGGATATTACCAAAAAGAAATAGAAATATGTTTTGACAAATGTTTTAACAAAGGATTTCAAGGGATTATTCCCTTATACACAAACCATTTAACTAAACTTCTGTTTAGGGGTAAATGTTTGTGTATACCTCCAGATAACTTAAAAAGGATTGAGGAAAACCATTTATACCATAACCTGAAAATTTGAAACGACACTTTTTACTTTTCAAACTAAGAAAATTTTGACCACAGTATAACCAAAGATTTTTCGAACATTTACGAATCCTATTAATTATTTTCGATAAATCAACAAAAATCGTGTTAATTAAATTCAAATTATTTTTGAACATTTTATATAATTGGTCGAACTAAGAAATTTAAAACTTTTACGTTTACGCTTCATAAAAAAAAATTAACTAATAATTATTTAATTAATTATAATAATTATCGACGCTTTAGACGCCGGATTGAGAAAAAATGATAAAAATGATAGTTGAGACGAAACTGAAACATAAAGAATATGAAGAAAGAATTTTGAATAAATACGATTGTGATATTTATTTCATCAGGAGAGTGAACGTAATTACTGACGCATAATATAGCAAGAATATCTGAGTGAATTGTGTACATGATAATTATATCTTCATGAGAAGTGAATATAGATACCGACGCATTATATAAAAAGGATAAAGAACCAGTTAGGACGTGTTCCTTAATAATGAAGGTGCAGAATAAATTGCCGAACGATATAAAAATAAACAATGTTTGTAAAAAAAGGATAATATAAATAGTGAAGGGTTTCACGGCTAATGTGAACCATCAGAATTGAGAACCCGATAGCGTTATATATTTTAAAAGACCACATGTGATTGTCTAAATATGGAGGATTGTGAGATATAGTTATGTTGGAAATTGTAAGTATAAGTATTATATGTATGTCATTTTTGACTAAAAGTATCTTTGTCTGAAGAAGTTGTACTAATGGCAATTATGAAGGCAAACACCGCCTCCTACATTAGTAAACGTCTAGCTATTGCAAAGGTCATCATCTGAATTTGATTCGATTTGGGTCATCGTCGACAGACTGACCAAATCTGCTAATATCATTCCCGTTAATGATAAATGCAAAGGAGTTGTGTAAACATAGTGTGCTTGTATCGATCATCTCTATCAAGATCCTCACTTCGCATTGAATTTCTAGAGATTTGCTCAGAAGTCATTAAGAACGAATCTTGATGAGAGTACTGTGTACCACCCCAATCGAAGGGACGAGGTAAAGTAACGATACAAAATACTATAAGTGTTGTTCTATGTTTGAATGATTGACCTTTGGTAATGAACCATATAATCATTTTCCTTTGGAAGGATTATCATTGATAATTATCGTATTAGGATCGAGATCGAATCTTGTTAGGATCTAAATGTTAGAGCATCTGTAAGCCAGAGTTGAGATGAAGACACCCGACATACACCCACTGTGAGATGGACATGTCTTTTAGGTTTAAGGTTTCCTATGATGGCGAACCTATCCTTGCAAATTACTTGACCCGCGAGATCTGAAATGATTGTTGAAATTAGGATTTGATTATTAACTGCCGATAGTGGGCAAGAGGTTATGTGAATGTGAAATGTAGACCTTGAAGTGCCAAATGGGTAGCGAAGTTATGCCACAATTTTTAACCTTGGAAAGATGAATTCATGATCTGACAAATCATGGGATATAAGTCCCCGTTGTATGGGACCATTGAAATGATGTAAAAGTTGGGATTGAAAGGCATATAAGCTGGATCTACCCTAGGACTTCAAAGACCGCGTGAATATTGTTTCGTAAATCGAACTTGATGGAATACCTATCAAGTGAAAATCTGATTGTTCTTAGTAAAGCTTAGATCGGCGAAAAGTTGCATTCATCAAAAACCCATGAACATCATGGATAGAGAAAGTAAGTCAACATTAAGCCTGATTTTATTCTCGTAGTTATGTTTGATAGAACTCGCGTATTATAATGAATTGCACTTGTGAGAAAAAGACCGAATGTGGAGGAAATACCCACATGGCTTTAACTCTATAAGAAGCGAGTAGTAAGGTAAGATGATCTTTGAGGAAAAAGATCCTGTTTAGGGGTAAATGCTGTGACAATCCGTCAATTTACGATTGATATTTTATTCTCAATATTATTTAAAAACAATTTACAATATGAACTCACATATTTTTGGGAAGAAATTTGGATTTACGTCTTGGAGTAGCATCGACTACGTCTAAACCGGAGGATTCAACGTTACATGCTTACGTTTGCGTACACCGTCTTTGGTGACAGTCCGACACTTCAGAAAATAAATTTATCCATGAATATTATTTTGGAGTTTTAAATTTGTGTTGGTTCATAAACTCACAAATTTACGAGAAGAAACTAGGACTTACGATTTTATTTTAACGTCCTTTACGACTAAACCAGAAACCCTAGGATTACGTATTTACGTTTTCGAACTCCGTTTTTGATGAGACAATTTTTATTGGATTCGTTTTGTGACGGTGATTCATAATTTATAAAAACGTTTTTCGTAAAACGACCCGAGGGCACGCAAATCGAGAAAACTAGAATCGAGAAATACCCGTAAACTAGTGAGATGGGACAAAACACATTGTCCCACCCCACTAGCTATATGGGACGGCATAACTTGACACCACACACAAGGTGGCATCAAGTTAAGCTTACACCTTCCATGTGTAAGCCTTAGCTTACATGTTAAGCCAATTTCCCTTACCACTAACTCAAAACTAGCTACTACTTCTCATACCATCACTTCTCACATGCAAACCAACACCAAAATCCTCTCAACTCTCTCATCCTTGCCGTCCAACATTAAGCAACAAACACCCCATTTGATCTTTTTAGCCATAAACCACATGTTTACTAGCTCTATTAAGGAGTTCTCTTGAAGCCTTGATCATTTGGTGGCCATATCAACAACTTTGGAGGTGATTTGCTTGTGTCCTAGGGCTGATTTTCCAACCTATGTTCTTGATATTTGATGGTCTTGGAGATACTTGTTGTGTTCATCAAGTTCTTGTCTTCCTAAAACAAGAAATCCACTTGGTTGGTAAAGAAGATCATCCTCTCCATTTTTCTCTTGTTATTTTGTAAAGAACAAATGTATTTTCTTTCATTTTGTATATGTATATGATGTATATATGATGATAAAAATGTTGTGTGGGGATTAAGTGTTGATAAATATGCTTAAAAATGATGATAACTATAAGAAATGAAGCTAAAATCTTGACTATTTAGTTGGCTGTTTAAAAACAGTAGATAACTAAAAGATGAACTGATAAAATTGCATGGTTTGATCCATTTACAGTAAGTAGATGATGTTATACACATGTGAGAGTTGGCCATGCAATGGAATCAAAATAATGAGTGAGATATGATCAAAACAAGTTAGGTGGTGTAATCTGAATAAGCAGTTTTGTAGGGACTGTTAAGGCAACTTAAACTCAAAATAGGCAGTAGCTATAACTAAGTTATATGTAGCACATATTATGAAGAACATGTCATCCAAAAATGAGCTTCTAAGTCATTATAGAACTCTAGATATGGTAAAAATGGTGAACATGAAGTTAAAAATCAGATTTTGGAAATAATGTTTATTATTATTATATAAGCACTCACATTATAATGTATAAAATGTAAAAATATAAACCCACTAACTTATATAACTTATTTATATAAATTTATAAAAAGTTAATTAAATGGGTAAATTATATAAATGGTGGTAAAATAATATTTATAAGTAATAAAAACTATAAACATGATTTTTACGACTTTTTCGGCTATTGCCGTAAAATTAACGTTTTTGTTAAATAAAACTTAGATGGTTGGACCCGTCTAATGAAAACTTTATAAAACTTATATACTGATATATAGACATTTATAACAAGTAAAAAACCGATAAAACCCGAACTATAGGGCATACGGACATTAACAAGTTAAATAAACATATTGGACTAATAAATGGACTAAATAGGATAAAAACTTGTAAAAAGAATCTATTGGGCTTAACCCATTTAGGCCCAACTTGGAAAGTATACACACTGATCATATAAGTACAAAATGGATTAAAATAAGTTAAATAACTTATAATAAGCTTATTGGACTTAAGACACGTAAATGGGTAAAATTAGTAAACTAATATAAAAGTTATCGACATATAACATTAAAAATGAGTAAACGAGAGTATGTAAACCCACTTGATCATCATATATATATAATCATCATATGTATATATAATTGGTATTTTTATAAAGTCATTGGACAAACGTCTAAGATCGATTATTATTTATATAGGTTTCCGTGATTGAAGCACGTACCGTACGCCCGAATTGCCGATAACCCGCCTTCCCACATCAACGTGAGTTCATAGCCTCGCACCCTTTTAAATGTTTTTTTATAAATGTTTTATAAACCCACGAGGGAGATAACATGTTAGTTTTATAAAATAGGACACCACTTGTCCCGATTGTTTGTTTATTGATTTTGGACCCGAATGATTGAATGACCCGATTGTATGACCCGATAAATGATTAAAGGACCCGATAGATGAAATCAAATGGATTATTAAAGTTAGGTTATGTCACTAAAAGTCCCATTAGCATGAATTGTGAACTACCGGGAGTTGGTAGACGCTTATGCATTTAATAGTACTATTTGGGGACGATCACCCCAGTTCGCGCCTTGACGGTTGATCCCCGTCGTGCCACATTGATTGGTAAGCGAATTTATGTATGAGAAGATTTCCATAGCGTGACCTTTGTGACGACACGCTACCTTAGATGGGCAAAATTGGTATCGGGTTAGCTACCCGTTTTGGTTTAGTAAGGTAACAATGTCATGCGGCTTATAATAATCCAAATCACCGAAATACTATTAGACGCTTCAAATTACGATGTATTGCCTGACTAGCAATACAGGGTCATACTACTGATATTATGTTTGTGTTTTTTATAACCATATTCATATAACGGTTTTATTTAATCTATACAACGTTGCAAAACGTATTGTATAGTGTTTTTAACGACAATGGCTCGTATAATGATTTTTTAAGGCAAATGCCTATATTAGGATTTTCGATAAGGATTTGTATAAATGACTTTGGCTATTTTATGGCCTATTAAAATGATTTGTACAAAATGATTTCAGTAATAATTTTATACTGATATTATATTGATGGATTTTATCAAACTCTATGAATTCACTCGGCGTTATCGCTGACCTTTTCTTTTAACATGTCTTATCTCAGGTACTTGAAGGTAATTCTCGGGAAGACGACAAGAATTCATGGCCCGCACTTAAACAATATTTTTCCATTCAAACACTTGTAAAACTTTTGTATGAAATGTAATGACGTGGGACCGATGTAACTTTGATGTTTATGAATGGAAATGATTTATTATTAAACGACGCGATTTTTATGTGTTGTCTATGATGTGAGTAATATGCTATCCCGTAACACCAACGAGTCTTCCGCTGTATTGAGTTGTATAAATTTGGGGGTGTTACATAAACCTTAATTGGTGATTCGTTCTTTATCTTACGGATTTGATTTAGTGTAAAGGTATGTAGCCCTAATTCGATTAATTATAATTGTGTTATTATGATCTTGTTAAATCGCTTCCGCTATATGTGTGCTTTGATCTCGTTTAGGGTTTCATACAATTGTCATGATGTTTATAAACCTTCAGTGGCATCGAGATCCGTTTTAACATGTTATAATTATCGAAAATCTAAATTTTTTTAACTAATAATTGTTTTGAGTTAAAACTGCATGTTTTTTAGGTTTTATTAAAAATTAGGGTTTTGTTTTTGAAAACTTATTGTTTGGACGAATTTTTATAAAAAACTTGAATTGTTTTTGAAACCCTAAATTACATGTGGGATGATTTTATATTAAGTTTCATGATTAATTGTTATGTCATGTATGGTTACGATCCATAGAGATTTAATTGTTAAGATTTGTAGGTGAATCTATGATAACGTGCATATTTTTATGGATCATAAAATTATATGTTTATATGATTTTATGTGCTACTTGTTTATTTGATTCAATAAATCTTGAATTAGAGAAGACTTTTATATGAATATAAAAAACTAGATTTGATGATTATTGAATAAATCATATGCATGTGGCTATTTGATTTATTTATTGCGCATATAAATCGTTATTATGTGTGTATGATTTAATTTTTTGTACTTGTTTATATTAAAATTTTTGAATTGTTGTAAACAAGGGTTTTTTATAAAAAATAATATGGACTAAATCATATTAAAATTAAGATTTGTTTGAGATCTAAATTACATAAGATTACGTTGATTGGTGAATTGCAATAATAATATAATGGTCTACTCCTTTTGACAAACTATAAAGTGGGTATAACGCACCGTTGGTCATGTACCAGGTTAAGGAAGGAGGTGTTATGTCATTAGTCGTTGACTCCTGGTTCGTCTGTGTGTCAAATTGAAATTACCTACGATTATTATTTGCATTATAAGGTTGCAATAATCGCTCGGCGCTAGCTAGGCGGTTGGGTAGCGCCAAGGGATTAATCGGTTTGGCGGGGATTAATCGAGGATTAATCGGATTGCACTTTTTACGATTAAAATTAATATTTCTTGAACGTATATGCCCGATTAGGCCGATTTGTCCGACTTTTATCCGATTTATCGGAGTTTTTCCGATTTTTCCGATTTATTTTCGAAACCTACTTGACCGATTTATCCGATTTGACCGATTTATCCCTGATATATCCCTGATTTATTCGATTTTTGACCGATTAATAAGGCTGATTAGTGAAATTCGTGGTGGTTAATCCCTGCCAAGCGATTTATCCCCGATTAATCGTCCACCAAGGTCAATTTTGGCAACACTTATTATACCTAAAGGTTGATTTACCGCAAATTCACATCCGAAACACAATGAATAAGGGTATTGCTTTGTGCTTTAGCCGATTTCTAGAAAAAGTACGTTGTGAATAGTTGTGGGTAAAATTCTTTACTTGGTTTAACCAATACCTCAACATAGTTTATGTAGAAATTTAGTCTCGTGAAAAAGTTTACTAAATGTTTTATTAAACTTATGCTATGGAGTTGTATGCATGTTTCTCCATACATTTATTTTGACATCCAATTTATACCCTTAAAATTTAAGTTGAATGCTATCTAATTAACGAACACTTGAAATTACTACGTCATCAAATGAGATTTTTGGGTGATGTTGTAATGGAGAGAAAACTTTCATAGAATGAGAATTCGTATGATGGACGTTATTCAAATTAGACGACTTAATTAAGTTACTCAGTGAGATCTAGAACCTTAAGGCATTCAGAAGGGATGAAACATGTTTACAATGCAAAACGTTCTTTTGGCAATGTAAATCCCTTAAAAAATATAGAAATTGAAAATTGTTTGTCAATTGAATTGTTCGACAAGTCGCTACATTGAGTACATTCATTACTAGCAGATCAACTGATGTAATGGATCTATGTCAATATACTTCTAGAATTCAAGGAAAATAATATGGTTTTTATACCAGGGTAATTTTATTTTCTTGAAAATATTTTTTTATTGAAAATACTAATATTTGAACTTATTTATGTAGAAATGTCTCAACCCACCAATAACACTATAAGTTCTGCGTTCAAAGCATTCTTTGAACGTCCTAAACTTACTGGCCCAAACTTTAGTGATTGGTACCGCTCACTGAGAATTATCTTGAGAGCAGCGGGTACTATTGATATCTTGACTACTCCCTATCCGGAGGATCTTGCTGAAGGAGCATCTGATGCGCAAAGGCTTGAACACGCTACTAATGTTAAGAAGCACTCTGAGGTGGCTTGCTTAATGCTAGGTAAAATGGCTCCTCCACTTCAACAAGGGTAAGAGATATTTTCACCTCTGCGAATGCTTGATGAGCTCAAGGCTATGTTCGAGAAGCCGGAAGCTATGAAGATCTGCGACTTAGTAGATGCTTTACATAGCTGCAAGCAAACTCCTGGAAAGTCTATTAGTGACCACTACTTGGAGATGAGGGGTTAAATGGAAGAGCTCGTTGCACTAGGATATCCCTATGATCATAATATGGCTATCAACTTGATCAATAGGTCTCTTAACAAGGACTTCAATGATTTTGTTAGAAACTATAATATGTATTGCACGGGGAAGACAGTTAATGATTTGCATGTAATGCTGATTGATTACGAAAAGGGGTTAAAGGAAAAGGCATCTACCTCTACTCCTCCTGTACTAACCATACAAAAGGGTAGAGTGAGTAAGCCAAAACCGCAAGCGAATAAGAAGAAAGGCAAAGGCAAGGGTGATAAGGGCAAGCAAGTTGTGACTTATTCAAAAGCTATGAGAAACTTTGTCAAGAATAATAAATCTCAGAAGGATGAGACTTGTCACCATTGCAAGGCAAGTGGTCACTGGAAGAGGAATTGCCCTCTTTACCTCAAAGTGTTGCGAGAAATAAAGAAGAAGTCTCGGTAGAGCGCTGCAGCTTCAAGTACTTTATTTATGATTGAATTATTCAATTTAACATACAAAATAAATTCATGGGTATATGATACGGGATGCGGTATTAACATTTGTAATACACTGCAGGGATTTAATCTGGAAAGGAAGCTATCATATGGGGAATAATTTCTGCAAGTGGGAAATGGCGCACAAGCAGCAGTTGAAGCTATAGGAACGTTAATTTAGTTTTACCTTCGGGTTTAGTGCTGATTTTAAATGATTGTCATTATGCACCTACAATTGTTAGGGGTGTTATTTCCTTTTCTTGTTTGTTGAATAATAGATTCGTTCACACTATTGATAATAATGGAATTTCTGTTTGGAAAGATTGTATTTTCTATGCAATTTCTGTGAATGGTGTGTTTGAAATAGACATGCGTGATAATGAATCCAAGAATAATAATAATTATATCTTTAGCATGAATAAGAAGAGAAAGTTTGACAAGAAATCTTCTTATCTTTGGCATTGTAGACTTGCCCATATCGATAAGACTCGTATACAAAAGCTTCAACTTGGAGGTCTTTTGTAAAATATCAATGATGAATCATTTGATAAATGTGAGTCTTGTATCTATAGAAAGATGACCAAGAAATATTTTAATATTAATATTGAAAGAGCTATTGATCTACTTGGTTTAATACATACTGATGTGTGTGGACCACTTAGACATGTGTCAAGGAAATGTGCTAGCTACTTCTTAACATTTACGGATGATTATAGCCGTTATGGTTTTGTTATTTAATTAAGCATAAACATGAGGTATTTTAAACATTCAAAGTGTTTAAATCAGAAGTAGAACTGCAATTAGGAAAGAAGATTAAATCTCTTCGTTCTGATAGAGGTGGTTGTTGTCCCTTAATTTGTGATGATCAAACAAGAAATAAAGAAGAAAGATAGATGAATTCTAGAGAGAGGAAGTAGAGAGAGAAAAGAGAGAGAATGGTTGGAAACTTGGTGAATATTAGATTAGAGAAAGTGAATACAAATGAGCCAACCTCCTCCTAACATGCTAGAAGGAGGGTATATATAGTCCACCCACGTGCGAGCTTGTATGGGCTATATATTAATGGGCCGTACTTTCCTTTTAGTATTTAGTTACTTATGAATGAACTTTAGCTTAAAGTTAAGCCCGTAAAACACGACTAACCTACTACCTATTACAACGTTCTAAAATATGATACATAATAACCATATGACCGAACATTCTTGTTTGACTCAATATTTTGAGGCTAACCATCTCCCCCAATGTGAGGTCATTACCCTTTGTCATTTAGATATTTGTAAAGATTAATAATCTCGCCAAAAATGAGTCTTGAACGTGTAATAGTAGTCTTGTTCCTTCATGCTGTGATCTTTGAGCTTTTGTGGTTGTCTTTTGATCTTGAGAACTTTAAATCATCCTTGACTTGTCTTTGCCATCTTGTGATCTTGTGTCTTAATCCACATGCTCACACTATTAATTGTTGAATATGTCTTTAGGCACGAGTATGTGGTTTTGAATATTTGACTTTTTTGAGTACACCGTAACGCCACCTTCTCGAGACAAAATATAGACACGGACTGAATGGCTTTGACATTCGTCCTAAATCGATAGCATTTTACCTCCGGTCAGTGAAGACCGTTAGACGATATTAAATATCGTACATGTAATTAGGTAGATTCAATTAAGAATCTCCTTGACAGGGTTTCGCGGCTGTACTAGCCGTTCTCTTTACTCGACTGTCTCAAAGCAAGACTACGAACATAAAGAGTGGATCAATTGGATAAATATCCTCTTTATTAAAGTCATCAATTCAAATTCCTGGAACAAGTGTGATTCATAAAGAATCTTACAATTGTTGCTTTTCAGTTGACACAAGCTTGATTCATAAGAATCTCGCAAGTTACGTACCGTAGCGCTGTTTGATGTTGATGCTAGAAGGATTTCCATTCGCCACTGTGAATTATTAATGAATATCACTATGAATGTTCTGGCAAGACCATAAAGATATTACGTAGAAACCAGAAATGAGTTTGAATCAATTCAGAATCAAACCACTGTTGCTTTTCAGTTTACACATGTTCAATTCATAAAGAATCTTACACATGACCTACCGCAGTGTTGTTTGATGTTAACACTGGAAGGATGCCCACTCATCATTGTGAATACTGAGTAGTATCACTCTTAGTGTTCTAGCAATATCGTAAGGATATAGCGTAGGACTCTCTTTATCGTCATTCTGTGTGTAATAACGAGATTTGATTGATCTCCTAGCTATAGACTCGATTTGCACTTTTAGTGGTCGGAGACTAGAGCAGATCCCACCTATTCAATATCAACTATCTCGGAGTGAGAAAGCTAATAGAATTCATGTTGTTCTTCGTGACAATAAAACAAACTTCTTTTGAGAGAAGCCTGAGTAGCTAGGTAAGGGTTGTGCATTACATCATTGGTTCCATGATGAGTTGTCGTCATGATGTGTTGACCCGGTTTCTACCTAAGTTGTATGGAGGGTTTCTTTCTTTACACCATTTATCCTTACATTTCTTTTTCATTTTCAACCCCTTCAATGCTTACCAAGACATCATCACTAGAACCTTGTTGTGATTGTTCTAGTGCTAGCTTCAGTACTTAGTTGGCATTCAGCTACGTTCACATTCTACTCCTTCTTTCCTAAGGACTTCTAATAATCTATTGGATTGTCCGTGGGAAGATCCCTCCGGTTCTGGTTAGATCATAGGACGTATACCTAGCCACCTTTCTAACACCAATAACGTCGTGAATTAAAGATGTTGTGGGTATTTGATAGTAACCATAAACCAATTTAAATTCTAACAAAGTGTTTGAAAAACATTTAACACCTTGATAGTTTTGTCATTTCAGAAAAGCTCCCCCTTCACATGTGCATCGATAATCGGAAGTGTTTTGCATAAGTGGGTAAGAGTTGAAAGTGCTTGAGTCTTGCAAAATAGATCACATTTTCTCCCCTATCTATAATATATAAAATCTTTTGATATTAGAGATACCAAATTTGATTAAAATATATCGCGAAAAATAGTCTTGAAAATATTCGGGAAAAAAATGTGTCTTACTAGCATGAATTTGGACTGCTCCCCCTCAAAAATTAATCCAAATGAATTGTCATTGTGAGGATGTTATACACGTTTCGCCTTTTGAGGATGGGAGTTGTTGAACACACAATTTTTGAAAGATTCTGAATAATCATTGAAAAACTCTTGAAAAAATTTTGTTCAACGCTTTTTGAAAAATAAAAACATTTCAAATTTTAAGAAATGGTTTTTCAAAAGTATAAACTTGAGTTCATAGACTTTGAATGTCTTGACGAATCCACTCAAGTGTAAGAAGATTTATCTTCTTTTACTGAGGGTAAACGTACTAAATCGTACACTCCCCCGTGAATATAGATCCGGGTTGCAATCTGAAAGTGACTACAAGCCATTGTGTTCAGCTCAAAATGTTGAATGTTTTGTGACAAACTCAACCCAAGATAGATTGCGCTACCTGTTGTTTGGAAATATTGTCCAAAATAGACAATTTCCTTTACGAAATAGCAATGACATGTTTTGAAAAAAAATATTTACAACTTTCATTCGAGCTTTATATACACACCCGTGTCTTTATTGAGCGACATTTTTAGCCACGTCTGTATTATCAATACTGAAAGACATGTCGAGAAGAATATATTTGGATTATCAAAGATTTTTAATTTTGTGTTTTGCTTTTATATGTTGTATATTTTTGTATTTTGTTTTTCAATGATATTTACAAGTAGATGTTTGATAGATAAATCAAGCAGGCACCTTTGCCAGAATCTCCAGGTCTGCTGGAGTCAAACATCTCATACCAATTTGCCTAACGAGGTACTCAAACCTATCTTTTGACAAAGCTTTCGTAAACAAGTCGGCTAATTGGTAATTCGTTCCAACAAAGTATAGTTCAACGATACCTCTTTCAACTTGTTCCTTTATGAAGTGATATCTGATGTCGATATGCTTCGTGCTGGAATGTTGTACCGGATTGCAGGAGATGGCTATGGCCGACTTTGAGTCATAGTACATAGGTACTTTATCAAAGTGGAAGCCATAATCCGTGAGTTTTTTTCTCATCCAAAGAACTTGAGCATAACACGCAGATAGAGACACATACTCCGCTTCGGCTGATGAAAGTGACGTGCAATCTTGCTTCTTGGAAGACCATCCCATGAGCTTATCTTGACCTAGAAATTGTGCACCACCAGAAGTACTTTTTCATGTATCAAGACACCCTACATGATGAGAATCTGAATAGGCCGTTAGAAAGAAACCGGTTTCCCTCAGATACCAGAGTCCCAAATGAATGGTATTCTTGAGGTACCGAAAGATCCGTTTAACCTCCTTGAGGTGTTTTTCAGTGGGTCGTGCTTGATATCGTGTACAATAACACGTAGCATGTGAAATATCTGGTCTACTTGTTGTCAAGTACATGAGGGAGCCGATCATGGAACGATATCTCATTTGATCTATGACATTTCCCTCCAAATCAGCATCTAGCGATGTGGTTGATAATGGTGTCCCAACGGGGTCACATGAAGTCATACCATGCTTTTTGATTATCTCCTTATAATACTTAGCTTGGTTAATAAAGATACCACTTGGGGATTGGTGAACTTGAATTCCTAGAAAGAATTTTAGCTCGCCCATCATTGACATTTCAAATTTGTTGTGCATTACTTTTTCAAACCATTTTGAAAGTTTTAGGTTTGTAGACCCAAAAATAATGTCATCAACATAAATCTGCACAAGCAAAATGTCATCCCCTTATTTATAAGTGAACAAAGTTTTATCAATGGAACCTTTTGAGAAACCTTTGGATACCAGAAATTTCGAGAGCTCGTTGTACCACGCCCTTGGAGCTTGCTTGAGTCCATAAAGTGCTTTGTGGAGACGATACACCTTGTCAGGATAATGAGGATTTACGAATCCTTCCGACTGTGTGACATAGACTTCTTCCTTCAAAGGACCGTTAAGAAATATTGTCTTCACGTCCATTTGATAAACAATGAATCCCTTATGTGCAGCATAAGCAAGGAAAATCCTGACCGCTTCCATACGAGCAACTGGTGCAAATGATTCGTCAAAATCAATTCCCTCTTTCTGGCCATACCCCTTAGCCACTAGCCTATCTTTGTTCTTGATGATCGTGTTTTCTTCATCCATCTTGTTTTTCTAGATCCATCGAAGATTTAGTGGTGTTACATCGAATGGTCTGTCAACAAGTTCCCAGACTTTAAGTCTTTTAAATTATTGAAGTTTATCCATCATCGATTCAATCCAGGCATGATCAGCCATGGCTTCTTTGATGTTTTTTGGTTTAGCTGTACTCACGGCGAGTGCGAACATACAAACATCGCCATCGGTTTCTAATTTTCGTCTTGTACGAACAGGCTGTGAAGGATTTCCAATTACTTGTACCAAAGCGGGTCCAATGATGTGTTGATGGGTGTCGTTGGTAGAACGTATGCATATTTGACAGATCAACATGGCGAGTAGAAGACTCTCTAGTTTCATGTACCGATGTACCGAATGGGTTGTGAAAATCGTCATTGTCAGATAATGCATTACCTGCTTGATTTGTGTTCTCTGGAGCAATGACAGTAGTTGTGGATGTTGTAGGATCGATTGTTGAAGTGATATTCTGAGGAGGTAAATCTGCAGCAACCCGTGTTGAAGTAGATGAAGTTGTATCCTTTTGTTGACGATGATCGGTATCATCATTCTTATCATGAGTGACAGCGGAAGACTTTGATACAACATGTTTCTCCCCCGTGAAATATTCATCAAACATTGGTCCACATAACATTTCCAACTCTTCAAGTGTCGTGTCCACTGTCATATCTGCTCTTGGAACATGTTCAGGAACCAGCTTTGAACTTGATGTTTCATTATTATGGTCTTGAGTTCTGAGTTCCGTGTAGTTGTGCACAGAAGTATTTTGTCGTTGTGGATCAGGACTTAAACTGCTTTGTTCAAGTGCCATTTCTTGTGATTCATCGAATCGGACATGAATAGTCTCGACTATCAATTTTGTTCTCTTGTTGTATACTCTATATCCCTTAGGCTGAGTTGCATATCCCACAAGAATGCATGCATCACCTTTCTCTTTCATCTTGTCCAAATTTTCACCATCTCGAATTATGTAACACGTACATCAAAAAACATGAAGGTGTTTGAGTGAAGGTTTGCGATCATGAATTATGTGATATGTGTCTTTCGTGTCTTGGGATAATTAAGGAGCGGTTTTGTGTGTAGCATGCGGTTGACACGGCTTCGGCCTAAGAGAATAGTGGTAGTTTTGAAGCGGATAATAATGTTCGAGCAGCCTCAACTAAAGTACGGTTTCGTCTTTCAACAACGCCGTTTTGTTCAGGTGTTCTAGCAATAGATGTTTCGTGCTCAATCCCTTCGTCTTCAAAATAATTCTTCAGAGTTGAATTCAAGAATTTCGTGCCTCTGTCAGTACGTACCACTTTTACTTGAGCTTGAAGACCACATTGTATCAATTTAAGGAAGTTCATGAGAACGTCGGGTGTTTCATCCTTAGACCTCAAGAAGTGAGTCCACGTGTACCTTGAGTAGTCATCGAAAATTACCATAACATATTTCTTTCTGTTGATGCTTTAAAAATATATGGGGCCACACAAATCTATATGAAGAAGATCTAACCTTCCTTTAGAGCTTGATGTAGTCTTTGTCTTGAAACTACTCCGTTTAGCTTTACAAAGCTCACAAGAAGAAC
The DNA here is from genome assembly GCA_025667525.1 of Glebionis coronaria. Lineage (NCBI taxonomy): Eukaryota > Viridiplantae > Streptophyta > Magnoliopsida > Asterales > Asteraceae > Glebionis > Glebionis coronaria. The sequence continues at coordinate 46,745,226 of CM046875.1, forward strand.
AAAGATGATCTTTGATGAATTTCAAGCTTGGAAGGCCTCTCACAATATCTTTCTTGGAAATCAAGTTGATGGTATCAAAGTTGAGATGTGATAATCGTTGATGCCATAACCAAGCTTGAGTCGATGAAGCTTTATCCATGAAACAGATTGGAGTTGAAGAAGTGGAGTCTTGAAGTGAAATAGTGTAGAAATCAGTACCCCGTAAACCGGTAAGTAAGTCATTACCATCATAATCACGAACAAAACATGTATTCTTTTTAAAAGCAACCTCCAAATCTGCATCACATAATTGACCAACCGAGAAAATATTGTGATTGAGCCCTTCGACGTAGTATACCCTTTTGATCGTTATATTCCCCTGAACCAAATCTCCATATCCTAGGATCGGTGTAAATTGATCATTTCTGAATCGGACCGTACCCAGGAACTTCTCCACAAAGTTAATTAGAAGCTTGAGATTCTAACCCGTCATGTGCTTCGTGCATCCGGAGTCCAGTATGAAGAGAATTATTTCGATAACCTGCTGAAGAATTAGAACACGATGGAGCATTTGCTAAATTGGATTCCATGTTAGTTGTGATTTTCGATTCATTAGTTTCCCTAGTTTCGGCACTTAAAGGCACACTAACGCTCGTTGTCACGTCTTCTTTGCTAACCTTAGGAATCCATTTATATCCTGGAGGACATTGATTAGCAAACCACCATTTCCAAGACTTGCTAGCATACTCATATAATTCCCTAATTTTGATTCTAGGGTTCTTAGTGGTGGAGTCTAATGCATTAATTTTCTTAGGGGGGGGGGGGGGGGGGGGTTGCACCAGAATGATTCACTTTGCGTGTGGGTTTTCTAGCACTAATAGGCATCACAATTTGCTTCTTAGTTCTAGTATCTACGCCTTTGACATTATTTGAAACACACATAGCATGATTAGCATTGGCACATTTTCCACATTTCACACAAACAAACTTAACATTCAAAGCATTCAAAGTCGAATCATTCAAATCGTCATTACACGCGATTATAGACGTTTTATTCTTAGAAACATTAAAATTCCTAGGTTGGTCTTCTACTTCCTTCATCATCCCTTGACTTTTGTTTTACCAAACCTTTTCATTCATTCGAGTGCTCTTAAGCTGAGGCCGGCTAACACTAGCAGTAGGGACTACTCCTTTAGTAAAAGACACACGTCTATTAGTGTTTCTAGAAGTCTGGGGCGATTGACTTTCTTTGTAGTGTGTGGGTTTAGTGGCCAATCTATACATTCCTGGTTTAATCACATTTGTGTTCTTAATGCTTTGTGATTGGATATGTGTTTGGGGAGTAATCTGTGGTAACCTATCCTTCCCAACCGTCTCAGGGAAAACCCAGGTTTTGCAAATGCAGAATTGGAGAAAACAAATAGTTTTCCCAAGACAGAGGGTTTAGTTACTTTGTGCGCATTGGGTTATCTTACAATAGGTTTCTTAACGCTAGGTTCCACTATTTTCCCACCCATATTAGCAACGAGTTTCTTCAACTCTTATATCGCTATGTCCTGTCCTTGTAATTGAGCTTTCAAATCTTTAATTTCCAAACTCTTTTCTATCATTTCTCGACACATTTGGGAAAGTTTTTCGTGTAATTTATTAGTGATGAGATGGCATTTATACATGATCTCATCGTTCTTTTCGGGCTTTAAATGCATAAAAATGTCATAAAATACCATATATATGCTTGTGTTTGTTTACTTGTGTATTTTAGGTATGGATATCGTGAAAAAGACAAAAGATCACAAGAAAGAAGGAAAAACGGACACGAGAAACGAAGCCATACAAAGAACCGGGCCCTAGATCATGAAATATTCAACAAATACCCTTGAAGACTTGAAGACATGCAAGATTGATCCTCAATGAATGAAGAAATGACACTTAAAACCCTTGTATATTCATAATTACAAGTTTGGTCCCTAAAGTTTGTCAAAATTACACAAATGGTCCTTCAACTTTGAAGAAATGGCAAGTTTAGTCCCTCAACAATTCTAAATTGCCAATTATGATCCCTCATGAAGTTAAAGTTGCATTGAAGACCTTTGAAGATCAACAATGTCCAAGATCAGCCCTTGAATTATCCAAAAATGGCAAAAACAACCCTTTGAAACCTTTTTCCAAAGTTTGGTGCCAAAAATGTCAAGTTATGAAAGTTGTTAACAAAGGAAATGGATTTTGTAGGCTGAATAACACGTTTTACAAGTTTTGCCAAAACACAAGGACCTAATTTGCCAATTCCAAACTTTGAATCCCATAACACGCGCCAAACAACTTTATTCCCCCAAAATCGGATCAAAATCACCACTGTTTACCCTTCTTCACCCCTAGATTTTACATCACTTAAACTTAGGGTAAAAATCAATTACCTTTGCACACACTTGATTCACATGTGCAGAAACCCATCCCAACCTTAAAACCCTTAATCCCACTCACTATGGACCCCACCCCCAATTCCCGTTTAACCAATCACATGACAACTTCACCTCCAAGTCATCCTACGCGTCCAAATCAACAGCTAAGACTCCTTGCTTAATTCCAAAGCTAAAATGAACAGCCAAGATCACTTTGGACAGCTCACACCAAGAAAACGTCTAGAAGGCTCAAGGACAAATAGGGAATTTCACTTATAGGGTTTGTGAATAGTGCTAGCATTGGCATTTTCCTATAAATAGACTCCTCAACCTGTGAGAGAGCTTTTGTTCCAGTTTTAGGCTATCAATCTTTGTAATTCCTTTTTAAGTTAATAAAATTTAAATTTCATAAAATTTTGAATTCTCTTTTGTGTTTAATTAAAAGTTGGTGTTAGAATAGCCTAAATCTGAGTTCCATTTGATTATTTAGACCTTCCTTAATCTTGTGGTTAAGGCACGTCTTGGTTTATAAGGTTTTCAAGGTTCAAAAACCTTGAAAACCTAGTTTCTGTTTTGGCTATTATTGTGTACTAACCCTTAGCCAAAAGCCTTAAGCTCCTTCAAGCTTGTTGACACCAAGCCTGGGAAGAGTTCTAAGCCTTTGGTTGAGTTGTTTGCTGATTTGTGTTGAAGATATATCATAATCAAATCCTTGTTCTACTTTGAACATCAGCAGGATTTGATCTTCTTCTTTGAAGGACCTTGGTCTTGTTCTAGTTGTTGAACAAGGTCCAAGGAGCATAGCTGCCCCTCCTAGGATGTTGTGGAAGGCAGGTATAATCCCTTGATTAAGTTTCCTCTAAAAATTTCATGTTATTGTCTGTTTTTGATTTTGGACTGTGATTTTGTGATTATGTGTTTAAGCTGGTGATTTTTGTGTTTGATTCTGTTAGTTGCTACCTAGGAATTGTTTTTGATTCATAAAATCAGTAGGTTATTAGTAAAAATCACAAGTTAATTTGTTAAGTGGTTGATTAAGGGTTGTTTGGGTTAACTGCATGAGTTGGATTTGTGGTTTGTTAAGAGGTGGTTTTGTGTTTGCAAGTGTTAGTATCTGTTTATTTGGTGCCTACTGATCATTTGTTTGCAGGTTTTGAGGTTTGAAACACCTAGATTCATAAAAGGGCTATAAAATCTTGTTTACTTGGTAAAATTGGCTAGGATTTTGAGGACACCTAGATCTAAGCTTAGGCTAGGGCTAACAAGTGCTAAACCTTAGTTAATTACACCAGGGAAAGAGATTTGAGTGTCTGAAATTGGATCTAGTGTCAAATAGATCAGCAAAAAGTTTCTGCATATGCACCTTGTTCATCAGTAACTTCATCTGCTTTGATCTTGTTATTTACTTTGATTCAGTGTTTGATATAAGTTTGTTTGTGCTTATTCATAGTTTATATATCTTGTGTATGCATCCTGTTGAGTTTGGTTGGCTTATTTAGGCTTAATCTGCTTATTACTGCATAACTGCTTATTTTCCATGTCTGTGCATGATCTGGTGACTGTTTGAATGATTCTGGCTTATTATGTGAACCAAATTGTGATTTTCTTGTTGATATTGACTCCTTGTGATTAACTGATCACAAGGGTGCCCTTGTTTCCAATTGAATCCAACTACATCTCTCTAAAAAGCTTGGTCAAATAGTCAAAGCAGTGGGAACTCCTTTCCCCTGCTAGTTGCCACTGCTAGTGTTAATTGGGTGTCAGCTTATCAATAAGCTATAATAGCTTATTTTAACCAGCAACAACTTGAATTTTGTAATAGGTGCTCATTATTTGACCCATTTGTTCATACTGGAGCATTTGGTGGGTTGACTTTAGGGTTTGACTAGAAAACTAACTTAATTGACTTTTTCATAAGTGATTATTGGCTTATTCTGGCTTATTGGTTTTGCTTACTGGAATTTTGTTGATTGTTTTGGCTTATTGAGTTCATTTGTGATCTTTTGCAAGTTGAATCAAGTCATGAGGTGCCTTATTTCTCAAAAACGACTATTTTGTCTTTTAGAGAAATATTACTTTGCTTATTTCTGGCTAATTGAGTGTGCTTTTTCAAAATTTCTTTTTACAGATCTCATAAGCATCCCAAAAGAAGGTTGTGTGTCAAATTAGAGCTTATGGCATTAGCTTATTGCTTAATGGGCTAAAAAGCCCAGTAAGAATAAGTTGTTTGCTTATTAAGCTGTGATAAGCTCACATTCAGCTTTTGGGCCTTTAGAGTTTTGTGTTTAGAATCAAATTTTGAGTCAGATAGGGCTTTTCCAAGTCAATTGGGCCAAGTTTGACTTTTTGGGCTAAAAAGCCCATTTAGGTTGACTGTTTTTTGTTTTGGCCCATTTGAGGGCCCAATAGGGGTACTCTGGTCATTTTACTTTCATTTTCTGATTATTTAGGATAAAATAAACTAGTTTGCAAGTTTTTAGTATTTTTTATAATTTTTAGATTTTTAATATTATTTTATTATTATTTTTCAAGTTTCACATTTTCCAACTTTTACATTTTTCTTAGCTTAAATACATTAAAATAGGAATTTAGCAAATTTTAGAATAATTTTATCACTTCTAGATTAATTTTTATAATTATTTTAAGTTTTAATAGTTTTTAAATCATTTTAAATAGTTTTTGTTAGTTTAAAAATTTTTAAAAATAGTTTTTAATCTTTTTAGGTCATTTTAGAGGTTTATCAATTGAAAAAATCTTTATTTGGGCTTTTTGATAATTTATTTGATTTTTAGGGCTTTAACTAGCATTTAAAAATTGAATATTTAATTCTTTAAAAGGTTTGAAAAAGTTTTGATCATTGGTAAACTCTTAGTTTATTAAATTTGATTTTTGGTGAATTTTTGGTAATTTTTAGAATTAATTTTTATTTTTGTAGTTTTTACGGTTTTACGTTTTATCGTCGTAGTATTAATTTCACGTCTTCGTCATTCTGTTTTCTGATCCCCTTCTAAACCAATTGTTAATCTCAAACATTTACATCTTAGTCACACACATATACCTCCTTGGGAAACGAACTTTCACACCATAAGGGTCATTAGTACTTGATTTTCCTAAATCATCACTTAATACTTACCGCTCATTTACCCTCTTTTGTTTTCCTAAACAAGAGGTGTAATTTACCACAATCATTTTGGCGCCGCTGCCGGGGAGGTGTGTCGTGATTAATTTGCATTTTTGTTTTTAATATTAACCATAAATATTATTTGTATTAGTAGAAATCTACTAATACGTATTATCGGTTTTCTTGGTTTTTCTTGTGAAATTATTATTACTATATTGTATTAAGTATCACAACAAATAAACAATATCTCCAAAAGTGTGAAAACACAACCTTAATTGGGATTTGATCTCCTAGTTATTGTATTCAAATCTCAAACAAAAAGAAAAAGGCAAAAATAGATAAATACTTTCGTGAAGCTCGATTTTGAAAAATACAAACTATAAGGTGGGTATAAGGTGGTATTATAAAATATACCCTAAGGAAAAAGGCTCTTAAGTGCTTCGCGCCGCCTCATTTCCCCGCTTGCTTGTGAGTATTTTGAGATTGAAGGCTAATCGAGGGTTTTGCCGCCCAAAGTATTATTACGTATAATATATTTGCTTGGTTTCTTTGTGATTAAACCCTCTTGAACAATTTGGTTTTCACCAAAGTTCTAAAAGTCACTCGAAGGCGTTCACTCCACGTGATCGTTTTCATTCCTTTGGGGCTTCTTTAATCAAGAGTTTGATTCAAGGAGAGATTTTGTAGATTGTTGTCTACGAAGATACACCATAATCCAAAAAAAAATTAAAAACAATCAAAAACACAAAAAAATTGAAAATTCACAAAACACCAAAAAAGAATCTTCTTTGCTCACCTCCCATTCTTCGTGAAGTTTATGATCACTCGTAATCAAGCAAAACGAGCTCGTAAACGTCTTCAAAATCAAGCCAATCAAGAGACGTTGATTGAAGAACAACCTCCAATTGTTGAACCTATTGTAGAACAAGAAGTCGTCATGGCTAATCGTACTATGATGGAGTTGCTACAAGCACCCACCGAGGGTTTTGGAGAGGCCATTGTGATTCCCGCCATCCTTGCGGAGAATTTCGAAATTAAGACGGGTTTAATGTCGATGTTGCAAGCTAATAAGTTTAGAGGTCATGAGAAAGACAACCCGCACTATCACATTAGGAATTTTAACCGTCTCACCGCTACTAGCAAGTTTAAGGATGTTCCACATGACGCCATTAAGATGATGTTGTTTCCATACTCGGTAGATGGACCCGCAAAAATTTGGCTTGAGAAAGAACCGCCAAATTTGATTTTGACATGGGGTGATCTCGTTTCTAAGTTTGTGAACAAATTTTTTCCACCATCTAAAACAACACATTTGAAAAATGATATTTCACGATTTGTGCAACGAAATAATGAAAGTTTTTCAATGGCATGGGAACGCTTTAAAGAAATGTTACATGAATGTCCACACCATGATTTTTTGGAATTGCATCAAATTGATACTTTTTATAATGGGCTTAATGATCATGAACAAGATTACTTGAATGCCGCCACGGGTGGTAATTTTTTGTGCAAAACGACCGATGAGGCTTTACAAATCATCGAGAATAGATCTAAGGTTTATAGCCCTCGTAACACACCGAGTGTTGCCAATTTGGGTTCGTCATCGTCGTCATCGTCTCGTAGCATTAATGCCTTACATGATGAAGCTAATGAGGAAAATTGGTTTTTTGATAGATTTGCTAATCTTATGTCCCATTGGAAAGCTCAAGAAGCTTCAAATTCCGCTTCGGTTAAAGCGCTTGATAAGAGTTGTTTGTCTTGTGGTGGAGCTCATGATCTTTCCGAGTGTATCACCGCGGATGGTAACACTTCGAGTGCTTATGTAGCAACGGGAACTTACAACCAAAACGGTCAAGGTTCCCGCCAAAATCAAGCTCCACCAAATCAAAATGCTAATAACTATCGAAACAACAACTAAGGTGGTAATTACCAAGGCAATTCACGCAACTACAACAAAGGGAATTATCAAAATGGGAATGGACAAGTCACTAATCAAAACCAAAACCGTGATTTTCAAAACACTACACAAGGTTTTCAAAATGCTCACACTAAAAATCTTCAAGGAGAATTTTTGGATTATGCTAAAGCAAATGATGCTAAATTTGATAACATGCAACGTGAGATGATTAGCTTAAGATCCGAGTTGAAAAACGAGCTTAAAATGAACTTGCTAATGAACTTAAAACTCATGCAAATAAAATGGAAGGAAATGACCAACGTCTTCAACAAAATCAACAAAAGATGGAATTAGGACAACATGAGATTAAGCAAGAGTTATTAAAAGCGGATGCTATGCAATCAAAATTTGAGGACCGAATGGCTAAGATGTTTGAAGCAATCATGTGTAAACCCTCTTCCTCGGGTGGTCTTCCTAGTGATACCATTGCAAACCCGAAGGGAGAAATGAAGGTTATTACTACACGAAGTGGTAAAACTTTCAAGGAACCAATCTCTCGTCCAAGTACTTCTACGGAGAAGGAAATCGAGAAAGAACCCGAGGTGATGGTCGAAAAGGAGCACATTACAATCCCACGAAGTACCGCTCAAACCACACCTACGGTTGAACCAATACCAATTGTGGAACCCGAGATTCCAAGGCCGTTGCCTAATGTCCAACCCACACCACCCTTACCTTACCCTTCGAGACGAAACAAAGAGAAATTACAAGAACGTAACAAACAACAAATCGAGCTTTTTATCAAAATCTTTCAACAAGTGCATTTTGATGTGAGTTTAGCCGACGCGTTGTTATATATGCCTCGTTTCGCTTCTACTTTTAAAAGTATGATGAGCGATAAGGAAAAGCTTTCAAATCTTGCTAATTGTTCTTCGGTTTATCTTAACCGCATACCGAAAAAAGTTGGTGACCCCGGAAAGTTTCTCATTCCTTGTGACATACAAGATATGAAAGAATGCCTCGCCTTGGCCGATCTTGGTGCGAGCATTAATTTGATGCCATTTTCCATTTGGAAATCGCTTTCGCTTCCGGCTCTTATTCCTTCGAACATGTCTATCGAGATGGCCGATCATTCTACGATTTTAGCATGTGGAGTAGCCGAAGATGTTTTCGTGAAAGTGGGGAAGTTCTACTATCCCGTTGATTTTATAGTAGTTGACATCCCCGCGGATCCTCAAGTTCCTCTAATTTTAGGTCGTTCATTTTTAGACACCTCGAGATCGCTTATCGACGTTCATGCAAGAACTATCACTTTTAGATTCAACGAAGAGGAACTTGTTATAAACGCTACTCAAAACTCGAAACCTTCTCATGTTTATGCAATCGCTACCATCAATCACATTGACATCGTTGATGTGGTTTGCGATGAGTTTTCACAAGAAGTGTTAGGTTTTTCCGATAGCTCGTCAAGTGGCAATCCCACTATTTTGGATCCGATTCTTGCTAATTCTACACCAAATCTCACTCCATTCCAAGGAGGCAATCTCACTTCAAATGAGATCGACAATGAAGATGAGGTGTTGATTAGTGATGATACTTCTATTCCACCATTTCTTCCGCCGATGGAAGTTATGAGTTTTGAACCAAAATCTTCAATCGAGGAACCACTTATCCTTGAATTGAAAGATCTTCCTTCTCACCTTGAATACGCATTCTTGGAAGGTGATGACAAGTTGCCGGTTATTATTGCAAAAGTTCTTGCTAATGATGAAAAAAACCGAGCTCTTGAAAATTCTTAAAGCTCATAAAGGGGCAATTGCGTGGAAAATTTTCCGACATTAATGGTATTGACCCAAAATTTTGTACTCACGAGATTTTAATGGAGGAGGACTACAAGCCCGCAATTCAAAGTCAAAGAAGGGTGAATCCCAAAATTCACGATGTCATTAAAAAGGAAGTGTTAAAACTCCTTGACGCGGGAATGATTTATCCTATCTCCGATAGCCCATGGGTGAGCCCAATCCATTGTGTCCCTAAAAAGGGAGGAATGACCGTTGTGCCTAATGAAAACAACGAGTTAATTCCCACTCGTGTTGTGACCGGTTGGAGGGTGTGTATTGACTACCTAATGTTAAATGACGCCACTCGTAAAGACCACTTTCCTTTGCCCTTCATGGATCAAATGTGGGAGCGACTCGAGGGAAATGAATTCTATTGCTTTTTAGATGGTTTTTCTGGTTACTTTCAAATCCCTATCGACCCTCGTGATCAAGAGAAGACTACGTTTACGTGTCCTTATGGAACGTTTGCTTATCGTAGGATGCCTTTCGGACTTTGTAATGCACCGGGTACGTTTCAACGGTGTATGATGGCGATTTTTCACGATATGATCGAGAAGTCGATGGAAGTGTTTATGGATGACTTCTCGGTGTTTGGCAATTCGTTCACGTCGTGTTTATCTAATCTCGAGCAAATGTTATAACGTTGTGAAGAAACCAATCTTGTGCTTAATTGGGAAAAATGTCATTTTATGTGTAAACAAGGAATCGTCTTAGGGCATAAGGTATCGAAAGCGGGGATTGAGGTCGATAAAGCTAAGGTAGACGTCATCGCCAAGTTACCTCATCCCAAAACCGTTAAGGGTGTTAGGAGTTTCCTAGGCCACGTGGGCTTTTATCGTCGTTTCATCAAGGACTTTTCGAAAATCTCTCGACCTATGACACACCTTCTCGAGAAGGATGCTCCTTTTAATTTCAATGAGGATTGTGTTAGAGCTTTCGAAACTCTCAAAAGGAAACTTACCGAAGCTCCCATTCTTGTTGCTCCTAATTGGGATTTACCCTTTGAAATCATGTGCGTTGCAAGTGATTATGCTATAGGGGGCGTCTTAGGGCAACGTTATGACAAACATTTCTGTCCTATCCACTATGCTAGTAAGATGATGACCGAGGCTCAATTAAAGTACACCACGACGGAAAAAGAATTCCTTGCCGTGGTCTATGCTTTTGAGAAATTCCGACCTTATCTCGTCTTAACTAAAAGCATCGTGTATACCGACCATTCGGCTATCAAGTATCTCTTAGCTAAGCAAGATGCTAAGCCGAGATTGCTTCGTTGGATGCTCCTCCTCTAAGAATTTGATGTCACCGTGCTTGACAAAAAGGGAGCCGAGAATCTAGTGGCCGATCATCTCTCTCGTCTAGAAGATCCTCACAAAGATGTTTTCGAGAACAAGGAAATCACCGAAACATTTCCTCTCGAGACTCTCGGTGTAGTGAATTCTAAAGACACCACCCCATGGTTTGCCGACATTGCAAATTACCATGCTGGCAATTTCATAATCAAGGGTATGACGACACAACAAAAGCGAAAATTCTTTCGTGACGTCAAGTTCTATTTTTGGGACGACCCTTATCTCTTTCGAGTTTGCGCGGATCAACTCGTTCGACGTTGTGTTTTTGGTGCCAAAGCTTCTAATATCCTTAGAGCTTGTCACGAGGGACCCACGGGTGGTCACCACGGTGCTAATCTCACGGATAAGAAAGTGTTCGATGCCGGCTTCTTTTGGCCTTCTATCTATCGTGATGCACACGCACTTGTGAAGTCGTGTGATTCGTGCCAACGTGAAGGAAAATCATCTCAAAGTGATGAAATGCCACAAAACATAATTCAAGTGTGTGAGATTTTCGACATATGGGGAATAGACTTTATGGGGCCGTTCCCATCGTCTCATGGCAACAAATATATCCTCGTCGCGGTTGACTACCTTTCTAAGTGGGTGGAAGCTAAGGCTTTGCCTACTAATGATGCTCGTGTGGTAGTGAAGTTTTTGAAGCAACTATTCTCTCGGTTTGGAACCCCTCGTGCTATTATAAGCGATCGTGGAACCCATTTTTGTAATGACCAATTCGAGAAGGTCTTAAAGAAATATGGAGTTACTCATCGTCTTTCTATGGCTTATCACCCACAAACGAGTGGGCAAGTCGAGGTTTCAAACCGAGCTTTGAAGAGGATTTTAGAAAGGTCGATTGGAGAAAACCGTGCTTCATGGTCCGACAAACTCGATGACGCTTTATGGGCCTTTAGGACCGCTTATAAGACACCTATCGGTTTCACTCCTTATAAGTTAGTCTATGGGAAGAATTGTCATTTTCCCATTGAATTGGAGCACAAGGCATATTGGGCCCTTAAGCATGCAAACTTTGACTTGAAGACTGCGGGAGATCACCGGAAAATACAATTGAATGAATTAGATGACTTAAGAGATAATGCTTATGAAAATTCATTAATTTTTAAAGAAAAGACTAAAAAGTTTCATGATTCAAAGATTAAAAACCGGGTTTTTAACGTTGGTGATCAAGTGTTACTTTTTAACTCTCGACTTAAGATATTTTCCGGGAAATTGAAATCTCGTTGGTCGGGTCCGTTCACCATTACACAAGTGTTTCCTTATGTGACCATCGAGCTAGCTCAAGATGATGGTCCTAACTTCAAGGTGAATGGACATAGGCTTAAGCACTACTTTGGTGGGGAAATTCCTTCAATGGTTGCCCTCGACCAAGTCACCTTCCCCAATGATAATTAGCATTGAGGGGATCGAGTCGAGCTCATGACTCGGTAATCAAAAACGAGGTGCCTCGTGGGGGAGATCCCATGCTTATCCTTTTATGCTTACTATTCACTAATAAGGGGACTTGTACCCTTTCAACTCGTTGTCTCGTGGTTGTTTGTGATTGTGTTATCTAGATCATCATCATCATCTACGATTGAAGACTCTCGTGTTCGTATACGTGAGCCTCCATCGTTTGCTTGAAGAATTTTTTCACGAATCCATTGACATATCCTTTATTGTTCTAACAATTATCTTTTATCATACTTAATAAACGGCTTTAGATATATTGTTGATCACCCTTTCCATGCTAGATCCTAAGCATTCGATTCTTCGTCTCTAGTATGGGGGTGCTCCACCTTTAGACTCGAAACATTGAGGACAATGTTTACTTTTAGTATGGGGGGTGAATAGGTACTTGCTTTGCTACGCCCTCACGCTTTCTAGTTTTCAATGTTTTGTTTTGGTTGCTAATAAGGCTAAAAATGGCCCAATTTTAAATTTTTTCTTAGTTTTCATAAGTATTTTTAAGACACGAATGTATATTTTCCGTTGGGTAGAATAAGAGTTAATTTTTGACTTGATGGGCATTTGGAGCCATTTACATTCCTTAACCCGCTCAATTCAAGTTTTGCTAGACTTTTATATAGGGAGCTTTAAAACGCGAAAGTCTTAGCTCATTCGGGTTAAGAACAAGAACTTCTCGCAAGTTCCTATAATCGATCCTAGAAAGTCACTTATCAAGGGAACTATAAAACGCATTCTCTAAACTTGAAAAAGTCCAAGAAAGTGCAAGATCCTATAGGTGGCTTGAAAACCCAAAACTTTGATTTGATATAGTCTTAATGAAAGCTAATCCAAATTTGGCTTAATTTTGACTTGCATGGCTAAGTATTCACGAGTCTCTTTAATTAGAGGTCTTTATATAGTGAAGAACGAGAAGTGATAGAGTTAGACAAGTGATCATGCTAAACGTAGAACATGAAAATGTTCTTTCAAAAACTCATATGTCTTTAATTGTGTCTTTTTCTTCCCATAAGATCAATGCATTAGGAATAAATCATAATTGCAATAAGTAAGGTCGTACGATTTGAAAGGTTACTTAGCCTCTAGCGCAAGATCGTGTAAAAGTTGCTCGGGGTTGAATAGAGTTCATAGCCAAGGCATAACTTATTGAAGCGGGACGCGAAGATTGGCGATCATCCAAAAAGGCCCTAACAAGGCATGAGGAGCCCTATTTTGTTGCTAAAGATCCAAGATGATGTGAAGTATCAATATTCCAAAATCAATATGAAGGATCGAGACACACGACGAAAAGCAATTACTCCCCTAAAGATCATGGAGAAAGTCTATCCGAAAAGACCCTTACAAGGTATGAGGATAAATATATCCAAGTCCGAAAAGGAGGCGGATCGTTGTATATCAAAGTCCAAAGTAATGATTGAAGAAAAATGATGAAGTCGTGGTCCAAATATGAAGAATCTCTAAAAAACGTCAAGTGAAGAAATTCCAAGTATATGAAGAGAAGACCATAATTTCAAGAACGTCTTCCCAAGATTTGAAGTATGAAGTACATGCAAATATCGGTCCGAGAAAAGTCTCAAATCGTGAAACGAGTTATGCCAAGATATGAACTTAAGGAGATACACGAGAAGCCGTTTTAAAAGATTTTGTCCTTCGGCTAACTATCGATTAAATCGTGCTACTTTGCTTTCGGACTAATAACTACTCCTATAAGTCAATATGAATCACTTGTGATCCATGACAAATAGTTAAAAAATGCTAGTAACCCATTTCTTTTTATAATAACTAGGATTGCGGGGAGAAAAAGTATTACACAATTTGGACGTATGAGTAGTGTTAGCATTGTGACTTGTACCAACAATGATCTCGTTTTTTCACTTAGCATGGAATGTATGACAATCAAGGATGACGAAGTTTACTCTAAGGGACATTTGCTTGTTTCTATTCTTTGACCCTAAAAGTCACTTTCGTGATGAAAATCATACATTATGTCTTTACACATCTTTGTAGTATGTTGCAAGTCTTTTAATCTTCAATAAAGGTTAATAAAATTGAACTTTAGTTATGCTTAGATACTTTATTCTAGCATTGCGTGAGGGCACGGCAATGGCTTAGTATGGGGGAGTGATGAGATGGCATTTATACATGATCTCATCGTTCTTTTCGGGCTTTAAATGCATAAAAATGTCATAAAATACCATATATATGCTTGTGTTTGTTTACTTGTGTATTTTAGGTATGGATATCATGAAAAAGACAAAAGATCACAAGAAACAAGGAAAAACGGACACGAGAAACGAAGCCGTACAAAGAACCGGGCCCTAGATCATGAAATATTCAACAAATACCCTTGAAGACTTGAAGACATGCAAGATTGATCCTCAATGAATGAAGAAATGACACTTAAAACCCTTGTATATTCATAATTACAAGTTTGGTCCCTAAAGTTTGTCAAAATTACACAAATGGTCCTTCAACTTTGAAGAAATGGCAAGTTTAGTCCCTCAACAATTCTAAATTGCCAATTATGGTCCCTCATGAAGTTAAAGTTGCATTGAAGACCTTTGAAGATCAACAATGTCCAAGATCAGCCCTTGAATTATCCAAAAATGGCAAAAACAACCCTTTGAAACCTTTTTCCAAAGTTTGGTGCCAAAAATGTCAAGTTATGAAAGTTGTTAACAAAGGAAATGGATTTTGTTGGCTGAATAACACGTTTTACAAGTTTTGCCAAAACACAAGGACCCAAGTTGCCAATTCCAAACTTTGAATCCCATAACACGCGCCAAACAACTTTATTCCCCCAAAATCGGATCAAAATCACCACTGTTTACCCTTCTTCACCCCCAGATTTTACATCACTTAAACTTAGGGTAAAAAGCAATTACCTTTGCACACACTTGATTCACATGTGCAGAAACCCATCCCAACCTTAAAACCCTTAATCCTACTCACTATGGACCCCACCACCAATTCCCGTTTAACCAATCACATGACAACTTCACCTCCAAGTCATCCTACGTGTCCAAATCAACAGCTAAGACTCCTTGCTTCATTCCAAAGCTAAAATGAACAGCCAAGATCACTTTGGACAGCTCACACCAAGAAAACGTCTAGAAGGCTCAAGGACAAATAGGGAATTTCACTTCTAGGGTTTGTGAATAGTGCTAGCATTGGCATTTGCCTATAAATAGACTCCTCAACCTGTGAGAGAGCTTTTGTTCCAGTTTTAGGCTATCAATCTTTGTAATTCCTTTTTAAGTTAATAAAATTTGAATTTCATAAAATTTTGATTTCTTTTTTGTGTTTAATTAAAAGTTGGTGTTAGAATAGCCTAAATCTGAGTTCCATTTGTTTATTTAGACCTTCCTTAATCTTGTGGTTAAGGCACGTCTTGGTTTATAAGGTTTTCAAGGTTCAAAAACCTTGAAATCCTAGTTTCTGTTTTGGCTATTATTGTGTACTAACCCTTAGCCAAAAGCCTTAAGCTCCTTCAAGCTTGTTGACACCAAGCCTGGGAAGAGTTCTAAGCCTTTGGTTGAGTTGTTTGCTGATTTGTGTTGAAGATATATCATAATCAAATCCTTGTTCTACTTTGAACATCAGCAGGATTTGATCTTCTTCTTTGAAGGACCTTGGTCTTGTTCTAGTTGTTGAACAAGGTCCAAGGAGCATAGCTGGCCCTCCTAGGATGTTGTGGAGGGCAGGTATAATCCCTTAATTAAGTTTCCTCTAAAAATATCATGTTATTGTTTTTTTTTATTTTGGACTGTGATTTTGTGATTCTGTGTTTAAGCTGGTGATTTTTGTGTTTGATTCTGTTAGTTGCTACCTAGGAAGTGTTTTTGATTCATAAAATCAGTAGGTTATTAGTAAAAATCACAAGTTACTTTGTTGAGTGGCTGATTAAGGGCTGTTTGGGTTAACTGCATGAGTTGGATTTGTGGTTTGTTAAGAGGTGGTTTTGTCTTTGCAAGTGTTAGTATCTGTTTATTTGGTGCTATTGTTCATATGTTTGCAGGTTTTGAGGTTTGAAACACCTAGATTCATAAAAAGGGCTATAAAATCTTGTTTACTTGGTAAAATTGGCTAAGATTTTGAGGACACCTAGATCTAAGCGTAGGCTAGGGCTAATAAGTGCTAAACCTTAGTTAATTACACCAGGGAAAGAGATTTGAGTGTCTGAAATTGGATCTAGTGTCAAATAGATCAGCAAAAAGTTTCTACATATGCACCTTGTTCATCAGTAACTTTATCTGCTTTGATCTTGTTATTTACTTTGATTCAGTGTTTGATATAAGTTTGTTTGTGCTTATTCATAGTTTATATAGCTTGTGTATGCATCCTGTTGAGTTTGGTTGGCTTATTCAGGCTTAATCTGCTTATTACTGCATAACTGCTTATTTTCCATGTCTGTGCATGATCTGGTGACTATTTGATTGATTCTGGCTTATTGTGTGAACCAAATTGTGATTTTCTTGTTGATATTGACTCCTTGTGATTAACTGATCACAAGGGTTCCCTTGTATCCAATTGAATCCAACTAAATCTCTCTAAAAAGCTTGGTCAAATAGTCAAAGCAGTGGGAACTCCTTTCCCCTGCTAGTTGCCACTGCTAGTGTTAATTGGGTGTCAGCTTATCAATAAGCTATAATAGCTTATTTTAACCAGCAACAACTTGGATTTTGAAATAGGTGCTCATTATTTGACCCATTTGTTCATACTGGAGCATTTGGTGGGTTCACTTTAGGGTTTGACTAGAAAACCAACTTAATTGACTTTTTCATAAGTGCTTATTGGCTTATTCTGGCTTATTGGTTTTGCTTATTGGAATTTTGTTGATTGTTTTGGCTTATTGAGTTCATTTGTGATCTTTTCCAAGTTGAATCAAGTCCTGAGGTGTCTTATTTCTCAAAAACGACTATTTTGTCTTTTAGTGAAATATTACTTTGCTTATTTCTGGCTTATTGAGTGTGCTTTTTCAAAAAATCTTTTTACAGATCTCATAAGCATCCCAAAAGAAGGTTGTGTGTTAAATTAGAGCTTATGGCATTAGCTTATTGCTTAATGGGCTAAAAAGCCCATTAAGAATAAACTGTTTGCTTATTAAGCTCTGATAAGCTCACATTCAGCTTTTGGGCCTTTAGAGTTTTGTGTTTAGAATCAAATTTTGAGTCAGATAGGGCTTTTCCAAGTCAATTGGGCCAAGTTTGACTTTTTGGGCTAAAAAGCCCATTTAGGTTGACTGTTTTTGGTTTTGGCCCATTTGAGGGCCCAATAGGGGTATTCTGGTCATTTCACTTTCATTTTCCGATTATTTAGGATAAAATAAACTAGTTTGCAAGTTTTTAGAATTTTTTATAATTTTTAGATTTTTAATATTATTTTATTATTATTTTATTATTATTTTTAAATTTCACATTTTCCAACTTTTTACATTTTTCTTAGCTTAAATACATTAAATATTAATTTAGCAACTTTTAGAATAATTTTATCACTTCTAGATTAATTTTTATAATTATTTTAAGTTTTAATAGTTTTTAAATCATTTTAAATAGTTTTTTTTAGTTTAAAAATTTCTAAAAATAGTTTTTAATCTTTTTAGGTCATTTTAGAGGTTTACCAATTGAAAAATCTTTATTTGGGCTTTTTGATAAATTATTTGATTTTTAGGGCTTTAACTAGCATTTAAAAATTGAATATTTAATTATTTAAAAGGTTTGAAAAAGTTTTGATCATTGGTAAACTCTTAGTTTATTAAATTTGATTTTTGGTGAATTTTTGGTAATTTTTAGAATTAATTTTTATTTTTGTAGTTTTTACGGTTTTACGTTTTATCGTCGTAGTATTAATTTCACGTCTTCGTCATTCTCTTTTCTCATCCCCTTCTAAACCAATTGTTAATCTCAAACATTTACATCTTAGTCACACACATATACCTCCTTGGGAAACGAACTTTCACACCATAAGGGTCATTAGTGCTTGATTTTCCTAAATCATCACTTAATACTTACCGCTCATTTACCCTCTTTTGTTTTCCTAAACAAGAGGTGTAATTTACCACAATCAATTATCATGTGGAAAACTTCCGATGTCTTTTTTCAAAGCAAGTTTAAGAGAATGATAATGTTTTTGAAGGAAATCATTTTGTGTTGAAGTAACTCAAAAGCCTTTTTATCAACATTTTCTTTACGTTTCGAAAGCTCAGTTTCAAGCCGTTCACACTCTTTGATCTTATCAAGATTGAAGAGTAACACACAAAATATCTTTGGAGAGACATTCTTCTAAGAGTAGATTATATTCATTTGAAAACTCTGATTTGTCATTTTGAAGCTCATCAATTTCTTTTTCAAGAGACTCAACATATTTCAAATCATCGAACATTTTAGACCGAATTAATTTTTCAAACTCAAGAACATTTTCTTTGATTATGTTCGTATTAGGTATTAAAAGTTCTTTCACAAGCACAGTTATAATGTGAGGAATCTCTTTTTTCCACTTATCATTTTGATGGTTTTGCCAATCACTTTCAACAATTGATTGAACATTATCAATGTGATGTTTAACAATACCAAGTGTTTTTCTACTTTTGCTTTTAGAAGCATCAAGAGGCAAATAGTTAATATATTTAGAAGCATTTGATTTCTTAGTGGCAAAAATTTTCTTCCATTGAATTCTTCGTTGTTTGATTTCCAGAAACAATTCCTCACGAGACTTTTGTTTTTGTGGAGTGAAAAGACCATAAAGACTATTTTCATAAGCATAATTATATGGTTTCACAAAATCTTTATTGACCGGAATCTACTCTCCTCATCCCAAAGGGACGTCTCTTCACTATCGAGCCTAACTATTAGGCAATCATGATCGATCCATTCAGACTCATCAAGATATATGTGAGGGTTCGCAGCTTGAGCTTGTTCGAGGTACTTGGGACTTTCAAAACTAGCTTGACCCTTGAAAAACGACCGATGTGCTATCATTCAAACGGTTTGAATAGAGTCATGCGTTTTATAAACAACTTTTTTCAAAAAATCGACTTGTTCTTCGAGATCCGTTCCTTTTTCAGTATCTTTGCCTTGTCTCTTTTTGAAATCTTGTTTTAATTTTTCAACCTCTTGTTTCTTTTCGTAAAGAATTTTAGCAGAATCGGTGGTATTCATAGGAAGCCTCTGTTCAAGTTCATTAACTTTTGTTGTGGCAATGTACGTTTTTTGACGTTCATCACTTAATAAAACGTTAAATTGACGTTTTTCTTTAGTTAACAAGGCAAGAGCTTCGTTATATTTATTTTCAAAATCGTCCTTTTTTAAGTTAATTAAACGACTTTTCTACCCCTCAAGCTCTTTATCTCTTTGAAGAAGCTATCCCTATAACTATCAATGGTCTCACTAGATTTTATTAGAGCGGCTTTGCTTTCTTCAAATTTTTGAGTGAGCGCTGCGTTTTCCTTCTTTAATTGCTTTTGACTCTTTCTATTTTCATTGACATCTTTTTGTAAACTAGCAATTAAATTAGCAAGCGCGACACGCTCCTCATCATACTACTCATTTGCATGTTGATCATCCTCAAACTCATTATTACACATGTCTGATGAATCAGGTGTGGTATTGTTATCAACCGTTTCCATCATACATGTGTCAGTAATTGTTGTTGGTAGATCACTATGCTCATGTGTATCACCAAACACATTATATTCATCATCATGTTGTACCTTATAAATTGGCTCGGTATCAAAGATAGGACCATTGTCATCTTCAGTGACGTTAAGGACCTCATGAATCTTTGCCATGTATGAATAATGTGCCTCGAGTTCTTGGTCGGAGAGTTCATCGTCTGTGTCGTCAAGCATTTCTCCTTCCTCAGCTGATAACTTGCTCCCAACTTCCATCTTCTTGCATAGCAGCATCTTTTCTTTATGATAACCATAATCTTTAACGCTCTTTGGTTGCCTGCATTCCCTAGCCAAATGCCCAAAACCTCTGCAGTTAAAACACTGAATCCCGCTTTGTTGCATAACTTGAGTACCAACAGTTTCCCTATTTCCAACAACAGTAGCAATCCTCTGATTATCATACTTCATGGGTTGTCGATCATACTTTGGAGGACTCTCAGCACGCCTTCGTGTGTCATTCCTTGTAGGACTCTAAGCATAGGTGTTCCTTGTGTTTGATGATGTTCTGAGGTTGTTGGTGGTGGGTTTGTAGATTTTCTTGTATTGCTTCATAATGAAAGCCATTTGTTTCTTGAATTTCTTATACTTATGAGCTAGTTCTTCATCACTGTCTTCTTCAGATGATGGCTCGGGTGTGGGTGATGGTGCTCTTGCAACTTCTTTACCTCGGGATCTTGTTGTAGGATGTGACTTAGAGACAGTTGATGATCGTGGTGATGATGATTGAGTAGAGTAGGTCTTTGGAGCACGAGAACGATAGTCTGGGTAATGTTGAGTGGTAGACACCAAAGCAAGTAGATTTGAAACCTTTGCAACACGTTCAGCTTGAAGTTCATTTGCCTCATTTTGAAATTGTTTCAAAATGTCAAAGAGTGTGTGATATGAAACTTCGTCTAACTTTTGTTGTTGTTTCACCAAGGTGACAAACCGTGTCCACTCTGTTGAAGTTGTTGTAGAAATTGGACATTGACTTGCATGGTGGAAACTTGTAAGTTGTTTCGGGTCATGTCATTCATCATTTTGTAGAATCAAGAGTAATATGAATCAATTGATTCCCCATCCTTTGAAGTAAACTTGCCAAAGTTCCAAAACATCTTAGTTTTCATATCTTGTTTATTAAGTGATTCACCTTGTTGCAATCTTTCAATAGCCGTCCACATTTCTTTAGCGGTAGGGCATGCATCAACCGTGGAATAAATATCATCTCCAATGCCATTGAGTGTAACTCCCCATTTTGGTTAATGGAATGTCACGCGTGATTATGGCGTGTCATCAAAGCATACAAGGTAAATGTCTTAAAAACATTAAAAGACCATGAAAGGAAATACTAGAAACAAACATCGGTACCCCAAGTATACGCTCATCACACACAAACATAAGTACTGTAAAGGAAAAGGACTAAACAATGTCCAAAGAAATAAGTAGCAATATATGATGAAATGCATAAAATAGAGAAGGCTAGATAGCTTCCAATCCATATGCATGTACGCTAAAAGTCTACGAGCGTCCTTGAGTACCTACCGTTTAGGAACATGAAAGGAAAACGACTGAGCATAACACTTAGTGCACGGATTTACAAGTATAGCATGGAATAACATAAGCGTAAATACTAATAGCAGCGGAAAAGTATAAGTCCTAAGTAACCTGGAATCATATTCATAAAACTGGTTTTATAGTTTGAAAAGACTTATGTTTTTATGTAAAATCTATATTAATTAGCCAATAGCCCATATAGGTCATGAGGTTCCACCGTGATTGAATACTTGGAGGGGAGACCTCGTCATGTAATTAGAGGGGTTGCCTCTAATTAAATAGTCTGGGTTGGAGGGTGAACTCCTAGTGAAGGATGCAAGGTACACATCGCATTCACTCTGGTATTACTGATAAACATGTAACTAGGATGCACCCATACGCCCCACATGATAATATAATATAATGGCCAAAACTGTAAAGGGACGCCACGAGCAATCACTTTGCCGTGGGGAAGTCATAACACTCGTGCCTCTAGTATTATGGTTATGGTACCTCCATAACTAGGTGACACTGGTCATGCATGTATATTACTTAGGCTCTTAAACTAACATAAGTAATCAAACATATAAAACAATACTGGGAAAATAACTGGCTGCAAACAGGGAATCCTAATAAGGAAAGAATGTCCATACCGAAGGGACGGGAAAATCCATACCTTATGCCCAGTGAACGAAGAAGACGAGAGAATGAAAGTCCTACTTCGATCTCACTAATGCTACATAAAACAGGGTACATGTATAAGTATTCTGTTTACTGAGTACTTAACTGATTATATCATGTCTTAGCTAGTTTTATATGTTCTTGTCTTGTTTTACTGATTTTAAGGTTAAGTTGTGTTTATCATGTATTCTATGTATTCTGATTAAGTATTACTTGTATTTCTTGTATTATTACATTTGTTGTGTAATAATAAGTAACTTTCTAAAAATAGCAGTTTTCCTAAAATAGAAAATTTCCAAAAATAGAAAATTTCCACAAATAGAATTACTTCTAAAAATAGATCAGTTTCTAAAAATAGAAAGTTTCCAAAAATAGTAAGTTTCCTGAATTAGAAAGTTTCCATAATTAGAAATAAGCTGAATTAACAAGCTAATAATATAAGCATAAGTTTATTGGTTAAATAACATAAGTCATGTGATTATTAGTATAGTTTATTAAAATATCATGTTAATTAAATAAACTATAGGTTATATGATTTAATTAAATATAAGCATGATTTAATTAAATTAAGGTGTATAAAATACTTAGGTTATTCATGTATTAATATTATATTAATTATAACCTAAGTCATGTTTATTAATTAATTATATCCATGTTTAAATAATTAATTAATACTATAATCTAAATTAAATAAATAAATACTTAGGTCAAAACATATATTATTTCATAAATAATAATTAACCTAAGTCCATGCAGATTTAAATTAATTATAAGTCATCTTATTAATTAATTTAATCTCTTGTTAAATAATATAACTTGTAAAAATTAATACTTGTAAAATTTAGTCATGAACCGGACCCGTGACTTTTAATTTAGACACATGGGAACCGGACCGGAAACCCCATGAACCGGACCAACCAAACACACCCTTAACAGTAGCTAACCGGCTCAGCCGGTTGCCACTATTCATGCGAACAGACCACCGGCTGCAGTCGTTGGTTTCCTCTCGGCTAGCCGCTGACCACGGTGAAGTTCCCATCGGCTGTGTGCCGGTGGTTCCCCCTGCTACGCCTGCGGTTCCCCCTGCTTGACCAAAACCGCCATCGGCTTAAGCCGATGGTGGTGGCTGCTGTTGCCGAGACCCCCAAACAAACCAAACGGTACCCCGACTCACGTCGGGGTCCCTTGGTTCCTGCTGTCGACCGAGACCAACACACTGAGACTAGAAGTCTCGGTTGGTGGTGTGAACTAAAGCAACCCGAGAGCCATTGGGCTCTCGGTTGGGTGTCGGACGAACAAAACCAACCCGAAACATCCCTTAATTTCCCCCCCATGATTAAATGGCATGTCTAATATACTTGTTTTATTTAATCTCATGTTCATGTGTTCTTAATTAGTTAAAGAATTAAAAGAAAAAGGGATAACGGACTACCAATGCGTGAATCAAACGAGAACACTAACACGAACGATTACCACTTGTATTTAATCTCCAAAAATCAACAAACACCCTTTGGTGTGATGTTGTAACTGGGCACCAAAGAAGAAAAGAAGGAGGCTAGGGTTTTGTGTTTTTTGTGAAAACTCTGTTAAATGAAAAGGGTGAAACCATTTTGTTTATTTAGTAAAAACCAAACATGGGCTTGGCCCTCTTGTCCCTTTGGTGTCCGCGGCATATGGGGCCCACAAGCGAAAACCTGAAGTTTTCCCGTGTCTAATATTTTATGTGTTCGTGTGTTCGTTTTTTGTTATACTTAATTATTCATGTTATAAATACTTGTCCGTAACGATATTTATCGTATTATAATACGTAAGTACGTGATTACATGTTCGTGATTTTACGTTCATGATTTCATGTTCGTGATTATAATTATTATTGTTAATAATTATCGTGTACTATCACGTACTTAATACTTATCGTGTAATAATACGTATGTAGTTTCTGTAATTAATAATCATGACACGTGTTCATGCTATAAAAAGAAAGTTATAACATGTACGTACGTTTACTAAGTGTACTGTTCATGGTAAAAGCATGCGGGTTTTACAACTCTTCCCACCTAAAAAGAATAATTCGTCCCCGAAATATAGATAAAGTAAACTGAAAGAGGAACATACTCGAATTGAAAACATGAAATGAGGGTAAGAAGCCCGAATAGACTCTGTTAGCCTCAAAATATTGAGCCAAACAAGAATGCTCGGTCATATGTTTATTATGTATCGTATTTTAGAACGATGTAATAGGTAGTATATTAGTCGTGTTATACGGGCTTAACTTTAGGCTAAAGTTCATTAATAAGTAACTAAAGCCCAAAAGGAAAGCCCGGCCCAAACCATATAGTCCATAAAGAATCCCACATGTGGGTGGACTATATATACTACCCTCCTAGCATGTTAGGAGGGTTGGTGATTCATTTTTCTCTTAATCTAATATTTCACAAGTTCACACACTTCTCTCTCTTTTCTCTCTCTAGTTTCTCTCTCTAAAATTCATCTCATTTCTACCTTTCTTTCTTCATTAATAGTATAGAATCATCACATATTAGGGACAACAATTGGTATCAATCCCCATGGGGTAGTTTTTGTGATTCGTTGTTGATTTACTACTTAATTCGTGTGATTTTATCATAAAATCTACTCGGATTCAAGTTTTTTCTTATGTTTTTCGTGCTCTAAATCTTCCTCCTTTAATCTCTACATCTTTCATACGTGTGGTAAGATTTTGGTTACTTTGGTTTGGATTGAAACACGAAATCCAAGGTAAAAATCACTACTTTTTTGTTGTTCTAAGTCTCGGCTTAATTTTTGGGGTACGATCTGATTTTGTGATGGCATAAACCCTGGGGGTTTCTACTTGCGATCCATAGTCACGATCTAATACTACGATCACTCACTACGATCCGTGAGTACGATCACTAAGTACGATCGGAGAGTACGATCAAGTGAGTACGATCCAAGAGTATGATCCCTTGTTACGACCCAAGAGTACGATCCCTTGTTACGATCCAAGACTGCGATCCAACTGCGATCAAAGAGTACGATAGGTGAGTACGATCCGACTGTGATCTACGAGTGCGATCCAACTACGATCTAAGAGTACGATTAGAGTGTGATCAGACTACGATCTAGGAGTACGATCATAGTGCGATCAGAGTGCGATAGGTCTCATTGCGATGGACATCTAAATTTTGTTCGAGTATTTTTTAGATTTAGCCACTATCTAGACTAGTCTCGGAACGTAGGTTACACGAAGATTTAAAAAAATCAAATTTTTTCCATACTAGTTTTAGGCTATTTCTAGCTCAATTTCAAAATTTGATGATTACAAATTTTTTAGGTCTACCGTTTTGTCGGACTGAGGAATTTATTGTCGGACTGAGAAAAAAGAATCGCAATTTTCGGAATTTCAACAACCAATCAATCACAACACAACTACTTAAGATCCACATTCGATTCATCATTCAGAGAATATTGAGATTTTTGAGATGGATTCTACTGCCGAATATCGTGTGACGAACAACAACATAATGGTGGCAGGTAACAAAGAAAGACCACCAATGCTTGTGTCGGGTCGATATGATCAATGGCAATCCCGTTTTATACGTTACCTTGACACAAAACCTAACGGTGATGCTTTAAGGCAATGTATCTTAGAAGGACCCTATAAACTCTCAAGGATTCAAGTTCCTGCAGTACCAGCCACAGACACAAGTGATGCACAACCCGCATATGAACGTGATGAAAAGAGGACCGACCTCACCCCAGAGAACCGTGCGTGGTTTGATGCAGAGAAGGAAGCAATCTACTTAATTCTCAGTGGCATTGGAGATGAAATTTACTCAACGGTTGACGCATGTCCTACTGCTCAAGAAATGTGGACGGCCATTGAAAGATTGCAACAAGGTGAATCACTTAACAAACAAGATGTGAAAACTAAGATGTTTTGGAACTTTGGCAAGTTTACATCAAAGGATGGGGAATCAATTGATTCTTATTACTCCCGATTCTACAAGATGATGAATGATATGACCCGAAACAACTTGCAAGTTTCCACCATGCAAGTCAATGTCCAATTTCTACAGCAACTTCAACCAGAGTGGACACGGTTTGTCACCTTGGTGAAACAACAACAAAAGTTAGACGAAGTTTCATATCACAAGCTCTTTGACATCTTGAAACAATTTCAAAATGAGGCAAATGAACTTCGAGCTGAATGAGTTGCAAAGATTTCCAATCCACTTGCTTTGGTGTCTACCACTCAACATTACCCAGATTATCACTCCCGTACTTCAAAGACCTACTCTACTCAATCATCATCACCACGATCATCCATTGTCTCCAAGTCACATGTTCCAACACGATCCTGAGGCAAAGAAGTTGCAAGAGCACCATCACCCACACCTGAGCAATCATCCGAAGAAGACAGTGATGAAGAAATAGCTCAAAAGGATAGGGAGTTCAAGCAACAAATGGCTTTCGTTATGAAGAAATATAAGAAAATCTACAAACCCACCAACAACAACCTTCGAACATCTTCAAACTCGAGGAACACCCATGCACAGAGTCCTCCAAGGTATGACACACGAAGACGTGCTGAGAGTCCTCCAAAGTATGATAGATAACCTAAGTATGATAATCAAAGGGTGGCTACTGTTGTTGGAAATAGGGAAACTGTTGGTACTCAAGTTGTGCAACAAAGTGGGATTCAGTGTTATAACTGCAGAGGTTTTGGGCATTTGGCTAGGGAATGCAGGCAGCCAAAGAGGGTTAAAGATTATGGTTATCATAAGGAAAAGATGTTGCTGTGCAAGAAAATGGAAGCTGGAATCAAGTTATCACCTAAGGAAGGAGAAATGCTTGACGACACAGATGATGAAATCTCTGACCAAGAACTTGAGGCACATTATTCATACATGGCAAAGATTCATGAGGTCCTTAACGTCACTGAAGATGACAATGGTCCTATCTTTGATACCGAGCCAATTGATAAGGTACAAGATGATGCTGCATATAATGAGTTTGGTGATACACATGAGTATAGTGATCTTCCAACAACAATTACTGACACGTGTATGATGGAAACGGTTGATAGCAAACCACACCCGATTCATCAGACATGTGCAATAATGAGTTTGAGGATGATCAACATGAAAATGAGTATGATGACGAGGAGCGTGTCGCGCTCGCTAATTTAATTGCTAGTTTACAAAAAGATGTCAATGAAAATAGAAAGAATCAAAAGCAATTAAAGAAGGCAAACGCAGCGCTCACTCAAAACTTTGAAGAATGCAAAGCCGCTCTTATAAAATCCAGTGAGACTATTGATAGTTATAGGGCTGAGCTTCTTCAAAAGACCAACGAGCTTGAGGGGTACAAAAGTCGTGTCATCAACGTTAAAAAGGACGATTTTGAAAACAAATACAATGAAGCTCTTGCTTTGTTAACTAAAGAAAAACGTCAATTTAATGTTTTATTAAGTGATGAACGTCAAAAAACGTACCTTGCCACAACAAAAGTTAATGAACTTGAACAGAGGCTTTCTATGAACACCACCGATTCTGCTAAAATTCTTGACGAGAAGAAACAAGAAGTTGAAACATTAAAATAAGATTTCAAAAATAGACAAAGCAAAGATACTGAAAAAGTAAAGGATCTCGAAGAACAAGTCGATTTTTTGAAAAAAGTTGTTTATAATACACATGACCCTATTCAAACCGTAAGAATGATAGCACCTCGGTCGTTTTTCAAGGGTCAACCTAGCTTTGCCACCCCCAAGTACCTCGAACAAGCTCAAGCTGCGAACCCTCACTTATATCTTGATGAGTCCGAATGGACCGATCATGATTGCCCTGTAGCTAACCTCGATAGTGAAGAGACGTCCCTTTGGAATGAGGAGAGTAGATCACCGGTCAATAAAGATTTTGTGAAACCATATAACTATGCTTATGAAAACAGTCTTTATGGTCTTTTCACTCCACAAAAACAGAAGTCTCGTGAGGAATTATTTTTAGAATGCAAACAAAAACGAATTCAATGGAAAAAAGCTTTTGCCACTAAGAGGAAAACTAATGTTTTTAAATATATTAACTATTTGCCTCTAGATGCTTCTAAAAGCAAAAGTAGAAAAATACTTGGTTTTCTTAAACACCACGTTAATAATGTTCAATCAATTGTTGAAAGCGATTGGGAGAAACGTCAAAAGGATAAGTGGAAAACCGAGATTTCTCACGACATAACTGTGCTTGTGAAAGAACTTTTAATACCAAATACGAAGATAATAAAAGAACATGTTCTTGAGTTTGAAAATTTAATTCTGTCTGAAATGTTTGATGATTTGAAATATGTTGAGTCTCTTGAAAAAGAAATTGATGACCTTCAAAATGACAAATTAGAATTTTCAAACGAATATGATCTACTCTTAGAAGAATGTCTCTCCAAAGATATTTTGTGTGTTACTCTTCAATCATGTGCTGATATCGATGAATATTCTGATGTTGCATGTAAATATCTTGATAAAATCAAAGAGTGTGAGCGTCTTGAACTTGAGCTTTCGAAACATAAAGAAAATGTTGATAAAAAGGCTTTTGAGTTAATTCAACACAAAACTGATTTCCTTCAAAAACATTGTCATTCTCTTGAACTTGCTTTGCAAAAAGACGTTGGTAGTTTTCCACATAATAATAAACTGCAAGAAAAACTTTCCCAAACGTTTCGATAAATGAACGAACAGAATTTGGAAATTAAAGGGTTGAAAGCTCAGTTACAAGATAGGGACAGAGCGATAGCAGAGTTGCAGAAACTCGTTGCTACGATGGGTGGGAAGATTGTGGAACCTAGTGTTAAGAAACTTGTTGTAAGACAACCCAATGCTCAAAAAGTGACTAGACCCTCTGTCTTGGGAAAACCATCTGTTTTCTCTAATTCTGCATTTGCAAAACCTGCGTTTGCCCCCAAGACGGATGGGAAGGATAGGTTACCACAAAACACTCCCAAAACACATATTCGATCACAAAGCATCAAGAACACAAATGTGATTAAACCAGGGACGTATAGATTGGCCACTAAACCCACACAAAACAAAGAAAGTCAATCACCTCAGACTTCTAGAAACACTAATAGACGTGTGTCTTTTACTACAGGAGTAGTACCCACTGCTAGTGTTAGCCGGCCCCAGCTTAAGAGCACACGCATGAATGAAAAGGTCTGGCAAAACAAAAGTCAAGGGAAGATGAAGGAAGTAGAAGACCACCCTAGGATCTTCAATGTTTCTAAGAATAAAACGTTTGTAATCGCGTGTAATGACGATTTGAATGATTCAACTTTGAATGCTATGAAAGTTAAGTTTGTTTGTGTGAAATGTGGAAAGTGTGCTAATGCTAATCATGCTATGTGTGTTTCGAATAATGCCAAAGGCGTAGAAACTAGAACTAAGAAGCAAACTGTGATGCCTACTAGTGCTAGAAAACCCAAACGCAAAGTGAACCATTCTGGTGCAACCCCCCCCCCCCCCCCCCTAAGAAAAGTATTGCATCAGACTCCACCACTAAGAACCCCAAAAGCAGAATTAGGGAATTATATGAATCTGCCATCAAGCCGTGGAAATGGTGGTTTGCTAATCAATGTCTTCCAGGATATAAATGGATGCCTAAGGTTAGGAAAGAAAATGTGACTACGAGCGTTAGTGTGCCTCTAAGTGATGAAACTAGGGAAACTAATGAATCGGAAATCACAACTAGCATGGAATCCAATTTAGCAAATGCTCCATCGTGTTCTAATTCTTCTGCAGGTGATCAAAATAATTCTCTTCATACTGGACTCCGGATGCACGAAGCACGTGACGGGGAATCTCAAGCTTCTAATTAACTTCGTGGAGAAGTTCCTGGGTACGGTCCGATTCAGAAATGATCAATTTTCACCGATCCTAGGATATGGAGACTTGGTTCAGGGGAATATCACTATCAAAAGGGTTTACTACGTCGAAGGTGTGACAATCCGTCAATTTATGGTCAATATTTTATTCTCAATAATTATTTGAAAATATTATTTTATGAACTCACTTATTTTTGGGAAG
Source organism: Glebionis coronaria (assembly GCA_025667525.1). Taxonomy (NCBI): domain Eukaryota; kingdom Viridiplantae; phylum Streptophyta; class Magnoliopsida; order Asterales; family Asteraceae; genus Glebionis; species Glebionis coronaria. The sequence continues at coordinate 46,775,188 of CM046875.1, forward strand.
AAATTTGGATTTACGTCTTGGAGTAGCATCGACTACGTCTAAACCGGAGGATTCTACGTTACGTGCTTACGTTTACATACACCGTCGTTGGTGACAGTCTGAAATTCAGAAAATAAATTTATCCGTAAATATTATTTTGGAGTTTTAAATTTGTGTTGGTTCATAAACTCACAAATTTACGAGAAGAGATTAGGACTTACGATTTTATTTTAGCGTCCTTTACGACTAAACCGGAAACCTTAGGATTACGTATTTACGTTTTCGAACTCCGTTTTTGATGAAACAATTTTTATTGGATTCGTTTTGTGACGTTGATTCATAATTTATAAAAACGTTTTTCGTAAAACGACCCGAGGGCACGCAAATCGAGGAAACTAGAATCGAGGAGTACCCGTAAATAATTGGGGATGAGACAAAACAAGTTTTGCCCCACCCCCAATATGGGACGGTTTTACTTAGCATACAACACACAAAAATTGTCAAAGCTTACTAAGTAAGCTAGGACACTTGTCCTAGCTACTTGTAACTTGACAAAACCATTCAACACATAAACCACTAACTCATTTTTACTCCATGCAAAACCACAAACTCTCTCATCTTCTCTCAAGTGTGCCGTCCACCATCGTCACTCTACACTCCATTTTGATCAAATTTAACCATAAACCTCATGTTATTTCTACATATGTTGAAGCCCTCTTAAAGCTCTCTTGAATGGTGGTGATTATAACATCGATGGAGGAGTTTTTATGGTGTCTTGGGGCTGATTTTCCACAAGGTATTCATGAAGATTGATGATCATGAAGATGGTCTTGGTGCATCACATGTTTCTCCATCAAATTCCATGTTTTGATCACAACCAACATCAACTTGGTGGTATAAAGATTGTCCTCCTCATCATCTTGTTATTTTGATTATGTAAACATGTATTTTATTTCCTATTGTATATGTTTATGATGATTATATGATGATAAAAATGTTATGTGGGGATTTGTTGTTGATAATCATGGATAAAAAGATGAAAAACTATAAGTAAAAATGGGTAAATCTTGTTTAAATGATAGGCTGTATAAAAACAGTAAAGAACCATATGGTAAACTGATAAAATGATGAAGTAGAATGGATTTACAGTAAGCTATGGGTCTTGTACACATGTGAGAGTTGGCCATGCAATGGAATCAAAGTAATGAGTGAGATATGATCAAAACAAGTTTAAGGTGTAAATCTGAGGTTACTGTTTTGGACGAATTTTAGAAAATATTTAGAAGATGATTCAACAGTAGCTATAAAAGAGTTAAATGTAGCACATATCATGTAGTTTATGTGATAAAAATTTGAGCTTCTATCTCCATATAGAACTCAAGATATGGCAGTTTTGGTGAAGATGAAAATAAAAATCAGATTTTTGGAAAATAAAGTATAATACTATTATATAAGCACTCAAAATTATATTGTATAAAATGTAAAGTTAAAACCCACTAACTCTTGGATTTTATTTATATAAATATGTACAATGATAAATAAGTGGACATTTTATAAAAATGGTAACTTGTTATGTTTTATAAGTTATAAAACTATAAACATGATTTTTACGACTTTTTCGGCTATTGCCGTAAAATTAACGTTTTTCGCCAAATAAAACTTAGATGGTTGGACCCGTCTAATGAAAACTTTATAAAACTTATATACTGATATATAAACATGTATAACAAGTAAAAACCGATAAAAACCCGAACTATAGGATATACGGACATTAACGAGCTAAGTAAACATATTGGACTAGTAATTGGACTAAATAAGTTAAAAACTTATAAAAAGAACTCATTGGGCTTAACCCATTTGGGACCAACATGGAAACTATAGATACTGATAATATAAGTATGAAATGGATTAAAACAAGTTAAAGAACTTATAATAGGCTTATTGGACCTAAAACACGTAAATAGGTAAAACGAGACAACTAGTATAAGAGTTGTCGACATATAACACAAAAATGAGTAAACGAGAATATGTAAACCCACTTGATCATCATATATATATAATCATCATATGTATACATAATTGTTATTTTTATAAATTCATTGGACATGAGTCTAAGACGAGTATTATTTGTCTAGGTTTCCGTGATTGAAGCACGTACCGTACGTCCGAATTGCCGATAACCCGCCTTCCCACATCAACGTGAGTTCATAGCCTCGCACTCTTTTAAATGTTTTTATAAATGTTTTATAAACCCGCGAGGGAGATAACATGTTAGTTTTTATAAAATAGGACACCATTTGTCCCGATTGTTTGTTTATTGATTTGGACCCGAATGATTGTATGACCTGAATGTATGACCCGATAAATGATTAAAGGACCCGATAGATGAAATCAAATGGATTATTAAAGTTAGGTTATGTCACTAAAAGTCCCATTAGCATGAATTGTGAACTACCGGGAGTTGGTAGACGCTTCTGCATATAATAGTACTATTTGGGGACGATCACCCCAGTTCGCGCCTTGACGGTTGATCCCCGTCGTGTCACATTGATTGGTAAGCGAATTTATGTATGAGAAGATTTCCATAGCGTGACCTTTGTGACGACACGCTACTTTAGATGGGAAAATTTGGTATCGGGTTAGCTACCCGTTGTTGGTTTAGTAAGGTAACAATGTCATGCGGCTTATAATAATCCAAAAACTAATGAAATACTACTAGACGCTCCGAATTACGATGTATTGCCTGATTAGCAATACTGGGTCATACTATTGATATTATGTTTGTGTTTTGGTTTTCATAACCATATTCATATAATGGTTTTTGTTTTCATACAACGTCATAAGACGTATTGTATGATGTTTTTACGACATTGGCTCGTATGATAATTTTTAAGGCAAATGCCTATATTATGATTTTCGATAAGAATTTGTATAAAATGATTTTTGGCTATTTTACAGCCTATTACAATGATTTGTACGAATTGATTTTTGGTACTAATTTTATACCAAAGTTATATTGATGGAATTTATTAAACTCTAGGAATTCACTCGGCGTTATTGCTGACCTTTTATTTTAACATGTATTATCTCAGGTACTTGAAGGTAATTCTCGGGAAGACGACAAGAATTCATGGCCCGCACTTAAACAATATTTTTCCATTCAAATACTTTGTAAAACTTTGTATGAAATATAATGACTTGGGACCGATGTAACTTTGATATTTATGAATGGAAATGCTTTTATTATTAAATGACGCGATTTTTATACGTTGTCTATGATGTGAGTAATGTGCTATCCCGTAACACCAACGAGTCTTCCGCTGTACTGAGTTGTATAAATTTGGGGGTGTTACAGTTTGGTACCAGAGCTCTCGTTATAGAGAACGAAAGATTTTTAAAACCAAGGTTTTGAATAAAACATCTCAAAATCTTTTAACTATAAACATTTTTCTAAAAATGTCTAAAAATCTTTTGACTATAACGGTGCCGAAGAATTCCCGAGTTACCGACAAAGCCAGACTAAGAAGTGTTATTTTAATATATATATATATAACTTGGATTATATATATATATATATATATATATATATATATATATATATATATATATATATATATATATATATATATATATATATATATATATATATATATATATATATATATATATATATATATATGATGTAATTTTATTACACGATTGTTTGATGATTATTTTGATTTTTATACGAGGTATTTATACGACGTAGATTGTCACAAGTAACCCTAACTCCCCTAGTAAATTAATCGAAGCTATTCTCGTAGGATTTATAGCTATTCTTGATCTAAACCAAGTTGCGGATATTTATGATCCCAACAAATGGTTGATATTCGTAGAAATGTAGATATTAGTTGATTGTGATATTGAAAAAGAATTGGCGAGATTAAAACTGATATCGATGTCATGACGATCTTTCCTTATAGAGTGGAGTTTGACAAAATGTTATCACCTGGAAAGATGTCATCTGATTCGTTGTCATCCAATTCTTAAATTGAAATCGAAAGGGTGAATGTTGCACTTGAGGTTGTAATTGGAACCATTACCCAAAGGCCTCATGCCACTAGTACCTTTCCGAGAAGTCTGATTGAATGTGTGAGTCATTTAATACTAGTGACTCATTTGATAATTGTTGTTGTAAGAGCTATAGGATTGGAAATTAAGTATTGATCATATCGAGCTTTTATTGCCCTTTTAAGGCCTAAGAATAAGGTTGAAGTGTTGAATAATGAAGTAGGATATCGAATTGAGTATGATTTGGTTGAAACTTGAATAAAGTAAAATTTAACATGTATGGAATATGAGATTGTTAATATAAGTCGTTAAGTCCTGTGATTGAATTATAAGGTTTTAATTGATTGTTAGTTTGTGTTAAGGGTTGTTCCTAGACCATTGTCCACTAATGAGGATGCCCAGTGTCCAAGAAATAAATTGAAGAAATCTTCTTCTGAATTGAGACCGATGGATCTTCCGGGACATGTGGAACACCTAATGACTCTTGTAGATTAGTATTCATTGTGGTATCTTTTAAAAATAATCCCTAACTTAACTGAGACATCAGTTGGTAGGATGAGTTCTGAGAATTGTATGACATAGTGACATGTAATGTGTTACGGTACAATTTTGACTTGTTTGTGATTAATGAAAAAGACTACCTTAGATTGCTAAATCTTACATATATCGATGTTATCTATCTTTTATTGCTTCATCCTAATGTTCGCATTAGTGATGTAACCATTGAACAAGTACTCATGATGAATTGAGTTATGTTGTGAATTATTCTTTTTGAGCGCCATCGAGGTCATGAACCTCATGATTAATTGGCTAAGCTCCTTTCCTATTGTATTGTAGTTAGTTCTTGGTGAACAACTTTTCATCACTCTTTTGCAGATCACTAATTGTTTTTATAAAGTTAAAACGGTATCCTTTGAGAAAATTTAATTTTTCATCACAATAAGGATTATTCAAAGTGAGATTTATAGGTGGTTAATATCAAAATGAAGTTGTTTATGAAACACTTTGGAAACTTAATTATTTCCATAACAAAGAAAATCTTTGTAAATATATTTTGATTCTTATTTAAGAATTAATCATGAACATGTTTTTATTATAAACATGATGATAAAGTTTTGACGAACTGAGTATTGCATCGTTAATCTTGAAATTGTATATAGTTGCGCGCCTACATACAATTTGGAATGAACTATGCAAGACTGATTAGTAGTCACCATAAAACTAATGAATAAACACTACATTTTCTGTGAGGATTATGAAGGATTAAATTTTAATGAGATCTGCAAGAAGTGAAAAATAAGGACATAATGTTAGGGACACCTACATATGTTCCTGTAACATCTATTCTTCTGAGTCGAATTTACTCATCTATGGAAATTGTCTTATTTGACAATTGACAATTCTTGTCCAATTATCCCGTAGTGAGATTATTAGGAAAAGTATTTGATTACCGAGTGTTGATACCCGACTGGATGTATTGACGTTCTTATCATTTCTTATGATTTGATTTCATTTGACTGACCTGGGTAACGATCCGAGGAGCTTTCGAATGCGTACTCAAATTATGAAAACATGGGATATATTCATATTCGTTAAATGTTTTCGTTTGTATCTAATTTGAAATTCACTCGCGTAGATTATGCGTTGACCTTACTCTTTTAATAGTAGTTGTGTATCCTAATATCCCTGAATTTGTGAAGGATTCTGAATTATTATTAGTCTTTTGAGAAGCTCACATCTTATCGACGGCAATGAAACTGGAAAGTTGATAATGCCAGTAAAATGGATTGATTGATTATGACATGACGACACTGTCTTAATTGATGGGAACTCGAATTGAATTCCCCTAAAAGATAAGATGTTGATTATCAAAAGTGATCTAAATAATTCTTGACGGATGCCCATATCCTGTATTTAGACTTAAAAGTATACCGTGAATGGTTATGAACTAGTTATAGATATTGTAATCTAGAAGAACCTAAAATGAATTTATTAAAAGATAATTTTGTTATCTGAAACTTTAGGAAGTATTTGTTGATGAATTACCTAGACTTTTGCCATTAAGGCAAGTTGAAATTGGTATTGATTTTTATTTCCGGTGCTGCACTTGTGGCTTGTGCACTGTACGTCAGCACCATCTGAATTTAAGGAATTACCGTACAACTGAGAGAGTTGTCGGAGAAAGATTTTATTATACCAAGCCTGTCATCCTGAAGAGCTATGGTGTTATGATTCCTTATATTTATAGATTACTGTGACTGAGTAAATTGACAATCGAAAACGATATCCATAACTCGAAATGGAAGATTTGTTCGATCATTTACAGGGTTCTAGCGTATGTTTAAAGATTTGATCCACGACATGGTTATCATCAACTTCGCATCTGCGAAGAAGATTATCTATCCCAATCACTACATCCGGTACTTGTAATGAATATTATGAGTTTCACGTGATGTCGTTTGGATTGACCAATGCACATGTAGTATTCATAAATTTGGTGAATCACGTGTGTAGGCTGTAATTTGATAAATTCATGCTTGTGATCATTAAGGATCATTTGTTTGTATATAAGAATAATAATGAGTTAGTAATTATTTATAGATTGCCCTGAATTGGCCGAACAATTAAAACTTGTACCTTGGATATTTAACATAAGACTTAAGACTTAATCCTTTACATAAAATGACTGTTGGATTAATAATGGTAAGATGTATGCATATAGACTCTTCAAAAATTAAGAGCCCTTTTAAAGACTTTGGATTTTACCAAAAAGAAATGGAAATATGTTTTGACAAATGTTTTAACAAAGGATTTTAAGGGATTATTCCCTTATACACAAACCATTTAACTAAACTTCTGTTTAGGGGTAAATTTTTGTGTATACCTCCAGATAAATTAAAAAGGATTGAGGAAAACCATTTATACCATAACCTGAAAATTTGAAACGACACTTTTTACTTTTAAATTAAGAAAACTTTGACCAAAGTATAAACAAAGGTTTTTCGAACATTTATGAATCTTATTAAATATTTTCAATAAATCAACAAGAATCCTTTTAATTAAATTCAAATTTATTTTTGAACATTTTTATAATTGGTCGAACTAAGAAATTTAAAACTTTTACGTTTACGCTTCATAAAAATTAACTAATAATTATTTAATTAATTATAATAATTATCGACGCTTTAGACGCCGGATTGAGTAAAACGGATAAAAATGATAGATGAGACGAAACTGAAACTTAGAAATTATGAAGAAAGAATTTTGAATAAATAAAGTTATGATATTTATTTCATCAGGAGAAAGTGAACGTAATTACTGACGCTTAATATAGAAAGAATATCTGAGTAAATTGTGGACATGATAATTATTTATCTGGAAAAGTGAATGTAGATACTGACACATTATGTAGAAAAGATAAAGAACCAGTTAGGACGTGTTCCTTAATAATGAAGGTGCAAAAAAAAAATTGCCAAAGGATATAAAAATAAACGATGTTTGTAAGAAGGGATACTATAGATTATAAAAGAGGTTCGCGGCTAATGTGAACCATTAAAAATTGAGAAGCCGATAACGTTAAATATTTTAAAGACCACTTATGATTGTCTGAATGTGGAAGATTGTGAGATATAGTTATGTTGGAATTTGTAAGTATAAGTATTCTATTTATATCATTTATGACTAGAAGTATCTTTGTCTGAAGAAGTTGTACTAATGGCAAACTATGAAGGCAGACATCGCCTCATACATTAGTAAACGTTTAGCTATTGCAAAGGTCATCATCTGAATTTAATTCGATTTGTGTCATCGTCGACAGACTGACCAAATCTGCTAATATCATTCTTGTTAATGATAAATGCAAAAGAGTTATGTAAACATAGCATGCCTGTATCGATCATATATATCAAGATCCTCGCTTCGCATCGAATTTCTTGAGATTTGCTCAGAAATCATTGAGAACGAACCTTGATGAGAGTAGTATGTACCACCCCAATCGAAGGGACGAGGTAAAGTAACGATACAAAGTAATATAAGTGCTATTTTATGTTTGAATGAATGACCTTTGGTTATAGACCGTATAATCGTTTTCCTTTGGAAAGATTATCATTGATAATTATCGTATTAGGATTGAGATCGAATCTTGTTAGGATCTATATTAGAGCATCTGTAAGCAAGAGTTGAGATGAAGACATCCGACATACACCCACTGTGAGTTGGACATGTCTTTTAGGTTTAAGGTTTCCTATGATGGCGAACCTAACCTTGCAAAATACCCGACCCGCGAAATCTAAAATGATTGTTGAAATTAAGATTTGATTATTGAGAGCCGGTAGTGGGCAAAAGGTTGTGTGAATGTGAAATGTAGATCTTGAAGTGCCAAATGGGTAGCGAAGTTATGCCACAAATTTTAACCTTGGAAAAAAAAAATGAATTCATGATCTGACAAATCATGGGATATAAGTCCCCGTTGTATGGGACTATTGAGATGATGTAAAAGTTGGGATTGAGAGGCATATAAGCTGGATCTACCCTAGGACTTCAAAGACTGCGTGAATTATGTTTCGTATATCGAACTTGATGGAATATCTATCAAGTGAAATTCTGATTATTCTTAATAAAGCTTAGATCGGCGAAAGGTTGCATTCATCAGAAACCCGTGAACATCATGGATAGAGAACGTAAGTCAACATTTAGCCTGATCTTATTCCTGTAGTTATGTTTGATGAAACTCGCGTATTATAATGAATTGCACTTGTGAGAAAGGACCGAATGTGGAGGAAATACCCACATGGCTTTAACTCTATAAGAAGCGAGTAGTAAGGTAAGATGATCTTTGAGGACAAAGATCCTGTTTAGGGGTAAATGCTGTGACAATCCGTCAATTTATGGTCAATATTTTATTCTCAATAATTATTTGAAAATATTATTTTATGAACTCACTTATTTTTGGGAAGAAATTTGGATTTACGTCTTGGAGTAGCATCGACTACGTCTAAACCGGAGGATTCTACGTTACGGGCTTACGTTTACATACACCGTCGTTGGTGATAGTCTGACAATTCAGAAAATAAATTTATCCGTAAATATTATTTTGGAGTTTTAAATTTGTGTTGGTTCATAAACTCACAAATTTACGAGAAGAGATTAGGACTTACGATTTTATTTTAACGTCCTTTACGACTAAACCGGAAACCTTAGGATTACGTATTTACGTTTTCGAACTCCGTTTTGGATGAAACAATTTTTATTGGATTCGTTTTGTGACGTTGATTCATAATTTATAAAAACGTTTTTCGTAAAACGACCCGAGGGCACGCAAATCGAGGAAACTAGAATCGAGGAGTACCCGTAAATAATTGGGGATGAGACAAAACAAGTTTTGCCCCACCCCCAATATGAGACGGTTTTACTTAGCTTACAACACACAAAAATTGTCAAAGCTTACTAAGTAAGCTAGGACACTTGTCCTAGCTACTTGTAACTTGACAAAACCATTCAACACATAAACCACTAACTCATTTTTACTCCATGCAAAACCACAAACTCTCTCATCTTCTCTCAAGTGTGCCGTCCACCATCATCACTCTACACTCCATTTTGATCAAATTTAACCATAAACCTCATGTTATTTCTACATATGTTGAAGCCCTCTTAAAGCTCTCTTGAATGGTGGTGATTATAACATCCATGGAGGAGTTTTTATGGTGTCTTGGGGCTGATTTTCCACAAGGTATTCATGAATATTGATGATCATGAAGATGGTCTTGGTGCATCACATGTTTCTCCATCAAATTCCATGTTTTGATCACAACCAACATCAACTTGGTGGTATAAAGATTGTCCTCCTCATCCTCTTGTTATTTTGATTATGTAAACATGTATTTTATTTCCTATTTTATATGTTTATGATGATTATATGATGATAAAAATGTTATGTGGGGATTTGTTGTTGATAATCATGGATAAAAAAGATGAAAAACTATAAGTAAAAATGGGTAAATCTTGTTTAAATGATAGGCTGTATAAAAACAGTAAAGAACCATATGGTAAACTGATAAAATGATGAAGTAGAATGGATTTACAGTAAGCTATGGGTCTTGTACACATGTGAGAGTTGGCCATGCAATGGAATCAAAGTAATGAGTGAGATATGATCAAAACAAGTTTAAGGTGTAAATCTGAGGTTACTGTTTTGGACGATTTTTAGAAAATATTTATAAGATGATTCAACAGTAGCTATAGAAGAGTTAAATGTAGCACATATCATTTAGTTTATGTGACAAAAATTTGAGCTTCTATCTCCATATAGAAATCAAGATATGGCAGTTTTGGTGAAGATGAAAATAAAAATCAGATTTTTGGAAAATAAAGTATAATACTATTATATAAGCACTCAAAATTATATTGTATAAAATGTAAAGTTAAAACCCACTAACTCTTGGATTTTATTTATATAAATATGTACAATGATAAATAAGTGGACATTTTATAAAAATGGTAACTTGTTATGTTTTATAAGTTATAAAACTATAAACATGATTTTTACGACTTTTTCGGCTATTGCCGTAAAATTAACGTTTTTCGCCAAATAAAACTTAGATGGTTGGACCCGTCTAATGAAAACTTTATAAAACTTATATACTGATATACAAACATGTATAACAAGCAAAAACCGATAAAAACCCGAACTATAGGATATACGGACATTAACGAGCTAAGTAAACATATTGAACTAGTAATTGGACTAAATAAGTTAAAAACTTATAAAAAGAACTTATTGGGCTTAACCCATTTGGGCCCAACATGGAAAGTATAGATACTGATAATATAAGTATGAAATGGATTAAAACAAGTTAAAGAACTTATAATAGGCTTATTGGACCTAAAACACGTAAATAGGTAAAACGAGACAACTAGTATAAGAGTTGTCGACATATAACACAAAAATGAGTAAACGAGAATATGTAAACCCACTTGATCATCATATATATATAATCATCATATGTATACATAATTGTTATTTTTATAAAGTCATTGGACATGAGTCTAAGACGAGTATTATTTGTCTAGGTTTCCGTGATTGAAGCACGTACCGTACGTCCGAATTGCCGATAACCTGCCTTCCCACATCAACCTGAGTTCATACCCTCGCACTCTTTTAAATGTTTTTATAAATGTTTTATAAACCCGCGAGGGAGATAACATGTTAGTTTTTATAAAATAGGACACCATTTGTCCCGATTTTTTGTTTATTGATTTGGACCCGAATGATTGTATGACCTGAATGTATGACCCGATAAATGATTAAAGGACCCGATAGATGAAATCAAATGGATTATTAAAGTTAGGTTATGTCACTAAAAGTCCCATTAGCATGAATTGTGAACTACCGGGAGTTGGTAGACGATTATGCATATAATAGTACTATTTGGGGACGATCACCCCAGTTCGCGCCTTGACGGTTGATCCCCGTCGTGCCACATTGATTGGTAAGCGAATTTATGTATGAGAAGATTTCCATAGCGTGACCTTTGTGACGACACGCTACTTTAGATGGGCAAATTTGGTATCGGGTTAGCTACCCGTTGTTGGTTTAGTAAGGTAACAATGTCATGCGGCTTATAATAATCCAAAAACTAATAAAATACTACTATACGCTCCGAATTACGATGTATTGCCTGACTAGCAATACTGGGTCATACTATTGATATTATGTTTGTGTTTTGGTTTTCATAACCATATTCATATAACGGTTTTTGTTTTCATACAACGTCATAAGACGTATTGTATGATGTTTTTACGACATTGGCTCGTATGATAATTTTTAAGACAAATGCCTATATTATGATTTTCGATAAGAATTTGTATAAAATGATTTTTGGCTATTTTACAGCCTATTACAATGATTTGTACGAATTGATTTTTGGTACTAATTTTATACCAAAGTTATATTGATGGAATTTATTAAACTCTAGGAATTCACTCGGCGTTATCGCTGACCTTTTATTTTAACATGTCTTATCTCAGGTACTTGAAGGTAATTCTCGGGAAGACGACAAGAATTCATGGCCCGCACTTAAACAATATTTTTCCATTCAAATACTTTGTAAAACTTTGTATGAAATATAATGACTTGGTACCGATGTAACTTTGATATTTATGAATGGAAATGCTTTTATTATTAAACGACGCGATTTTTATGTGTTGTCTATGATGTGAGTAATGTGCTATCCCGTAACACCAACGAGTCTTCCGTTGTACTGAGTTGTATAAATTTGGGGGTGTTATAGAAGGGCTCAATCACAATCTTTTCTCGGTTGATCAATTCTGTGATACGGATTTGGAGGTTGCTTTTAGAAAGAAGACATGTTTTGTTCGTGATTATGATGGGAATGACTTACTTACCGGAACACGGGGTACTGATCTCTACACTATTTCACTACAAGACTCCACATCTTCAACTCCAGTCTGTTTCATGACTAAAGCTTCATCGACTCAAGCTTGGTTATGGCATCAACGTTTATCTCATCTTAACTTTGATACCATCAACTTGCTTTGCAAGAAAGATATTGTGTGAGGCCTTCCTAACTTGAAATTCATCAAATATCATCTTTGTTCTTCTTGTGAGCTTTGTAAAGCTAAACGGAGTAGTTTCAAGACAAAGACTACACCAAGCTCTAAAGGACGATTAGATCTTCTTCATATAGATTTGTGTGGTCCCATGCGTGTTCAAAGTATCAATGGTAAGAAATACGTTATGGTAATTGTCGATGACTACTCAAGGTACACATGGACTCACTTCTTGAGGTCCAAGGATGAAACACCCGATGTTCTCATCAGCTTCCTTAAAGTGATACAACGTGGTATTCAAGCTCAAGTTAAAGTGGTTCGTACTGACAGAGGTACTGAATTTTTGAATTCAAAACTGAGAAACTATTTTGAAGCTGAAGGAATTGAACATGAAACATCTATTGCTCGAACACCCGAACAAAACGGCGTTGTTGAAAGACGAAACCGTACTTTAGTTGAGGCTGCTCGAACATTATTATCCGCTTTAAAACTTCCACTATACTTTTGGGCCGAAGCCGTGTCAACCGCATGCTACACACAAAACCGCTCCTTAATTATCCCAAGACACGAAAAGACACCATATCACATAATTAATGATCGCAAACCTTCACTCAAACACCTTCACATTTTTTGATGTACGTGTTACATTATTCGAGATGGTGAAAATCTGGACAAGATGAAAGAGAAAGGTGATGCATGCATTTTAGTGGGGTATGCAACTCAGTCTAAGGGATACAGAGTGTACAACAAGAGAACAAAATTGATAGTCGAGACTATTCATATCAGATTTGATGAATTACAAGAAATGGCACTTGAACAAATCAGTTTAAGTCCCGATCCACAACGACAAATGACTTCCGTTCACAACCGCACGGAACTCGGAACTCAAGACCACAGCAATGAACCGTCAAGTTCAAAGCTGGTTCCTGAACATGTTCCTAGAGCAGCTATGACAGTGGACACGACACTTGAAGAGTTGGAAATGTTATATGGACCAATGTATGATGAATATTTCACGGGGGAGAAACAAGTTGCATCGAAGTCTTCCGCTGTCACTCATGATAAGAAAGACGGTATTGATTTCGAAGATTCATTTGCACCAGTAGCTCGAATAGAAGCGGTCAGGATTTTTCTTGCTTATGCTGCACATAAGGGATTCATTGTCTATCAAATGGACGTAAAGACGGCGTTTCTTAACGGTCCTTTGAAGGAAGAAGTCTATGTCACGCAGCCAGAAGGATTCGGCAATCCTCATTATCCTGACAAGGTGTATCGTCTCCACAAGGCACTATATGGACTCAAGCAAGCTCCAAGGGCGTGGTACGACGAGCTCTCAAAATTTCTGGTATCCAAAGGTTTCTCAAAAGGTTCCATTGATCTAACTCTGTTCTCTTATAAATATGGGGATGACATTTTGCTTGTGCAAATTTATGTTGATGACATTATTTTCGGGTCTACAAACCTAAAACTTTCAAAATGGGTTGAAAAAGTAATGCATAGCAAATTTGAAATGTCAATGATGGGCGAACTAAAATTCTTTCTAGGAATTCAAGTTCACCAATCCCCAAGTGGTATCTTTATAAACCAAGCTAAGTATTGTCAAGAGATAATCAAAAAGCATGGTATGACTTCATGTGACCCCGTTGGGACACCATTATCAACCACATCGCTAGATGCTGACTTGGAGGGAAATGCCATCGATCAAACGAGATATCGTTCCTTGATTGGTTCCCTCATGTACTTGACAGCAAGCAGACCTGATATTCATCATGCTACATGTTATTGTGCACGATATAAAGCACGACCCACTGAAAAGCACCTCAAGGAGGTTAAACGGATCTTTCGGTACCTCAAGAATACCATTCATTTGGGACTCTGGTATCCGAGGGAAACCGGTTTCTTTCTAATGGCCTATTTAGATTCTGATCATGCAGGGTGTCTTGATACACGAAAAAGTACTTCTGGTGGTGCACAATGTCTAGGTCAAGATAAGCTTGTGGGATGGTCTTCCAAGAAGCAGGATTGCACGTCACTTTCATCAGCCGAAGCGGAGTATGTGTCTCTATCTGCGTGTTGTGCTCAAGTTCTTTGGATGAGAACACAACTCACGGATTATGGCTTCCACTTTGATAAAGTACCTATGTACTGTGACTCTAAGTCAGCCATAGCCATCTCCTGCAATCCGGTACAGCATTCCCGCACGAAGCACATCGATGTCTGATACCACTTCATAAAGGAACAAGTTGAACGAGGTATCGTTGAATTATACTTTGTTGGAACGGATTACCAATTAGCCGACTTATTTACGAAAGCTCTGTCGAAAGATAGGTTTGAGTACCTCGTTAGGCAAATTGGTATGAGATGTTTGACTCCAGCAGACCTGGAGATTCTGGCAAAGGTGCCTGCTTGATTTATCTATCAAACATCAACTTGTAAATATCTTTGAAAAAGCAAAATACAAAAATATAAAACACATAAAAGCAAAACACAAAATTAAAAATCTTTCAAAATCCAAAAATATTCTTCTCGACATGTCTTTCAGTATCGATAATATGGACGTGCCTAGAAATGTCGCTCAATAACGATACGGGTGTGTACATAAAGCTCGAATGAAAGTTGTAAATATTCTTCAAAAAATGTCATTTCTTCTTTTAATAAAGGAAATTGTCTATTTTGGACAAATATTTCCAAACAACGGATAGAGCAATCTATCACGGGTTGAGCTTGTCACAAAACATTCAACGTTTTGAGCTCAACACAGTGGCTTGTAATCACTTTCAGATTGCAACCCGGTTCTATATTCACGGGGGAGTGTACGATTTCGTGCTCTTACCCTCAGCAAAAGAAGAGAAATCTTCTTACACTTGAGTGGATTCGTCAAGACATTCAAAGTCTATGAACTCAAGTTTATGCTTCAGAAAAACCGCTTCGACAAAAAGAAATAGGATTTTTCAAAAAGCGTTGAACACAATTTTTTCAAGAATTTCTCAATGATTATTCAAAATCTTTCAAAAATTGTGTGTTCAACAACTCCCATCCTCAAAAAGCGAAATGTGGATCATATCCTCACAAAGACAATTCAATTGGATCAATTTTTGAGGGGGAGCATTATAACTTCATGCAAAAGATTAACACATCTTTCTCCCGGAGATTTCAAGACTATTTTTCAAAATATATTTTAATCAAATTTGGTATCTCTAATATCAAAAGATTTTATATATTAGAGATAGGGGGAGAAATTGTGACTAAAATGGGATCTAATATAAGACTCAAGCACTTTAACTCTTACCTACATGTGCGAAACATTTTTGATTATCGATGCACATGTGAAGGGGGAGCATTTCTAAAACGACAAAACTAGCAAGGTGTTAAATGTTTTTCAAACACTTTGTTAGAATTTAAAGTGGTTTTCATGGTTACGATCAAATACCCACAACATCTTTAATTCACGACGTTATTGGTGTCAAAAGGGTGGTTAGGTTTAAGTCCTATGATCCAACCAGAACTGGAGGGATCTTCCCAGGGACAATCCAATAGATTATTAGAAGTCCTTAGGAAAGATGGAGTAGAATGTGGACGTAGCTGAATGCCGACTAAGTACTGATGCTAGCACAGGAACAATCACAACAAGGTGCTAGTAATGATGTCTTGGTAAGCATTGAAGGGGTTGAAGAATGAAAAAGAAATGTAAGGATAAAGGGTGTAAAGAAAGAAGCCGTCCATACAACTTAGGCAGAAACCGGGTCAACTCATAATGAAGACAAACTCATCATCACTACTACAAAAAAGTCCATGGAGAGTGGTCCAAAAAGGCTATGGAGACTGGTTTTGTAGGACGTCTCTATGTGGAGGATCTCCTTGCTCGAAACATAAAGAGACTGGTTTTTAAACCAGTCTCTATTAAAAGAATCGACACTGGTTATCTTCATAAAAACAAGTCTCTTTAGAGATTGGTCTCCATACTAATCTCCAGAAAGCAGTCTTTTTAACAGTATCTAACCAGTCTTTTTATGGAGTAAAAAAATGTGTTTTTTTTAAAAACCAGTCTCTTTTTAATTAATTTTTTAAAAAAAAAATTTGGAATTTTTATTAAATTCCAAATTTTACAAATTTAACCCTCTACAATGAAATAATATAAATACAAGAATTCTATAAAAAAATTAAATTAAAGGACATAAATTGTCATAAACAACAAATATATGTAAATAAAAACAACTTTATTAATTGGAAGGATTAAAATTGTCAAATACATATTTCGAATCAAATTTGTTTTTATTTAACTTGTCGCCACAATGTAAACCAAGCTCCAACAATCGCGTTCAAGTCTTTCTTAATCAACGACGCTCGTTATTCCACGATACCTACAAGTAATTTAATCAAATTAACACAATAAGCTAGAATTCAACATATACGAAACAAACACACTTGGTCGTAAAATTCTACCTATTTATGAAGTCACCGTCATTTATTATTTCCTTTTCTTTTTTTAGCTTCCACCTACAAAAACAAATAACAAATATTTGTTATTCGTATTACAGCCAAAACTAATCTCCTAACTGTTCATGAAAAAACAATTTCCTTGATATATATAGCTATAAGATTAGAGAAAAGTACAAAGATGGGAAAGTAGGGATCAAGATTTCACATTTCTCAACAATATGAATGATCAACCTGATGGTGCACAAGGCCGTATCGATAAACCAAAATAATAAGTTTAATGGCCTACAAAAGTACGTTTGTTACCTCTCTGTCTTCATGTGAATCTGGAATCAGCCTTTGTATAGTCGCTGTCGTGATTCCTGTAAGACATGCAATCATTTCGTGAGAAATGATGAGCTAGATAGCAACGTAACTAGCCTTATAATGATTGCAATTTTTGGAAGAGAAGACATACATCTTCATTAGGTCTTTATTAGTTATACCTTTTCTTTATTTGTCAATGCGACAAACCTTTCTTTCTAGAGCCCAATATTCTTCTCCACATTTCAACTTGTCTCTTATCCTGAAAATCTACAAGGCAACAAATAAAAGGCATGCCATGATACCTTCTATGGAAATAGGTATACATGAGCGCAAGAGGGTTTAACCTATTTGTAAAGATGCCATAGTGCTACAACAAAACAATAAGTTAAATAGAACTAGGTATACCAATTGAAAATCAGTTAATATATAGCTGATTCTGCACATCCATTTCATGAAACATGAAGTAATATCCGCACTGTTTGTTCGAGTGTCAATATAATAGACAAGACATCAGAAAAAGCTTAAGGTAGAAGCAAGACACTAACAAAGCAAACTTTATTAAAAAACAAATAATACTTCAATTTGTCAACGCTATCAAGTAAAAGCATAGAGTGAAAAAATAACGCTGATCATAAGGCGTAATCCTCGTCTTCTTCTTCAGCTTCCAGGTCAACATCAACCTCAAGCTCTTCTAGTCTAAAATAGTGCAATACGAGGGTGCCAAATCAAAATTTAAAAGAGGAACATGTTGGAGCAGCAAAACAGATATTTGCTAATGCATTAAGATTTCATCCAGTAAAAGACTCTGTTCTTTCAAAGTGTGGTCAAACAAAGCAAACTGATAAGTCTTTGTAGGCCATTTAATTGCTTAGGTATTAATTATGGAAATCAACCAATCTGACTGTTGCGTTTGTTACTTCAAGGCAATCGCAGTTGTAATCCAACCGACTAAAGAAATATATTTTCAATCGAAGATACCTATAATTTGAATGGGATTTTCTATTTATTATATAAGCGTATAAAAAGATCCTGAAATTTAGCTGTTCAACTCCCTCGAGCTGTATGTATTATGAAATCCTTTTACTCAAAACTTAATATACTTGAAAATAAGTGATCAAAAATACAAATTCTAGCACATAGACATACCGATCGAAACACACTCCATACGTCTCATTTATCTCAGCTTATCAATAATATAAAACCTATGAAAATTATTGTAATAGTTAACATAATTCAAAGCTAGCTACATCAGATACGGGAAAGGGCTAACAAAACTAGAGGGTAGGCAAACTATATCAAAGCTCTTAGTACTATTCACATCAAACATTATCAAAATCTTGCCAAACTTCACACCACTAAACTTTGTAACTACATTCCTAACATATTTTGAAACATGAATAATTTGTATACACAATCGATATGAAAACACATTACCTACCTAGTTGGTTAGAAAAAAATGTGGTGGTAATGTCCAACATCAGCAACACCGGTGGCGGAAGTGGTGGGTCGAATGGCAGCAGCAGCGGTACTACACAAACAAAAACAAAAGTTATGAAAAAATCATATACGCAAGAAAAACTTATACAAAACCAAATACACAATCATAAATTATATTTGTTGAATCAATCATTAGCGTAGGAATTGCAGGTATCCCAAATCATATACGACTTTGACTTCTTATTGTTCTTTATCAACATCTTTACTACAATGATGTGTGTATGTATTTATTGAATCAAAGAGCTAATAACGTGTACATGAAATTCCTACGCTTGGGTGAAGTGTTTTACATGAAAAAAAATGGTTAGAGTATTTTTGTGGTGGGCAATGGATCTACTTTGTGGTATAGCCAAAGTCAAACTTTTCTGGTCAACAACTTATAATGAACACTGCTCAATCGATATGAAAACGTATTACCTACCTAGTGAGCTAAAATAAAATGTGGTGGTGATGTACCCAGCAACAGCACCGGCGGCGTAAGTGGCGAGCAATAGATCTGCTTTCTGTAAAAGTGAAGAGGCAACCATTTTTTTCTAGCAAAGATTTATATTTTTGTTACTTTATGATGGAAGAATGAGGAGGCGTAATTTCATTGGATCTGAGCAAAAAATAATGATAGGATTTTTTTGGTGTGTGGTTTCCGAGAATTATTTTTCAAGAAAATGGGTTTTAATTTTGTATAAAAAATGGTGGGATAATTCCTGCCTATTAACTTTAGTGAGAAAAAATGATTTTTTGAAAAATTCAAGAAAGTTTTTGTAAAACTTTTAAAAAAAACAAACAGTGGTTATTATAGAAGAACCAGTTTTTCTAGTGCGTTGTAGGTTATAAAGACTGGGTTGTTCAAGCAAACCAGTACTTACGCTCCTTATTTTTTATTTTATTTTTTGTAACAAGAACTGGTTAAACAATAACTTCGGCACAAGTAGTTCTACTTGTGAAATGACCAGTTAATGTATGAACTCTAAAGCCTTTTTTTCAATGTACACGGTAGTTTGATATTGTATTAATGTTGCAGCAACTTTTAAATTTCAAACACAAGAAGCATATCCAAACACCGTCTTATAAATTACATTTTATAACTAATGATTATGTATGCCTATATTCAGTATCACACCAACTCGTTCAAAATGCATATCCAAACACCCCAATAATCAGATTATAAATAACTAAGTGGGTTGTGCTAGTTTACCTGTGGACTATTACGACTGGTTTTTACCCCATCCCTCCTAGGAGATCCTTCATCGCCCGTTGCAGATCCCTTGGTGTCACCCTTATAAAAGGAGACATATAAAGTATTACGGTTAGAGCAAGCATTATTATATATGGTTAAAATGTGAACATGATCAATGTAACTTCACTTACCTCCATCTGCTCTGGCTAATTAATCGCGAGAACACATGGATACATTAAATCAAGTCTTTAGTTAAATATTTATACAAAGGATTGTCAGTAGCATGTATGTTAATAACGACTCATATAACAAAATATTCAAAAGAGTACCTCTCTGTATCTACTCAAGTACGAATTGAGTAGCTCAATATAATCTTCTAACACAAAAGTAGCCATTGCCCATAGGAGATCGTCACCATTGATAGTTTTCCTCTTTTCTCTTTGACACTTATCACTTACCCTGCAGCCAAGCCATCCAATCAAACATAAACTAACAGCATAGATAAGCGTTTGAGCAGATATTTCAACATGGCATCCAATATCTCGTATCCTCAAATAACATACTGACTAAGTGGGTGTTTGGATGTGCTTATTGAAAAGAAATTATTCATTTTGAAAACTCCATTTTGAAAAATCATCATTTTGAAAACTCCATTTTAAAAAATAGTGTTTGGATTTGATATTACAGTTTGAAATCGCAATAATCAAATAATCACTTTTCTGAGTGTTTGCCAAATTTGATTATTTGATAATAAACTCCATTTTCAAATCTTACTTTTCCAAAACTCCATTTTGAAACTGAAATAAGTAGCTCCCCAATAACTTTTTCAAAACTCCATTTTGGAGCTTCTAAACGCAAATAATCACTTATCTCCATTTATTACCCAAACACTTTTTTTTAACTTATCTCCATTTTGGAACTAAGATTTGGAGATAATCTCCTCCTAACCGCTCATCCAAACACCCCCTAAGTCCCTAACATAGACATCAATTCTTTTATTTGGCAACATCATATGTGCAAAATCTGAATGCTAATACTTTAATCTTTACTAATAATCGCATGAAGTTAAAATTTTCAGTTTTAAGCAATGAATTTTCATGTATTTGCTGGCTATCTGAAACATCAGAGCAATAAATAAAGAGTAAACATGCCTAGCACAATGTTTCATTTAATTAGTTGCAAACATCAGACACTTGTCTTGCTAATATTGAACCCAAGATAGTGTCTTTCACTTAAAAAATCACGCCTACCCAAATAGTATACTTGTTCCTTTCTTAATCAAAAGGGTAATTAACTGGATACTAAATTATGATAATCCAATAATCAATCTTTTTAATCTGAAACAATTGACCGGTGTGAGATGAATACAACCCAAAGTGACCCATTAATAAGTAAATCGTTTAATGTTTCCACCTCTGATTATTCCAATTATATTAGACTCTTAGTTGAAGATTAGATGGAATTGGATTGTAATAATCACATCCTCTCATTTTTCTCTGTTTCAAGTAGTTGGTGAAGAAAGATGATAAAAACATTACTAGCAAGATGAACTAGTTTTCTTAATAGCATTGAGTAAGAAACTTACTAATGTTGCAACTACCAAATCCAGAATTCATGAAGTGTGCAATCAAATATGGAACACAAGATTGAGGGGTGGAATATGCACATACTAACATATGAAGGAAAGTATTATTTCAACCAGATTGCAATTTGCATCCAACATCCAGTTTGTCGCTTGCTATAACACAAATCCCAAAATATAACCGATTGCACTACATAAAATAAGTTTGTGCAAAATCAAAATAAAATGAAATAATCTTAATAGCATCGAGGATGAATAAGTATGGATGCCGGTTGAAGAGGGTTCAAAAAACGAGGTTATCTATCGGAAGAAAGATCTGACTTTTTTTTTGATAAAAGAAAGATCTGACTTTTTGAGTGTAACTGATGAGGAGAAAAAAACTGGATTGGGATGTTTAATTTGATTTTTTGATTTTTTTTTGGGGGAAAAATAGAGGGACGATCGAGAGGAGGGATTCATTTTGGGGAAAAATAGAGTCAAACATTTTGCTAAGTGTTGTAAGGCTAGAATATGGCTGAGCATCGGCTTGGACCGGACCGGTTCGGTCAAGACTATATCAAACAAAGGACCAAAATGGTTCGAACCCCCTAACCGAACCGGATTAAAAGGGTCCGGTCTGGTTCAATTAGACATAATTGATAAGATTTTTAATAAAATTGAATTGGAATTGAGGACCGAAATGTATGAAAATTTTAGATTTTGGAGCGAGCTAATAAATCTTCTTTTTGTAAAAATTGGGGCGGGACATGTATGAAAATTTTAGATTTTGGAGCGAGCTAATAAATCTTGAATCGAGCTGAATCGACTGATCGAGTAAAAGCGAACCGATTATTTTTCATTAGATTTTAGGTTTTATATATTTATCAAAGTTGTCAAGATCCCGATCTTTATCTTAGCATCTTATGAAATATTCGTATAGTTTTGTGTGTTACAATGTGTATTAATTTGTAAATTTGTAAAATATGGCAAAGACTACTAAGAAAATTACATTATACGAATTTACGATCTGGATCCTACTTTATGATATCGATCTTGTAAAGACGAAAACGATACCTTATCGACTCATATCGTGTGCAACGATACCTTATCGACTCATATCGTGTGCAACGATCCCTATCAACCCATATCATGTGCAACGATACCCTATCGACTCATATCGTGTGCAACGATACCCTATAGACTAATATCATGTGCAACGATACCCTATCAAATCATATCGTGTGCAAAGATACCCTATCGACTCATATCGTGTGCAACGATGCCTTCGACTCATAGCGTGTGCAACGATACCCTATCGACTCATATCGTGAGCAACGATACCATATCGGCTCATATCGTGTGCAACGATACCCTATTGACTCTTACCGTGTCCAACGATGAGGAGGATGATTCTGGTGATGATGCCGTAGAAGTTATTTATCTTAGTTCAGGCGAATCTGATGTTGAACATGATACCTGTATATGATATATATATATATATATATATATATATATATATATATATATATATATATATATACATATATATATATATATATATATATATATATATATATATATATATATATATATATATATATATATATATATATATATATATATATATATATATATATATATATATATATATATATATATATATATATATATATATATATATATATATATATATATATATATATATATATATATATATATATATATATATATATATATATATATATATATATATATATATATAGTACGTACATATGTCGGTTCATATATAAGTTTTACTCAAGTTATGATTCTTAATTTTTTTATGTATTAATGGTCCTTATACTTTAATCACATATATACTTTATAAAGTCTAAAAACGTAATATGTTATAAAAACAAGTATGTACTGTTTAGTCCTTATGATTTTAAGTTTAAAAAAATTTTAACCACAATCTATTCAAATAAAACAAAACTGGTTTTTTAAAAACCAATGCCTTAAAATGTGTAAAAACACTGGTTTTTTTAATAAAAAATGGTGTCCATAAAACAAACACATAGAGACATGTTGTTATGTAAAAACCAGTGTCTTTACTTTATAAAAAAGACTAGTTGCATCTTAAAAACCGGTTTCTTTAGAATTCACATTATGAAGGCTGGTTTTTTTCAAGAAAACCAGTTTCCATGCATTCCCTTCCCACCATTTTTGGTCATAAAGACATGTTTTTTCATAACCAGTCTTTTTAAGGGGGTCTCTTTAGCGTTTTGTGTAGTAGTGCATGGACCCAGTGATGTGAAGCACAACCCTTTCCTAGCTACTCAGGCTTCTCTCAAAAGAAGTTTGTTTTATTGTCACGGAGATCAACACGACTTCTATTGACTTTCTCACTCCTAGATAGTTGATATTGAATAGGTGGCATCTGCTCCAGCCTCCGACCACTAAAAGTGCACAAATAGAGTCTAGAGCCAAGAGATCAATCAAATATCGTTAGGACACACGGATGAAGTTCAAGAGAGTCCTACGCTATATACTTGCAATATTGCTAGAACACTCAGAGTGATGTTTTCTAGTGAGAGAAACTAGAGAGAGAAAGTGAGAGAAACTATGTGTGATTTTATTAATATGAAAACATGAAATGAACAACAACCAACCCCTTTCCATGGTGGAAAGGGGTATTTATACTTCCAAGCTTACATTGGGCTTGGGCCGGTCCATGACAAGCCCATGGACCGGTTCTTACTTAACTTAATAAGTAACAATTAACTATTTGTTAACTACGAGCTATTACAACATAAATCCTATTGTGGAGTGACCGATACTTCTAATATACGTTAAAACGTATTTCTAACAATCTCCCCCTAAGGGAGGTCACTCCACGTTACAAAGTTCTAAACCTAGCATACTATACTAAGTCTTCGTTCTTTAGCTCGTAGTCTTTTCTTCTTTTCTTTCTTTTGTTGTGAATATGTTGGTTTGATCTTTTTGGCTTTGGCTTGAGAGCATTGTTCTTTGGCCTTTCACGTGCGATCTTTGCCTTTCTTGTGAATTTGCCTCCTCGTGACTTCATGTTCCACACACTTATGTCTTTTTGTTGAATTCTCAAAAGCTTCAGAGTTTGGTACAGCGGAAGACTTTATCTTGTACTTTCTTGAATTTTTGTTAAACTTTGATGCAGAAAAACATAAGTATGTGGGAACGACTTCTACAGGTACACCGCAACACCACCGTCTTCACTGGTACACAGCAACGCCACCATCTTCAACAGGTACACAGCAACGCCACCGTCTTCAACAGGTACACAGCAACGACACGAATAAAATGGCTTTGAACATTTTATTCTAATTCGGTAGCATTTTACCTCCGGTCGGTGAAGACCGTTGGACGATATTAGATATCGTACCCGTGACGGATAGTTTCATTTAAGTAACTTCCTGACAGGATTTCGCGGGTAAACCCGTTCTCTTTATTCGACCGTCCAAAGCTGACTGCGAACATAAAGAGTGAATCACTTGGATAAATTATCCTTGTGATTTGAGGCCGTCAATTCATGAAACCTGGAACAAGTGAATTTCAATTAAGATTTTCACCATCGTTGCTTTCCAGTTGTCACGAGCTCAATTCATAAAGAATCTTGCACGTCACCTACCAAGTGCTGTTTGATGTTAACACTAGAAGGATTTCCACTCGTCACTGTGATCAATAAAGAGTCACTCTGAGTGTTCTGGCAAGATCATATGATAATGCGTAGAGGCCTGGAACGAGTTTAAGTTCAATTAAGAATTAAACCACTGTTTCTTTCCAGTTTTTCACAAGATTGGTTCTAAAAGAACCGCACGTGTAACCTACCATGAGCTTGTTTGATGTTGGCTCAAGCAGGATTTCCATCTTCATTGTAATACTTGCGTATTACTCGGATGTTCTGGCAATATTACAGGAATACTGCGTAGGACTCATGAAAATATCTTACTTTTCACAGTGTGTGAGAAAGCAAGGAATAAATGGAAAGTGTCCTAATGAGACTTTTGATGATCTCTTGGCTCTAGACTCGATTGTGCGTTTTGATTTAGTGAGCGATGGCTTGAGAGGAGTGCCACCTTTTCAATACCAGTCTATTCGGAGTGAATAAACCAATAGATAACGTGTTGATCTCCGTGTGATTAAAACAAATACCTTTTGAGAGATATTTGAGTTATCTGGGAAGGGTTGTGCATTGCATCACTGGGTCCATGATGTCTTTCTTCAATACCGAGAATCATTAGCAAAAATGACCTCAATAGCATATGTATTGACCCGGTTTCTGCCTAAAGTTGTAAGGAGGGCTTCTTTCTTTACACCCTTTATCTTTACAATTCTTTTTCATTCTTCAACCCCTTCAATGCTTACCAATACGTCATCACTAGCACCTTGTTGTGATTGTTCCAGTGCTAGCTTAAGTACTTGGTCGGCATTCAGCTACGTTCACATTCTTTCTCCATCTTTCCTAGGACTTCTAACTCTATCTAGGGAATTGTCCTTGGGAAGATTCCATCGGCTCTGATGAATCATTGGACTAAACCTATTCCTACCACCCTTTTGTCACCACATTCGTCGTGAATTAAGCGTGTTTTGGGAAGGAATTGCCACCATGAAAAATCATTGAAAATCACTTAAGGTACTTGTGATATTGAAATCAAAATTTTTGTACCTTAGGTGTTTTGTTCATCAAAAACGCTCCCCCTTAACACGTGCTTTACACATATTAAGTTGGATAATCGTTAAGTCTTTTTCATCTTTTAGCCAAGTATCACTTAAGTCTCCTTAATCCCATTTTCTCCCATTATCCAAAATGTTAACCATTAATATTTGGGATATTGAATGGATTAACCGGTCTTTGGGTAAAAAATGAAATTGATGTTTGGCCATAGAACAAGTTAATGCTCCCCCTTAATTTAATAAGGGATAGTTGTAGTGCTTTAGTATGATATATTTTGAAAGATTTAGAATCTCGTGAGAAATTCTTGAAAAATTATCATACCTTAACACTACATCAAGCCATTAAAGCACAATATTCACAAATATACATATTCACAATTGAAAAACCAATATAAAGTGGACCTGAAATGTACGACCCATTAGATGGATCGTTGCAGTAGCTTGTGGTGCACTAAATATGGTCTGCCACCAACGAATCTTTCCAAGCTCCTCATCAATCTACGTTCACGGAGCTTTTGATCAATCTTCTTGATCACATAATTCGCC
Organism: Glebionis coronaria; assembly: GCA_025667525.1. Lineage (NCBI taxonomy): Eukaryota > Viridiplantae > Streptophyta > Magnoliopsida > Asterales > Asteraceae > Glebionis > Glebionis coronaria. Next base: position 46,801,998 of record CM046875.1, read on the forward strand.
ATCTGCCGATAACCCTTATGCCAGTCCTCGGTCATCTCTGGTAAAGTCCCACCCGAATTAAGATGCTCCAACTTTCCTCTGACTTGTAAGAGAGTCCCATCACTATACTTATAAAGCTCACCCACCCTCATAAACTTCATTAAGCCTCGACTGTTCAAGTAGAAAATGCCGCAATTCGGGACAGAAATGCCGGTATAGGGGCATCTATCTACATGTTGAGGTAACACTTGATTCACTGGACGAGTTAGGTTAAGCTTCCTTTGATAGCTTTCGACTCCCAACTGAAGATCTTCAACTCGTTTCTTGATAACAACGCTTCGTGTGAACATACGAAGTGCTGTATTCAAGGCAATGAGGTCTTCACGAGGAATATGTGTGAGTTGATCTCGGGTCATCAGAAGCAACATATCTTCGATATCCTCAAGGCGAATGATAGAAAAATCTCCCTGCTGGATTTTGTATTCTCTGTCATCCTCCCTTTTCAGGCGAATCTCCGTCACATGATAATAGCCATGCTTGGCTTCAGTTTTCAACCCTAAGATGCTGGAGATGCGGATATCGGATCTAACGTTACTTCCTGAATTGACTAGACAGCAGCCCCTGTACGCCCTTCGAACTCGTTCGTCCTAGTGTGATGCACCTATGACAGCATACATATCATAATTACGATTTACCTTTGGGACCCAGAGTCGGTTTACCTTTTCCTCGATAAAGGGTATTGTCCCCCAGTTGGCAGCTTTTAGCAAGGTCAGGGAGGTTGCGTACTTTGATGACCCCTTCAGAAGATACACAAGATCATTGGTGACGAAGAAGTCGAGAGCAATCTGATTATCTTGAGTAGGATCAAGTGGAGGTGGGGCTCTTTCTGATTCATGAAGACCTGGCCGTTGAACGGTGTTCAGAGCTTTCAGGATCTCATCGGCATAATACTCGAACTCCATTTGGGTTAACCGGGTTTTGGCGCGAAGTCTCTTATCCTTCAGCGCTTTCTTCACCAAAGATGGGGTAACCGAAGTCTTATACTCATGAGCAAGAAATGCACATAAGTCAATCGGACTGCGGATACGGAGATACAAAACATCTTTGTCAGCGTCTGTGATCGGATCATATTGCGCTGCTGCCGTGATCCAAGCCTGTGGTGGTGCAGTCTCGTCAATCTCCAACGTGTCTGCCCAGTCCCTTGTGCTTGGAACAGTAGATTGTGGTTCTTGTTGTAAAGGAGTGGAGACGTGAACATCTGCTTGTTCTGATTCAGGCATCTCGGTAGTGTCATGGACGGGTGAGTGTTGTGCAGCTTCAGGTTCAGTTACCGATTCTGCAATCACAGGAGCAACAACAATAGAACTAACAGGGTTAGTGGTAACAGGTATAAATACAGCGATATATGTACCAGGAACAGATGACGCTGTAGTAGCATTCACATCGTGGCGCCACTTGGATCATCTGGATTTCGTGGAAGTAGATTTTTCCTTTGTTGCTGCATCTTTCTTAGACTTGGTTCCAGACTTAGCAGGTTTCTTTGAGCTGGCAACCTTATCCCCCTTTTCAGGCTGTTTACCCCCATCATCATCCTTATCGTTATCCTCGTTGCTCCCTTTAGCACTCTCCACATTACCATCACCACCATCATTACCATCATCATCATCAGCATCTTCATCATCATCATCCTCATCATCATCATCCTCATCATCATCATCATTCTTATCATCATCATCCTCATCATCATCATCATCCTTATCTTCTTCTTCTTCTTCTTCTTCTTCCTCTTCTTCACCAGTACCCTCTCCTTCTTCACTCTCTTCCCTTTCTTCCTCAGGGAGAATGTGGTAGGGTACCACACTTCCAAACGTCTTGAACAACCTATCATCCTCCAAGATAGCGTCATTCAGGGATTTGAAGAGAGCCCGTTGAATCCTAGATTTATCAAACGATCCAAGTTCCCTCATACGAGCTTTGAGGATCTTCTTTAATTCAAAATCCGTCAAGTCATAAGCAATCTTGTAGGCGGCTTCTGAAGGATTGGATGACTTGATCATCAAGTTATCAGCAGCGAGTGTCTTTAACTCATCACGCAGTTTAGGCATAAGAGATTCAACGGATTCTTTCACTCTCTGCTCAATAGAAGCTTCAAGAGCTTCTTTCTACTCTTTATAGTTATCCTTAATTTCTCGATGTCTTGTAATTCGTGCTGCATGCCTATCAGCTTCAGCCTTTTTGACCCGAGCAAGTTCTTCTGCATGAGCTTTACGTGTAAATTCCATATCTGCAGCGAACTTAGCAATCAACTCTTCTTGAGCTTTCCTAGATGCTTCTTCACTTTGAACTCGTCTATGTAGCTCTTGGCGAAGTTCATCCATCTCTCGTTTGTGATTATCCGTATGTTTATCCAACATTTCGGCCATTACCAATGTAGCCATTGTAGACGTTGCAGAGCTGCTCTGGGTTGATGGAATAGGCTCGGTTGTTACTACGGTACTAAGGATGGGAGTTATTGGTGGTGGAAGAAATGGTGTTGAAACCGGTCTGGTTGGTAAGGGTTGTATTGGTGGAGGTTGAGTTGCTAAAGGTTGAGTAGACTCTTTTTCAACACTTGCTGAAACAGGGGGGGTGGATGTCTCCTTCGAAGTAGAATACTTTTCAGGTGATCCAAACTCAAAAACATCCTCTGGCTCCTCGTACTCTTCCTCAATATTTACCCGTGCACCCGAACCACTACCACCCGTATCTCTCCTACTCTTTTCGAGAGCTATCTTGATTGCTTTTCTCTCAGCCTTGTTAAGAGTGGGATCATCAATATCTTCTTCATCGTAGAGAACTAACTCATCAGCCGTACCCTTTCCCTTCTTAACTGCAGTCTTCTTCTTTTTGGCTTTGGGTTCAGGTAAAGCTGCTTGCTTCCGTTTACCTTTGCTCTTAACCGTGGTAGATGAGTCTTCACCTGCTAGAATGCTTGCTCGTTGATTCTCAATTTCTTGTAGCAAGTTCTTGTAATCATCAGATGCGATAATCTCATCGGTCAGAAGATGACTGGGAATGGGACCAGGAATAATCGTATTCGAATGAGTCTCCTGCCTTAAGTCTACCAAATCATCATCATCCATCGTATGGTGACGACTACTTGCACGCTTATTAATGGATGCATCGTTTTCCATAAAGTAATGTATGATCAGCTTAATGAACCTAGGGTACTGGTAACTTTTAACCTTACCCTTCGTGTTTGTGAAGAGTTGAAAAGTAAACTCCTCCCACAGCAATGATGCATAATCAATACCCATACCTTTAAACATACCATAAAACATCTTGATGATTGGTGGACGAACAGCATCAAACCCAGTTGTTTTGGGTGTTAAACATCGGCTTAAAATCCCAAAAATAGCTTTCCATGGTTGACCAACTTTGGCAGTAGTAAACTCAGACGCGGTTCGTATGTCAAGACATCCAATGGCAGTGAACATGTCCATGATCTGGTCCTTAGTCGGGTTGGCTGAGTATGATAGGCCTTTGAGTGTCGGCCGAAATCCAAAGATCTTCCTGAAGTCTGACACAGTAAGCGTCTGCTGCTTGTTGTCCAAGGAAAATGTGATTTTGTTCGACGTCCTCTCTTTGGTAGCCCAGAACTCGTAAATGTAGTCATAGGGCACTGAAGCACTTCTCCTTAGCGCATGCTTTAGATGAGACTTATCAAGTATGGCTGTACCTACCTTAAATCCATTATGGGTAGAATGAGATACCTCCTTCAAACGGAAGTTGTTTGGAAGAAACTTTAGAGTCTTGGCTTCAGCAATGGCGGTGGCTCTGGTGTCTTGTATTTGTTGTACTGTAGGGTTAGTCATCGTCTCTGCTTAAGATAAAACACAAAGCTTGAACATAAAAATATGAATATCAATATGACTTTAAACCTAAGCATTGAACATATGACCTAATCCCTTAAGCTTGTAAACCATACAAACGTCTTCTATACGGAATAATAATTCAATTCGGAAAGATCAGACTTATGCGGAAAAATTTCTTTATTCGGAAAGTATAGGCCTATGCGGAATAAAAGTTATATTCGGAAAGAACTGTCTATGCGGAATAAACTTTCTATTCGGAAAGAACTTTCTATTCGGAAAGACTTGTCTATTCGGAAAGAACTTTCTATTCGGAAAGACTTGTCTTATGCGGAATAAAATTCCTATTTGGAAAGACTTGTCTATGCGGAATAAAATTCCTATTCGGAAAGAACTTGTCTATGCGGAATAAACTTCTTATTAGGAAAGACCTTGTCTATGCGGAAAGACTATCCTATGCGGAATAAAGCTTCTATTCGGAAAGACTATCCTATGCGGAATAAAGCTTCTATTCGGAAAGACTATCCTATGCGGAATAATCCTCCTATTCGGAAAGTTCTTTCTATTCTGAATAAATGCTCCTATTTGGAAAGTTCTTTCTATTCTGAATAAATGCTCCTATGCGGAATGTTCTTTCTATTTGGAAAAAATGCCTTATTCGGAAAGATCATACTACTCTGAAAGTTCAAACAGTTACGATTTTTCTAATTTAGGCACTAGTTCGTTTAATTCAAGAGTTCTAATGGCCATAGCAGTTCATTTGTCCTATTCCGAATAAAACCCAGGCAAAACCCTCAATTTAATTAAACCCTAATTAACGCAGTAACTGAATTCGATTGTTTTCAATTAAAAAGAGTTAATTAAATTGTTTTGCATGAATGATTAAGCCGATTTAATACCTTTAGAAGATCTTGATCTGAAAGAATGAATGACTTTGAGATGTATTGTTTGATTTCGTGTGTTTGTGTTCTAGTATGTTAATGGCGGCAAAGGAGATAAACAATCAGAAAAGTGAAAGAGAGAGAAGAGACGGGGGGGATGAATTTGACTAGGTCAAATTTTCACAAGTTTGACATATTGTCAACTTTACCCCCTCAACTTTTCCTCTTTCCTTAATCAAAATTCTTTTGTTTTTCCAAGGTTTAATACTTGTCATTTTGACCCTATCTTATGTTAAATTCCCGAGCCTTAGTGATTAACCTATCTTAACACACTCACAAATCTATTCATGACAAACTTACAAGCAACAACAAGACAAATGCCAAAGCAAACCAACCATTAACCATTGAGCTTTTTGAGTTTCCTTGAAAACTTTTGAAGATCTTTTTGATGTGAAAGATGATGTAACATTTTCTCCCCCTTAAACGATGACCCGTTTTCTATTTAAAGAGTTGTAGTCATTGTTTAACGAGGCACATGATGATGAAAAACAATTTCCAATTGATGTTTTGAAAAATTTGATTCGTGGTGACAATAAGATTTCTCTTATTTTAACAAATTAATGCACTGAGACGTACACAAACTCGTGTTAGACCAAGTTGTAAAGTAAACTTGATCCCTTTGCATGATTTGGCTTGTAAATCATGCCTGAGAAAATTAAGTCCCGTTCCGAGCCAACGTTTTCCAAGGAAATACGTGACTTTAATATGAAAACCGGGTTGCAGTCAGAAATAACTACAAGCCATAATGGGCATGTTTTAAAAATGTGCAAATTTTATACGGACTCTATTTATGGCACCGTGTCAATATTAATCGACATTTCTAAGGCCGTAAATATTACCGTACTAAAAGACATGCCCGAATTAAAAACGAAAAATATTTTTGGTTTTTCTTGATTTTATAATTTTTATGGTTTTTCTAGGTTTTATATTTTTTATGGTTTTTGTTGGTTTTATATTTTTGTATACTTCTTTTGTGGTTTATATATTTACTATAATATACATGATCACAAACAAAGGATACTCTGAATAGTTTACCACGACTATTCAGCTGATTCTTCTGCCAACTCTTTGAGAGTCGCTGGAGTGAATGATTTCATGCCAAGCTTGTCGATCAAAAACTCGATTCGTCCTCGATCTAAGGCTTTGGTGAACATATCCGCCAGCTGGTACTCAGTAGTGACAAAATACAGCTCGATCACTCCGTTCTCCACCTGCTCCTTAATGAAATGGTAGCGAATGTCTATGTGCTTGGCCCGGGAGTGTTGAACATAGTTGCAGCAAAGGGCAATGGCGCTCTTGTTGTCACAATACATCGGAATTTTGTTGAATCCCAAACCGTAGTCAGTTAATTGTGATCTCATCCAAAGGACTTGATCACAACAACCGGACATGGCGATGTATTCAGCCTCCGTGCTAGAAATTGCAGCGCTTTTCTGCCTTTTTGAAGACCAACTGATCAATCTATCTCCAAGGAGTTGCATAGATCCAGAAGTGCTATGCCTCGTGTCTTGACATCCAGCATGATCGGCATCTGCGTATGATATTAAAGCAATAGAGGAATCTTTCGGATACCATAGACCACGATGAAGTGTTCCTTTTAGATACCGAAAGATCCTTTTCACAACATGTAGGTGCTTTTCGGTAGGACGAGCCTGATACCGGGCACACATGCATACAGCAAATTACAAATCAGGCCTGCTAGCAGTCAGATACAGAAGGGTGCCGATCATCCCACGGTAAAGTTTTGGATCGACAATAGTCCCATTCCTATCTTCATCTAACTTGGATTTCTCCACCATTGGAGTGTCCACGGGGTCACAATTTTCAAAGTTATATTTCTTAAGAGATTCTAGAGCATATTTGGATTGATTAATAAAGATGCCTCTGGGATTTTGAGAAATCTGTAATCCTAAGAAAAATGAAATTTTTCCCATCATCGACATCTGAAAGCGTGTGGACATTATCTTCTCAAAGCGATTTGACAATTCTATGTTAGTGGCAGCAAATATTATATCATCAACATAAATTTGTACCAGAATCATGTCGTTGCCTTCCTTGAGAGTGAATAGAGTGGGGTCCACCTTGCCTTTGGAGAAGCCTTCCGAAATGAGATATGTTGAGAGGAGATCGTACCACGCGCGTGGAGCTTGTTTCAACCCATAGAGAGCCTTCTTAAGCTTGTACACATGAGTAGGAAACTCCGTGCTAACGAACCCATCCGGCTGACTAACATAGACTTCTTCCCTTAGTTCACCGTTCAAAAATGCCGTCTTCACATCCATTTGATAGACGATCATATTCATATGAGCAGCATACGCAAGGAATAGTCTAATGGCCTCCAATCTTGCCACAGGAGCAAAAGATTCTTCAAAGTCTATACCCAAGGCTTGTTTATATCCTCTAGCGACCAATCTAGCCTTATTCTTCAATACCGCACCCATCTCATCAAGTTTAACCTTATAAACCCATAACAAAGTAAGGATGTTGGCCTTGTCAGGGAGAGGAACTAATTCCCATACTTCAAGTCGTTGGAATTCATTTAGTTCCTCCTGCATAGCTTCAGTCCAAGATGATTGAGTCATAGCCTGCTGCCAATTTTTAGGTTCAACTTCAGAGAGAAATGCATCAAAGTAGCAATAGAGTGCACTCTCTTGTAATTGATGGCGTGTAGAGACTCGTCGATCTAGATTTCCAATAACATTCCTGATAGGGTGATCTTTTGTCCATTTGGTGCTATGTTTTTCAATCCTAGGTGGTCTGGAGTGAACAATAGAAGGAGCTTCTTCTGAGGTAGACGCGGCTGAAGGGTTTTCAGGTATCGCTACACCAAAGAAAGGAAGTTCTTGTAGGTGAGCATATTCCAAGTCGTGATCAATAGAATCCTCTTCCACATCATTAGGCACAAGTAGGGTTGACGATTCAGGTGTAGTTTGAGAATCACTTGGTGAAGGTGCATCCGGTTCAATGTGAATTGAAGATGCATTAGATAAAGGTTCATTAGCTTGAGCAACCACTTCAGGGATTGGAGCGATTACTACAGGTGCTGGGACTTCATCAGTCGGGGGATCGAAAAATTCATCAAACAACGGTTGAAACAGTTTATCCCACTCGGGCCTTGTTGGTGGTAAAAATGATGTAGAAGTAGGATTATTGGGAACTAATCTGGAACTAATAGCACCGGTTCCCATCTCATGAAGCGCGGGTTCAGAGCTGTGTTGCTCAGAAGCCATTGCTGTCAGCTCATCGAAATCTGCGTCCATAGTTTCTACAATCTTGCCAAGACGACGGTTGTAAATTCGGTATGCTTTCTTGGACGGTGAGTAACCAATGAAAATCCCTATATCGGCTTTCGGTTGAAGCTTACCCAAGTTCTCACTATTAATGTTTGGATAAAAAAGAGCACCAAACACATGGAAAAATGAAACATCGGGTTTACAGTCATGTAGAAGCTCATAAGGTGTTTTTCCATGGCGTTTCCGAATGATAGAACGGTTTTGGGTGAAACATGCAGTAGATATAGCCTCTGCCCACAAGAACAATGGAGCGTTCGCATAAATAAGCATAGTCCTAGCAGCTTCCATAAGTGTACGATTCCGTCTTTCAATGACACCGTTTTGTTGTGGAGTGCGTGCAGCGGATGTTTCATGTGAGATACCAACTCCTTCATAGTAATCACGAAGAGTCTGGTTGACGAACTCTGTTCCATTTTTTGTACGAATACGGCGGACAGTAGTATTCAAACGTACCTGAATGAATTTCAGAAAAGTGATGATAGCCTTCGGTGCTTCATCCTTGGTACGTAGAAATCTAACCCATGTAAACCTGGAGAAATCATCCACAATAACTAGAATGAATTTCTTACCGCTCACACTTTCAGTTCTCATTGGTCCACAAAGATCCATATGCAAAAGATGAAGTTTTTCTTGATTGGTGTCTTCAGCTTTGGGCCTGTATGATTTCTTGGTACTTTTCCCTCTTGAACACGCGGAACATAAATGGTCCTTGTGAAATTTGAGTTTTGGAAGACCACGAACTAATTCGTTTTTAGCCAGATGATTAATAGCATCAAAGTTAAGATGAGATAATCTGCGATGCCATAACCATGACTTGGTCTTAGATGCTTTAGAGAGAAGACATACTGGAGAGGCGGCCATCATGTCTTGTAAGGACAAGGTATAAAGATTTGCACCACGAGATCCCTTCAACAAATCTTTTCCTTCCAAGTTGCGGATGAAACAAGTGTGTTGTCGAAAATCAACCTCTAGGTTGGAATCACAAAACTTTCCTACTGAGAATAAATTATGACCAAGACCTTCTACATAGTATACCCTTGAAATCGTAACGTTTCCAATCTGATATTCACCATACCCCATTATCTTTTCTATATGATCATTCCCGAATTTAACCGTACCAAGAAACTTGCTGACGAAATTTTGGAGCATCGAGCGATTGCCGGTCATATGTTTTGAACAACCGGAGTCCAAATACCACAGGATGATTTGGACCACCTGAAAATATCACCACACGAAGACAATGTAGAGGTATCGGAATCTGAGTGTTCCTTGTTATTAGCAGGTACAGATTTAATAATCTTAGATTTGCTAACTCTAGGTTTCTTAGATTTCCTAGCCTTCTTTTTCCTAGGTGGTGTAGATTCTAGTTGGCTTAAATCCTGAGGTATTTCTTCACTGATAGGCACTATAGTGGGGGCTCTCCTAATTAAAGGGCGCTGTTTCCATACTTGAGTGCGAGTGTTCCTAACTAAAGGACGCTCAGACCTAACCTCAATGGATGCATTCCTAGTTAAAGGGCACATTTTTCCATCTAATGTAAAGGTCCTACCAGTGGGACGCCATTGCCAGCCAACCTGGGCACGAGTTCTACCCGTTGGCTTCCATTCAAGACCATTCTTAATTGCATTCATTTCATTCACATGATCAATAAGACACAAATCATGACGTTGGGAAAACATACATTCATTACAATTCCAACAATTCAAATTAGAATTCACGAATGGTTTAGGCTTCTGCACAGGCGCAGAGCTTGTAGTCTTAACATGATTCTTTTTATTTAAAACTGAACTAACATTCCTATGGTGATCTTCTACTTTCTTCTTTTTGGCACTACTAGTGGAGGGCTTGATCTTATCTTTCTTGAGTGGCGATCCTTTAGCCTTAGTAGTCTCTTTTAATCCTGTAGAAGGCAAAGTGGGAATATTAGCAACAGATTTTAAAGGTGCCTTACTTGATTGTGCCAATGACGGTTTTGCTCCTGGAGTCTTATTAAATGGAGTTACAGCAATGGGCCTATTAGTGAGTAGTGCAGAACCTGGTGTACCTATGTATTGCAAATATGCTAAGCAATATTGAACTCGCTTAATATATTCATGAGCCGAATAGTAGTAGCTACTTGAGGGATCTAAGGCATAAAGATCGTCTAAGATATCCCTAACAAGATCTACATGCTTAATGGCATTCCTCATATAATCATCGTAGGCAACCGGGTTTCTCTTATGAAGCGGGTTCTTATAAAGCACTACTGACTTGGTTGTTGGAGCACTAGTGGACGGTGCAGAGTCGGTAGCTAAGTTATCAACAACTTCTTGTCGGGTGAGAAGAAGTGTCTCCTTTAACTCGGCCAAAACCATGTTTTTGTCAATGAGCAGGATGTTTAAGTCAGAGATTTCCTCACATTTTTGGTTCAATTGTTCAACACAAAATTGTTGCTGTGCCGCATTAAAAGCGAAGCGTTCTTCTAGTGAACCATAAAGTTTGGACATTCCCTGTCTTGCACGATCCATCTCCCCTAGAATAGACGAAAGTCTAATTTCTAAGGCCTGGTTTTTAGACTCTGCAGCCTCTAGTTCCAATTTTAATGTTTCATTTGATGACACATCTCTCTTCAATCTCATAATCTCTTCCTCTAATGCTTTAACAATTGCAATCATCTTGTCACTCGTCTCAATACCGTTTTCACAACCATTTGATATCAAAAGATCCTCATTTTGAGTTTGTTGTTTTAATTCTAAAGATATACAATGTTGTTCTAGTTGATTAAAGTGTTTTGAAAGTAAATTGTAAGAATCTTGTAGCTTTAAAAACTCAGCGTTAGATTCGTGACAAGAATGATTATCTACCTCATTTACAGTATCAGCAACATTTACAGAGAGATCACAAACATCATCACATATATGCACAGCATCACAATTAATCATAGCGGATGTAAGCTCATTCGAATAATTAACATTTACAGTAGTAAGCACATCACACGAGATTACTGCAGACAAGAATCGGTCATATTCGGTTAAAATCTTTTTTTTTCAATTAGTTGTAGTTCGTAAGCGGTGTCCATTTCATAAAACACTTTTTGAACTTCACCAATTTCAAACACAAGATTTTCCTTAAGAGATGCAAAAGTTCCTTTTAGACTTTCGACAAACGGATTGATCTCAGTTTTAAACACCTCGTTCATGTGTTCGAAAGCCCATTCTCCGGCGTTTAGGCCATTTGAAGTCGTACATTCCAAAATGACCTTGTCAAAATTAGTAAAGTATTGATTAATCTCTTGCAAGTTTAACCATACAGTGCTAACAGGTGGGAAGATCCTTTGGAATTTCCTTAGGACCTTCCATGTTGACAAGTGTAGGAAATGTACTAGGGTTTTCTTCATTCAACATGTAGGTTGGTGCTGTAATGAGATCTTTGTCCATATGGAAGCGAATTCTAAAATCCGTTTTTGCAAGCTCCTTATTCATTTTAAAATAATCACACTCGGGATATTTTGCAGAATTGTATGACCGATCCTCATCAACTAGATCCTTACTTGTTCGATCATCAGGAAAAACAATCGGGTCTAAGGCCAATCCTAATTGAGTTGCATTATAAAGTCTAGGACTATGTCTTAAAGCTTGTTTTGCATACCGTGGATTAGGGGGAAGGCCTTTTTGACGTGATAAGTTAAATTCTCTAAATGAAGCATCAAATAAGTGAACTAGTTGAGAAGCAGCGTATTGTCTTAAAAGCAAGTAATCTAGACTTCTAATCTTATTATTAGCATTAATCTCCATTTCATTCTTCTTAGACTCGAGTGACTCAAAATCCGTTTGAAGTTTTTGAAAATTAGTGACCACTAACTCTTTTTCTTTAAGTTCATTAGAAAGATTTGCTCTTAAGTTTTCAATTTCTTGCAAGTGACCCATTTGTTTGTTTCTAAAATGATCATATTCGAGATTAGTTAGAACACTAGACGAGGGCACTAATTCCAAGGTTTGAACTTTCTCGTTGCTTAAGGTAAGCTCATCAGACAAATTCTTATTCTTAGCTAAGGTTTCTAAGAGTGCAGCATTCATTTGGCTAAGTAATGTAGCAGGAACCATGACCAAATCTTGTTGAGCAGGAGTAGGCGTATGCGAAATGGGTCCCGGTTGTGATTCACTCAAAGTCTGGGGACTCACATTGATATTGCTATCATTGTTTGTCTCCTCATTTGAAAGACTCACCACCGAAGATTCATTCGAATCCACACTCTCTTGCACAACTTGATGTGGTTGAATACTAGCATCAGTGGTATTATCGGTGGTATTAATAAGTACCTCAGATCTCTTTTCTGGCCCTAAGCTGGAGATAGTTGCCATGAGAGCAGCCTTTGCAGATTGAAAGTCATCACAGTCTGAGTCATACGCATCAAGATCATCGGCTTGGTAAGCTGCATTCTGTGTAGTGACAACGTCTTGTTCAGCAATCCCTGGATCAGCAAGAAATGCAAGCTCCTCTTCATCAAGTTCCCTTCCTTGTGCCTGAGCATTTACCAGGTAGATCTTTTCTGCAAACCATTGTCCATCCTTTCTCCTCTTGGGTTTCTTACAATCCCTGGACATGTGACCCTCTTCCTTGCAGTTGTAGCATGTAATCATTCTCAACTTGCCTGTGGAATTAGCCCGTGGAGCAGGATTGACCATTGGAGCCTGATTGACCGTGGGAGCATTGGTAGTTGATGTGGTAGGTCTCCCCTGATATGGTTGAATAGGCTGAACCATTACCCTGCCATTCTCAATTGTAGCTTGTTGACGAGAATTGGATGAATTCCTCAACTGATTGTTGGTTGGAGCTGATCCTCTGTATCTTCGTTTGCTTAAAGTCCTTGTGAGGTAAGCAGACATAGTGGTTAGCACTTCAACTGGGTCAGCTCCTTGTTGGAATACAGGAATGGGGACTTCCTCATCATCACAATACATTGCTTGGTCTTGATGAGCTGCATAATCACTAGAAGGAATACTCATTTGATCAGGGTAGCTTGTTGGATATGCTGCATTCTCTTGATAAGAAGAATATGAAGGCTGAGCATAAGGTGCAATATTTGTTGGGTGAAGTTGTGAAGCATACTGTGGTGAAGGTGCATTGAACCGATATTGTTGCTGATGTGAGGTGGGTGGTTGCGGTAGAATCGAGTATTGGGGGAAGGTTGGTGTCATGTAAGGTGATGGATGATAGGCTTGATGTCCCAAGATATAAGGTGTGTTGTTGTGTGACAAGCTTGGTTGATTCGCCATCAAAGCTAAGGAATCAGGGTACATACCTCGAGGAGAACGGTGCATGATCACATGTTTCTCATGCTGCTGAAGAAAAGCATAGATTTGATCTAAATTGCACTTATGCAAATCCCGGGTTAACTTAACATCGGTAATATACTCACCCCATTCAGCTTGAGGTAAAGTATTCAGAAACTTGGTGTTAACCTGGAATGGAGCAATCACAAGATTGTATATGTTCAGATCATTCATTAGAGTAGTGAATCTGAAGTAATAGTCGTGTAGCGTTTCCCCTGGGCTGTATGTGAATCTATCAAACAGATCATACAACTGACATTCCCTTTCCTGTTTGGTGAGAGACGTACCTTGTAGCAACACCTCTAGACGTTCCCATAAATCCTTGGCAACCGTATATTGACTTACCATGCGATAAATATCATGCGGAAGAGCTTGGAGAAGAGTCTGTGGAGCCTTTTCATCAGCATCAGCAATGAGTTGTTGTGCCGGTGTGAGTTCTTCATATTCTCTTGGTCGAGACACGTTATTTGCCACAATGGTACCATAGTCGAGTGGACCATTCAAAATCGATTTGACCATAAGCCTTCCGTATGTTGGTTTGCCCTTCAAGTATTGCATCATACGGCCCTGCCATGCCTCAAACACCTCTTTTATAAGCATCGGTGGACGACTATCAGTTCCCGTTATGATTGAGATATCCGTAAGAGATGTCATCTGAGGCATTAATGAACTCGGATTCATTGTGATCACTTAACAGACTCAAAGATTATCGGTTGATCGAGCAGTGAAGAAAGGTTGAGAATTTGTGTTGTGTTGGTTGAAATCAAGATCAAATCCACTAAAGATCGTCGAAAAAACTCAAATACCCCTTGAACTTGCTTATACGGAATAACCCTAACTCAGAATAAACCCTATTCGGAATAATTCCTATTCGGAATAGCCCTATGCTGAAAAACCCTTATACTGAATAACCCTATGCGGAATAACCCTATTCTGAAAATGCCCTATTCGGAATAAACCCTATGCTGAATAACCCTTATGCGGAAAAACCCTTATGCGGAATAATTCTTCAATTCGGAATATTTGGCTATTGGCTATTCGGAAAACTTGCTATTCGGAATGATCGGCTATTCGGAAAGTTTGGCTATTCGGAAAAAAAAAATTCCTATTCGGAAAGATGCTGCTATTCGGAAAATCTTCTATTCGGAAAGTCTATTCGGAAAAAATCCTGCTATTCTGAAAATTATCCTATTCGGAATGTCTATTCGGAATAAACCTGCTATTCTGAAAACTTTCCTATTCGGAATCTCTATTCGGAATAAACTGGAAATATAGTTCGAGACTTGAAAAACAGCTTTAAATCCGATTTTTTGATCAAAAACCACAAAAAGTTTTATGATTTTTACCAAAATAAGCTAAACCCAATCCTTATCAATCAATCCCAATAACAAAAACACCAAAAACAACAAGATTCAAGATTGATTTTTTCTAAAGATCACTAATTGATTCAAAAACTAAAAAAGCAACACAATCCTTACCTTAAATCACCCCATAGCTCTTGATACCAAATGTAGAATATTGATAACCTATGAATCTATGAAGTGGGTTGATGTTTTCTAGTGAGAGAAACTAGAGAGAGAAAGTGAGAGAAACTATGTGTGATTTTATTAATATGAAAACATGAAATGAACAACAACCAACCCCTTTCCATGGTGGAAAGGGGTATTTATACTTCCAAGCTTACATTGGGCTTGGGCCGGTCCATGACAAGCCCATGGACCGGTTCTTACTTAAATTAATAAGTAACAATTAACTATTTGTTAACTACGAGCTATTACAACATAAATCCTATTATGGAGTGACCGATACTTCTAATATACGTTAAAACGTATTTCTAACAGATACTACTTAGTATTCACAATGATGAGTGGAAATCCTTCCAGTGTTAACATCAAACAGCACTGCGGTAGGTCATATGCAAGATTCTTTATGAATTGAACATATGTAAAACTGAAAAGCAACAGTGGTTTGATTCTGAATTGATTCAAACTCGTTTCAGGTTTCTACGCAATATCTTTATGGTCTTGCCAGAACATTCAGAGTGATATTCATTAATATCCACAGTGACGAATGGAAATCCTTCTAGCGTCAACATCAAACAGCGCTACGGTAGGTGACTTGTGAGATTCTTATGAATCAAACTTGTGTCAACTGGAAAGCAACAATGGTAAGATTCTTTATGAATCACACTTGTTCCAGTAATTTGAATTGACGACTTTAATCAAGTGGATATTTATCCAATTGATTCACTCTTTATGTTCGCAGTCTTGCTTTGAGACGGTCGAGTAAAGAGAACGGCTAGTACAGCCGCGAAACCCTATCAAGGAGATTCTTAATTGAATCTACCTGATCACAGGTACGATATTTAATATCGTATAACGGTCTTCACCGACCGGAGGGACGAATGTCAAAGCCATTCAGCCCGTGTCTATGTTTTGTCTCGAGAAGGTGGCGTCACGGTGTACACAGCAAAGTCAATGATTCAGAAACCACATACTCATGCCTAAAGACATATTTAACAATTAATAGTGTGAGCATGTGGATGAAAACACAAGATCGCAAGATGGCAAAGACAAGTCAAGGATGATTTGAAGATCTCAATATCAAAAGGACAAAGTCGAAAGACAACAACAAAGGCTCAAAGATCACAGCATGAAGGAACAAGACTACGATTACACGTTCAAGACTCATTTATGGCGAGATTAGTAATCTCTACAAATTTCCTAAATGACCAAGGTTTACGACCTCTCATTGGGGGAGATTGTTAGCCTCAAAATATTGAGCCAAACAAGAATGCTCGGTCATATGTTTATTATGTATCGTATTTTAGAATGATGTAATAGGTAGTATATTAGCCGTGTTATACGGGCTTAACTTTAGGCTAAAGTTCATTAATAAGTAACTAAAGCCCAAAAGGAAAGCCCGGCCCAAACCATATAGTCCATAAAGAAGCCCGCATGTGGGTGGACTATATATACTACCCTCCTAGCATGTTAGGAGGGTTGGTGATTCATTTTTTTCTTAATCTAATATTTCACAAGTTCACACACTTCTCTCTCTTTTCTCTCTCTAGTTTCTCTCTCTAAAATTCATCTCATTTCTACCTTTCTTTCTTCAATAATAGTATAGAATCATCACATATTAGGGACAACAGACTCCTCTGTTTCCCAAGTGGCTTCCCGCTTGGTATGATCCCTCCAAATGATTTTGATGAATGAAATCATCTTCTTCCTCATGACTCGTTCTTGTTTGTCAATAACTCGCTCGGGTTCCTCTATGAAGGTAAGATCTTCACGAATCTATTCCAGTGGATACTGAACCATGTGAAGGGGATGATAATTGTACCTTCTAAGTAAGGACACATGGAAAATGTCATGAACGTGAGAAAGCTGCGGAGGTAACGCTAAGCGATAAGATACTTCACCGACTCGCTCGATGATATCAAACGGTCCGATGAATCGAGGACTGAGTTTCCCTTTGATTCCAAAACGTCTAACACCACGTGTCGATGATACCTTAAGAAAGACATGATCTCCTACGTTGAAATGTAAGTCCCTACGATGCTTGTCGACATAACTCTTCTGACTGCGCGAGCTTCCTGTAATTTATGCTTAGCTACAACGACCTTCTCGTTGGTCAACTCTATCATCTCCGGTCCTTCAAGTGTTCGCTCACCAACCTGATCCTAGCAAATTGGGGAGCGACACTTCCTGTCATACAACATCTCGAATGGTGCACACTTAATGCTGGCGTGCCAACTGTTGTTGTATGCAAACTCTACTAAACAGATATAATCATCTCAATCTCTTGTCCACTCCAATGCACATGCTTGAAGCATGTCTTTCAACGTTTGAATAGTTCGCTCCGATTGTCCGTCTGTTTGAGGATGAAAAGCCGTGCTAAGCTTAAGTTTTGTACCCCAAGATTTCTGCAGACTCTTCCAAAATCGCGAAGTGAAACGAGGATCTCTGTCCGAGACGATACTGGATGGAGCACCATGAAGTCTCATGATCTCCTTCTTGTAAGTATCAGCAAGTTTGCTGACCGGATCATCCTTGCGAATCGGTATGAAATGAGCTGACTTAGTAAGTCGATCAACGATAACCCAAGTCGCATCATGCCTCCTCTTTATTTGTGGAAGACCGGTAACAAAATCCATGGTGATCTTGTCCCACTTCCACTCTGGAATGTCTAACGGTTGTAGTAGACCACTAGACCACTGATTCTCGATCTTAACTTGCTGACAGGTAAGACATTTGGAGACATAAGTAGCAACATCCTGTTTCATACCACTCCACCAAAAGTGTTGCTTGATATCGTGGTACATCTTGTTCGAACCATGATCAATGGAGATTGGGGAGTTATGAGCTTTAGCTAATAACGCTTCCCTGAGTGTAAGATCATCAGGAACACAAAGTCTCGTGCCCTGCCATAAGATACCATCGTCATCTAACCGAAACTCCGTCTGCTGATCCAAGTTCTGATTAATCGCCCAAATTTCACCATCATCCTTCTGAACTTCCTTGATCCTAGAGAGCAGTCCAGGTTCCACCCTAAGATTAGCCTAGTAACCATGATGTCCACGTATCATGATCTCAATGTCTAGTCGATCTAAGTCTCTTATAATCTCTTCCTTAATCTTAATGTCGTTGATCATACCGGACTTCCTACTAAGTGCATCTGCCACTACATTCGCCTTGTCGGGATGATACTACAGATTAATGTCATAATCCTACAACAACTCTAACCATCTTCTCTGTCTCATGTTCAGTTCACGTTGGGTGAAGATATATTTCAGGCTCTTGTGATCTGTGAAGATATCGCATGATTCTCCATACAAGTAGTGCCTCCATATCTTGAATGCAAACACGACTGCTGCAAGTTCCAAGTCATGTGTAGGGTAGTTCTCCTCATAAGGCTTAAGCTGCCGCGATACGTAAGCGATCACTTTCCCATGTTGCATGAGAACACAGCCAAGTCCTTTCCCTGAAGCATCACTATAGATTTGAAATCCACCTGTACCAGATGGAAGAGTAAGAATCGGTGCAGATACCAGCTTCTGCTTTAGGTATTCAAAGCTCTTCTCTCTTTCTTCAGTCCAAACGAATTTCTCCCCTTTCCGCATCAGTTTGGTCAATGGCAGTGCTAAACGGGAAAAGTTCTCTATGAACCTACGGTAGTAACCAGCTAAGCCTAGGAAATTGCGAACTTCAGTCGCCAATGTCGATCTTTGCCACTTAGTAATAGCCTCAACCTTTGTTGGATCCATGGTGATTACTTCTGCTGATATAATGTGGCCTAAGAACGCCACCTTTTCTAACCAGAACTCATACTTGGATAATTTAGCATACATATGCTTCTGGCGAAGTATCTGTAGTACAGTACGAAGATGGTCTTCGTGTTCCTCCTTTGACTTAGAGAAAATCATAATGTCGTCAATGAAGACAACGACGAACTTGTCCAGGAACTCATGGAAGATACGGTTCATCAAGTCCATGAAAACAGCTGGAGCATTGGTAAGGCCAAATGGCATGACTACGAATTCGTAGTGTCCATAGCGTGTACAGAAAGCAGTCTTGGCGATGTCCTGCTCTTTAACCCGCAACTGATGATAGCCCGACCTTAGATCAATCTTGGAGAAATGTTTGGCCCCTTGGATTTGGTCAAACAAGTCGTCAATACGTGGTAATGGATATCTATTCCTGATGGTGATCTTGTTAAGCTTACGATAATCTATGCACAGACACATACTGTCGTCCTTCTTCTTTACGAATAGAACAGGTGCGCCCCATGGAGAAGCACTAGGTCGATTGAAACCGCATTCCAACAGTTCCTACAGTTGTTCCTTTAACTCCTTTAGCTCTATGGGAGCCATGCGATAAGGAGCCTTAGAAATTGGCTCAGCTCCTGGGATGAGCTCAATATTAAACTCCACTTCATGAGCAGGTGGTATGCCCGGAAGTTCTTCTGGAAACACGTCTGGGAATTCTGACACGATCGGCTGATTCTTGATAGATGGAGATTCAGCCTCCAAATCATGAATAGTAGCAAGATACCCCTCACAACCATGTCATAGTAGTGCAAGTGCTTGTAAGGTTGAAATTATTTGTACTGATATTCCGGGTATGAAACTGTTGTGAATGTACTCTGGTGCATTTACATCACCGAAAATGACCTGATATAAAGGGCAGTCAATGGTGGCGTGATGCTTGGATATCCAGTCCATGCCCAATATCATGTCAAAATCACACATATCCAGTGGAAGTGCGTCAACTAGACGAATCTTGTCGTCAAACTCTAGGGGAAGGCTCTTGTACCCATGGGTTATGCGTATAGTCTCTTAAAGGCGTAGAAATGTTTAATACATTCTTTAATGGCATAGGGGATATCCTAACATTCTTGGCATAAGCAGTAGCAATGACCGAATGGGTAGCACCCCTGTCAAATAAAACACATACAGCTTGACCATACATATACAAGATTCTAGTGATGGTACATGTAGACTTGTTGGCCTGATCACGAGAGGTCGTGTACACCCGCCCACTAGTAGGAGGTGGCTTGGAGTCGGCATGCCCAGATGTGCCCTCTATCTCACCCTTACGACAGTCCTTCATGCGATGACCAGTAAGGCCACACTTGAAGCAAGCATCGCTGTCGCGGCGACATGGCCCTGGGTGCCTACGGTTGCAGGTAGTGCAGAGAGGGTGAGTATACCCTCCAACAGGTGCCCTTGCTGGCTGGGAGCCTGTTCAGAAAGTACACATGAGACATGGTTAATAGGTACAAATAGGACAATGCAGAAAATCGTAAGACATAATACCAGTGATAGCTGTACGGTTAGGCTGTGAACCTTTGCGGTCCTGCTCCCTTCTGTTACCATGATTCCTGGTAGAAGATGCTAAAGTGTCAGAATTATGAACTATAAACATGTAGCATAAGGAAATGAGTAAGTTTAGGGACCTGATACTATTGGAGTTGCCTGCGTTGTTACGGTAATTATCATTACCGCCACGCCTATCCGTAGCAGAACGGTCTTGGGTCTGACCGTTGCCCTTGAGCTGAGTAGGTTGTTGTTGAGTAGCCGGTTGAGACCAGTCCACATTCTTCTGCCTTAAAGATGCAGTTTAAAGAGAAAGATAATTATATGGTTAGTACTGAATGAATTGAAATGATCACCGCTGAGTGACGAAAATATACCTCTTCTCAGGTCTCTCTGCCTCACCGAATTCATCTCTCTCCTACAGCATCTCCAGGTTACATGCTGCATCGGCTACTTGTGCCACCGTGTTGAATGTAGCACACACCAAGTTATTGGCGACCGATGTACGAAGAGCCTAACGAAAGTGGTATGCTTGCTCTTCGGTAGTACCTACTGCTACGCCAAGAAAACCAACCAAACGAAGAAAGCGCTGCATGAACTCGTTGTTGTTCTCCCCAGCTCTCTGCCTGATCCTGTGGTACTCCCTCTTAAGCTTGTCCTGCTCAGCCTTGGGGAAGAACTGTCCCATCACTAACTCCCTGAACTGAGCCTAAGTCAAGTCAGCCACCCAATTGTCACCTTCCTCAGACTGCTTCAATGCCTTCCACCATCCCAGCACGTCACCTTCGAACTTGTAACAGGCCAACCTTGCCTTGAAGACAAGGTCGCAACCCATTGCATCAAATATCTTCTCGATATGAGCTAACCAACTTTCAGCCTCACTGGGGCTGTCAGTATTCTCGAAGGATTGAGGACGTTGCTTGTTGAATTGCTCCAGCCATGTGACCAGTGTTGCTAGAGGAGGAGGAGGAGGATTAGGATGTTGGTGTTGTTGTTGATTGTTGGCAGCTTGCACCTCGACCCTGATTTCGTTCCTCAGCTAAGGAAGCAGAGCCTGTATCGCAGCTTGGACTGCTACATTGAGTTGATCCTGCTCGCGTGCGAGAACCATATGACATTATAAAACAATATGCATGATTAAACTGATTAAAACGTAATATCTTATTCATGAAAAAAAAATTATGCCAATAAATCATGAGAAAAAAAAATTATGCTTGAAAACAGTGCATGAATGCATGATGCAGTTTATAAAAACTTTTATATGCGCGAGGATAAACGCCTATGGTCAGTTCACCCAAAACAAAATACATAGCGAGGGAACGCCTATGGGTCGGTCCCAAAGTTAAAAGTTTCGATAAAAGCACATGCGACTAAATAGGGCCAGTCTTGTACCACCCATTACTTAATCATAAACATGCGACAATGACATATGATATGAATGCATGAAAACAAATTGTCAGTTCTAGAAAGACCATAGTGACTACCCACTAATCACAGGTCATGTTTTGAGAGCCTACAGGTCGAATCCTTGGCTCTGATACCATAATTGTAACTCCCCATTTTGGTAAATGGAATGTCACGTGTGATTATGGCGTGTCATCAAAGCATACAAGGTAACTGTCTTAAAAACATTAAATGACCATGAAAGGAAATACCAGAAACAAACATCGGTACCCCAAGTATAAGCTCATCACACACAAACATAAGTACTGTAAAGGAAAAGGACTAAACAGTGTCCAAAGAAATAAGTAGCAAAATATGATGAAATGCATGAAGTAGAGAAGGCTAGATAGCTTCCAATCCATATGCACGTACACTTAAAGTCTACGAGCGCCTTTGAGTACCCGCCGTTTGGGAAAATGAAAGGAAAACGGCTCAGCATAACGCTTAGTGCATGGATTTACAAGTATAGCATGGAATAACATAAGCGTAAAGACTAATAGCAGCGGAAAAGTATAAGTCCTAAGTAACCTGGAATCATGTTCATAAAACTGGTTTTATAGTTTGAAAAGACTTATGTTTTTATGTAAAATCTGTATTAATTAGCCAATAGCCCATATAGGTCGTGAGGTTCCACCGTGCATGAATACTTGGAGGGGAGACCTCGTCATGCAATTAGAGGGGTTCCCTCTAACTAAATAGTCTGGGTAGGAGGGATCAACTCCTAGTGAAGGATGCAAGGCACACATCGCATTCACTCTGGTATTACTGATAAACATGTAACTAGGATGCACCCATACGTCCCACATGATAATATAATATAATGGCCAAAACTGTAAAGGGACGCCACGAGCAATCACTTTGCCGTGGGGAGGGTTATAACACTAGTGCCTCCAGTGTTATGGTTATGGTACCTCCATAACTAGGTGACACTAGTCATGCATGTATATGGATTAGGCTCTTAAACTAACATAAGTAATCAAACATATAAAACAATACTGGGAAAACAATTGGCTGCAAACAGGGAATCCTAATAAGGAAAGAATGTCCATACTGAAGGGACGGGAAAATCCGTACCTTATGTCCAGTGAACGAAGAAGACGAGAGAATGAAAGTCCTGCTTCGATCTCACTAATGCTACATAAAATAGTATACATGTATAAGTATTCCGTTTACTGAGTACTTAACTGATTATATCATGTCTTAGCTTGTTTTATATGTTCTTGTCTTGTTTTACTGATTTTAAGGTTAAGTTGTGTTTATCATGTATTATATGTATTCTGATTAAGTATTACTTGTATTTCTTGTATTATTATACTTGTTGTGTAATAATAAGTAACTTTCTAAAAATAGCAGGTTTCCTAAAATAGAAAGTTTCCGATAATAGAAAGTGTCCAAAAATAGATTAACTTCTAAAAATAGATCAGTTTCTAAAAATAGAAAGTTTCCAAAAATAGTAAGTTTCCTGAATTAGAAAGTTTACATAATTAGAAATAAGCTAAATTAACAAGCTAATAATATAAGCATAAGTTTATTGGTTAAATAACATAAGTCATGTGATTATTAGTATAGTTTATTAATAATATCATGTTAATTAAATAAATTATAGGTTATATGATTTAATTAAATATAAGCATGATTTAATTAAATTAAGGTGTATAAAATACTTAGGTTATTCGTGTATTAATATTATATTAATTCTAACCTAAGTCATGTTTATTAATTAATTATATCCATGTTTAAATACTTAATTAATACTATAGTCTAAATTAAATAAATAAATACTTAGGTTAAAACATGTATTATTTCATAAATAATAATTAACCTAAGTGCATGCTAAATTAAATTAATTATAAGTCATCTTATTAATTAATTTAATCTCTTGTTAAATAATATAACTTGTAAAAATTAATACTTGTAAAATTTAGTCATGACCCGGACCCGTGACTTTTAATTTAGACACATGTGAACCGAACCGAAAACCCCATGAACCGGACCAACCAAACACACCCTTAACAGTGGCTAACCGGCTCAGTCGGTTGCCACTGTTCATGCGAACACACCACCGGCTGCAGTCGGTGGTTTCCTCCCGGCTAGTCGCTAACCACGGCGAAGTTCCCACCGGCTGTGTGCTGATGGTTCCCCCTGTTGCGCCTGCGCTTCCCCCTGCTTGACCAAAACCGCCATCGGCTTAAGCCGGTGGTGGTGGCTGCTGTTGCCGAGACCCCCAAACAAGCCAAACGGTAACACGACTCATGTCGGGGTCCCTTGGTTCCTGCTGTCGACCGAGACCAACCACACCGAGACTAGAAGTCTCGGTTGGTCGTGCAAACCAAGCAAGCCGAGAGCCATGGGGCTCTCGGTTGGGTGTCGGCCGAACAAAACCAACCCGAAACATCCCTTAATTTTCCCCTATGATTAAATGGCATGTCCAATATACTTGTTTTATTTATTCTCATGTTCATGTGTTCTTAATTAATTAAAGAATCAAAAGAAAAAGGGATAACGGATTACCAATGCGTGAATCAAACGAGAACACTAACACGAACGATTACCACTTGTATTTAATCTCCAAAAATCAACAAACACCCTTGGGTGTGATGTGGTAACCGGCGGCCAAATAAGAAAAGAAGGAGGCTAGGGTTTTGTGTTTTTTGTGAAAACTCTGTTAAATGAAAAGGGTGAAACCCTTTGGTTTATCTAGTAAAAACCAAACATGGGCTTGGCCCTCTTGTCCCTTTGGTATCCGCGGCATATGGGGCCCACAAGGGGAAAGCCGAAGTTTTCCCGTGTCTAATATTTTATGTGTTCGTGTGTTCGTGTTTCCTTGTTTTGTTATACTTAATTATTCATGTTATAAATAAATACTTGTTCGTAACGATATTTATCGTATTATAATACGTAAGTCCATAATTACATGTTCGTGATTTTACGTTCATGATTTCATGTTCGGGATTATAACTATTATTGTTAATAATTATCGTGTACTATCACGTACTTAATACTTATCGTGTAATAACACATACGTAGTTTCTGTAATTAATAATCGTGACACGTGTTCATTGTGACAACCGTGGTTTTGAGGTTTGTGACATAGTTTTATTTTGTGCAAGTTACGTGTCTTTACGTGTTTATGTTCTAATTGGTGTGTATATGTTGCGGTTTGGATATCGTTTTGGGTATGGGGTACCTTGTGAGTGAAACGATGTGTGATGATTTCATGTTCATGAGATCACAATGTAGTGAATATGA
Organism: Glebionis coronaria; assembly: GCA_025667525.1. Classification (NCBI taxonomy): domain Eukaryota; kingdom Viridiplantae; phylum Streptophyta; class Magnoliopsida; order Asterales; family Asteraceae; genus Glebionis; species Glebionis coronaria. The sequence goes on from CM046875.1 coordinate 46,826,886, forward strand.
AATGAGATGGTGTTGTTTAGTGGTTTTACGTATAGTATATGTATTATAGAAAATCGTATTTTTACGGTTTAGGGTTTTGCATTTAGGGGTCTTGGAAGAGGTATTTAGTGACGGGAATAATTTACGGGATGGTTTTAAGTCATTTAGGACTTAGTTATATAGTTTATTTTATATTCTAAGAGTTTTTATAAAACTGTATATTTTTACGTCTTTTACGGTATACACATAAATTTGACTAGTTTTGCGGTTTTGAGGTTTCGGAGGCTTTAGGAGCTGAAATAAATTAAGGGAATTTAAGGTAATAATAATTAATAGTTAATTTACAGTAATTAAATTAAAAAAAGTCGGCCATAGGGTGTTGGGCTTGGTTTTGGGCCGAATTTTGCTTAAGGAAGGGAAGGGGAGCCCAGTTTGAGTACTATTAGGCTTCCTGGTTAGTTTTAATTACCCATACTAATCCCTTTAGCCCCCAAAACGATTTTGGCATTCCCTAAACCTAATATCAGTCGTTTCTAACAATGGAGGAGCAAGAAAACCCAATAATTCAATTATGGTTTAAGGTATGCACTAAAACTATGCTTAATTAACCTTTAATTTACGTATGTAACCTAATATGATGGATTAGGGTTTAACATTCATAATTTTTATTTAGTTGTTGTTAATAATCTGTAATTAATGATGTACTTAATTGGTTTTTATCATTGTAAATCGTTTTTAGGTTTTAATTAGGGTTTATGTATGATTAATTAGATTAATTATGAGAAAATCGTTTTTAAAAACTGGGCAGAATTTTAGGTCAATTGTTTTGATCATATATAGAGTTCTAAAAACTCTTATTTTACGATCCAAGTATCCCTGGAAATTTAATTGAGTTGGCTTTCAAATGCAAGAAACGAGAACTAAATTGGAGGTCGGGAAGTGGGTCAAAAACAGGTTATAACAGTCAGAGGTCAAAACAGTTTTGAAATCAGAGGGTTTTCAATTAATGTTTTAGGGTGATTGGGGTACTTAGGAGTACACTTGAACCCTCTAATGAGCATGGGTGTTGGTTTATATATTAAATAAGAGACCTGAAGGGTGGCTAAGCAAATGAGTTAGGGTAAGACCCCCTAATCATAACAAACTTTTTGTATGTTCAAAATCGGTAAAATGCGGATAGGCAGAAGTATATATATATATATATATATATATATATATATATATATATATATATATATATATATATATATATATATATATATATATATATATATATATATATATATATATATATATATATATATATATATATATATATATATATATCAGGGCCTTAATAGTAGCTTTAAGGTTGGGGCAAAAGGGAGGAGTTAGCTAACATATGTAAGGGCATAGGGTTTCCTTTACAGATGTCATGGGTATGGTTAGGTGGGCGTTTAGCTTATAGTTTGGAGACCTAAAAACTAGGCCTGTTTTGGGTAAAATGTTAACGGGACGGGTTATGAAGTAAACTAAGTTAAGGGCTTTATAGAGGGGTGTAATGAGATGCTTAGAGCATATAATGAGGTATATATATGGGAGAAGGTTAGATGTCCATTATAGGTTGATGAGCCATCTTAGTGTTTGGTTCATGTTTTGATTGTGTACTTTTGTTTGTTAGCTTTTTGCTAGTGCGCGGACTTTTGGAGAAGCTCAATCAGGTGAGTTTCATAGTCCCATTCTTTTAATGATTTTGACTTCCAGATGGGATGGAAGAGACACTGTTTGGTTTTTGTAACTAATGATGTGAATGTTTTTATGGTTTGAGATGGACTTGTGTGTACACTTATGTGATTAACTGCTATGTGATTCTTGATTGTGTTTATGATTTGGATCGGGGGACACGTACCGTCTCAGTTATTGTGGTTTGACTTGGTACCAAGGGGATGTTGACAAGGCGGGGCCTTGGGGAGGTACATAGATGTGTGAGCATCTATGGGACCAATGGATAATGACAAGGCGGGGCCCTGGGATTGGTACATAGGTGTATGGGCGCCTATGATACCATGGTGTTTGGTAAGGCTGGGAGCCTTGGATTTTGTTTGGAATGATTGATCTTGAATGTTAGTTGTTAATGCATATTTGTAGCACATTTTAGTGGTTTATGGTGGTTCACAGCTTATTTTAATCTGTTTTCGGTTGGAGTCTAAACCTATGACTCTCACCAACATTATGTTGACGTGTTTTAGTGTCTCTTTTAGGTATTAAAGTGGTTAAGCGTGAGAACATATGTGGCTAGGATTTGGAGTCGCGTAGGAATGCATTTAGAAGGAGATCCCCGTTCCTTCTTAGTTTATTTTTCTGTTTGTTTCAATAAGTGATACTATGAACCTATATGTTGATTTGTTTGTGTTATTTGTTTGTCTTGGGTAAGAGGTAGGACTATTACCTACTTACCTAGACTCCTGCATTGATGAATTGTCATGACATTTGTGTCACCTTTTATGACATTTTTAATTCATATAGTTCTCTCTATAGACACGCTGTTGTTGTGATGATATCCATACGTCGCGCCCCATATTCCTCCATGGTGGGGTGTGACATAATGGTATCAGAGACAATGGTTATAGAGAATTAGGTCGCCTAGCCTAGTCTATAGCTTAAGGATCCCTGCATATAGGCGTCATAGGATTATGTGTATGGTCTTGATTGTATTTTCCTGATTTTTTTTTTTTTTTGTGAATTTTGACTTGTATGAGTTGAACTATATTTGTCCATACTTAGTCACCTGTTAATTTATGTTTTGATTTTGATATATGAATTACTTTCACAATAATTGATGAGTTATTTTGTGTACCTAATGTATAGTATTTTTCTTTTGGTGTTTAAGTCATGTTCCCTAAGAATCATGTGGTGATTCGAGTTACTAGGAGTAGGTGGATAGGAAGGATTTTAAGTTGTTTCCACTCTTATGGGCGACATGACTTATAACTGATTATGTTCTCGTTTTGGTTTTTGTTTATGATGTTTTAGCTAGACTATAGATTTATGTAACCCTAAGAGTTTGACTATATTATGTTAGTAGATGGAGTTTGGACCTTATTGGTTATGTGGTTATGAGCTTATGTGAGTAGACGGATTTATGTGCTATATGTTGTATTGATTCTTATAAGTGTCATCATAGGAAGGAGTGCATTGGGGAAAGGGTAATTGTATAAGTATGGTGGCCAACATAGTTATACAATTACCAAAACTTCAATGGGTTCCTAAGTATGATTTCATGAAATAGGGTTAGTACATGCTTGTATATGATGAGATGTGGATTTTGAGTATAGGTATAATATATGGGTTTATGTAACGGCTCCCTACGATATGGCTATTTTTGAGTGTGTTACATGTTTTGGGTTATACTCATGTTGTGCGATTATGGGGTCACATGATATGGACTGGTTTTTAGTGATGGGTTTTATGCCTTGTGGTAAGATGGTGATTACTCGTATGGAAAAACGAGTGTATGACGTGATTGATTGAACTGATACGTATGGTAACGAGTATGTTTTGGGTGATTTAATAGGTATATATATGCGGATGTATATATACTAGTGTGTGTTAAGTTATGATATATGGTCGTTCAGTAGTTATTATAACTTGAACGTACCTTATGTTTGCTCGTGTTTTATGGTGCTGGAGTTTGATGGAGTTCCAACGACGTTTTGAGTCTTTTGATGTGTGTCTTCATTCGGGTATGTATTTTAATTAATGAGAACTACTAAATTTTCTTGCAAATAAGTCTGGTTAACTATACGAAATCGATTTTGAAAATATTTGTAAGTGTATGGTATGATAACGTGACTTAAATATTCTTTTTAGCTTGTTGTAATAAGTTATAAAAAAAATTTGTCTTGAAAATAATTGGATTAGTTTTATGTGTAACATGTGATCATACATTTTAAAGGGGTAAAGAAATTTTACAATAATTTTCTTAAGTGGAGTTAAAATTTTAGAAGTATTTAACTAAGACGGAAAGAGTAAAAGGGAGATTTTATTATAGTAATGATAATAATAACACCACACCTTGTAAACGTGTAGTAGTTTAGTTATAACCAACCTAAATGGATTATATAAAATAATAATAATAATATAGAATAAAAAAAACACACTGTATTTTATAAGCATGTATTGATTTCATAATAACATGTGAAATAAATTTAATATGGGTAAGCGAGATAATGGTTAGAATAAGATTGTAGTATACTAACTAGTTGATATCTTGATAAAATGATGAAGATAAAGGATGAGTTTATGGTTAAAAATGAGTATGATTGATTTTAGTAGTATGGGAGTTTGGTTCCTATGAGAAGTAACTAATTAGGGAGAAAGTTTAAAATTTTCTAAGTATCGAAATTTTGTAATATTAATCGTGACGAGTCTAAATTTTTCGTTGTTGGCACACTCCATTGATCTTTCGAATTACATTGTTTCATTTTCAGTTGTTTTGGCTTGGGTTCATTATGGTTGATCTTTGGGTTTACCCTATATTTTTTTATGGGACGCGGTCGTTTGGAAATTCTTTTGGTACAGGTCATGGTTGATTTAGTTATGTGGTTGTGGAAACGTTAGGATGAGAGGATAGAGTTTGGTAGTATTACTTATGGTTAGATATTAGAATAGAGAGATGTATTTTGGTTTAAAGGTTGTGTTGAAGTAATGATTAAGATTTGTGGAGTCTTAGAACTTAGATTGGTTACAGGAATAAGGGAGTAAGTAAAGTTAGTTGACTGGTCGTAAGAACGAGATCTCATGCTATGAGAAGTTGGTTGAAGTACCATTAGGAGATTGATGAAAGTACCAGCGGATGTGAGGGTAGAGTAGAAATTTTCTACTAAAGATTGGAAAAATAACACGGAAGGGAATTAGTATAGTTATGGAGGCAAGGTAGTGGTAGACACGTGAAGGAAAACATGGATGTGAAAGAATGATTGGTAGGAGGCTGATTAAGTGTGATTACAACAAGTAAGGAAGAGTGAGCCATTGAGGGGTTGAAGTACCTTTAGAAATATTGTGGTAATGAGTTGAAGTTTGAAGCTATTAGGTAGTGTGAAGTTCCTAGGTAACATCATAGAGACGAGAAGGGGAGCGTGAAGCAAGGAGCTGAAAGGACTACGTGCGGGATGCTAAAGGAAGCAAGAGATTTGGAAGGAGTCACAGATTTTGTTAGGACTGGAAAGGTGACAAGCACTATGAAGGGAATCTCCGTATGGTTCGTGACGAAGAAAGACAGATCGAGTACCAGGGTGGAGCTACAAAGAGCTGAACCAGTGGATCGTGATGAAGTGAATACATAACATGGGAGATTAAGAACTCGTGGAAGTAACAAGGGGAGTCAAGTAACTACGCGGATATAATTTTGTGGCAATCAATATCGAGGGATGAGTAGTGAATCTGAGCTGAATAAGTTCACAGAGAAGTGATTAGAGAGTCGGTTTTGTGAAGGTGTTATGAAAGATCTTTGGAAGAGATAGCTATGCATTATCCAATGCACTAGCGATTTCCATAGATTTGATGAATGAAGTATGTAATTTCTGTTGGATGGGATAGTGTTGGAATTAGGGAGAACCATGGAAGGAGAGAACCAAGTATTCGTAGAAGATGATGACTAGAAGTACCTCATGTTAGGTGCAAGATCATAATAGAAGTATGAGACTTGAGTAATAATTTAGAACATGTCTTAGTAGACAAATGGAAACTAATGTGGGTATAAGATGAGAGTGTGATCTGCATGGAATCACAGGAAACTCTAGTCTATTCCTATTAGGAGGGAGTAGGATAACTGGTCGTGAGAAAAACAAGTGAAGTTACTTGGAAAATGTTGGCGTATAGATGAATTGATAGACGGGAAGCATCACATCGTGATGTATGGTATGAGTTGAGGAAGAAGACGGCAGTGTGAATAGAAGCGAAGCATGAATGAAAGAGTTCGAGATAGGAACCGAAGGTAAAATAAAATATATTTTGGTAGAGCCTAATGAGTAGAAAAAAAGCACAAAGTAGGCTAATATTGTTGTAGTTTTGAAAAAAAGGGATGGCACTGACCTATATTGTTGGATTGGAAGGCTTAGTATCGATAATCGAATGGATGAGGAGTTACATACGTGATGTGTCATGAGAGACGAAGGGTTTGGTCTAACTGAGACAAGAAGAGGAGCACTATGACCTTGAAGGTAAGACATTGTGTAGGTATAAAGGAAGTGTTGAGTATTAAGAAAAAAAATTTCATGGAGAAAAGTGAGAAAGATGTGTATAAGTGCTACTAATGAGCTATCCAAATTTACTGGAAGCAGATGTAGCATGGGTTTGGATGGAAGTCGATAGACCAACTGAGATAACCATCCTTTTGGTGATATGTATAGATCATAAGTTGATATGGATTGAAAGAGCCTTGTTATGATGAACTAATACATATGTGAAATACCGTCATAGGTCACTTATGTAAGGAAATTGGAATTTTTAAGAAGTTTGGGGGTACGGACTAAAGGGAGTTGATGAACATGATTGGATACGAGTATATCAAGCTAATGGGAAAAAGATGGACGAAGTGAGAAATTGCTACAAGTATAGGAGTCGTGTTGAGAGCTTGGGTGACTGATTTAGAGGGAGGTGGGAAACTCGTTAGCGATGTCTGAGTTTTAATATAATGATAGTTATCATACTAGAAGTCGATGAATGCCATTGAGGCACTATATGGAATGATAGGGTGAGTTGTCCTTAAGGTGGACTAAAATTGGTTAAAGAGACTACTAATGTGGAAAAGGTGTTTGTGGAAAGGATGAGAGAAAACAAGAGATGCTATGTAGAAAAGGAGGAAACCACTAGAGTTTAGTGACAAAGTTATGTAGGAAGTTTCATCGATAGTAACGGGTGGTATGTTTTGGTAAAATGGAAAAGTTAATGTAGAGTTGTGTAGGTCCATTTATGATCCTTGGAAAGATCGGACCAGTAGCTTATGAGTATAGAATTACCTGGGGGAATTTAGTGGTATACATGATATATTTTATGTATTAAGATTGGTAAATGTTGTTTGGGAATGCATATTTGCATGTTCGGTTATTCGAGATTTGTGTTAATAAGAGTCTTTGTTTTATCAAAGAGTCATTTGTGCGATTTATTGGATGTGAGGTCAAGAGTTTGGGAATGAATTTAAATATTGTTGGTTAGTATATGTGGTAATTTGAGACTTGAACTAAAGTACACATGGAAATGAGAAGAGTTCATTTAGAAAAACTATCCTCATGTGATTTGTTTGTTTGTTTGGTCCTTAGGAGAAAATCTCGGGACAAGATTTCTGATAGGAGGGAGTGATGTGACAACCGTGGTCTTGAGGTTCGTGACTTAGTTTTATTTTGTGCAAGTTACGTGTCTTTACGTGTTTATGTGCTAATTGGTGTGTATATGTTGCGGTTTGGATATCGTTTTGGGTACGGGGTACCTTGTGAGTGAAACGATGTGTGATGATTTCATGTTCATGAGATCACAATGTACTGAATATGAAATGAGATGGTGTTGTTTAGTGGTTTTACGTATACGTATATGTATTATAGAAAATCGTATTTTTACGGTTTAGGGTTTTGTATTTAGGGATCTCGGATGAGGTATTTAGTGACGGGAATAATTTACGGGATGGTTTTAAGTCATTTAGGACTTAGTTATATAGTTTATTTTATATTCTAAGAGTTTTTATAAAACTCTATATTTTTACGTCTTTTACGGTATACGCGTAAATTTGACTAGTTTTGCGATTTTGAGGTTTCGGAGGCTTTAGGAGCTGAAATAAATTAAGGGAATTTAAGGTAATAATAATTAATAGTTAATTTACAGTAATTAAATTAAAAAAATTCGGCCATAGGGTGTAGGGCTTGGTTTTGGACCGAATTTTGCTTAAGGAAGGGAAGGGGAGCCAAGTTTGAGTACTATTAGGCTTCCTGGTTAGTTTTAATTACCCATACTAATCCCTTTAGCCCCAAAAACGATTTTAGCATTCCCTAAACCTAATATCAGTCGTTTCTATCAATGGAGGAGCAAGAACACCTAATAATTCAATTATGGTTTAAGGTATGCACTAAAACTATGCTTAATTAACGTTTAATTTACGTATGTAACTTAATATGATGGATTAGGGTTTAACATTCATAATTTTTATTTAGTTTTTGTTAATAATATGTAACTAATGATGTACTTAATTGGTTTTTATCATTGGAAATCGTTTTTAGGTTTTAATTAGGGTTTATGTATGATTAATTAGATTAATTATGAGAAAATCGTTTTTAAAAACTGGGCAGAATTTTAGGTCAATTGTTTTGATCATATATAGAGTTCTACAAACTCTTATTTTACGATCCAAGTATCCCTGGAAAGATAATTGAGTTGGCTTTCAAATGCAAGAAACGAGAACTAAATTGGAGGTAGGCAAGTGGGTCAAAAACAGGTTACAACAGTCGGAGGTAAAAACAGTTTTGAAATCAGCGGGTTTTCAATTAATGTTTTAGGGTGATTGGGGTACTTAGGAGTACACTTGAGCCCTCTAATGAGCATGGTGTTGGTTTATATATTAAATAAGAGACTTGAAGGGTGGCTAAGCAAATGGGTTAGGGTAAGACCCCCTAATCATAACAAACTTTTTGTATGTTCAAAATCGATAAAATGCGGATAGGCAGAAGTATATATATATATATATATATATATATATATATATATATATATATATATATATATATATATATATATATATATATATATATATATATATATATATATATATATATATATATATCGGAGATTTAACAGTAGCTTTAAGGTTGGGGAAAAAAGGAGGAGTTAGCTAACATATGTAAGGGCATAGGGTTTCCTTTACAGAGGTCATGGGTATGGTTAGGTGGGCGTTTGGCTTATAGTTTGGAGACCTAAAAACTGGGACTGTTTTGGGTAAAATGTTAACGGGACGGGTTATGAAGTAAACTAAGTTAAGGGCTTTATAGAGGGGTGTAATGAGATGCTTAGATCATATAAATGAGGTATATATATGGGAGAAGGTTAGATGTCCATCATAGGTTGATGAGCCATCTTAGTGTTTGGTTCATGTTTTGATTTTGTGCTTTTGTTTGTTAGCTTTTTGCTAGTGCGCGGACTTTTGGAGAAGTTCAATCAGGTGAGTTTCATAGTCCCATGTCTTTTAATGATTTTTACTTCCAGATGGGATGGAAGAGACAATGTTTGGTTTTTGTAGCTAATGCTGTGAATGTTTTTATGGTTTGAGATGGACTTGTGTGTACACTTATGTGATTAACAGCCATGTGATTCTTGATTGTGTTTATGATTTGGATCAGGGGACACGTACCGTCTCAGTTATTGTGGTTTGACTTGGTACCAAGGGGATGTTGACAAGGCGGGGCCTTGGGGAGGTACATAGATGTGTGAGCATCTATGGGACCAATGGATAATGACAAGGCGGGGCCTTGGGATTGGTACATAGGTGTATGGGCGCCTATGGTACCATGGTGTTTGGTAATGCTGGGAGCCTTGGATTTTGTTTGGAATTATTGATCTTGAATGTTAGTTGTTAATGCATGTTTGTAGCACATTGTCCATATGTTTAGTGGTTTATGGTGGTTCACAGCTTATTTTAATCTGTTTTCGGTTGGAGTCTAAACCTATGACTCTCACCAACATTATGTTGACTTGTTTTAGTGTCTCTTTCAGGTATTAAAGTGGTTAAGCGTGAGAGCATATGTGGCTAGGATTTGGAGTCGCGTAGAAATGCATTTAGAAGGAGATCCCCGTTCCTTCTTAGTTTATTTTTCTCTTTGTTTCAATAAGTGATACTATGAACCTATATGTTGATTTGTTTGTGTTATTTGTTTGTCTTGGGTAAGAGGTAGGACTATTACCTACTTACCTAGACTCCTGCATTGATGAGATATTGTCATGACATTTGTATCACCTTTTATGACATTTTTAATTCATATAGTTCTCTCTATAGACACGCTGTTGTTGTGATGATATCCATATGTCGCACCCCATATTCCGCCATGGTGGGGTGTGACATTCATGCTATAAAAGGAAAGTTTTAATATTTACGTATGTAACACCTCATCTGATAAATGGAATATCACAGGATAACTATGGCGTGTTATCAAAGCATGCAAGGTAAAATGTACTGAAACATACATGACCAAAAGGGATAACCGGAATAAAACATCGGTTCCCAAACATAAGCCCAAAACATAATGAAAGTAAATGAATTAAGGAAGGACTAAACAAGCATAAATAAACGAAGGCAAAAAGGAGGAGAAGTTAAGGTAGCCTTCATCCTTTGCACGTCCTTCAAATGATCAAGCCCAACCTTGGGTACCTGCCATTTTGAGACATGGAAGAAAAGTAACGGCTAAGCAATACGCTCAATGCACAGATATATGACATAACATAATAAAGAACTGAAAGCATAAATAGCAGCGGAAATGAATAAGTTCTGGAAAACCCAGATGTATGTCATATTTACTAGTTTTAGTTCTGAAAACATAGCTTATGTTACTTATGAAAATCTGTATTAGTTTAATATACCAAAATCCAATATAGGTCATAAGGTCAACAACGTGCATGAATACTTGGAGGGGTGACCTCGTCATGCAAATTAGAGGGGATGCCTCTAATTAATTGGTAATGGGTAGGAGGGATAAGCTCCTTGTGAAGGATGCAAGGCACACACTACATTCACGATGAAATCCTGACTGAAACTGAAGCTAGGGTGCACCCATACGCCCCACATGATAATAATAATATAATACTGGCCAAATAACTGAAAGGGACGCCACGAGCTATCACTCCGCCGTGGTGAAGTCATAACACTAGTGCCTCTAGTGTTATGGTTATGGTACGTCCATAACTAGGTGAAACTGGTCATGCATGTATATGGCTAAGGTAACTAATAAAACATAAGCATTTAATCTGTAACTACTAGGGAAAACAGTTGGCTACATACGGGAAATCCTAATAAAGGAAGAGGTTGTCCTTACTGAAGGACGGCAAATTCGTACCTTGTGTACAGTAGAAGTTAAGGGAAACGTTGAAGAACCTACTCCGCTTTGACGGATAATACTACATAAGAATGGGAACGTGTATGAGTTGTCTGAATTACATGTATTTTACTGGTTCTGTGTGTTATTAACTTGTTACACTTATTCTGTCCTATTTTAGTGTTTTACTGTGTTATCTGTAGTTATAAAAGTCGTGTCACAACTGATAACTAGAAAGTCTTTGCAGCCCTGGAATGACAATCATATGCTTGTAAAGCATAAATGACTTGTACAGATTTTCCTAATGGAAAACCATGTTGAATGTATTCAGGAGCCTGAACATCGCTATGAATGACGGCTTATCGCAGCATGGGTTGTTGTTCATAGTCCATAGACAAAATCATATTTAACTCCCATCTATCAAAGGGAAGTGCGTTAGAAGATTGAATCCTACCGTCATATCGAATGAATGAGTTCGTACACATGGATGATATGAATCACGTCCTTATGGTCATGAATATGTGGAATGTGGAATCAAACAATGAAAGTTCCATGCTAATACATAGAGTAAAACGTTGTAAATTCTACTGAATGCACTTCGCCTGCCTCTCGCAGAACGAATACTGAGTGTTCAAACGTGAATAACACTCCGGTGATGATGCTGAAATTATTATGGCCTGATTATTCATGGCACATCAGAATGGTTATACCCTTTGGAGGGTCTTCCGCATTACGTATGGTTGTTTCAGACAATAAACGTGAGTCATGTGTCCTGACTCGTGTTTTGAGAAAATATACGTACGACATGTGTCTTGACTGGTGTCTTGACATGTGTCTCGAGATGTGAAGCAATGAGATTTAAAATCTTAGGTCATTATGCCAGAATTTGGCGGATCGGTTGGACTGCTAACCCTTTGTACTTTTGATCATGTCCGTAACCGAAGTTTCGTCGTCGTAGTCAGAGTGTTTGTTGTCACTGTAGTTGTTACTACCTCCTTGCAGGTCCGTTTCATGACAGTCATTTTTATGACTGTGATTCATGTAACTTATCAGCTGAGTGGCCGGTTGGTACCGGTTTCCACTCGTATGCTGGAAAAGACAATTGGATGGCATGTGACGTACAATCTGAAAAGGTAAGGATATGGAATGAAACAGTACATCTGGTGGTTTAATAAAATTCTAGTCGGATTGCTCTGATCTGTCGCCTTCTTGTTTGTTTTATAAAATCTCCGAGCTGAGAATGGTATCATCTTTTAAGCAACATTGGATAAGAAAAAAATGTATGAGAAAATTGAATATAGATTAGTATCACACATGGAGTGCGGTAACTGGAATAAGTCTGGAGCATGATACATGAAGTAAAAATGGAACATGGTACATGAAGTACACATGGGATTCACATGAGGTGATCGATACGGTGTCAACCATCTGACATGACCAGAGGAAGGTAAATGATTAGATGTTTGAAATAAAAATGAATAGAACAACATAATAATCTAGCTAATTTAGCGTAGACATAATCCTAGTTGCGTAGAAATACAAAAACATGGTTAAATGAAATCGAATGCTTGTTAGCCTGAAAGCATGATCAGTGAAAACCAACCATGACTATCATGAAAGCATGATTAAATACCATCCATCAATGTCTAGCATGAAGCTAAATCAACATGAGGAAACATGGAACAAAATTTACATAAATGAGTACAAAACATAATCACCATGAAAACAAGGTTAAACATGATAGTATGACAACACAATCGACATAAAGAAACGTAACAATAAATGAGGGTACATGAAAAGTTAAGAGTGTAATGAAACGAATTTGAGAAGCGATAGTGTGGACGACTATGAGTCGTTTCACGATGCAAAAACAATGCAATATAAATGATAAGGCTGACATAACATGGAATAACATAAAAGATGCATGAATAGTGTATAAAGCATGAAATAGTTTATAATGCATGAAAACAGTTTAAAATGCATGGTTAATAAATATGATGATATGTACATGAGTGAACGCCTATGGGTCGGTTCACAAAACAAACGACAAGTGTGGACGCCTATGGGTCGGTCCACTAAACAAATACGATAAAAGTACATGCGACTAAATAGGGTCAGTCCTGTACCAACCATTACTTAGTCATAATTCCTACGACAATGAGATGAATGCATGAAATGAATACATGAAATGAAAATGAAATGAATGCATGAAAACCAACTATATAAACCTAACATAAACATGTGACTAAGTATGAACAATTGTGGTTCAGTTCATACTAGTCAACATTTACAAGAGACATCTTGCATAAAACAATGACATGTAACTAAGTATGGATGCCGGTTGTTCAATCCATATTAGTAAAACAATTCCGTAGAAAACATCATGGTTAAAACAACGAGGTTCTGAAATATATCAATACGTGGAAATCAGACGTCGGCTTGGGAAGATCCTGGTGACTACCCACTAGTCACAGGTCAAGTTGAGAGCCTACAGGTCGAAACCCTGGGCTCTGATACCATAATTGTAACACCCCATTTGATAAATGGAATATCACAGGATAATTATGGCGTGTCATCAAAGCATGCAAGGTAAAATGTACTGAAACAAACATGAATAAAAGGGATAATCGGAATCAAACATCGGTTCCCAAACATAAGCCCAAAACATAACGAAAGTAAATGAAATAAGGAAGGACTAAACAAGAATAAATAAACGAAGTCAAAAAGGAGGAGAAGTCTAAGGTAGCTTCCATCCTTTGCACATGCTTAAATGCCCAAGCCTGACCTTGGGTACCTGCCGTTCTGGCACATGGAAGAAAAGTAACGGCTAAGCAATACGCTCAGTGCACAGATATATGACATAACATAACAAAGAACGGAAAGCATAAATAGCAGCGGAAAATCAATAAGTCCTGGAAAAACCCAGATGTATGTCATATTTACTGGTTTTAGTTCTGAAAACATAGCTTATGTTACTTATGAAAATATGTATTAGTTTAATATACCAAAAGCTAATATAGGTCATGAGGTCAACAACGTGCATGAATACTTGGAGGGGTGACCTCGTCAGGCAAATTAGAGGGTATGCCTCTAAATAATTGGTAATGGGTAGGAGGGATCAGCTCCTTGTGAAGGATGCAAGACACACACTACATTCACCATGAAATCCTGACTGAAACTGAACCTAGATAGCACCCATATGCCCCACATGATAAGAATAATATAATAATGGCCAAATAACTGAAAGGGATGCCATGAGCTATCACTCCGTCGTGGTGAAGTCATAACACTAGTGCCTCTAGTGTTATGGTTATGGTACCTCCATAACTAGGTGAAACTAGTCGTGCATGTATATGGCTAAGGTAACTAATAAAACATAAGCATTTAATCTGTAACTACTAGGGAAAACAGTTGGCTGCATACGGGAAATCCTAATAAAGGAAGAGGTTGTCCTTACTGAAGGACGGGAAATCTGTACCTTGTGTCCAGTAGAAGCTAACGGAAACGCTGAAGAACCTACTCCTCTTTGACGGATAATACTACATAAGAATGGGAACGTGTATGAGTTGTCAGAATTACATGTGTTTTACTGGTTCTGTGTGTTGCTAACTTGTTACACTTATTCTGTCCTGTTTTAGTGTTTTACTGTGTTATCTGTAGTTATGCTGATGTTCTGTAGTGTATTATGCAGGTACTAGTGTATTATAATACTTGTATTGCAATACTAAGTAACTTTCTAGAAAAATAGCAGGTTTCCATAAATAGTAAGTTTCTAAAAATAGAAAGTTCCCAAAAATAGTAAGTTTCCATAATTAGAAATAAGCCGGATTATTAACAATAAGTAAAGTCTAAATAGTATAATACAAGTCATGGTTATAGCTTATTAATTAAATAACTTGGTTAATTAATTAAACTATATGTTAACAGAATTTAATTAAAATACAGGTTTTAATTAAATTAAACTAAGTGAGATACTTTAGGTTATACATGAAATATTAATTTTAATATTTAACCTATGTCATAAATTTAATTAAATTGAATAGTCTAGAAAAGAATTTAATTAAACTATTAAACTTGCTTTAAAAATTCCCGAGCCCGAACCCGTATTTAAAAATGTACCCGAGCCCGAAAAATGCCTAGCTGACACGACATAGTTGGCGGCTAGTGGTGTCAGCCGACGGCTGAATAACCACCGCAGCCCACCAGTGGCTAGACCGGTCAACCGGTTGCCACTGGTTAGCCTTCGGTTCCCACTGCCGAGCCCAGCTAGCCACTGCCTGAGCCTAGTTCACCCCGGATATGCGCCGGTTCCCACTGTTCTTGTTATACCGAGCCACACCGAGACCCTAGTGGTCTCGGTTAGCCCCGAAACCAAACCAAAACCCAACATCAACCATACCTCGACTCACGTCGGGGTCCCTTGTTGTGTATCCGAGACCAAGCCGAGACCCTAAGTGGTCTCGGTGGTGGTGATTAAACCAAGCCGAGAGCTTCTTCTATCGGTTGTGGGTCTCGGCCGAACAAAGCAAACACCAAACACCCTTAGTTCTTGATTTTTAATTAATCCCCACATGTTTTCCTTGTTTGTTTATAAGATTAATTACAATAAGATCATGAACTCATAAAAAGAATTATAAAGAAAAGAGTTTTGATTATATCGAATGCGTAGTTGTTTAGGGTTTACAAACACGAACACAAACACGTAGTTTTCTTGAATCAAAATCAACAAACACTCCCCTTAGTGTTCTATATGGTCGGCGGCAAGGAGAGACAAGAACTATTGTTCTTGATCTTTTTGTGGAATATGATAATAGTTCCTTGGAAGTATAATTGTTTATGGGTTATAATTGGGTCATGGGCCAAAAGGCCCATTCTCCCCTTTTTGTTACTATTATCCGCGGCATACACATGGCCCATAAGACAAACCATAGTTTTTCTAAGTTTAAATAATTAATCGTGTATGCTCGTGTTTTATTTATCGTGAATTTAATTATCGTGATCATGTCACATTTAAATGCTCGTTATTTAATGTCATGACACGTGTAATAATATTATAAATGGAAAGTTTTATTTTATTCGTATTTTCAAGTAATTACTGTTCATGGTATTTTAATGCGGGTTTTACAACGTAGTTTTACTAAGTGTACTGTTCATGGTAAAAGCATGCAGGTTTTACACTAAGAATTAAGTAAATTGCTTCCTTCTCTGCATCAAGCCAAGCACTATTCTCTGGTGTGAGGTCGTTTCTATTTTCATCACGTTCATATGCGGGTTGTTCGTCAGTTGTGTCTGTGGCTGGTACTACAGGAACTTGTACCCTTGAGAATTTATAAGGTCCATCAAAAATGCATTGCCTTAATGCATCACCGTTAGGTTTTGTGTCAAGATAACGTAGAAAACGAGATTGTCATTGATCATATCGACCAGACACAAGCATTGGTGGTCTCTCTTTGTTACCCGCCACCATGATGTTGTTCGTCACACGATATTCTGCAGTAGAATCCATCTCAATATTCTTTGAAATGATGAAGTGAATATGGATCTTAAGTAGATGTTATAGTGATTGTTGTTGAAGAGAAAAAGTGTTGAAATCCCTTAAAAATGTTCTCAAAAAACCAAAAAATTCTCCAAGACCAAAAAACACACGAATTCAAAATTTTTTAAGTGTATTTTCGGAATATTTAAAAAATCCTCCAATCTGTCGCAATACCAAACCTATCGCAATACTCAACCTGTCGCAATACCAAATAATCTGTCGCAATGAACACTCTGAATCTGTCGCAATACCAAAGAATATGTCGTAATGTACACAACTAAATCTGTCGCAATAATACAAAGTTATCTGTCGTAATGCACACTATGATTCTATCGCAATACCTAAACAAGATTCTGTTACAATACCCAAACAAGTTCTGTCGCAATATCACAAACAAGTATACTGTCGCAATGTGTATCGCAAAAAGAAACCCTATCGCAATATTGGTCGCAATAATGGTCGCAATACAGAAACCCTAGCCTTTGCGATGGAATTCAAACCAAAACTGTCGCAATAAAGGTTACTGTTCTGAAACTTTAGATAAAAAAAAAGAGATTTTTGCCTAGAAAAACGTGATTTTAACCAAACCAAAACACCCAAATCCCTACCACAACTATGTAGGAGATTGATATCAAGATTTAGAGCACAGAAAACACAAAAATTATTTGAATCCGAGATGATTTGTGTATTAAATCATACGAATCAAATGAAATAACAACAACCAATCAAAAATCTACCCCATGGCAATTGATACCAATTGTTTTCCCTTAATTTTTGATGATCAAACAAGATATAAAGAAGAAAGATAGATGAATTCTAGAGAGAGAAAATAGAGAGAGAAAAGAGAGAGAATGGTTGGAAACTTGGTGAATTTTAGATTAGAGAAAGTGAATACAAATAAGCCAACCTCCTCCTAACATGCTAGGAGGAGGGTATATATAGTCCACCCACATGCGGGCTTGTATGGGCTATATATTAATGGGCCGGGCTTTCCTTTTAGGCTTTAGTTACTTATGAATGAACTTTAGCTTAAAGTTAAGCCCGTAAAACACGACTAACCTACTACCTATTACAACGTTCTAAAATATGATACATAATAACCATATGACCGAACATTTTTATTTGACTAAATATTTTGAGGCTAACAGTGGTGAATATTTAAGTCAAGAGTTTATAGATTATCTAAGTGAGAATGGAATTGTTCAGCATCTTACTTCTCCCTATACTCCACAACAAAATGGTGTATCCGAAAGGAGAAATCGTACATTATTAGATATGATGTGATATATGTTTAATCTTACAACTTTACCTTTATCCTTTTAGGATTATGCTTTAGAGTTTGTTGTTCGCATTTTAAATATGGTTCCCACAAAAAGGTTGATATGACATCATATGAACTATGGCATGGCAAGAAGCCATATTTGTCTTATTTAAAGGTCTGGGGTTGCGAGGCGTATGTGAAACGTGACTTGGGCGACAAACTCCAACAACGATTTGTGAAATGTATCTTTGTAGGATACCATAAAGAAACTATGGGTTACTACTTTTGAGAACAAAGTGATTGTTGCTAGGCATGGAGACTTCCTTGGAAGTGATCTTGTAAATTAAGAATTCAGTGGGAGAAATTATGATCTTGAAGAGAGTCATATAGATACATTACCTTCTGAAAACACTAGCGAAGTAATTTTTATAGAACCAGAAAGTTGGTTCCACCAGAATCAGTTCCTCTGCGTAGATCCGAAAGGATTAAAAACGCAAATAGAAATATATGTATTAATATAGAGGACGATGATGAATTAGGGGATCTTGGTGAACCTGCTAATTATAAATTTGTGATGCTTGATCCTGAAAGGGATAAGTGGATGGTTGCTATGAATGAGGAAATGAAATCCATGAAAGTTAATGATGTTTGGATTCTTGTAGATCCACCACCAAATGTTAAAGTAGTGAGACATAATTGGATATATGATAACGACCTAAATAAACATATTCAATCTATCATTATAATTCCACTTTGTAGTATAAATAAGAGCTTCTGATACTTAAAATAGTGTGTTTTATATGCAGATATAAAGTTTGAAGGAGCAAAGTGAAGACACGCAAAGAAGGGTCCTCAATATGCAAATAAGCCAAATTTATTGATAGAAGATTCTGGAACGCCCAGACGTGCGGCGCACAATCTCAGAAGTGCGGCGCACATTACCGTCTCTAAAGCGTGACGCACATTCGGAGAAGTGCGGCGCACATTTGACCCCAGACAGCATTATAAATAGAGGCCACTTCTACTCATTTTACACACACCTCTCCATTCATTCTCCCATCTTCCATCATCATTCCTTAGT
This sequence comes from Glebionis coronaria, assembly GCA_025667525.1. NCBI lineage: Eukaryota > Viridiplantae > Streptophyta > Magnoliopsida > Asterales > Asteraceae > Glebionis > Glebionis coronaria. Next base: position 46,845,788 of record CM046875.1, read on the forward strand.
AGTTTAGGACGATTTTTGGGTCGAGTAGCATCACCCAAAGGGTTCGGAAGATTTGGAATCATTAGCTTTGGTTATTAATAATAGTTTTCGTTTGGGAAAACTTGTAATCATCATTTGGATCATATAACTTTGGTATAATCTTTTATCCCTTTTATTATGATAAATTCTGGAATTATGATGAGTGTTATGTTTGTTATTCCTTTGATTATGTATTAATTGTCTTGTGTGTTTGGTTAAGTGTATATATAATATGATTAGATTGTATTAGCTTCGTAGGGGCAAAGTGCGGCGCACAATTAGATTTTTGCAGCGCACGTTTTCCCTGGTCCGTAATTATAAGTGTGGTTGATTTGTTCTTGTACTCGATACTATTATGTATGATCATCGTTATGTATTTGGCTCATTCATGATTATAACTAGTACTTATATGATTGAATGGATTCCATGTCATCTAGTAAATGAATCATGGTATTCGCCTTTGTCGTGATTGGTGGAATGGAATACATAACAACTCTTGCATAATTTTGTTTAGTGCTTAAATTATTGAAACCAACATAAACCAATCTTAATGATTTTGGTATGACATGATCTTTAGTCGGATTTTTGTTATATTAATTAGATGTTTCATGTGCGACTAGTCATCTACATGTTGTCTTACCTTGTTTATGTGCTTATAACCATCTTAGCTATATACCATTTCTATGTTCTAGCCTTAACCAAACGCACCTTTAAATCATTATTAGAAGCTGAAATTTTTAGAACTTGTGATACTCTAAGGATAATTATTTTAACTTGTTAACACCAATCCCGTGGATCGACCTGGACTTTACCTTAGACTATACTATACACGAAAGGGTATACTTGCCCGTGTTGTGTTTTTAGTCCCTTGTTTGGTAATAATCTAGTAATATAAATTTAAAACTCGCTTTCACAACATCTAGTTTTTGGCCCTTTGTTTAGGACTTGCGAAACACACATCAATATACAAGAAGAAAACCGACATGGACAGAAAAGTACAATCGTATAAAGCTCGTTTAGTAGCTAAAGGTTTTACTCAAACTTTTGGCATAGACTACGAGGAGACATTTTTTCTTGTAGTAGACTTAAGAGCTATTATGATTCTCATAGCTATAGCAGCATACTATGACTATGAGATATGGCAAATGGATGTTAAAACTGCCTTCTTGAATGGTCGCTTAGATGAAGACATCTATATGCAACAACCGGAATGGTATGTTTATCCTAAGAATCCAAGACACGTGTGCAAACTTCAAAGATCTATTTATGGTTTGAAGCAAGCATCACGTCAATGGAATAAACGATTTGATGAAGAAATCAAAAAGTTCAGATTTATTCAAAATTATGATGAGCCATGTGTATATCGCAAAGCTAGTGGGAGGGATGTAGTATTTCTAGTCCTATATGTTAATGACATATTAATCATGGGAAGTAACATTCTAAGACTTAAAGCTGTTAAGGATTTATCTTGGTAAATTTTTTTATGAAGGATTTAGGATAAGCTGCATACATTATGGGAATTAAGATCTACCGAGATAGGAAAAGACGGTTAATTGGTCTAAGTCACGATGCTTATATAGATAAGATATTGAAGAAGTATAACATGCATAATTCCAAGAAAGGTTTTCAACCTATGGAAGTTAAGCATAATCTGAGACATGAGATGGATGCAACAACTCTTAAAGATGAGGCATACATGCAGAAGGTGCCTTACGCTTCGGTTGTAGGATCTATTATGTATGTTGTAAGATGCACAAGGCCTGATGTGGCGTTTGCTCACAACTTGGTTAGTAGATACCAACAGAATCCAGGGAATCTCCACTAGACTACTGTTAAACATATTCTAAAGTATTTGAGGAGTACGAAAGATATGTTTTTTGGTATTTGGAGGGAAACCAGACACAAATTTGAATGTGACAGGTTTCTGTGATGCGACCTGGCAATGTGATAAAGGCGATACGAAGTCTCAGACAGGTTACGTTTTTGTTATCAATGGAGGAGTAGTTGACTCGAAGAGCAAGAAGCAGACAACGATTGCAATGTATGCTACTCAATCTGAGTACATGGCTGCTTCAGAAGCTGCAATGGAAGCTGTTTGGATTAGGAAGTTATTGGAGATCTTAGAGTGATGCCTTCAATTAAAGAACCTATTGATATATATTGAGACAATTTTGTTGCAATAATATTCGTCAATGATTCAGGAGTCATAAAAGGCGCCAGGCACTTTAAGCGTAGACATCACTATGTCCGAGAACAATTTAAAGCTCGTGAAATCAAATTAATTAAAGTTCACACATATGATAACATAGCTTATTCTTTAACTAAGGCTTGCCTAGACCATAGGTAGTTAAGCATGCCAAGGCTATTGGGCTGCAATAGCTAGCGAACTCATGCAATAAATATGTGATTAGTATTTGGAGAAAGGATGTTAAGACATTATTATTTAATAAAAGAAAGATTGGGTTTCGTTTATTCTTATTATTTAATTTTTTATCCTATTTTACATGTTTTACTTAATCCATGAATAAAATGTTATGCTAAATGTCCGTTGTCGATTAATAATATAGGAATATTATTAAATTAAGACAAATCAAAATCGCGATAGAGTATACTTGAAAGTATATTGACTGATTTTGGATGATATTCGATGAATTGAATATTGGACTTATCCCAACTATATGATTTTACTTTGTGGATCTTTGTCATCAAGTAAATCATAAATAGTTATCCTTAGACTTGAGATACCAGGAAACTGTTGTGAATCTAGTGCATATGTGTGGAATAATCTAACGTTAAACGTAACTGGTAGCTATAAGGATTATTTTCAGAAGTGTTGCAAAATTCATAAGTTTTGCTTGTAGTAAGTATGGAATTTATTTCCTCTAGTTTCGTTTTGGAGTTTAATACAGTTAGGCCCCTCATGGGATTAGTAAGATGTTTGTGTGTCCACACCTAAATTTGTTTTGGTAATCTTGTTGGATCTGTAAATGAGAAACAGAATGGTTAATGAAAGGAATGACTAAGATCCATATCCTTATTAATGTTGTATTAGAAATAAAAGGATAATAATAATGATGAATCATTAAAAGGTTTTATCCAGGAGACCTTACTCGAGTTGTACTAGAGACATTGCTAGTGTAACTAGACGCTAGTCAATGTAGTCACGCTATTCGAAATATGTCCAAGTGGGAGCTGAAAGTTTATGGACTTATATTTAATAGTCGTGTGATAGGATTGAACTCGAGATTACGGGATTACACTCAATACGTAAAGAGTTAATTTATTTAATAAATATATTTATTGTATTTATTATTTTATTTAATAAATATATATTTATGTATTTATTAAATTAAAACGAGATATAACTTTAACGATAGTTAAATAAATACTCCCTCCGTCCCAAAATTATTGTCCTCCGACAAAAAACACACAGTTTAAGAAAAGTATCACCTTTTCAGCTTTCTCTCTCTTACTTTTTGCAGAAAGACAGTTTTACCTTAACCAATTAATTTAAAACCTTTTTAAAGTTTGTAATTATGATTTCAAATAAGGGTAATCTAGTAATCTTGATCTAAAATTCCTACCTATTTTTAGAAGTTTTAGAAGTGGACAATTAATTTGGGACAACCCAAAAAGGAAACATGGACTATAATTTTGGGACGGAGGGAGTAAGAGTTAAGTATTAACGAGTGTTCTGGAATAAATAGTAAGTAGAATAAATAGAAAGAAGGATGGAAGATTCCGGAACACCCCTAAGGGGTGTTTTGGTCCATCGGTTATGGAGGCAAGGGGAGGTGGAGAAACTTTCCTTTTATTTATTTTAGACTACAAGAAGAAGATTCCGGAACACCCCTAAGGGGTGTTTTGGTCCATCGGTTATGGAGGCAAGGGGAGGTGGAGAAACTTTCCTTTTATTTATTTTAGACTACAAGAATTAGGTCTATATAAACAATACCCCAACTCATAATTCAACACACAAATATCTCCCTCTCCTCTCTTTCTTGCGATCGCAACACATAACACAAAGGGGTTTTGGTTGGTTTTTGTGTTCTTTCGGTTTTATATATAATCTAGTCCTAACCCCTCTCTAGGGTTGTTGGGTAGATTTTCCACAAGCGTTGAAGCTCGGTTTACACGTGCTAGAATCACGATTAGCTCGTTGCATTACGTATGTACAAGATCGTAATATAGTCTTACTTTAGAATATATCTTGGTGGCGTTCGTTATAAACCCTAATTGGTGATTCGTTCTTTATCTTGTGGGTTTGCTTTAGCGTAAAGGTATGTAACCCTAATTCTATTAATTATAATTATGTTATTATGATCTTGTTAAATCGCTTCCGCTATATGTGTGCTTTGATCTCGTTTAAGGTTTTATATAATTATTATGATGTTTATAAACCTTCAAAAACATCTTATCTTCAAAACCTAAACTTGAATACAAGATCGAATGTGAAATATCCATTTTACACTTATCTAATTGGATCAAATCAGCAAACGTTACCTCCCCTTCAATGTACTTCCTTTTAGGTGGATTAATAAACCTTCAACTATAACGGATGATCATCGAAAACATTTATGGATAGTTATCTGTGTATAATCAATAAATACAATAAGTTTTAAGTTACAAAACAAATAAAATAAGTGCAATGAATTGGGGCAATGGTGTTACCATATATTTCTTTATGATCGAGACTTTCACCTTTAGCTCTTATGAAGCAATAAGGTATGCTATCAGTCATGATTGATTAAATTTTGTGAGTGATTGTAAGTGAAACTTGAAAAAAACGAATGAAATAGAGTTAAGGTTTTTCTAATTTATATTCAATTGATTTTGGTAAAAAAAAAATAGGGAAAACTATTGTCGAGTCAAAAGAAAGAAAAGGACAAAAAAGTCCCTGTAGCAACAAAGGTTAACGATAGTCAGGGTCAAAGTACTAAAACAAACACTCACTTAAAGACCATGGAGGCTGCTTGCACTTTCAGAAGACCGGTAACTAAATCTGCAATTTGGAAAAACCACATGTACGATATATATGCATTTTACTCTTAATTTTGTGACATTATATTTCCAAAATATTTATGCCTCGAAGGATAATGGATGATTCTATATTTTTGAGAAAATGGACAGCTACCCTGGTTCATTGTTGCGTTGTATCACTAATGCCCCTGCAAGCCGTTGTGCGTCCTTACCACAACGTTTCCATTTGAAATGTGATCAACGTCTTTTACAAGTCATCGTGGGCAAGTTTGGAGAATTCGTTAAGGTATTCAAAACATCTTCAAAAGAATGGGCGAAAGTAGCTGCTTTAGGAAAACATATGATATTTAATATATGTGGCATGCCATATGTCTCTCTGGATGCCAAAACACCACAGATGGAGAACAGTTGCTACTTTCCAATTTCTCCAATAATGTACTATTTACTTGAAACATGCATGTTTCAAACTTTGAATACCGAAATCATAAAAGACAACTTTGGCTATTTCTTAGGGATGAAACGTCATCTCATTCCTCATGGGTGGATTGAACCAAGGTGGTCCTGATTTAATTTATTTATTATTGTATGTTTTTTACACCACAATTATGTGTAAGTTAAACATGCGACATTTTTTCAAATTATTAAGTGATGTTTATGTTTCTCACTCACCGCCATAATATTCTTATGTGTAGAGAATAGTTTGTTGTCGTTTTTTTAGTTATACTTATTGTGTTGTGGTAGATTTGATTATACATGATGCGCATTTAACCAAGTTTATAGCATTTAACCATCTTATAAACCCTAACAATCCCCAAGTCGAATTAACATTAAATCAAAGGGGAAATCTCCCATTATTTCCAAATCTTTGATTAATGCTATGATAAAACAAACCCACACCCAAAACACCCATCAATTTCACCAAAGGTACCCACCCACATGGTCTTTGCTACACTTTTCACAAGCAAACAGGTTTGAGACAGAAGATCAAAGGCTCCAAGTCTTTTCTTTTTTCCAAAGTAATTTTCAACAGCTCGGATCCTTTTAGAACAACTGGCATCCACAAGAAGTCATGGATCACCATCTTTTGACCAAGATTTAAAGTTTCAAACCAAGGGCAACTTAGGAATTCAACAGCTAGGGTTACTAGTTTTTTATTTCTTCTAGATAGTTCTTGTTATAAGGGGTTCTTGCATGTTAGTATACCTCTTGTTCTAGAATTTGCAAAATTTTGTAAACCCTTTTTACTGAATAATTAAAGTAGTAATTTGGCCTTGCATTTTGTTATTTTTCAGAGTTCCATTTTACTTATTGTCCTTTAATTTATGCAATTGTGAGTTTAAATTTTTATCAAAAATCTTTTCAAAGTGTTGTTGAGTTTTTGAGAACCAATAAGCTATAAGCTAGCTTATGTGCTTATACTGACAATATAAGCACATAAGTTTAGGTTTAGCCAATTGTTACTTTTTTTATCTTTCCTTTTATCAGTTTGCAAAATTTGGATCCAAAGATATTTTCAAAAGATCTTTACATTTTTTTCTAAGCTATAAGCTATAAGTTGGCTTAAACAATAAGCCAACCTTATTGTCTTGTAGGGTTGTATCAATTCACTATTTGGTTCGCTTGTCCTTGTTTCTTAGCAGGTATAAATTTTTTAGAAGATATATTGGATGGTTTGGACTGTGGTAGTCCACCATCATCATTCTCTACAACAACTTCATCACACAACCCATTAGTCATCTTCTAGCTAAATGGATATGGCTTATTAGCCATAGTGGGGCCCGGATGTGGGTCCCAAAAGGTAAGGCTTGAACACTCCTTTTTGGTAGATTTTGGGATTAGGTGGCGACTTTATGTGAATCTGCTATATGGAATGCTCATGCTAGCTTTTTTTGTTTAGTTCATGTTAAATTGAGGTCACTAATTTAATTGTTTGGATTGCATCACCTATGTTAGTTTTATTTGCAAATTTACTTTGATAAATTTGATTTTAGTGATTTTAAAGGGTGTTTGAGATTAGGTTCTAAGCTAAGTATTTGACAACACTTAGCCTTCAAAACTGCTTAATAATTGCTCTATTATGGTTGACATAGTTAAATGTTGCATTTTACTTGAAGGTTGGTAGTATAAAAAAGTAAATTCACTTGTTAAAATTTGCTAAAAACTGCCAAATTCATCAGTAAGGGTAGAACAATGTGTTTTTGTGATTTTCTTGGTTTCAAATTTAGTCATCAGTTAGTATAAGTGACATCTTAGGACTGTTAGTATTAAGGTATGGTTTGGTGAGTGTGATTGGTAGTTCTTGTAGCTAGAATCTCACTTCTTGACCAAGTAGATCAGCAAACATTAACTCACCAGACCCCATAGAGCATATCAGAGACTTGATCTTGCCCATTTTGTGTGTATTTGTGTGTTAGATCTTGTTGTTTTTTTGCTATATCTTGACTCCTCACACTTCACTGAGTGTGGGGGTGCCTCTATCTCCAAAAAACTCCAACTAACAAAGCCACAAATCGACCATTTCTTGTTTCTGAGGATCAGCAGTGGGAACTCCTTTCCCACTGCTTGCTTGTTTCTTCCCACTGACAAGCTAAAGGACAAAAGTCCAAGGCATGTCACTATCAGCTTTTTTGAGTTTTTGTTTTTAGTGGTATATTTTTCAGTATTTGTAAGATTTTTTTCATTTTTCCTTGATTAAGTGTTTTATTTTAAGATTTTTCAAAAAGTTACTTTTTATTTTCTGATTATTTTAATATTTTTAGAATTAGTTTAAGTTTTAATTAGTTTTTAATTTTTCAGATTTTGTCTTTTAGTGATAAAAAGTCTTGTTTTTCAGTTTTTTAATTTTTCCTAGTTTCAATAAGTTAGTTTAGGATTTTCCAAAAAGTAATTTCATTTTTCACTTTCTTTTATTAATTTCTAGAATTGTTTTAAGTTTTAATTAGTTTTTATATAAACTATTTTTGTCCTATTAGTCTTAAAAGTACTTTTTTCAAACTTTTTCATTTTTCTCATCTTTAGATAAATAAATTAGGATTTTTCAGAAAGTAAAATTATTTTTCCCATTATTTTATTATTTTTTATGTTTATTTTAGTTTAAAAAGTGTTTTTAGCCTTTTAAAAATAGAAAAATAGTTTTAAAAATTTAAAAAAATTACTTTTTAGTGTTTAATTAATATAATTAAGATATTAGTTTGATAAAATATTATTTTGGGCTTTTTGTTAATTATATTTAATTTTGGGGCTTTAATTAGCATTTAAAATTAAATAATTAATTAATAAAAGGTTTTAAAGTTTATTTTTTGTAGGTATTTTAGTCACTTACTTTTAGGGGTGAGCATGGTTCGGTTTGGTTTGGTTTTTGTATAAAACCGAAACCGAACCAACAAATTTTGGTTTCTGATTTTTAGGGACCATTCGGTTTCGGTTTTGTGTCGGTTCGGTTTTTTGGTTTTCGATTTACTTTCGGTTTGGTTTTTCGGTATTTTTGGTTTCTATATGATTTATCGAGCTTCGCTTTAACAAGTTGATTTTAAATATACCATGAACCGACACGTAAAAAGCTTTAAATAAACAATAACAACAAGAAACACAACATTAACAATAAGGAAAAAATATCATATAAAATCCTAAAAAATCATTTATGTGTATAAATCAACACACTAGCAACAATAAAAACCTAATTAAAAAATAATCGAGAAGAAAACTTATTATTTAGTCATGTTCAATAAGCATATGAAACAATGATTAGTTATTAAACATGATAGAATTAATCTAGCGTAGCATATTCATCGTCCTTTAGCTTCGACGTGAAATTATATATATATATATATTCTCATGTTTATAAAGATCGGTTCGGTTTATATCGGTTTTTAATGCTAAAACCAAACCGAACCAAAAGCTTCGGTTTTTTCAAAATTCAAAAACCGAACCATAGGTTTTTCAATCGGTTTCGGTTTTTTAGGTTTCGGTTCTTCGGTTTTTTTCGGTTTAGGTTCGGGTTTTCGGTTTCTTACACACCCCTACTTACTTTTAGGAAAAAGCAAATAACAAGCGGAAAGTATTAATCGATACGGTTTAGGAAAACCGTAAAGACGAAAAGTCCAAGTTCGTTCTCGAAGGAGGTGTATGTGTATTAGGCCAATTATATAAAAATCAAGTTTGGATTAGTGTCATTTTTGGGTTTGAAGAGAGAAAATTTTAAAACGAGCTACAGCACGATTAAACTACGACGAATGACGTAAAAGCGTAAACGTAAATACGTAAAACGAGACAAAATTAAAAATTTAAGCTAAAAACAATTTAAAAATTCCAACTAAGTCTAAAATAATATAAATAAGAATAAAAATTCAATAAATAAATTTTAAAACCTTTTATTAATTAAATATTCAAATTTAAATGCTAATTAAAGCCCTAAAATTAAAAATAATTAACAAAAAACCTAAAATATTATTTTATCAAACAAATATCTTACTTATATTAATTAAACACTAAAAAGTATTTTTCCTATATTTTTAAAACTATTTTTCTATTTTTTTTAAGGCTAAAAACACTTTTTAAACTAAAATAATCATAAAAATAATAAAATAATGGGAAAAATAATTTTACTTTTTGAAAAATCCTAATTTACTTATCTAAAGATAAGAAAAATGAAAAAGTTTGAAAAAAGTACTTTTAAGCCTCATAGGAAAAAACAGTTTATATAAAAATTAATTAAAATTTGAAATAATTCTAGAAATTAATAAAAGAAAGTGAAAAATAAAATTAGTTTTTGGAAAATCTTAAAATAACTTATTGAAACTAGGAAATATTTAAAAACATAAAAACAAGACTTTTTATCACTAAAAGACAAAATCAAAAAAATAAAAAACTAATTAAAACTTAAATTAATTCTAAAAATATTAAAACAATCATAAAATAAAAACTAACTTTTTGAAAAATCTTAAAATAAAACACTTAATCAAGGAAAAATGAAAAATCTTACAAATACTGAAAAAATACCACTAAAAACAAAAAACTCAAGAAAGTTGATAATGACATGCCTTGGAATTTTGTCCTTTAGCTTGTCAGCGGGAAGAAACAAGCAAGCAGTGGGAAAGGAGTTCCCACTGCTGGACCTCAGAAACAAGAAATGGTCGATTTGTGGCTTTGTTAGTTGGAGTTTTTTTGGAGATAGAGGCACCCCCACACTCAGTGGAGTGTGGGGAGTCAAGATATAGCAAAAAACAACAAGATCTAACACAGAAATACACACAAAATAGGCAAGATCAATTCTCTGATGTGCTCTATGAGGTCTGGTGAGTTAATGTTTGCTGATCTACTTGGTCAAGAAGTGAGATTCTAGCTACAAGAACAACCAATCACACTCACCAAACCACAATTTAATTACTAACAATCCTAAGATGTCACTTATTGTTGATCCCAAACTTAGATCGATTAGCTTTGTGTATACGAGATTAGATCAAGTAATACACGTAGAGAAACCTTTGTATATGCTTTATGAATCTAAGTGTTATGCGGACCTAACACTTAAACAAGAACACACAAGATGTAAACAAACTTTCACTTTGATTATTAATATCGAACTTGCTTACAATGAAAGATGTTTACGAATGAAAACTTATATCAAACATTAACCTAAAGGTCTTCTTTTATAGACATAAGAAGCCTTGTACAATAATCTACGTATCAGCTATTCTAGGTAAAGATAAATATAGAAAATACATTATCGTTTCTATCCTTACTAGAAGTATTCTAGAATATAATAAACGTGTAGAATATATCTTCCATCAGTGCTTGTCTTCAATGTGTCAACGCTTGACTTTAACTTGTCAACGCTTGAGCTGTCAGCGCTTGTTTTGTTCTTATCAACGCTTGTTTTGTTCTTGTCAGCGCTCAAGTGATCTGGCCTTAATTTATTCCCAACAATCCTCCCCTAAACTTGATATCCACTCTTATGATCAAGTTTCTGAATAAGCATTAAGGACTAGGAGGAATCTTACAAACCTTCTCATATTGGTAATGAATAAATCTGATCAAATCTTTTGCCACGTCACTTGAATAATCTATTTCCAGCTGAGTGTCCTTCATCTTCTCCAAATTAGACTTGGATATGAAATACTGAGCATCCACAAGTAGATACTCAGCAAACTTTGTAGAACTCAAATGGTATACACCAGCAGCTGAATATAACCTCCATTGAAGACCACTGAGGTCATCTTCAAGATCCTTCCAAATTGCATGATCCTCATCTTTTGGCCCACACATTTTTTTGAATGTGGTCCAAAGTTTTATTCCATTGGCTGAAGTTGGTGCTTCAGCCTCATACTTGGTCTCCAGCAACCTCCAAAAGTCCACCAAGTCTTCTCTATCACAACTTGCAAACAAAGATATGAGAGTGGTAAAAGTGTGTACCTCCTTGCCAAATCTGCCAATCTTCCAGAACCCACATTCATCTTCTTCATAGCTCACAATTGGGTTCCTGGAATACTTGCACCATATCTGAAGCTTCTAATGGGGAGAGCTTGAGGCTCTTTCTTATAACTGCTTCACTTGGATATAGTGGATCCATATCTTTTGGAAACTCAAGTGAAATTCCCTTCTTCACTGGCCTGGGAACAATCATAGCTTTCTTGAGTTCCATTTCTTCTGCAAGTTCCTCCTTTCTTTCATCTGAAAGAAGTCTGAGAGTGTTTGCTTCCTGTACTCTCACCCAAATGGGATAAGCCCTGTTTTCCAACTCATCAAATGTCAAAGCCTTCAACTTCTGATATGTCCATCCAACTCCATGACATCTGAGCAACATAAAGTAGAGCTCCCTTCTATCCCTTTTCAACTCTAAGAGAATATTGCTTGCCTTGTGTTTCAAAATTACCTGGCAATCCTTCTGAACTCTAAGAAGATGCTCCAAACCCCATATTTGATCTGAAATGGTCAAGTCTGGATTCTCCATGCATCTATCTTCCCAAGCATGATACATTTGAACCACCTCTGGCATGTCAAAGTCAACCTACAATTTCAATTCTCTCAACTTTTCCCTAGCAAGCTCATCACCATACTCAAGCCTCTCTGGTTCTATAATCATGACACTTGAGTCTGAGCTAGCTCCATCACTTTCTTCTTCTAAAGTCACAACAAATGGTGACTTTTCCTTTTTACCTTGTTCCATCATTTGTTCAGCTAATCTTCTATCAAAGTCAACTTGAGTTGCATCCTTTGGAACAATCTCTTCTACCAAAATACCCTTACCCTTATCTGATGGTGCAATGTTTGGTAAGGTAGATGGTAATACCTGAGTAGAAACCTCCTTGATGATAGATGATGACTGGGATACATCACCTTCATGTGCAGGTCTGTCAACGCCCAAATTTGTCCTATCAGCGCCCAAAATACTTCTATCAGCGTCCAAATTTTCCTTGTCAACGCTCAAAGATCTTCCCTCAGCGCCTTGTGTAACCTCTCTCAACATAGCTGTAAATGATAAATTTAAGTTGGTGGGAGAGACTAAGGACGTATCAAAACCTGTTTGTTTCTTCAAAGTTGTAAGGGCCTCAGCAACATCCATTGATTGACCATCCTGGCTGCCCTTATCACTCAGATTTATTTGATCTTCCTCCCCTTTGGAAGATTCCTCCATACCCCTCCTAGCATGATCACTTTCCAAAACAACAATCCTCTCCCTCAATTTCTTGAGTTCAAGGCCTTGTGAGCTGACTACTTGTACTAAGTCTGCATTTTGCTTTTGCAAGCTAATGCAGACTGCCGTCAATTCCATAAGAGTCATTGGTTCCAGTCTGCCTTCTTCTAAAATGGGGATTTGACCTCCCAAGTCAGATTCATTGGGCATGGATGAGGACTTAATTATGGTGGGACTGCCTTGGCCATCATCTAAGCCAGAACCAATAGTCCCAGCCTCATCCAGGTCACCAGCCACACTTGTGGTGGTGGTTCTCTCTGCTACATGGCTAGGACCACCAGAGGAGAACACTCCAGTAGTCCTTTGGCGTTTCATCAACCTATATTCAGGGGGTGTGGAAGATGGTGTGGAAGAATGGGTAGATGTGGGTTGGTTAAGGGGTGTTTGGGATTGTGAAGGTTGTGTGTCAGCGTTGGAAATAGGCACATCAACGCCAACATTGAGTGTGTCAGCGTTGAAGGATTCTGAGTCAATTTGCATTTGTTCAGGTGAAGGTAAAGGTTCAGGAATTGGTTCAAGTTGTGGTTGAGGGTCAATTTGAGGTTGGGTGTCTGGTTGGGGTTGTGCTGCTGCAATAACAGCAAGCATGGCTTGGGTTAAAGGTAGGTCTCTATGGGGTGGTGAGTTCATCTTCATAAAAATAGCTATCTTTTGCTCAGGGATCTTATAAAAATCATTGTGATCCTTTGAGCAGTAACCTTGAACATCAAAAACCATTTGCAGAAAACGGGATAAGCTAAAGTCATTTTTGTCCCCTTGTTTTTACACATCCCCTAAAAAATCATTTTAGAATAGTTATATTTTTGCCCTGTTGCAATGCACACAATAGCACTTGCAATGGATATATTTATCTCATTGTGTGCAGTGCATTTGGGACTCAAACATTGAAGGAGGACATGTATGAGGTACTTCCAGGCTGGGGGAAATTCCGGCTTATGATACTTATTTAGAGTACCTTCATCAGGAAAAGGATATCCCAGAGCCCTAAGCCCTTGTTCTATTTCATTTATGGGAAGGGTGGCTATACCATCAGCATCATCAAGATGCAAGGCTTGGCGTACCAAGGCCTCAGTAACCACCCAAGGTCTCCCATGAACAATAGAAGTCAATGTGGTCACTCCATTAACTGTTGAGGAACTGACAGTGTTTCAAAACTGCTTAATGTGTGTGCCTGGAATGAGTGGTGCATGAGAAAGAGCATACCTGATGAGACTGCTTTTATACATGGTCTCATCGTCCAAATCGGGCTTAAAATGCATAAAATATCATAGAATATATCAAATATATGCTTGTGTTTGTTACTTGTGTATTTTTAGGTACGGATATTGAGGAATTGGCAAAAGATCACAAGAATCATTCAAAAACGAACACGGGAAACGAAGCCGCACAATGAACCGGGCCCAAGTTTGGATTTTACAAAAATGCCCTTGAAGAATTGAAGATTGGCAACTTTGGTCCCTCAACTTTTGAAGATTTACACTTTATACCCCTCAAATATTCAACACTATGAATAGTGTCCCTAAAGTTTGAAGACTATACAAGAACAGCCCTTGAAGAATGCCAAAATTGCATTTGAAGTCCTTGTTAGAAGTATGGAAAGTTTATGTGCCAAAAATGACAAAAGCTGAAACTTAAAATCAAAGGGAAAGAAGTTTCTATGCTGTTTATACAAAGTGAAGAAGACAAAGAACCTTGGGGGCCATTTTTGACAAACAAACAAACTTCCACCACCAACCAGACAATGCCACGTCACAATACCCACCCAATAACCCATTTACCCATACCCTACCCGACCTGCCCACCCATTAACCCAAAACCCAAGTTAATTAAATACTCCCCAGTCAAACCCTTAGTCAAACTTACCCTTTTCCCACCAAACAACAATTTAAAATAATCCTTTTCCTTAAAAAGATTAAACCCACCCCTGCTATTAAACTTAATCCCATAAACCCTAATCCCTTAACTCCCTCAAATCAAGGGGTTTTTATAAATTAACCTCCAGATTGATGATTACCCACTTTCCCACCAAAACCCACTTCACAAAACGCCACAAGACACACCCATGTGTATTGTGGGACCCTCCCCTGCCCCGTCCCTTTCCCTCAAACCCTACACCCGACCATTTTAGCGACCAGGATTGTTCTACTTGGTCCCCAAGGAGTATTCAACGTCTATGATCAACTTTTCCAACTGGCAATCACATGAAGGCACAATTTGACCAATTTCAGTCAAAGAATTAAGGGCCTTTTTGGCATTTCAGAACTAGGGTTTAGTAGTTATAGATAGTTCTTTTGTACTCAATTTAAGGAGCACCAAACCTGTTGGTAGCCCTTGTTCCAGTTTTTAGCAATCAACTCTTGTAATCCCTTTTTTACAAATTTATAAAGTTTGGTATTTTTCCTAAAATTGTAATTCCTTTTATTGATTTTAAAAAGTTGGTGTGTGTTTGATTGCTTGACTGAGTTCCATCTTAATTGTGCAAAACACTTGTGTTTTGAAGTTTTTCAGAAAGTTTCTGAATTTGGTGGATTTCTTGGTGAAATCTTGTTTCAAGTTGGATTTCCAGTTTTATTTAGTGATTGTGTAAGTGTTTTGAAAGGAAGTTTATTTGAGAAGATTTTAAAAGGTTTCAAAAGATTTCAAAAGAAAGAAAAAAATCAGTATATTGGTTATATTGTTCTTTTTCCATTTTCTCTTAGCAGATTGGTTGAAGGAGTGTTGTTCAAGGTCCTGCATAGACCTGGGTCTATTGGAGGTGGTTTTTCAACCACAAAGGGTCCTGATGTAGGACCCTTAAGGTAGTTTATTGTTCCCTTTTTCATTTTTTTTAGTTTTCTGAAATTTATGTGATTTTTGTGATTTTTCTTGAAAGGTGTTGATTCTTTGTTTAAGCTGTTTGATTTGAGTTATTAGGTTATTATATGCATGTTAGGATTGTTTAAATTCAGTTTGGTATAGATTTGATAGATTTTGGTGTGTTTATTCATATTTCAGTCACTTAAAGGGGTGTTTGGATTTAGTTTTTTAAGTAAGATTGGTGAAAATTTATGAGTTAAAACCTGTCTAGAAATACTTATTAGGTGATATATAGGTTGTATGCTGGATGGGTTTCAATTTGGATAAGTTTTGATCACATTTGCATGTTAAAAAGTTGAAAGTTAGCAAAAAAATCAGTCACTCCCTATTTGTGCTTGTTCTTGTGAAATTTTCGCTTCAATCTTTATAATCTGCTAGGATATAGGATTTTATAGGATTGTGTATTGGTTGTGTGATATGTTGTGAGTTTGTATGCAAGATTTGAGACCTTAAATTTCAAGTTTGTGCATTTGAAATCAGATTAATACTCTCAGACCTTGACCTAGTATATCAGCAACTTTATTTGACCCTTTTGTGCTTGAATTTTGCTTAGAACTAGCTGTTTTTGAGTTTGTATTGACTCCTTATACTCAAAGGAGTACAAGGGTGCCATTGTCCATCAAAATCATCCACAAAAACCATCACAATCAAGCTCCTCTTGATTATTTTCACAAGTGAAGATATCTGTTCTTCCGTGTGTTCTTTAAAAGTTTAACTGGGCACGTTTTGGCTTGGAATTGATTCAATCTTGGTAACCATTGGATTGTATTTGCGTTTTTGAACAAGTTTAAGTACCAGGTTTGGGTTTTTAAAGTTAAAAAGAAAAAAAAATAAAACCAAAAAGGACGTGGCCAGGACTCGAACCTGCGCCACTCCTCTCATCACACATACAAGTTACCATTGCGCCCTAGGGTCTTTGACTGCTAGGGTTGCATTTGAAAATTACTTAAGGTGTTTTTGTTTTGGCTTATCTAATTCAAACCGTAGCTTATTTTGGCTTTTCCAGCTTATTTCTTTAAGCTTTTTACTGTTTATCAATTTTCCTAGGATTGTATTAGGATTAGGGACTTTTCTGTCCAAAAACTATATTTTTCCCTTTATTTATTTATTTATTAGGATTATTTTTAGTTTAATTTTTAGAAAGTAGATTAAAAATAGCAAAAAGCATTTTAAAAATCCAAAAAAATAGTTTTTAGGTTTTATTTTAGTAACTTGAGGTTTACATATCAAAAAGTTTTCAAAAAGTCTAATTTTTTATTTTATTTGATTTTAGGGTTTTTAGACAACTTTAAAATTAAATATAAAATTAATAAAAAGGTTTTAGGAACTTTTATTTGCATTTTTATCTTAGTTAGAATATTTAGGATTTTTAGTAATTTTTAAGAATTTATTTATAAACTTTTTATTTTTTTGATTATTTTAATATTATTTTATTATTAAAAATAGAAAGTTTGTTTTTTCTACTTTTTTCATTTTTCCTAGATTGTAGACATTAAATTAGGAACTTTGTAACTTTCCAAATCTTTTTAGGACTTTTCATTTATTTTCTAGAATTAATTTAAATTTTAATAGATTTTAATAGTTTTTAAGTAATTAAAAATAGATTAATTTGGTTTTAAAATTTTTAAAAATAGTTTTTAGTTTAATTAGGATATTTTTAAGGTTTACAAACTATTAGATCTTGTTTGGGGCTTTTTAATAATTAATTGTGATTTTTAGGGCTTTAACTAGCATTAAAAAGTCATTATTTAATTAATTAAAAGGTTTTAGCAAGTTTTGATTTTTTGTAAACTCTTAGAATATTATTGTGGATTTTTAGTAATTTTTAGGAATTTTTAGGTTACAATTTTAATTTTTGTAGTTTTACGGTTTTACGTTTACGCCTTTTTCGTCGTAGTTTAATCCGTGTTCGTAACCGTCTTTTCTTTTCTTTCTCATTTCTATTCTCTTTTCTTCTTAATAAAATCATCAATCAAATCAATTCATTACACAACGCACTAGCCTCCTCGAGAACGAACTCACTCTTATTTGGGTCATTTACACACGGTTTTCCTAAATCGTGCACGCTTGCCCTATATTTTAGTTGCTTGTTTTTCCTAAAGCAAGTATCTAATTTTACAACTATCATTTTTGGCGCCGCTGCCGGGGAGGCGTGTTGTGTTTTGATTGAACCATTGTTGTTTTTTATATAGCCATAAATAGTATTTGTATTAGTAGCACTCTACTAATACGTATTATTGTTTTTTGGTTTTTGTGTGAATATTATTAATATATTATACGTAGAACAATAAATTCACAAGTACTCCAAATACGTGAGAAATCACAACCTTGACTTGGGAGGTCATTACCCAATCATTGTATTCGAATCTCAAACCAAAGAAAAAAGGCAAAAATAGATAAATACTTTCGTGAAGCTTGATCTTGATAATACAAACTATAAGGTGGGTATAAGGCGGTTGTATTTCACGACCTAAAGGAAAAAGGCTCTTAAGTGCTTCGCGCCGCCTCGTTTCCTCCGCTTGCTTGTGCGTATTTGATTTTGAGAGTGAATCGAGGGTTTTGCCGCCCAAAGTATTATTACATATCATATATATTTTCTTGGTTTCTATTGATTAAACCCTCTTGAACGATTTGGTGTTCCACCATCGTTCTAAAGTCATCGAAGGCGTTCACTTCACGTGATCGTTTTCATTCCTTGAGGCTTCTTTAATCAAGAGATTTGATTAAGGAGGAGATTTGTAGATTTTTGTCTACTTAATACATTTCACCAAATTCCAAAAAGGTTAATACCATCAAAAACCACAAAAAAAATTGAAAAATACAAAATACCAAAAAGAATCTTCTTTGCTCGCCTTCTCGTTGTACGTGATGTTTATGCAAACTCGCTCTAAAGCAAGACGTGCACGTAAACGAAGAAACAAATCGACCACTCCTTCTAGTGAGGAGTCTCCTATTGACGAACTCATTGTAGTGAAAGAAGCAACCATGGCTAATCGAACTATGATGGAGTTACTTCAAGCACCCACCGGGGGTTATGGAGAAGCTATTGTGATTCCCGCAATCCTTGCGGAGAATTTTGAGGTGAAAACGGGTTTGTTGTCGATGATCCAAAACAACAAATTCCGTGGTGATGAGAAGGACAATCCTCACAACCATATCCGCCAATTCAATCGTCTTACCGCCACGTGCAAATTCAAGGATGTCTCGAATGACTCGATTAAGATGATGCTTTTTCAGTATTCCTTAGCGGGGCTCGCTAAAATTTGGTTAGAGAAAGAGCCACCCGATTCTATATTGATGTGGAAGGATCTCGTTTCAAAGTTTGTGAACCAATTTTTTCCGCCCTCTAAGACTACGCATTTGAAAAATGAGATTTCTAAATTTTCACAAGAATCAAATGAAAGTTTTTCTACGGCTTGGAATAGGTTTAAGGAGATGTTACATGAATGTCCTCATCATGGTTTTTCCGACTTGCATCAAATAGACACGTTTTACAATGGACTTAATGATCATGAAAAGAGATTATTTAAATGCCGCCGCGGGTGGTAATTTTTTGTGTAAAACAGTTGAAGAAGCTTTGGTCATAATTGAGAATAGGTCTAAGGTTTATAGCCCTCGTAACGCACCGAGTGTTGCCAAAATGGGCTCATCATCGTCTCGTAGTATCAATGCATTACATGATGAAGCAAATGAGGAGAATCGGTTTTTCGATAGGTTTTCGACTCTTATGTCCCATTGGAAAGCTCAAGAAGCTTCAAATTCCGCTTCGGTTAAAGCGGTTTTTAAGAGTTGTTTGTCGTGTGGTGGAGCTCATGATCTTTCCGAGTGCATTACCGCGGATGGTAACACTTCGAATGCTTTTGTAGCCACGGGAACTTATAACCAAATCGGTCAAGTTCCCGCCAAAATCAAGCTCCACCAAATCAAAATGCTAATAACTATCGCAACAACAACCAAGGTGGAAATTACCAAGGAAATCAAAGGAATTATAACAAGGGTAATTACCAAAGTGGAAATGGGCAAATTTCTAATCAAAACCAAAACCGTGATTTTCAAAACAATGCCCAAGGTTTTCAAAATGATCACACCAAAAATCTTCAAGGAGAATTTTTGAATTATGCTAAGGCTAATGATGCTAAGTTTGATAATATGCAACGTGAAATGGTTAGCTTAAGATCCGAGTTGAAAAACGAGCTTAAAAACGAACTTGCTAATGAACTTAAAACTCATGCTAATAAAATGGAAGGAAATGTCACACGTCTCCAACAAAATCAACAAAAAATGGAGCAAGGTCAACATGAGATTAAGCAAGATTTGTTAAAAGCAGATGCTAGGCAATCTAAGTTTGAAGACCGTATGGCTAAAATGTTTGAAGCTATCATGTGTAAGCCCTCTTCTTCGGGTGGTCTTCCTAGTGATACCATCGTGAACCCGAAAGGAGAATTTAAGGTTATTACTACTCGTAGTGGTAAAACTTTCAAAGAACCCATTTCTCGTCCAAGTACTTCTATGGAGAAGGAAAAAGAGAAAGATCCCGAGGTTGTGGTTGAAAAGGAGCAAATTACAAGCCCACGAAGTACCTCTCAAACCACACCTACGGTTGAACCCACACCAATCATGGAACCCGAGATTCCAAGGCCGTTGCCTATGCCTACTTTGCCCCAACCCACACCACCTTTACCCTACCCTTCAAGACGAGACAAGGAAAAGTCACAAGAACGAAATAATTATCAATTTGAACTCTTTATGAAAATGTTTCGTGACTTGCATTTTAATATAAGTTTTGCCGACGCCTTAGTCATGATGCCTCGATTTGCCGCGAACTTCAAAAGTATGTTGAATAACAAAGAAAAATTGCAAAAATCGTCTAGTTGTTCATCGTTTTTTCTAAGCCGCATACCTCAAAAAGTCGGTGATCCTGGAAAGTTTTTAATCCCATGTGCTATCCAAGACATGGAAGAATGCTACGCCTTGGCCGATCTTGGTGCTAGTATTAATTTAATGCCTCTTGAGATTTTTAAATCGCTCAATCTTCCAAATCTCACTCCTTCAAGAATGTCAATCGAGATGGCCGATCATTCTATGATTCTAGCTTGTGGAGTTACCGAGGACGTCTTTGTGAAAGTTGGAAAGTTCTACTATCCTGTAGACTTTATTGTTGTTGACATTCCTATCGATCCTAAAGTTCCGTTAATTTTAGGTCGATCTTTTTTGGATACCTCGAGAGCACTCATCGATGTGCATGCAAGAAAAATCACTCTTCGTTTCAATGAGGAAGAACTCGTCATTAATGCAACCCAAAACTCCACTCTTTCTCATGTGTATTCTATCACATCTTTGTACAATGTCAATTCCACCAAAAACATTTGCAAAAAGATTTCAAATAGAGTTTTAGGAGTTGTTGATAAAAATGAAGTTCCGTCCCCTCCGCCGGTGGAGGTTAAGAGTGTTAAGCCTACGATTCCAATCTCGAGTGATTCTTCGGATGATGAATACGTTGATCCCGATGGGGAGGTTTTCTTTGTTGACAAAAGATTTGAAAACTTGCCACCACCTTTGCCAAAAAGATTTCAAAATGTGAGAATTTTTACTGTGACTAACATTGCTTTAGATACACCAAATATTTTTGACATAATCAAATCGGGTTTTCACAAGGAGAGTTTTAAAGATGAAAAAGGAAAAGATTTTAAATTGAATTTAAAAGATTTTTCTACAACTCTAACTCCGTCATCACCACGTTTATTGAGTACTACAAGCTCGTCTTCTCCTTTTGACGATGCTTTGTGTGGACTTAGTGTGGGGGAATCCCCTTATGTTCCCTCCCCTTTCTCCACCGAGGACGAGATATTTGATCCTGGAATTGCTTGTAAAGGGAAATCTCGGTCTTCCACCGATGCAATAATAGGAATATCTTTTCATTTGATTGGTGCGAGTCTACCTCGAGTAGCTCATGTTTTTAGAGACTTACCCATTGTCCCACCCTTCTATTTCTTCTCTCCTATTTTCTTGAAACTCTTTGAGTTTTTGTTGACCAATGATGAAGTGGCATTGATTAGTTTTTCCAATGAAAACAAGAACGCCATCTTCGACCCCGGTATTTTGCACCATCAAAGGACTTAGTCCTTTATACCGGTTGTTTTTTGGGCCTTGTTTATCATGTAAGCCCCACCAAAACTTGACCATACCATGATTATCCCTAAATGATCACATTTATGGGGGATTCGAGTCGAGCTTTTGACTCGGTTATCAAAAACAAGTTGCCTCGTGGGGGAGACCCATGCTTATCCATGTATATATTATTGCTTTCTAATGTAGTTTAATGTGAGGGGATTTGTGCCCTTCCAACCTTTGTTCCGTGGTTGTTTGTGCATTGTGGTTTTTAGATCATGATCTTCACGATTGGAGCCTCTCGTGTTCGTTTTATGGGAGCACTCGATCGTTTGCTTTGGAGACATTTCTCAATATCCAAATGATATATCCTTTGATGTTCTAACCTTAGGTTTTTAGCACACTTCATAAACGGCTATTAATTTAACGGTTACACCCTTTCCATGCTAGATTAGGCATTCGACTACGTCTCTAGTATGGGGTGTTTGCACCCCTAGACTCGAAACATTGAGGACAATGTTTAACTTTAGTATGGGGGGTGAATAGATACTTGCCTTGCCAAACCTTCACGCTTTCCAAAGTTTATCTTTTTGTTTATCGTTTTGTTGCAAAATAAGGCTAAAAATGGCCAAATTTTAAATTTTCTCATGTTTTATAAGTGTTTGAAGACACGAATGTAGATTTTCTGATGGCGAGAATAAGAGTAATTTTTGACTCGACCGTGCGTGTTGAGCACTTAGCTTTGATTCCTTAACTACACATTAGGCTAAGTCTCTTAAATGAGGACGAGAAATGATAGAGTTAATTATAAGTTACTATACTAAACGTAGAGTACTCGTATTCTTTCAAAAACTCATGTGTTCTCGTTGTTTGCTTATTCTCCCTTCGCATGTAAATATTTTTTGCTTAATAAATATTGACTTAGCGGTTTAGTTAGGATTGTTGGGTTTCTAGTCTTTTCTAGTAGCTTCCGTGTAATTAAATTGGGAAGACATTAAGGTATCGCCAGCGTCACGGTTTTGAAGTATTGGCACCACAATAATCGAAAGCTTCACCAAATAATAAGATTTCAAGTGCTCACCTAAATCTAGCAAACAATTTGAAGCCCCACAAGGCCTAAAATCTATGCAAAAAATTGAAAGTGAATCAAGCCTTAATCTTCGAAGCTTTAAAGATCCAAAATTCGCCTTAGCGTGAGGATATACGTCTTTGGCTAATAAAACCACCGATGAGGCGGATAATAAAAGACAAGGCAAGACCGAAGTCATAATAAAAGCTTCATGGCGAAGTTGAATAAAAGATGGAGGTAAACCAAAGATAATAAGGCCCTTCCGTTAGGGGGCGTATAAAAGTCTTGGTAATAAGTCTCATGTTCAAAACCGTTATAAAACCGTGTTTATCGATTCTTCTTGTCAACTTAATTTTTTAACATCGTTGTCTATTAGGAGGGGTTATTGATTTGATGGTCTTGGTTACACCGTTAGGACTCTATTTTTAGACCTAAATCTCTATCATCGCATAAGTCAACAATGTATCCTCGTGATCATCAAGACATAATAAAATATAAGAGATACAACTTAGGAACAATGGGAGGATAAGTACGTGATTAGGGCATATGAGTAGTGTTAGCATTACTAACTTATAATGACAATGATCTCGTTGCACGCTTGGCATGGAATTAGAGTGAAAATCGAGGAAGACGAAATTATTTCTAACGAAGCATTCACGTGTTCTTATTCTATGAGCCTAAACGTCCCATTTTGCGATGAAAATCATACATTATGTCTAAAACACAAGTAATAGTAATAGTAGTAGTGTAGCTAGTTTATCATTCCAATAAAGTGAATAAAATTGAATTTTGGAGATGCTATGATACTTTATTCTAGCATTGCGTGAGGGCACGGCAATGGTTTAGTATGGGGGAGTGATGAGATTGCTTTTATACATGGTCTCATCGTCCAAATCGGGCTTAAAATGCATAAAATATCATAGAATATACCAAATATATGCTCGTGTTTGTTACTTGTGTATTTTTAGGTACGGATATTGAGGAATTGGCAAAATATCACAAGAATCATTCAAAAACGAACACGGGAAACGAAGCCGCACAATGAACCGGGCCCAAGTTTGGATTTTACAAAAATGCCCTTGAAGAATTGAATATTGGCAACTTTGGTCCCTCAACTTTTGAATATTTACACTTTATACCCCTCAAATATTCAACACTATGAATAGGGTCCCTAAAGTTTGAAGACTATACAAGAACAGCCCTTGAAGAATGCCAAAATTGCATTTGAAGTCCTTGTTAGAAGTATGGAAAGTTTATGTGCCAAAAATGACAAAAGCTGAAACTTAAAATCAAAGGGAAAGAAGTTTCTATGCTGTTAATACAAAGTGAAGAAGACAAAGAACCTTGGGGGGCATTTTTGACAAACAAACAAACTTCCACCACCAACCAGACAATGCCACGTCACAATACCCACCCAATAACCCATTTACCCATACCCTACCCGACCTGCCCACCCATTAACCCAAAACCCAAGTTAATTAAATACTCCCCAGTCAAACCCTTAGTCAAACTTACCCTTTTCCCACCAAACAACAATTTAAAATAATCCTTTTCCTTAAAAAGATTAAACCCACCCCTGCTATTAAACTTAATCTCATAAACCCTAATCCCTAAACTCCCTCAAATCAAGGGGTTTTTATAAATTAACCTCTAGATTGATGATTAACCACTTTCCCACCAAAACCCTCTTCACAAAACGCCACAAGACACACCCATGTGTCTTGTGGGACCCTCCCCTGCCCCGTCCCTTTCCCTCAAACCCTACACCCGACCATTTTAGCGACCAGGATTGTTCTACTTGGTCCCCAAGGAGTATTCAACGTCTATGATCAACTTTTCCAACTGGCAATCACATGAAGGCACAATTTGACCAATTTTAGTCAAAGAATCAAGGGCCTTTTTGGCATTTCAGAACTAGGGTTTAGTAGTTCTAGATAGTTCTTTTGTACTCTATTTAAGGAGCACCAAACCTGTTGGTAGCCCTTGTTCCAGTTTTTAGCAATCAACTCTTGTAATCCCTTTTTTACAAATTTATAAAGTTTGGTATTTTTCCTAAAATTGTAATTCCTTTTATTGATTTTAAAACGTTGGTGTGTGTTTGATTGCTTGACTGAGTTCCATCTTAATTGTGCAAAACACTTGCGTTTTGAAGTTTTTCAGAAAGTTTCTGAATTTGGTGGATTTCTTGGTGAAATCTTGTTTCAAGTTGGATTTCCAGTTTTATTTAGTGATTGTGTAAGTGTTTTGAAAGGAAGTTTATTTGAGAAGATTTTAAAAGGTTTCAAAAGATCTCAAAAGAAAGAAAAAAATCAGTATATTGGTTATATTGTTCTTTTTCCATTTTCTCTTAGCAGATTGGTTGAAGGAGTGTTGTTCAAGGTCCTGCATAGACCCGGGTCTATTGGAGGTGATTTTTCAACCACAAAGGGTCCTGGATGTAGGACCCTTAAGGTAGTTTATTGTTCCCTTTTTCATTTTTTTTGGTTTTCTGAAATTTATGTGATTTTTGTGATTTTTCTTGAAAGGTGTTGATTGTTTGTTTAAGCTGTTTGATTTGAGTTATTAGGTTATTATATGCATGTTAGGATTGTTTAAATTCAGTTTGGTATAGATTTGATAGATTTTGGTGTGTTTATTCATATTTCAGTCACTTATAAGATTGGTGAAAATTTATGAGTTAAAACCTGTCTAGAAATACTTATTAGGTGATATATAGGTTGTATGTTGGATGGGTTTCAATTTGGATAAGTTTTGATCACATTTGCATGTTAAAAAGTTGAAAGTTAGCAAAAAAATCAGTCACTCCCTATTTGTGCTTGTTCTTGTGAAATTTTTGCTTCAATCTTTATAATCTGCTAGGATATAGGATTTTATAGGATTGTGTATTGGTTGTGTGATATGTTGTGAGTTTGTATGCAAGATTTGAGACCTTAAATTTCAAGTTTGTGCATTTGAAATCAGATTAATACTCTCAGACCTTGACCTAGTATATCAGCAACTTTATTTTACCCTTTTGTGCTTGAATTTTGCTTAGAACTAGCTGTTTTTGAGTTTGTATTGACTCCTTATACTCAAAGGAGTAAAAGGGTGCCATTGTCCATCAAAATCATCCACAAAAACCATCACAATCAAGCTCCTCTAGATTATTTTCACAAGTGAAGATATCTGTTCTTCCTTGTGTTCTTTAAAAGTTTAACTGGGCACGTTTTGGCTTGGAATTGATTCAATCTTGGTAACCATTGGATTGTATTTGCGTTTTTGAACAAGTTTAAGTACCAGGTTTGGGTTTTTAAAGTTAAAAAGAAAAAAAAATAAAACCAAAAAGGACGTGGCCAGGACTCGAACCTGCGCCACTCCTCTCATCACAAATACAAGTTACCATTGCGCCCTAGGGTCTTTGACTGCTAGGGTTGCATTTGAAAATTACTTAAGGTGTTTTTGTTTTGGCTTATCTAATTCAAACCGTAGCTTATTTTGGCTTTTCCAGCTTATTTCTTTAAGCTTTTTACTGTTTATCAATTTTCCTAGGATTGTATTAGGATTAGGGACTTTTCTGTCCAAAAACTATATTTTTCCCTTTATTTATTTATTTATTAGGATTATTTTTAGTTTAATTTTTAGAAAGTAGATTAAAAATAGCAAAAAGCATTTTAAAAATCCAAAAAAATAGTTTTTAGGTTTTATTTAAGTAACTTGAGGTTTACATATCAAAAAGTTTTCAAAAAGTCTAATTTTTAATTTTATTTGATTTTAGGGTTTTTAGACAACTTTAAAATTAAATATAAAATTAATAAAAAGGTTTTAGGAACTTTTATTTGCATTTTTATCTTAGTTAGAACATTTAGTATTTTTAGTAATTTTTAAGAATTTATTTATAAACTTTTTATTTTTTTGATTATTTTAATATTATTTTATTATTAAAAATAGAAAGTTTGTTTTTTCTACTTTTTTCATTTTTCCTAGATTGTAGACATTAAATTAGGAACTTTGTAACTTTCCAAATCTTTTTAGGACTTTTCATTTATTTTCTAGAATTAATTTAAGTTTTAATAGATTTTAATAGTTTTTAAGTAATTAAAAATAGATTAATTTGGTTTTAAAATTTTTAAAAATAGTTTTTAGTTTAATTAGGATATTTTGAGGTTTACAAACTATTAGATCTTGTTTTGGGCTTTTTAATAATTAATTGTGATTTTTAGGGCTTTAACTAGCATTAAAAAGTCATTATTTAATTAATTAAAAGGTTTTAGCAAGTTTTGATTTTTTGTAAACTCTTAGAATTTTATTGTGGATTTTTATTAATTTTTAGGAATTTTTAGGTTACAATTTTAATTTTTGTAGTTTTACGGTTTTACGTTTACGCCTTTTTCGTCGTAGTTTAATCCATGTTTGTAACCGTCTTTTCTTTTCTTTCTCATTTCTATTCTCTTTTCTTCTTAATAAAATCATCAATCAAATCAATTCATTACACAACGCACTAGCCTCCTCGAGAACGAACTCACTCTTATTTGGGTCATTTACACGGTTTTCCTAAATCGTGCACGCTTGCCCTATATTTTAGTTGCTTGTTTTTCCTAAAGCAAGTATCTAATTTTACAACTATCAATACCTTAATGGGGATGCGTTCAAATACGCCACCATTTGTGTGTATTGATGAAACAGAGTATCATCAACGACAAGATAAGCAATCATGTTGTGTTGAGATCTGAACCCCAATTCCAATTCTGTTGGTTTAAACTTTGGCGCCATTGATGAAAGCTTTTAATTTTAAGTGAAGAAGATGAAGTTGATAAGAGAAAATTGTTAGACAAGAATTATAGATACCCTGTTTAAAATAGGAGCCAAATTTATAGGAGAAAAAGAATGCATGTGATTGGCCCAAAAGTAGGCAAATATTTTCAAAAATCAATCATGAAAATATTGAAAAAGTTATAAGTTATCTCATGCATTAAATGAAAGTAACAACTCCTAAAATTACGGCTTGAAAATATGTCAAAAAGTAACAACTGGGTAGGTCCCATTGAGTGTCAACGGTCAAAAATAACCTATCAACGCCCAACGGCTATAATCTTGTCAACGTTTGCCTATAGCCATGTCAGCGTCCAATTTGGTCACAACAACGCTTGGAAAATTCTTGTCAGCGTCCAAAAATAAAAGTGTTTTAAAAATGAAAAATGACCTTAACAAGTAATTTATCCTAGAGAAGACAACCAAAGGCTGATAATTATTATAGGGCGGCAAGCACTGTCCAGTTATGCACACTTGCATAAGCAAGATAGATATAACAGTCCTCTAGTGTCCCTTGCTAACCAAAACTCTTAACAACCAAGTTACCTTATAAAATCCTTGTTACTCCCAGGTAAATCCCATATCAAAATCATTCCCAAGTCTCCCAACAGACCACAACCAATTCTAGGCCAAAAATGTCTTGGCAGCA
The DNA here is from genome assembly GCA_025667525.1 of Glebionis coronaria. NCBI lineage: Eukaryota > Viridiplantae > Streptophyta > Magnoliopsida > Asterales > Asteraceae > Glebionis > Glebionis coronaria. Next base: position 46,873,949 of record CM046875.1, read on the forward strand.
TGCACAGTATATCAACTTTGCATGCTATAGTGCCTCTTGATTTTGTAAAACTAACTCATACTCACCTGTGGACACAATCTAGAATTGTGATAAGAGTATCATATGGATACCTAAAAATCCTAAAGGTTCCTAAAACCTCCCCTTAAACTATGATACAAAACGTTTGCTAAAATCATGCATGAACATAAAAAATTTATGTCAAGATAGGAATGAAACATTCCAACCATCATCCATAAATAAAAACTTGTCCAAATGCTTCTCCATTGATCCATAAGCAACTCTGTATCCAATGGTATACTGCTAACACCATCTGCACATTTAGATTGAAAACCACAAAACTAACATTGTTGCTGACAACGCCCCGATAACACATGACAGCGTTGAGGGAAGCTTTGTCAGCGTTAGACAATTATATTGCTGACAACGTTACAAAAACACTTATCAGTGTTCAAGCAACCTTTGTCAGTGTTAGAAAAATATAGTGGAAAATCTAAATCATCAATAAGACCAATAATAATGCATCATCCTGTACATACTTTTACAAAAAGACTTCAAAACACATATTATGTGAGATTTATCATTCAAATACTTGTTACCAAATATTGAAATCTCCCAGCATCAAAAGGTTTAGTTAATAAATCTGACACATTTTCCTTAGTGTCAACCCTATCTGGTTGTATTAAACCTTTCTCAAAGCAATCTCTTATAAAATGGTGTCTAATTTCTATGTGTTTAGTTTTAGAATGATGTACAGGATTCTTAATGATGCATAAAGTACTATTATTGTCAACAAATATCTTAGTATGCATGAAATTATACCCATAGTCCAACAGCTGGTTCTGAATCCACAAAACTTGACCACAACATGCAGCTGCAGCCACATACTCTGCTTCAGTTGTAGAATTAGCCACCACTGTTTGTTTCTCGCATTGCCAAGATATCAACCTGCTCCCAAGAAACGGACATCCACCAGTTGTGGATTTCCTATCAAACTTATCACCTCCATAATCACTATCTGAATATGCAATCAGCTCCAATGGGGAATCCTTTGGGTACCACAAACCAAGACTAGGATAACATCTTAGGTACCTAAAGATCCTCTTCACAGCATAAAGGTGACATTCTTTGGGAGTCACTTGATGGCGTGCACAAGCACACACAGCAAACATGATGTCAGGTCTGGAGGCGGTAAGATACATCAAGGACCCAATCATGGATCTATAGTGCCTGACATCAACATCTTTCCCATCTCCAATCTTTCCCCAAGGATGTTCTCTATCCATAGGAGTAGTAGCCCTCTTTTCATGTGGAGAAAATCCAAACTTCTTCAAGATCTCAGCAACATATTTATCCTAGGAGATGAAGATACCATCTTCTTTCTGCTGAACTTGTAAACCAAGAAAGAAGTTCATCTCCCCCATAGCACTCATCTTGAATTTGTCTGTCATAAGCTTGGAGAAATCCTCACTCATCTTTGGATCAGTAGACCCAAAAATGATATCATCAACATAGACCTGTACAAGCAACACATCCTTGCCTTTCTTCTTGGTAAATAGTGTCTGATCTATGGTGCCCCTCTTGAATCCATTGTCCACCAAATAGGTAGACAAAGTACCATACCATGCTCTAGGGGCTTGATGAAGGCCATACATAGCCTTTTTGACTCTATACACTTTATCTGGATGCTCTGGATCCTCAAAACCAGGAGGTTGCATTACATATACTTCCTCAACAATGGTGCCATAGAGAAAGGCACTCTTGACATCCATTTGATAGACAGTGAAGCCCATGCAGGATGCATAGGCTAGAAAAATCCTAATAGCTTCAATCCTTGCAACTGGTGCAAAGACCTCCTCATAGTCTATCCCCTCCTCTTGTGTATAACCTTGAGCCACTAACCTTGCCTTGTTTCTGACCACAATGCCTCTTTCATCTCTTTTGTTCCTGAGAACCCATCTTGACCCTATAGGTCTGACATATCTAGGACAATCAACCAGCTCCCAAACATCCTGAATTGCAAATTGGTGAAGCTCATCCTGCATTGCTTCCACCCAACTTGGTTCTTTGAGAGCACCAAATATTTTCTTGGGTTCTTCTTGTGACATAAAACATGCAAACAAACATGCTTGCACAAGAGGGGTATCAACCTTCTTGTGTATATTGGCAATAAACCCACCAAGACCTTGATGAGATCTTCTAGTCTGAACTGGAGTCATAATATCACCAATGATCTAGGATGGGGGGTGATTCTTCATTGTGGAAGTGAGAACTCCTCCTTCAAAAAGTCTGGTGTCCTCAACCTCATGCTCCATGTTGCCAATATCTTCTTCATCAGACTCTCTTACATCAACATGAGGATGAACCTCTTCATATAAATTGGAAGGTTCACCTTGTTCAAAATTTGAAGAGAAAAGATGGGCAGAATTGTTGTCAACGCCTGAACCTTGTTTGTCAGCGCTTGGGCTAACAACGCTTGAACTGTTGTTGTCAACGTCTGAGTCATCAACGTCTGAATTGGTCTTGTCAGCGCTAGATTTGCCTTTGTCAGCGCCTGAAGGACCATGCATGTTTGTATCTGGTGGTATTTGGAAACCACCATTATCTTGTCCAGCAGCAGCAGCAAAGGCATCTGTCCAAATGGGAATTGTGACATATTCTAATATAGAAGATGCCTTTTATGCTTGTGATCCAACCCTCTCATTAACCTGTGTACCTGAAACATCAACAACTTGTTCCTCCACAACATTTGAAGTTACTTTCACAATGTCTGGATTAGTGACAGGCATATAATTTAAAGTTCTAGATAAGGGTTCCAAATCAAACAACCAATTAGGACCACTTTCAGGATCACTAGGTTTATTCTCTAAAAGCCTAACATGTACTCTTTCAACTATACGTTTGTCCTCTTTAAGATAAACCCTATAACCCTTGCTCTGTACTGAATACACCATGAAGTAACCCTCATCACCTTTTGCACTAAATTTCCCTAAGGCATCACTAGTATCCAAAACTACTACATGACAACCAAAAGGTCTGAGAAAACCAATATTAGGTTTTCGTCCCCAAAGTAACTCATAAGGTGTTTTGTTCTGAATTTTGTTGACCAATGCTCTATTTTCCACATAGCAAGCTGTATTAACAGCCTCAGCCCAAAAGGCTATAGGAAAGTGAGCATCAGCCAACATTGTTCTGGCTGCTTCAATTAGGGTTCTATTTTTCCTCTCAGCAACCCCATTTTGTTGTAGGGTTCTAGCAATGCTAAATTGCCTAGTAATTCCTTTCCTGGCACAGAAATCATCTAACTTCTTATTCCTAAATTCTCCACCATTATCACTCCTAAGCATTTTAACCTCATTGCCAGACCTTTTCTCAATTTGAGTGATAAAATCAATTAGAATATCAGATGTATCACTCTTCATAGCTAGAAATAATGTCCAAGTAAATCTAGAAAAGTCATATGTGATAACAAAGCAATATGACTTACCATTCAAGCTTTCTATATTAGTTGGACCAAAGAGGTCTATGTGAAGCATATGAAGAGGTCTGGAACTAGTATGCACCTGTTTGGACTTGAATGAGACCTTGTTTTGCTTGCCTTTAAGACATGCAACACAAGAGTGGTCATTGTGGAAGGCCTTCTCAGGCAAACCATCAACTAAACCAAGCCTCACAAGTCTATTTATATTTTTAAAGTTTATGTGCCCTAGTCTCATGTGCCACAAATTACTCTCATCTACTGAGGCCTTATCATAAAAACAAGACATATTGGTATTCATTTTAATCCCATTTAAATTCACATTATATATGTCCTTATGCCTAGGTGTTCTATACTCAATATATTTCTCATCAGGGATCTTAAAATCCTTGCTTAACACCAAACACTCAGTATCAGTAAACAGAACTTTATTTTTGTTATCACAAACCTGTGATACACTAAACAAGTTGTAATCAAGTTCTTTTACCAGGAAGACGTTCTCAAAACGTAGATTATTGGTGAGAAGGGTTCCTTTGCCTGTGATAGTTCCATATCCACCTCCAAAGTATACCTTATCACCATCTTTAATAGGAGTGAAATTCGTCAGATAGTCTTCCTTCCCTGTCATGTGCCTTGAGCATCCACTATCCCAATATCCATAATCATTGATCTGTCTTTGAATGCCCTGCACATAAAGAAAACAAATTAGTTTTCTTTGGGAACCCAAGTCTCAAAATACTTGGATTCATCTGGTTGTTCAATAAGAACAGACTTAGTTCTCACAACAACCCCATTCTCATCCTTTTTAGGATGAAATACCCAGTTAACCCCAATAGGTTTTGTAATGATTTTTGAAATGTAATTAAATCTATTGCAAGTCATTGAAATCCCATTATCATTAGGGTTTTGATCTTTCTTGGATCTCCATGTTAAGCTTGAAGAAGCTTTAGACCCCTTACCTTGTGGCTGCAAATATTTAGGTCTGGTCACGTTTCTGTCAGCGTTAGAATTTGTCCTGTCAACGCTAAAATTACCCTTGTCAGCGTTGAACCTAGGGTTTGCTACAGAAACCCATTGCCTATTTGACCAGGTGTTTGTCTTTTGAAAAGGTCTTTGTCCATGAGTGTTATACCTTCTAGTAAAGAATGGGGCAGGTCTAATCACTTGTGGACTTTGCTGCACACAAGGTTTGGGTCTGACAATGTTTGACTTTCTAACAACGTTGACTTTGTTCCTGTCAGCGCTGAAATTATTCCTGTCAGCGCTGGCTTTAGGAGCGTTGACACACTTGTATGCCAAGTGTGAAAAGTTACCACAAGTGTAACAAGCTTTTCTAGATACAACCTTAGGTCTAGAAGGAAAGAATCTTGTTCCATGATTGCTAACTTGACTCTTGGATGACCTAGTATTCCTATACATCTCTGCATATTTAAAGCTAGGTCTTCTAACAGTGTTTGAGCCTAGGTCAACAACTTTACCAGTGATTGGGTTAGTAACCTTAATGGGTGTAGATTCATTTGGACTTTCACATAGCAAACCTCCCTTAACAAATAAAGTAAGGTTAGCTTTCTTCCACTCATTTAGGTCAGTCAGTTTTTGTTGATACTCTTCCACTGGAGTGACAACTCTTGGTGGAGGAATGAATCCCTCCTCTTGGAGCTCTGGTAAACCAGTCCAAGATAAGTCCCTTTGTTGGACACCATAGAAGTCACTAGCTGGTGGTGGAACCAAAGAGTAATCATTCATCCCAATCCCAGTCATGTCCTTAGGATCCCTTTGTTTAGCTACACAGTCTCCTAGGGTTTGGGTGGCTCTATCAAATCTTTGAATTTTAAGGCCAACATTATCTTTATTCTTAATGGCCTCATCTAACTTAGCCTGTAATTCACCATTAACCCTTTCCATGATGTTTCTAATATCCATACTACCCTCTAACTCATGTTTTAAAATATTGATCATATCTTTAAGTCAAATTCCATTTTCTTGTATTCAGAAATGGTTTTCTCAATTTCAGTAAGAGCTAGTTGGTAATTAGACAATTTACATCTTTCAGTACTCATATCATCTTTTAGTTTTAACACCTCTTTGTTAAGTCTTTCAGTATTTAACCTACAACCTTTGCTATAAAAAGCATCATCATATACCTCATTATCAGATGAAGAGGAGGAGTGTGCCATGAGAGCATATTCAACATGCTCTTCTTCTTCAATATCAGCAACCAAAGCTTTATCCTCTTCAACATTCTTGGCCAGATAGCTCCAATCCCATCCTGTACCATCAATTCCTTGAACTGCAACCATGGCTTTGGAATCCTGAGCTTTAACAACCTGACTTGAGGGTTTACCAGCATCAGATCTTCTAGGAGATCTGCATTCCCTCATGAAGTGCCCCATACGATGACAGTTGTAGCATTCAACTTTGGATTTATCAAATCCAGTTGTGTCTTTAGCATTGAAGGTCATCTTCTTTTTAAACCTTCTGTTCCACCTATTTGCTCTTATACTAGCAAGAGCCATGTTCCACTTTATGTCCATCTCTTCCAAGTGCTCATCACTTATCTGTTCAAGGTCCTCATATGTAATCACTGAACCATTTGGCAAAGAAGCAATGTAAGCACAAACAGTATCCAAGTCCAAACCAGCAGGTTTAACTCTTGGGGAGTCACTTGTAAATGTGTCAGCGTCTGAATAGGAAACGTTGACAGGACTTGTTCCAGCGCTGACATATGATGATCCAGTAACTGGATGTATGTAAGAGTCCTTCTGATTGAATTGACCTTCACTATGTGAAAAGAAGGCCATGTTACTGGTGGTGGACTTGCTTCCCTGCTCTAAAAGAGTTTCATCTTCCAACAGCCTTAGTTTGTTGTAGATGTCATCAAACGAGGAGCTCTTGTAAGTATTGTTGGCAAGAATAGATCTTGCCTCAATCTTCCATGCCTCACCAAGACTTTTGAGAAAAGTAGCATTGATGTCAACTTCACCAACTTGTGTTCCCATGAAGGACAACTTGCTTGTAATATCAAGCAATCTGCTTCTCACACTACTCAGTTTCTCATTGGGTTGAGCTTTGAAGATAGCATAATCATGCATGAGTTGCTTTTTCTTTTCTTCCCTAGTGTCTGCATTGCCACCATGTGCAACTTCAAGAGCTGCCCAAAGATCCTTATCAGATTCATAGCCTCTATATTTATGCTGGTTTTCTTGCCCTAAAGAGACTTTCAGAATATTTAGGGCTTTCATGTCAACTCTTCTCTTTGCTATGTCATCAGCAGACACAGCTCTACCATCTCCAGGTTTTTCTCTCTTATCCTCTTCAGAACATCCAGCAACAGCTGTTCTTTGAGAAATGACATTAAGAATCTTTTGGGCTTTATCGAATGTGTTTCCATATTCAATAACCTCCCAGAGTGTGTAGTCGTAGATCCCCAGATATTGTTCAAAATTGAACTTCCACAACTCAAAGTTGGTTGCATCAAGCATGGGAATCTTGATGTTTGGTAAAGCTGGGGAGGAGGAGGTTATTGCTTCAGACATGATGTTGTTAGGGTTTCTGAGAAAATTAGGGTTTTTGGTGATTTTAGGGTTCTGGTGTTCTTTAAGATCAAAAAGTCTTCTAAAGGCTTCTTTGTCTATGTTTTGTCAATGCTTGAATTGCATGTGGCAATGCTTGAATTGCTCTTGACAATGCTTGCTTCCATCAACGCCTAATTTGTACATGTCAACACCTAGAATGCTCTTGTCAACGCTTAGACAAATACCTTCATGTTTTCTTCGTTTTTGAGTTTCTGCCACATAAACTTTTTGACCCAACAATCTTCCCCTAGTTGATAGTGGCAAAACTCTATGAGTATCTCTTGTAAGTTGTACATGATCTTCAAACTGCTTCCCCTCAAGTGTAGTATGTATTTCTTCCCCTTTTTGTCACATCAACAGGAAAGTAAACAATGTATGCAATCTTTGAAGATTCTCCATATGTAGGCTCTGTGTAATGATCTTGAAGAACAATTAATATAATATTTTTAATGTAGAAGTAGAATAACCCAACCTTGTGTTCCATGTCTTGTACTATCCATGTGATAAAGTACTTATATCAGACCAAGTATAAGTAGACCTCGATCCCTTGTCAATATTCTCATCCTATGTGAGACACTGAGCACGATAATGTAACTCCTTCAAGTGTTATGACAAGTCTTCATCACCAACCATGTAAAGCACAAACAAGTTACCTTTAAAGTCTATGACTGGGAGTGCACGACTTTAAGATATGATAGAACACAAACTCGCGAAAATCTTCTTCAATCACCAAACTTACCATAAGAATTCTTCCCCTTAAGCTAACACCTCTTCATGACAAGTCAATATCTTCATATGTAAAAAGCTGTCAACGAATAACTCTTTCACAAGGCTATCCCGATTACATACTCCAATAAATTACTTCATGAATCGTTGCTAACTCACCTTAAAATCATTAATTCCTTTAAAAAGTATCCGAGCCATAAATATCATCATGATATTCTAAATTAAAACGGAGATTCCATGTACCTTCGTGTGTAAATTCCACCTTTTTGTGTGCTTAAAACGTACCAATTTTCTCAAACAGCATCCTTCCTTGTGTTGTCTATCTCTATCAGTTGTATTGCCCAATATCGGACAATACTTATCAGCGCTTGAAATACCATATATCGGACAACACTGTCAATGCTATCAGCGTTGACTTATTCTGTCAGCGTCAAAATTCTTCCTGTCAGCGTCAATTTCACTCTTGTCAGCGTCATGTTTCTGCTGATGTCATCTAGGACAATAAATCACGTCCAAAAGCAGTCATTCCTATTATCTCGTGATTTCTTTCCCATAAATAGGAAATAGAATAATATCCCACGTCTAGACTAAAAAGACTCCAATATTTACGTGGAAATAATAATTGCTTCCATATTTCTCCCTTAAATCACACATAGAAGATAACCATCCCAGATATTGTTCCCAAAATAAAGCATATCACGTCTCATATACTTTCCTTGATTCACGTAAAATAAAATATTTATACGCAAATAAAAGTCAGCAAAAATTCTATTTTTACGTGAATATAGCTTTCTCATTTAAAGCCTTCATGTGAACACATCAATGTTTAATCATGTGAACACATGATTCTAACCAATCAGGTTTGAAGCACCGTGTGAACACCAATATTCTCCACCAATAAGATTTGCGTGTGATAGAAACTTGACATTAAATCTTTGAGAACACGTCTTTTCTCTTTTGCTGCATCCTTAACAGCTTAAATTCCCATAGCATGTTATTGTCCACCAATAAGAATATTAGAACCGTGTGAACACAATTTTCTCTACCAATAGGATATCTTGCATCGTGTGAACACACCATTAAGAACCAATTAACACGCTAACTACTCACGTCCCTTTTGTAGCACAATCGTGTGAACACAATCGTGTGAATGCAGGTCTATAGTAACTATGTGAACGCAAAGTAACGATATAATATCCAAACAGTAGCTCGTTTTTCTTTTGATTCTTCTTTGAATATTATTATCACGTCTGACTTGATTTGTACAAAGCCAACATATAGTATGCTCTAAACAGATACTTTCTGCTTTGTCCTTCGATCCAAGACCTGCTGCAAATTGTTTCTTGCTGTTTAGAATCGATCTAGGGTTTTTAGAAAACCCTAAATCATTATTTTATGTAAACAAGAAATCTGAAAATCACCTCATCAGCCAACTTTGACGCCTAATAACTTTTGCCTGGGGATAAAACTCAACAATCCCACTAGTGGATGTTTAGATATGTGTATGAGGAACACACATATAAAATTTCGAGACGATCCAACGGTTCAATCAAAAGTTATGACCTTCTGAATACTGCTGCGCACACAAAAACATCCAGAAAAACCCTAGACGGATTTTTCTTCTTTTCACCATACACGAACACCTTGTTGGTCCTAGCATCACGAGCCACGAGGCTCTGATACCACTTGTTGATCCCAAACTTAGATCGATTAGCTTTGTGTATACGAGATTAGATCAAGTAATACACGTAGAGAAACCTTTGTATATGCTTTATGAATCTAAGTGTTATGCGGAATCTAACACTTAAACAAGAACTCACAAGATGTAAACAAACTTTCACTTTGATTATTAATATCGAACTTGCTTACAATGAAAGATGTTTACGAATGAAAACTTATATCAAACATTAACCTAAAGGTCTTCTTTTATAGACCATAAGAAGCCTTGTACAATAATCTACGTATCAGCTATTCTAGGTAAAGATAAATATAGAAAATACATTGTCGTTTCTATCCTTACTAGAAGTATTCTAGAATATAATAAACATGTAGAATATATCTTCCATCAGTGCTTGTCTTCAATGTATCAACGCTTGACTTTAACTTGTCAACGCTTGAGCTGTCAGCGCTTGTTTTGTTCTTATCAACGCTTGTTTTGTTCTTGTCAGCGCTCAAGTGATCTGGCCTTAATTTATTCCCAACACTTATACTAACTGATGACTAAATTTGAAACCAAGAAAATCATAAAACACCTTGTTCTACCCTTATTGATGAATCTGGCAGTTTTAGCAAATTTTAACAAGTGAATTTACTTTTTTATACTACCAACCTTCAAGTAAAATGCAACATTTAACTATGTCAACCATAATAGAGCATGTTTAAGCAGTTTTGAAGGCTAAGTGTTGTCAAATACTTAGCTTAGAACCTAATCCCAAACACCCCCTAAAATCACTAAAATCAAATTTATCAAAGTAAATCTGCAAATAAAACTAACATAGGTGATGCAATCCAAACAATCAAATCAGTTACCTCAATTTAACATGAACTAAACCAAAAAAACTAGCATGAGCATTCCATATAGCAGATTCACATAAAGTCACCACCTAATCACAAAATCTACCAAAAAGGTTCGGGCCCCACTATGGCTGAAAATCCATCTCCATTTAGCTAGAAGATGACTAATGGGCTGTGTGATGAAGCTGTTATAGAGAATGATGATGGTGGACTACCACAATCCAAACCATCCAATATATCTTCCAAAAAATTTATACCTGCTAAGAAACAAGGACAACAGAACCAAATAGTGAACTGATACAATCCTACAAGACAATAAGCTTGGCTTATTGTTTAAGCCAGCTTATAGCTTATTGCTTAGAAAAAAATGTAAAGAGCTTTTGAAAATATCTTTGGATCCAAATTTTACAAACTAATAAAAGGAAAGATAAAAAAAGTAACAATAGGCTAAACCTAAACTAATGTGTTTATATTGTCAGTATAAGCACATAAGCTAGCTTATAGCTTATTGGTTCTCAAAAACTCAACAACACTTTGAAAAGATTTTTGATAAAAATTTAAACTAACAATTGCATGAATTAAAGGACAATAAGTAAAATAGAACTAAAAAAACAACAAAATGCAAGGCCAAATTACTATTTTAATTATTCAGTAAAAAGGGTTTATAAAATTTTGCAAATTCTGGAACAAAGCCTTATCACAAGTTGATAGGTATTTTTATAGAAAATGAAAGAAACTACTAGAAACCTAAAAACATGAAACCCTAAGTGCTTGATTTCCAGTTTTGCCCTTTTGGTCTTCACGTTTGAATCTTGGTCAAGATGGTTCACATGTGATGCACAACTGTCTTGGATGATCATAGCCGTTTATAGGAGCCTTTAGGAAGAAGGATGAGTTGTGGTTCATTAATTTACTGCTGAAATTCCTTCATTGCCTATTTGGGGTGAGAGGGGAGTATTTATGGGACATAGGGGGTCACGGGGTGAGGTGATTGTTGGTGGGTTTGGATGAGGTTTAGTGGAATTAGGGTTCTGGAGTATATAAACCTAAACCCCTTTGGTTTATGATTTATGGGATTGGGGTTCTATGATGGGAGATTAGGGAGAGGATGGGTGAACAGTATCCGGTTTTGATGGAAAAACAAATATTAACAAACGATTTAAATCGTTTAACTAATATTTGTTAGTTAAGTGGAGTGTTTGACCAGGTTGACTGGTGACGTGGGGTGGCATGGTGAGTTGGTTGTGTGTGATTGGTGGAAGGGTGATAGTGGGGTGACGTGGTGGTTTATGGTTGGTTGATGTAAGTTACTTGTCTGGCCAAGTTTAGTCCTCCAATTCCCAAAATATTGTCAAATGAAATCTGGCAGCTACAACTCCCTTTTTCCTTTGTTTTGAACTTTAGGCAAATTACATAATAAGTCCCTTTTTTGTATAACATATGATCAAGGACTAATGTTGTAGATTTGATATTCTTTAAGGGCAAAAAGGTAATATCTTGACATTTTAGGGACCCACACATAATATTAGAGTTTTACAAGGGTATAAAATGTCAAGTCTTCAAAAGTTGAGGGACCAATCTTGACAATCTTCAAAACTTCAAGGCACGATTCGGGTCCGGTTCTTTGTGCGGCTTCGTACCTAAAATACACAATGAACAAACACAAGCATATTTTGGGGTATTTTATGACATTTTTAACCGTTTTAAGCCCGATTTGGACGATGAGACTATGTATAATTGCAGTCTTATCACTCCCCCATACTAAACTATTGTCGTGTCCCCACGCAATGCTAGAATTAAGTATCATAGCACTTCCAAAATTCATTTTTAGGTGACATTTATTGAAAACGTAAACTTAAATAAACTACTACATACGTTTTAGACATAATGTATTGTTTTCATCGCAAAATGGGACGTTTAGGATCATAGAATAAGAACACGTGAATGCTTCGTTAGAAATAATTTCGTCGTCCTCGATTTTCACCCAATTCTATACTAAGCGTGAAACAAGATCATTGTCATTATAAGTTAGTAATGCTAACACTACTCATATACTATAATCAAGTACTTAGACTCCCTTATTCATAAGGTGTATCTCTTATATTTTATTTTTGTCTTAATGATCACGAGGATACATCATTGACTTATGCGTGAATAGAGATTAGGTCCAAAAATAGAGTCTTAACGGTGTAACCAAAATCATCGAATTAATAATTCATCCTAATAGACAACGATGTCAAAAAATTAAGTCAACAAGAAGGATCGATAAACACGGTTTTAAAATGGTTTTGAACATGAGACTTATTACCATGAATTTTATGACCCACCTCATCATCGTTGGCTTTGATTATCATGGTTAACCTCCATCTTTTATTCAACTCCGCCATGGAGCTTTTTTTATGACTTCGGTCTTGCCCTTGTCTTTTATTTAACCTCGCCATGAGGTGTTTATTATGACTTGACGTATATCCTCACGCTAAAGCGAATTTTGGATCTTTAAGGCTTCAAGATTTAAGAAATTCTCTTTCAATTTTACATAGATTTTTCGGCCTTGTGAGCTTCGAATTTTTTGCTTGATTTAGGTGAAGAGGAACTTAAATTATTATTTGGGGAAGCCTTTGATTATTCGGGTTACCAATACTTCAAAACCGTGACGCTGGCGATACCTTAATGTTTTCCCAATTTAATTACGTGAAAGCTACTAAAACAAATTAGAAACCAACAATAGAGACTAAACTGTTAAATCAATATTTATTAACAATTATTATAAAAGCGTAGGGAGAATAAGCAAATAATTAGGACACATGAGTTTTTGAAACAATACGAGTACTCTACGTTTAGCATAGTAACTTATAATTAACGCTATCATTTCTTGTCCTCAATTAAGAGACTTAGCCTAATATAGTTAAGGAATCAAAGCTAAGTGCTCAACACGCACGGTCGAGTCAAAAATTACTCTTATTCTCACCATCGTAAAACCTACATTCGTGTCTTAAACGCTTATGTAAAATAAGAAAAAAATTAAAATTTGGCCATTTTTAGCCTTATTTTGCATAAAACGATAACAAAAAGATGAATATTGGATTGACGTGATGACGTAAGCAAAGTGAAGTATCTACTCACCCCCCCCCCCCCCCATACTAAAACTAAAAATTATCCTCAATGTTTCGAGTCTAGGGGTGAAACACCCCCATACTAGAGACGAAAGTCGAATGCTTAATCTCGAGCATGGAAAAGGTAAAACGAATAATCTATAAGCCGTTTATTAATTATGTTAATAAGATAATCGTTAGAACATAAAAGGATATCATCGGATATCGGAATCTCCAAAGGCAATGATCGAAGCTCGAGTGATACGTAAAACGAACACGAGAGGCTTCAATGATGACAATGAACTAATAAATCACAATCACAAACAACCACGGAACAAAGGTTGGAAGAGCACAAGTCCCCGCATTAACTAATTAGAAAGCAATAATATGTACAAGGATAAGCATGAGAATCCCCCACGAGGCACCTTGTTTTTGATAACCGAGTCAAAAGCTCAACTCGAATCCCTATAAATGTGATCATTTAGGGATAATCATGGTTTGGTCATTTTTGGTGGGGCTTACATGATAAACAAGGCCCAAAAGTACATGGAGTACTTTAAAAACCCAATAAACGTATACCGGGGTCAAAGATAACGTCCTCGTTTTTGGATGAAAGACGAAACAACGCTACTCCAACCAAAAACCCGAGAGGGTCAAAGAAAATAGATGAGAAGAAATAGAGGGGTGGGACAATGGGTGGGGCAATACAATGAGCTACTCGAGGTAGACTCACACCAAGCAAATAGTTATAATTTCCATTTATTGCATCGGTGGAAGACCGAGATTTCCCTATAAATGCGATTCCGGGATCGAATATCTTGTCCTCGGTGGAGAAATGTGACGGAACATAAGGGGCTTCCCCCACACTAAAACCACACACACCATCGTCAAAAGGAGTAGACGAGGTGGTAGCACTCATAGAACGCGGTGATGACGGACTTAAACTTGTAAAAAAATCATTTAAATCATTTTTAAAATCTTTTCCTTTTTCATCGTTCAAAAACTCTTTATGAAAACCCAATTTTATGATGTCGAAAATATTTGGCATTTCAAATTTAATATTAGTCACGCTAAAAATCCTCACATTTAAGTCGCGGTTAGGGGGTGGTGGATTTTATAAGTTCTCAAAACGTTTGTCAACAAAGAACACCGCCCCCTCAGGGTCAACATATTCGTCATCCTCATGATCGTGAATCTCATTGATTTCTTCATCATAGATGGGTTTGTCAAACCCAGGTTTTTCATTACTTTATTGAGGATTTTAGAAACTCTCTCGAAAAGATCACGGTCAAGCACAAAACCATCATCCTTTTGTGGGGATCGTTGATAAGTTAGATGAGAACTAACACACAAGACAGTAACTACTACATCACTTTAGAGTTTAGTGAGAACTAACACAAGAAAAATCCAAGTATACACATATATATCTTGGATCAACACAAGACTAATCCAATTATACACAAATACCTTGGATCTACACAAGACTCAAATGAACAATATGATGTACATGGCTAGATCTAAGAAAGGATGATCTTCATCAAGGCTTCAACTTTTATCACATCACAAGTGTGTGAGTTATCTTATATTTGGACATTTAAAGAAGGGGATCAAGAGGATAATCATATGTAAACATACTTAACACATTAAGTGATCATTTACTAATGATTGGAATATAAAAAGGAGATAAGCAGAAATCTATCCAAAAAGGTTCCTTGGAAAATGGAGAAATGATCCACTATTTATAGGAGACAAGTTCCAACGGCTAGTCTAAGCGCGGCTCATTAAATAGGCTTGCAACTCATTATCACTAATGAACCACAGACGCCTATTGTGACACCCTAGGCAAATCCCACATCGGCTGTGGCCAGGAGAGATCCATGGTTCATAAGATAACAATCACCTTCTCATGACACAACGCGTTTTGTGGTCTACTGCAAGTGGGGTTCTTAGGAACTGGCAGTTAAGCGTGCTCATGGCAGAGTAGTACTGGCTTGAGTGACCTGTTGGGAAGTCTTCACAAGAGGGTCTTAAAGCAAAGCCGTGAGCTTGCGGGTAAAGCAGAAAATATTGTGGTATGAGTAGGCGGGATGTTAGAAGTGGTATCAGAGCCACTCCTGAGCCGTTCAGGATGGTGGGGCAAACCTCATCTAGGACGATGAGTCCCGAGGGGGGTGATTGTGACAACCTAGGCAAATCCCACATCGGCCGTGGCTAGGAGAGATCCATGGTTCATAAGATAACAGTCGCCTTCTCATAACACAACGCGTTTTGTGGTCAACTTCAAGTGGGGTTCTTAAGAACTGGCAGTTAAGCGTGCTCATGGCAGAGTAGTACTGGCTTGGGTGACCTGCCGGGAAGTCTTCACAAGATGGCCTCAAAGTAAGGCCGTGAGCTTGCGGGCAAAGCGAACAATATTGTGGTCTGAGAAGGCGGGATGTTACACCTATATTGATCCGCATGCTCTAGACTCCACTCATTTTTTCTTCTAGCGGGGGAATACAATCTGGTGAAGATTATACCTAAAAAGGATATTCTTAGACCATTTGGAATATGTCAAATTCAAATTTCCATTTCCATTTCCATTTTAATAAAACATTTTCTTAAAAAAAAGTTTATTAAAATATTTTGTCACATTTGAATAAATGCGGTTTTATGGTTAATCACTTTTAATGATCACTAAACATGTATAAGATATGTTAGTGTAAGACTTAAATGATTATTACCTTAATGATAGTGTTCGATAAATAATTCAATATACGGTTATCTTTGACGATAAATGTTTTTACACTTTGTTGTGATCAAAATCAAGAGAAACTAGTTATTACAAATAATGTTGATGGGCATGAGGTGCATTAACAACCTCCCCCTTTTTTATTGCGACAAACCATAAACTCATTTATGTAAAAACAAAAGTTTTCGAATTATTAACGAGTTTATCCACTACCATTTTCCCCTTTTTTCGAAGCAAAAAGGTAGCACAAGTCTTTGAAGAAGAGAAGAACTGACTTTGCTAGTAGCTCCCCCTTGGTGCTTACTCCCCCTAGTTTGGGGCACCAAGTAATCGAGCCATGGTGACAAGCTACATACAAGGGTTAGTAGAAAGAAAAGAAACACCTATTTAATTACAATAGTCACTACTTACTAAATAACTTGAGAGGGAGGAAGAAAAGAAATATCAAATTAGGAAGAAAATATTTGCTAAGTATGTCCAAAGAGAGTATTTTGACAAGATCAATTCACAATTGTTGGAATAAAGGTGGAAAAGAAACATCCTAAAATTAAAAGATATTATGTCAAAAGGGTTAAAAGCTTAGAATTTTTGGAATCACCCAAGAAAATTCAAGATTTAACCAAAATCAACTCTCAACAATATGTTTGATAAAGGAATAAGCAAAACAAGCAATTAACACACATAACAATCATATTAAAAATAATATGATAACACATACAAGAAAATATTCATATATAAAATATGAATAATAAAACAAGAAATAAGAAAGTAAACAACATAAGCATACCAACTATTCTAGTAGAAGCAGTCTTCCAAGATTTCTTAGGTTTTTATTTTTGACTCAAACGATTAAAACACAAAATGTGTTTTAACGGGTAAAATAAGACGAAGGTGCATCTTTCGGATATTTGTTCACGGGAAAAATTACTCAAAGCGGAGGTCGAGTAATGAGAAATTCATAAAGTATAACTTCTTGTTGGAAATAAATTATGGGTCAGTTCACTAGACGCTGATAAGAAGAATGTCAACGCTGATAAGTTGACATTGGACGCTGACAGCCAAGCGTTGACATTGAAGAAGTCAACGCTGACAGCCTTGAAGATTGACACTGATGGAATATCTTCATACGAATCTTTTTGTTTATTTGTTTCTTTATTTGTGTATGGTAAAGATAAGCTCGACATTGTATTTTCCATTATTATCTTTACCTAGAATAGTTGATTCGTAGCTTATTGTACAAGACTTCTTGATCTATAAAAGAAGGTCTTTTAGGTTAAAGTTAGAGATATAAGTTTTCATAAGTATTCGCAAGTTAAATCTCTTTCATTGTAATCAAGTACGATTATTCTAATACAAGTGAAAGTTTGTTTAACATCTTTGTGTTTTAGATCAAGTGTTAATTCCGCATAACACTTTGTTACTTTATTCATAAGCAAAGGTTTCTCTACGTGTAGTACTTGATCTAATCTCGTATACACAAAGCTTAATCGATCTAAGTTTGGGATCAACAAGTGGTATCAGAGCTTGTTGAGAAACTTTTGATCTTTAAGTAACGCAAGAACCCTAAAACACCAAACCCTAAAAACCCTAAATCTCTCAAAACCCTAAAAACATCATGTCTGGAACAAATCAGCCTTCTGCTTTGCTACAAAACAACTCCACAAACCCTAGCATCAAAATTCCCATGTTTGATGCCAGGAACTTCGAGCTTTGGAAGTCTAATTTTGAGCAATATATAGCCATCCATGACTACACTCTCTGGGAGATTGTTGAATATGGGAACACATTCAACAAAGCTCAAAAGATTGCTGCTGCTATTGCCGCAAGGGTAGCTCTTCCTAATTGTCCTGAAGCTGATAAGAAGGAAAAGCCTGATGATGGAAGATGTGACAACCGGGAATTTTCTAGACTTTAAATAATAATAAATTATATTATTTATTAATAGAAATTCGTTTTCGAGAGATATCATAGTCATTTGATTCGAAAACGGGAGTTTATTTTACATACTGTAAAAGAGTGCACAAAATCTGAGAACTGACGCGATACAAATTAAATTATATTTAATCATTCAAGAATATTTGATAAAAAGGTTTATTAAATTATCTGATACTTCTCTTTTGGTTTTAATAATGTACGTTGAAAACGAGAGCATTCAAGTTGATTTTTTTTTTCTTTGAACGCAAGTATTCGAGTTAACTGATAAATAATAACTATTTTAAATAAAGATGTAAACGATTACGAGAAATTCGTCGAGTAAATACTCCACTTTATTGGAAAAACCATTTTAAAATCAATGATGCGATTTTCGGAGAACGAATCAAATTATATAAAAAAAAAAAAAAAACGAACGAGCACGAACCATGTATTAACAAAAGATATCAGAAAATTTCATTTTTAGTCCCTGTACTACTAGAAACCTTTCATTTTATTTTATTGAAGTCTTATTATTATACATATGGAAAATTAGGGTTAGGTCTCATATTACTCAAACCCTAGCCACCAACAAAACACATACTACTCTCTCCTTAAAGTTCCTGGCGCCACCCTTCCTTATCCAGCCGCCGGAATATTTTTTTCGACCACCAATCTACCACCACAGAAAACCACTAAACGGGCTGATCTATTCATACCACTTTTTGAAACTACCACCGTACGGCCTGAGCCGTCGTGGTCAGCCACTCCAACCACCAACCCGTCATCATCCACCACACTAGCTACCGCCATCCTCGTCGGCCGCCACTGCTGTTATCACCTCAGCCACCTCTCCACGACACCACCGTCGTGGTGGACAGCTTAACCAACAATAGCCGCCACGTCCATATCCACCAATACCACGCCGCCATCAACACCATAGAAATATCACCACAGCCGTCATCTTCACCTTTGTAAACCACCATCTTATACTACCATCAGATCCGTCGTCCTCCATGAGAAACCACCAGCCGGCATTTTTTTTAACCATCACCACCTTTATATGTTTACTTCACTCGTCAAACACATGACCACCACAGGACGCCGTCACAATCACAATCATCATGTAACAGACGCGGGCATGTGGGTGTTTGTCGTGGTTAACAGCCCATAGGGGTGGTTAAATTATTCGATCTGTTGTCATCAGCCATGAGGATGTTCGGTTGATTTAGTTGGCTTACATCAGCCCGCTTATGGGGCGTTCAGATCTGGGTTTACCACCAGCATGGGTGCGTTGGTTTCGGGGTAAAGATGACACATCAGGGTGCGTTTGTTATATCAGCAAAACAACAGCGGGAGTGTTGGTTTCTGGAAAAACCAACAGCGAGGGTGCGTTTGCGAAGGAGTTCAACAGCAGGTAGGGTGCGTTCGGTTCAGCAGAACAACAACAAGGGTGTTTGGATTCGCTGTTTATCAGCAACAGCGGTGCGTTTGGTGCAGCAGGAACTCCACAGAGGTGCGTTTGGTGCAGCAGAAACGTCACCAGGGGGTGTTTGGGTATGCAGACAGCTTATAAGAGGGTGTTTGGGTCTGCAGACAGTTTATAACGGGGCGTTTGGGTCTGCTGACAGTTTATAATGGGGTGCGGACTGCATAAGAGACATAAAGGGCGTTTGGGTTTGCTGTTTACTAGTTTCGGTCACGTTTGGACGCGGGATGTCGAGGTTTTAGAGTGTTGGGGACGAATTGAGGTCATGGTTCGTTGTGGTTTAGGAATCGGCTAATAACATACCTAACTTTATTTATTATTTAAATCGGATTAAATAGTGGTATACATATATAAATATATACTTTTGGTTAAATAAATATATCGAACACTACCGTTATCACGTGAACTATAAGAATGATCATATGTTTAGAGATGCGTCTAAATAGCCCATCTCGGGCGTTTGGCATTTGATTTATACACATAGGTTGTGTTTGGTTATTACTTAACTATAGTGTGTTATTTATTATAATTGGATATATGTTAAAACACGATTTGTGTAACGTAGATTGTTTGGACAAATGGAAAATATTGAGAATTGGTTAATATGGAAAACGTGGTAGAAATGAATTGGTCATGTCGAAATTTCTATAAAATCTTATACTTTATATTTTATTAGATACAAACTACTATTATATTTGTAAACTGATAGTATAAACACATACTATTATATTATAAACCGATAAAAGTTATACTTTTACTTAAAAGTGATAATTATTAATTAACTGATGATTTTCTTAAAATGTGTCGAGTTATGTCGCCTAATTATTTTATCATGATATTGTAACTACAAAATAAGTATATACTTTGATTTATTTTGTAAGATTGTTGTCGTTATTATATAATTCAACATAAGAATTATATAATCGTCTGGTTATATGTAATATGTAGGAAATAAACTGCACACTTGGTGTGTGCTAATTTACTCACTTTATTTAACCAACCACCAAACTATTATAACTTGCAGCTTAAATATTTTATCAACGGGTCACGTTGATGTATATTCTATCGAGAACTCGATATATACATTTTTTTAGTTATTGGATTTAGCCGATTAGATAAACCACAATACCATGACCGAGCCATTTCGATGTACTATTGTGCGAAGCGTATTTTTAGCATCACTAGCGTTTGCTCTACATCGTCGAGGTGAGTTCATACCCCACCTTTTCTTGCTTTGAATTGAGTTATAAATGTTTTATAATTGCTCTTTGGGGGAGGTACATGCTTGGTCATAAACTACTTATAAACTTGCTTGGTTGTCAGAACTGATATTAAACTTGTTTGGTTGTCTATAACTGTTTATAAATTACTTGATTGTCATAAGCTAATGTTAAGCTTACTTGGTTGGTCATAAACTATCTTTAAACTGGTTTAATTGTTACGTGCTGAGTGGTCAACTCCTCTAATTGTTATACATATGAATGCTGATACTAAAACTTCTATTGTGATTTTCATAGCCCAAAACTTTAACTGTTTTTTTTATTGGTTCTCGGGTAGAGACAATGGTTGCAAGAATGAACACAAGTGCATATCTCGTTTATGTATTGGTCTAAGTCCCACTTTAACCCAATTACTTTGGCCCATTATCATGAACCGTTAATTTCAGACCGGATGACCGGTCGAAAGCGCGAATGTTATGGATAGATCTATCGGGGTTGACGCCCCTGTCTGGCTTGGTCCAACAGAGGACAAGCGGGCACAGTTTCATTTGAGTCTGTGGACGGATGTCGTGGGTTAGGCATCCGTAGGGGCTGCATTATATGATTATACTACCGGTGTTGTTAACGCTTCGGTGTCATGAGCTTAGACAATAATAAATGCCTTATTTTATTTAGTGACTTTGTATTTGTTATATTGTCACTAAGTGGTTGGAAAATCTTGTAGTTCATTAAACAATTTTATTCTATTGGAAAACTTTATTATTTATCAGTGAGCTTTGCTTTTATCAGAATACGCTAACTATTATCTGTGAACTCTGTTTTATCTATAAACTCTATTTATTTCATGTGAATACTGTTTTATTAGAAAACACAATTTATTTTCCGCGAACTTTGTCTTATCAGAAACTCTACTTATTTTAGTGAACTTTGTTATATCAGTAAACTCTCGGCTTTTATAAATAAACTCTGTCTTTATCAATACACTTTGAAATTGTCAAAGAAATTTTATTTAACAGAAACTGTGATTTTTAAACTCTTATATTTTACTGCAAGGCGCAGTGGTCGGTAAAACTCTAATTTTTCATAAACGTTTTAAAACAAACTTATGAACTCACCAACTTTATGTTGACATTTTAAGCATGTATTTCAGGTACTTGACTATGTGGATTATTTGGAGTCTACTTTGTGGTTTTTGGCATGTAGAGGTCGTTCTCGGATCAAGCTCTCGATTACTCATGAAGTCACAAGTCCCCAAAGCAAGTCTTCCGCTGCAGTGAATTTGGGGGTGTGACAGATTGGTATCAGAGCCTTGGTTATAGAGAACTAGGTTGCATTAGTAACTCTAGACTATAACCGGCTCTCTGTTTTATTTAGTAGTAACACTCATCACATCATACTTATTCCGCTGCTATATGGATATTTGCAATGCATGTTTGCTATTGCCTTGTTGCCTGTTATGTATTACTTGTTACATGAGATCGATTGTTTGATTAATGCACTTAGACATATAATATACTTTTATATATGAACGCTAGAACATTCATTGGGCATTGTGAGTTACACAATGGTCCCACATATCTTTTTATAATCAAACCTAGAGACATTATATGAAATTTTGTTGACGATTGGTCATGAGTAATCCCCAGGTTCGAGCTAATTCATTCAAAAAGGTTGAGAGGTGTAACAATACTTAACTATGCCTCAGTGAGCCTCATGTTTGATTGAGTGCGAGATGGAGTTAAGTATGGGACGTTACACAGCCTATGATTTTTGATGAATTATCTCGAGGGTGGGTAAGACTCGTAGTCTTACGTAATAATATGGAATGTGTTGTATGCTCAGAGTCGAGCTGAGTCATCGAAAGGTTGAGATGTGTAATAATTCATAACAAAACCCGGGGCCATTCTTTGTGAGTGAGTTTCGAGGTTGGGTTATGATAAGTTATTACTCAGCTTGGTGTTTGATGAGTCTTCCTCGAGGATGGGAAAGAATTGTGTGATTGGATAATTGCTTATTTAGAACCGACTACTATATACTTATCCTACTTATAACCGTGAGTTTCTTTACTCAATATACGTCTACGACTGCTTTATCGCTTATCGACACTTATGTTCTTTGATCTGGTACGTTCGAAACATCTACTTATGGAAGACGACTTATAGTCAACTCATGCTCTTTGCTTTTGGTAATTTTGGATAATATCGTTTAGATATTTTAACGATGTTGAATTGGGTATTTTGCCGGTGACACTTAAGTAGGACGATTTATGAAGTCTTTATTTAAATGGATTGGGACGCCTTTGCATTTGAATAAAGAAATCATAAATCACCGAACCATAAGTTTATAATAACATATTTGCATAGATTAGGACGCTTTTATATGCAAATATGTGATTATAAACGAGTGGGCTTAAGGATATCCGACGTGACCCTGTATTTATGATATTGGTTTAGTACTCCAGTTTTGGGAGTGTATTTATTTTAACTCATGATTTGTCCATACGAATTTATCGTATCTTTACTTGTTATAGTATCATCACGACGTTTCGACGAATGATTCTATAAGCTTCATTTGATTCGCGAATTGTTACGAGAATCTCTTCTGAATATATATTGATCGACGTGAACCTAACGGGCTGGTGGTGGTGAACCATTGTAGACTTTTAAGAGCGATCGAGTTTTCTAGACTCTTCGCCTCGAATTGTTTCCTCTTATCGTTATAATGATGACCGCTTTGTCAGATTGACATTTAGAACCGCTAAGATATATTAATCTTCTACCTATTGCTTACCTAATTAACTATTGGTGGATAACACGATTTTAAAAGTTCGGACAGAATTATCTGTGAGCAGATCTAAGTATATTCGGTATAACACTAGGGTAGAACCCCAAAATCATTTTCTCTACACTTTTAATAGGGTAACAACGATTGAGTTCGAGGACGAACTCCAAATAACACGGATGTACTGTGACAACCGGGAATTTTCTAGACTTTAAATAATAATAAATTATATTATTTATTAATAGAAATTCGTTTTCGAGAGATATCATAGTCATTTGATTCGAAAACGGGAGTTTATTTTACATACTGTAAAAGAGTGCACAAAATCTGAGAACTGACGCGATACAAATTAAATTATATTTAATCATTCAAGAATATTTGATAAAAAGGTTTATTAAATTATCTGATACTTCTCTTTTGGTTTTAATAATGTACGTTGAAAACGAGAGCATTCAAGTTGATTTTTTTTTCTTTGAACGCAAGTATTCGAGTTAACTGATAAATAATAACTATTTTAAATAAAGATGTAAACGATTACGAGAAATTCGTCGAGTAAATACTCCACTTTATTGGAAAAACCATTTTAAAATCAATGATGCGATTTTCGGAGAACGAATCAAATTATATAAAAAAAAAAAAAAAACGAACGAGCACGAACCATGTATTAACAAAAGATATCAGAAAATTTCATTTTTAGTCCCTGTACTACTAGAAACCTTTCATTTTATTTTATTGAAGTCTTATTATTATACATATGGAAAATTAGGGTTAGGTCTCATATTACTCAAACCCTAGCCACCAACAAAACACATACTACTCTCTCCTTAAAGTTCCTGGCGCCACCCTTCCTTATCCAGCCGCCGGAATATTTTTTTCGACCACCAATCTACCACCACAGAAAACCACTAAACGGGCTGATCTATTCATACCACTTTTTGAAACTACCACCGTACGGCCTGAGCCGTCGTGGTCAGCCACTCCAACCACCAACCCGTCATCATCCACCACACTAGCTACCGCCATCCTCGTCGGCCGCCACTGCTGTTATCACCTCAGCCACCTCTCCACGACACCACCGTCGTGGTGGACAGCTTAACCAACAATAGCCGCCACGTCCATATCCACCAATACCACGCCGCCATCAACACCATAGAAATATCACCACAGCCGTCATCTTCACCTTTGTAAACCACCATCTTATACTACCATCAGATCCGTCGTCCTCCATGAGAAACCACCAGCCGGCATTTTTTTTAACCATCACCACCTTTATATGTTTACTTCACTCGTCAAACACATGACCACCACAGGACGCCGTCACAATCACAATCATCATGTAACAGACGCGGGCATGTGGGTGTTTGTCGTGGTTAACAGCCCATAGGGGTGGTTAAATTATTCGATCTGTTGTCATCAGCCATGAGGATGTTCGGTTGATTTAGTTGGCTTACATCAGCCCGCTTATGGGGCGTTCAGATCTGGGTTTACCACCAGCATGGGTGCGTTGGTTTCGGGGTAAAGATGACACATCAGGGTGCGTTTGTTATATCAGCAAAACAACAGCGGGAGTGTTGGTTTCTGGAAAAACCAACAGCGAGGGTGCGTTTGCGAAGGAGTTCAACAGCAGGTAGGGTGCGTTCGGTTCAGCAGAACAACAACAAGGGTGTTTGGATTCGCTGTTTATCAGCAACAGCGGTGCGTTTGGTGCAGCAGGAACTCCACAGAGGTGCGTTTGGTGCAGCAGAAACGTCACCAGGGGGTGTTTGGGTATGCAGACAGCTTATAAGAGGGTGTTTGGGTCTGCAGACAGTTTATAACGGGGCGTTTGGGTCTGCTGACAGTTTATAATGGGGTGCGGACTGCATAAGAGACATAAAGGGCGTTTGGGTTTGCTGTTTACTAGTTTCGGTCACGTTTGGACGCGGGATGTCGAGGTTTTAGAGTGTTGGGGACGAATTGAGGTCATGGTTCGTTGTGGTTTAGGAATCGGCTAATAACATACCTAACTTTATTTATTATTTAAATCGGATTAAATAGTGGTATACATATATAAATATATACTTTTGGTTAAATAAATATATCGAACACTACCGTTATCACGTGAACTATAAGAATGATCATATGTTTAGAGATGCGTCTAAATAGCCCATCTCGGGCGTTTGGCATTTGATTTATACACATAGGTTGTGTTTGGTTATTACTTAACTATAGTGTGTTATTTATTATAATTGGATATATGTTAAAACACGATTTGTGTAACGTAGATTGTTTGGACAAATGGAAAATATTGAGAATTGGTTAATATGGAAAACGTGGTAGAAATGAATTGGTCATGTCGAAATTTCTATAAAATCTTATACTTTATATTTTATTAGATACAAACTACTATTATATTTGTAAACTGATAGTATAAACACATACTATTATATTATAAACCGATAAAAGTTATACTTTTACTTAAAAGTGATAATTATTAATTAACTGATGATTTTCTTAAAATGTGTCGAGTTATGTCGCCTAATTATTTTATCATGATATTGTAACTACAAAATAAGTATATACTTTGATTTATTTTGTAAGATTGTTGTCGTTATTATATAATTCAACATAAGAATTATATAATCGTCTGGTTATATGTAATATGTAGGAAATAAACTGCACACTTGGTGTGTGCTAATTTACTCACTTTATTTAACCAACCACCAAACTATTATAACTTGCAGCTTAAATATTTTATCAACGGGTCACGTTGATGTATATTCTATCGAGAACTCGATATATACATTTTTTTAGTTATTGGATTTAGCCGATTAGATAAACCACAATACCATGACCGAGCCATTTCGATGTACTATTGTGCGAAGCGTATTTTTAGCATCACTAGCGTTTGCTCTACATCGTCGAGGTGAGTTCATACCCCACCTTTTCTTGCTTTGAATTGAGTTATAAATGTTTTATAATTGCTCTTTGGGGGAGGTACATGCTTGGTCATAAACTACTTATAAACTTGCTTGGTTGTCAGAACTGATATTAAACTTGTTTGGTTGTCTATAACTGTTTATAAATTACTTGATTGTCATAAGCTAATGTTAAGCTTACTTGGTTGGTCATAAACTATCTTTAAACTGGTTTAATTGTTACGTGCTGAGTGGTCAACTCCTCTAATTGTTATACATATGAATGCTGATACTAAAACTTCTATTGTGATTTTCATAGCCCAAAACTTTAACTGTTTTTTTTATTGGTTCTCGGGTAGAGACAATGGTTGCAAGAATGAACACAAGTGCATATCTCGTTTATGTATTGGTCTAAGTCCCACTTTAACCCAATTACTTTGGCCCATTATCATGAACCGTTAATTTCAGACCGGATGACCGGTCGAAAGCGCGAATGTTATGGATAGATCTATCGGGGTTGACGCCCCTGTCTGGCTTGGTCCAACAGAGGACAAGCGGGCACAGTTTCATTTGAGTCTGTGGACGGATGTCGTGGGTTAGGCATCCGTAGGGGCTGCATTATATGATTATACTACCGGTGTTGTTAACGCTTCGGTGTCATGAGCTTAGACAATAATAAATGCCTTATTTTATTTAGTGACTTTGTATTTGTTATATTGTCACTAAGTGGTTGGAAAATCTTGTAGTTCATTAAACAATTTTATTCTATTGGAAAACTTTATTATTTATCAGTGAGCTTTGCTTTTATCAGAATACGCTAACTATTATCTGTGAACTCTGTTTTATCTATAAACTCTATTTATTTCATGTGAATACTGTTTTATTAGAAAACACAATTTATTTTCCGCGAACTTTGTCTTATCAGAAACTCTACTTATTTTAGTGAACTTTGTTATATCAGTAAACTCTCGGCTTTTATAAATAAACTCTGTCTTTATCAATACACTTTGAAATTGTCAAAGAAATTTTATTTAACAGAAACTGTGATTTTTAAACTCTTATATTTTACTGCAAGGCGCAGTGGTCGGTAAAACTCTAATTTTTCATAAACGTTTTAAAACAAACTTATGAACTCACCAACTTTATGTTGACATTTTAAGCATGTATTTCAGGTACTTGACTATGTGGATTATTTGGAGTCTACTTTGTGGTTTTTGGCATGTAGAGGTCGTTCTCGGATCAAGCTCTCGATTACTCATGAAGTCACAAGTCCCCAAAGCAAGTCTTCCGCTGCAGTGAATTTGGGGGTGTGACAGAAGAGCTGTATCTGTTGAAGATATAGCCAAGAAAAGGGTGGACATGAAAATCTTGAACATCATGAAACACGCTCTAGGTCATGAGAATCAGCACAAGTACAAACGCTTTGAGTCTGCAAAAGAGCTTTGGGAAGCTCTTGAAGTAGCACATGGTGGAAATGCTGACACAAAAGATGAAAAGAAGAAGCAACTCATGCATGAGTATGCTGTCTTTAAGGCTCAACCAAATGAGAATCTCAGCAGCGTGAGAAGTAAATTGCTTGACATCACAAGTCAACTTTCCTTCATGGGAACACAGATTGATGACCCTGACTTGAATGCTACTTTTCTCAAAAGCCTTGGTGATGTATGGAAGATTGAGACAAGATCCATTCTTGTCAATAACACCCACAAGACCTCCAGGTTTGATGACATCTTCAACAAACTAAGACTGTTGGAGAATGAATGGCTTTTGGATAGTGATAATAAATCTTCCAGTAGTAACATGGCCTTCTTCTCACAAAGTGAAGGTCAATTTGATTCCATGAACTTCTATGGACATCCAGCCACTGGATCTCAAGGTGTCAGCGCTGGATGTCAGTCTGTCAGCGCTGGATCATATCCTGTCAACGCTTTATACTCAAGCGCTGACACATACAACTTTGGCGCTGATAGAATTAAGCCTGCTGGTTTAGATCTAGATACTGTGTGTGCATTCATTGCTTCTTTGCCCAGTGATTCAAGGATTACATATGAAGATCTTGAGCAGATAAGTGATGAACAATTGGAAGAGATGGACATCAAGTGGACTATGGCTCTTGTAAGTTTAAGAGCAAACAGGTTTAACAAAAGGTTCAAGAAGAAGATGACCTTTAATGCTAAGGATGTTGCTGGATTTGACAAGTCCAAAGTTGAGTGCTACAATTGTCATAGGATGGGGCACTTTATGAGGGAATGTAGATCTCCAAGAAGATCTGATGCTGGTAAGCCTTCAAGCCAAATGGTTAAGAGCCAAGATCCCAAGGCCATGGTTGCTGTTCAACAAATTGATGGTGTTGGAGGATGGGACTGGAGCTGGAACTTTATGGCTAAGGATGAGGAAGAGGACAGAGCTTTGGTTGCTGAAGTTAAAGAAGAGCATGTTGAATATGCTCTCATGGCACACTCCTCCTCTTCATCAGATAATGAGGTATATGATGATGCTTTCTGTTCTAAGGGTTGTCGTTTAAATACTGAAAAACTAAATCAAGAGATAGTAAAATTATTAGATGAGGCAAGTACTGAAAGATGCAAAGTATCTAATTATCAAATTGCTCTTACCCAAACAGAAAAGACAGTAGCTGAGTATAAGAAAATGGAGTTTGATTTAAAGGATCAAATAAATATCTTAAAACATGAGTTACATCAAAGTAAAGATTGTCAAGATATAGTAAACAGGGTTAATCTTGATTTGATAGCTCAGTTAGAGGAGGCTAACAAAAATAAAGATAATGTGAGTCTTAAAATCCAGAGATTTGATAAGGCCACACAATCCCTAGGAGAGTGTGTTAGTAAACAAAGAGACTCTAAGGACATGAGTGGGATTGGGATGAAAGATTATACTGGTGTTCCACCACCAGCTGGGGATTTCTATGGTGTCCAATCAAAGGACTTATCTTGGACTGGCTTGCCAGAACTCCAAGAGAAGGAATTCATTCCTCCACCTAGAGTGACTTCCCCAGTTGAGGAATACCAACAAAAACTGACTGACCTAGATGAGTGGAAGAAAGCTAACCACACTTTGTTTGTTAAGGGAGGGTTGTTGTGTGAAAGTCCAAATGAGCCCACACCAAACACGAGCCATAATATTGTGGAGTCCAATGATCCTAAACCTATTAAAATCACACACCCTACCACTGGCAAAGCTGTTGACCTTGGCCCACAAACTGTTAGAAAACCTAGTGTTAAGTATGCAGAGATGTATAGGAATACTAGGTCACCAAAAAGCCAAGTTAGTAACCATGGAATAGGTTTCTTTGATTCTAGACCTAAGACTATGTCTAGAAAAGCTTGTTACACATGTGGTAGCTTCTCACATTTGGCATACAAATGTGTCAACGCTTCCAATGTCAACGCTGATAGGAACCATTTCAGCGCTGACAAAAGTCAACATAGGTCAAACACTGTCAGACCCAATACCTTTGTGAACAAAAGTTCACAAGTTGTTAGACCAGCCCCATTCTTTTCTAGAGGGTCTAACACACAAGGCCTAAGACCTTTTCAAAAGTCAAACACTTGGTCCAATAGGCAATGGGTTCCTGTAGCAAACCCTAGGTTCAACGCTGATAAAGGCAATCGGGGCGCTGACAAGAACAATTTCAGCGCTGACAGACACACTGCCAAACCTAGGTATTTGCAACCACAGGAAAATAGGTCTAAAGCTTCTACTAGCTTAACATGGAGACCAAAACAAGACCAAAACTCTAATTCTACTGGTGTTTCTATGACATGCAACAGGTTTCATTATATTTCAAAAGCAATGTCAACACCACTTGGGGTTAACTGGGAATTTCATTCAAAAAGGGATGAAAATGGGGTTGTTATGAGAACCAAGTCTGTTCTTGTTGAACAACCAGATGAATCCAAGTCTTCCAAGGCTTGGGTTCCCAAAGAAAACTAATGTGTTTTCTTTATGTGCAGGGCATTCAGAAGAAGATCAATGATTATGGATATTGGGATAGTGGATGCTCAAGGCACATGACAGGAAAGGAAGACTATCTGACAAACTTTACTCCTATTCAAGATGGTGATAAGGTATACTTTGGAGGGGGATATGGCACAATCACAGGAAAAGGAACCCTTGTCACCAATAATCTACGTTTTGATAATGTCTTCCTGGTAAAAGAACTGGATTATAATTTGTTTAGTGTATCACAAGTGTGTGATAACAAGAATAAGGTTCTTTTCACAGATACTGAGTGCTTAGTGTTAAGTAAAGATTACAAGCTCCCTGAGGAGAAATACATAGATTTTAGAACACCAAGGCATAAAGACATATATAATGTGAATCTTAATGGAATTAAGATAAATAATAAAATGATGTCATGTCTTTATGCTAAAGCCTCAGTAGATGAAAGTAATCTTTGGCACAGGAGATTAGGGCACATAAACTTTAAGAATATTAATAGACTTGTGAGGCTTGGTTTAGTTGATGGTTTGCCTGAAAAGGCTTTCCACAATGACCACACTTGTGTTGCATGTCTTAAGGGCAAGCAGCACAAGGTCTCATTCAGGTCTAAACAGGTGCACTCTAGTTCTAAACCACTTCACTTATTGCATATGGACCTCTTTGGTCCAACTAATATAGAAAGTTTAAAGGGTAAATCATATTGTTTTGTCATCACTGATGATTTTTCCAGGTTTACATGGACTTTCTTTTTAGCCAAGAAAAGTGAAACTGCCCAAAGTCTGATTAATTTCATTACCCAGATTGAAAAGAAAAATGGTAATGAGGTCAAAATTATTAGAAGTGACAATGGAGGTGAGTTTAGAAATCAGTTGTTAGATGATTTTTGTGCCAAGAAAGGGATTACTAGGCAGTTTAGCATAGCTAGAACCCCACAGCAAAATGGGGTTGTTGAAAGGAAGAATAGAACCCTTATTGAAGCAGCCAGAACCATGTTGGCTGATGCCCACTTTCCTATAGCCTTTTGGGCTGAAGCTGTTAACACAGCTTTCTATGTTCAAAATAGGGCATTGGTCAACAAAATACATAACAAGACACCTTATGAGTTACTTTGGGGAAGGAAGCCAAATATTGGCTTTCTCAAGCCTTTTGGATGTCATGTAGTTGTTCTAGAAACTAGTGAGGCCCTAGGTAAATTTGATTCAAAAGGTGATGAAGGCTACTTCATGGGTTATTCAGTGCAGAGCAAAGGATATAAGGTTTACATTAAAAAGGAGAAACGTATACTTGAAAAAGTACATGTTAGGTTTTTAGAGAGTAAACCTAGTGATCCTGAAAGTGGTCCAAATTGGTTGTTTGACTTAGAACCTTTATCTAGAGCTTTAAATTATATGCCTGTTACTGATCCAGACATTGTGAAGGTAACTTCAAGTGTTTTGGAAAAGAGAATTGGTAATGTTTCAGGTATACAGGTTGCTAAGGAGGATGGACCACCAGCAGTTGAATCATCTCCCACACAAGAATATGTTACACTTCCTATATGGACAGATGAGTATTATGCTGCTGCTGCTGCTAGAAAAGATAATGGTGGTTTACAAATACCACCAAATACAAACATGCATACTTCTTCAGGCGCTGACAAAGGGAAATCAAGCGTTGACAAGAGCAATTCAGACGCTGACACCAACAGTTCAAGCGTTGTTAGCCCAAGCGCTGACAAACAAGGATCAGACTTTGACAACACCTTTGCACATCTTTTCTCTTCCCATTTTGAACAAGGTGGACCTTCCAATGTCCATGAAGAGATTCATGTTGATCAAAGAGAGTCTGATGAAGAAGATATTGGCAACATGGAGCGTGAAGTTGAGGACACCAGACTTTTTGAAGGAGGAGTTCTCACTTCCACAGCAAAGGATCACCCCACATCTCAGATCATTGGTGATGTAATGGCTCCAGTTCAGACAAGAAGATCCCATCAAAGTCTTGGTGGATTTATTGCCAATATACACAAGAAGGTTGATACCCCTCTTGTACAAGCATGTTTGTTTGCATGTTTTCTGTCACAGGAAGAACCCAAGAAGATTTTTGATGCTCTCAAAGAACCTAGTTGGGTGGAAGCAATGCAGGATGAGCTTCACCAATTTGCTATACAAGATGTTTGGGAGCTGGTTGATTGTCCTAGATATGTGAGACCAATTGGGACAAGATGGGTTCTAAGAAACAAGAAAGATGAAAGAGGCATTGTGGTCAGAAACAAGGCACGTTTGGTAG
Organism: Glebionis coronaria; assembly: GCA_025667525.1. Classification (NCBI taxonomy): domain Eukaryota; kingdom Viridiplantae; phylum Streptophyta; class Magnoliopsida; order Asterales; family Asteraceae; genus Glebionis; species Glebionis coronaria. The sequence goes on from CM046875.1 coordinate 46,906,591, forward strand.
CTCAGGGATATACACAAGAGGAAGGCATAGATTATGAAGAAGTTTTTGCTCCTGTTGCAAGAATTGAAGCTATCAGAATTTTCTTAGCTTATGCCTCTTGCATGAACTTCACTGTTTATCAAATGGATGTGAAGAGTGCTTTCCTCTATGGGACAATTGTTGAGGAAGTATATGTCATGCAACCTCCTGGTTTTGAAGATCCTGAGAATCCAGACAAGGTTTATAGAGTGAAGAAAGCTATGTATGGACTTCATCAAGCCCCTAGAGCATGGTATGGTACCTTGTCTACATATTTGGTGGACAATGGATTCAAGAGGGGCACCATAGATCAGACACTATTTACAAAGAAGAAAGGAAAACATGTGTTGCTTGTGCAGGTCTATGTTGATGACATCATTTTTGGGTCTACTGATCCAAAAATGAGTGAGGACTTTTCCAAGCTCATGACAGATAAATTCAAGATGAGTGCAATAGGTGAGATGAACTTCTTTCTAGGTTTACAAGTTCAGCAGAAAGAAGATGGTATCTTCATCTCCCAAGACAAGTATGTAGCTGAAATCTTGAAGAAATATGGTTTTTCTCCATATGAAAAGGATGCTTCCACTCCTATGGATAGGGAACATCCTTGGGGAAAAATTGGAGCTGGAAAGGATGTGGATGTTAGGCACTATAGATCAATGATTGGTTCATTGATGTATCTTACAGCTTCCAGACCTGACATCATGTTTGCTGTGTGTGCTTGTGCACGCCATCAAGTGACTCCCAAAGAATGTCACCTATTTGCTGTGAAAATAATTTTTAGGTACCTAAGATGTTATCCAGATCTTGGCTTGTGGTACCCAAAAGATTCTCCATTGGACCTTATTGCATATTCAGACAGTGACTATGGTGGTGACAAGTTTGATAGGAAATCCACAACTGGTGGATGCCAATTTCTTGGGAGTAGATTGATATCTTGGCAATGCAAGAAACAAACAGTGGTGGCAAACTCTACAACTGAAGCAGAATATGTTGCTGCAGCTGCTTGTTGTGGACAAGTCTTATGGATTCAGAACCAGCTGTTGGATTATGGGTATGATTTTATGCATACCAAGATTTTTGTAGACAATAACAGTACTTTATGCATTATTAAAAATCATGTACATCATTCTAAAACCAAACACATAGAAATTAGACATCATTTTATAAGAGATTGCTTTGATAAAGGTTTAATACAACCAGATAGGGTAGCCACAGAAGATAATGTGGCTGATTTATTAACTAAACCTTTTGATGCTGGAAGATTTCAATATTTGGTAACAAATATTGGAATGGTTAATCTCACTTAATATGTGTTTTGGAACCTTTTTGTAAAAGTATGTACAGGATAATGCATTGTTATTGGTCTTTGTGATGATTTAGATTTTTCCACTTTATTTTTCTAACACTGACAAAGGTAAATGTAACGCTGTCAAGTGTTATTTTGCCGTTGTTAGAGATATTATTGTCTAACGCTGACAAGAGTTCCTTCAACGCTGACCAGTGTTGTTGGGACGCTGTCAGCAACAAATGTTAGTTTTGTGGTTTTCATCTAAATGTGTAGGTGGTGGTAGCTTTATGCCATTGGATACAGAGTTGCTTATGGATCTTTGAAGAGCTATTTGGACATGTTTTTGTTTATGGATGATGGTTGGAATATTTATATTCCTATCTTGACATAAATTTTTTTAATGTTCATATATATTTTGAGAAACTCATGTATCATAGTTTGAGGGGAGGTTTAAGGAACCTTTAGGACTTTTGGGTATTCTTATAATACTCTCATCACAATTCTAGATTGTGTCCACAGGTGAGTATGGGTTAGTTTTACTAAACCATGAGGCACTGTAGCATGCAAAGTTGACAAACTATGCATGCTGCCAAGACATTTTTGGCCTAGAATTGGTTGAGGTCTGATGGGAGACTTGGGAATAGTTTTGTTATGGGTTTACCTGGGAGTTACAAAGAATTTTGTGAAATAACTTTGTTGGTAAGTATTTTGGTTAGCAAGGGACTCTAGAGGACATTTGTGTCTATCTTGCTTAAGCAAGTGTGCATAAATGGACAGTGCTTGCCGCCCAGTAATTATTATCAACTTGTAAGATATTTCCCTTAGGATAAATTACTTTGTCAAGGTCTTTTTCTTTTTAAATATTTTTATTTTTAGACGCTGACAAGTTTTTCTCCAAACGCTGTTACGTCCAATCGTGACGCTGACAAGGCTTTAGGCAAACGCTGACAAGAAAATATAGCCGTTGGGCGCTGATGGGCTATTTTTGACCGTTGACACCTAGTGGGCCCTACCCAGTTGTTATTTTTGACTAATCTTTGGCCGTAATTTTGGGGAGTTGTTACTTTTAATTAATGCATGAGATAAGTTATATTTGATTCAATATTTTCATCATTGCTTTTTGAATATAACTGCCTCATTTTTTACCAATCAAAATCATGCATCTCTCCTATAAATTTGGCTAATCTTTTTATTCTGGGTATTCATATTTTCTTGTCTAACATTTTTCTCCTAGATTTTTCCCATATCACATAACCTAAACAGCTTTCACAATGGCACCCAAGTTCAACTCAAAGAATTTAACATTGGAGTTCAAGAGCCAACATAATATGGTAGCTTACTTGACTGCTGATAATGATTTGTTCCCTTAGTATTCACAAATGGTGGCATTTTTAAATGCATCCTCTTTAAGGTATGCACTTTCTCATACACCATTAGTCCCTGTCGCACACATTAGACAGTTTTGGAACAATGTTAGTTCCACAACAGCTAATGGAGTGACCACATTAACATCTACTGTTCATGGAAGAACATGGGTGGTCACTGAAGCCTTGGTTCGCCAAGCTTTGCGTCTTGATGACACTGATGGTGTGACTACCCTTGCCATTGCAACAATAGAACAAGGTCTTAGGGATTTGGGTTACCCTATTCCTGCTGATGTCACTTTAAATAAATATCATAAGCAGGAATTTCCCTCTGACTGGAAATATTTGATACATGTCCTTTTACAATGCTTAAGTCCAAAATGTACTTCTTTTAATGAAATAAACAGGTCAATTGCAAGTGCTTTGGTTTGTATAACTCGTGGGCTTAAGTATAATTTTTCAAAAATGATTTTTGAAGGGATGTGTAAAAATAAGGGAAGTAAAATGACTTTGGCTTACCCAAGATTTTTGCAAATGGTCTTTGATTTACAAGAATATTGTTCTAGGGATCATGACACTTTTTATGAGATCCCTAAACAACAGAAAACCATTTTTGCTAAAATGAGCTCCACAAACAGATCCATACCTCTTACCCAACCCATGCTTGAAGTAATTCAGGCTGCTCAACCACAACCACAACCAGACCCTGAACCCCAACTTGAGCCTATTCATGAACCATTACCTTCCCCTGATCACATGGACATTGACCAACCCAACGCTGACACTCAAAATGTTGGCGCTGACACAGCCAATCCCAACGCTGATACCATTCCTGACCAATCCCAAACACCCCTTAACCAACCAACACCCACACAATCTACTTCATCTTCCACCCCATTACAATCTAGGTTGAATAAACGCCAAAGGACTACTGGAGTGTTCTCCTCTAGTGGTCCTAGCCTTGTAGCAGAGAGAACCACCTCCACAAGTGTGGCTGGTGCCATGGATGAGGCTGGGGCTATTGACACAGGCTTAGATGCTGGTCAAGACAGTCCCAACATCATTAAGACCTCATCCACGCCCTATGATTCTATTTTGGGAGGTCAAATCCCCATTCTAGCTGAGGGCAGATTGGAACCTATGACTTTGACTGAATTGACGGCTGATGTCATTAGCTTGCAAAAGCAAAATGTCAGCCTTGTACAAACTGTCAACAAACAGGGCCGTGAACTCCAAGCATTGAGGGAGCGGGTAACTGTTTTGGAGAATCCAAGTAGCAGGAGTCTAATGGAGGAATCTTCCAAAGGGGAGGATGAAGAGGATGAAGAGGATGAGCTGATTCATACAGCTAGTGAGAAGAGTTCAGAGAAGAGTTCACAATTTAGTGAATCTTTACAGGTTGCTGAAGCACTCACCAACCTGAAGAAGCACCCAGTTATTGATACATCCAAGGTGACACCATTAAACTTGGAAGGATCTTTCAAAGAAACAATGGTCGCTGATACAGGTTTGAACGCTGACACATCCAGCGCTGACAAAGGTAATCGTGGCGCTGATAGAAGTAACTTGAACGCTGATAAAGTTGCAGGTGGTGTTGATGTATTCCAGTCATCAACAATCATCAAAGATGTGTCCACACAGGTTTCTTCTTCTACTTTACCTATTATTGATCCAAAAGACAAAGGTAAAGGAAAATTGGTTGAAGAAGATGTTCCAAAGAAAGATGCAGCACAAATTGCATTTGATGAACAGTTGGCTGCACAACTTTTGGAAAGAGATTTGAAGAGGAGTGGTAGATCACCATTTGTTGTTTCTGAGAGTGAGGAAGAAAGTGGTGATGGAAAAGAAGATGATAGCTCAGATTCAAGTGTTCAAATTATTGAAGATCCTGAAAGACTTGAGTATGGGGATGAGCTAGCAAAGGAAAGGTTGAGTGATTTGAAGAATCAGATTGATTGGGACCTACTAGAAATCACCAGAATGTACCATGCTTGGGAAGACAAGGTTATGGACAACCCAGGGATGAGTTTGTCAGATCAAATTTGGGGGTTGGAAGTTCTTCTTAGGGTACAAGATGACATAAAGGTGATTTTGAGGTTTAATGCACAAGAGGTCAAGACTTGGCTCAAAAGAGATAGAAGGCAGTTGTACTACAAGTTGCTTAGATGTCATCAACCTAACTGGACATCAAAGAAGTTGCTGGCTTTATCTTTTGAGGAGTTAGAGTATAGGGCACATCCTATTTGGAGGAGTGTGCAAGAAAATAATGTCTACCAGTTTCTTTCAGAAGAAAGAAAACAAGAGCTTGCTGAGGAAATGCAAATTCAAAAGGAAATGAGGATTGCTCAAAGACCAGTGAAGAAAGGAGATCCTTTCCAATTTCCTAAAGATATGGATGTGTATTTTCCAACTGAAGGTGTCATAAGGAAGCATCTCAAGCTTTCTCCATTGGAAGCTTCAGATTTGGTTAATGTAGTACCTCTAGATGACAGAAATCCAATCATCAGTTTTGATGAAGATGAGCGTGGATTTTGGAAGATTGGCAGATTTGGAAAGGAGGTACATACTTTCACTTCAGTTATTTCTATCTTTGCAAGCATAGACAGGGAAGACTTGGTGCATCTATGGAGATTAATAGAGGCCAAGTATACAGCTGAAGCACCTACTTCAGCAAATGGAATAAGACTTTGGAACACATTTTTGACTTTGTGTGGTCCAAGAGAAGCAGATCCTGCCATATGGAAGGATCTTGAAGATGATCTCAGTAATCTTCATTGGAGGCTTTATTCTACTTGTGGTGTGTTTCATATGAGCTCTACAAAGTTTTCAGAATATCTACTTGTGGATGCTGACTATTTCTTGTCCAAAGAAGTGTTGGAAAAGATGCTAGAGACACCCTTGGAGATTGATTATACTAGTGACGTGGCCAAGGACTTGATTAGATATGTTTATCACCAACATAAGAAGTTTTTGCAAGATTCCTCCTAAGCCTTAAGTTTTTATTCAGAAACTTGATCATTGGAATAGATATCAAGTTTAGGGGAGGATTGTTGGGAATAAATTATGGGTCAGTTCACTAGACGCTGATAAGAAGAATGTCAACGCTGATAAGTTGACATTGGACGCTGACAGCCAAGCGTTGACATTGAAGAAGTCAACGCTGACAGCCTTGAAGATTGACACTGATGGAATATCTTCATACGAATCTTTTTGTTTATTTGTTTCTTTATTTGTGTATGGTAAAGATAAGCTCGACATTGTATTTTCCATTATTATCTTTACCTAGAATAGTTGATTCGTAGCTTATTGTACAAGACTTCTTGATCTATAAAAGAAGGTCTTTTAGGTTAAAGTTAGAGATATAAGTTTTCATAAGTATTCGCAAGTTAAATCTCTTTCAATGTAATCAAGTACGATTATTCTAATACAAGTGAAAGTTTGTTTAACATCTTTGTGTTTTAGATCAAGTGTTAATTCCGCATAACACTTTGTTACTTTATTCATAAGCAAAGGTTTCTCTACGTGTAGTACTTGATCTAATCTCGTATACACAAAGCTTAATCGATCTAAGTTTGGGATCAACACTTCTCATAGAGATGAGCAAGTTCAATTTATTGAAATCTACGACACGCATACGAGGTTCCATGATGGAAAATAAAATCACTAGATATGGTAGGTCCATCATTATAGAAACAAGGTGGTGGTGGAGAAGAAATAAAGAGGTTGTCGTCAAATACTTAGTGAGGTTAGGGTAAGAAGATAGGTCCTTTCGTTGAGGTGTGTTGAAAGGTTTAGGTGGTGGCGGAACAACTTCCCGTTCTCCGGTAATTGGATTGACTGAGTAGGAATCAATCCAATACTCAATTGGAGAGAAGGTGGAATTCTTGAAAGGTTTGGGAGGAGAAGGCTCATAATGATCCTTGTTCAACGGGTTTCATCGAATTTTTTGGCTTTGAATGCTCCTTTCGTTTCAACACGATGTTCGTGCATTTCTGGTTGGGTTTCAAGGTTAGACCAGTAAGCATGCTCAAGATTAAAATCATGAGGAAGCTCACTAGTGGAGGAGGAAGGAGGACGAGGTATTTTGGTTAAACCATCCATGTAAGTGCACAAAGATGGTGAGGAGCCACTCGGGGAACCTACGCTGGCACTAGTTCCACCTTCATCATCATCATTAGATGAAGAGGAATCTTGCCCAACATGGTAGGTTGATTCCCGATGATCGCTTCTACGCCTACCACGGTCACTCCTAATCGTTCGTGGACGTTCCATTTGAATGGGATGCATCACATGATTCACATGCAAATAAGTGAAGAGACGAAGGTGAGGGAAGTCGCTATCAACCCTTTCCATCGTGGAATGAGACATACAACACAGCCGCCATACAAGCGGGAACATGATCCCCCATTTTACACCGTGACAAAATGTATTCTCCCCAAAAATGTCGGCCCACGAGACCATACAAGGATTAAGGTCGCTTAAAAGTATCTCATACGGAGACAATACACGTTTCTCCTAATGAATACTACGTACAACGGGTCCATTACGAGGTTGAGTGATGGTGCTAAGAATGAAGTCTAGTTCTTCAACCAGAGTATCATATGGAGCATCATCGATACACGTAAGCAAAGAGTCAAGCCTCCAAGCATCGGTGAATCGACTTTGCCCAACATATGGCATTCGAAGTATTCAACTAAACTCGGAAAAGGAGTAACTAAGGGGTTGACATCAAATGGAAAAGTTAACAAACATTCCATTTGCATTGGTTAAAATGGAAGATGTGCTAAGAACTCTAGAAGGAATTGAAGGTAGATTACCTCATTGTTGTTGAGTAGGAAATCAAGACCATTATTCCCAAACATCGTTCGTGTATAATCAAACCCTTCAATGTCCTCATAGACAACTTGACCCTCATAAAAACAACGAGTTTGAAGAGAACGAAGAGTGTTTGAAAGATGATAGGATTCACAAGACTCAGAAAGGTTAGGCATATAAAGCTTAGTCTTTTGGTGGTCATTTTGATAGTCTGAAGGCATTGTTAAGTACCTATAGTAAACAAAAATAATTCCACAATCACTCTATGTTACATATGAATTAGTAAAAATTAAAACCATAAGAATATGTTTAATCAATTTCTTGACTAATCAAAGGATGATTCCTTGACATTCTTATGTTCATAATGTAACAATTTTTGAAAAATACATATGAATTATGCACATCAACCATGAATTTGAACATTAGTTTTCAAAATTCGTTTTTAGGTAAGCATTAATAATGCAATTACCAATTCATTCAAGGGTTCATATCAATTTCAAAACTAAACCGATTAACTTTGATTAAATTTCAGATTTATTCTATAAGTGGGTTTTGTGAAATCTCAAGGAATATGAACCTAAAGGAATCATAACACTAAACCTATGGATACCCACATTCCTAATTTGGTTCTAATTCAATTTAGTTTCAAAAATCCCTAATTGAAATTAAGAACCCTAGAACAAATTAGTTGAAATTGAATGAAAATACTTACAGTTAATTGATGATAGATGAAGGATAGGTGAAACCCTTGTCTTGAAACCAATTAATTTGAGTGATTTTGAAGATTTTAAAAAAGTGTTGATGGAGTTTTGGAGGATATCTCGTCGCACCACCAGTGAAGGAGAAAGAGGGTATTTTTGAAAAAGTGTAAAATAAAAAATTCTACAATATTTTATGCTTCGTGGGACTGTGGCTCATTATCGATAACGAACCGTAGAGAGCACCGCACATATTTAAGGAACCGCGGGTAGAGCCCGTGTTAAGTTCCTGAAAATGCAAGAAATTTTTCAAACTAAGTTTTTATAAAATACTTAAAATATATTTTAAGCTTTTTGAAAATCATTGGACCACTTCAATACTAGGTTATAATACCTTAATGAAGGATTGCGAGTGGGATCAAGACCGAAAAAGACAGAAACGAAGAAACGACTACTCTTAAACAACGACAAGAAATAGAGAAACAAAGAGGAGTGAATCAACGCCATGTATTAATGCTCAAGAGATGCATGACAATATTCAAGTTGTTGAGACGAAGAGCTTGTGTCAAATATAGTGGTTCATGACGTGGCTTTCCGGCGTAAGATGAAACGACTTTGGTAATCAACAATACCAAGCTCTTTTTGTTATATATATCAAGAACACTTAAAACTAAATGTATTAAAATTTTACAAAACATGAGAAAAGATATAGATTCACTTTGTCTCACTCGTGATCTGATTAATATCATTGCTAAGGATCACAATGACAATATCCTTAGAATCTTTCAATTCTATATGTGTAATGTCCTAACTACATCATATGATGTAATTTGGTATCTTAAAGGATTAATCAATCAACTTAGATATGAGCTTAATTGCACACACTACACGTGCTATAGGGCCTACTTACCGTATAAGATTGCACCCATATAAATCATGCTTGATACTTTAAGCTACGACTAACTCACATAACACCACCAATGTGAGTCAAGTATCCAAGACCATGAAGGTTTGCGAGGGCGAAAGAATAGAATCACATACTACAAACAAATGTCAAGGCAAGGATGCCAAGATCAATCACATAGTCAAGTAATGACCAAAAGAATATTCAAAGGGCGTGCGGAAGGACGAAAGCGTAACTTAGCCGCAAAGTGCACCCCTAGTCTTCTATGGACTAATGCAATAACCAAACTTGACCAAGATGAATACATAGTCTTCTAGGACTAGTATCACATCTACCATTCTTGATATGATCATCCCATGATGTTGGAGATCAAAGGGAGATGAGTCTTCAACAAGTGTAAGTAACTCAATTCATAATCAAATTAATGATTAGCCTTCATGAGTACCTACACAAAATAGAGATACAAACTGGTAGATACATTTTAAAAGTAAATCCAAAATTTATAAAAGCTACTAATATGTTCATAATCAAGATTAGTTGATATAACTTCAATTTAAGGTCGATTTTTAAAGAAAAATTGTTTTGACCGAAAAGGAGACTTTAGAGCAACCGACCCATCTAAGTAGTAGAGACAATGGATCGATCCAAGCTTTAAAGCACAATATACTTCAAAAATCTTGTGTGACCATTTCTTTGATACCAATTGTAGAAACTAAAAGGGGGTGGGGTTGAATAGTTTCCCTAATTAAAATTATGTTCGTCAATAGAAATGGCTATTACTTGAAAACTTGTTTCATAATAGTTAGGTCAATTTCCAATGTTTCAAAACATTTGCTATATCTAGTGATCATGATAATGGAATGCTTAAATGTAAAGATAAGTAAGTAATGAGTAAGGAAAGAAACAACATAAGAAAAGACACCAAAGATTTATAGTGGTTCGACAACGAAGCTCTCTCTTCGTTTCTACTCCACTCCTCGAGTACACCTTACTCGAGATTTCCTCTATATTCACAAGCTCCCTTCTTCGCGGAGAAAACCTTACTACGTTGCTTACAATGTTTTCGAACACTAAGCTAAATCTCGAGTTCTAATCCTAGCTAGAACCAATTTTCGTCGCCCATCTTTTTTTTCGACACAAGGCTAGATGTCGAGTTTTAATACAAAGCTAGAACCTGTTAGAAATACGTTTTTACGTATATTAGAAGTATCGGTCACTCCACAATATTATTTATGTTGTAATAGCTCGTAGTTAGTGTTACTTATTAAGTTAAGTAAGAAACCGGCCCATGGGCTTGTCATGGGCCGGCCCAAGTCCAAATAAGGCCTTGGATATAAATACCCCTTTCCACCATGGAAAGGGGTTGGTTGTTGTTCATTTCTTATTTTCACTTGAATAAAATACACATAGTTTCTCTCTCACTTTCTCTCTCTAGTTTCTCTCTCTAGAAATCATCAACCCACTTCATAGATTCATAGGTTATCAAGATTCTACATTTGGTATCAAGAGCTATGGGGTGATTTAAGGTAATGGTTTGTGTTGTTATTTAGTTTTTGATTGTATTAGTGTTCTTTAAGAAGATCCATCTTGATTCTTGGAGTTTTTGGTATTTTTGTGATTAGGATTAGTAGATAAGTATTAGTTTTTACTTATTATTGTAGAAATCACAAAACTTTTTGGGTTATTTGGTAAAAATCTGGGTTTAATCATCATTTTTTGATTGACTGTTCATACGAATCAAGGTTTCTGTTTACCCAGTAAAGTTCCGAACCAAAAACATCCGGATCAAAAAGTTCCGGATCAACCAAAGTTCCGGATCAAAAAGTTCCGAACCAAAAGTCCGGATCAAGGAAAGTTCCGGATAAAAAAGTTCCGAACCAAAAGTTCCGGATCAAGGAAAGTTCCGGATCAGGGAAAAGTTCCGGATCAAAGGAAAGTTCCGGATCAAGGTAAAGTTCCGGATCAAGGGAAAAGTTCCGGATCAAGGAAAGTTCCGGATCAAGGGAAAAGTTCCGGATCAAGGAAAGTTCCGGATCAAGGTAAAGTTCCGGATCAAGGGAAAGTTCCGGATCAAGGGAAAAGTTCCGGATCAAGGGAAAGTTCCGGATCAAATCTTCCGAACCAAAAGTTTCGAATCAAGGTATTCCAAGCCAAAATCTTCCGAATCAACACTTCTGAATCAACAAAAGTTCCGAATCAAGGGATATTTTACTTGTTTTTTCGACAATTTTTTAGAGGATTTAATCTTGGTTTCTTACAACAAAAACTCAACACAATTCACAAGCTTTACTTCACTGCTCGATCAACCGATAATCTTTGTCTCTTTGAAGTGAACAAAATGAATCCGAATTCAGTAATGCCTCAGATGACATCACTTACGGATATTTCCGTTATTACGGGAACGGATAATCGCCCTCCAATGCTCATCAAAGAAGTTTTTGAAGCATGGCAAGGCCGGATGATGTCTTACCTTAAGGGAAAACCAATATATGGGAGGCTTATGGTCAAGTCAATTCTGAATGGTCCACTTGATTATGGTACCATCGTGGTTAACAATGTGACTCGACCAAGGGAATTTGAAGAACTTACACCAGCTCAACAACTTGTTGCCGATGCAGACGAAAAGGCTCTTCAAACCATTCTCCAAGCTCTTCCACATGACATCTATCGAATGGTAAGTCAGTATACGGTGGCAAAGGATTTATGAGAACGTCTAAAGGTGTTGCTACAAGGTACGTCTCTTACCAAACAGGAAAGGGAATGTCAGTTGTATGATCTGTTTGATAGATTCACGTACAACCCAGGGGAAACGCTTCACGACTATTACTTCAGATTCACCACTCTCATGAATGATCTGAATGTATACAATCTCGTGATTGCTCCATTCCAGGTTAACACCAAGTTTTTGAATACTTTACCTCAAGCTGAATGGGGTGAGTATATTACCGATGTTAAGTTAACCAGGGATTGCATAAGTGCAATTTGGATCAACTATATGCTTTTCTTCAGCAGCATGAGAAACATGTGATCATGCACCGTTCGCCTCGAGGTATGTACCCTGATTCCTTAGCTTTGATGGCGAATCAACCAAGCTTGTCACACAACAACACTCCTTATATCTTGGGACATCAAGCCTATCATCCATCACCTTACATGACACCAACCTTCCCCCAATACTCGATTCTACCGCAACCACCCACCTCCACATCAGCAACAATATAGGTTTAATGCACCTTCACCACACTATGCTTCACAACATCACCCAGCAAGTATTGCACCTTATGCTCAATCTTCATATTCTTCTTATCAAGAGAATGCAGCATATCCATCAAGCTACTCTGACCACATGAGTTTTCCTTCTAGTGCTTATACAGCTCAACAAGACCAAGCACTGTATTGTGATGATGATGAAGTCCCCATTCTTGAATTCAAACAAGGAACTGACCCAGTTGAAGTGTTAGCCACTATGTCTGCTTATCTCACAAGGACTTTAAGCAAACGAATTTAGAGGATCAGCTCCTACTAACAATCAGCTGAGGAATTCATCCAATTCTCGCCAACAAGCTACTATTGAGAATGGCAGGGTAATGGTTCAACCTATTCAACCTTATCAGGGGAGACCTACTACATCAACTACCAATGCTCTCACGGTCAATCCTGCTCCAATGGTCAACACTCCTCCACGGGCTAATTCCACAGGCAAGTTGAGAATGATTACATGCTACAACTGCAAGGAAGAAGGTCACATGTCCAGGGATTGCAAGAAACCCAAGAGGAGAAGGGATGGTCAATGGTTTGCAGAGAAGATTTATCTGGTGAATGCTCAGGCACAAGGAAGGGAACTTGATGAAGAGGAGCTTGCATTTCTTGCTGATCCAGGGATTGCTAAACAAGACGTTGTCACCACACAGAATGCAGCATACCAAGCAGATGATCTTGATGCGTATGACTCAGACTGTGATGAACTTCAATCTGCACAGGCAGCTCTTATGGCAACTATCTCCAGCTTAGGGCCAGAAAAGAGATCTGAGGTACTTATTAATACCACTGATAATACCACTGATGCTAGTATTCAACCACATCAAGTTGTGCAAGAGAATGCTGATTCGAATGAGTCTTCGGTGGTGAGTCCTTCAAATGAGGAGACAATCAATGGGTAATATCAATGTGAGTCCCCAGACTTTGAGTGAATCACAACCGGGAGCCATTTCGCATACGCATACTCCTGCTCAACAAGATTTAGTCATGGTTCCTGCTACATTACTTAGCCAAATGAATGCTGCACTCTTAGAAACCATAGCTAAGAATAAGAATTTGTCTGATGAGCTTGCCTTAAGCAACGAGAAAGTTCAAACTTTAGAATTAGTGCCTTCGTCTAGTGTTCTCACTAATCCCGAATATGATCATTTTTGAAACAAACAAATGGGTCATTTGCAAGAAATTGAAACCTTAAGAGCAGATCTTTCTAATGAACTTAAAGAAAAAGAGTTAGTGGTCACTAATTTTCAAAAACTTCAAACGGATTTTGAATTACTCGAGTCTAAGAAGAATGAAATGGAAATTAATGCGGCTAATAAGATCAGAAGTCTTGATTATTTGCTTTTAAGACAATACGCTGCCTCTCAACTAGTGCACTTATTTGATGCTTCGTTTAGAGAATTTAACTTGTCACGTCAAAAAGGCCTTCCCCCTAACCCACGGTATGCAAAACAAGCTTTAAGCCATAGTCCAAGACTCTATAATGCAACCCAATTAGGATTGGTCTTAGACCCGATTGTTATTTTTGATGATTGCACCAATAAGGATCTAGTTGATGAGAATCGGTCATACAATTTTGCAAAATATCCCGATTGTGATTATTTTAAAATGAATCAGGAGCTTGCTAAAACGGATTTTAGAATTCGCTTCCATATGGACAAAGATCTCATTACAGCACCAACCTACATGTTGAATGAAGAAAACCCTAGTACACTTCCTACACTTGTCAAAATGGAAGGTCCTAAGGAAATTCCAAAGGATCTTCCACCTGTTAGCACTGTATGGTTAAACTTGGAAGAGATTAATCAATACTTTACTAATTTTGACAAGGTCATTTTGGAATGTACGACTTCAAATGGCCTAAACGCCAGAGAATGGGCTTTCGAACACATGAACGAGGAGTTTAAGAATGAGATCAATCCATTTGTCGAAAGTCTAAAAGGAAGTTTTGCATCTCTTAAGGAAAATCTTGAGTTTGAAATTGGAGAAGTTCAAAAAGTGTTTTATGAAATGGACACCGCTTACGAACTACAACTAATTGAAAAGGAAAAGATTTTATACGAATATGACCGATTCTTGTCCGAAGTAATTTCGTGTGATGTGCTTACTATTGTGAATGTTAATTATTCGAATGAGCTTACATCCGCTATGATTAAATGTGATGATGTGAATATTTGTGATGATGTGTGTGATCTCTCTGTAAATGTTGCTGATACTGTAAATGAGGTAGATAATCATTCTTGTCACGAATCTAACGCTGAATTTTTAAAGCTACAAGATTCTTACAATTTACTTTCAAAACGCTTTAATCAACTTGAACAACATTGTATATCTTTAGAATTAAAACAACAAACTCAAAATGAGGATCTTTTGATAACAAATGGTTATGAAAACGGTGTTGAGACGAGTGACAAGATGATTGCAATAGTTAAGGCATTAGAGGAAGAGATTATGAGATTGAAGAGAGATGTGTGATCAAATGAAACATTAAAATTGGAACTAGAGGCCGCAGAGTCTAAAAACCAGGACTTAGAAATTACACTTTCGTCTATTCTAGGGGAGATGGATCGGGCGAGACAGGGACTATCCGCTCTTTATGGTTCAATAGAAGAACGCTTAGCTTTTAATGCAGCACAGCAACAATCTTATGTTGAACAACTGAACCAAAAGTGTGAGGAAATCTCTGACTTAAACATCCTGCTCATTGACAAAAACATGGTTTTGGCCGAGTTAAAGGAGACACTTCTTCTCACCCGACAAGAAGTTGTTGATAACTTAGCTACCGACTCTGCACCGTCCTCTAGTGCTCTAACAACCAAGTCAGTAGTGCTTTATAAGAACCTGCTCCATAAGAAAAACCCGGTTACCTACGATGATTATATGAGGAATGAAATTAAGCATGTAGATCTTGTTAGGGATATTTTAGACGATCTTTATGCCTTAGATCCCTCAAGTAGCTACTATTACTCAGCTCATGAATACATTAAGCGAGTTCAATATTGCTTAGCATATTTGCAATACATAGGTAAACCAGGTTCTGCACTACTCACTAATCGTCCCATAGCTGCAACTCCATTCAATAAGACCCCAGGAGCAAAATCGTCATTGGAACCATCAAGTAAGGCACCTTTAAAATCTGTTGCTAATGTTCCCACTTTGCCTTCTACAGGAGTAAAAGAGTCTACTAAGGCTAAAGGATCGCCACTCAAGAAAGATAAGATCAAGCCCTCCACTAGTAGTACCAACAAGAAGAAAGTAGAAGCTCACCATAGGAATGTTAGTTCAGTTTTAAATAAAAAGAATCATGTTAAGACTAAAAGCTCTGCGCCTGTGCAGAAGCCTAAACCATTCGTGAATTCTAATTTGAATTGTTGGAATTGTAATGAATGTATGTTTTCCCAACGTCATGATTTGTGTCTTATTAATCATGTGAATGAAATGAATGCCATTAGGAATAATCTTGAATGGAAGCCAACTGGTAGAACTCGTGCCCAAGTTGGATGGCAATGGCGTCCCACTGGTAGGACCTTTACATTAGATGGAAAAATGTGCCCTTTAACTAGGAATGCATCCATTGAGGTTAGGTCTGAGCGTCCTTTAGTTAGGCACACTAGCACTAAAGTATGGAAACAGCGCCCTTTAATTAGGTCAGCCCCCATTATAGTGCCTATTAGTGAAGAAATACCTCAGGATTTAAGCCAACTAGAATCTACACCACTAATAAGTGTGTAAACACTTATCCTTTTGCCACTAAAATCAAGGAAAAACAAGACCTAATCATGTGTCTTATATCATAAAAGTCGGAATTACGCGTGGTTTTGTGTTCTTGTGTTAAAATAGGTACAAATGATCAAAAGGAAAGAAAACACGGGATTTTACGGTCAAATGTTGAAGAAAAGTCCAAGAAAAAGTGAAGACAAAGTCAAAAGACCAAAGTGTGCCCAAGTTCACGGAAACCGGTTTAACTGACACGATTTTGAAGAAATGATCAACAAAGCCGAAAACAAACTCATTTTTAGCGGATTTAATTTTTATGTAGTTAAACGAGCTTACGGGTCCCACATTCGGGTTAATGGCTCAAAAGTACTTTTGAAAGTTTGAATTTGCTTAAATAAAAACTTGATTAGCCCATTAGAGCCCAAACTATGGATGGATTAAAAAGTTATTGAGCAAAAGCCCATTAAAGAAAAGAAAAGAGACGAGGGGGAGTGATATTAATTGGATCAAAGCCCATTGACGAAGATATGAGATGGTGGAAGAGAAAGTTTATAAACTTTCTATTGAGTCAACAAGTCACGGTCAAAAGCACACAAGAAAAAAATAAAGAAACGAGATAAGAGAGAGAAGCAGAAAAGAAGAACACAGCCACTCCACAAACCCTAGAAAATTGGGGGTTTTTGATTGGTTGGTGTGTGAACCTCACGCGCCCCAATTAATTCCCCACAATTTCGGGGTATAGAAGATGCGCCAGTCCATCCATCACATCATATCTTGGTGCCACCAATCAAAAGCACACTTGGTGCCACTCTGGCAATCCAAGTGAACAAATGGTTTTCAACCGTAGGATTAATCATGGGAAGAAAGAGATTAAGTAAATGCGGATTCAACGGCCGAGATGATTTACCGTGCTCTCCAAACATCACATAGGGTTTGCCTATAAAACCCCACCCACATCTTGTAATTATCAAGCTTTTCTTTTCTTTTATTTTCCAGTTTTTTTAATTAATTTTAGGAGTAGATTTAAATTAGATTTATTTTTCAGTTAATTAGTTATAGGATTTATTGTATTTTGAATTTTCAGAATATTGTAATGATATATTTTAATTAATGAAAAAGTTTAATTTTAATGATTTCTTTTCTCCCAGTTAATTTTCTGTCGAAGCTTAAACTTCACCTTAAATTTTTTTTTTTTAGTTACTGTTCTTGTTATTATCATCATCAATTAAAAACAAAAAATAAAAATAAATAAATAAATAAATTAACATAAAACTGGTTCGAGATTGAAGACCACTGTTCGGTACTATTGATTTATTTTGGTTCGCGAAAGCTGGGAATCGAAGTTGGTGTTTGAACTGTGTTGTTTCGATCTTAAGGTGGCTCAGCGCCAATCCTTCGGCTCAAAGGTTTCGACATAAGGTTTTTATTCTTATTCAATTTTATTATATTTAGTTCAAGATTATTTTGATCTGCTTAAGTTTTAATGTTTCTGTTTGATTTTGTCACTGTTTCTTTTTATTCTGCTAGTTATGTTAATGTTACCGCTAGTTTTATTTGAGTTATCTGATCAAGATTGTTTGGACCTGCTTAAGTCTTCCTCGTTTGGATTCGAGTTTTAGATTGCTGAATTGTTTTGAAATTCTGAGTTGAGTAGAGGATTTGTAGTTTTTTTTTATTTATCAGCTTATTATCTTACTGCTTAATATGCTTATTTGGTTTGTCTTTTTCTTATTGTTTGGTTTGTTTAGTTTTTAGTTTGATCTAGGATTATTCAGCTTATTAAGTTTTTTTAGTTTATTTGGTTTTCTCATTTTCTTATTGTTTTTAGCTTTTCCATTTGCTTAGCTTACTGTTTATATATCTTATTGGCTTTTGTTTTAATCTGCTCATCCGTCCTAGTTTATTTAGATTAGCTTATTTACTGTTTGGATTTGCTTATTCTCAAGTTTTAAATATAATTGCTTATTTTGATTATTTGAGTTGGTGATTTGTTTATTTTTACTGTTTGGCTGATTTTGTTAACTGCTTATTATTTATAAGTTAGCTTATGTTCTTATTTATCTAGTCAGATACTTTGTTTCAGCTTCTTGGTTTATTCGGTAATTAGAGACTGCTTATCTGATTTGTCTGTTGCCTATTTCTGTTGTATTTAAAACACTCAGACACAATTGGTCTGAGTGGGTTTAATTTCCAAAAAAAATAATAATAAATAAATAAATAAATAAATAAAATAGCAATTTTGGTCTGTCCTGGGGTTCGAACCCAGGACCCCTCGCTTAGCAGTCGAACGCCCCAACCATCTTGTCTAGGCATCTTTTTGAGTTTTCATTCTCATTGTTTAATTAATATAGTTTCTTTTAATTGTGGCAGTTTTTTAATTAAATTAGTTTAATATAAGCTTTATTAGTTTTAATTTTAATTAAAAGGTTTTATCATTTAATTCAGTTTTTATAAAAAATATAAAAAGACAAAAAAGTATATTTTTATTTTATTTACTTTTAAATTTAGTTTAACTTTTTATTAGTTTTAAAGATTAGTTTTAATTAAGTTTTGTTTTTATCTAGTTTTCTTTTATGTCATTAAATTTAGTTTAAAATTTCTTTAGATTTAAATTAAAAAGTTTTTAAGTTAAAATTAATTAGGTTTAAAGTTTTATTTTAAAAATAGATTTCATTTAAAAGTTTTTAAGTTTTATTAAATAGTTAGATTTTATTTTCATATTAATAGTTTAGATAGTTAAGATTAAGATAGTTTTCCTTAAGTTAAATAGATTTTATTATTAAATAGTCTAGTTTAAAATATAAAAATATCGACACCAAAAACAATTAAGTCTATACGATTAAACCGGAAATCAAATTCGAGTGAGTCGAGGACGATAAAGAGCATACAAAATCTCTTTTTCAAAATGGCGCCGCTGCCGCTTCGCTCGTACGATTGACGATTTGTCGTAAAGACGTTTGGATTTTGGGATCCGTTCATTCTTTGAACGTTACGTTTCTTGCACAAAAAATCAAAAATACAAAAAAAAAATCAAAAACTTTAAAATAAAAATTAAAAAAAAAATTAAAAAAATCGCAAAAGCAATTTCTTTCCTAAGAATTGCACCAAAAAAAAATTAAAAAAAACAAAAGTAATACTTTTTCCTAAAAGTATTACACCAAAAATATTACATATTAGTGTTAATTTTTATTTCGATTTCTTTCGATTTTTCTTGTGTATATATTTTTCTAAAAAATACAAAAATATTCTTCTTTATCCTCTATTGTGTTTAATTCTTTTTCTCAACCCCTCTTATTTATAATTCTTCATGGATTTGTCTTGCGTTCGGTGTGGGAGACCATGGCTCGGTTTTCCAATATGTCCATGGTGTACTTGTGCGAAGTGTGGTTCCGATATCGACAATACACAATTTGGATTTGGTCCATTGTGCAATTTTAGAAATTCGTACTTCTCCTCTTACACAAATGTCTCTCCTCCTCCCGTCTATGACAATCCCTATCCTCAACATGCACCGGGTTTTTCTCAATACCCGTGTTGCAATCATTGTGGGGGCCCTCACGATACTTCTTATTGTCAACCGATGAATTATGAGCCACAACCGTACTACAATTCCGGTTTTCAAAATTTTGAACCCCCACAAAACTCCGTCGTTCATCAACCTTCTTTTACGGAACAAAGCACTAGTTTGGATGAAATTTTAGAACGCTTAAAACAACTCAAAATTAGCTTGCATGACGAAAGACAACAAGAGCAAGTATCTACTCTTAGTGTTTCTACTCCTACTCTTGTGCGTTCTTACTATTATGATGACGATGAGACTACTATTTCTTGGAGTGATCTTTGTGCTCAATGTCCTAGTGCAATTGGAATTCCTTCTCTCAATATCCCAAATGCATCTAAGGATCTTGATACATCGAGTGAGATTAGCGATTTTGGGCTCGACAAATTCTTTGATGAAGTTTGTGATGTGCCGACTTTTGCTGAGCTTACGGACACGGTCGTTCCGCTAGTCCATGATCACATACTCACAAATTCAAATGCGATAATTGATTCTTCCAAAAAGAGTTCTATATGTGGTGAGTATGATGATTTCGTCTTCGAGCCCGAGATTAAGGAAATTATCGACCGAGAGCTAGCTCTTTTACCTCCACTTCCACCTACAAGTGAGGTCGATTTTTCCAAAATCGAGGCTGAACTTGATGAGTTGGAACGTCTTATTTTTAATAATGACGAACCAACTCACATGACCACGCATCCAATTCTCGAGGAGTTACCTAATAAACACTCCTCTAATGAGAATTACGTTTACCACATTCGTGAGGATTTAACTTATCAACAAATCCCACAAATGAATGATGGTTTCGTACTTGATCGTGCTCTTTTCGAGAGAACTTATAAAATCCTCAATGAAGGGAACGACAAACCTTTGTTTGACGAACCTATCTATGATGAAGAAATCGAAGAGATTCACGTTAATGAGGATGATTGCTTTGACCCGGGAGGTGACATTGACCATTATTTGATTGATACCTTTACGGCTTTGCCGAATATTGACAATTTGTCTTTAGGGGATGACCAACTAGGAAGAAGAAGGCTAGGAAATCTAAGAAACCTAAAGTTAGCAAATCTAAGATTATTAAATTTGTACCTGCTAATAACAAGGAACACTCAGATTCCGATACCTCTACATTGTCTTCGTGTGGTGATATTTTCAGGTGGTCCAAATCATCCTCTGGTATTTGGACTCCAGTTGTTCAAAGCATATGACCGGAGATCGCTCGATGCTCCGAAATTTCGTCAGCAAGTTTCTTGGTACGGTTAAATTCGGTAATGATCATATTGCAAAGATAATGGGGTATGGTGAATATCAGATTGGAAACGTTACGATTTCAAGGGTATACTATGTAGAAGGTCTTGGTCATAATTTATTCTCAGTAGGACAGTTTTGTGATTCCAACCTAGAGGTTGCTTTTCGACAACACACTTGTTCCATCCGCAACTTGGAAGGAAAAGATTTGTTGAAGGGATCTCGTGGTGCAAATCTTTATACCTTGTCCTTACAAGACATGATGGCCGCCTCTCCAGTATGTCTTCTCTCTAAGGCATCTAAGACCAAGTCATGGTTATGGCATCGCAGATTATCTCATCTCAACTTTGATGCTATTAATCATCTGGCTAAAAACGAATTAGTTCGTGGTCTTCCAAAGCTCAAATTTCACAAGGACCATTTATGTTCCGCGTGTTCAAGGGGGAAAAGTACCAAGAAATCATACAAGCCCAAAGCTGAAGACACCAATCAAGAAAAACTTCATCTTTTGCATATGGATCTTTGTGGGCCAATGAGAACTGAAAGTGTGAGCGGTAAGAAATTCATTCTTGTCATTGTGGATGATTTCTCCAGGTTTACATGGGTTAGATTTCTACGTACAAAGGATGAAGCACCAAAGGCTATCATCACTTTTCTGAAATTCATTCAGGTACGTTTGAATACTACTGTCCGCCGTATTCGTACAGACAATGGAACAGAGTTCGTCAACCAGACTCTTCGTGATTACTATGAAGGAGTTGGTATCTCTCATGAAACATCCGCTGCACGTACTCCACAACAAAACGGTGTCGTTGAAAGACGGAATCGTACGCTTATGGAAGCTGCTAGGACTATGCTGATTTAAGCGAACGCTCCATTGTTCTTGTGGGCAGAAGCTATATCTACTGCATGTTTCACCCAAAACCGTTCTATCATTCAGAAACGCCATGGAAAAACACCTTACGAGCTTCTACATGATCGTAAACCCGATGTTTCATTCTTTCATGTGTTTGGTGCTCTTTGTTATCCAAACATTAATAGTGAGAACTTGGGCAAACTTCAACCAAAAGCCGATATAGGTATTTTCATTGGTTACTCACCCTCCAAGAAAGCATACCGAATTTACAACCGTCGTCTTGGCAAGATTGTAGAAACTATGGACGCAGATTTCGATGAGCTGACAGCGATGGCTTCTGAGCAACGCAGCTCTGAACCCGCGCTTCATGAGATGGGAACCGGTGCTATTAGTTCCGGATTAGTTCCAAATAATCCTACTTCTACATCATTTTTACCACCTACAAGGCCCGAGTGGGATAAACTGTTTCAACCGTTGTTTGATGAATTCTTTGATCCCCCAAATGATGAAGTTCCAGCACCCGTAGTGATAGCTCCAATCCCTGAAGTTATTGCTCCAGCTAATGAAGCTTTATCTAATGCATCTTCAATTAACATTGAACCGGATGCACCTTTACCAAGTGATTCTCAAACTACACCTGAATCATCACCCTTACTTGTGCCTAATGATGTGGAAGAGGATTCTACTGATCACGATTTGGAATATGCTCACCTACAAGAGCTTCCTTTCTTTGGTGTAGCGATACCTGAAAACCCTTCAGCCGCGTCTACCTCAGAAGAAGCTCCTTCTATTGTTCACTCCAGACCACCTAGGATTGAAAATCATAGCACCAAATGGACAAAAGATCACCCAATTAGGAATGTCATTGGAGATCTAGATCGACCAGTCTCTACACGCCATCAATTACAAGAGAGTGCACTCTATTGCTACTTTGATGCATTTCTCTCCGAAGTTGAACCTAAAAATTGGCAACAGGCTATGACTCAATCATCTTGGATTGAAGCCATGCAGGAGGAACTAAATGAATTCCAAAGACTTGAAGTATGGGAATTAGTTCCTCTCCCTGACAAGGTTAACATCCTTACTTTGTTATGGGTTTATAAGGTTAAACTAGATGAGATGGGTGCAGTCTTGAAGAATAAGGCTAGATTGGTTGCTAGAGGATATAAACAAGCCTTGGATATAGACTTTGAAGAATCTTTTGCTCCTGTTGCAAGATTAGAGGCTATTAGACTATTCCTTGCGTATGCTGCTCATATGAACATGATCGTCTATCAAATGGATGTGAAGACGGCATTTTTGAACGGTGAACTAAGGGAAGAAGTCTATGTTAGTCAGCCGGATGGGTTCGTTAGCACGGAGTTTCCTAATCATGTGTACAAGCTTAAGAAGGCTCTCTATGGGTTGAAACAAGCTCCACGCGCGTGGTACGATCTCCTTTCAACATATCTCATCTCGGAAGGCTTCTCCAAAGGCAAAGTGGACCCCACTCTATTCACTCTCAAGGAAGGCAACGACATGATTCTGGTACAAATTTATGTTGATGATATAATATTTGCTGCCACTAACATAGAATTGTCAAATCGCTTTGAGAAGATAATGTCCACACGCTTTCAGATGTCGATGATGGGAAAAATTTCATTTTTCTTAGGATTACAGATTTCTCAAAATCCCAGAGGCATCTTTATTAATCAATCCAAATATGCTCTAGAATCTCTTAAGAAATATAACTTTGAAAATTGTGACCCCGTGGACACTCCAATGGTGGAGAAATCCAAGTTAGATGAAGATAGGAATGGGACTATTGTCGATCCAAAACTTTACCGTGGGATGATCGGCACCCTTCTGTATCTGACTGCTAGCAGGCCTGATTTGTAATTTGCTGTATGCATGTGTGCCCGGTATCAGGCTCGTCCTACCGAAAAGCACCTACATGTTGTGAAAAGGATCTTTCGGTATCTAAAAGGAACACTTCATCGTGGTCTATGGTATCCGAAAGATTCCTCTATTGCTTTAATATCATACGCAGATGCCGATCATGCTGGATGTCAAGACACGAGGCATAGCACTTCTGGATCTATGCAACTCCTTGGAGATAGATTGATCAGTTGGTCTTCAAAAAGGCAGAAAAGCGCTGCAATTTCTAGCACGGAGGCTGAATACATCGCCATGTCCGGTTGTTGTGCTCAAGTCCTTTGGATGAGATCACAACTAACTGACTACGGTTTGGATTCAACAAAATCCCGATGTATTGTGACAACAAGAGCGCCATTGCCCTTTGCTGCAACTATGTTCAACACTCCCGGGCCAAGCACATAGACATTCGCTACCATTTCATTAAAGAGCAGGTGGAGAACGGAGTGATCGAGCTGTATTTTGTCACTACTGAGTATCAGCTGGCAGATATGTTCACCAAAGCCTTAGATCGAGGACGAATCAAGTTTTTGATCGACAAGCTTGGCATGAAATCATTCACTCCAGCGACTCTCAAAGAATTGGCAGAAGAATCAGCTGAATAGTGGTGGTAAACTATTCAGGCGTATCCTTTGTTCGTGATCATGTATATTATCGTAAATATATAAACCACAAAAAGGAAAATACAAAAATATAAAACCAAGAAAAACCATAAAAAATATAAAACCTACAAAAACCATAAAAATTATAAAATCAAGAAAAACCAAAAATATTTTTCGTTTTTAAAACGGGCATGTCTTTTAGTACGGTAATATTTACGGCCTTAGAAATGTCGATCAGTATTGACACGGTGCCATAAATAGAGTCCGTATAAAAGTTGTACATTTTTAAAACATGCCCATTATGGCTT
Organism: Glebionis coronaria; assembly: GCA_025667525.1. Taxonomy (NCBI): domain Eukaryota; kingdom Viridiplantae; phylum Streptophyta; class Magnoliopsida; order Asterales; family Asteraceae; genus Glebionis; species Glebionis coronaria. The sequence continues at coordinate 46,931,143 of CM046875.1, forward strand.
GTAGTTATTTCAGACTGCAACCCGGTTTTCATATTAAAGTCACGTATTTCCTTGGAAAACGTTGGCTCACAACGGGAATTAATTTTCTCGGGCATGATTTACAAGCCAAATCATGCAAAGGGATCAAGTTTACTTTACAACTTGGTCTAACACAAGTTAGTGTACGTCTCAGTGCATTAATTTGTCAAAATAAGAGAAATCTTATTGCCACCACGAATCAATCTTTTTCAAGACATTAATTGGAAATGTTTTCATCAATATTTGACTCTTTAAACAATGACTACAGCTCTTTAAATAGAACACGGGTCATCGTTTAAGGGGGAGAAAATATTAAATCATCTTTGTCATCAAAACGATTTTTCAAAAGTGTTTGTGGAAAATTAATGGCTAAATGGTAAATGAGTGGTCTTGCTTTAGAATACAACTTGTGCTCGTTCAGTGTGATAGGAATTGCTTTAAGATCTTGAAATTTGCTAATAAGTTGCGATGCTTAAGTTGTGTTGGCTAAGTTTAACAATGGATAGGGAGATTAGAAAAGAAAACCAAAAAGGGAAAAGAATAGAAAAGTGTAGGGATTTAAGGTGACATTTTGTGAAAGTCGGAAAACTTTTGACCTAAGTCAAACCAAACCCCCCCCCCCTTCGTTTTTCTTATCCTCACTGTTTCACTGTTCTCTTTCCGTCATTAAAACACACACTCAAGCTTTCAAAAAACGCGGCTTTCACATCAATCCTTTTCAAATCCGTCTCTATCATCTCTAAGGTACATACCCAAGTATTATATTGTCTAAATTCGATTCTAATCAACTTAATTAATCCATTTTTATCAGATTTAATCCAATTAGGGTTTGTGTTAAAATTAGGATTAATTAATTAGGGATTTTTGTTGGGTTTTATGCGGAATAGCATTAGAAGATGTTGTGTTGCCTTAGATTGCCTTAAAACTCCCAAATCGCGCTTAGAATAATCTTTCATAGGTGCGTTTGTGAAGTTCCGGATGAACATAGCTTGCAATCTTCCGAATGAAGGAAGTTCTGAACAAACTTCCGAATGAAGGAAGTTCCGAACGAACTTCCGAATGAAGGAAGTTCCGAACGAACTTCCGAATGAAGGAAGTTCCGAACAAACTTCCGAATGAAGGAAGTTCCAAACGAACTTCCGAATGAAGGAAGTTCCGGATGAACTTCCGAATGAAGGAAGTTCCGAATGAAGGAAGTTCCGGATGAACTTCCGAATGAAGAAGTTCCGAGTGAACTTCCGAATGAAGAAGTTTCGAGTGAACTTCCGAATGAAGAAGTTCCGGACGAACTTCCGAATGAAGAGTTCTGAATGAAGGACTTCCGAATGAAGAGTTCCGAATGAAGAGTTCCGAATGAAGAGTTTCGAATGAAGAAGTTCCGAATGAACTTCCGAATGTAGAAGTTCCGAATGAACTTCCGAATGAAGAAGTTCCGAGTGAACTTCCGAATGAAGAAGTTCCGGATGAACTTCCGAATGAAGAAGTTCCGAGTGAACTTCCGAATGAAGAAGTTCCGAGTGAACTTCCGAATGAAGAAGTTCCGGACGAACTTTCGAATGAAGAGTTCCGAATGAAGGACTTCCGAATGAAGAGTTCCGGATGAAGAGTTCCGAATGAAGAGTTCCGAATGAAGGATTATTTGATTGATAGTATTTGCCTGTTATAAGTACTTGTTGAAATGTGTTATGAAATGTGTTATGCTTAGAAGTAATAATGATACATATCTATATATTTTTGTGCATCAACCTTTCATGTCTTATCTTAAGCAGATACGATGACTAATCCAACAGTACAAGCAATCCAAGACTCTAGAGCAGCAGCAATTGCCGAAGCACGAACACTCAAGTTCATACCAAACAATTACCAGCTGAAGCAAGTCTCAAAATCCACTCACCATGGATTTAAAGTAGCCATAGCAATCCTTGATCACTCTCATTTCAAGAATGCTTTAAGGAGTACTGCCTCGGTGCCTTATGATTACATGTATGAGTTCTGGGCTACCAAGGAAAGCACTTCAAACAAGATCACCTTCACTCTCGATGTAACACCCCCAAATTTATACAATTCAATACAGCGGAAGACTCGTTGGTGTTACGGGATAGCACATTACTCACATCATAGACAACGCATAAAAATCGCGGCGTTTATTAATAAAGCATTTCCATTCATAAATATCAAAGTTACATAGGTCCCAAGTCATATTATTTCATACAATTTTACAAAGCATTTGAATGGAAATTCGTTAATTAAGTGTGGGCCATGAATTCTTGTTGTCTTCCCGAGAATTACCTTCAAGTACCTGAGATAAAACATGTTAAAAGAAAAGGTCAGCGATAACGCTGAGTGAATTCATAGAGATTAATAAAATCCATCAATATAACATCGGTATAAAATTATTATCGAAAATCACTTTTGTACAAATCATTGTAATAGGCCATAAAATAGCCAAAGTCATTTTATACAAATCCTTATAAAAATCACAATATTGGCTTTCGCCTTCAAATCATTATACGAACCATTTTCGTTAAAAACATCAGATAATACGTTTTATAACGTTGTATAGATTAAATAAAAACCGTTATATGAATATGGTTATATAAAACCAAAACAAGAACATAATATCAATAGTTTGACCCCGTATTGCTAGTCAGGCAATACATCGTAATTCGGTGCGTATAGCAGTATTTCGTTAATTGGATTATTATAAGCCGCATGACATTGTTACCTTACTAAACCAAACAACGGGTAGCTAGCCCGAAACTCAATTTGCCCATCTAAGTTAGCGTGTCGTCACAATAATCACGCTATGGAAATCTTCTCATACATAAATTCGCTTACCAATCAATGTGGCACGACGGAGATCAACCGTCAAGGCGCGAACTGGGGTGATCGTCCCCAAATAGTACTATTATATGCATAAGCGTCTACCAAATCCCGGTAGTTCACAATTCATGCTAATGGGACTTTTAGTGACATAACCTAACTTTAATAATCCATTTTATTTCATCTATCGGGTCATTTAATCATTCATAGGGTCATACAATCATCCGGGTCCAAATCAATAAACAAACAATCGGGACAAATGGTGTCCTATTTTAGTAAAACTAACATGTTATCTCCCTCGCGGGTTTATAAAATATTTCATAAAAACATTTAAAAGAGTGCGAGGCTACTTATCTTTTTTTTATCATTCTTTCTGAAGGGTCTCGAGTTGCTCTTGCTATAAAACAGGACGAGAGTTAAAATTTGTTTAATAAAAACATGAGTTTATATAGGTTCAGGTAGGGTACTACATGAAATGCTTTTTTATGCAGTTATAGGCATCTCTAGCCACCAGAACTCACGTGGATGTTGGAAAGCGGGTTATCGGCAATTCGGATGTACGGTACGTGCTTCAATCACGGGAAACCTAGACAAATAATACTTGTCTTAGACTCTTGTCCAATGACTTTATAAAAATAACAATTATGTATACATATGATGATTTTATATATATGATGATCAAGTGGGTTTACATATTCTCATTTGCTCATTTTAGTGTTATGTGTTGATAGCTTTTATACTAGTTTACTAGTTTTACCTATTTACATGTTTTAGGTCCAATAAGCCTATTATAAGTCTATCAACTTGTATTAATCCATTTTATACTTGTATTATCAGTATTTACACTTTACATGTTGGGCCTAAATGGGTTAATCCCAATAAATAAGTTTGTAAGTGTTTTAGCCCATTTTGTTGTATTATTAGTCCAATAACGTTAACTTAGCCCGTTAATGTCCGTATGTTTTATAGTTCGGGTTTTATCGGTTTTTACTTGTTATATATGTTTATATATCAGTATATGAGTTTATAAAAGTTTACATTAGACGGGTCCGACCGTCTAAGTTTTATTTGGCAAAAACGTTAATTTTACGGTATTAGCCGAAAAGACGTAAAAATCATGTTTATAGTTTTATAACTTATAAAACTTATCAAATTACCATTTTTATAAAATGTATCATTTATTTATCATTGTACATACTTATATAAATGTAATATATAAGTTAGTGGGGTTTAATTCACATTTTATACTATATTTATTTGAGTGCTTATATAATACTATTATACTTTAATTTCCCAAAATCTGATTTTTACTTTCACTTTCACCATTTTTACCATATCTTGAGTTCTACAAGGAGATAGAAGCTAATTTTTGGACACCATAAGCTACATGATATGTGCTACAATTAACTTAGTTTTATCTACTGCTCAATCCAACTCTAAATATCCTTAACAGTCCGTCCAAAACTGACTATTCAGATTGGTACTCTAAACTTGTTTTGATCATATCTCACTCATTATAATGATTTCATTGCATGGCCAACTCTCACATGTGTACAAGTCTTAATACTCACTGTATATCAATTCATCTATACCATTTTATCAGTTCATCATATGGTTATTTACTGTTTTTATACAGCCTACTAAATTAAGTAAGATTAACCATTTTTACATATAGTTTTCCATCTTTTTACCCATGTTTATCAACACAAAATCCCCACACAATACTTTTTATCATCATATATTCATAATATAAATATACAATAGAAAAGAAAATACATGATTACATAATCAAAATAAAAAGAAGGATGGGAAGAATGATCCTTATACCACCATAGTGATGAAAATGTGAGGTTGATGAACAAGGCTTGGATTTTGATGGCAAAACTTGTGATATACCATTATCAACTTCAAGATCAGCTATCTTCATGAATCATCTTATGGAAAATCAGCCCTTGACTCCTTTGAAAACTTCTTTCTAGATGTTAAAATCACCACCAATCTATAGAGCTTTAAAAGGGCGTCATCATATGTGTGAATAACACATGATTTCATGGTTAAAATTGATCAAATGAGGGTGTTTTTTTATGAATATGGGACGAATTTTGGGGAGGAAAGAGAGAAAGTTGTGGTGGTTTGCATGGATGGAAATGGAGAATGGTTTAGAGTTAGTGGTTTTGTGATGTAGTTGCTTACAAGTTAAGCACTAAGCAACAAGTGTTAGCTTAGTAGCTACAACTTGACACATCATGAGATATGTTGGCTTAATGTTGCCATCCATATAGTGGGGTGGGGCAAGATTTATCTTGTCTCATCCCACTAATTTACGGGTACTCCTCGATTATAGTTTTCTCGATTTGCGTGCCCTCGGGTCGTTTTACGAAAAAACGTTTTTATAAATTATGAATCAACGGCACGAAATGAATCTAATAAAAATTGTCTCATCAAAAACGGAGTTCGAAAACGTAAATACGTAAACCTAAGGTTTCTGGTTTAGTCGTAAAGGACGTTAAATTAAAATCGTAAGTCCTAATCTCTTCTCGTAAATTTGTGAGTTTATGAACCAACTCAAAATTAAATCCCAAAATAATATTCACGGATAAATTTATTTCCTGAAATGTCGGACTGTCACCAAAAACGGTGTATGTAAACGTAGGCACGTAACGTTGAATCCTCCGGTTTAGACGTAGTCGATGCTACTTCAAGACGTAAATCCAAATTATTTCCCAAAAATAAGTGAGTTCATAATATAACATTAACATAATGTTTTTAAATAATACTTGAGAATAAAATATCAACCATAAATTGACGGATTGTCACATCATTTACCCCTAAACAAGATCTTTGTCCTCAAAGATCATCTTACCTTACTACTCGCTTCTTATAGAGTTAAAGCCATGTGGATATTTCCTCCACATTCGGTCTTTTTTCACAAGTGTAATCCATTACAATACGTGAGTTTCTTCAGACATAACTACGGGAATAAGATCAGGCTTAATGTTGACTTACTTTCTCTATCCATGATGTTCACGGGTTTTTGATGAATGCAACTTTTCGCCGATCTAAACTTTATCAAGAAGAATTCATATTTTCACTTGATAGATATTTTATCAAGTTCGATATACGAAACATAATTCACGCAGATCTTGAAGTCCTAGGGTAGATCCAGCTTATATGCCTTTCAAACCAATCTTTTACATCATCTCAATGGTCCCATACAACGGGGACTTATATCCCATGATCTTTTAGATCATCAATTCATTTTTCCATGGTTAAAATTTTGGCATAACTTCGCTACCCATTTGGCATTTCAAGATCTACATTTCATATTCACATAACCTCCTGCCCACTACCGGCAGTCAATAATCAGATCCTAATTTCAACAATCATTTCAGGTCTCGCGGGTCGAGTATTTTGTAAGGTTAGGTTCGCCATCATAGGAAACCTTAAACCTAAAAGACATGTCCAACTCACAATGGGTGTATGTCGGGTGTCTTCATCCCAACTCCTGCTTACAGATGCTCTAATGTTTAAATCTTATCAAGATTCGATCTTGATCCTAACACGATAATTATCAATGATAATCTCTCCAAAGGAAAACGATTTTACAGTCTATTACCAAAGGTCAATCATTCAAGCATAAAACAACACTTATAGTATTTTGTATCATTACTTTACCTCATCCCTTCGATTGGGGTGGTACACAGTACTCATCAAGATTCGTTCTCAATGACTTCTGAGCAAATATCAAGAAATTCCATGCGAAGCGAGGATCTTGATAAAGATGTTCGATACAGGCACACTATGTTTACATAACTCCTTTAAATACAAAAGAGTCAATTTCTTCATCAAGAATTTATCATTAACGAGAATGATATTAGCAGATTTGGTCAGTCTGTCGACGATGACCCAAATCGAATCGAATTCAGATGATGACCTTTGTGATAGCTAGACGTTTACTAATGTATGAGGCGGTGTCTACCTTCATAATTTGCCATCAGTACAACTTCTTCTGATGATGATACATTAAATCAGAAATGACAAGAATAGAATACTTATACTTACAAGATTCCAACATAACTACATCTCACAATCTCCATATTTAGGCAACCACAAGTGGCCTTTAAAACATTTAACGCTATCGGCTTCTCAATTTTAATGGTTCACATTAGCCGCGAACCACTATTATTATCTATATTATCCTTTTTATAAGCATCTGCTATATTTTAAATTGTTCGGCAATTTATTTTGTACCATCATTACTAAGGAACACATCCTAATTGGTTCTTTATCTTTTCTACATAATGTGTCACTAATTATATTCACCTTCCTTGATGAAATAAATATCATGACCGTATTAATTCAGAAATTATTCCTTCATATTTTCTATGTCTTAGTTCTATCTCAACTATTATTTTTATCAGTTTTACTTAATCCGACGTTTAGAGCGTCGATAATTATTGCAAGTAATTAAATAATAAATATTTAATTTTATGAGACGTAACCGTAAGAATTTTAAATTTTCTCAGTTTGTCTAATTATAGAAAAATGTTCAAAATAAATTAGAATTTAATTAATACGATTTTTGTTGATTTATCGAAAATAATTAATAAGATTCATAAATGTTCAAAAAATCTTTGGTTATACTTTGGTCAAAATTTTCTTAGTTGAAAAGCAAAAATTGTCCTTTCAAATTTTAAGTCATGGTTTAACGGTTTCCTCAATCCCTCTTAGGTTGTCTTGAGGTATACACAAACATTTACCCCTACACAGGAGTTTAGTTAAATGATTTGTGTATAAGGGGATAATCCCTCAAAAGTTCTTTTCGATAAAACATTTGCCAAAACACATTTGTACTTTCTTTTTGGTATAACCTTAAGCCTTAATGGCTCTAATTTTTGAAATGTCAATATAGATTCCATTATCTTATTAATAACACAGTTAATAATATAGAGGATTAAGTCTTTAATCACATGTTAAATATTTAAGGTACAAGTTTTTATTGTTTGGTCAATTCAGGGCAATCTATAAATAAATATTAACTCCTTCTTATTCTTATAAACAAACAGATGGTTCTTAATAATCACAAGCATAAATTTATCAAATTACAGCCTACACACGTGATTCACCAAATTTATGAATGCTACATGTGTATTAGTCAATCCAAACGACATCATGTGAAACTCATAATGTTCATTACAAGTTCTGGATGTAATGATTGGAATAGATAATCTTTTTCGCGGACGCGAAGTTGATGATAACCATGACATGGATCAAATCTTTAAAACAAACGCTAGAACCTTGTAAATGATCGAACAAATCTTCTATTTCGAGTTATGGATATCGTTTTCGATTGTGAATTTACTCAGTTTACGGTAATCTATAAATATAAGGAATGATAACACCATAGCTCTTCATGATGACGAGCTCGGTAGAATAAAATCTTTCTCCGACAACTCTCTCAGTTGTACGGTAATTCCTTTAATTCAGATGGTGCTGACGTACAGTGCACAAGCCACAGGTGCAGCACCGAAAGTATAATCAATACCAATTTCAACTTGCCTTAATGGCAAAAGTCTAGGTAATTTACCAACAAATACCTTCTAAAATTTCAGATAACAGAAAAATATTTTAATAAATTCATATTAGGTTCTTTCTAGATTATAATATCTATGACTAATTCACAACCATTCACGGTATAATTTCAAGTCTAAATGCAGGATACGGTCATCCATCAAGAATTATTTAGATCACATTTGATAATCAACATCTTATCATTTAGGGAAATTCTCCTCGAGTTCCCATCAATTAAGACAATGTCGTCATGTCATAATCAATCAATCCATTCTAATGGGCACTACCAACTTTTCAGTTTTATTGCGTCGATAAGATGTGAACTTCTCAAAAGACTGATAATAACTCATAATCCTTCACAAATTCAAGGATATCCAGATACATAACTAACCTTAAAAGAGTAAGGTCAACGCATAATTTACGCGAGAGAATTTCAAATCAGATACAGATGAAAACATTTAATGAATATAAATATATCCCATGTTTTCATAATTTGAGTACGCATTCGAAAGATCCTCGGATCGTTACCCAGTTCATTCAAATGAAATCAAATCAAAAGAAATGATAGGAACGTCGATACATCCAGTCGGGTATCAACACTCGGTAATCAGATACTTTTCCTAAGAATCTTACTACGGAAGAATTAGACAAGAAGGGAATATCAATTGTCAAATAAGACAAGTTCCACAGATGATTAAATTCGTCTCAGAAGAATAAATAGTACGGGCACATATGTAGGTGTCCCTATAAATATGTCCCAAATTTTCACTTCTTGCAGATCTCATAAAATTTAATCTTTCACAATCTTCAAAGAAAATGTAGTGTTTATTCATTAGTTTTATAGTGACTACTAATCAGCCTTGCATAGTCCATTCCAAATTGTATGTAGGCGCGTAACTATATACAATTTCAAGATTAACGATGCAATACTCAGTTCGTCAAAATTTTATCATCATGTTTATAATAAAAACATTTTCATGCTTAATTCTTAAATAAGAATCAAAAATAAATTCACAAAGATTTTCTTTGTTATGAAAACAATTAAGTTTTCCAAGGTGTTTTATAAACAACTTCATTTCGATAACAATCACTTATAAATCTCACTTTGAATAATCCTTATAGTGATGAAAATTCAATTTTTCTCAAGGGATACTGTTTTATCTATATAAAAACAATGAGTGATCTGCAAAAGAGTGATGAAAAGTTGTTCACCAAGAACTAACCATAATATAATAGGAAATGAGCTTAGCCAATTAATCATGAGGTGCATGACCTCGATGGCACTCAAAAAGAATAATCCACAACGTAACTCAATTCGAGATGAGTACTTGTTCAATGGTTGCATCACTAATGCGAGCATTAGAGACAAGAAAGAAAATATAGATAACATCGATACATGTAGAATTTAGCAATAAAAGGTAGTCTTTTTATTAATCACGAACAAGTCAAAATTGTACCGTAACACATTACGTGTCACTATGTCATACAATTATCAGAACTCATCCTACCAACTGATGTCTCAGTTAAGTTAGGAATTTTTAAAAGATACCACAATGAATACTAATCTACAACAGTCATTAGGTGTCCCACCTGTCCCGGAAGATCAATCGGTCCCAATTTAGAAGAAGATTTCTTCAATTTATTTATTGGACACTGGGCATCCTCGTCATTGGACAATGGCCTAAGAACAACCCTTAACACGAACTAACAATCAATTAAAACCTTATAATTCAATCACAGAACTTAACGACTTCCTCTTAACAATTTCATATTCCATAAAAGTTAAATTTTACTTCATTCTCCAATACTTTCAACTTTATTTTTAAACCTTAAAAGGGCAATAAAAGCTCGATATGATCAACACTTAATTTCCAATCCTAAAGCTCTTACAATAATAGTTATCAAATGAGTCACTAGTATTTAATGACTCACACATTCAACTAGACTTCTCAGAAAGGTACTAGTGGCATGAGGCTTTTGGGTAATGGTTCCAATGACAGCCTCAAGTGCAACATTCACCCTTTCGATTTCATTTTAAGAATTGGATGACAACGAATCAGATGACATCTTTCTAGGTGGTAACGTTTTGTCAAACTCTACTCTATAAGGAAAGATCATCATGACATCGATATCATATTTAATCTCGCCAATTCTTCTTTAATATCAGAATCAACTAATATCAACATTTCTACGAATATCAACCATTTTGTTGGGATTATAAATATCCACAACTTGGTTTAGATCTAGGATAGCTAGAATTCCTACGAGAATAGCTTCGATTAATTTACTAGGGGATTTAGGGTTCCTTGTGACAATCTACGCCGTATAAATACCTCGTATAAATATCAAAATAATCATCAAACAATCATGTAATAAAATTACATCATATATATATAATCCAAGTTATATATATATTAAAATAACACTTCTCAGTCTGGCCTTGTCGGTAACTCGGGAATTCTTCGGCACCGTTATAGTCAAAAGATTTTTAGACATTTTAGAAAAATGTTTATAGTTAAAAGATTTTGAAATGTTTTATTCAAAACCTTGGTTTTAAAAATCTTTCGTTCTCTATAACGAGAGCTCTAGTACCAAACTGTAACACCCCCAAATTTATACAATTCAATACAGCGGAAGACTCGTTGGTGTTACGGGATAGCACATTACTCACATCATAGACAACGCATAAAAATCGCGGCGTTTATTAATAAAGCATTTCCATTCATAAATATCAAAGTTACATAGGTCCCAAGTCATATTATTTCATACAATTTTACAAAGCATTTGAATGGAAATTCGTTAATTAAGTGCGGGCCATGAATTCTTGTTGTCTTCCCGAGAATTACCTTCAAGTACCTGAGATAAAACATGTTAAAAGAAAAGGTCAGCGATAACGCTGAGTGAATTCATAGAGATTAATAAAATCCATCAATATAACATCGGTATAAAATTATTATCGAAAATCACTTTTGTACAAATCATTGTAATAGGCCATAAAATAGCCAAAGTCATTTTATACAAATCCTTATAAAAATCACAATATTGGCTTTCGCCTTCAAATCATTATACGAACCATTTTCGTTAAAAACATCATACAATACGTTTTATAACGTTGTATAGATTAAATAAAAACCGTTATATGAATATGGTTATATAAAACCAAAACAAGAACATAATATCAATAGTTTGACCCCGTATTGCTAGTCAGGCAATACATCGTAATTCGGTGCGTATAGCAGTATTTCGTTAATTGGATTATTATAAGCCGCATGACATTGTTACCTTACTAAACCAAACAACGGGTAGCTAGCCCGAAACTCAATTTGCCCATCTAAGTTAGCGTGTCGTCACAATAATCACGCTATGGAAATCTTCTCATACATAAATTCGCTTACCAATCAATGTGGCACGACGGAGATCAACCGTCAAGGCGCGAACTGGGGTGATCGTCCCCAAATAGTACTATTATATGCATAAGCGTCTACCAAATCCCGGTAGTTCACAATTCATGCTAATGGGACTTTTAGTGACATAACCTAACTTTAATAATCCATTTTATTTCATCTATCGGGTCATTTAATCATTCATAGGGTCATACAATCATCCGGGTCCAAATCAATAAACAAACAATCGGGACAAATGGTGTCCTATTTTAGTAAAACTAACATGTTATCTCCCTCGCGGGTTTATAAAATATTTCATAAAAACATTTAAAAGAGTGCGAGGCTATGAACTCACGTGGATGTTGGAAAGCGGGTTATCGGCAATTCGGATGTACGGTACGTGCTTCAATCACGGAAAACCTAGACAAATAATACTTGTCTTAGACTCTTGTCCAATGACTTTATAAAAATAACAATTATGTATACATATAATGATTTTATATATATGATGATCAAGTGGGTTTACATATTCTCATTTGCTCATTTTAGTGTTATGTGTTGATAGCTTTTATACTAGTTTACTAGTTTTACCTATTTACATGTTTTAGGTCCAATAAGCCTATTATAAGTCTATCAACTTGTATTAATCCATTTTATACTTGTATTATCAGTATTTACACTTTACATGTTGGGCCTAAATGGGTTAAGCCCAATAAATAAGTTTATAAGTGTTTTAGCCCATTTTGTTGTATTATTAGTCCAATAACGTTAACTTAGCCCGTTAATGTCCGTATGTTTTATAGTTCGGGTTTTATCGGTTTTTACTTGTTATATATGTTTATATATCAGTATATGAGTTTATAAAAGTTTACATTAGACGGGTCCGACCGTCTAAGTTTTATTTGGCAAAAACGTTAATTTTACGGTATTAGCCGAAAAGACGTAAAAATCATGTTTATAGTTTTATAACTTATAAAACTTATCAAATTACCATTTTTATAAAATGTATCATTTATTTATCATTGTACATACTTATATAAATGTAATATATAAGTTAGTGGGGTTTAATTCACATTTTATACTATATTTATTTGAGTGCTTATATAATACTATTATACTTTAATTTCCCAAAATCTGATTTTTACTTTCACTTTCACCATTTTTACCATATCTTGAGTTCTACAAGGAGATAGAAGCTCATTTTTGGAAACCATAAACTACATGATATGTGCTACAATTAACTTAGTTTTAGCTACTGCTCAATCCAACTCTAAATATCCTTAACAGTCCGTCCAAAACTGACTATTCAGATTGGTACTCTAAACTTGTTTTGATCATATCTCACTCATTATAATGATTCCATTGCATGGCCAACTCTCACATGTGTACAAGTCTTAATACTCACTGTATATCAATTCATCTATACCATTTTATCAGTTCATCATATGGTTATTTACTGTTTTTATACAGCCTGCTAAATTAAGTAAGATTAACCATTTTTACATATAGTTTTCCATCTTTTTACCCATGTTTATCAACACAAAATCCCCACACAATACTTTTAATCATCATATATTCATAATATAAATATACAATAGAAAGAAAATACATGATTACATAATCAAAATAAAAAGAAGGATGGGAAGAATGATCCTTATACCACCATAGTGATGAAAATGTGAGGTTGATGAACAAGGCTTGGATTTTGATGGCAAAACTTGTGATATACCATTATCAACTTCAAGATCAGCTATCTTCATGAATCATCTTGTGTAAAATCAGCCCTTGACTCCTTTGAAAACTTCTTTCTAGATGTTAAAAACACCACCAATCTATAGAGCTTTAAAAGGGCGTCATCATATGTGTGAATAACACATGATTTCATGGTTAAAATTGATCAAATGAGGGTGTTTTTTGATGAATATGGGACGAATTTTGGGGAGGAAAGAGAGAAAGTTGTGGTGGTTTGCATGGATGGAAATGGAGAATGGTTTAGAGTTAGTGGTTTTGTGATGTAGTTGCTTACAAGTTAAGCACTAAGCAACAAGTGTTAGCTTAGTAGCTACAACTTAACACATCATGAGATGTGTTGGCTTAATGTTGCCATCCATATAGTGGGGTGGGGCAAGATTTATCTTGTCTCATCCCACTAATTTACGGGTACTCCTCGATTATAGTTTTCTCGATTTGCGTGCCCTCGGGTCGTTTTACGAAAAAACGTTTTTATAAATTATGAATCAACGGCACGAAATGAATCTAATAAAAATTGTCTCATCAAAAACGGAGTTCGAAAACGTAAATACGTAAACCTAAGGTTTCTGGTTTAGTCGTAAAGGACGTTAAATTAAAATCGTAAGTCCTAATCTCTTCTCGTAAATTTGTGAGTTTATGAACCAACTCAAAATTAAATCCCAAAATAATATTCACGGATAAATTTATTTCCTGAAATGTCGGACTGTCACCAAAAACGGTGTATGTAAACGTAGGCACGTAACGTTGAATCCTCCGGTTTAGACGTAGTCGATGCTACTTCAAGACGTAAATCCAAATTTCTTCCCAAAAATAAGTGAGTTCATAATATAACATTAACATAATGTTTTTAAATAATACTTGAGAATAAAATATCAACCATAAATTGACGGATTGTCACACTCGACAACAAGCAGCAGACACTTACTGTTTCAGACTTCCGTAAGATATTTGGCATTCGGGATACACCCAAAGGTATGTCATTTTCGAGGGATCCCACTAAAGACGAACTTATGGAGTTGTTCGATGCTCTTGGATGTCCTGACATACGAGTTGTGTCTGAGTTTACCACTGCTAAAGTAGGTCAACCGTGGAGAGCAATGCTGGGTATTCTTAGTAGATGTCTTACACCTAAAACCAGTGGGCATGATGCTTTGCGTAGTCCAATTATGAACATCTTCCATGGAATGTACACAGGCGCAAATGCAGATTATGCATTATTGTTATGGGAAGAATTCACCTTTCAACTCTTCCAAAACAAGAAGCTGAAGAATAATTTCTTTCCTTACCCTCGGTTTATCAAGCTTATCATTAATTATTGTATGAAGAATGATGTTACTATTGATAGGCGTGCAGCAAGTCGTCATTACACTGAAGAGGCTGATCACACTGTGGATCTAAGGCATGAAGGACCATCTGGTGGTGTTATTCCTGGTCCTATTCCCGATTACCTTCTGACGGATAGAATTAAAGCTTCAGTTGATTACAAGCTACTGCTGCTAGAAATCAAGAAGCTAAAAGCAAGCCTTCAGACAGTAGAAGACTCGTCTACTACGGTCAAGAGTAAAGGTAAACGCAAGCAACCAGCTGTTTTACCTGAACCCGAAACCAAGAAGAAGAAGACTGAGGCTAAGAAGGGAAAGGGCAAGGCTGATGAGCTTGTTCTACGTGACGAAGAAAATGTTGATGATCCTGCTCTTGACAAGGCTGAGAGAAAATTAATGAAGATAGCTATTGAAAGGAGTAGGAAAGACACGGGAAGTAGTGGTTCTGGTGCACAGATAAATATTGAAGAAGAGTACGAGGAGCCTGAGGATATTGATGAGTTTGGATCACCTGAACGGTATTCTACTTCGAAGGAGACATCCATTCCTTTTTCAGCAAGTGTTGAAAAAGAGTCCGGTGCTCCTACAATCATGGTACCTAATCAACCTTTAGTAACTCAACCTCCACCAATACAACCCTTACCAACCCGACCGGTTTCAACACCATTCCTTCCACCTCCAATAGCTCCCATCCTCAGTACTGTGGTCACAACCGAGCCTCTTCAACCAACCCAGAGTAGCTCTGCATCATCTTCAATGGCTGCATTTGTTATGGCAGAGATGTTGGATAAACACACGGATAGCCAAAGACAAGAGATGAAAAACCTTCGAGAAGATCTACTTAGAAGAGTGCAAAGTGAAGAAGCCTCAAAGAAAGCACAAGAAGAGATGCTTGCTAAGTTCGCTGCAGAGATGGAGACGACTCGTAAAGCTCATGCAGAAGAACTAGCTCAAGTTAAGCAGGCTGAAGCTGATAAGCATGCTGCACGAATCACAAGACTTCAAGCTATGAGGGATAAATACAAGGAGCAGAAAGAAGCACTTGAAGCTTCTGTTGAAGAGAGAGTGAAAGAATCCGTTGAATCCATTATGCCAAAACTGCGTGATGAATTGAAGACACTCGCAGCTGATAACTTGATGATCAAGTCATCCAATCCTTCTCAATCCGCCTACAAAATTGCCTATGACTTGACGGATTTTGAATTGAAGAAGATCCTCAAAGCTCGTATGAGGGAACTTGGATCTTTTGATAAATCTAGGATTCAACGGGCTCTCTACAAATCACTCAATGACGCTATCATGGAGGATGATCGGTTATTTAAAACGTTTGGAAGTGTGGTACCATACCACATTCTGCCTGAGGAAGAAAGGGAAGAAAGTGAACAAGAAGAGGGTGACGGGGAAGAAGAAGGTGAAGAAGAAGAAGAAGAAGAAAAGGATGATGACGATGACGATGATGGTGATGATGATGAGGATGATGATGATGATGGTGATGATGGTGGTGATGGTAATGAGGAGAGTGCTAAGGGGAGCAACGAGGATGACGATGAGGATGATGATGGTACACAGCCTAAAAAGGGGGACAAGGTAGCCAGCACAAAGAAACCTTCTAAGTCTGGAACCAAGTCGAAGAAAGATGCTGCAGAAAAGGAAAAATCCACTTCAACGGAATCAAGACGATCCAAGTGGCGCCACGATGTGAATGCTACTACAGCGTCATCGATTCCTGGTACATCTATTGCTGTGTATATACCTGTTGTTACCACTAACCCTGTTAGTTCTGTTGTTGTTGCTCCTGTGATTGCAGAGTCAGTAACTGAACCTGAAGCTGCACAACACTCGCCCGTTCATGACACCGCCGAGATGCCTGAATCAGAACCAGCAGATGTTCACGTTTCTACTCCTCTACAACAAGAACCACAATCTACTGTTCCTGAGTCAAGCACACGAGACTGGGCAGACACGTTGGAGATTGACGAGACTGCACCGCCACAAGCTTGGATCACGGCAGCGGCTCAATATGATCCAATCACAGACGCTGACAGAGATGTTCTATATCTCCGTATCCGCAGTCCGATTGACTTGTGCGCATTTCTGGCTCATGAGTATAAATCTTCGGTCACTTCGTCGTTGGTAAAGAGAGCGCTAAAGGATAAGAGAATTCGCGCCAAAACCAGGTTAACCCGAATGGAGTTCGAGTATTATGCTGACGAGGTCCTGAAAGCTCTTAACACCGTTCAAAGGCCAGGCCTCCATGAATCAGAAAGAGCTCCACCTCCACTTGATCCTTCTCAAGATAATCAGATTGCTCTCGACTTCTTCGTCACTTATGATCTTGAGTATCTTCTGAAGGGTTCATCAAAGTACGCAACCTCCCTGACCTTGCTGAAAGCTGCCAACTGGGGGACAATACCCTGGATCGAGGAAAAGGTAAACCGACTCTGGGTCCCAAGGGTAACTCGTAATTATGATATGTATGCTGTTATAGGTGCATCTCATTGGGATGAACGAGTCCGAAGGGCGTACAGGGGTTGTTGCTTAGCCAATTCAGGAAGCAACGTTAGATCCGATATTCGCATCTCCAGCATTTTGGGACTGAAAACTGAAGCCAAGAATGGCTATTATCATGTGACGGAGATTCGTCTGAAAAGGGAGGATGACAGAGAATACAAAATCCAGCAGGGAGATTTTTCTATCATTCGCTTATGATGACCGGGATCAACTCACCCATATTGCTCGTGAAGACATCATTGCTTTGAATACAGCACTTCGTATGTTCACACGAAGCATTGTTATCAAGAAACGAGTTGAAGATCTTCAATTGGGAGTCGAAAGCTACCAAATGAAGCTTAACCTAACCCGACCAGTGAATCAAGTTCTACCTCAACATGTCACAAGATGTCCCTATACCGGCATTTTTGTTCTGAATTGTGGGATTTTCTACTTGAACAGTCAAGGGATAATGAAGTTTATGAGGGTGGGTGAGCTTTATAAGTACAGTGATGGGACTCTCCTATACGTCAGAGGAAAGTTGGAGCATCTTAATTCGGGTGGGACTTTACCAGAGATGACTGAGGATTGGCATCAGGGTTATCGGCAGATGGCGAAGTATGTGATCAAGAAGATTGATCAAAAGCTCCGTGAACGTAGATTGATGAGGAGCTTAAAAAGATTCGTTGGTGGTAGACCATATGGAGTGCACCACAAGTTACTGCAACGATCCATCTAATGGGTTATACATTTCAGGTCCACTATATATTGGTTTTTAATTGTGAATATGTAAATTTGTGAATATTGTGCTTTCACGGCTTGATGTAGTGTTAAGGTATGATAATTTTTCAAGAATTTCTCACGAGATTCTAAATCTTTCAAAATATATCATACTAAAGCACTACAACTATCCCTTATTAATTTAAGGGGGAGCATTAACATGTTCTATGGCCAAACATCGATTTCATTTTTACCCAAAGACCGGTTAATCCATTCAATATCCCAAATATTAATGGTTAACATTTTGGATAAGGGGAGAAAAAGGGGATTAAGGAGACCTAAATGATACTTGGCTAAAAGATGAAAAAGACTTAACGATAATCCAACTTAATATGTGTACAACACGTGTTAAGGGGGAGCGTTTTTGATGAACAAAACACCTAAGGTACAAAACTTTTGATTTCAATATCACAAGTACCTTAGGTGATTTTCAAGGATTTTTCATGGTGGCTATACTTTCCCAAAACATGCTTAATTCACGACGAATGTGGTGACAAAAGGGTGGTAGGAATAGGTTTAGTCCAATGATTCATCAGAGCCGATGGAATCTTCCCAAGGACAATTCCCTAGATAGAATTAGAAGTCCTAGGAAAGTTGGAGAAAGATTGTGAACGTAGCTGAATGCCGACCAAGTACTTAAGCTAGCACTGGAACAATCACAACAAGGTGTTAGTTATGACGTATTGGTAAGCATTGAAGGGGTTGAAGAATGAAAAAGAATTGTAAAGATAAAGGGTGTAAAGAAAGAAGCCCTCCTTACAACTTTAGGCAGAAACCGGGTCAATACATATGCTATTGAGGTCATTTTTGTTAATGATTCTCGATATTGAAGAAAGACCTCATGGACCCAGTGATGCAATGCACAACCCTTCCCAGCTAACTCAAATATCTCTCAAAAGGTATTTGTTTTAATCACACGGAGATCAACACGTTATCTATTGGTTTATTCACTCCGAATAGACTGGTATTGAAAAGGTGGCACTCCTCTCCAGCCATCGCTCACTAAATCAAAACGCACTATCGAGTCTAGAGCCAAGAGATCATCAAAAGTCTCATTAGGACACTTTCCATTTACTCCTTGCTTTCTCACACACTGTGAAAAGTAAGAGATTTTCATGAGTCCTACGCAGTATTCCTGTAATATTGCCAGAACATCCGAGTAATACACAAGTATTACAATGAAGATGGAAATCCTGCTTGAGCCAACATCAAACAAGCTCATGGTAGGTTACACGTGCGGTTCTTTTAGAACCAATCTTGTGAAAAACTGGAAAGAAACAGTGGTTTAATTCTTAATTGAACTTAAACTCGTTCCAGGCCTCTACGCATTATCATATGATCTTGCCAGAACACTCAGAGTGACTCTTTATTGATCATAGTGACGAGTGGAAATCCTTCTAGTGTTAACATCAAACAGCACTTGGTAGGTGACGTGCAAGATTCTTTATGAATTGAGCTCGTGATAACTGGAAAGCAACGATGGTGAAAATCTTAATTGAAATTCACTTGTTCCAGGTTTCATGAATTGACGGCTTCAAATCACAAGGATAATTTATCCAAGTGATTCACTCTTTATGTTCGCAGTCAGCTTTGGACGGTCGAATAAAGAGAACGGGTTTACCCGCGAAATCCTGTCAGGAAGTTACTTAATTGAAACTATCCGTCACAGGTACGATATCTAATATCGTCCAACGGTCTTCACCGACTGGAGGTAAAATGCTACCGAATTAGAATAAAATGTCAAAGCCATTTTATTCGTGTCGTTGCTGTGTACCTGTTAAAGACGGTGGCGTTGCTGTGTACCTGTTGAAGACGGTGGCGTTGCTGTGTACCAGTTGAAGACGGTGGCGTTGCGGTGTACCTGTAGAAGTCGTTCCCACATGCTTATGTTTTTCTGCATCAAAGTTCAGCAAAATTCAAGAAAGTGCAAAATGAAGTCTTCCGCTGTACCAAACTCTGAAGCTTTCGAGAATTCCACAAAAAGACATAAGTGTGTGGAACATGGAGTCACGAGGAGGCAAGTTTCACAAGAAGGCAAAGATTGCACGTGAAAGGCCAAAAGAACAATGCTCTCAAGCCAAAGCCTAAAAGATCAAATCAAAATATTCACAACAAAAAGAAAGAAGAAAAGACTACGAGCTGAAGAACGAAGACTTAGTATAGTATGCTAGGTTTAGAACTTTGTAACGTGGAGTGACCTCCCTTAGGGGGAGATTGTTAGAAATACGTTTTTACGTATATTAGAAGTATCGGTCACTCCACAATATTATTTATGTTGTAATAGCTCGTAGTTAGTGTTACTTATTAAGTTAAGTAAGAAACCGGCCCATGGGCTTGTCATGGGCCGGCCCAAGTCCAAATAAGGCCTTGGATATAAATACCCCTTTCCACCATGGAAAGGGGTTGGTTGTTGTTCATTTCTTGTTTTCACTTGAATAAAATACACATAGTTTCTCTCTCACTTTCTCTCTCTAGTTTCTATCTCTAGAAATCATCAACCCACTTCATAGATTCATAGGTTATCAAGATTCTATAGAACCAATCTTTGTCGCACATCTTCTTTTCTGACAAAAGGCTAGATATCAGTTCTAATCCAAAGCTATAACCAATCTTCACTCACATCACTTTCTAGTTAAGTGAGAACTCAAACACTCATACTCACAATTACATCACTTTGTAGTTTAGTGAGAACTAACAAACAAGACACTAACTGTTACATCACTTTAGAGTTTAGTGAGAACTAACACAAGACACAGCCAAGTATATACATATACCTTGGATCAACACAAGACTAATCAAAGTATACACAAATACCTTGGATCTAAACAAGAATCAAATGAACAATATGATGGACATGACTAGATCTAAGAAAGGATGATCTTCATCAAGGCTTCATCTTTGATCACATCACAAGTGTGTGAGTGATCTTCTTTTTGGACATTTAAAGAAGGGGAACAAGAGGATGATCATAAGTAAACATACTTAACACATTAAGCGATCATTTACTAATGATTAGAATATAGAAAGGAGACAAGAAGCATAAATGTGTCCAAAAAGGTTCCTTGGAAAATGAAGAAATGATCCACTATTTATAGGAGACAAATTCCAACGGCTAGTGTATGCTCGGCTCATTAAATAGGCTTGCGGCTCATTTTCACTAATCAATCGTAAACACCTATATTGACCTGTAGGCTCCAGACTTCGCTCAATTTTGTCTTATCGTGGGGGAATACCATCTGGTGAAGATTATACCTTAAAAGGATATTCTTAGACCATTTGGAATATGCCAAATTTAAATTTCCATTTTACATTTTAATAAAACATTTTCTTAAAAATAAAGTTTATTAAAATATTTTGTTACATTTGAATAAATGTGAGTTTTAAGGTTAATCACTTTTAGTAATCACTAAATATGTATAAAATATGTTAGTGACTCGAATGATGATTACCTTAATGATAGTATTCGTTAAATAATCCGTCTTATAGTTATCTTTGACGATAAATGTTTTTACACTTTGTCGTGATCAAAACCAAGAGAGACTAGTTATTACAAATAATGTTTTTAGGCATCGGTTGCATTAACAACACCCACGTTATTTTTATGTATTTTTTAGTCATTTTACCTTATTAGTTATATAAGCTAAATCAAACACTTAACAAAAACCCCTCAATTAATTTTATATTATATTAGGGATTAGGGCTTTTCATAACAATGATTTAATTCCATAAATTACAACTCTAGGATAGCGATGAGCATTTGGATGTTGATCCAAATCGGACTCGAAAATCGAACCATATCGAACTAGACAGTTTTGGTTCGGTCATCGGTTAAGGGTTTTGCACTATTTTTGTTTTTGGTCCGGTCTGATCCAGTTTAGTCTTATCAAAACCCATCAATTATATCTAAAAGTACTAGATTAAATCGAAAACCGGACCGAACAATTTTAGTTCGGTCTCGATCCTAGATTTTGAACAATTTTGATTCTCGGTCCGGTCTAAAAGTCCACGTATATCAGAACACATACGTAGTTAAACTACTCTTTATTAAGATATACTATAATAATATTTGTAAGTATTTATTGTGTATCCTTAATTTGTCCCTAACGAATACTTAACAGTAGTTAATTAAAAGTTAAAAAGTTTAACAATAAACTAACTTGAAAAGCTTTGAAACTTCAAATTAATTAGTGTAATTACCATTAATAAAGATAAAAGTCAAAAAGTCAACACTAAAAGATAAAAATCCTTTGATATGGCCAGAAATAAAGAAAGGAGACAAGGGACCAGAAGAATGGAAAGTATTCCATGGTTTTAAAAAGTAAAGGTTATTCCTATCAGTAAGGTTAAGCCTATAAATACCAAGGGTATTAGGCTTCATTTTTTGCACCAAGAAAACTTAGAATCTCTCTTTCTCTCCTTTTTGTAGTCGTGCGTATCAACAAGGAAAAACCATGATGATTTTGTTCTTGATTCAATTATTTTACAAGTGATGAGACCTAGCAATCAAAGGTAGTTGCTTGAAGTGTTGTGTGAATACACTTAAAGAGGATCATACTTTTGATCTTTGGGCTTTGTAGAGCTTGGGTGATTTGTGTATGGTATACATGTGTTCTTGACGTTCTCCTTGATTTATATCAAAAAGGTATGTTTTCTATTTTATGTTTATGTTAATTAACAACATCGTTATTGTACGAAAATTCATCTTCTTCTTAAAAGTTTGTAGATGTTTAAAGTTTTTTTTTGGAGAATGTTAGAAGTTTGTATATGTTAAAATTAATAAGTTTTAGAGTTTTTTTTGTTTTTTTTGGAAACATAAACTCATACTCGTCCATCTCGGTTAAAAGTTTAAAGTTTTCCTTGAAGAATGTTAGAAGTTTGTAAATGTTGACTTAAAATGATGAGTTTTAGGTGGTATTTATAAGAAAAAGTGGGTAAATTATATATATATATATATATATATATATATATATATATATATATATATATATATATATATATATATATATTCAAACATAATGGTAATAAAAGTATTTGTTAGGTACGTTGTTGTGACTCACGTAAGGTGATGATACCGCCTTTTTACCTTGCATTTGCGCATGAGTTTTAGGGTCGGGTTGAGAACTCATGCGTGAGTTTTCAACTCTTGATGAGATTTCACTACCACTCCGCCCAACCTTATGTCTTGTTTCCAAATAAAAAGAATTAAAAACAAAAGGGGGTCCACGAGTGTTATGTGACTTTTGTTATTGAAAAAGAACGCGTTCTTTCGAAGTACTAATAATGAGCTACTTGATGTGCTTCAAATTAGATGTACAATTTGACTTTTTAATTTTTTATTTTGATGCCGTTGACTTCAAATATTTTTATATGATACTTGGTTCATTTTTGACTAAAATCAAAATCCAGCGAGATATTTGTTTTTTATAAAACCAAAAATCGATTAATATTGGTTCTGGTACTTTTTTCGTTTTTAGCGGTTTTTAACCGTTCATAATTTTATGTCCCATTTATACAAAAACTCGTTTTACATAGGAAGCTGATTATTTCTTTTTACTAATAATGTTTATTTTCAAATTTTAAAAACACATAAATATAAATAAGACACACACGTATAAGTGAACATTTTATAATTTGATTATTGTTGCTTATGTATTGATAATTGTTAAATAAACTCACTTACATGATATAAATGATTATAAAAGTTTTTTGCTCTCTAGATGATAATCGTAGTATTTTTTTGCAGTTTTTTATTTTGTGTTTATGTCTTTTAATAATCTTGATTTATTATATTGTTCTTTTTATGCCTATGTCTTTTAACATACACAAAATTATATATATGAAAAAAGAGGCCAAAAGTTTAATAGAGTCTTCAATTTTAGCAAAGACCCAATGAATCCATCCCCACCTTCCATTTATCAATGATCCAAGGGTTGTAATTAATAACCTTTTTAATTATTAAAAATAAACCTTTAACACAAAATACATACATACATCAGGATTTTATATCTAGCACCACTGCACCCATCAACCACCACTGCTGCCCACTATCTTCTTCCACCACCGCCGCCCACCACTGCCACCACCAACCCCAACACCAACTACCACCAGAAACCCCGACCATATCCACACTATCCCTATAAAATCCACACCACCAAAACCTAACTTTTTAGCACTAAGTTTCATTATTATGGATATAAGAGACGAAATAGATGTCGATGATGGTAAATTATTTTGATTATGCTTAATTCTATGGTTTTTTTCATTATGATTATGCTTAGAAAATTTCATAGCTACTCTAGGTAAAACACATGTTATGATTCTTAATGCACACCATGTGTTTGATGAAATGACACAATAATAATCACATGTGATTTAGCAAGTTCTAATTTATGAATGAGCATTTTATTGAAGTTTTGTCTATTTTTGTAGTTGATAAGTTGATTACAGAAGTGAGATTTATGATTACACAACTGGAGCTATGACTCATACATGAGTCGATGTGACTCATGTATGAGTCGCTGTGACTCATGCAAGAGTCGTTGTGACTCATGCATGAGTCACTGTGACTCATGTATGAGTCGGTGTATACTTATTTCTATGCTTATTCCCATTTAATTATGCATATATAAGCCTTTTTAAATCATTCGATTTATTTATGAATTTATTAAATAGTATTGTTTGATTATTGTTATACTTGTTTGTATAAATTTATGAGTTATATTCTGTATTCTTAGCAATGGAAAGTGTAGTAATAAGCTCACCCAATAAATGTCGTATTTACGTTCAAAGGCTGATTAAATCGAGACTGGTTAGTTAGTTGCAGGTTCTGGATGCTACTCGTTTGATGCCCAAAACACCCCTCGTTTCCGGAGTGAACTCGCCTATCATCCTTACTCTGTAATAGTCTATTCATAACTTTTAATCAAATTACATGTGTCGAGAATTACAAATCTGGGTAGTCTTTATAGAACATAAGACAACAATTGCCTATATCTGATTCAGGTTCTTGTTGTGAATGTTTCAAAGGATGCAACAAATTTAGTAGCCAAGTTACGTGCATATCACCATACTGCACAAACTACCAAGAGCAGGATATCAAAGAGTATAAGCAACAACCATCTGCCACGAAGAAACAAGCAGAGCCTGCAGAAGGAAAATGTTATATTGTAATAGAACTAATAGTAGTATTTAATTCTATTGATAGTTTTTCAGTGTTTGAGAATCATACTTATGATTTTAAGTAGTATTTTTTAAAAATCATAGTAGTATGTTTTTGGGTGTCTGAGAATCATAAGTGTCTTTGACTCATGTGACTCATACATGAGTCATAATGATAGAATATGTATTATAATGACTCAAAATATGTATTAACTGTAAAAAACACTTTTATGTATTAAGTGCAGAAATGACAACAATCAAATGTACAAGTGTTTATAAACACTTGCAAAATTATATGACTCATGCATGAGTCATAATGACTCGGAATATATTAACTGTTAAAAACACTTTTACATATTTATAAAACTGTATTAAGTGTAGAAATGACAACAATAAAATGTACAAGTGTTTATAAGCACTTACAAATTTATATGACTCATGCATGAGTCAGGTGACTCATGATATTCAATACATAATATTCAAATCACATATTCAAGACATGTATTCAACACTTCAATAAAAGAAATCATAAATTTAAATCAAATATTCAAGACATGTTTTCACTTTTACATATTTATAAAAGAAAAACAAAAAATTAAATCAGATATTTAACACATGTTTTCAACACTTGAAGTAGTTGTTGTATCTGATTCTCAACCAAAATAAGCACTCGTCTATGTGGAAGTTAGCCTCATTTGTTAGTCTCTGAATTGTTTCATTCTTCTCCCCGTATCTGCTTGTGTTTCTTCTTAATGAAAGTGGTATCAAATCCCTTCTCCAATGCCTTAAAATGTACTTCTCTGGAATCTCTTCAATATCACGGTTCTTCAAAACACAAAATATGTGGCGACAAAGAAAACCATAACACATAAAATGCCTACACGTATACTCAACTGATCCATCTCCAGGATTACGGAGAACCTTGAACATAAACATGAAACAAGTTAATAAGTGAGCATAAATCATGTATGAGTCACACTGACTGATGCATGAGTCACACTAACTCATACATGAGTCATAGTGACTCATGTATGAGTCACAGCGACTCATATATATGAGTCACAACAACTTATCAACTACAAAAATTCCACTTCTATAATATGCTTATCAACTACAAAAATCGAACAAAATTCAATAAAAATGCTCATTCATAACTTAGAACTTGCTAAATCACATGTGATTATCATTGTGTCATTTCATCAAACACATGGTGTGCATCAAATATCATAACATGTACTTTACCTATATTACAAACAAAAATTACATATGCATCTTCAATAACATCGGCATCAACTTCATATATGTATGAAAAGGTGGGTTGGAGTGGAGATCGCCGGAAAAGAGTGGTTTGGTGTGGAGGTCGTCGAAAAAACATGGGTTTATTGTGGTGGTTGCGGGAATAAGGTGGGTTTGTTGTGGTGGTCGCCGGAAAAAGGTGAGAGATGAGGTTGTTGTGGTGGTCGGCGGTTAGGTGGAGGCTGTTGTGGTGGAGGTGGGAGATGAGGTCGATGATCCGTTGTTTTTTTTTTTTTTTGAAAAATAAAGGTAGGTTATATGAAAGGTGGGTTTAATCACATCATTTTATGATGGATGGTGTGGATTGATACATGAAGACTATGATAAATATGTCTGTGTGGGGGATCTTCTCCCGAAAAGAGAGACATGTGACTCTAGGATAGAAGTGAGTATTTAGACCGTTAATTCGAATCAGACAATAAAATCACCATCGCATTGAACCGGACCTGACAGTTTAGTCTGAGTATTTAGACCGTTATTCGGTTTTCAGTAAAGTCTGGTTCAGTTCGGTCTTAACAAAAGCCATGAATTATGTTGAAAGGATCGGATTAGACTGATTCGAATTGGACCCGATCGAACTATTTCAGTCTGATTTCGATACCCATACCCAGATTTTAGACAATTTTGATTTTCGATCCGGTCTAATTTTGACCGGTGCGGTCCGATTTTGGTTGGTCCCATCCAATTTTGACCGGTCCGGTTTAAGTCAGATGCTCAGCCTGACTCCCCCTGCGTGTCTAGGAGATCAAAACACATAAGTAGTGTAGTACTTTGTTTGGGCTTTAAATTTTTAAGTTAAGTTACCCAGAAAAATGCAAAACACACATATTATTTTGGTTTTATCAGATCTTTAACTATGTACATTGCCGGATCTTTTTGTTGTTGTTCGATTTATCGGGTCACTGTAATAATGGTTATACTTTCTATTAAAATATTTGGACCTAATCAGATACCTTTTTCTAACCTAAGGGACTTATTGTGTAACTTTTACCTTTTGTAGTTACACTTTGGACTTGGATTGTTGAGTGCATAATGAGGTGGAGGGCTTTATCTGGACAAATGGAAACTTGGAGCACTCATGGATAAATGTACAAGCGTACATTGGACGCCAACGTCTTTCTTTGACCTTTGGACTTATATTGAGACGCTCTCTCTTTTGTCATTTTCATCTGGGTTTTGTGTGTGTGTTTTTTCATCTAAATACTCTCTCAAAAATATGTAACCCAGATCATGTTTATTCATTTTTGTTCTTGTTCTTGTAAGACTGTTATCATTTAGATAATAGGGTCACACCAGTGTAGCTGTGGTGACCGTTTTAATCTTTTGATTCGTACTCGTTTTGATTAATAGAAGTGTTTGATTCAGTGTTCAAATCTCTTCTTTGCCCTTATCTATTATTTCTTCATGGTATCAGAGCCTGGTTCTCTGAAATCGTTGGAAATATATTTTAGGGTTTCAAAAACAATTTTGGGGGTTTTTTAAATTGAAACGTTTTTTGGATAGATCTGCTATTGAGATAGTCAGATTTAAAAAGATTTTGCTCTTATTGTTTCTTATTTATCCTAAAATCGATTTTTTAATTTTAAGGTTTCAAAATATTTGGGGGTTTTTTATATTATATATGTTTTAACTTTGTTCGTGGTGCAGGGACATTATTTATTAGATCTATTTCATAGATCTGTTGCTGGTTGCACTTTTCCCTAATTTTTCTTAAATTAGGGTTTGGTGAGGAGGTTCTGTTTCCTCTAGACTAAGTGAATCTAGAAGAAACAGATCGATTGAGCTTTTGGTTTATGCATTGTAACACCTCTGCTCTCTCTTCTTATTTGTTTATTCAGTTATCTGCTTATTTATTTGTTCATACTTGTTCTTTGGGTGATATCTGTGTTTATACTCTCTCATATTTTGATACTCTTCTTTTTGCTGATCTTGTTTTTTATTGTTGGGGTATTTTGTTTATTTGGACCCTTAATCACTGTCTTGCCCTTGACCTGCCACCCTTGAGTGGTTTGGAAGCCTGGGAACTTTGTTGACTTTGATTAAGTTCATTTTTTGGGAGTTTAGTTTCTGTGTCCCTTCACTATGACTAGTGTTCATGGTGACACAGACACTGAACATCAAGATGACCAGATTGGGGAAGAATCTGTTGTCACCTTGATAAGTAAGCTTGATATTAGTGACCCTTTGCATCTTCACCCA
Organism: Glebionis coronaria; assembly: GCA_025667525.1. Lineage (NCBI taxonomy): Eukaryota > Viridiplantae > Streptophyta > Magnoliopsida > Asterales > Asteraceae > Glebionis > Glebionis coronaria. Next base: position 46,959,935 of record CM046875.1, read on the forward strand.
AATGACTCTGCCACATTGACTGTGATTTCTATTAAACTCAAAGGAACTGAGAATTATCAAATCCGGTCTAATGCTATGCTTTTGGCATTGGAAGGAAAAAATAAAACTGGTTTCATAAATGGATCTTGTAAAAGATCTTTAACTAATGATGTGTTGGGAAGACAATGGGACAGAGTCAATGCTGTTGTGTTAGGATGGATCCTTAATTCTATTTCTGATGAATTGTTTCTTGGTCAAATTTTTTCTAAAAAAGCTGAGCATGTTTGGAATGATTTGAAAGAAACCTATCATAAAGTTGATGGGTCTGTGATATTTAACTTGCATCATAAGATAAATACCTTGAAACAAAATGGCTCAAATTTGTCTGATTATTATCATACCTTGAATGCTTTGTGAAAACAATATGATGCTATGGTTGAGCTCCCTAATTGTGTGTGTTCTGCTACTAGTGAATTTAAGAACCATAATAGTCTGTTGAAATTAATGCAATTCTTAATGGGTCTTGATGACTCTTACATGACTATTAGAAGTTCTATTCTTTCTAGGGAGTCTTTACCTGATGTCAAAGGGGCTTATGCTATTATCTCTAGTGAGGAGTCTCACAGAGTTGCCTCTGGCAATGTGTCTAGTTCCTCCCAAAGGAATCAGACATCTCCTTTTTTTGCTAATGGGCCCACCAGAAATGTGGTTCAAAGAAATCAGAGTAATAACTCTGGTGGCTTTAGACCTAACTTCAATACTAACCCCAACTACAATAGTAACCCTAGACCTAATGTGCCCAATGGGAATACCTATAGGCCCAATGGGAACACCTACAGACCTAATGTGAATTCTGAAGTGATTTGTGAAAATTGTGGGTACAATGGGCATACTATTGATAGATGTTTTAGACTCATTGGGTACCCTGCTGATTTTGTAAAAAAGAGACCTGGCCAAAACCCTAAAGGAAGAAATGTTTCTAACAACTCTGTGGGGACTAATCCCAATTCTGTCTTTTTTGATGAACAACTTTCTGCTTTACTCTCTCTTATCAAAGAGAACAATGGAAGTGAGAAGGGTGTGCAGGCCAATATGGCAGGTACTTACCTAAATTCTAGTAAAGCCTTCAATGATTACTTTAGTAACTTTTTTTGTTCGAATATTCATTCTAAAGTTACTCAACATGGGAAAGTCGGTTGACTCTGGGGCTAACCAACATATGACTAATGATGAAAAAGAACTGGACAATGTTTTTGATATTTCTCACTTAAAAATTAAAGTCAGTCATCCTAATGAGACTGAAGCTTTCATATCTAAGATTGGAAATCTGAAACTGGGAAATGGTCTTGTCTTGTTTGATGTGTTGGTTATTCCTGAGTATTGTGTTACTTTGATATCTGTGCATAAATTAGCCAAGGATAACAAGATTTTTGTGGTTTTTGATGAAAATAAATGCCTTTTTTTGAATCAGGATTTGAATCTGAAAAACATTCTAGGGATTGGTAATCAATGTGGTGGTTTATACTACTTAGATACTAAAGGTACTAAGTGTAATGCTAGTCAAATTGTCCCTATTTGTTCTCTATCTTATTATGATTGGCATTGTAGACTTGGCCATCCTGGTGACCCTGCTTTAGATATCTTAAAAGCCACTTTGAAACTTGATAAACATGATAAGTATGACTATTGTGAAGTTTGTCAAAGGGCTAAACAATCCAGAAAGCCCTTTCCTTTAAGTGACCATAAGACTAAGTACTTGGGGGACATTGTTCATCTTGATTTATGGGGTCCTTATAAGGTGACATGTCACACTGGCCATAGATATTTTTTGACCATTGTGGATGATTTTACCAGAGCTGTTTGGGTATATCTCATTAAGTCCAAGGATGAAGTTGTTACTTTTTTAGATGTTTTTCATAAAATGATTAAAAATCAGTTTAAAAGAAACATTAAAGTCTTTAGAAGTGACAATGGTATTGAATTTGTTAATCAAACTTTTAATAAGTTTTGTAACAACAATGGCATCCTTCATCAGACTTCATGTGCTTATACCCCACAGCAAAATGAGGTGGCTGAAAGGAAACATAGACACCTATTGAATGTGGCTAGGTGTCTTATGTTTCAGGGGGAATTCCTTTGAAATTTTGGTCTGAATGCATTCTAACTACTACTTTTCTCATTAACATATTACCCTCTTCTGTGTTAAATGGAAAGTCCCCTTATGAAATGATTTACAATACTTTTCCTAATCTCTCTCTTATCAGAATGTTTGGCTGTTTATGTTTTGCTACTATCTTGAATAGTCATGATAAATTGTCTAATAGGTCTGAAAAATGTGTTATGATGGGTTATTCTAATTCTCAGAAGGGTTACAGGCTTTTTAGTCTTGATAGGAATCAGTTTATTGTCTCTAGAGATGTGAGTTTTTTTTAGTCTATATTTCCTTTTAAGGATTCTGTCTCAAAAAACAAGCATAATGAGTCTAATGTCCTTAGTCTTGGTCAAGATAAAAATTTGCTAAACTTTTTTGATTTAGATAACCCTGAGCTACCTAATGATGATGAGAGAGTAACAAGTAGTCATAATAGTGACCATGAGTCACAAAGTGAGGGTAGCCACTCTCCCAACCTTGGGAACAATATGGACACTGTTGATTCTCCAAATATTGGAGATGATGCTCATAACAGTGAGGATATTGAAGTTAGGTTGGAAGAGGAGGCAGCAACACTTGATGAAAATAATGAGTCTGAAGGTCACTTGAACCAAAATCCAAGTGCTCCTACTCAGGGTGTTAGAAGGTCTACCAGACCTTCTGTTTTTCCAAAAAACTACAATGATTTTGTTGTTAACTCCAAGGTTAAATATGGTCTTCAAAAATTTGTAGGGTATTCTAGACTTAATCATGAAAACTTCTGTTTTGTCACCCAACTTAACAAAAACAGTGAGCCAAAGAATTTTTTTGAAGCTTCTCAAAACCCTTATTGGGTTGATGCTATGAACTCTGAGCTTGCTGCCCTTCTTGAGAATGACACCTGGGATATTGTTTAATTACCAAAGGGTAGGAAGGCCTTAGGTAGTAAGTGGGTTTGGAAACTTAAGTTTAAGTCTAGTGGTGAAATAGAAAGATACAAGGCTAGGGTTGTTGCCCAAGGCTTTGGTCAAAAGGAAGGTATTGACTTTGATGAAACTTTTGCCCCTGTTGTCAAGATGGTTACTGTTAGATGTTTGCTTAATATTGCTATTGTGAATTCCTGGCCTGTGTTCCAACTTGACATTAATAATGCTTTCCTTTATGGTGATCTTGATGAAACTGTTTACATGAAACCACCACAAGGATATCTTTGTGGTGGTGACAACATGGTTTGTAGACTTAAAAAGTCATTATATGGGCTTAAACAAGCTCCCAGGCAATGGAATGCTAAGCTTACAGCTGTGTTAAGTGAAAATGGTTTTGTTCAAAGTAAATCTGACTATTCTTTGTACACCAAGTCTCTTGGTAATATTTTTCTTGCCTTGCTTGTGTATGTTGATGATATCATTATTACTGGCAACAATGTTGGTGAGATTGAAAAATTTAAGATGTTTCTGAAAACTAAGTTTATGATTAAGGACTTAGGCAAGTTGAAATATTTCTTGGGTATTGAGGTCATTGATACTAATGATGGCATTTGCTTAAATCAAAGGAAGTATGTTTTGGACCTTCTTTCTGAGTATGGTATGTTGGCTTGCAAACCTGCTAGCACTCCTTTGGTTACTAAACTTGTTATTTCTAATGAGGCAACCATTGATGACCCTTTACTTGATAATATTGTTGACCTTCAAAAGCTGATGGGTAAGCTTATTTACTTAACCAATACCAGGCCTGACATATCCTATGCTGTTCACTGCTTGAGTCAATTCATGCACTCTCCTTGTTGATCCCAAACTTAGATCGATTAGCTTTGTGTATACGAGATTAGATCAAGTATAACACGTAGAGAAACCTTTGTTATATGCTTTGTGAATCTAAGTATTATGCGGAATTTAATACTTAAACAAGAACACAAGATGTAAACAAAACTTTCACTTTCATTATGAATATCGAACTTGCTTACAATGAAAGATGTTTACGAATAAAAACTTAATGAAAACTTGATATTAAACATTAACCTAAAGGCCTTCTTTTATAGACTAAGAAGCCTTGTACAATAAGCTACGTATCAACTATTCTAGGTAAAGATAAACATAGAAAATACATTGTCGTTTCTATCCTTACTAGAAGTATTCTAGAACATAATAAACGTGTAGCTTATATCTTCCATCAGTGCTTGTCTTCAATCTATCAACGCTTGACTTTAACTTGTCAACGCTTGAGCTGTCAGCGCTCACTTTGTTCTTGTCAACGCTTGAGTTGTTCTTGTCAGCGTTTAAGTGATCTGGCCTTAATTTATTCCCAACAATCCTCCCCTAAACTTGATATCCACTCTTATGATCAAGTTTCTAAATAAACATTAAGAACTTGGAGGAGTCTGACAAACCTTATCATATTGGTAATAAATAAATCTGATTAAATTCTTTGCCACGTCACTTGTATAATCTATCTCCAACTGGGTGTCCTTCATCTTTTCCAAAACAGCCTTGGATATGAAATACTGAGCATCTACAAGTAAATACTCAGCAAACTTTGTAGAACTCAAATGGTATACATCAGTAGCTGAATATAACCTCCATTGAAGACCACTGAGGTCATCTTCAAGATCCTTCCATATTTCAGGATCTTCTTCATTTGTCCCACACATTCTTTTGAATGTGGTCCAAAGTTTTATTCCATTAGCTGAAGTTGGTGCTTCAGCCTCATACTTGGTCTCCAGCAACCTCCAAAGGTCCACCAACTCTTCTCTATCACAACTTGCAAATAAAGATATGAGAGTGGTAAAAGTGTGTACCTCCTTGCCATATCTTCTAATCTTCCAGAATCCACATTCATCCTCATCATAACTCACAATTGGATTCCTGGAATCTAATGGTAACACATGCACCATATCTGAAGCTTCTAATGGGGAGAGCTTGAGGCTCTTTCTAATAACTGCTTCACTTGGATATAGTTGATTCATATCTTTTGGAAACTCAAGTGTAAATCCCTTCTTCACTGGCCTGGGAACTATCATAGCTTTCTTGATTTCCATCTCTTCTGTAAGTTGTTCCTTTCTTTCATCTGAAAGAAGTCTGAAAGTGTTTTCTTCCTGCACTTTCACCCAAATAGGATAAGCCCTATGTTCCAACTCATCAAATGTCAAAGCCTTCAGCTTCTGATGTGTCCATCCAACTCCATGACATCTGAGCAACATAAAGTAGAGCTTCCTTCTATCCCTTTTCAACTCAGAGAGAATGTTGCTTGCCTTGTGCTTCAAAATCACCTTACAATCCTTCTGAACTCTAAGAAGAATTTCCAAACCCCATATTTGATCTGAAATGGTCAAATCTGGATTATCCATGCAGCTTTCTTCCCAAGAATTGTACATCTGAACCACCTCTGGCATATCAAAATCAATCTGCAACTTTAAATCTCTCAACTTTTCCCTAGCAAGCTCATCACCATACTCAAGTCTTTCTGGTTCAATAATCATCACACTTGAATCTGAGCTAGCTCCATCACTTTCTTCTTCAGAAGTCACAACAAATGGTGACTTTTACTTTTCACCTTGTTCCATCATTTGCTCAGCCAATCTTCTATCAAATTCAACTTGAGCTGCATTCTTTGGAACAATTTCTTCTACCAACTTACCCTTACCCTTATCTGATGGTGCAATGGTTGGTAAGGTAGATGGTGATACCTGAGTAGGAACATCCTTGATGATAGATGATGACTGGAATACATCACCTCCATATGCAGATCTGTCAACGCCCAAATTTCCTCTATCAGCGCCCAAAATACTTCTATCAACGTCCAAATTTGTCTTGTCAACGCTCAAATATTTTCCCTCAGCACCTTGTGTAACCTCTCTCAACATAGCTGTAAATGATAAATTTAGATTGGTTGGAGAGATTAAGGACGTATCAAAACCTGTTTGTTCCTTCAAAGTAGTAAGAGCTTCAGCAACATCCAATGATTGACCATCTTGACTGCTCTTATCACTCAGATTTCTTTGATCTTCCTCCCCTTTGGAAGACTCCTCCATACCTCTCCTAGCATGATCACTCTCCAAAACAACAATCCTCTCCCTCAATTGCTTGAGTTCAAGGCCTTGTGAGCTAACAATTTGTACTAAGTCTGCATTTTGCTTTTGCAAGCTAATGCAGACTGCCGTCAATTCCAAAAGAGTCATTGGTTCCAGTCTGCCCTCTTCTGAAATGGGGATTTGACCTCCCAAGTCAGGTTCATTGGGCATGGATGAGGACTTAATTATGGTGGGACTGCCTTGGCCAGCTTCTAAGCCAGAACCAATAGTCCCAGCCTCATCCAGGTCACCAGCCACACTTGTGGTGGTGGTTCTCTCTGCTTCATGGCTAGGACCACCAGAGGAGAACTCTCCAGTAGTCCTTTGGCGTTTGATCAACCTATATTCAGGTGGTGTGGAAGATGGTGTGGAAGAATGGGTAGATGTGGGTTGGTTAAGGGGTGTTTGGGATTGTGATGGTTGGGTGTCAGCGTTGGAAATAGGCACATCAACGCTAACATTAGATGTGTCAGTGTCAAAGGGTTCTTGGTCAAGTTGCATTTGTTCAGGTGAGGGTAAAGGTTCAGGGATAGGTTCAAGTTGTGGTTGTGGGTCAATATGAGGTTGGGGGTCTGGTTGGGGTTGTGCTGCTGCAATAACAGCAAGCATGGCTGGGGTTAAAGGTAGATCTCTATGAGGTGGTGAATCCATCTTTGCAAAAATAGCTTTCTTTTGTTCAGGGATTTTATAAAAATCATTGTGATCCCTTGAACAATATCTTTGATCATCAAAAATCATTTGCAGAAAACGGGGATAAGCTAAAGTCATTTTTGTCCCCTTGTTTTTACACATCCCTTCAAAAATCATTTTGGAATAGTTATATTTTTGCCCTGTTGCAATACACACAATAGCAGTTGCAATGGATCTATTGATCTCATTGTGTGCAGTACATTTGGGACTCAAACATTGAAGGAGAATGTGAATGAGGTACTTCCAGGCTGGGGTAAATTCCTGCTTATGGTACTTATTAAGAGTACCTTCATCAGGAATAGGGTATCCCAAAGCCCTAAGCCCTTGTTCTATTTCAGTTATGGGAAGAATGGTTACACCATCAGCATCATCAAGATGCAAGGCCTGGCGTACCAAGGCCTCAGTAACCACCCAAGATCTCCCATGAACAATAGAAGTTAATGTGGTCACTCCATTAACTGTTGAGGAACTAACAGTGTTCCAAAATTGTTTAATGTGTGTGACTGGAATGAGTGGTGCATGAGAAAGAGCATACCTTAAAGGGGATGCGTTCAAATACGCCACCATTTGTGTGTATTGAGGAAACAAATCATTATCAGCAACAAGATAAGCAATCATGTTGTGTTGAGACTTGAACCCCAAATCCAATTCTGCTGAGTTAAATCTTGGTGCCATTGATGAAAGCTGTTAATTTGAAGTGTAGAAGATGAAGGTTGATAAGAGAAAAGTGTTAGACAAGAATTATAGATACCCTGTTTTAAAATAGGAGCCAAATTTATAGGAGATAAACAATGCATGTGATTGGCCCAAAAATAGGCAAAGATTTTCAAAAACTAATCATGAAAATATTGAAAAAGCTATAAGTTATCTCATGCATTTAATGAAAGTAACAACTCCTAAAATTACGACTTGAAAATATGTCAAAAAGTAACAACTGGGTAGGTCCCATTGAGTGTCAACGGTCAAATATAACCCATCAACGCCCAACGGCTATAATCTTGTCAACGTTCGCCTAAAGCCATGTCAGCGTCCAATTTGGTCACAACAACGCTTGGAAAAATCTTGTCAGCGTCCAAAAATAAAATTGTTTTAAAAAGTGAAAAATGACCTTAACAAGTAATTTATCCTAGAGAAGATAACCAAAAGCTGATAATTATCATAGGGCGGCAAGCACTGTCCAGTTATGCACACTTGCATAAGCAAGATAGACATAACAGTCCTCTAGTGTCCCTTGCTAACCAAAATTCTTAACAACCAAGGTACCTCATAAAATCCTTGTTACTCCCAGGTAAATCCCATATCAAAATCATTCCCAAGTCTCCCAACAGACCACAACCAATTCTAGGCCAAAAATGTCTTGGCAACATGCAAAGTTGATATACTATGCATGCTACAGTGCCTCATGGTTTAGTAAAACTAACCCATACTCACCTGTGGACACAATCTAGAATTGTGATAAGAGTATCATATAGATACCCAAAAATCCTAAAGGTTCCTAAAACCTCCCCTTAAACAAAGATACAAAGAGTTTGCTAAAAACATGCATGAACATAAAAAATTTATGTCAAGATAGGAATGAAACATTCCAACCATCATCCATAAATAAAAACTTGTCCAAATGCTTCTCCTTTGATCCATAAGCAACTCTGTATCCAATGGTATACTGCTAACACCATCTGCACATTTAGATTGAAAACCACAAAACTAACATTGTTGCTGACAACGCCCCGATAACACATAACAGCGTTGAAGGAAGCTTTGTCAGCGTTAGACAATTATATTGCTGACAACGTTGCAAAAACACTTATCAGTGTTCAAACAACCTTTGTCAGTGTTAGAAAAATATAGTGGAAAATCTAAATCATCAATAAGACCAATAATAGTAATGCATTATCATGTACATACTTTTACAAAAAGAATCCAAAACACATATTAAGTGAGATTAACCATTCCAATACTTGTTACCAAGTACTGAAATCTTCCAGTATCAAAAGGTTTAGTTAATAAATCTGACACATTTTCCTCAGTGTTCACCCTATCTGGTTGTATTAAACCTTTCTCAAAGCAATCTCTTATAAAATGATGTCTTATTTCTATGTGTTTAGTTTTAGAATGATGTACAGGATTCTTAATGATGCATAAAGTGCTATTATTGTCAACAAATATCTTAGTATGCATGAAATTATACCCATAATCCAACAGCTGGTTCTGAATCCACAACACTTGACCACAACATGCTGCTGCAGCCACATACTCTGCTTCAGTTGTAGAGTTAGCCACCACTGTTTTTTTCTTGCATTGCCAAGATATTAATCTGCTCCCAAGAAATTGACATCCACCAGTTGTGGATTTTCTATCAAACTTGTCACCACCATAATCACTATCTGAATATGCAATCAGCTCCAATGGTGAATCCTTTGGGTACCACAAACCAAGATTAGGGAAACATCTTAGGTACCTAAAGATCCTCTTCACAGCATAAAGGTGACATTCTTTGGGAGTCACTTGATGGCGTGCACATGCACACACAGCAAACATGATATCAGGTCTGGAAGTAGTAAGATACATTAAGGACCCAATCATGGATCTATAATGCCTGACATCAACATCTTTCCCATCTCCAACCTTTCCCCAAGGGTGTTCTCTATCCATAGGAGTAGAAGCCCTCTTTTCATGTGGAGAAAAGCCAAACTTCTTCAAGATTTCAGCAACATATTTGTCTTGGGAGATGAAGATACCATCTTCTTTCTGCTGAACTTGTAAACCAAGAAAGAAGTTCATCTCCCCCATAGCACTCATCTTGAATTTGTCTGTCATAAGCTTGGAGAAATCCTCACTCATCTTTGGATCAGTAGACCCAAAAATGATATCATCAACATAAACCTGCACAAGCAACACATCTTTGCCTTTCTTCTTTGTAAATAGTGTCTGATCTATGGTGCCCCTCTTGAATCCATTGTCCACTAAATATGTAGACAAAGTACCATACCATGCTCTAGGGGCTTGATGAAGGCCATACATAGCCTTTTTGACTCTATACACTTTATCTGGATGCTCAGGATCCTCAAAACTAGGAGGTTGCATGACATAAACTTCCTCAACTATGGTGCCATACAAGAATGCACTCTTTACATCCATTTGATAGACTGTGAAGCCCATGCAAGATGCATAGGCTAGAAAAATCTTAATAGCTTCAATCCTTGCAACTGGTGCAAAGACTTCTTCATAGTCTATCCCCTCCTCTTGTGTATAACCTTGAGCCACTAACCTTGCCTTGTTTCTGACCACAATACCTCTTTCATCTCTCTTGTTCCTGAGAACCCATCTTGTCCCTATTGGTCTGACATATCTAGGACAATCAACCAGCTCCCAAACATCCTGAATAGCAAATTGGTGAAGCTCATCCTGCATTGCTTCCACCCAACTTGGTTCTTTGAGAGCATCAAATATCTTCTTGGGTTCTTCTTGTGACAGAAAACATGCAAACAAACATGCTTGCACAAGAGGGGTATCAACCTTCTTGTGTATATTGGCAATAAATCCACCAAGACTTTGATGGGATCTTCTTGTCTGAACTGGAGTCATAACATCACCAATGATCTGAGATGGGGGGTGATTCTTCATTGTGGAAGTGAGAACTCCTCCTTCAAAAAGTCTGGTGTCCTCAACTTCACGCTCCATGTTGCCAATATCTTCTTCATCAGACTCTCTTTGAGCAACAGGAATCTCTTCATGGACATTGGAAGGTCCACCTTGTTCAAAACTGGAAGAGAAAAGATGCCCATAAGTGTTGTCAACGTTTGAATCTTGGTTGTCAGCGTCAGGGCTGACAGCGCCTGAAATGTTGTTGTCAACGTCTGAATTGGTCTTGTCAGCGCTAGATTTGCCTTTGTCAGCTCCTGAAGAACCATGCATGTTTGTATCTGGTGGTATTTGGAAACCACCATTAGCTTGTCCAGCAGCAGCAGCAGCAGCAAAAGCATCAGTCCAAATGGGAATTGTGACATATTCAAATGTAGGAGATGCCTTTTCTGCTTGTGATCCAACCCTCTCATCAACCTGTGTACCTGAAACATCAACAATTTGTTCTTCCACAACATTTGAAGTTACCTTCACAATGTCTGGATTAGTGACAGGCATATAATTTAAAGTTCTAGATAAGGGTTCCAAATCAAACAACCAATTAGGACCACTTTCAGGATCACTAGGTTTATTCTCTAAGAACCTAACATGTACTCTTTCAACAATACGTTTGTCCTCCTTAAGATAAACCCTATAACCCTTGCTCTGCACTGAATACCCCATGAAGTAACCTTCATCACCTTTTGCACTAAATTTCCCTAAGGCATCACTAGTATCTAGGATAACTACATGACAACCAAAAGGTCTGAGAAAACCAATATTAGGTTTTCTTCCCCAAAGTAACTCATAAGGTGTTTTGTTCTGAATTTTGTTAACCAATGCTCTATTTTGCACATAGCATGCTGTATTAACAGCTTCAGCCCAAAAGGCTATGGGAAAGTGAGCATCAACCAACATTGTTCTGGCTGCTTCAATTAGGGTTCTATTTTTCCTTTCAGCAACCCCATTTTGTTGTGGGGTTCTAGCAATACTAAATTGCCTAGTAATTCCCTTCCTGGCATAAAAATCATCTAGCTTCTTGTTCCTAAACTCTCCACCATTATCACTCCTAAGCATCTTAACCTCATAGCCAGACCTTTTCTCAATTTGAGTGATAAATTCAATAAGAACATCAGTTGTGTCACTCTTCATAGCTAGAAAGAATGTCCAAGTAAACCTAGAAAAGTCATCAGTGACAACAAAACAATATGACTTGCCATTCAAACTTTCTATATTAGTTGGACCAAAAAGGTCCATGTGAAGCATATGAAGAGGTCTGGAACTAGTATGCACCTGCTTGGACTTGAATGAAACCTTGTGCTGCTTGCCTTTAAGACATGCAACACAAGAGTGGTCATTGTGGAAGGCCTTCTCAGGCAAACCATCAACTAAACCAAGCCTCACAAGTCTATTTATATTTTTAAAATTTATGTGCCCTAGTCTCCTGTGCCACAAATTACTTTCATCTACTGAGGCCTTAGCATAAAAACAAGACATATTTGCATTCACTTTAATCCCATTTAAATTCACATTGTATATGTCCTTATGCCTAGGTGTTCTATACTCAATATACTTCTCATCAGGGATCTTAAAATCCTTGCTTAACACCAAACACTCAGTATCAGTGAAAAGAACCTTATTTTTGTTATCACACACTTGTGATACACTAAACAGATTATAATCCAGTTCTTTTACCAGGAAGACGTTCTCAAAACGTAGATTATTGGTGAGAAGGGTTCCTTTGCCTGTGATGGTGCCGTATCCCCCTCCAAAGTATACCTTATCACCATCTTGAATAGGAGTGAAGTTCGTCAGATAGTCTTCCTTTCCTGTCATGTGCCTTGAGCATCCACTATCCCAATATCCATAATCATTGATCTGCTTTTGAATGCCCTGCACATAAAGAAAACAAATTAGTTTTCTTTGGGAACCCAAGTCTCAGAAGACTTGGATTCATCTGGTTGTTCAATAAGAACAGACTTAGTTCTCACAACAACCCCATTCTCATCCCTTTTAGGATGAAAAACCCAGTTAAACCCAATTGGTTTTGTAATGACTTTTGAAATGTAATTAAACCTGTTGCAAGTCATTGAAATTCCATTATTATTAGGGTTTTGATCTTTCTTGGGTCTCCATGTTAAGCTTGAAGAAGCTTTAGACCCCTTACCTTGTGGCTGCAAATACTTAGGTATGGTCACGTTTCTGTCAGCGTTGGATTTTGTCCTGTCAACGCTGAAATTACCCTTGTCAACGTTGAACCTAGGGTTTGCTACAGGAACCCATTGCCTATTTGACCAGGTGTTTGTCTTTTGAAAAGGTCTTTGTCCATGAGTGTTAGACCTTCTAGAGAAGAATGGGGCAGGTCTAATCACTTGTGGACTTTGCTGCACACAAGGTTTGGGTCTGACAACGTTTGACTTCCTAACAACGTTGACTTTCTTCCTATCAGCGCTGAAATTGTTCCTATCAGCGCTGGCTTTGGGAGCGTTGACACACTTGTATGTCAAATGTGAAAAGCTACCACAAGTATAACAGGCTTTCTTAGACACACTCTTAGGTCTAGAAGCAAAGAAACCTGTTCCATGATTGTTACCTTGGCTCTTGGGTGACCTATTATTTCTATACATCTCTGCATATTTAATGGTAGGTCTTCTAACAGTGTTGGAGCCTAGGTCAACAGCTTTACCAGTAACTGGGTGAGTAACCTTAATGGGTGGTGATTCATTGGGACTTTCACATAGCAAACCTCCCTTAACAAATAAAGTAGGGTTAGCTTTCTTCCACTCATTTAGGTCAGTCAGTTTTTGTTGATACTCTTCTACTGGAGTGACAACTCTTGGTGGAGGAATGAATTCCTCTTCTTGGCATTCTGGTATACCAGTCCAAGATAAATCCTTTCTAAGGACACCATAGAAGTCACCAGCTGGTGGTGGAACCAGAGAGTAATCATTCATCCCAATCCCAGTCATGTCCTTAGGATCCCTTTGTTTAGCTAAACAGTCTCCTAGGGCTTGGGTGGCTTTATCAAATCTTTGAATCTTGAGGTCAACATTATCTTTATTCTTAATGGCCTCATCTAACTTAGCCTGTAGGTCTCTATTGACCTTTGACATGATATTTCTAATATCCATACTACCCTCTAGCTCATGTTTTAAGATATTTATCTTATCTTTTAAATCAAATTCCATTTTCTTGTATTCAGAAACGGTTTTCTCAGTCTCAGTAAGAGCTAGTTGGTAATTGGATAATTTACACCTTTCAGTGCTCATATCCTCTTTTAGTTTTAACACCTCTTTGTTAAGTCTGTCAGTGTTTAACCTACAACCTTTGCTACAAAAAGCATCATCATATACCTCATTATCAGATGAAGAGGAGGAGTGTGCCATGAGAGCATATTCAACATGCTCTTCTTCTTCAATATCAGCAATCAAAGCTTTGTCCTCTTCAGCATCCTTAGCCAGATAGCTCCAATCCCATCCAGTACCATCAATTCCTTGAACTGCAACCATGGCTTTGGAGTCTTGAGCTTTAACAACCTGACTTGAGGGTTTACCAGCATCAGATCTTCTAGGAGATCTACATTCCCTCATGAAGTGCCCCATGCGATGACAGTTGTAGCACTCAACTTTGGATTTATCAAATCCAGCAGTGTCTTTAGCATCGAAGGTCATCTTCTTCTTGAACCTTCTATTCCACCTATTTGCTCTTATACTAGCAAGAGCCATGTTCCACTTGATGTCCATCTCTTCCAAGTGTTCATCACTTATCTGCTCAAGGTCCTCATATGTAATCACTGAACCATTGGGCAAAGAAGCAATGTAAGCACAAACAGTATCCAAATCCAAACCAGCAGGTTTAACTCTTGGGGAGTCATTCATGAATGTGTCAGCGTCTGAAAAGGAGACGTTGACAGGACTTGTTCCAGCGCTGACAAATGATGATCCAGTAACTGGATGCATAAAAGAGACCTTCTGATTGAATTGACCTTCACTATAAGAGAAGAAGGCCATGTTGCTGGTGCTAGCTTTGCTTCCATGTGCTGAAAGAGTTTCATCTTCCAACAGTCTTAGTTTGTTGTAGATGTCATCAAACGAAGAGCTCTTGTAAGTATTATTGGCAAGAATAGATCTTGCCTCAATCTTCCATGTCTCACCAAGACTTTTCAGAAAAGTGGCATTGGTGTCAATATCACCAACTTGTGTCCCCATGAAGGACAACTTGCTTGTGATGTCAAGCAATCTGCTTCTCACACTGCTCAGTTTCTCATTGGGCTGAGCTTTGAAGACAGCATAATCATGCAGAAGTTGCTTTTTCTTTTCTTCCTTAGTTTCTGCATTACCACCATATGCAACTTCAATTGCTTCCCAAAGATCCTTAGCAGATTCATAGCTTCTATATTTGTGCTGATTTTCTTGTCCCAAAGAGACTTTCAGAATATTTAGGGCTTTCATGTCAGCCCTTTTCTTTGCAATATCTTCAGCACTTACAGCTCTACCATCTCCAGGTTTTTCTTTCTTATCTTCATCAGGACATCCTTCAACAGCTGATCTTGCAATAATGGCATCCTGAATCTTTTGAGCCTTATTGAATGAGTTTCCATATTCAATAATGTCCCAGAGTGTGTAGTCAAAGATCCCCAGATATTGTTCAAAGTTGAACCTCCATAAGTCAAAGTTGGTTGCATCAAGCATGGGAATCTTGATGTTTGGTAAGGATGAGGAGGAGGAGGTTATCGCTTCAGACATGATGTTTTTAGGGTTTTGAGAAAATTAGGGTTTTGGTGTTCGTATATCGTTCTGGTGTTCTTCAAAGATCAAAAGTTCCTCAACAAGCTCTGATACCACTTGTTGATCCCAAACTTAGATCGATTAGCTTTGTGTATACGAGATTAGATCAAGTATAACACGTAGAGAAACCTTTGTTATATGCTTTGTGAATCTAAGTATTATGCGGAATTTAATACTTAAACAAGAACACAAGATGTAAACAAAACTTTCACTTTGATTATGAATATCGAACTTGCTTACAATGAAAGATGTTTACGAATAAAAACTTAATGAAAACTTGATATTAAACGTTAACCTAAAGGCCTTCTTTTATAGACTAAGAAGCCTTGTACAATAAGCTACGTATCAACTATTCTAGGTAAAGATAAACATAGAAAATACATTGTCGTTTCTATCCTTACTAGAAGTATTCTAGAACATAATAAACGTGTAGCTTATATCTTCCATCAGTGCTTGTCTTCAATCTATCAACGCTTGACTTTAACTTGTCAACGCTTGAGCTGTCAGCGCTCACTTTGTTCTTGTCAACGCTTGAGTTGTTCTTGTCAGCGTTTAAGTGATCTGGCCTTAATTTATTCCCAACACTCCTTTGAGATCTCATCTCAAAACAGCCTTCAAGATATTAAGATATCTTAAAGTTTCTCCAGGTTTGGGCATTCACATTAAGAAGACTTCTGGTATGTTTCTAAATGCTTATTCTGATGCTGATTGGGCTAAGTGTGTTGTTACTAGGAGATCTGTCACTGGTTATTGTGTTTTTGTTAATAACAATCTTGTTTCTTGGAAGAGTAAAAAGCAAAACACTCTCTCCAAATCCTCTACTGAAGCAGAGTATAGAGCTCTTGCTTCAGTAACCAGTGAAGTCATTTGGATTTTAAAGATTTTAAAAGACTTAAAATGTGAAAATCTTTTGCCTGTTACTTTGTACCGTGACAGCAACTCAGCTATTAAGATAGCTGCTAATCCAGTTTTTCATGAAAGAACTAAACACTTAGAAATTGACTTACACTTTGTAAGGGAGAAAATTTTAAGTGGTGTTGTTAAGACTTGTAAGGTGGATTCTGCTAATCAAATAGCAGACATCCTCACAAAGGGACTGGATACATTGCAACACAATGTCCTTGTTGAAAAACTTGGCATGCTTAATATATATGAGGTATCTGATTAAGGGGGGATATTAAAATATTTGGACCTAATCAGATACCTTTTTCTAACCTAAGGGACTTATTGTGTAACTTTTCCCTTTTGCAGTTACACTTTGGACTTGGATTGTTGAGTGCATAATGAGGTGGAGGGCTTTATCTGGACAAATGGAAACTTGGAGCACTCATGGATAAATGTACAAGCGTACATTGGACGCCAACGTCTTTCTTTGACCTTTGGACTTATATTGAGACGCTCTCTCTTTTGTCATTTTCATCTGGGTTTTGTGTGTGTGTTTTTTCATCTAAATACTCTCTCAAAAATATGTAACCCAGATCATGTTTATTTATTTTTGTTCTTGTTCTTGTAAGACTATTATCATTTAGATAATAGGGTCACACCAGTGTAGCTGTGGTGACCGTTTTAATCTTTTGATTCGTACTCGTTTTGATTAATAGAATTGTTTGATTCAGTGTTCAAATCTCTTCTTTGCCCTTATCTATTATTTCTTCATGGTATCAGAGTATGGTTCTCTGAAATCGTTGGAAATATATTTTAGGGTTTCAAAAATTTTTTTGGGGGTTTTTTAAATTGAAACGTTTTTTGGATAGATCTGCTATTGAGATAGTCAGATTTAAAAAGATTTTGCTCTTATTGTTTCTTATTCATCCTAAAATCGATTTTTTAATTTTAGGGTTTCAAAATATTTGGGGGTTTTTTATATTATATATGTTTTAACTTTGTTCGTGGTGCAGGGACGTTATTTATTAGATCTATTTCATAGATCTGTTGCTGGTTGCACTTTTCCCTAGTTTTTCTTAAATTAGGGTTTGGTGAGGAGGTTCTGTTTCCTCTAGACTAAGTGAATCTAGAAGAAACAGATCGATTGAGCTTTTGGTTTATGCATTGTAACACCTCTGCTCTCTCTTCTTATTTGTTTATTCAGTTATCTGCTTATTTATTTGTTCATACTTGTTCTTTGGGTGCTATCTGTGTTTATACTCTCTCATATTTTGATACTCTTCTTTTTGCTGATCTTGTTTTTGATTGTTGGGGTATTTTGTTTATTTGGACCCTTAATCACTGTCTTGCCCTTGACCTGCCACCCTTGAGTGGTTTGGAAGCCTGGGAACTTTGTTGACTTTGATTAAGTTCATTTTTTGGGAGTTTAGTTTCTGTGTCCCTTCACTATGACTAGTGTTCATGGTGACACAGACACTGAACATCAAGATGACCAGATTGGGGAAGAATCTGTTGTCACCTTGATAAGTAAGCTTGATATTAGTGACCCTTTGCATCTTCACCCAAATGACTCTGCCACATTGACTGTGATTTCTATTAAACTCAAAGGAACTGAGAATTATCAAATCTGGTCTAATGCTATGCTTTTGGCATTGGAAGGAAAAAATAAAACTGGTTTCATAAATGGATCTTGTAAAAGATCTTTAACTAATGATGTGTTGGGAAGACAATGGGACAGAGTCAATGCTGTTGTGTTAGGATGGATCCTTAATTCTATTTCTGATGAATTGTTTCTTGGTCAAATTTTTTCTAAGAAAGCTGAGCATGTTTGGAATGATTTGAAAGAAACCTATCATAAAGTTGATGGGTCTGTGATATTTAACTTGCATCATAAGATAAATACCTTGAAACAAAATGGCTCAAATTTGTCTGATTATTATCATACCTTGAATGCTTTGTGGAAACAATATGATGCCATGGTTGAGCTTCCTAATTGTGTGTGTTCTGCTACTAGTGAATTTAAGAACCATAATAGTCTGTTGAAATTAATGCAATTCTTAATGGGTCTTGATGACTCTTACATGACTATTAGAAGTTCTATTCTTTCTAGGGAGTCTTTACCTGATGTCAAAGGGGCTTATGCTATTATCTCTAGTGAGGAGTCTCACAGAGTTGCCTCTGGCAATGTGTCTAGTTCCTCCCAAAGGAATCAGACATCTGCTTTTTTTTTTGCTAATGGGCCCACCAGAAATGTGGTTCAAAGAAATCAGAGTAATAAATCTTGTGGCTTTAGACCTAACTTCAATACTAACCCCAACTACAATAGTAACCCTAGACCTAATGTGCCCAATGGGAATACCTATAGGCCCAATGGGAACACCTACAGACCTAATGTGAATTCTGAAGTGATTTGTGAAAATTGTGGGTACAATGGGCATACTATTGATAGATGTTTTAGACTCATTGGGTACCCTGCTGATTTTGGAAAAAAGAGACCTGACCAAAACCCTAAAGGAAAAAATGTTTCTAACAACTCTGTGGGGACTAATCCCAATTCTGTCTTTTCTGATGAACAACTTTCTGCTTTACTCTCTCTTATCAAAGAGAACAATGGAAGTGAGAAGGGTGTGCAGGCCAATATGGCAGGTACTTACCTAAATTCTAGTAAAGCCTTCAATGATTACTTTAGTAACTTTTTTTGTTCTAATATTCATTCTAAAGTTACTCAACATGGGAAAGTGGTTGACTCTGGGGCTAACCAACATATGACTAATGATGAAAAAGAACTGGACACTGTTTTTGATATTTCTCACTTAAAAATTAAAGTCAGTCATCCTAATGGGACTGAAGCTTTCATATCTAAGATTGGAAATCTGAAACTGGGAAATGGTCTTGTCTTGTTTGATGTGTTGGTTATTCCTGAGTATTGTGTTACTTTGATATCTGTGCATAAATTAGCCAAGGATAACAAGATTTTTGTGGTTTTTGATGAAAATAAATGCCTTTTTTTGAATCAGGATTTGAATCTGAAAAACATTCTAGGGATTGGTAATCAATGTGATGGTTTATACTACTTAGATACTAAAGGTACTAAGTGTAATGCTAGTCAAATTGTCCCTATTTGTTCTCTATCTTATTATGATTGGCATTGTAGACTTGGCCATCCTGGTGACCCTGTTTTAGATATCTTAAAAGCCACTTTGAAACTTGATAAACATGATAAGTATGACTATTGTGAAGTTTGTCAAAGGGCTAAATAATCCAGAAAGCCCTTTCCTTTAAGTGACCATAAGACTAAGTACTTGGGGACATTGTTCATCTTGATTTATGGGGTGCTTATAAGGTGACATGTTTAATTAATAAATAATTACTTCCTTCTCAAGATCCGCTCAGTTTCAGGTATCAATCTAATCTCCTTTTTTTACTCTTTAATTTCATGTTTTTACTGTTACCAATGTCTCCTTGATGTTTGATTCTATGATTATCTGATAAAAATCGTAACTTTATAAGCTTTCTCCCCTTTTTATAGGTTTTAACCTATTAATATGATGTTTTTACTGTTACTGATATATTCTTGACGCTTGATTTGTGTGAGTATCTGATAAAAACCCAAACATCATAAGTTTCCTGCCCTTTTTACCTATTAATTTGATGTTTTTACTGTTACTGATGTATTCTTGATGTTTATGCTTGATGTTACTTGTGTCTCCTTGGTGCTTGATTTCTGTGTTTACCTGTTAAAAAAATCTAATCTTTATAAGCTTTATGCCCTTTTTATTGGTTTAATCCGCTGTTTTTACTGTTACTGATACATTCTTGATGCTTGATTTCTGTGATTATCTGATAAAAATCCAAACATTATAAGCTTTCTCCCCTTTTTATAGGTAATAACCTATTAATCTGGTGTTTTTACTGTTACTGATACATTCTTGATGCTTGATTTCTGTGATTATCTGATAAAAATCCAAACATTATAAGCTTTCTCCCCTTTTTATAGGTAATAATCTATTAATCTGGTGTTTTTACTGTTACTTATGTATTCTTAATGTTTGATTTCTATAATTATCTGTTAAAAATCGTAACCTTAGAAGCTTTCTCCCCTTTTTATAGGTTTCTATGTATTGATTTGATGTTTTTACTGTCACTGATGTATTCTTTGATGTTTGATTTCTATAATTATCTGTTAAAGATCGTAACCTTAGAAGCTTTCTGCCCTTTTTATAGGTTTTTACCTATTCATCTGGTGTTTTTACTGTTACCGATGTATTCTTGATGCTTGATTTCTATGATTATCTGTTAAAAATCCATTCTTTATAACTCTTACTGATGTTTTTGCTGTCACTTATGTATTCTTGATGCTTTTACTTTCATTATTATCTGAAAAAAATCCAACCGTATAAGCTTTCTGCACTTATATAGGTTTTCACCGGTTAATTTGATGTTTTGTTGATGCTAGACTTGCATAAATTTCTGTACAAATTGATTGAATGTTGTATGTGGTGATGATAAAGAAATTAGGGGTTATTCTTCATGTAATTATAGCCTTTTTTTTATATTGTTTTTGATACTTAGTAGTTAGTACTCATAGTATGAAAGCAGCCTTAGAAAATTATATGTTCCTTTATTGTAGGATATAGTGTTGCATTAAAATTAATTGTATTATGACACCTTGCAGATCGGCATTTATTTAAATCAACAGAAGCGAAGCATATGGAGATTTCTTGTGATTCAGTCATGCCTCCTCAACATCCATGGTTTGTTTCACAGAAAGTGGAAGACCAAGGAGACAACACTGAATACCATATATTCTACAACATTCACGACCCAATGTCTCATTATCGGTGCCGAATCCCCGAGCTACTTGGAAAACGTATCCGAGGGTGTTTCCATGGCTGTTGGGCAGTTCTCTCCTCCAACCATCCACGTGACGTCATTTGGTCTGTTTGGAACCCAATTACATCTAAAATTATTAATCTCCCTCCCTTGAAACATAACGGATCAGAAGGAGATTGTGGTGATATTAGTGAATGTTGTTTGTCGGCCCCTCCCGAAGATCCCAATTCGGTTCTTCTGTTAATGAGAAAAGCAAAAGCCAATTTTGTTTACTGTAGGCTTGGAATCGATTCATCCTCCCCGGACGTATGTAATAGACAGGAGTTAAGATGGACCGAATCAACATATACAAAGCAAATAAATATTTTAACAGACTGCGATGGTTCACTACTTTGCCTAACTTGCTGCAATGGTAAAGTATATGCTTATATTAGATTATCAGGCAATCGTTGTCGTACTCAACTTATCGTGGAGGTTAATATTGTGATTGATGATAGTGAGGTTGTGATAACTTTATTGCCAATTTTGGAATTCGTTTGTCCTCTCATCATTGAATGTCCCCTCATTTTACCTTTACTGAAAGGATCTTCTACGGAACTGTTCCTTGTTGTTTTAGCCTTAAAAGACAAGGCTAAAACAGTTGGTGCTGTGAAATTGTTGAAACTGGACATGAATAATATGACGTGGGAAGAAATCGAAGACCTCAAAGACACTATATTATCCGTGGAACTTGATACTGATTCATCCACATTTTACAGCCCAGCAATTGCCTCATCAGAATTCGGGGGTTATATACATATTCTTGCTGATAAGGGAAAGATCATACACTCGTACCACGTCAAAGATAAAACCATCTCCTTCTCTTCTATTCCCTGTGTAGCACGAACAAACTATGTGTCGGCGTGGACAATGCTCCAATGCACCAGGTATTGTATTGCTGATTTGCCTCAGTTGTATGTTTTTTACCTTTAGCTTCCTTGAAAATCATTTTCCTTATAGGTTAGGAGTTGGTCAAGTACATGTTCACAGTAAACCAAGAAAAAAGGGCCACAAGGAGGATGGGATAGTCGTAAGACCAATAAAGGGTAATCATGTGGCTGAATCACACCTGCTCAGTTACCGAAATGGTGTTTTGAAAATGAAGGAATCTTGTGTTGGTGTCGAATGCAGGTATTCTATTGCTTTTAGTTATTTTGGGTGACAACATGTTTAGCTTTAGCAAGAAATATTTATGGAATTAATACGGCAATTCTCCTTGATTTTATGAAATGCGATTTAAGTTGTATTATAGATTTATAGATAACTTCAGTCATTATTAATTGTAAAAAAATAAATAAAAAACATTTAGTACATGTAAATATGTAATAGGTTATTATTATTTGTAGGTTACAAAGTGATAAGGTTGATGATGATGAATCCCACTTGCTCAATCTTCCATCTCATGTTTTGGAGATGTTAATAATGGAGTTTTGTGCTGGTGTCGACTACCTCAAGTTCCGTTCGACCTGCAAACATTGTCATTTAGCTGCACCTTTGATACCATGGAACAGCGGAAAAGCATCAAAGATGATGCAAAAGTATTCAGTACCTTCACCGTGGCTGATAGTGTTTGACAAACATAAAGACATCATCACTTTGACTGATCCCGTGCTTGGTGACAAGTATTTTATAAAAACACCTCAAGAGTTGATCTGTGATTTCCAAATAAAGTGTTCAAGGTTTGGTTGGTTGCTGATTTTAAAGCCTGGTGGATCATTGATGTTCTTTAACCCTTTCACAAGTCAGATACTTGAGCT
This sequence comes from Glebionis coronaria, assembly GCA_025667525.1. Taxonomy (NCBI): domain Eukaryota; kingdom Viridiplantae; phylum Streptophyta; class Magnoliopsida; order Asterales; family Asteraceae; genus Glebionis; species Glebionis coronaria. The sequence goes on from CM046875.1 coordinate 46,982,723, forward strand.
TCCACAGATACCTTATACAGATATTGTTAGTTTTTCTGCACCACCCACTTCTCCCAATTGCATGGTTGTTGGACTTAGGGATGTGCATTGGTATGCTTGTGTCCACTTTGTTGGCAGGAAACGACCCTTGCGTACTCCTTCTTTTGATATTAGGGATGGCAAGACAATTAATTCTGTAACATTATTTGGCCGGGATCTTTATGCCTCGAGGGATGATGGAGGAGTTGATGTTTTTAAGAAAATCGACAGGTATGATGGTTCATGTGAACATTATTTCGCTAATGCCCCTGTAAGCCATTGTGCATCTTTACCCCAGTGTTTCCATTTGAAATGTGATCAGCATCTTTTACAAGTCATTGTGGGCAAGTGTGGAGAATTCGTTGAGGTGTACAAATTGACATTTTCAAAAGAATGGTTGAAAGTAGCTGGTTTAGGGAAACATATGATATTTATAAGTGGCGCGTCATCTGTCTGCCTTGATGCCAAAACACCACAGATGGAGAACAAGATCTACTTTCCAAGTTCTCCAATAATGTACTATTCACTTGAAACATGCAGGTTTCACACTTTGAATAACGAAACCATAACTGACAGCTTTGGCGATTTCTTAGGGATGAAACATCATCTCAGCCCTCATGGGTGGATTGAACCAAGGTGGTCCTGATTTATTTTATTTATTACTGTATGCTTTTTATAGCAGAATTGTTTATGAGCTAAACATGTGACATTTTTTCATACATCCCATAATCTTCTTATGTGTAGAGAAATAGTTTGCCGATGTTTTTTTAGTTATACTTGTTGTGTTACGGGAGATCTGATATATACAATCTTTCTCTTTTATGTTTTTATTGTTCACTTTGTTTGTATGTAAATGTGCCTAATTAAAATAACCCTGGTGATGATAAATTGTACGTTTTGGTGAGACTAATGGCCACGATAAGGAGTTCTATGTTCGATATAGCTTAGGAGACAATTAGAACTCGGATGAACCTGGTCTCATGGTTTCACACTGTTTGGTTCTCTCATGGCATTCCTAGGCATGCGTTTCTTAATGGCTAGCGATGCGAAAGAAGTTGAACACGATAAGAAGTTAAACATATAGATGAGGCAATGATACTAACTTACACCTGCTTCTTTGAATGCTCATTCTCTATGCAGGTTTGGTCTTTGGTACGGAGGTAAGCTTGGTATGCAAGATGTTCCTCCTTGAATGGATACAACCTTTTTCTCCCAAAAGGATAACCAAGAGTATAAACAAGCTTATTGTTGCTGCTACTACTTACTTTATTTGGCAAGAACAGAATACTAGATTGTTTAAAAAGAAAATTAGAACCGTGCCAAGAGTATCATAAATAAGCTTTTCGCCTTAGTTAATACTAGAGCTGAGCACCGGGCCCGGTCCGGACTGAGGACGCAAATGGTCCAAAACCCTTGACCGAAATAGTTTAGTCCGGTCCTGGTCCTGGTCCGATCTTTCGTCCGGTTCAGTTCTATTATGCAACTTTGACGACAACTTAGGAGTGGAAAGTAGCTGCGAAAGAGCAATAAAAGGCTGTTGAAAAGCGAGAGATCACAGCTGAGAAACGACTGAATAAACTAGCCACTAAAACGCTACAATCACCACGGTTGCAACCAAAATGCGTTGACTTGAGTCGATTTTGCACTTCTTTCAAGCAAACTTTTGATTTTTTGTCTTAATATATTTTCCAAGTGTTGTAACTATCAAAACATTAGCAATGCTATACACTTATACCTCTAAAGTTCATGTGTTAAATTAAGCATATGTTCTTTTTATGCAATATATGAACGTAAATACTGTTTCAAGTGGCATGTTCTTTATTTATTAATAGTGTTGCCAAACAAAATAACCCAACTCATTGACCTCCCGGGCTTCGCCCCGGGTCTTCCCACCTTGTTTACTCTACACAGTGTTTGAAATTAGATATAAAGTCACATGCAAAAGTGTAATTATATTGAGAAGGTCACATGCAAAAGTATGATTAGGAAGCAAAAATGCAGGGAAAGATACAGCAAAACATACTTATCGAGAAGGCAAATACAAAAAGTATAATTGGGAAGCGAAGTGGTTGGGAAAGTTGTGAAAAACTCTCATCAAAATCAATACCTTCTTTTTGATTATATCCTTTAATCACATATCTTGCCTTATATCTTTCAATCTCTCTATTAGATTTATACTTAATCCTATAAAGCTTTCCTATCACGGGCAAATGAGTAAAAGTCCAAGTATTATTCTCATTTAAAGCATTCATTTCTTTGTTCATAGCATCAATCCAGTGCTGACTCTTACTAGCTTCCCAAAAAGTTTTAGATTCAACACTTTTATTAAGTTCAGTTACAAAACAAAAGTTATCAGACTTAAGTCTAGCATAACTAACAAACTTTTCAAGACCAAATTTGACTTTAGATGTCAAAACATAATCATTATATTTCTTTGGCAATACAGGTACCCTTTCAGACCTCCTAACAATAGGACTCATAGCATTACGCATATTTTCATTAATGCCCTCAAATTCATGCTCATTAAGGGGAGCAGCCATCTCATTCTCTTGGTTAGGCTCATTAGAAACCTGAGAATGCCCCTCATCACTCTCAAGTGGGTCAACTAAAGGCTCACCACTATGAGAAGAGTTGTTATCCTTAGAAGGTTAGGCAGAAAGACTTTTATCATAGGACACACTAGGATCTGAATCAATAACAACTTCTAAGAAATTATCAAGACTAAGACCCTGATTACCACTGCTAAGAGTACTATTGTCATTAGTCTTAAAGGGAAAGACATTCTCAAAAAACTTAACATCTCTTGAAAACAAGAACTAACCCTTTTCAAGACTTAACAATTTATACCCTTTATTAAAACCAGAGTATCCAACTAACACACAATTCTCTGATCTACTACCAAACTTATCATTACTAGTAAGTAAAGTAGCAAAACAGAGACAACCAAACATTTTCAAATGTTTTAAACCAGGTTTTTTATTAAACATAATTTGGAAAGGACTTTTTCCTTTTAGCACTGAAGTTGGCAACCTGTTAATCAAGTAAGTAGCAGTAAGAATACATTCAAACCACAAATTCAGAGGCAACCCCCTGAAACATAAGGGATCTAGCAACATAGAGAAGATGCCTATGTTTCCTCTCTACAATCCCATTCTGTTGAGGAGTATAAGGACAAGATGTTTGATGTATAATCCCATTTAATTCACAAAACTCAATCATTTTATGATTAATAAACTCAGTACTATTATCACTTCTAAAAGTCTTAATAGTTTTATTAAACTGATTCTTAATCAAATGGAAGAAAACCTTTATACATTCAAACACCTCACCTTTATTTTTCAACAAATAAACCTAAACAGCCCTAGAAAAATCATCAACCATAGTTAAGAAATATCTAAACCCTTCTTTACTAGTGACTTTATAAGGACCCCACAAGTCTAAATGAACTAATCCACCTAGACTAGTCGAAATATAATCACTTAAGGGAAAAGGTTCTCTAGTCTGTTTAGCTTTTTGACAAATCTCACAAACAAATTCACTTTTAGTTTTCTCAAAAACCAAATCATATTTTAAGACATTAAGAACTTGGTCTGAAAGGTGACCAAGTCTACAATGCCGCATATCTTTACTCAAAAAACAAGTAACATCAGGTTTCTCAAAACCGATACCACTATCAAAAATATATAAGCCATCCTTTTGTTTACCAGTCCCCAATAATTTCATCTCCCTCAAATCCTGAGGTAAAATATAACAACTAGACTCAGCAAAAGCAACCACAAACTTACTATCTTTAGCAATCCTATGAACTGGCATAAGAGTAACATAATATTCAGGCACCACCAACACATCATACAAAGTTAAGTCTTTGTTTAAAACCATATTTCCAACTTTGGTAATGAAGGCCTCGGTCCGATTAGGATGAGACACTTTGATACTAAGTTTGGAAATATCAATAACATTAACCAAATATTTATCATCATATGTAAGATGCTGATTAGCACCTGAATCAACAATAAGACCATTATTCACAAGACTAGGCTTATTCTGACTATTAGAACAGAAAAATTTATGAAAATTCTTGTTAAAAATAGAACTTTGATTTAACACAATATCTAGCATATTGGCTTGAGCACCAGCAGTTTAATCAAAGCAATGATTTTAGACAACTTTTCATCAGAAAAAGAAGATGTAGAACTGGAACCAGCATTGTTATTATTCACAAATCTTTTGTTAAAATTCTGAGATGTTTGATTATTATTGGAAAAACTAGTATTTTTTTACTTTCTAAAATCTAAAGGATAACCAATAAGCTTGAAACATCTATCAACAGTATGTCCATTAAAACCACAATTCTCACACACCAAAGTAGGTCCCCCATTACACCTTTTATTCCAATTAGTAGGTCTATTAGCAGGTCTAGCTAAATTAGAAGTTTGGGGTCTCTGAACATTACCCCTATTCACACTAGAGTTAAACTCAGAGGACTGGCTTCTTTAGGAAGACCTTGACCAGACATAACTCTTTGAGACTCCTCATTAGAAATAAGAGCATAAGCACTTTTAACATTATGTAGAGGATCTATAGAAAGAATACTACTCCTTATTTGCATATAAGAATCATCAAGTCCCATAAAAAATTACATAAGTTTCATTAATTGCTTATGTTTTTTAAAGTCCTCAGTAGCATGACAAGTACACCTAGGAAGTTGTACTAGGGCATCAAATTGTTTCCAAAGGGCAATAAGTTTATGATAATAATCAGCCAAAACAGAACCATTTTGAGATAAAGACAGAATTTTATGATGAAGATTAAAACTGACAGAGCCATCAACTTTGTCATAAGTCTCTTTGAGTTCATCCCAAACAGTTTTAGCCCTTTTAGAAAAAATTTGACCCAAGAACAACTCCTCAGTTATAGAGTTCAAAATCCAACCAAGAAAAATAGCATGAACTCTATCTCATTGTCTACCCAGAACCTCATCAACATTAGACCTTTTACAAGACCCATCAATAAAACCAATTTTATTTTTATCTTCAAGAGCAAGTAACATAGCACAAGACCATACTTGATAATTCTCAGTACCCTTAAGTTTAACAGACACAACAGTTAAAGAAGCAGAATCATTAGGATGAAGATGCAAAGGATCACTAAGATCCAAACCACTAATCTTAGTAACAAAAACATCAGTAGCATCGCTATTATAGCCATCACTATCATGCACATATTCCTCCTCATACATATCGTAATAAGACATATAGAACACAAACAAACAACAAGAATCAACAGAAACAGTAAAGAAGTCAAGATTAATCCCTTTTTGTTCCCAGGTTTCCAAACCATTCAAGGATGGTAGGTCAAGGGCTAAAGATTGACAAGACACGAGAGGAAAAAATTACACTTCTAACGAAAACAAGTAATCACAAAAATCAAGAACAAATATCAAACACGAATCATATAAAAGAACAGAATAGTAAAAGAGGTGTTATAGAGCAATAGAACTAGCGGAAGCAGCCTTAATTACCCTTTGATTCACTTAGTCAAAGGATAATCAAGAACCCAGAACCAAACCCTAATTCAAAAAATTAGGGCAAATCACCAAATCACCAATTCCAGAGTACCAATCGAACAAATCAACCAATGTTTAACACCAATCAAACCTTAATCGAACAAATCCCCAAAAATCACCAAACCTTAATTTTTCAAGAAATTAGGGTTAATGATCAAGAACGCCAGGAATGATGAATTAGCCACAAAACTAATCGATTAACACCAGTTAATTAATCAAGAACCTCTCAATTTTAAAAACCCCCAATAATTTTGAAAACCCTAATTTTTAAAAATCATAATATCAAAGCAAGGCGATGAAACCTGGCTCTGCTACCATGTAAAGATTTATAAAACACAAGTATGATTCTCAAATCAACTTTATTAAAATCAAATCCACCACAGAATAAAGCTGGTATGGATCTATTATCTATCTTAATAATAGTTTTACAAAACTTAAACAGAAAACAAGATTAGAAAAGATCAAGATGATATCAATCACCAAGAACAATGAACCGATCAACTATGTGTAAACAGAGAGAGAAAATAATGGTGTAAGATATGAGAAAAGTTGGTATTGACCAGCTTATATACTTTTCTCCAATAGTCTTTGGCACTTTGACAAATATAGCCCTCCAAGCTTCCTCAACTCCACTCTTTCACCCTTCAACTTTATGTCAGCTACACCTTTAGTCTCTGCATAAAATAACAAAAAACAAACTTGCTACAAACCAGGATTAGATCATATTTCAAAAAAGTCCATGTATATAAACTGTATGTCACTTTGAACAAGCTCCATAAACATATTACAGAGTAGTAATTAATATCTATACATTGACCTCAATGTCATTACCAGAATGGTGTCAGTTTTGGAGTTCAAAATTTGATTTTGAAAAAAGAAGTAATATAAATGTGCTATGATTCAACATTAAACTTTTCATGATGTTACGTCGAAAATGTTGTACTTGTATTTATGCTACTATATTCATACATGATACATTTACCTCATAATGAGGCATATAGAAAGCAAAAGACTCACCAACACATCATCAAACTTTGGTGTCATGTACAAGTCTTTCACTTTTGATCCTCACAAGATCCCATAGGAAAGACTTCTCAGAACATACGTTATTAAAAACTTCTTCAACCTCTTGTCCTACCTTTTCCTGAGTCTCCATACTTTAAGGTTCGTTCATTTGCTATAGACATGTACATAAAGATGATGAGGAAGGAACACACAACATATGCACGAAATGTTTTGATTTGATTAACCATTAAAAGAAAATTACTCTTACTTTGATCAGCCACGTGAAATATGTAATGGCAAACATAGCTTGTGACTGATAGTCCTCGAAAACATTGTCAGGAATAGTTGTACATGAACGGAAGAGATGTAATTCACTACCCAAAAATGAATATGTATGGGTCTCGCACGTATGAGATGAAAGATGCTTTATCTAACACAGGGATAGAAAGCGACGATAAAGCCATGGAGCCTGAAACACATAAATAAATACCACACTAGGTTTTGCCATATTGACAAGCACTTGAAAAATAAAAAAACGATGGTAAAAAGATTTAAATACCTTTGTTCCTATGTAACGCCTAATTAATATCTCACTCTAGTTAAGCTCTTCCTGTAAAGTGCAAGTGAATAATGTCTCAAACATTTGGGATTACACAGATAGCCTTAAAAAGAAAAATACTTTTGCAAGTTTAGACCTTCCAAAGTTGACAAACTTCTGCACTATTTCAGGGGCTTGCAGCTGAATCTGGTTTATACCATGAATCGTCTAATGTCCTAGACATTAATCGATGATCAACAATTAAGATTTCAGACTCACCAAGTGAAATAGATGATTAGATCAGCTGGGTTAAAATAGTTACTTAGTTAAGAAATAAACTTACTGTTCGATAGTGAAAGCAAGAGTTATCAGCAACATGCGATCCAGCCCAATCTCGATGATTAACTAACTCATCAATTACCTAAGATAACCCAAAAAAATCAGATTAAAACTTGAGAAATCCAATAAACTATATGAAAAAAGCAACAAAAACTTGGAACAAATGGAACACAAACTTGTAATTTTTAACTTGAGTTTTAGGCATGTAAGAAACTAGCTAACAACGATGATTCCAAGCACAATAGTTCATCTTAGACTTCTGTATAATTATATACAACATGATCAAGATGAGTAGTGATACTCGTGTTTTCATTGGGTTTAAGATTAATCTCGGTATCTCCTCGAATTGATCACGGCTCTAAGTGGAATGATTTGTTTTTGGTTAATAAAAAGGTGTTGGTTTGTTTATCTATTTTAAACTAATGACAAATAAGTAAGTGTCGAAGAGTAAAATTAAAACTTTTAAAAGATTAAACTAGATTGACAAGTTAAAACTGAATGCTTGAAAACGTAAAGAAAACGTAAAGAAAAGATTAGACAAATACTTTGAAAACTTAATTGAATTAAAACTTAAAAACTTGTTCTATCGGAATATGGAAAATTATTTCTATCGGAATGCATTAAAATCAAAAGCATCGGAATGTAACAAAAACTATCCATCGGAATGTCGAAGTAAAGTCCATCGGAATGTTCATGTTTGTCACCATCGGAATAATTAAGGTCAAGCTGTCGGAATGATGTCTTATCGGAAAGTCAGATCGGAATGTTGTAAGAACCCTTTGTCGCAAGGTCAGATCGGAATAAGGTAAATAAAATTGGCCAGAGTTTCGACTTAAAAAGAACCTTAGCCCCGTCGGAATGTGCGATCGCAATAAGCGATCGCAATCCCAGATCGGAATAAGGGGTAAGATACAACCTATCGCAAAGTAAAACCCTTAAGGGTTATTGCGATACAAACACGAGAACCCGTCGGAATGTGTAAAAGCCCTTGGATTGCGATGGGAGCAAAACTAATCCGAAAATGGTGAAAAGCTAAAACTTGAAATAAGCACGAACAATAAGCTATTTTAACCGAGACTTAAACACTTCAAAAAGATTAAATTTGACAACTTTTGAAAACGTAAAATTATAAACTTTATGAAAGGAACTTTTATATGACTAAAACTTTGATGAAATCCGAAAACAATAAGCTTAAACAAGAAATAAGCCAATAAGCATGGAGAGCTTATGACCTATTCGCGTAAGACCTCAAAAAGGAACAAGAAAGATTAACTTTGGATCACGAACTCACCCAAAAATCCAAACCGTATGGGATGAAACAATCGAATCAAGGATTTAGGCAACTAAGAAAAGTAGAAGAAGATTAAAGAACTTAAAAGCTTAACTTGAATAAGATTAATGAAATCCAAAGTACAAAGAGCTTAAAACTTGAAAGATGAAAACAAAGAAGAAATTTAGTGAGAGAAAGTTTGGAACTTTCTCTCTCTAAAACTAGAGGAAATGAAAAACTAAAACTAAGACTAACTAACTCCCCAATTTTGTGAAGTAAGGTCCTATATATAGGCGTGTGGTATGGGCTTGTGAATGGGCTTTGGTATCGGGCTTATTTTCTTCTTTCTTCTTTAGTCTTCACGCTTCTTTAAATAAACGTTTCAGACTTTGGATTTTAAGAAGTGTCGGTGAATAATTCTAACTCGTCTTATAATCTTTTGTTTAATAGACTCGAGTTCTTCGACATATATGAATCTTCCATCTTTGGCTCTATTCTTCGATAAATCTTTAAATAGGCACAATGACTTCAAATCTTTTGCATCGCTTGGACAATAGACTTCGTCTTGAGTCTTTTTCCTCGATAAAACCCGTGCAATCCCATGTTTTCTTCAATATTCTTCCGGCTGACTCTGAAAACGCAATAAACACAAAAACCACGCATAATTCCAAACAAATGATATTAAAAACGTGTTTTGGTCTTGTTTTAGCCATAATTAAGTGGTAAAAGGATGGGTGTTTTCACACCTATCAAATCCCCTACACTTAACCATTGCCATGCCCTCATGCAATGCTTAGCGATAAAGCAAGTTTACACTTTTCTCATAATCAATCAACCTTGGCCTTATTAAAATACTACTAAACAAAAATTAAAGTACTAAGAGAAATTAAAACTTTAAAGTAAACAAAAGGATAGAAAATAGCTATGTGGAAATAACTTGCAAAGGGATATGAGACTTACATTAGGGCTTCGGTGCTGCGATGATTCATCACCCTCAAGTTTCACGTTCCCCAAATTAAGCTTAAAAACGAGATCATTGTCATTATAAGTTAGCAAATCAAACACTTACACACATGGCTTAATTAAATGCTTAAACTCCCTTATTCCTAGGTGTATCTCTTATATTTTATTTTTGTCTTAGAATGATCTGAAGATGCATTTTTGGACTTATTTCGATAGTTATTTAGGCTGAAAGCAAAGTAGGACGATTTGATCAATAGTTAGCTAAAGGATAAAATCTCTTAAAACTGCTTCTCGGGATATCAAAAAGTTCATATCTTGGCATAACTCGGTTCACGATTTGAGACCTTTCTCGGGCCGATATTTGGCATGCACTTCATACTTCATATCTTGAGAGACGTTCTTGAGATAATGGTCTTCTCTTCGTTATAGAGTTTCTTCACTTGGAGACTTTTGAGGGGTACTCCAACTTTGTTGACCACGACTTCATGATTATTTCTTCAATCTCTAATTGGGATTTTGAGATACAACGATCCGCCTCCTTTTCGGACTTGGATCTATTTATCCTCATACCTTGTTAGGGTCTTTTCGGATAGACTTCTCCATGATCTTTATGGGAGTTGATTGCTTTTCGTCGTGAGTCTTGATCCTTCATATTGATTTTGGGAATAATGCTTTTCACATCACCTTGGATCTTTAGCAATAAGATTGAATCCTCATGCCTTGTTAGGGCCTTTTCGGACTCGCCAATCTTCGCGCCCCGCTTCATAAGTTATGCCTTGGCTATGAACTCTTATCATTACCGAGCAACTTTTAAACGATCTTGGGCTAGAAGCTAAGTAACTTTTCAAATCGTACGACCTTATTTATTGCAGATAAATTATTAGCAAGTGATGGGAGAATAGGCAAATAATTACACCAAGTGAGCTTGTGCAAGAATACCGACTTATAATTGACTCTATCATTTCTCGTCCTCCACAATTTAAAATCTCAAGTAATGAGACTCGTGGATACTTAGCCTAATAAACCAATTAAGGTCTACATGGTTAAGGATACTAGCTAGAATAAACTTAAATAAGTCTATTCGGGTTGAGTCAAAATAATCGCAACGGGCCTAATATGTCAAAGACTTCTAAACTAGCTACACCACTTTATTAATATTTTTGACTTTATTGCGGGATATATACAAATGCAAGCAACGATGAAAATTTTAAAAATTACGACTAAATGGCCAAAGTTAATAAAAAACTCGAAAAATGTTGAAAAATATGATTTTCCGGTTAAATGAAGGCATTTTCATGGAAAAGTCCACTTAAAACTTCGATAGAAGTCCCCCCTACACTTAAGATAAACATTGTCCTCAATGTTTAAGCATGTGGGAAAAGTCTCCCCTACACTTATGACATTGTGCACGTTGGTTAACTCAAGTTAAGGGAGAGACGACTAAAGTGATCAATTTCAAATGTGAGTATGAAGAAAATTGAATCACGATAGTTGAGAGATAGAACCGGGTTTCAGATAACACGGGAGCACGGTTCTTCAGAGATTCCAAGAGTGCACTTATCCCTGTAATCACATCACCACACAAATACAAATACCTATATAGGTCCCCCTACACTTAGGAGGTTAACACATAAAAGGATAGATACTCGGGCTGCCTCCCGAGGAGCGCTTGTTTTTGATAACCGAGTCACGAGCCTGACTCGACCCAAAATTAGTTCATGGGGAACGTGGTGAGGGATGGAATCATCTCCTGAGAGATGTCCTCACCAAAGTACAACTTCACTCGTTGGCCATTCACCTTAAAATTCGGTCCACTAGGTTGAGCGAGCTCGAGAGTACCATATGGAAAAATTTGGGCAATGGTGAATGGGCCGGACCAACGAGATTTCAGCTTGCCCGAAAAGATTTTCAACCGAGAGTTAAAGAGTAAAACTTTATCTCCAACTTGGAACTCTCGGTTATTAATCTTAGAGTCGTGAATGAGCTTAGTCCTTATAGATCAAAGAATTTTCATAAGCCTCATTCCGGAGTTCATTCAGCTCATTGAGTTGGATCTTGCGTAGGTCACCGGCTTTGTTGATATCAAAATTAGCCCACTTCAAGGCCCAGTAAGCCTTGTGCTCCAACTCAATGGGGAGGTGGCATGCTTTCCCGTACACGAGACGATATGGTGTACAACCAATCGGAGTCTTGTATGCAGTACGAAAATCCCACAAAGCATCATCAAGTTTATCAGCCCATGAGGCACGATGCTCTCCCACGGTTCTTTCAAGAATTCGCTTTAATCCTCGGTTAGATATTTCAGCCTGGCCATTAGTTTGTGGGTGGTATGCGGTGGACAGACGATGATTTACACTGTACTTAGCCATGACTTTAGCAAATTGGTCGTTGCAAAAATGAGTCCCGCGATCACTAATAATGGCACGAGGCACACCGAATCTAGCGAATAGCGATTTCAAAAAGTTACAAACCACCCTTGCGTCATTAGTAGGTAAAGCTTTGGCTTCAACCCACTTTGAAACGTAGTCAACGGCTACAAGGATGTATTTGTTTCCTTTAGAGGAAGGGAATGGCCCCATAAAGTCGATACCCCAAACATCAAAGATTTCACATTCTTGAATGAAATTCTGAGGCATCTCGTCTTTATGTGTGATCTTGCCTTGTTTTTGGCAAGCATCACAATGTTTAACCATCTCGTGAGCGTCACGATAGATGGTGGGCCAATAAAATCCCGATTCAAACACTTTTTTGGCGGTGTAGTTGGGACCAAAGTGACCACCGGTGGGTCCTTTGTGGAAAGCGTCAAGGATTTCTAAAGTTGCCGGTCCATCAACAAATCGGCGAATAATCAAGTCAGCACATTGCTTGAAAAGATACGGGTCATCCCAAAAGTAAGTCTTAATGTCGTTAAAGAACTTCTTCTTTTTCTGGGATGTTAACCCGTCAACGAGAATTCCACCCGCCAAGTAGTTTGCAATGTCCGCAAACCACGGGGTTTCATCAGCAGTCGAGTTGATAGACATTAAGGTCTCCAAGGGAAAAGAATAATTGACTTCTTTGTTTGGATGATCCCCTTGGTAAGGATCCTCAAGTCTACTGAGATGATCCGCAGCTAGGTTTTCAGCTCCTTTTTTATCGCGAATTTCGATTTTAAATTCTTGAAGTAGCAAAACCCAGCGAAGAAGTCTTGGTTTGGAATCTTGTTTAGTCAACAAGTACTTCAACGCGGAATGATCGGTATAAATGATTGTGGTGGAAAGGACAAGATAGGGGCGGAACTTTTCAAAAGCATAGACAACAGCTAAAAGCTCTTTTTCGGTTGTCGTGTAATGCAATTGAGCCCCCGTCATTGTCTTGATAGCGTAATGGATCGGTTGGAAGTGTTTGTTCACTCTTTGGCCCAAAACCGCACCAATAGCAAAGTCACTAGCATCGCACATCAACTCGAAAGGCAGCTCCCAATTAGGGGTAACCAAGACGGGTGCCTTAGTTAGCTTATCCTTAAGCGAGTTGAAGGCTTCGATACACTCTTTGGAAAAGATAAAAGGAGTATCTTTTTCCAAGAGGTGGGTCATCGGGCGAGCGATTTGAGAAAAATCTTTGATGAATCGACGGTAAAAACCCGCATGACCAAGGAAACTTCTCACACCCTTCACTGTTGAAGGTGGAGGCAACTTAGCGATAACATCGACTTTAGCACCTTCCACTTCGAGACCGGTTTTGGAGATCTTGTGTCCTAGCACGATGCCCTCTTTTACCATGAAATGGCATTTTTCCCAATTAAGAACAAGGCGAGTGTCTTCACACCGCTTAAGCATACGTTCTAAATTAGCAAGGCAAGCAGAGAATGAATCGCCATAGACCGAGAAATCATCCATGAATACTTCCATAGTGTCTTCCACCATGTCATGGAAGATAGCCATCATACACCTTTGGAACGTCCCCGGAGCATTACATAAACCAAAAGGCATGCGTTTGTAAGCAAATGTTCCATAGGGACAAGTGAATGTGGTCTTTTCTTGGTCTTTGGGATCGATGGGAATTTGAAAATACCCGAAGAAACCGTCTAAGAAGCAATAATAGTCATTACCAGCTAGACGCTCGAGCATTTGATCCATGAAAGGAAGAGGAAAGTGGTCTTTTCTCGTGGCATCATTGAGCTTGCGATAATCAATACAAACTCTCCACCCAGTAACGAGACGAGTGGAAATCAACTCGTTGTGTTCCTTGGGAACAACGGTTATTCCGCCCTTCTTGGGCACACAATGGACGAGACTTACCCACGACGAATCCGAAATAGGGTAGATCAAGCCGGCATCTAGAAGTTTGATAACCTCTTGTTTGATGACGTCATGAATTTTACGATTAACCCTTCTTTGGCTCTGGATTACGGGTTTAAAGTCATCTTCCATGAGAATCTTGTGAGTACAAAAGTTCGGATCAATTCCGCGGATATCGGAAATTTTCCAAGCAATTGCCTTCTTATGATTTTTAAGCACGGCGATGAGGCGAGATTTTTCTTCTTCTTTCAAGTCCTTCGCGATGATGACGGGCGACTTCTTCTCTTCTTCAAGGAACACGTACTCGAGATGGGGCGGCAACTCCTTAAGTTCTAAATCCGGAGGATTTTCGATAAGAGGCGTTTTCAAAGTCGGAGCATCGATAGCAATAACCGTGGGAGATGGTGGAGAAAGATTGTCTTCTTTGAGAAGGTTTTCAAAGAAATGCATGTCTTCATCCCAATCGGTGGGAGAATCTTCATTTGCTAAGTTCACATCTCCCATGGTGGCTTCAAGATCTTTCCAAAAGAAATCACTTTCTCCAAATAAAGATAGTGATGAATCAATAGAGGAAACGGTCTCAACATTGGGAAGAGAGGTAGGAATATTTTTACAAGCATCAATAAAGTGTTCTTCACAAGCCTCATCCAGAACGTCAATACAATTAACGCTTTCGTATGAATAAGGTTGTTTAGACAACTTTCCCATGTAGAAGACGATTTTATCGTCACCCACTCTCATGATATGCTCACCGGCTTCAACATCGATGAGAGTGCGACCGGTCCCGACCAACGATCAATGGCACACGAGGGTCCATGTCGTAGTCAACGACAACGAAATCGGCAGGAAAAGTGAATTTGTCGACTCCTACAAAGACGTCTTCGGCTATCCCAACTGGATAAGCAACCGCACGGTTAGCTAATTCCAAAGTCATTTTGATGGGGACTAGCTCAGGGAGAGATAATTGCTTCCAAACGCTTAGAGGCATTAAATTAATACTGGCACCTAGATCGGCTAGGGCCATGCAATTCTCTACTCCCGGGAAGTTACAAGGGATTAAGAAACGACCCGGATCACCAAGCTTGGTTGGAAATTTCCTTAAGAGTACTGCAGAGCAATTCTCATTAAGTTGGGTGTTAGCAATATCAAGAAGCTTCTCCTTGTCGCTAAGAAGATCTTTGAACATTTTCGCATATTTAGGCATGTGAGCGAGAGCCTCAGCGAAGGAGATGTTAAAATTCAATTGTTTAAACATTTTAAGAAAGTTCGAAACCTGAATATCATTGATAGGTGTGAAAACACCCATCCTTTTTACCACTTAATTGCAATAATAACCGAGCCAAAACGTGTATTTTATGTCATTTATGTCGGAATTATGCGTGGTTTGTGTTTTTGTTGTGATTTAGGATGAAAAGGTGAAAAGTGGAGAAAACACGGCATTCACGGGCTTTTATCAAAGAAAAAGACGAAAGATGAAGTCGAAAGATCAAAAGTGGAAAAAGAACGGAGGTCCAAGACCAATTCTGAAGATTTATCGAAGAAAAAGTCAAAGACGGAAGTTTACTAAAAAGCCGAAGAACTCGAGTCTTATTTATGAAGAAAATACAAGACGAGTTTGAAGAAATCCCAAGACAAAGTCCAAGTATTAAGAAGATTAACGAAAGATTAAGAAGATCAAGGACCTAAGTGTGCAATTAGGAGAAAGAAGAAAGAGGGAGGAAGCTTCCTAAGCTCCTCCCTAATCTCCCTATAAATAGAACCAACCTCATTTGTTTTAGAGTGTTGGTGGCTTGACAAACCATCCTTCCACCATTTTTCATTTCTTGTCATTTTATTTCTCGCACTTTAATTAATTGTTATGCACTTTTAATCTTTTAATTTCCAAGTAAGTTTTCAATTATTGTTCTTTAATCATTACTTTTCTTGTCTTAATCTCTCATCTTCCTTTCTTGATTTTGGTTTGCTTTTGGTGCGATTACATTTGATCCGTGTTGTTCATTCATGTTTTCGTGCTTAAAAAGTTTATGTTTTTATTGATTGATCCAAAAAGTTGTTTGATTTCGAGTTAGATAAGTTGATTAGTGCTTATTTGATTCGGTTAATCTTTGGTTCGGTTTGGATTGGTGTTAAGCTTGTCAAAATAGCTTATTTCATTAGTTTATAACCGAGTTCCACAAATCTAGGAAAGGGTATATCCCCTTTCCGATTGAACTATTCCGACCGGACACCTCCCTTCTTTCCGATTGAACAATCGGAATAGGGTTTTAGTTTTTCCGATTGAATGGATTTTGTACTATTCCGATTTGGTTTAAGTTATGCTCATTCCGATTGAACCTGTTTTTCTATATTCCGATTGACCCTTCAGCCGCATATTCCGATCAAGACCATTTGCAAGTTATTCCGATCATGCTTTTACTTATTCCGATTTGTAGCATTTTTTGACATTCCGATTGGGTTTAAGACATGCACATTCCGATCGGGTACATTCCGATCGGATCCTTATGGATTCCGATCGGGTGTATTCCGATGGAGTGTGTTGTTTTGTTTCAGTATTTTGTTTAGGTGTCCATTGTTCTCATTTTATTTTTAGTCTATTTTAATTTCTCTTTGCAAATTTTATTTAATTGTCTATCTACTTTTCGTTAAGTTCCAATTTTACGTCATTTAAATTCTCGTCATTTACTTTTAACGCTTTAATTATTGCACCGTTTACGTTCTACCTAGTTATAGTTTTAATTTCTCGTCAGTTATTTTTAAGTCTTGCACATTTATTCTTCCAAAACCAAAAATATTATTTTCACCAAGAACAATTAATCTCACACAATTAACCGGAAATCAATTCGAGGAGATCGGTTCAACGAACTTTAATTAATATAAAAATATCAAGTATTAATCATCCTTGCTTTTGAGCTTCTCTTTCCTCAACCTAGATGGATAAGGTATATCGGAAGAAGAGGAAGTCTTTGGGAGAATAGGATCACTCACATCCTTGGGTGGAGGAGGGGTAGAAGTAAGAGGTGGGGAAATTGGGGAAGGAGAAGGATGAGGAATAGGAGCAGGTGACTCGTTTTCCTTAGTCACAGTCACTGGTGGAGGTATAGGAAGCTCGGGTTCCTTGGTACCTTTGCCACTGCGAGTGGTGATTGCTTTCATATCCCCTCTTGGATTCGCAACGGTGTTACTCGGAAGAGTACCCGAAGAAGAGGGTTGATTACCTTGGAAGAAACTAGCCATCATGTTTTCTAAGTCATTCGTTTGACTATCCAAAGTGTTTCTCATGTCAGCTCTTAGATCGTTCCCTTGTTTCACCAGGTCTGCTTTCAAGTTGAGCACTTCCCGCTGAAGATTTCCCACGATCATATCGTTAGTCCTCATGTAGGTTTCCACTTCTTGGTGTAAAGCGGTGGGTTGGTTGGGAGGAGCATTGTATGCGGGTGGTTGATAAGCAGGTTGCTGGTAAACTTGGTTGTTTCTTTGAGGTGGTTGTGGTTGTTTGTGAGGTGGTATGTATGGTGTACGAGGTTGTTGTTGTTGTTGAGGAGGGCGATTGAGGTTTTGTTGTTGGTTTGGGTTGTTAGGAGTAAAACCCGGTGGTGAGAGATAGTTGTTGGAGCGGTAGCTAAGCAGGTTGCGGTCACCTTGAGGACGAGCTTGATAAGCGGGTTAAGGATAGGTACCGTATGCTGCATTCACATTCTCAGAAGGATAGTCTTGGGTGGCGGTACAAATGGTGTAAGAGTGAGGACCCCCGCATATCTCACATGGTTGGTTGACAGCATTGACTTGAGCGTTTTTAGCGTTGATGTTGTTGGTGTTGCTGGCGGTTTGGGTAGCAAGCGATTCAAGAAGCGTAGTAATTTTGTCAAGTCGCTTGTCGCTGTCACTAGTACTAGCACTAGCGGCATTGGTCCTAACACTCTTGGTTTGCACACGATACTTATTCTCAATGACATCCCAAGCAGCATTGGAAGTCTTAGCCAAAAGATTACCCCCCGAGGCACTGTTTAGTGAATCTTGGTCATTCATGCTTAAACCATTAAGATTAATCTCGGTATCTCCTCGAATTGATCACGGCTCTAAGTGGAATGATTTGTTTTTGGTTAATAAAAAGGTGTTGGTTTGTTTATCTATTTTAAACTAATGACAAATAAGTAAGTGTCGAAGAGTAAAATTAAAACTTTCAAAAGATTAAACTAGATTGACAAGTTAAAACTGAATGCTTGAAAACGTAAAGAAAAGATTAGACAAATACTTTGAAAACTTAATTGAATTAAAACTTAAAAACTTGTTCTATCGGAATATGGAAAATTATTTCTATCGGAATGCATTAAAATCAAAAGCATCGGAATGTAACAAAAACTATCCATCGGAATGTCGAAGTAAAGTCCATCGGAATGTTCATGTTTGTCACCATCGGAATAATTAAGGTCAAGCTGTCGGAATGATGTCTTATCGGAAAGTCAGATCGGAATGTTGTAAGAACCCTTTGTCGCAAGGTCAGATTGGAATAAGGTAAATAAAATTTGCCAGAGTTTCGACTTAAAAAGAACCTTAGCCCCGTCGGAATGTGCGATCGCAATAAGCGATCGCAATCCCAGATCGGAATAAGGGGTAAGATACAACCTATCGCAAAGTAAAACCCTTAAGGGTTATTGCGATACAAACACGAGAACCCGTCGGAATGTGTAAAAGCCCTTGGATTGCGATGGGAGCAAAACTAATCCGAAAATGGTGAAAAGCTAAAACTTGAAATAAGCACGAACAATAAGCTATTTTAACCGAGACTTAAACACTTCAAAAAGATTAAATTTGACAACTTTTGAAAACGTAAAATTATAAACTTTATGAAAGGAACTTTTATATAACTAAAACTTTGATGAAATCCAAAAACAATAAGCTTAAACAAGAAATAAGCCAATAAGCATGGAGAGCTTATGACCTATTCGCGTAAGACCTCAAAAAGGAACAAGAAAGATTAACTTTGGATCACGAACTCACCCAAAAATCCAAACCGTATGAGATGAAACAATCGAATCAAGGATTTAGGCAACTAAGAAAAGTAGAAGAAGATTAAAGAACTTAAAAGCTTAACTTGAATAAGATTAATGAAATCCAAAGTACAAAGAGCTTAAAACTTGAAAGATGAAAACAAAGAAGAAATTTAGTGAGAGAAAGTTTGGAACTTTCTCTCTCTAAAACTAGAGGAAATGAAAAACTAAAACTAAGACTAACTAACTCCCCAATTTTGTGAAGTAAGGTCCTATATATAGGCGTGTGGTATGGGCTTGTGAATGGGCTTTGGTATCGGGCTTCTTTTCTTCTTTCTTCTTTAGTCTTCACGCTTCGTTAAATAAACGTTTCAGACTTTGGATTTTAAGAAGTGTCGGTGAATAATTCTAACTCGTCTTATAATCTTTTGTTTAATAGACTCGAGTTCTTCGACATATATGAATCTTCCATCTTTGGCTCTATTCTTCGATAAATCTTTAAATAGGCACAATGACTTCAAATCTTTTGCATCGCTTGGACAATAGACTTCGTCTTGAGTCTTTTTCCTCGATAAAACCCGTGCAATCCCATGTTTTCTTCAATATTCTTCCGGCTGACTCTGAAAACGCAATAAACACAAAAACCACGCATAATTCCAAACAAATGATATTAAATACGTGTTTTGGTCTTGTTTTAGCCAGAATTAAGTGGTAAAAGGATGGGTGTTTTCACACCTATCAAGTAGCCCATACATTAATGACTGTAGATACACGGAAACAACTTCATCTAACAGCGACCACTAGGAGTGTTGGAAAATTTTAATTTAAAAGAACAAAACTCAACATATAACAATAAATATCTCTAAAATGTAATCTAGCCTCTGCGATTGTTTCGGCTAACTCAGATTCGTTTCTCAAAACATCTTGCATATTTCTTGACTTGCCAGCCATTATCTTGATCACCCATCGCTGATTGTAGATTAACAAAGACTTAAAAGGTTTAACTAAAAGGCTAAGAACGTTGAACAGCCTTAAAAATGACTTCTCACATTTTTCCTATGTGTGTATGTATGATACTAGTCATTGTAAGCACACTTTGGTACCCCGAGTAAAGAGTTTTTAATTAAAGCATAAAGACATGATTTTTTTATTGTTTTGAGGTGTCACTCCGGTCATGGTGAACATATTTTCCTCATAGTCATAGATAACATTTAGTTTTATCAAAAACCTTTAGAAGATTAAGCTCAATTTATTTAATTTTTGTAAAATCTTGAATGGATGTTGTATACTACGCATGAACAATCACAATCATTTCTTTTTCAAAAACATTCATTATTGAATAAATATAATCAGAAAAAATCATAATTATTTTCAGCCGGAAAACCTTTTATAGAGGAGCTACCTTCTCAAATGTTACCTATGGCTCCATGCACGCTCGCTTTTTGGTGAATGTGAAAGAACCAGAGCTGAAAATCGGAGTTCATCAAGATATGGCGTCATATTATGCTTCTTTACAACAATTTCCTTCTTGCGTAGTAGTATCATGAACATAAACGAAGCCATATGTCAGGGATGACTTTACTACACAGAACACTTTTAGATATGATAAAAAGATGAAGGAACGAACAATGGACACCTGGAATTCCATGCAGTTCCAAAGTCGCCGCTAAGCAGCAAAATTGCCCTGCTATGCTTCATTATGTTGTTTGGTAGTTAAAGAAGATGAATCACGTGCGATGTTAGCGCTGAGTAACATTTTATACTAGTCTCGTGAAGACATAAATGCACGTTTAGCAATAGTGTACAACGGCTTGATCACCTCAGTTGAGATGCCAAGCTTGTGATATTCACTCCAAAAAGTCATGTTAGTTTGATTAACTTGTTATGGGCCAGCAGAAGTGTTAGACATATCACTTATTGTAGCAAATTGGGATGGATGAACGAACCCGACTTCATCGTTGGTTACAAGAAAAATATAATATAAATACATCCAGTTTCAAAATATATACGATATAAACCATAAATCTATATTGGCGACTGTCTAGGATTGTTTGTTAAAAGGCTTATGCTTGATTGAATAAAAGTCAAGTTTAAAGCATATAAGCGATTGCTTATTTGTAAGAGATAAGCAGTTTATATATTTCTTAAACAAGTTGGAGGGTGTTTGGCATTGCTTATCTGGCAAATAAGTAAGCACATTGGTAATTATATACCTAAAACATTATAAATGAATTATAAGAAATAACATATATATAATAGGCTTAAAGCAAATAAGATGATAAATGATGATAAGGAAAAGTTACAGAAAAGGATCTGAATTGAGAATCAAGTGTAACTGGTTCGGTAGAGATGTCTCATCTGATGATCCGCTCATTATTCTTGGAAGGGAGATTAAAACTATCTTTTCTTCTTGTTCAACAATACGTTCACAGCAGCTCTAGGATTTAGACAACAACTATTTTAAGACAGCCTATGTTTTTATAGCATAAGTTTTCGACAGCAACCTATAAGTGACAGCAGCTAATTATTAAATGAACTAAGACAGCTTAATGCAATTCGACAACAAAGTTTGGACAAATTTGCACACACTCTTAGAATCCCAAACCAAGGAGCTTGCTTTTATTCCGACCTTCATTCACTTACCGCCCTTGAAAATACCAACATACCTAGAGAAGCCCAAAATAGGTATAATACTAAACTAGATGATAAGGATCAAGTAAAATCTACCCTCTTCAAGCACCGTGTTAGTGACACTCGTCTATCCAACAATAGAATACTCATTGATAAAGACCCTTATGGTATGGAAGTAAAGGAACTTAAAGAGAAATATGAGAAATAGGAAAGAATCTTGAGATGCGATGTCATGTATCTAGTAGGTAATAAAGATCATATCAATGCTTGTGAAAGTAGCATGCTATATTGCCTTGAAACAGAACAACCTTTTAACCTTGCTTACTATGTTGTAAATCGGATGTCACATGTCCGTAATCTACACTCCTCCGTTCTTCTATATGGCATGTTGCTTACGAGACTTTATCACTTAATAGCACCTATCCCACCAAGCCCTAGTGGTCGTCTAGGAACATATCACCTTGTTGATAGAGTAATGACCTCAATTAGTGATAACAGGGTAACTAGACCTTTGGCATCTCAATATAGGGGAAAAGGAAAAAGACCTCAACCTCCTGCTAGTTCCTCCTCCTCGGAGAGTGACAATGATGGTCTTCCAAGCTCCAAGTTACCACCTCTAGAATATCTTAGTAATTTTCCCATAATCCAAAATGCATCCACTGAATTCAAACAAACCAAGGGGATGTTCAAGTGCTTTGGAAGATTTATCGCCAACATGGAGAAGAAGAAAGAAAAGAAGAACTAGATGACATGAATGGGTACTTATGAACTTGGTTCGGAAAGTTTTAAACAATGGTGTTATGTGAAACACTTTCAAGACTGTTGCTTGTTTCTTAAATTTGAATATGCTAACTATCTTTGATGATTTATAGTAGGACTTTTTGTGATTGATAGATTCATTGCTCATGTTTGGCAAAATACAAATTAGAAGACTAAAAGGTACATTCTCTCTAACCCGAAAGTTGAAATATAGCCTAATGATCATGAAACATACTTCCTCATCAGTCTACATCATAAAAACACCATGTCACGAGACTCGGTCGTCTCATTCTTTACCATTTTCCAAAACTGGTCACAGAAGGGCACGGAACCCGTCGAACCTTTTTCAAATGGGTCCGGCAGGGTCCATGGAAATTGCCTCCAGTAATAATTTTCAAATTTTATCCCGAAACTAGTCGGACCCCGTTGGACCCCCACCTAAAGGGTCCGTCCGGGTCCGTGACACCTGTAGTTGCATGCAAAAATCCATCATTACCTCTCATTAACTTTTCCATTTACCCAAACACATTTTCTTATTTTATTTGTGAAGCCATAAATCCATGGCTGCTCATTTACTCACCTACTCATCTTTTTCACTTCTCCAATCTAGAATCAAGTCATAAATCTTCATCTTATCTTCTTAACCTCTATTTAAGAACCATCCTCACACCATTAGCATTCACCACAACTTCTCATCTTAATACTAAAATCTCAACATTTACACCCACATTATCACAATGACTAAAAGCAACTCCTCAATCCCAAAAACCAAAACAACGATACGACTACGTGTAAAACCTATTTTAAAATCCTTGAACAGTCGTTACACGCAATCTCAGAATGTATTTAAAACGATAAGTAATTTTACTTATTATTTATTCAGAATAATAAATAATAGTGTTTATTCAAGTACTACGTGATAACTATTTATTCAGAAAATAAATATTATACGTCAGGAGTTGTCACGAAAATTTAAACACGAGCATTTCGTTAAATAATTAAAACACGTAAGAAATGAAAAGTATATGTGTGTCTATGTGAGCCGCGGTTAAAGAACAAGAGAAAGAAAATGGGCTTAGGCTCAGTCCACTTACTAAAATGATAACCAGGGATTTAGCAACTCATTTACAAACAGAAAAATAAAAAAGTTAGGGTTTGGTTCTTGTGTGTGTACCGCCGGCAAACAAAGAAAAGGAGGAGGTTCGTGTTTTGATCATCAATATATTCAGGTATCATGTTATTCTTCAAACCTTAATACAAATCCGGTATTTTTAATCTTCACCTTTTATTTAATTTCATTCTCATGGTTAATTACATTGAATCAAGAACACATCATAATAAAGGTGTTAAACATGAAATTAAATCAAAGGGGTGTCGAGTTTATGTTCGGGTTTCATGGTAACCGAAAGTCATAGACTCTCGGTGGTAGCCACGTGTGTCAGCCGAAACCCAAAACCCATCAGGGGGTGTTTGGGTGTACAAACAGTGGGAAAATAGACCAAACAGGGGGTGGTTGTTGTATACGCAGGGGGTGTTTGTTTGAGACAGTGGCAGTTGAGACCCTTAAGGTCTCGGTGTCTCTTAGATGGGCAACAGGGGTGACGTGGGTTGGAGCAGTAGGTAAAATAAGTTAATCAGTAGGTAGTTTTGGCAGCCCAGCAGGAACCGGGTGCCTTGGGGGCTCTCGGTGGGAATATTAGTGGCATCAGTGGTAAACGGCGCTAGGCTGGTGGCTGCTGATGTGGGACGGCAGCATGCACCGCAGAAGGGTTGTGGTGGTCGTTTGGTTTGGGGGCTGAACCGAACTAAACCAAAACGTGGGTGTTTTGGGGAGGTCGTGGCTCGGGTTGTCAAGTACATGTATGAGAATAAAAATGTAAGGGTTATTTAATTAAAATTAAATCATTTTATAATTAAGTTTTATATTTTAAACTAACCATGTCATAAGTGTTTTAGTAATTTAATTAGTATATTAAATTATTGATGATTAACTAGTTTTGCTAATTAAAACGTATGTTATTATTAAATGAATTAATTATTCATGAAACCATTTTGGAAACTTTCTATTTTAGGAAACTTTCTATTTTAGGAAACTTTCTATTTTGTGAGACTTTCTAATTTTAACAGGTTACGTTTAACAGTATGTTAATACGAGATTACATTAATCAGAGAACAGAATTACACTAACCAGAAATAATTAAGAACAGTCAGACTTACTAGATTATACATAAAACAATACAACAATACAAGAAATAAATCAAGTTAAGAACCGTAAGAATTAGTAAAAGTATACAGATATCAGACAACTCATTCACGTCCTTTATTCATGTAGCTTTCGTGAAGTCAGAGTAGGAGTTCCATATGTTTTCTTTGCAATCATTTATTGGACACAAGATACGAATTTCCCGTCCTTCAGTATGGACTTCCTTTCCTATGCATGATTAGGATTCCCCGTCTGCCGCCAAATGTTTTCCCCAGCTATATGTTATGTACTTTACATGAATTTCCATGATAACTATGTTAAATTGCCTAAGCTTTATTTATATGCATGACTAGTTCCATCTAGTTACGGAGGTACCGTTACCATGACCCTTGAGGCACCGGTGTCATGACTCCTCTACGGGGGAGTGATTTCTCGCAGCGTCCCTTTTATTTCAGTTGGGCATTTAGCAGTATATTATCAGCAGGGCGAATGGGTGCATCCTAGTTTATCAGTTACAGTTAGCAGGTGAATGTGGTGTGTGCTCTACATCTTTCATATTGGAGTTGATCTCTCCACCCAGTTTATTTAGAGGTCACCTCTCTAACAGCATGACGAGGTCACCCTCTAAGTATTCATGTCACGTTGTTATATTACATGACCTATATAAGCTCTTGATACTTAAACTACAGTACATACATATTTTCAAATTTAACAGTTATTAATTCAGTTTTACAAGTTATAAACTAGGTTTCCAGGACGTACACAATTTTCCGCTGCATTTTACTTATCAGTCTTTCAATTCCGGTATTTGTTATCTGTTTCGTTTCAGTACTTCTTATCATGCTTTTATATCCGTTCACTAGGTGTTATGCTCAGTCGTAGTTTCTTTTCATGTTTCAAACGGCAGGTACACAGGGACGCTTTTAGGATTCTGAGAGTATGGGCATTGGATGGAAGTTATCCAGACTTCTTATTTTATGCACTTCATACATTACTATGCTTGTTTGGACATTGTTTAGTCCTTCCTTTCAGTACTTAATTTTACATGTCTGAGCTTATGTTTGGACTACCGATGTTTGATTCCGGTATTTCCTTTTTGGCCAGTTAATGTTTTTAGACATTTACCTTGTATGCTTTGATGATACGCCATAAATACACGTAACGGTCCATTTATCCAAGTGAGGTGTTACAATTATGGTATCAGAGCCCAAGGTTTCGACTTGTAGGCTCTAATACTGAGATGTGACTAGTGGGTAGTCACCAGGAACTTCCTATATTTTGGCATTGTTATCTTCCATGTTTCTAATGCATTTCATCAGTCAGTTTTCTTAATTTTTGATTAAGTAATACATGACTGGCCATATTTAGTCGTATGTGCTTTTCTGCGAATTTTTGTTTTGGTGAACCAACCAACAGGCGTTCACTTTTGCTCATTCAGATTTTGTTTTGGTGAACCGACCCATAGGCGTTCACCCTTTCTCATGTCATATTCATGCTTTCAGTCGAATGTTATTTTGTGAACCGACCCATAGGCGTTCACCAGTATTCATGTCAAATTTCGTTGGTTATGCCTTCATGAACTATCTCATGCATATTTCAGATTAATTATTCCATGTTTCTAACAAGTTAATCATCTTATCCTCTTTAAAACTTTCAGATGGTAGCCAGACGCAACAATCAGGATATTGCTGCAGCTGTTCAAGCAGTTGTGCAAGCCATGATCCCACAGATTCGGGATGAGATTTGGGCTGAGTTCCAAAATGGACCTCAGAATCAGAATAATCCTCCCAACCCTCCACCAGTTACTCTAGCTACCTGGATAGAAAGGTTTAACAAGCAGAAACCCCGGTCTTTTGAGCAAAGAGTAATTCCTACGGATGCAGAAAACTGGATTTCTCATATGGAGAAAATCTTTGAGGCTATGGATTGCGGGGATGCCTTTAAAGTCAGATTAGTTGTTTAGAAGTTGGAGGGCGACGCCCTAGCTTGGTAGAGGGCATATAAGCTGAAGAATGGAGGAGATGATTGGGTGCTCACAATGACTTGGACACAGTTCAAGACACTATTTTATCATCAGTTCTTTCTTCATGTTGAGCAGGCAAGGCTGAAGAGAGATTTTCACTCCATCCATCAGAGGATTGGAGAGAATAGTATGGAATTTATGCAGCGTTATCTCAGGTTAGCTGAATTCCTTGGAGTGGCTGCAAGTACTGTGGAGGAGCAGGCGAAACACTTTCGCTGGGCTCTTCACTCATGGACCGCGGATAGACTACTTAGTGCCACATACACTAATGTGTCGCATGTAGCTGATGCGGCACATAATTTAGAGATGCTCTACAAAAGGGATGAGCTCGAGAACTTAGAGCGACCTGAGAAGAGGTATATTCCATTCATCAGACATAAGCAATTTAACTCTTGTCCTTACTTTACATTATATAACATGCACTATCCAATTACATCTTTCAGACATAAAGGAGGAGACCGATCACAGTCGGCTACTCAGCAACATGGCTACAAGAATAACGGTCAGTCTTATGGCCGTAACACGTTAGACAGAAGAGGCGGTAGTGCTAACTACCGTGGTAACTCCAACTATTATGGCAGCAATAGGTGATCCTTTAAACTTCGCAATACTAAACTGTTCTGTGACACAAATTCTAACTTTCAGCATATCAACAGAGATGTTGGGCAGAGACGTGACCAAAATTCCAGGGGTCAGCAGTCTACCAGACCAGCAAATTCTAGTAATAGAACTCACAACTTTTCAATTGTATCCATGTTATGTCACCATGACTGTGACACTCGTACATTTTCTTGAATCAGGTTCGCAGCAAACTAGAGTAGCTCCTACGGGGTACACTAATCTCACTTGTATCACATGTAGGAAGAGACACCCTGGACCGTGTCACCATGGTTCTAGTGGTTGTTTCAAGTGTGGACAGTAGGGTCACATGATGAGAGATTGTAAGAAGGGAGATATTGCCGGTACCTCAGGGCATACTCCTCAGATTTTACCACCACCACCACCAACCACAGGTCGCGTTTATGCCACTACCAGGGAGCAGGAAAACAAGACCACATGTGCCATCACCGGCATATTGTTTATATACAGACAGGCTGCCTGCGTTCTTTTTTATACGGGCGCTACACATTCAGTTATATCTACTTCCTTTAGCTCCTAGTATAGACATGACCCCTACACCCCTTGATAGTGTGCTAAGTATATCTACGCCCATGCGAGACTCTGTACGCATTACTCAGGTGTACATAGATCTTCCTCTAAAGTTTGATGATAAAATCCGCCTAGTTAATGCACTTCCTCTAGACATGTGTGAGTTTGATGTAATTCTGGGTATGGATTGGTTGTCAGCACATCGTGCCACTATAGATTGTCATGCATACCGAGTCATCTTCGGTGATGTTCAGACGCCAAAGTACGTTCACCGTGGTTTCCTGCCAGGAAAACATGTTCAGATTATCTCAGCTTTACAGGCCCGTACTCTATTATATCATGGTTGTGAGGGTTTCTTAGCTACCGTTCATGATACTACTTCTGAGACACCTTCACTTCATGATCAGCTAATTGTGTCAGAGTTTCCTGATGCTTCCCAGAAGAACTTCCAAGCATACCTCCCACTCGATAGGTAGAGTTTGGTATCGATCTTATTCCAGGTGCAGAACCAGTATCCAAAGCTCCTTACCGTATGGCTCCCGTTGAGCTTAAGGAACTGAAGGATCAGCTACACGAACTTCTAGAAAGAGGTTTCATCCGTCCGAGCGTGTCACCATGGGGCGCGCCAGTATTGTTCGTCAAGAAGAAGGATGGTAGTATGCGGCTGTGTATTGACTACCGCGAACTGAATAAGCTCATCATTCGTAACTGTTATCCACTTCCTCGTATCGATGATTTATTCGGTCAGCTTCAGGGTGCTAAGCACTTCTCCAAAATCGACTTATGGTCAGGTTATCATCAGCTACGTGTGAAAGAGCAGGATATATCCAAGACTGCTTTTCGCACGAGGTATGGTTACTATGAGTTTGTTGTCATGCCATTCGGTCTCACGAATACGCCAGCAGTATTAATGGACTTGATGAATCGAGTCTTCCACTTGTTCTTAGACAATTTTGTGATTATATTCATCGATGATATCCTAATCTTCTCTAAGTCTAAAGAAGAGCATGAGGATCATCTTCGTGCAGTTCTGCAGATTCTCTGACAGGAGAAGCTTTATGCTAAGTTTTCTAAGTGTGAGTTCTAGCTGAGTAAGGTGGCGTTTCTAGGCCATATTGTTTCTGTGGAGGGGATCACTATGGATCCTGCAAAGGTCGAGGCTATCACCAAATGGCCGAGACCGACATCTGCCACCCAGAAGTACGCAGCTTTCTCGGTTTAGCAAGATATTACCGCAGGTTCGTAGAGAACTTCTCATGTTTGGCATTACCTTTGACCAAACTTATGCGCAAAGGGGAGAAATTTGTATCGACTAATGAGAGAGAACGGAGTTTTGAAGAACTCAAACAGCGTTTAGTTTCAGCACTGATCCTTACTCTCCCATGTGGCACAGGTGGATATCAGATATATAGTGACACTTCAGGGAAAGGTTTGGGCTGTGTACTTATGTAGCATGGGAAAGTCATTGCCTATGCTTCACGACAGCTAAAGCCGTATGAGGAGAATTATCCCACGCATGATCTAGAGCTTGCACCAGTCTTCTTCGCTCTCAAAATCTGGAGACATTATTTGTATGATGAGTCGTGTGATATCTTCACCGATCACAAGAGTCTCAAGTATATATTTACGCAGCGAGAGCTAAATAAGAGGCAAAGGTTAGAACTACTGAAGGACTATGATACCAACATTCAGTATCACCCAGGTAAAGCGAATGTGGTGGCAGATGCCCTCAGCAGAAAGTTAGGGATAGTTAATGGCATCGGGGTTAAGGAGGAGATCATACGGGACTTAGAGCGGTATGATATTGAGCTCTTAGTACGCGGACAGACAGGGTACTGGGCTAGTATGAGAGTGGAACCGAATTTGCTCTCTCGGATTAAAGTTGCACAGAAGGATGATGGTGAAATCTAGGCGATTTTTCAGAACATTGACCAACAGGCAGAGTTCCGCATCGATGATGATGGTATCGTATGGCAGGGTACCAAATTATGTGTTCCAGAAGACCCTACTCTCAGAGAAGCCTTGTTGACTGAGGCTCACAGCTCTCCGTTTTCTGTCCATCCTGGTTCTACCAAGATGTACCACGATCTTAATCAGCATTTCTGGTGGAGCGGCATAAAGCAAGATGTCGCTACATTTGTTCCAGATGTTTAACCTGCCAGCAGGTTAAGATAGAGCATCAGCGTACTAGTGGCTTACTGCAACCATTACACATTCCAGAGTGAAAATAGGATAAGATCTCCATGGATTTTGTCACTGGGTTACAACAAACTCAGAGGAAACATGATGCCATTTGGGTCATTGTCGACCGTTTGACCAAGTCAGCACACGTCCTTCCTATCCGTAAGGATTTCTTAGTTAGTAAATTAGCAGACATATATAAGAAAGAGATCGTGCGATTGCACGGTACTCCTTCAGACATCATAACAGACAGGGATCCACGATTCACTTCACATTTCTGGAGAGGTCTGCATAAAGCTTGGGGAACCAAGCTCAAGTTCAGCACGGCCTTTCATCCTCAGACAGACGGTCAATCAGAGCGTATCATCCAAACCTTGGAGGACATGCTACGCGCCTGTGCATTAGAATGGACAGGTAATCGGGATGACTATATCTGCCTGGTCGATTTTGCCTATAACAACAGTTAGCATGCGAGTATTAAGTATGCTCCCTTTGAGATGTTATATGGCAGGAAATGTCGTGCCCCGATCTGTTGGGATCAAGTTAGAGAGCGTTTGATTGAGGGACCAGAACTAATAGAGTTGACTAATGAAAAGGTCGCCATTGTTAGGGCAAAGGTGCAGGAGGCACGTACTCGTTAGAAGAGTTATGCCGACAAGCATCACAGAGATATAGTATTTCAGACTGGGGATCGTGTATTCCTTAAAGTATCACCAGCACGTGGGGTCAGACGTTTTGGCCTCAAGGGAAAGCTCAGCCCTCGCTACATCGGACCATTCGAGATCCTCGAACGTGTCGGTGAAGTATCATATCGATTGGCGTTACCGCCTCAGCTTTCACATGTTCATAATGCGTTCCATGTATCACTACTCAGAGTGTAAAACCCGCATGCTTTTACCATGAATAGTGCCCTTAAGATCGTATGTATATGATTAGAACTTTCCTTTTATAGCACGTTACGTTTCACGTATAAGAATTTTAAGTATTACGTACGTGTTAGAACACGATAAGTATTTATTACGTATGAACACACGATAATTATTCAAATAATAATTATAATCACGAACATGCGATCATGAAATCATGAACATAATTTAATCACGAGATAATATTATTTACGTATATATATTTATTACGAACACGAATAAGTATATTAAGTCACTATTAATAATTAATTAGAACACGTAAATCACGAACATGATAAAATACGAGAACACACTATAATATTTAGACTCGAGAAAAGTACGGGTTACCCCATGTGGGGCCCCCTACCCGCGGCATACCAAGGAAACATGGGCTTGGACCATGTAAAATTCACTAACTAGGGGGTTAAGGTAAAAACTTGTTTCACTTTTTACAAATCAAGAAAATAGTTAAAACCCTAAAAGTTTTCTTCCTTTTTCCTTGTCCTCTTTGGCCGCCGGATATACAACACCACAAGGGTGTTTCGGGTTGATTTTGATCTTGGATATTTTGCAAGGATTCGCGTGTGTTCATCCTCATTTGTTTCACGTAATCGGTATAACCTTTTTAACCTTTTCTTTTATGTTTTGATTTAATGAATCACATAAAATCATGATTTTTTAAAAACTAATTAAAAACAATTATTAAAACATGTTAATGATCATGGGGTAAATCAAATCAATGGTTAAGGGGTGTTTGTGGTCTGGCCGACGCCTAACCGAGCCCCATAGGGGTCTCGGCTTGGCTTATGTAACACCACCGAGACCATATGGTCTCGGTATGGTGGTGGTGGTCCCACGGCAGCAGCAAAACCAAGGGGAAACCCGACGTGGTTTGGGTTATGGTGTTAGTTACGGGTCCGGTTCATGGTTTTTAGTCACAGGTCCGGTTCATAAATTATTTTTAAGGTTTATGATTTTACTAGTTATGTTTTAAAATTAAATTAATAAAACATGACATGATTAATTTAATGTACATGACTTAGGTTATAAATTTAATTATTAGATCATGAGTTTTAACCTAAGTATTTATATTTTATTAGACTTTATAATTAATTAATTATTAAAACCATGACTATAATTAATTAATTAACATGACTTAGGTAATAATACATGTTTTAACCTAAGTATTTTACCTTTATTTAATTAAAATCATGATATATTTAATTAAATACTTTTAACCTATAGTTTATTTAATTTAAATGTAATAATTAATAAACTATACTTTATAACTACATGACTTGGAATAATAATCAGAAAACACTTAAGCTTATATAATTAGCTTATTTAACCAGCTTATATCTATTTATGGAAACTTTCTATTTTTAGAAACTTATTTAATTAAGGCAGCTAATCTATTTATGGAAATATTCTATTTTTAGAAACTTATCTATTTTAAGCAGTAATTCTATTTTTGGAAACTTTCTATTTTTGGAAACTTTCTAATTTTGGAAACTTTCTATTTTTGGAAACTTTCTATTTTGGAAACTTTCTATTTTTAGAACTTTCTATTTTTGGAAACTTTCTATTTTAGGAAACCTGCTATTTTTAGAAAGTTACTTATTATTACACAACAAGTATAATAATACATGAAATACAAGTAAT
The DNA here is from genome assembly GCA_025667525.1 of Glebionis coronaria. Lineage (NCBI taxonomy): Eukaryota > Viridiplantae > Streptophyta > Magnoliopsida > Asterales > Asteraceae > Glebionis > Glebionis coronaria. The sequence continues at coordinate 47,015,203 of CM046875.1, forward strand.
ACTTATTCAGAATAGACACATTATAAGACAAACACAATATAAAGCTTAAAAACAGTAGAACATGACATGAACATATAAAATAAGCTAAGACATGATATAAAATCAGTTACGTATTTATTAATCAGATACTTATACACGTATATATTTATGTAGCATTAGTGATACCGAAGTAGGACTCTCTTCCGTTCGTCTTCTTCGTTCACTGGACATAAGGTACGGATTCCCGTCTTTTCAGTATGGACATTCTTTCCTTATTAGGATTCCCCGTATGCAGCCAACTGTTTTCCCATAGTATAAGTTTATATGTTTGATTGCTTATGTTTATTATAATACCTGAAGCCATATACATGCATGACCAGTTTCACCTAGTTATGGAGGTACCATAACCATAACACTAGAGGCACTGGTGTTATGACTTCCCCACGGCGGAGTGATTGCTCGTAGCGTCCCTTCAGCTTTTGGCCATATTATTATATTTATCATGTGGGGCGTATGGGTGCATCCTAGTTACATGTTTTTCAGCAGATTACTCAGTGTGAAAGTGGTGTGTGCCTTGCATCCTTCACAAGGAGCTGATCCCTCCTACCCAAAAACCAGTATATTAAATTAGAGGCAGTCCCTCTAATTTGCATGACGAGGTCACCCCTCCAAGTATTCATGCAACGTTGATTTTCATGACCTATATTGGCTAATGGTAAAATATGTTAAACAGTTTTTGCAAGATAAACATAAGGCTTTCAAACTATAAAACCAGTTTTATTAAGACTTAACCGGGTTATTCGGGACTTAGTTTCTTCCGCTGTTATACGCTTATATGTTTATATTATTCATGCTTTATTGTACATCCGTGCACTGAGCGTATTGCTCAGCCGTTTTCCTTGTTCATGTTCCCAAAACGGCAGGTACTCAGGGACGCTCGTAGACTTTAAGCGTACGTGTATATGAACTGGAAGCTTTCTAGCCTTTCTTTACTTTATGCATTATCTATACTTTGATACTCTTTCCATGGACATTGTTTAGTCCTTTCATTTATAGTACTTATGTTTGTTGTGTGATGATCTTTACTTTTGGACTGCCGATGTTTGATTCTGGTATTTCCTTTTTATGGTCATGTAATGTTTTAGACATTTATCCTTGTATGCTTTGATGACACGCCATAATTACGCGTGACATTCCATTTATCAAAATGGGGTGTTACAATTATGGTATCAGAGCCAAGGCTTCGACCTATAGGCTCTCAAAACACGACTTGTGATTAGTGGGTAGTTACTATGGTCTTCCTTGAACTGACAGTCGTTTTCATGCATTCACCATTTTCATGCATACATATATATCTCATTGTCGCAGGTTTATGACTAAGTAACGGTTGGTACAGGACTGGCCCTATTTAGTCGCATATGTTTTATCGAAACTTTTAAATTGGGACCGGCCCATAGGCGTCCCCTCGCCATGTCTTTATTTTGGGTGAACTGACCATAGGCGTTCACTCTTGAGCATACAAAAGTTTTCATAAGACTGCATCATGCATTCATGTACAAATTTTCTTGCATATAATTTTTCTCTTGATTTATTGGTATAATTTTTTTTTCATGTATATATTTTATGTTTGATTAGTTTAATCATGTGTTTTATGTTATACTGTCAGATGGTTCTCACACACGAGCAGGAACAACTCAATGCAGCAATCCAAGTTGCAATGCAAGCTTTGCTTCCTCAACTGAGGAATGACATCAGGGCTGAGGTTCAGGCTGCCAACAATCAGCAACAAAACCAAGCACCGCCTCCTCCTCCAGTGACATTGGCAATATGGCTGGAGAGATTCAACAAGCTCCGTCCTCGAGCTTTCGAGAGAACAGATATCCCCAGTGAAGCTGAAAGTTGGTTGGCTCACATCGAGAAGATCTTCGATGCTATGGGTTGTGACCCCATGTTCAAGGCGAGGTTGGCATGTTACCGGTTCGAAGGCGATGTGTTAAATTGGTGGTTAGCATTGAAGCAGTCTGAGGGATATGATAATTGGGTGGCTGGTTTGACATGGGCTCAGTTCAGAGATAGGGTGATGGGGCAGTTCTTTCCCAAGGTTGAGCAAGACAAGCTTAAGAGGGAGTACCATGGGATCCGACAGAGAGCTAGGGAGAATAGCAACGAGTTCATGCAGCGCTTTCTTCGCTTAGCTTGTTTCCTTGGTGCAGCGGCAGGTACTCTAGAAGAGCAGGCACACCACTTTAGGTGGGCTCTTCGCACATCGGTCGCAAACAACTTGGTGTGTGCTATGTTCAATAGAGTAGCACAAGTGGCTGATGGGACACGTAAGCTGGAGATGCTGCATGAGAGAGATGAGTTCGGGGAAGCTGAGAAACCCGACAAGAGGTAAACATTCGTATTCAAGCGGTGACCAATCCGTATTCTTTCTATATATGTCAATTATTCATCTCTTTAAATTGTATCTTCCAGGCAGAAAACTAGGGACCGGTCTCAGCCGGCTACTCAGCAACAGCCTAATCAGCCCAAGGGAAACGGTCAGACTAACGACCGTTCTGCTACGGATAGGCGTGGCGGTAATGATAATTACCGTAGCAACGCTGGACACTTCAACGGCAGCAGGTCCTAATACTTACGCATTTTCTTATGATTTCATGTTAAAACTCATAATTCTGACACTTTAGCAAATCTTCTACCAGGAACCATGGAAACGGTAGGGACCAGAACCAAAGAGGTTCACAGCCTAGCCGTCCAGCTATCACTGGTATTCAATCTTACGATTATTCGCATTGTCCTTTGTACCCTATTATCATGTCTCATGTAAAATGTTTTATCAGGTCCTCAGCCAGCCAGAGCACCCGCTGGAGGATATACTCATCCTCTTTGTTCTACTTGCCACCGTAGGCACCCAGGGCCATGTCGTCGCGACACCGACGCATGCTTCAAGTGTGTTCTTCCTGGCCATCGCATGAAGGACTGCCGTAAGGGCGAGATGGAGGGAACATCGGGACATGCTGATACCAAGCCGCCTCCTACCACTGGACGTGTCTACACGACATCTCGAGATCAGACCAACAAGTCTACAGGTACCATCACTGGAATCTTGTATATGTATGGTCAGGCTGCGTGTGTTCTTTTTGATACGGGTGCTACTCACTCATTCATTTCTACTGCATATGCCAAGAACATTAGGATGCTCATCATGCCACTAGATAACAAACTCAGTATTTCCACGCCCTTAAGGGACTCTATATTAATCACCCATGTACACAAGAGTCTTCCCCTAGAGGTTGATGATAAGGTTCGTCCTGTTGACGCACTTCCGTTGGACATGAATGACTTTGACATGATTTTGGGCATGGATTGGCTATCCAAGCATCATGCTACCATAGACTGCCATTCATATCGAGTCATCTTCGGCGATGTTAATGCACCAGAGTACATTCACAACGGGTTCGTACCCGGAAGGTCTGTACAAATCATATCTACCCTACAAGCACGTGCACTACTGTCACATGGCTGCGAGGGTTATCTAGCTACGGTTCATGACATGGATGCTAAATCCCCATCAATTCAGGATCAGCCAATAGTGTCGGAATTCCAAGATGTATTTCCAGAAGAACTTCCAGGCATACCACCTGCACGAGAAGTGGAATTCAATATCGAGCTCATCCCAGGAGCTGAACCGATTTCCAAGGCTCCTTATCGCATGGCTCCCATAGAGTTAAAGGAGCTGAAGGATCAACTGTAAGAACTTCTAGATCGAGGTTTCATTCGACCGAGCGCATCTCCATGGGGCGCACCGGTCTTATTTGTTAAGAAGAAGGACGGCAGTATGCGTCTTTGCATAGACTATCGCGAGCTCAACAAGATTACTATCAGGAATAGGTATCCACTGCCGCGTATAGACGGTCTGTTTAACCAACTCCAAGGGGCCAAACACTTCTCCAAGATTGATCTTAGGTCAGGCTATCATCAACTACGGGTTAAGGAGCAGGACATCGCCAAGACTGCTTTCCGTACACGCTATGGCCACTACGAATTTGTAGTCATGCCATTCGGCCTGACCAATGCTCCAGCAGTGTTCATGGATTTGATGAACAAAATCTTCCATGAATTTATGGGCAAGTTCGTCATTGTCTTCATCGATGACATCCTGATTTTCTCAAGGTCCAAGGAGGAACACGAAGACCATCTTCGTACAGTACTACAGATTCTTCGCCAGAAGCAGCTGTATGCTAAATTCTTCAAGTGTGAGTTCTGGTTAGACAAGGTGGCATTCTTAGGCCACATTGTGTCAGCAGAAGGAATCACTATGGATCCAGCGAAGGTTGAGGCTATTACTAAGTGGTCGAGGCTGACATCAGCGACTGAAGTCCGTAGTTTCTTAGGCTTAGCTGGCTATTACCGTAGGTTCGTGGAGAACTTTTCCCGCTTAGCACTACCATTGACCAAACTGATGCGGAAAGGGGAGAAATTCGTCTGGACTGAAGAACGAGAGAAGAGCTTTGAAGACCTGAAGTAGAAGCTAGCATCTGCACCTATTCCTACTCTCCCATCTGGTACGGGTGGATTTCAAATCTACAGTGATGCATCGGAGAAGGGACTTGGCTGTGTTCTCATGCAACATGGGAAAATTTCCCTATGCATGACTTGGAACTTGCTGTAGTCGTGTTTGCATTGAAGATATAGAGGCACTACTTATATGGAGAATCATGTGACATTTTCACGGACCACAAGAGCTTGAAGTATATCTTCACTCAGCGTGAATTGAACATGAGGCAGAGGAGATGGTTAGAGCTGTTGAAGGATTATGACATTAATCTGCAGTATCATCCCGTAAAGGCGAATGTAGTAGCAGATGCACTTAGCAGGAAGTCCGGAATGATCAACGGCATTAAGATTGAGGAGGAAATCATAAGAGACTTGGAGCGACTAGACATAGAGATCATGGTACGTGGACAGCACGGTTATTGAGCTAATCTTAGAGTAGAACCCGAGTTACTCTCTAAGTTCAAAGAAGCTCAGAAAGATGATGGAGAAATCTGGGCGATAGTTCAGAATTTGGAGAAGCAGACGGAATTCAGAGTAGATGCAAATGGTATCGTATGGCAGGGCACGAGACTTTGTGTTCCTGATGATCAAAAACTCCGGGAAGCATTGTTAGCTGAAGCTCATAGCTCCCCATTCTCTATACATCCTGGTTCGACTAAGATGTACCATGACATCATGCAGTACTTTTGGTGGAGTGGTATGAAACAGGATGTTGCCACTTACGTCTCTAAATGTATTACCTGCCAGCAGGTTAAGATCGAGCATCAGCGATCTGGCGGTCTCCTTCAACCGTTAGATATTCCAGAGTGGAAGTGGGACAAAATCACCATGGATTTTGTTACTGGTCTTCCGCCAACCAAGAGGAAGCACGATGCAATTTGGTTTATCGTAGATCGACTTACCAAATCAGCTCATTTCTTACCGATCCGCAAGGAAGATTCGGTCAGTAAACTCGCCGATACATATAGAAGAGAGATCATGAGACTCCACGGTGCTCCATCCAGCATCGTCTCAGACAGAGATCCTCGTTTCACTTCGCGATTTTGGAAGAGTCTACAGAAAGCTTAGGGTACACAACTTAAGCTTAGCACGGCTTTTCATCCTCAAACAAACGGGCAGTCGGAGCGAACGATTCAGAAATTGGAGGACATGTTAAGGTCATGTGCGTTGGAAAGGACGGGTGATTGGGACGATTATATCTGTTTAGTGGAGTTTGCATACAACAACAGTTGGTACGCAAGTATCAAGTGTGCTCTTTTCGAGATGTTGTATGGCAGAAAGTGTCGCGCCCTTATCTGCTGGGATCAGGTTGGCGAGCGAACACTTGAAGGACCAGAGATCATAGAGATGACTAATGAGAGGGTCGCAGTAGCCAAGCAGAAACTTCAAGAAGCACGGTCACGTCAGAAGAGTTACGCTGATAAGCATCGTAGGGACATACATTTTAACGTAGGAGATCACGTCTTTCTTAAGGTTTCGCCGCCACGTGATGTTAGACGCTTCAGGGTTAAAGGGAAGCTCAGTCCCTGTTTCATCGGGCCGTTTGATATCATTGAACGAGTCGGTGAAGTATCTTACCGTTTAGCGTTACCTCCGCAGCTTTCGCATGTACACAATGTGTTTCATGTGTCCTTACTCAAAGGGTACCAGTATCATCCCCTTCACATGGTTCAGTATCCACTAGAACAGATACGTGAAGATCTCACTTTCATAGAAGAACCCGAACGGGTTCTTGACAGACAAGAACGAGTCATGAGAAGGAAGACGATTCCATTCGTCAAAATCCTTTGGAGGGATCATACCGAGCGGGAAGCCACTTGGGAAACATAGGAGTCTATCCGGGCTTCTTACCCTCATTTCATATTTTGAATTCGGGTATGTTCTTCTTTTCCAGTTTACTTTATCTATAATTCGTGGACGAATTATTCTTTTTAAGGGGGAAGAGTTGTAAAACCCGCATGCTTTTACCATGAATAGTGCCCTTAAGATCGTATGTATATGATTAGAACTTTCCTTTTATAGCACGTTACGTTTCAGGTATAAGAATTTTAAGTATTACGTACGTGTTAGAACACGATAAGTATTTATTACGTATGAACACACGATAATTATTCAAATAATAATTATAATCACGAACATACGATCATGAAATCATGAACGTAATTTAACCACGAGATAATATTATTTACGTATATATATTTATTTCGAACACGAATAAATATATTAAGTCACGATTAATAATTAATTAGAACACGTAAATCACGAACACGATAAAACACGAGAACACATAATAATATTTAGACTCGAGAAAAGTACGGGTTACCCCATGTGGGGCCCCCTACCCGCGGCATACCAAGGAAACATGGGTTTGGCCCAATCTAAAATTTACTAACTAGGGGGTTAAGGTAAAAACTTGTTTCACTTTTTACAAATCAAGAAAATAGTTAAAAACCCTAAAAGTTTTCTTCCTTCTTCCTTGTCCTCTTTGGTCGTCGGATATACAACACCACAAGGGTGTTTCGAGTTGATTTTGATCTTGGATATTTTGCAAGGATTCGCGTGTGTTCATCCTCATTTGTTTCACGTAATCAGTATAACCTTTTTAACCTTTTCTTTTATGTTTTGATATAATGAATCACATAAAATCATGATGTTTTTAAAAACTAATTAAAAACAATTATTAAAACATGTTAATGATCATGGGGTAAATCAAATCAATGGTTTAGGGTTGTTTGTGGTCTAGCCGACGCTTAACCGAGCCCCATAGGGGTCTCGACTTGGCTTATGTAACACCACCGAGACCATATGGTCTCGATATGGTGGTGGTGGTCCCATGGCAGCAGCAAAACCAAGGGGAAACCCGACGTGGTTCGGGTTATGGTGTTAGTTACGGGTCTGGTTCATGGTTTTTAGTCACGGGTCCGGTTCATAAATTATTTTTAAGGTTTGTGATTTTAATAGGTATGTTTTAAAATTAAATTAATAAAACATGACATGATTAATTTAATGTACATGACTTAGTTAATAAACTTAATTATTAGATCATGAATTTTAACCTAAGTATTTATATTTTATTAGACTTTATAATTAATTAATTATTAAAACCATGACTATAATTAATTAATTAACATGACTTAGGTTATACTATTAATAATTAATAATACATGTTTTAACCTAAGTATTTTACCTTTATTTAATTAAAATCATGATATATTTAATTAAATACTTTTAACCTATAGTTTATTTAATTTACATGTAATAATTAATAAACTATACTTTATAACTACATGACTTAGAATAATAATCAGAAAACACTTAAGCTTATATAATTAGCTTATTTAACCAGCTTATATCTATTTATGGAAACTTTCTATTTTTAGAAACTTATTTAATTAAGGTAGCTAATCTATTTATGGAAACTTTCTATTTTTAAAAACTTGTCTATTTTATGTAGTAATTCTTTTTTTGGAAACTTTCTATTTTTGGAAACTTTCTAATTTTGGAAACTTTCTATTTTTGGAAACTTTCTATTTTTGGTAACTTTCTATTTTTGGAAACTTTCTATTTTAGGAAACCTGCTTTTTTTAGAAAGTTACTTATTATTACACAACAAGTATAATAATACATGAAATACAAGTAATACTTAATCAGAATAGACACAATATAAGACAAACACAGTATAAAGCTTAAAAACAGTAGAACATGACATGAACATATAAAACAAGCTAAGACATGATATAAAACCTGTTACGTATTTATTAATCAGATACTTATACACGTATGTATTTATGTAGCATTAGTGATACCGAAGTAGGACTCTCTTCCGTTCGTCTTCTTCGTTCACTGGACATAAGGTACGGATTCCCGTCTTTTCAGTATAGACATTCTTTCCTTATTAGGATTCCCCGTATGCAGCCAACTGTTTTCCCATAGTATAAGTTTATATGTTTGATTGCTTATGTTTAATAGAATACCTGAAGCCATATACATGCATGACCAGTTTCGCCTAGTTATGGAGGTACCATAACCATAACACTAGAGACACTGGCGTTATGACTTCCCCACGGCGGAGTGATTGCTCGTGGCGTCCCTTCAGCTTTTGGCCATATTATTATATTTATCATGTGGGGCGTATGGGTGCATCCTAGTTACATGTTTTTCAGCAGATTACTCAGTGTGAAAGTGGTGTGTGCCTTGCATCCTTCACAAGGAGCTGATCCCTCCTACCCAAAAACCAGTATATTAAATTAGAGGCAGCTCCTCTAATTTGCATGACGAGGTCACTGATGTAGTGTTTTGCAACCCTTTAGGAAAAGAGAGGCAAAGTAGTGGTAAGTATCGAGTGTCGGTTTAGGAAAACCGAGCACTAATGACCAAATAAGTCCAAGTTCGTTTCCCAAGGAGGCACGTGTGTTGTGTAATGAATTGATTTATGATGATTTTATTGTTATGAGAAAAGAAATAAATGAGATTAGAAGAGAATGACGAAGACGGATTAAACTATGACGAAAAAGGCGATAACGTAAAACCGTAAATAGTGCAAAAATAAAAATTTTAACCTAAAAATTCCTAAAAATTACTAAAAATCCACAAAAATATTCTAAGAGTTTACAAAAAATCCAAACTTGCTAATACCTTTTAATTAATTAGATAATGACTTTTTAATGCTAATTAAATCCCTAAAAATCACAATTAATTATTAAAAAGCCCTAAACAAGATTTCAAAGTTTGTAAACCTCAAAAATGACCTAATTAAGCTAAAAAGTTTTTTTTTAAATTTTAAAACCTAATAAAACTATTTTTAAACACTTAAAAACTATTAAAAATCAATTAAAACTTAAATTAATTCTAGAAAATAATTGAAAAGTCCTAGAAATATTTGGAAAGTTACAAAATTCGAAATTATGTGTCTAAAATCTAGGAAAAATAAAAAAACTTAAAAAATTAAACTTTCAATTTTTAATAATAAAATAATAATATAATAATAAAATAATCAAAAAAATTCAAAGTTTACTAAAAAATTCTAAAAATTTCCAAAAATCTAGAATATTATAACTAAGACAAAAATGCAAATAAAAGTTCCTAAAACCTTTTTAATAATTTTATATTAAATTTTTAAATTGTTAAAAAACCCTAAAATCAAATAAAATTAAAAATAAGACTTTTTGAAAACTTTTTGGGTTGTATACCTCAAATTACTTTAATAAAACCTAAAAACATTTTTTATAAAAATTAAAACCTATTTTTACTATTTTTAAACTAATTATCTAAAAACGGCTAAATAAAAAAATGATAAAAAATAAATAAAGAAAGAGAAAAATTCAAACTTAGTGCTAAAAAATCCTAAACTCAATGACAAACAAAGGAAAAATGAAAACAAGCAGAAAAGCTTATACAATAAGCTTAAATAAGCTGAAATAGCTACGGCTTATATTTGAAAAGTCAAAACACAAACACTTTAAATAATTAATGGTTTGGGTCTTTATCAGTAAAAGACCCAAGGGCGCAATGGTAAGTGTGATGTGTTGTGAGGAGGATGGCGCAGGTTCGAGTCCTGGCCAGTCCTTTTTACTTTTTATTTTTTTTTCTTTTTAAACTTTTTAAAACTCAAACTGATAACACTTTAATCACTTAAAAACACAAATCTTATAACCAAAAGGCAAGAATTACAAACTGGAACCAAAAAACGTGCTCAGATAAACTTGTGTTTCTGATGAACAGCAAAGGATATCTTCACTTGTGAAGACTTGACAAGAGGGCTTGTCTTTGGCTTTTTGTGGTGATTGATGGATAAATGGGCACCCCTACACTCAGTTGGAGTGTAGGGAGTCAATACAAACACAAAAACAAGCAAGTCAATAACCAAAAATCACAAAAACCTAGCACACAATGTTTCTGATATGGTTTGCACAAGTCTGGGTGTTTTCTGATGCAATTAACACAAAAAGGGAGATTTAAAAGCCCATATCTTGCACACAAGTTCACCAAACAGCATATAAGCAATTCACAAACCTCAAATATCCTATTCCTAACAGATTTGAAGATTGGTGACCAAATTTCCACAAAAATCAAGCAGAACAAGCAGTTTCTGATTTTTGCTATTTTTATCAATCTTTTAGCATGCAAATGTGTCAAACTTCACCAAAACTGAACACCAAAGCAACACACAACCTATAAACACCCTAATGATTGATTCTAAACAGGTTTAAACACAAAATCTTGACAAAAACGTCCCCTTAAACACTGATCCAAACACCCTCTTATATTTCAATAAATGAAATTTAACAAAGCAAATCTTTTTAAAACCTACCCAAACTGATTCAAACTCAAACTAGCATGCATAAAAACCTTTAAACAACTTAAACAAACTTCAAACTTTCACTTAAACACTTGCACACATAATCATGCCAAATCACATAAATAACTGAAAACTTGAAATTCAAACAAGGAAACAAGGACTACCTTGTTGGGCCTACATCCAGGCCCAACAGTAACTGTATGTCACCTCCAATAGAACCGGGTCTATGCTGAACCTTTGACTTAAACAAATTCCAAAAACCTGCTAAGATAAAAGTGAACAAACACAATGCACAATAATATGATTTTCTGATTTTTCTTTCCAAACTTTCAAATCTTTTTAAAACCTTTCCAACTAACTTCCTTTGAAAACACTTACACCAAACTAACTTAATAACCTGCAAACCAAATCTCAGAACAAACTTCACCAAGAAAACTCAAATTTCAGAACCCTTTTTCTGAAAAACTTCAAACACCAAAGTGTTTGAATAAGTTTAAATGGAACTCAAATTCTTTACTCAACAAACATATACCAACTTTTAAAACTCATAAAAGGAATTATATTTTCTCAAAAAAAACACCAACTTTATAAATACTTAAAAAGTGATTACAACTTTGGAGTAAAAAATCTGGAACAAGAAACACAAGGTACAAACCACCTTGTATTTATACTAGGGAACAGAAGAGTCTAGAATACATAATAAAATATTCAAATGCTAAACCCTAATACAAAGAAAATCTGAAATTGCCCTTGGATTTTGACTGAAAATTGGGTCAAAATGAACCCATGTGATTGACAGCTCTCTCCTTTTGATCTTGGACGTTTGTTGATGCCTTTGGGAAGAAGAAAATCCATCTAGCCGTTTATCTTGTCCCTTTGGGGTTTTGTGAAGAAAGGGACGTTTGTGGGGAATCTTGGGGGGTCACATGGGTGTGTCTGGGTTGTGTTTGGGATGTGGGTTTTAGTGAGGGTGAGGGTAATTAAGGATCTGGAAAAGATGAAACATAACCCCTTTGATATGAAGCTAATTATGCCTGGGGTTAATTAGGGTTCTTGGTTAATTAGGGGGGTTTAATCCGTTTTGGGTAAATGGATTTTTAAATAAGTGTTTTGGTGGGAAGGGGTTAAGGGGTTTGACCAGGTTTTGACTGAGTTTATTTAATAAACTCAGGTGGTGGAATGCAGACGTGGAGGCTGGATGGGATGTGATTGATTGAGGTGGAGTGGTGGGTGACATGGCAGCTTGTGAGTGGAGGATGAAGGTTTGGTTGTCTGGTAGTAATGGCCCCCCATGTTTCCTCATTTGTTCATGTTGTAAATAATAGCTATCAACGCCCCTTTTACTTGTATCAACTTTTGGCAGCTTGTCATTTTTGGCACAATTACTTTTCAATCTTAATTAACGACTTCAAAGGTAATAAATGCAATCTTCAAGGGCCAAACTTGTAATGTCTTCAAACTTTAGGGACCCTATTCATATTTATGAATATTTGAGGGGTATAAAGTGTTAATCTTCAAAAGTTGAGGGACCAAACTTGCCAATCTTCAATTCTTCAAGGGCATTTTTGTAAAATCTAAACTTGGGCCCGGTTCATTGTGCGACTTCGTTTCCAGTGTTCGTTTTTGAATGATTCTTGTGATCTTTTGTCATTTCCTCAATATCCGTACCTAAAATACACAAGCAACAAACACGAGCATATATTTGGCAGTTTTAATGATATTTTATGCATTTTAAGCCCGATTTGGACGATGAGACCATGTATAAAAGCAGTCTCATCACTCCCCCATACTAAACCATTGCCGTGCCCTCACGCAATGCTAGAATAAAGTATCATAGCACCTCCAAAATTCATTTTTATTCACTTTATTGAATGATAAACTAGCTACACTACTACTATTACTACTACTTGTGTTTTAGACATAATGTATGATTTTCATCGCAAAATGGGACGTTTAGGTTCATAGAATAAGAACACGTGAATGCTTCGTTAGAAATAATTTCGTCGTCCTCGATTTTCACCCTAATTCCATGCCAAGCGTGCAACGAGATCATTGTCATTATAAGTTAGTAATGCTAACACTACTCATATGCCCTAATCACGTACTTATTCTCCCATTATTCCTAAGTTGTATCTCTTATATTTTATTATGTCTTGAATGTTTCACAAGGATACATTGTTTGACTTTTGCGATGATAGAGATTGAGGTCTAAAAATAGAGTCCTAACGGTGTAACTAAGACCATCAAATCAATAACCCCTCCTAATAGACAACGATGTCAAAAAATTAAGTTGACAAGAAGAATCGATAAACACGGTTTTATAACGGTTTTGAACATGAGACTTATTACCAAGACTTTTATACGCCCCCTAACGGAAGGGCCTTATTATCTTTGGTTTACCTCCATCTTTTATTCAACTTCGCCATGAAGCTTTTATTATGACTTCGGTCTTGCCTTGCCTTTTATTATCCGCCTCATCGGTGGTTTTATTAGCCAAAGACGTATATCCTCACGCTAAGGCGAATTTTGGATCTTTAAAGCTTCGAAGATTAAGGCTTGATTCACTTTCAATTTTGCATAGATTTTAGGCCTTGTGGGGCTTCAAATTGTTTGCTAGATTTAGGTGAGCACTTGAAATCTTATTATTGGGTGAAGCTTTCGATTATTTGGGTGTCAATACTTCAAAACCATGACGCTGGCGATACCTTAATGTCTTCCCAATTTAATTACACGGAAGCTACTAGAAAAGACTAGAAACCCAACAATCCTAACTAAACCGCTAAGTCAATATTTATTAAGCAAAAAATATTTACAAGCGAAGGGAGAATAAGCAAACAACGAGAACACATGAGTTTTTGAAAGAATACGAGTACTCTACGTTTAGCATAGTAGCTTCTAATTAACTCTATCATTTCTCGTCCTCATTTAAGAGACTTAGCCTAATGTGAGTTAAGGAATCAAAGCTAAGTGCTCAATACGCACGGTCGAGTCAAAAATTACTCTTATTCTCGCCATCGGAAAACCTACATTCGTGTCTTCAAACACTTATAAAACATGAGAAAAATTTTAAAATTTGGCCATTTTTAGCCTTATTAGCCTTATTTTGCAACAAAACAATAAGCAAAAAGATAAACTTTGGAAAGCGTGAAGGTTTGGCAAGGCAAGTATCTATTCACCCCCCCCCCCCCATGCTAAAGTTAAACATTGTCCTCAATGTTTCGAGTCTAGGGGTGCAAACACCCCCATACTAGAGACATAGTCGAATGCCTAATCTAGCATGGAAAGGGTGTAACCAATAAATTAATAGCCGTTTATGAAGTGTGCTAAAAACCTAAGGTTAGAACATCATAGGATATATCATTTGGATATTGGGAAAGTCTTCAAAGCAAACGATCAAGTGCTCCCATAAAACGAACACGAGAGGCTCCAATCGTGAAGATCATGATCTAAAAACCACAATGCACAAACAACCACGGAACAAAGGTTGGAAGGGCACAAATCCCCTCACATTAAACTAATTAGAAAGCAATAATATGTACATGGATAAGCATGGGTCTTCCCCACGAGGCACCTTGTTTTTGATAACCGAGTCAAAAGCTCGACTCGAATCCCCATAAATGTGATCATTTAGGGATAATCATGGTGTGGTCAATTTTTGGTGGGGCTTACATGATAAACAAGGCCCAAAAACAACCGGTATAAAGGACTAAGTCCTTTGATGGTGTAAAATACCGGGATCGAAGATGGCGTTCTCGTTTTCATTGGAAAAAACAAATCAACGCCACTTCATCAATAGTCAACAAAAACTCAAAGAGTTTCAAGAAAATAGGAGAGAAGAAATAGAAGGGTGGGACAATGGGTAAGTCATGAAAACATTGAGCTACTCGAGGTAGACTCGCACCAATCAAATGAAAAGATTTTCCATTTATTGCATCGGTGGAAGACCGAGATTTCCCTACATAAGCAATTCCAGGATCAAATATCTCATCCTCGGTGGAGAAAGGGGAGGAAACATAAGGGGATTCCCCCACACTAAGTCCACACAAAGCATCGTCAAAAGGAGAAGACGAGCTTGTAGTACTCAAATCACGTGGTGATGACGGAGTTAGAATTGTAGAAAAATCTTTTAAATTAAACTCAAAATCTTTTCCTTTTTCATCTTTTAAACTCTCCTTGTGAAAACCCGATTTGATTATGTCAAAAATATTTGGTGTATCTAAAGCAATGTTAGTCACACTAAAAATTCTCACATTTGAAAAGCGTTTTGGTAAAGGTGGTGGTAAGTTTTCAAAACGTTTGTCAACAAAGAAAACTCCCCCATCGGGATCAACGTATTCATCATCCGAAGAATCACTCGAGATTGGAATCGTAGGCTTAACACTCTTAACCTCCACCGGCGGAGGGGACGGAACTTCATTTTTCTCAACAACTCCTAAAACTCTATTTGAAATCTTTTTGCAAATGTTTTTGGTGGAATTGACATTGTACAAAGACGTGATAGAATACACATGAGAAAGAGTGGAGTTTTGAGTTGCATTAATGACGAGTTCTTCCTCATTGAAACGAAGAGTGATTTTTCTTGCATGCACATCGATAAGTGCTCTCGAGGTGTCCAAAAAAGATCGACCTAAAATTAACGGAACTTTAGGATCGATGGGAATATCAACAACAATAAAGTCTACGGGATAGTAGAACTTTCCAACTTTCACGAAGACGTCCTCGGCAACACCACAAGCTAGAATCGTAGAATGATCGGCCATCTCGATTGACATTCTTGAAGGAGTGAGATTGGGAAGATTGAGTGATTTAAAAATCTCAAGAGGCATCAAATTAATACTAGCACCAAGATCGGCCAGGGCGTAGCATTCTTCCATGTCTTGTATAGCACATGGGATTAAAAACTTTCCAGGATCACCGACTTTTTGCGGTATGCGGCTAAGAAAAACCGATGAACAACTAGACGATGTTTGCAATTTTTCTTTGTTATTCAACATACTTTTGAAGTTCGCGGCAAATCGAGGCATCATGACTAAGGCGTCGGCAAAACTTATATTAAAATGCAAGTCACGAAACATTTTCATAAAGAGTTCAAATTGATAATTATTTCGTTCTTGTGCCTTTTCCTTGTCTCGTCTTGAAGGGTAGGGTAAGGGTGATGTGGGTTGGGGCATAGTAGGCAAAGGCCTTGGAATCTCGGGTTCCATGATTGGTATAGGTTCAACCGTAGGTGTGGTTTGAGCGGTACTTCGTGGGCTTGGAATTTGCTCCTTTTCGACCACCACCTCGGGTTCTTTCTCTTTTTCCTTCTCCATAGAAGTACTTGGACGAGAAATGGGTTCTTTGAAAGTTTTACCACTACGAGTAGTAATAACCTTCAATTCTCCTTTCGGGTTCACGATGGTATCACTAGGAAGACCACCCGAAGAAGATGGCTTACACATGATAGCTTCAAACATTTTTCCCATTCGGTCTTCAAACTTAGATTGCCTAGCATCCGCTTTTAACAATTCTTGCTTAATCTCATGTTGACCTTGCTCCATTTTTTGCTGATTTTGTTGGAGTCGTGTGACATTTCCTTCCATTTTATTAGCATGAGTTTTAAGTTCATTAGCAAGTTCGTTTTTAAGCTCGTTTTTCAACTCGGGTCTTAAACTAACCATTTCACGTTGCATATTGTCAAACTTAGCATCATTAGCCTTTGCATAATTCAAAAACTCTCCTTGAAGATTTTTGGTGTGATCACTTTGAAAACCTTGAGTAGAAGTTTGAAAATCACGGTTTTGGTTTTGATTTGAAATTTGCCCATTACCACTTTGATAATTACCCTTGTTGTAATTCCTTTGATTTCCTTGATAATTACCACCTTGGTTGTTGTTGCGATAATTATTAGCATTTTGATTTGGTGGAGCTTGATTTTGGCGGGAACCTTGACCGATTTGGTTATAAGTTCCCGTGGCTACATAAGCACTCGAAGTGTTACCATCCGCGGTAATGTACTCGGAAAGATCATGAGCTCCACTACACGACAAACAACTCTTAGAAACCGCTTTAACCGAAGCGGAATTCGAAGCTTCTTGAGCTTTCCAATGGGATATAAGGCTAGCAAATCTATCAAAAAATCGATTTTCTTCATTTGCTTCATCATGTAAGGCATTGATACTACGAGACGATGATGACGAGCCCAATTTGGCAACACTCGGTGTGTTACGAGGGCTATAAACCTTAGACCTATTCTCAATTATGACCAAAGCTTCTTCAACCGTTTTACACAAAAAATTACCACCCGCGGCGGCATTTAAATAATCTCTTTCATGATCATTAAGTCCATTGTAAAACGTGTCTATTTGGTGCAAGTCGGAAAAACCGTGATGAGGACATTCATGTAACATCTCCTTAAACCTATTCCAAGTCGTTGAAAAACTTTCATTTGATTCTTGTGAAAATTTAGAAATCTCATTTTTCAAATGCGTAGTCTTAGAGGGCGGAAAAAATTGGTTCACAAATTTCGAAACGAGATCCTTCCACGTCAATATAGAATTGGGTGGCTCTTTCTCTAACCAAATTTTAGCGGGCCCCGCTAAGGAATACGGAAAAAGCATCATCTTAATCGAGTCATTCGAGACATCCTTGAATTTGCAAGTGGCGGTAAGACGATTGAATTGGCGGATATGGTTGTGTGGATTGTCCTTCTCATCACCACGGAATTTGTTGTTTTGGTTCATCGACAACAAACCCGTTTTCACCTCAAAATTCTCCGCAAGGATAGCGGGAATCACAATAGCTTCTCCATAACCCTCGGTGGGTGCTTGAAGTAACTCCATCATAGTTTGATTCGCCATGGTTGGTGCTTCTCGTACAATGGGTTCGACAATAGGAGACTCCTCACTAGAATGAGTTGGAGTGGGAGTTTTGTTCTTTCGTCTACGTGCACGTTTTGCTTGATTACGAGTTAGCATAAACGTCACGTACAACGTGGAGACGAGCAAAGAAGATTCTTTTTGGTGTTTTTAATTTTTCAATTTTTTTGTGGTTTTTGATTGTTTTAACTTTTCTGGAAATTTGGTGAAATGTATTAAGTAGACAAAAATCTACAAATCTCCTCCTTAATCAAATCTCTTGATTAAAGAAGCCTCAAGGAATGAAAACGATCACGTGGAGTGAACGCCTTCGATGACTTTAGAACGATGGTGGAACACCAAATCGTTCAAGAGGGTTTAATCAATGAAACCAAGAAAATATATATGATATGTAATAATACTTTGGGCGGCAAAACCCTCGATTAGCTCTCAAAATCAAATACGCACAAGCAAGCGGAGGAAACGAGGCGGCGCGAAGCACTTAAGAGCCTTTTTCCTTTAGGTCGTGAAATACAACCGCCTTATACCCACCTTATAGTTTGTATTTTTCAAAATCGAGCTTCTCGAAAGTATTTATCTATTTTTGCCTTTTTTCTTTGGTTTGAGATTCGAATACAATGATTGGGTAATGACCTCCCAATTCAAGGTTGTGATTTCTCACGTATTTGGAGTACTTGTGATTTTATTGTTCTACGTATACAATATAGTAATAGTATTCACACAAAAACCGAAAAACGATAATACGTATTAGTAGAGTGCTACTAATACAAATACTAATTATGGCTAGTATAAAAAAAACAATGGTTCAATCAAAACACAACACGCCTCCCCGGCAGCGGCGCCAAAATTGATGTAGTGTTTTCAACCCTTTAGGAAAAGAGAGGCAAAGTACTTTTGCATCAACAAGTGGTAAGTATCGAGTGTCGGTTTAGGAAAACCGAGCACTAATGACCAAATAAGTCCAAGTTCGTTTCCCAAGGAGGCACGTGTGTTGTGTAATGAATTGATTTATGATGATTTCATTGTTATGAGAAAAGAAAGAAATGAGATTAGAAGAGAATGACGAAGACGGATTAAACTATGACGAAAAAGGCGATAACGTAAAACCGTAAATAGTGCAAAAATAAAAATTTTAACCTAAAAATTCCTAAAAATTACTAAAAATCCACAAAAATATTCTAAGAGTTTACAAAAAATCCAAACTTGCTAAAACCTTTTAATTAATTAGATAATGACTTTTTAATGCTAATTAAAGCCCTAAAAATCACAATTAATTATTAAAAAGCCCTAAACAAGATTTCAAAGTTTGTAAACCTCAAAAATGACCTAATTAAGCTAAAAAGTATTTTTTTTTTAATTTTAAAACCTAATAAAACTATTTTTAAACACTTAAAAACTATTAAAAATCAATTAAAACTTAAATTAATTCTAGAAAATAATTGAAAAGTCCTAGAAATATTTGGAAAGTTTCAAAATTCCTAATTATGTGTCTACAATCTAGGAAAATTAAAAAAACTTAAAAAATTAAACTTTCAATTTTTAATAATAAGATAATAATAAAATAATCAAAAAAATTCAAAGTTTACTAAAAAATTCTAAAAAATTCTAAAAAATTACCAAAAATCTAGAATACTATAACTAAGACAAAAATGCAAATAAAAGTTCCTAAAACCTTTTTAATAATTTTATATTAAATTTTAAAGTTGTTAAAAAACCCTAAAATCAAATAAAATTAAAAATAAGACTTTTTGAACACTTTTTGGGTTGTAAACCTCAAATTACTTTAATAAAACCTAAAAACATTTTTTATAAAAATTAAAACCTATTTTTACTATTTTTAAACTAATTATCTGAAAATGGCTAAATAAAAAAATGATAAAAAATAAATAAAGAAAGAGAAAAATTCAAACTTAGTGCTAAAAAATCCTAAACTCAATGACAAACAAAGGAAAAATGAAAACAAGCAGAAAAACTTATACAATAAGCTTAAATAAGCTGAAATAGCTACGGCTTATATTTGAAAAGTCAAAACACAAACACTTTAAATAATTAATGGTTTGGGTCTTTATCAGTAAAAGACCCAAGGGCGCAATGGTAAGTGTGATGTGTTGTGAGGAGGATGGCGCAGGTTCGAGTCCTGGCCAGTCCTTTTTACTTTTTATTTTTTTTTCTTTTTAAACTTTTAAAAACTCAAACTGATAACACTTTAATCACTTAAAAACACAAATCTTATAACCAAAAGGCAAGAATTACAAACTGGAACCAAAAAACGTGCTCAGATAAACTTATGTTTCTGATGAACAGCAAAGGATATCTTCACTTGTGAAGACATGACAAGAGGGCTTGTCTTTGGCTTTTTGTGGTGATTGATGGATAAATGGGCACCCCTACACTCAGTTGGAGTGTAGGGAGTCAATACAAACACAAAAACAAGCAAGTCAATAACCAAAAATCACACAAACCTAGCACACAATGTTTCTGATATGGTTTGCACAAGTCTGGGGTGTTTTCTGATGCAATTGACACAAAAAGTGAGATTTAAAAGCCCATATCTTGCACACAAGTTCACCAAACAGCATATAAGCAATTCACAAACCTCAAATATCCTATCTCCTAACAGATTTGAAGATTGGTGACCAAATTTCCACAAAAATCAAGCAGAACAAGCAGTTTCTGATTTTTGCTATTTTATCAATCTTTTAGCATGCAAATGTGTCAAACTTCACCAAAACTAAACACCAAAGCAACACACAACCTATAAACACCCTAATGATTGATTCTAAACAGGTTTAAACACAAAATCTTGACAAAAACGTCCCCTTAAACACTGATCCAAACACCCTCTTATATTTCAATAAATGAAATTTAACAAAGCAAATCTTTTTAAAACCTACCCAAACTGATTCAAACTCAAACTAGCATGCATAAAAACCTTTAAACAGCTTAAACAAACTTCAAACTTTCACTTATACACTTTCACACATAATCATGCCAAATCACATAAATAACTGAAAACTTGAAATTCAAACAAGGAAACAAGGACTACCTTGTTGGGCCTACATCCAGGCCCAACAGTGACTGTATGTCACCTCCAATAGACCCGGGTCTATGCTGAACCTTTGACTTAAACAAATTCCAAAAACCTGCTAAGATAAAAGTGAACAAACACAATGCACAATAATATGATTTTCTGATTTTTCTTTCCAAACTTTCAAATCTTTTTAAAACCTTTCCAACTAACTTCCTTTGAAAACACTTACACCAAACTAACTTAATAACCTACAAACCAAATCTCAGAACAAACTTCACCAAGAAAATTCAAATTTCAGAACCCTTTTTCTGAAAAACTTCAAACACCAAAGTGTTTGAATAAGTTTAAATGGAACTCAAATTCTTTACTCAACAAACATATACCAACTTTTAAAACTCATAAAAGGAATTATATTTTCTCAAAAAAAAACACCAACTTTATAAATACTTAAAGGGATTACAACTTTGGAGTAAAAAATCTGGAAGAAGAAACACAAGGTACAAACCACCTTGTATTTATACTAGGGAACAGAAGAGTCTAGAATACATAATAAAATATTCAAATGCTAAACCCTAATACAAAGAAAATCCAAAATTGCCCTTGGATTTTGACTGAAAATTGGGTCAAAATGAACCCATGTGATTGACAGCTCTCTCCTTTTGATCTTGGACGTTTGTTGATGCCTTTGGGAAGAAGAAAATCCATTTAGCCGTTTATCTTGTCCCTTTGGGGTTTTGTGAAGAAAGGGACGTTTGTGGGGAATCTTGGGGGGTCACATGGGTGTGTCTGGGTTGTGTTTGTGATGTGGGTTTTAGTGAGGGTGAGGGTAATTAAGGATCTGGAAAAGATGAAACATAACCCCTTTGATATGAAGCTAATTATGCCTGGGGTTAATTAGGGTTCTTGGTTAATTAGGGGGGGGGTTTAATCCGTTTTGGGTAAATGGATTTTTAAATAAGTGTTTTGGTGGGAAGGGGTTAAGGGGTTTGACCAGGTTTTGACTGAGTTTATTTAATAAACTCAGGTGGTGGAATGCAGACGTGGAGGCTGGATGGGATGTGATTGGTTGAGGTGGAGTGGTGGGTGACATGACAGCTTGTGAGTGGAGGATGAAGGTTTGGTTGTCTGGCAGTAATGGCCCCCCATGTTTCCTCATTTGTTCATGTTGTAAATAATAGCTATCAACGCCCCTTTTACTTGTATTAACTTTTGGCAGCTTGTCATTTTTGGCACAATTACTTTTCAATCTTAATTAAGGACTTCAAAGGTAATAAATGCAATCTTCAAGGGCTAAACTTGTAATGTCTTCAAACTTTAGGGACCCTATTCATATTTATGAATATTTGAGGGGTATAAAGTGTTAATCTTCAAAAGTTGAGGGACCAAACTTGCCAATCTTCAATTCTTCAAGGGCATTTTTGTAAAATACAAACTTGGGCCCGGTTCATTGTGCGGCTTCGTTTCCCGTGTTCGTTTTTGAATGATTCTTGTGATCTTTTGTCATTTCCTCAATATCCGTACCTAAAATACACAAGCAACAAACACGAGCATATATTTGGCAGTTTTAATGATATTTTATGCATTTTAATCCCGATTTGGACGATGAGACCATGTATAAAAGCAGTCTCATCAGTCACCCCTCCAAGTATTCATGCAACGTTGATTTTCATGACCTATATTGGCTAATAGTAAAATATGTTAAACAGTTTTTACAAGATAAACATAAGGCTTTTCAAACTCTAAAACCAGTGTTATTAAGACTTAACCGGGTTATTCGGGACTTAGTTTCTTCCGCTGTTATATGCTTATATGTTTATATTATTCATGCTTTATTGTACATCCGTGCACTGAGCGTATTGCTCAGCCGTTTTCTTTTTCATGTTCCCAAAACGGCAGGTACTCAGGGACGCGCATAGACTTTAAGCGTACGTGCATATGGACTGGAAGCTTTCTAGCCTTTCTTTACTTTATGCATTATCTATACTTTTTTTGATACTCTTTCCATGGACATTGTTTAGTCCTTTCATTTATAGTACTTATGTTTGTGTGTGATGAGCTTTACTTTTGGACTACCGATGTTTGATTCCGGTATTTCCTTTTTATGGTCATGTAATGTTTTAGACATTTATCTTTGTATGCTTTGATGACACACCATAATTACGCATGACATTCCATTTATCAAAATGGGGTGTTACAATTATCAGAGGGTACAACTATCATGAGCTTCACAAAGTTAATTATCCACTCGATCAGATTCGGGAGGACCTATCTTATATTGAAGAACCCGAAGCAGTCTTAGATCGCCAGGATCGAGTTATGAGAAGGAAGAATATTCCTTTCGTCAAGATCCTGTGGAGGAACCATTCCGAGAGGGAGGCCACTTAGGAAACGGAGGAGTCTATACAGACTTCTTATCCTCACTTCCGGCTATGATTCGGGTATGTCTTTTCAGCTTTCATGTCTTTTCAGCTTATGTGTCCTTTCC
This sequence comes from Glebionis coronaria, assembly GCA_025667525.1. Taxonomy (NCBI): domain Eukaryota; kingdom Viridiplantae; phylum Streptophyta; class Magnoliopsida; order Asterales; family Asteraceae; genus Glebionis; species Glebionis coronaria. The sequence continues at coordinate 47,038,410 of CM046875.1, forward strand.
GCTTTTATAATTTCATCAGCTTATTTTCCCTTAATTCGAGGACCAATTTTCCTTTTAGAGAGGGAGAATTGTAAAACCGCAACATTATCATGTCTCTAATCAAGGACGAATTATTTTTTAGAGAGAAAGAGTTGTAAAACCCATTTTAAAATCCTTGAACAGTAATTACACGTAATCTTAGAATGTATTTAAAACGATAAGTAATTTTACTTATTATTTATTCAGAATAATAAATAATAGTGTTTATTCAAGTACTACGTGATAACTATTTATTCAGAAAATAAATATTATACGTCAGGAGTAAACACAAAAATTTAAACATGAGCATTTCGTTAAATAATTAAAACACGAAAGAAATGAAAAGTATATGTGTGTATATGTGAGCCGCGGTTTTAAAGAACAAGAGAAAGAAAATGGGCTTAAGCCCAGTCCACTTACTAAAATGGTAACCAATGATTTAGCAACTCATTTACAAACAGAAAAATAAAAGTTAGGGTTTGGTTCTTGTGTGTGTACCGCCGGCAAACAAAGAAAAAGGGATGAGGTTCGTGTTTTGAGCATCAATATATTCGGGTATCATGTTATTCTTCAAACCTTAATACAAATCCGGTATTTTTAATGTTCACCTTTTATTTAATTTCGTTCTCATGGTTAATTACATTGAATCAAGAACACATCATAATAAAGGTGTTAAACATGAAATTAAATCAAAGGGGTGTCGAGTTTATGTTCGGGCTTCATGGTAACCGAGAGTCATAGACTCTCGGTGGTAGCCACGTGTGTCAGCCGAAACCCAAAAACCCATCGGGGGTGTTTGGGTGTACAAACAGTGGGAAAATGGACCAAACAGGGGGTGGTTGTTGTATACAGTGGCAACCGAGACCCTTAAGGTCTCGGTGGGTCTTAGATGGGCAGCAGGGGTGACGTGGGTTAGAGCAGTGGGTAAATGGGTTGATCAGTAGGTAGTTTTGGCAGCCCAGCAAGAACCAGATGCCTGGGGGGATCTCGGTGGGAATATTAGTGGCAGCAGTGCCAACCGGCGCTAGGCCGGTGGCTGCTGATGTGGGACGGTAGCAGACACCACAACAAGGCTGTGGTGGTCGTTTGGTTTCGGGGCTGAACTGGACTGAACCGAAACGTGGGTGTTTTAGGGAGGTCGTGGATCGGGTTGTCGAGTACATGTATGAGAATAAAAATGCAAGGGTTATTTAGTTAAAATTAAATCATTTTATAATTAAGTTTTATATTTTAAACTAACCATGTGATAAGTGTTTTAGTAATTTCATTAGTAAATTAAATTACTGATGATTAACTAGTTTTGCTAATTAAAACGTATATTATTATTAAATGATTTAATTATTCATGAAACCATTTTGAAAACTGTCTATTTAAGGAAACTTATTATTTTAGGAAACATTATATTTTTAGCAGGTTACGTATAACAGTATGTTAATACGAGAGTACATTAATCAGAGAATAGAAATACACTAATCAGAAATAATTAAGAACAAGCAGACTTACCAGATTATACACAAAACAGTACAACAAAACAAGAACATAATAAATCAAGTTAAGAACCGTAAGAATCAGTAAAAGTATACAGATATCAGACAACTCATTCACGTCCTTTATTCATGTAGCTTTCGTGAAGTCAAAGTAGGAGTTCCATCTGTTTTCTTTGCAGTCAGGTACTGGACACAAGGTAAGGATTTCCTGTCCTTCAGTATGGACTTCTTTTCCTATGCGTGATTAGGATTCTCCGTCTGCAGCCAAATGTTTTCCCCAGCTATATGTTATAAACTTTACATGAATTGCCATGATAACTATGTTAAATTTCCTGAGCTTTATATACATGCATGACCAGTTCCATCTAGTTACGGAGGTACCGTAACCATGACACTTGAGACACCAGTATCATGACTCCTCTGCGGGGGAGTGATTTCTCGCAGCATCCCTTTTATTTCAGTTGGCCATTTATCAGTATATTATCAGCGGGGCGAATGGGTAAATCCTAGTTTATCAGTTATAGTTAGCAGGTGAATGTGGTGTGTGTTATACATCCTTCACATTAGAGTTGATCCCTCCACCTAGTTTATTTAGAGGTCACCCCTCTAACAGCATGACGAGGTCACCCCTCTAAGTATTCATGCCATGTTGTTATATTACATGACCTATATAAGCTCTTGACACTTAAAATACAGCACATACAGGTTTTCAGATTTAACAGTTATTAATTCAGTTTTACAAGTTATAAACTAGGTTTTCCAGGACATACACAATTTTCTGCTGCATTTTACTTATCATTCTTTCAGTTCCAGTATTTGTTATCTGTTTCATTTCAGTACTTCTTATCATGCTTTTATATCCGTTCACTGGGCGTTATGCTCAGCCGTAGTTTCTTTTCATATTCCAAACGGCAGGTACACAGGGACGCTCTTAGGATTCTGAGAGTATGTGCATTGGATGTAAGCTATCCAGACTTCTTATTTTATGCACTTCATACATTACTATGCTTGTTTGGACATTGTTTAGTCCTTCCTTTCAGTACTTACTTTTACATGTTTGAGCTTATGTTTGGACTACCGATATTTGATTTCGGTATTTCCTTTATGGTCAGTTAATGTTTTAAGACATTTACCTTGTATGCTTTGATGACACGCTATAAATACACGTAACGGTCCATTTATCCAAGTGGAGTGTTACACTATGTGTCAAACCATGTTGTATGAACACACAAACATCATCACAACCATCACCAACACTAACATCCACCATGATTTCACCACCACGAGTGGAAGTCCCTCAAAACCTAGGAACCATACTTCAACAACCTAGATCCCCCGTCACACCTCCTCCAACAAAGACACCGATTGCCACAACACCACCACCCGCGCCAACTCACACACCCGCTATTATCTCCACCATACATAGAAGCACCTCCATTCGCCCAATTGAGCTCTTCTCCACACCTCCCACATCACCAAACCCCTTCTTGGATGAGCATGAAGATGCTCCACCGAGATCTCCTACCATCATCCCATCTCAAGGAATCTCACCACCATTTCATTACACACCCTACTCACCAGACCTACAACCTATGCATGGTCTCTCACTCCCATCGTAGGACTCTCCGTACATTCCCTCATTTATAGGAATCAACACATCACCTTGGTTCAATTCTTCCCATATAGAACCATCCATCCCCAATACTCACTCTACTTGCTCACCTACAAGCATACTTCCACCACCTTCACAAAGACAAGCTCATGTAAACGAGTTGAATCACCTATATGCCTTCAACGACATGATCAACATGCATCTCTACCAAGTACTTAAGTTAGCACTGGAACAATCACAACAAGGTGCTAGTGATGACGTATTGGTAAGCATTGAAGGGGTTGAAGAATGAAAAAGAATTGTAAAGATAAAGGGTGTAAAGAAAGAAGCCCTCCTTACAACCTTAGGCAGAAACCGGGTCAATTCATATGCTATTGAGATCATTTTTAATGATTCTTGATATTGAAGAAAGACATCATGGACCCAGTGATGCAAGGCACAACCCATCCCAGCTAACTCAGGTATCTCTCAAAAGATATTTGTTTTAATCACACGGAGACAACACATTATCTATTGATTTATTCACTCCGAATAAATTGGTATTGAAAAGGTGGCACTCCTCTCCAGCCTCCGATCACTAAAATCCAAAATGCACGATCGAGTCTAGAGCCATTTGAGATCATCAAATATCTCATTAGGACACACTTTCATGTTTACTTGCTTCTTCACACACTGTGAAAAGTAAGAAAGTTCTTAAGAGTCCTACGCAAAATCTTCATGATCTTGCCTGAACATCCGAGTAATACGAAAGTATTTACAATGAAGATGGAAATCCTTCTTGAGCGAATATCAAAAAGCTCATGGTAGGTGACTCGTGCGATTCTTTATGAATCAAACTTGTGATAACTGGAAAGCAACAGTGGTTTAATTCTTAAATGAATTTAAACACGTTCCAGGCCTCTACGCAATATCTTAGTAATCTTGCCAGAACATTCAGAGTAATACTATTAAGTATTTACAGTGACGAATGGAAATCCTTCTAGTGTTAACATCAAACAGCACTTGGTAGGTAACTTGCAAGATTCTATATGAATCAAGCTAGTGACAACTGGAAAGCAACGACGGTGCGGTTCTTAATTGAACTTCACTTGTTCCAGGAACATGAATTGACGGCTTCAAATCATGCGGATAATATTATCCAAATGATTCACTCTTTACGTTCGCAGTCAGCTTTGGACGGTCGAGTAAAGAGAACGGGTTTACCCGCGAAATCTTGTCAAGGAGGTTCTTTATTGAAACTACCTGTCACAAGTACGATATTTAATATCGTCCAACGATCTTCGTCGACCGGAGGTAAAATGCTACCGAATTAGAATGAAATGTTCAAGTCCATTTCATCCGTGTATATGGTTTGTTGCTAACTGTCTTATGCAGCGTAACAAAAAGGTGGCATTGCGGTGTATAATCCAGAAGAAGTCGTCACCACATGCTTATACTACATACACTTAGTACTTCAACAAATTCAAGAAAGTCTGAAGGTCAAGTCTTCCGCTGTATCAAACTCTGAAGCTTTCAAGAATTTAAAGGTATAAGTATGTGGAACATGAAGTCACGAAAAGGCAAATTTCACAAGTGATGAATGCACAAGGTCAAGGCAAGGAAACATGCTCAAGACTAAAGTCAAAGATCACATCAAGCATATTCACAAGAACAAGATCGAAGACTCAAGCATAGTATGCTAGGTTTAAGATTTTGTAAAATGGTGTGACCTCCCTTAGGGGGAGATTGTTGGAAATGTGTTTTCCCAAAGAAAGTCTCGGTCACATCATTATTAGCATAGATCACGAGCTATAGAATATTTAGAACTTTGTAACTTGGAGCGACCTCCCTTAGGGGGAGATTGTTGGAAATACGTTTTTACGTATTTATGAAGGATCGGTCGCTCCAACGATATATTATTGTATTAAGCTCGTGATCCAGTTTGTACTAAATATAGTCCATATAGCCCACATGTAGGGTGGGCTATATATACCCCTCCTAGCATGTTAGGAGGGGTGGTTCATTCATTTTACAATCTTTCATTTAATCTAATCACTTTCTCTCTCTACTTTTCTTTTCTCTCCTTTCTCTCTCTACATCCCATCTTCATCTTCCCCATTTCCACCATCTTATCAATAGATTAATCCATCGATTACCAAATCCTTAGATATCGTAGACCTTCAATGGGCGGTGCAGTAACGTCGATCAACGTCGAGCAACGCGTGTTGCCGGCGTTACTGACTATCTTTACTTTGGAGTTTGGGACCCTTTTTAAGCCAATCCTATGTGTTAACGCAAGTGATGCCTAAAAACATTATTAGTGTTAACTAATCTTTCTTAGTTTTGATCACAACAGACTATACAACACATTTAGTGTAAAACACAAAACGAATAATTTAACTAACACTATCATCAAGGTAATAATCATATCACTAACTTTTCTTAATCATACTTAGTGATTATCAAAGTGATTATCCTTAAAACTCACTTTTGTTAATATGACAAAAGATTTTTTAATAAACTTTCTTTTTAAGAAAATGTTTTATTAAAATGGAAAATGTAAATTTGAAAATGGCATATTCCATATGCCATAAGAATATCCTTTGAAGGTTTAAAAAACCTCAGATATTCCTACCCCACTAAAAGACAAAAAAAGGGAGCGGACTCTACTGGGCGGTACCTTAAATAGCTAGGCGGTTCCTTAGCGATATGGAACCGCCGGCTAGATAAGGATCCACGCCCAGCTAGCCGTTGGACTTTGTCTTCTATAAATAGTGGATCAAATCTCATTTTCCAACAAGCCTCTTGGACGTTTTTCTCAGCCCCCTTTCTCTTTTCTATAGCATAATCATTAGTAAATGATCACTTAAAGTGTTAAGTATGTTTACATATGATTATCCTCTTGATCCCCTCCTTTACCTTATCCAATGAGAAGATCACTCACTCACTAGTGTTGTGATAAAGATGAATCCATGAATTAGTCATGTTCATCATGTTAGCCTTTTTATTTTTGTTAATCCATTTGTATTTATGAAATACTTGGACTAGTTGTGTTCATCCAAGCTATTTGTGAATACTTGGATTTGTTGTGTACATCCATTGCATATGTGTTTGCTTGGATTTGTGTTGTGTAGATCCAAGCTACATGTGTGTACTTAGATATGTTTAGTTGAGTTGTAATAGATTTGTGTAGTAGTTCTCACTAAATAATAAAGTGATGTGGTTGTGTCTTGTGAGTTCACACTAAACTTGAAAGTGATTAGTAGTTGTGTTATGTGAAGTTCTCACTTAGCTTCAAAGTAAAGAGTCGTGAAGATTGGTTCTAGCTTTGGATTAGAACTCGACATCTAGCCTTGTGTCGGTAAATGGTGAAGTAGGCAACGTCATGAAGATTGGTTCTACCTTGAGATTAGAACTCGACATCTAGCCTTGTGTCGTTAAATTGTGAAGTAGGCAACGTTGTGTAGATTGGTCCTAGCTAATGATTAGGTCTTGACATTTAGCTTAGTGTCGGAAAATAATGTAAGCGACGATGTAAGGCTTTCTCCTCAAAGAAGGTTGCTTGTGGATATAGTGTAAATCTCGAGTAGGTGTACTCGAGGAGTGGAGTAGAAACGAGGATAGAGCCTCGTTGTCGAACCACTATAAATCTTGGTGTCTTGTCACTAGGTTGTCTCTTTCCTTACTCTTTACTTATTTCATTATCATTATACTTACCTATTACCATTGCTAATTCATTTGAATTGAACCTAATCATTATGCAACTTAGCTTCAAGTAAAAGATAGTTTTGATACACACTTAATTCAAAGTAATTTAAATTAGGTGACTAATTGAAGAGAAACTATTCAACCCCCCCCCCCCTTCTAGTTTCTACAATTGGTATCAGAGCGATGGTCACTCAAGATCTTTTAAGTATATTGTACTTTAAAACTTGGATCGATCCATTGTCTCCTCAAATTAGAAGGTCAAGTTGTACTAAAGTTTCTCTTTGGTTAAAAATGTTTTTTGGAAAATAGGTCTTCTAATTGGTAATATTGCATCCCTCTAAGATTAGTAGCCCTTATGCATTTTAGATCTACTCTTGAAATGTATCTACTAGTTTGCTCTTGCTTTGTGTAGGTACTCATGAAGATCAATCATTTAATTGGTTGTAGATTGAGTTACTTGCACTTGTAGAAGACTCATCTTCATTGATCTTCAACATCCTTGAATGATGATATCAAGATGATTGGGAATGATACTAGTCCTTGAAGACTTAGTACTCATCATAGTCATTGTTGCGCATTGCATTGATTCCTTGATGGATTGCTCTTTGTGGCCAAGGTACGCTTTCGTTCTTCCACGCGCCCTTTGATCATTCTTTTGATCATTACTTGACTATGTGCTTGTTATTGGCATCCTTGCCTTGACATTTGTTTGTGTTTGTGATTATTTTCTTTTATCCTCTCAAACCTTCATTGCTTGGATACTTGACTCACTATGGTGATGTAGAGTGAGTTAGTAGTAGCTTAAAGTATCAAGCATGATTTCCATGGTTTGCACCCATATGTAGGGGTGTTCAAAAAAACCGAGAAACCGACGAACCGAGCCGAACCGCTCAATCCGAAACCGAAAAAACCCGAAACCGAAAAAACCGAAACCGAAAAAAACCGAAACAAAAAAAACCCGCTTATAATGGTTCGGTTACGGTTTTTATTTTTAGATATCCGTGGTTAACCGAACCGAACCGCACATATTATACTTGAAATTTTCTAACTAAATATTCAAATTATAGTACATGTATTAATTGTATTAGTACCCTACTTTTATTATACACGAAATTTTTTAACTAAATATTCAAATTATAGTACATGTATTAAACATGTATGTGTAAATTTAATTAATGTGATCGTAGTTTATAAATATCGAATAAATATTTTTTAGTTAATATGTTATTTATGAATATTCTAATGCATTTTTTTGTAACGAAATAATTTTTACATGATTTTTATCTATTTAATGTCGTTGAATTATACGAAAACGACATTCTATGTTCTAAACCATGTTATTATTTATAAACTAAAACTTTATGAAACTTATATAATGGTTAACCGTGACCCGAACCGTGGGTAACCGCTCATTTCAGGTAACCGTATGTCCGGTTAACCGCCTTGTACGGTTCGGTTACGGATAGTAAAATTAACTAACCGAACCGCGATGGATAGTCAAAATCGTCTAACTAACCGAACCGAACCGACCCGTGAACACCCCTACATATGGTTAGTAGGCCCTTTGTGGGAGAAAGTGAATCAATACCTTGCTCATATTTTGGTTTAGACTAAGACTATTATTGAAAGTGATCTTAGTCTATGCATCAATAATTGCTTTGTGTTTATTCATTACCAAAGTCGTTTAACGTTTCGCCGGAAAGGCACGTCTTAAACCACTATATATGACACAAGCTCTTCGTCTCCATGATTTGAAGATTGTCATTAATCCCTTGAGCATTGATCTTAGTCTTGATTCACTTCCCTTGACTTCTCTTCACTTTTCCTTTTTGCTACGAGTAGTCGTTTGTCCGTTTCGGTTCTTTTCGATCTCGATTCAACTCGTAATCCTTCATTAAGGCATATTGCTTAGTGTTATGATGATCCAAATGATATTCTAAAAGGTTTAAGATATATTTTTAAGTATTTTAGAAAATTTAGTTTTAAAAATTTTGGCGTGTTTCATTGATAAAAACCAGCCTCTACAGGCGGTTCTTTATCTCTCGCGGCTCAAACCTGCGGTTCCTTATCGATAAGGTACCGCGGGCAGTAAAGTTTGTCAGAGCGCCAGTTTAATTAAAATAACCTTTTTCAAACCAAACCCTCTATCTCCCAAAAACACACACCGACGGGTTTCACCTTTTCCACCATTGTTAAAGCTTCAAAAATCTTCAATCACTCAAATTAATTGATTCCAAGTTGTGGGTTTCACTCATCCTTCATCAAACATCAATTAATTGTAAGTACTTTCTTTCAATTTCATCTATTTTGTTCTAGGGTTCATCCTTTCATAATTGGGGATTTTTAAAATTGAAATTGAATTAGAACCTTAATAGGAATACGGATTGACATGGTTATTTTACTATGATTCCTTAGGTTCATATTCATTAAGATTTCACTAAAACCCACTTGTAGAACAAATCCGAATTTTGGCTAAATGATTTTGGTTAAAAGATGGAATTAAGATGAACCCATGAACAAATAGGTAGTTGCATTGTTAATGCTTACCTAAAAACCTTGTTTTGAAAAACCAATGTTCTAGTCCATTGTTGATCCAACATAGTTCATATGTTCTTGGTTAATAATGGAATAGATACATTGTGAGCATGAGAATGATATGGATTCAATCCTTTGTTTGTCAAGTAATTGATATAACACATTCTCATATTTTTGAGTTTTGATTTTATTTTTCATATAAGTGATTGGAAAAATATTTTCTTATGTTTATATTAGGTACTAATCATGCCTTCTCAATACCAAAAGGATCATCAACTCACTAGAGAATACATGCCAAACCTTTCCCAAACCTATGCTTCCACTCAACTTCGAAACTCCTTTCCATCCCTTTCTACTCGATGTTTCCATGAGGGTAGAGTTGTTGATGAGGGAATAACGGGTTATGACTATATCCAATCTATGTTTGAGCTTTCGGGGTTTGATTGCTTGCTCAACATAGAAGAAGATATTTACCCCTTATTTCTTCTAGAACTCTTTAGCACTTACTCCATGTTTGAATACAATGGCGAAATCTTCATTCGATTCTTGTTGAATGATCAAATGATTCAATACTCTCTTGAAAATTTTGGTGAAATTCTTGGTGTGCCATATGAAGGCACTTTATCGTTTCACGGATAAATGGAGAGTTGATGCTCTTTCGGAATCCTAAGATAAACCTCCAAATGACCACACCGAAATTGATCCGGAGTTTATCATTGACATCATTTCGAAAGAGCGTGATGGAAACGTTGTGAGAAGCCTTCATTCTAAAGTGCGAAATGTGAATCGCTATGAAGTGCTCTCTAACGACCTTAAGGATTTTATGGTCCAATGGGCAAATATCCTTAGGGAGAATGTATTTTGTCTTGGTGGAAACCGAGATCATATCCCGGCTTGTATGGTGCATATGTTGAGTTGCATCTTTACATCCACAAGTACAATTTGGCATTCTATATCGCTCGACGAATAAATTATGCTCTTTCAAATCCCAAAACAAACCTTCCCTATGCTATGCTTCTTACTCGCCTTTTCAAAAGGGTTGCTCATGACTTTCCCCACCTCGACCTTTCTCGCTTTCACCCGGTTCATCGGGTTATGTTGCCTATTCAAGAGGTATATGCAAGAAAGCCTAGAAGTGATCGAGGTTCGCGAAAATCCGATCATCAAGAGATGGATGATGAGGACACCTATATGCCAACAAGTGATGGTGATGGCATAGCTTCTAGTTCTCACTTCAACTCTTCGAGTAATTCTCACCCATCCTCAAACTCATTCGTGGATGGACTTGAAGACTTAGCTCCTCCACCTCATTATTCCTCTAGTAAAGTACTGGAAGATCTCAATATGGAGCATCTCTACCGTGAAAATCTTAGGACTCGGGGTGAATTGCATGAACATCGGGTTGAGTCAAGGAAGGGATTAAAGTATTTGGGGAATATGATCAAGGGATTGGGCAAGAAAAGAAGGTGAAGACTTTGAAGTGTTTTCAAAGAATACATGTTGGTAAACATGTAATGTTGAACAATTTTTATCTTGGATGTGTATTAACTAAATTCTACTTGTTTGAATTATTTGTTATTTATCCTAAATGTTTGCCATTGTGATTATGATTTGCATATCTTTGTGCATCCTATGTGTTAGTTAGCTTCCTAGATTTTGGTCAATAGTTAACTTTGGCTTGAAAATCCTTTGGTAAAAATCTGGGCTAACCAAAGTTTGAGGAAGTACCTTTTTTTGAACACCACTGGTCGCGGTTCCTTATAGACCCGTGGTACCTTATTGATAAGGAACCGTCGCCCCTAGATAAGGAACCGCCGGCTACTGTGTCCGATAGAATCTTTGCTTTACACTATTTTCCTTAATCTGTGTAAACCTTGCTTGATTCTTTGCAAAAACCTGCACATTTCCTAAACTAGGTTAGCTAAATTCATTGTTCACATAAAATGTTTTTAACCCTTTACTATTTTGGATCATCCCTTCACCCTTTTAAACCCACCTTGTTAGCCATGTTCTTCACACATCAAACCATTCTTCCTTAAACCTTAAACCTTTCATTTCAACCATGGTTTCTACAAGAAGCTCAAACTCATCCAAAACCTCCACCACAAAGAAAAATATTAAGATTAAGATTAAAATGGCTAAACCTAACTCCTCACCCTTTCACACTCCCAAGAATGAGATTGTCCTAATTCTCATTTCTTTATCAAACTCACCACCTCTTGCTCCATGCAAGACTTCATCAACCCATGGAACCAACCATTATCATGGTTCTACCTCCTCTTCATTCCAATCTAGGATGAATGAGCTTTCCTCACCCTTTACTCCAAGTAATCCCTTGGATGTGACTACCCAACCACAACCCATCCAAAGCATTCCATTTGTGAATGACGTTGATGATACCATGGTGACTTCACCATTTACCCCTCCTAACTCACCCTTTTTCACCCTTGGAGAGCATGCCTCCACACTCACCCACATCACTTTTGGAGAACATACCTCCTCCACCTCCACCTCACTCAAACACTCCAAACTTGGGTGATCCTAGCTTTTATGGGTATTTCATGTACAATGGCACTAATTGCCCTTGTTGCCTCAATAACTTCTATCTCCTTGGTATCCTAAGAATGGAGATGATTGGGGCTCACATAGAGTTGCAAAGCTTTTTGTTGAGTCTCTTTGCCAATCATCCTCCTAGGAGATAAATGATGATTTCCTCTAATAAGTTTTTTTTTTAAACCAAGCCAAGGAAGACTTCTAATCAAGACCTAGTTTTTAATCTAGTTTTGTTTTTAGATAGTTATTGTTTTTCTTTATTTCCTTTATGTATCTCTTTCATGAGTGTTTTATGAGAATGAATTATGGACTTAGTATTGTGTGCTTCTATCTTTATGTGCACATTAATCAACTTTAATTCCAAATTAAAATTGAACCTAAATCTATCACAAGCTCTAAAATTTGACTAAAATTGGTTCAAAATGTTATCCAAAATTTTGTCACCCTTTGTCAAGACATTCTTGGTGAATGTGTTGCTTTTATGCAACCCTAGCAAAATTTAGGGCTAATAGAGGTAAAATTCCAAGATTTGCATTTTTTTTGAAAAAGTCTTAGTTTTTCTCAAAACCCTGGAAAATCTAGGTTTCAAGTCCACTGCACGCGGTTCCTTAAAGATGCGCGGTTCCTTAAGTGATAAGGAGCCGCCGGTCCCTATAAGGTACTGCGGACAAAAAGCCATTTTATGGCTCGTTTTTGGTCTTTCTTCATCACCCTATTCCCAGTCAAGATTCCATGTTTACTCAATTTGGCTAAACATTCCTTGACACTTTACTTTTGATTTTCAAACCCTTGCCTTGTATACTTTCTTCTTATACCCCCACCTTGAGATTTCATTCTCACACCTCAACAATGCCTAACTCTCCCTTTCATAACCTTGACATTTCATTGTCACAAACCTCCTCACCCAAAACTTCCTCATCCAAGCTTTCCAAGAAGCTGAAAATCTCGGTTAGACCTATTTGGATCAAGAAAAATGAACCCTCTTCATCCAAACCACCCAATAACCCCACCTTCTCTCCAATCAAGTATTGGGATGAGACCTACTCCATTAACCCCATCACCGGAGAAAAGGAGAATCTCCCCCCACTACCAAAACCCTTTGACACCCCTCAACTCAATGATCTTTCAACCTTCCTAAACCTCACAAGGCATTGTGAAAACATTGCCTACCCACTCTCCTCACCACCACCAGACCCTAGGTGTGATGGCCTTCCCCCATCAACCGAATTTGTGTTGCATCATGGATCCTCGTGTGCTTGTTGTCAATTTCAACAAATTGAACTTGCTCATGTGTATGAGAAGTTAAATTTTCTTGAATTCCTCCTCACTCGACCTCCTCTCAAAGTTTTTGTTCCCGTGGACAAAACTTCGAATGATGCATCGTCGTCTTCTTTTTCCAACTAAAGGGCTACACTCCCTTGGAGTCTATAAAACTTTAGTTGTTTTAGAGTCATTAGTGTTTTTAATCAATCTTGGAAAATTATCATATTAGACTAGCTTATGCTTTGTGGTCTATTTTCCATATCTTTTGCTTTAGATACTCATATTGTGTGTATGACTATCTACTTTGTTTGTCTTTTTCATATTTATGTAATATGAAATCTTTGTGTTATGTTTGTTTTCTTAATTTGATCATTCTCTCTTCCTTTTGAGTTGATCGTGGTTAATCTTTACAATTGTTTATGGGTGATTCCATCAATTCTAAATTTTAACCCCTTGAAAAATTTATCATCTTCATTGGTTGGATGTTTCTTTTCTACCTCCATTCTACCAATTGACCTTGATTTTGTCATTTACCTCTTTGGACATACTTAGCAAATACTTGCTTCTAATTTGAGATTTCTACTCCTTCTCCCTCTCAAGTTACTTAGTAGGTAGTGATCATATATACATTGGTGTTTCTTTCCTTTCTACTAACCTTTGTGTAGCATGTCACCTTAGCTCATACACTTGGTGCCCCAAGCAAGGGGGAGCAACCACCAAGGGGGAGCTACTAGCAAAGTTCAGATATCTTCAAAGACTTGTGCTTACCTTTTTGCTACGACAAAGGGGGAGAAATGATAGTGATAAACTCGTTAATAATTCGATATTTTGTGTTTTTAAGTTAATGAGTTTATAGTTTGTCGTAATAAAAAAGGGGGAGATTGTTAATGCAAGTGATGCCTAAAAACATTATTAGTGTTAACTAATCTTTCTTAGTTTTGATCACAACAAACTATACAACACATTTAGTGTAAAACACAAAACGAATTATTTAACTAACACTATCATCAAGGTAATAATCATATCACTAACTTTTCTTAATCATACTTAGTGATCATCAAAGTGATTATCCTTAAAACTCACTTTTGTTAATATGACAAAAGATTTTTTAATACACTTTCTTTTTAAGAAAATGTTTTATTAAAATGAAAAATGTAAATTTGAAAATGGCATATTCCATATGCCATAAGAATATCCTTTGAAGGTTTAAAAAACCTCAGATATTCCTACCCCACTAAAATACAAAAAAGGGAGCGGACTCTACTGGGCGGTGCCTTAAATAGCTAGGCGGTTCCTTAGCGATATGGAACCGCCGGCTAGATAAGGATCCGCGCCCAGCTAGCCGTTGGACTTTGTCTTCTATAAATAGTGGATCAAATCTCATTTTCCAACAAGCCTCTTGGACGTTTTTCTCAGCCCCCTTTCTCTTTTCTATAGCATAATCATTAGTAAATGATCACTTAAAGTGTTAAGTATGTTTACATATGATTATCCTCTTGATCCCCTCCTTTACCTTATCCAATGAGAACATCACTCACTCACTAGTGTTGTGATAAAGATGAATCCATGAATTAGTCATGTTCATCATGTTAGCCTTTTTATTTTTGTTAATCCATTTGTATTTATGAAATACTTGGACTAGTTGTGTTCATCCAAGCTATTTGTGAATACTTGGATTTGTTGTGTACATCCATTGCATATGTGTTTGCTTGGATTTGTGTTGTGTAGATCCAAGCTACATGTGTGTACTTGGATATGTTTAGTTGAGTTGTAATAGATTTGTGTAGTAGTTCTCACTAAACTATAAAGTGATGTGGTTGTGTCTTGTGAGTTCTCACTAAACTTGAAAGTGATTAGTAGTTGTGTTGTGTGAAGTTCTCACTTAGCTTCAAAGTGAAGAGTCGTGAAGATTGGTTCTAGCTTTGGATTAGAACTCGACATCTAGCCTTGTGTCGTTAAATGGTGAAGTAGGCAACGTCGTGAAGATTGGTTCTACCTTGAGATTAGAACTCGACATCTAGTCTTGTGTCGTTAAATTGTGAAGTAGGCAACGTTGTGTAGATTGGTCCTAGCTAATGATTAGGTCTCGACATTTAGCTTAGTGTCGGAAAATAATGTAAGCGACGATGTAAGGCTTTCTCCGCCAAGAAGGGAGCTTGTGGATATAGTGGAAACCTCGAGTAGGTGTACTCGAGGAGTGGAGTAGAAACGAGGATAGAGCCTCGTTGTCGAACCACTATAAATCTTGGTGTCTTGTCACTAGGTTGTCTCTTTCCTTACTCTTTACTTATTTCATTATCATTATACTTATATATTACCATTGCTAATGCATTTGAATTGAACCTAATCATTATGCAACTTAGCTTCAAGTAAAAGATAGTTTTGATACACACTTAATTCAAAGTAATTTAAATTAGGTGACTAATTGAAGAGAAACTATTCAACCCCCCCCCCCCCCCCCCCTTCTAGTTTCTATACTATGAATCAATGAAAGGCACTTTTGGGATACTTTTTATGTTTTTCCAAGTTGGAGCTCATATGTTTACACAAATCTGATTAGCTTTTTATACCATTTTTTTGTGCTCTTTTAACATATTCATATCTCTACTACATATAAAGCATTTATTCCTAAAACTTGAATGTTGAAAACTTGGTTAATTATAGAATTGATAAAAAACATGACAAATTAGAAAATGTTGAAAACTTGGTTAGGGATGAGCAAAAGAACTAAAGAACCGGACCGGAACCGAGAATTTGACTGGAACCACGAAGAACCGAACCAGAACAAGAACCGTTGGATCCAGTTCCAATTCTTGTTTTTGAGATTTTTTTGTTCTTGGTTCGGTTCGGTTCGGTTCCACCGGTTCTCGGTTCCGGAACCAAAGACCCGATAATTATAAAAATATTATAACTTTTTTATATACCATACTCAAAAGCTAATATCCTAAGTAATATAAAAAAACACAACTAACCTACTGTCAAAAAAACCAAACCGAACATCTTAAACTCTAATTTTAATCCGTTGAAACACAAACAACTATCATTATCAAATCAATAGAACTAAGTTTTATGTTGGTTTTTTATTTGCATTCAATATATGTCTTCTTAGCATTAATGAAATATGTATGTCTTGTTAGTACATAGTTACTAATCACTAGATTTGTATAATATAAAAACTGTTTATATATTATAATTGTTGATATGGCACGTTCAATAAGTTTGAATAATTTGTGAGTTCTTTATTTTACTTTGTAACAAAAAGGTTTATATAAATATGACTAGCCATGCCAAATACATTTATTTTGTAAACATAATGTTAAATGATTAGTAATCTCTATCTTTATTTTGACTTGCTTTTTAAGGTGATACAAATTCAACCGATATTGAGCCAGATAACTTTGATTCAAATTTTGGTAAAAGAAAAGTAGTGAACTTGTGAAACTATATGATGTTTATTTATTTTAGCATATACTTAGTTGTTAAATGTTATTGCTTTTAACGTAAATGGTTATAAATACTTAAAAGAAAATATTTTTGTTGACTTAATTCATTAGTGAATGAGTTTTTCTTCTTCTTCTGAAAAATTGGTTCCTATACGGGTAGAACCAAAGAACCGGAACCGGAACTGGAACCAGAACCGGAACAAAAAAATATATTTGGTTCGGTTCTTGGTTCCTATTTTTCTTAAAATTTCGGTTCTTGGTTCCACCGGTTCCGGTTCTAGTTCCGCCGGATCTATATCCACGCTCATCCCTTACACAGTACATAGAAAATTAATACGTAAGAAATCAGTTGAAACTATTTATGGAATAGTTGAATTATTAATTTGTAAAATTAAATGGACATTGCTGGAAGGAGATGAATATGAAAACTGTATATTCTTATTCCTAATTTTTACGCATGAAAGACATTGGCTGGACAAATGGAATGACAGGAAGTATATTGTTTTCAAAAAATTTGAACTTCAAACTTGAAACTTTTGCCTATATAAACAAGCATAATGTGAAATTTAAATCATTCACAACAACCATAATGTAATATTTTCTCTTTAACCTATCTCTGTTTAGAAATTTTATGGCTCTTTTGTTTCAATATATTTATTCCCATTCACAGGTTTAGTACATAAACCCACGATATAAACCCACGATATAAACCCACGATAACATCACTTGCACGCATTTGAGTTCTCCCAGAGACATGGACTTCTTCCTCCTTTATTGTTTTTTATGTTTGATTTTGGCAAGTTTAGGGTCTAATTTTTGTTTATGATGTGTTTGTAGTTCTTGATGGTAAAAATTGTAGATTTGTAGATGATGTCATGGATGAAGATTAGAGGAATGAAAACATAATTGTAAAAGTTAAATGAATTAAAAATATGCAGGTTGTAATGTTCAAATGCCTAGTAAGATATATATACTACTACATGTCTACATGCCCAATCCTTATATTTTTCTTATCGTGTTTCATTTTTTTGTTTTTCCTATCATATTAATTAAAAAGAATGTGGTATGTGTGTGTGTTTTATCAGTTCGTGGATACAGGGCATACAGTCTCGGGCATACAGTGTTTGTCCGCGGTTCAGTTATCCTTTGATTTCGTGCTTGCTTTTTTTGGTCTGCATCTCGTTTTGGACTGCAATTTTTGACAGTGTGCAGTTTCTGTTATGTTACAGGTTGTTTGGTATTTTATGTAACTGCTAAATTTTTTTGATGGTGGGGTCGGGCCTATTCTTGAAAGCGTTTTTTGTCTACTTTGCTTCCTTGCTGCTGGGGTCAACTTCTAATATCTCTATCTCTACTATCTCTATCTCTACTACATATAAAGCATTTACCTCTAAACTTTGAATGTTGAAAAATCTCTAAAAAAGGAAATGTTGAAAAAACTATGATAATTTAAGAAATGTTGAAAATTATGATAACTGAAAAAACGGATGTTTATAAGAAGGTTTGAATGTATATTCGGAAATAATACATAAAAAGAGAAGGAGTATTTGACTATCTTAGGAAATAGTTAACAATCATAAAAGTTTTTGTACTAGAGATACACAAAGAAAGAGTGGAACAATAAGAGAAAGTATTTGATGGGAATACAAAAAAGGAATGTCCATTACTACTCTATTACTGGACTACATACACAACTGTATTACACAAATAATGCACTAAAGATATCATCATCACATATTTTAGGAAAGAAGAAAACACATTTATGTCTGGAAACAACTAATCAACGGACGGGACAATTTGAATTTTCAATCAATTGAGAATGGAGAATTGAGAACTAAAACCCTAATGGTCGTTCCTATATAAACCACCATCAAATGGTGATGGAAAGACACGAACAATCATGGGAAACTCAAGATTACTACAACCCTAATTACCATTTTCTATATAATGTTTTCATTTTTTCTTCCTAGCCCTTACTTCAATCCAACCCTTACTTCAATCCAGTGTTACTAAACTAGAATTGCGATGACATGATAGTCATCCCAAGTGATGATGAAGACGACGGAGTAGAAGAAGGCTCATCAACAACAAGCGTCTTCAAGCGAAATTTACTTAACCAGGTCATTGCTAAAGACGTGAAGGAAGAAGATAATCCCTCTTCACAAGCATAATAGATGGAAGTGTTGCTGGAGAATAATTTATGTCCTTGTGGTTTCTTTAATTGTAAAAATCTTGTTTAACAACAAGTTTTGGTGATTCTATTTTTTATTTGTGGGTAACGCTTTCGTTTCCCATGTACAATTTCTATGTAATGATCAATACCTCTTTCTTTGAATTTCTCATGTCGTTTGTGTTAAGATCCACTGTTATCAAATGAATCATTGTACAATAGACTACGCCACATTCTACTTAATCTTCTACTCTGTTGTTGTTTTAGGAATATTGTTTACCAACAAGTTTTAGAGTTTTTAATTTTTGTTAATGCTTTCTTTTTACATGTTCTACTTGTATGTAATGATCAATGTCTCCTATGAATTTCTCATGTCGAGTTCCTGATCGAGGCCTCTACTTTGTTGTTGTTTTTTTATTGTCTATAAAACGTATACACTTTGCAAACCAAAGAGTAAAGAAGATTATTAGTTCTTTTATGAGTATATATCAATGTAACTTTTCTAATCAAGATCAAATATGGACGACTTCGTTTGTGACACATATGCAAATGATGATGATGGCGAGTATTATGATACGACTACTAATATACAGACGAAGAGTAGTTCATTGATTAGACACTACTTTGGAATAATATGAAAGGGTTCATATTTGTTTAATTACCGAATATTTTATGTCCTACTTAGAGCATCCACAATGCAAAGGTTTTGCAAAGACTTTTTGCTATTTGAAAAAGTCATTTGTGTCATTTTATGCATTGGGAGATAAACTTTGAAGATAGCTTTTTGTGAATGACTTTTAAACCTTCAAGTCTTTGAGAGAAAAATCAAAAAGCTTTTGCCTTTAAATGAGTTACGCATTAATGGTGAAATCTCAAAAATTATTAAATAGAGTTTTCCATAAATGCATCAAGTCTTTGTAACTTGATAGCATTGTGGATGCTCTTAGTTTGTTTTTTCCAAATTTATTACATAAAGATGCTTTCATAAATAGACGCACTATATCCCTTAAAGAATTTTTTTCATGTCCACCATTCTACAAGAAGGAAAACAAAATAATAACAAATCATGTACATAAAAACAGTTAATTATAAATGGAAAATTTTGAAATCGGTAACAAACTCAAGTAATATTTACAACTTTCAATTCACTAATATAACAACTAAACATTCCTTTTGTATAAATGGAAATTGTCCATTTTTTATTGATTGTTATCTCATACACACCTTCCATATTTGCTCATTTATGAATTTGAATGAAAGATTATACTAGCAGGAAACGAAAAACATTTAAAATTATTGCCAATTCAGCTCAAGGATAAACAATTCCAAATGTCGGTGTCTATTTGCCCGACTCGCATGGCTAGCTTTATGTTGCATTGTCTAGAGAGATATCTCGTTCAACTACTTATAGTGAAACCAATGAAAGAATATCGTGAAGAAGGAGACTACACCTCAAATGTCGTGTACCAAAAAATTATACGCAACGAATAACGTTCGTTATTATATTTTTTCCCATAATTCAGAGTTTCTGTACTATTTCACTTCATATTTGAGAATTTGGGAATTTACCTAAAGTTAAATTATTGTATGTTGTGATACTTTCCATTTCATTTTAGTATTACCTCAAAATATCGAATCGTTAATTATCTGTCGCCAGACAATTCCATAGCTATGCAGGCGGGTAATCGTCTAGTTTTTAAAAACGAAAAAACATGTATACATATTTCAATAATTTTTAAGGTGTAAATATACGAAGCATATCTTTATTAAATAAGCTAAAGTAAATTACTTAATTATCGAAAACTAATACTTCCTCCGTCTCATATTAATAGTCTGATATACTATTTTGGGACGGCCCAAATTAATAGTCAATTTCCAAAATTAGATAAAAAAATGTATATTAAATTTACTATATTGCCCTCATTTGAAGGTATAAACAAGTTGTAAATTAATTGATTAAGGGTAAAATTGTCATTGTGTAAAAAATAAAAAATAAAAAAACTAAAAAAATGTTGTTTTTATTAAACTAGTATTTTTTGTCGGTCGACTTTTATTATGAGATGGAGGAAGTAGCATTTTCTTTATTCTTTTTAAGAACTTATGGAAACCGGATGAGATCCATGTAGAACACCCTCTCATTAAAGAACAAAATAATACATTCAGACCCTTGATTTTATCTCAATCCAATGGCTATTATCAAACCTCTCAATCATATATAAATCTTAAATATCACATCCTACCTCCCTTCATATACCCGTACCACACAAAACCACTCACCGGAAACACAATCACCTTAAGCACAACAACCTTCGTCGGAAACTCAAAAACCGTCATTGAAATAAAAGTAGCAACCATCGCTCACTTCATTCAACCGCCGTAAATCAACTAACTAAACAAACCCAACATAAACCATCGTCGCCTGCTGATTCAAGATGGTTGCCTACGATTGGTGGATGGATATGATATATTTTTGTGTCTTTTGACTGTGTGTGAGCTTTTAGTGTGTGTGAAATTATGCTAGTTAAGTTTAAAAGCAGAAATTGTAAATTTGGAAGATACATGTAGATGGTGGATGTAGACTAGACGGTGATATCAAAATAATATATCATTACATAGTTGAAGGTTATTTATAAGTTGTTTTGCAAAAGAATTATTAGGTGATATGGCTTTTCTGGTACTTTTTAAATGCTATATAAAATTTTGTATTGTAGCCTTATATAGGTATTATATTTTAAACTCTTTAACAAGAAAAGTGACATTTATATAAATCACTTGTGATTTTATCTTTGATCACTAGTGATTTTGCATCGATCACCGTTGATTTTGCACCGTGATAATGATTTTGCACGAATCACCTGTGATTTTGCACAAATTACATGTGATTTTGCACAAATCACCTGTGATTTTGCACAAATCACCCGTGATTTTACATAAATCACTCGTGATTTTGCACAAGTAACTAGACAAAACAGATGATATCGCATAAATAACAAAATGATTAGAAAATAATTATAGTTATCGTATATCATTGTATATAAAATATATGATGACACCGTTTTCATATAGCTCTTCATGAAAATTGTGCAGGATTTGTTCTTGGGAGCACTGAAATTCGAGGACGATTGAGCAAAGTTAATCAAAGTTTTTAGCTTGAAAGAAAATAAGTGAACGAAAGACATATTTCGATATCAGCAATAGCTATGGGTCTATTGGGGAATAAAACTTTGATTAAATGATAATGTCCTATCTTATTCAGTAATTTATTTAAAGTTTTTGGTTACACTCGCATGTCTAATTTATTTAAAGTTTTTGATGAATCACATGGAATTTCGCTATTTTCTTCTTTTTTTATTAATAAATGTAAGTCACATGAGATTTTGGTGAATTATTTGTGATTCTGGTTAAAAGTTGTATTGTTATTAACAAAAAAAAATCACATGTAATTGTGATGAATTACTTGTAATTTCGGTCTGAATTATTTTGTAATGCAAACAAAATAACATGTAATTTAGAAGCCAATTTGTTTATATATTTTACTTCAATGACAACAAGTAATTTAATATATTAACAGAATTACATGTGATTCAAACAAAATCACATTTGATTCATCTAATTACTAATTGTATTGTAAATCGAATAAGATAAAAATATGCTTTAATTTATGAAGGATTAAATCACATGTGATTTGGTAAAATCACATGTGATTTGGTAAAATCACATGTGATTTTGATAAAATTACATCTAATTTATAAAAAATTGAATTACATGTGATTTAAAAAAAGTTGATTATCTCACTTTTATGAGCTTGTAAACTTGAGCTTATGGACCTAAATAAGCAAAAAGCACAAGTTGATAAAATCACACGTGATTTGATAATATAAAAAAGAGAAACTGTTACACTAAATAAAAATTACATGTGATTTTTTATAAATCACATGTGATTTTATCAATTAAAATAATATATATTATTATTAAGGTAAAATCACATGTGATTTGAGTTCAATCACATATAATTTAACGTAAATCACATGTGATTATTTTTTAATTACATGTGATTTTTATTGAATTACATGTGATTTGATAAGCTTAACTTGTTTAAAATATCTTTATTTTCATCACTATAGTCTTGTTTGTTACACTGAGAAGTTTCAACTTTGTTGACGACATAAAAGGTGGCCTTGTGATCACATGCCATGCAAGAAAAATCACATGTGATTATTACTGAATCACATGTAATTCAAGAAAAATTACATGTGATTCAAACAAAATCACATGTAATTCAGAAGTCAATTTGTTTTATATATCTTACATGAATACCAACAAACAGTTTAATATGATTAACAATTACACGTGATTCAAACAAAATCACATGTAATTCAAGCAAAATCACATGTAATTTAAGAAAAATCACATGTAATTATCACCTAATTACATGTGGTTATTATTGAATTCCATGTGATTTTTATTGAATTACATGTGATTCAGACTAGAATTACATGAGTGAATTACATGTAATTCACATGTGAATTGTGAATTACATCTAATTCACGTGTGATTTTATAAATCCTTAAATTGTAAATGATTTTACAAATTCACGTGTGCTTTATAAAGTAATAAATCACATGTGATCCGTGAGTGCGGAAATTAAAAAAAAATCGTCGAAAGTATATAAAAGTACGTATCATTAAAAAGAAAATTTATCACAAATCACATGTGATTTGGTAAAAATCATGTCATTTGACACAAATCACAAGTGTTTGAAAAAATTACTTACCGTTTGGCGAAAATTATGATTTTGGATTTAGTATAAGTAACTTGTTATTCGTATCAATCACATGTAATTATCATTAAATCACATGTAATTTAAGCAGAATTACATGTGATTAAAATAGACTCATAACTAATTCAAAAGCAAATTTGTTTTATATATTTTACATAAATCACATGTAAAAACACATAGAGAATCACATATAATTCAAGTAAAATTACATGTGATCAAAACAAAATCACATGTAATTCAGAAGCCAGTTTACTTTCTATTTTTTTGTGAATGACAACAAAACATTTTTATATATTGACAGAATTACATATGATTCAAACAAAATCACATTTGATTCATCTAAAGTGGGTTTGTTAGAAGAAGCTAAGGTTTCGAAATGTTTGAATCACATGTAATGCAAGCAAAATCACATGTAATTATCATCGAATTACATGTGATTCAATGCAAGCAAAATCACATGTAATTATCATCGAATTACATGTAATTCAAGCAGACAATTTAATATATTAACAAGATTACATGTGATTAAAAAAAATCACATGTGATTCATCTAAAGTGGGTTTGTTAGAAGAAGTTAAGGTTTCAGAATGCTTGAATCACATGTAATGCAAGCAAAATCATATGTAATTATCACATAATCACATGTAATTCAAGCAGAATTACATGTGATTCAAACAAAATCACATGTAATTTAGAAGCCAATTTGTTTTATGTATTTTACATAAATGAAAACAGATAATACATAATTAAAAAAATCACATGTAATTCATCTAAAGTGGGTTTGTTAGAAAAAGTTAAGGTTTCAGAATGATTGAATCACATGTAATGCAAGCAAAATCATATGTAATTATCACCGAATCACATGTAATTCAGAAGCCAATTTGTTTTTACATATATTTTTTTTAGGTAAAGGGGACTCACCCCGGTAAAATGAACATATTTTATATTAATGGCAACAAACATTTTAATATATTGATAGAATCACATGTGATTCAAACATTTTAATCTAATTCACATAAATCACATGTGATTTTAAAGTAATAACGAAAATATTTTTGTCATTTAATAGACGGTTATTTTCATATACTTTTAACAATTTTACAATGTTTAAATTCTCGTCAAAAAAAAATACACGTGATTTTCACAAATCGCATGTGACATTACAAATTCAAATATGATTTTTAAAATAATAAATAAAACATGAGTTTTCGAGAATCACATGTAATTTTTCGAGAATCACATGTGATTTTTTTACGAAAATTTTTAAAAAAAGTTCGCCGAAAGTATATAGAAGTGCATATCTATAGAAAGATAAATTAATTCCTGTCGTGACGGTATAATTATTTCTTCATAACGATTAACGGTTTGAGAGATATTTAATTTTTAAGAAATATGATGAAAGTGTGCTTTTTTAATTAAATTTAAAAAGTTAATATACACTATTAGATGAGATTTAAATGAATGGTGTAGATTTTTTATTTCTTTTCTTTTTTAAATGAATGTTGAACTTTTGTCTAACCCGTATTTTTCTCGTAAGGAGTTTTGTTTTCATTTTAATAGCATAAAAACGCACGTCTATAAAGAATGTAATTTAGATACCATAAATATAAATATAGAGACAAACACGATACAATAACAAATGTAATTTACCTTGGCATTAACATTGTGCTCTTTCTTATAGGAAAAACAAAGTGCAACGAGCGTTCAAGAGTGTTTTAAAGCCATTATTCATCTTGTTCCGAAACTATAGGTCAGTGTATTTATTTTAAACGTAGCAAATTAATAATTCATTCTTAAAAATAAATAAAGAATTTAGATTTAGTTTATTAGAGTTAAGATTTATATAGACAGTTAAATTAGCATAAACCTATCCAACCAATTATAATCACCCATTTTTTAAAAAACCGACTTCCTACCACTTTTTTAAAAATTAAATATTTCACAAACGGTAAATCGTCAAACGAAAAAAAATACACAATTGTGACGAGAATTAAATCATCTATCTATCGAGGGGCACATGTATATACTTTCGACGAACTTTTTTTCCGACTTTTTTTTCTTAAGTCACGTCAGGAGAGAATCATATATGATTCGTCACGAATCATATATGATTCGTCACGAATCATATATGATTCGTCACGAATCATATATGATTCGTCACGAATCATATATGATTTTCAGAAAATCATATATGGTTCGTGATATGTATCATATATGATTTTCTGAGAATCATATATGTTTCGTGACGAATCATATATAATTCTCTCCAGACGTGACTTAAGAAAAAAAGTCGAAAAAAGTTCGTCGAAAGTATATACATGTGCCCCTCGATAGATAGATGATTTAATTCTCGTCACGATGATATGTTTTGTTTTACGTAACGATGAACTAGGGATGAACACGGTACCGGTACCGTACCGAACCGGTACCGAATTGATGGTACCGAATTTTTCCGGAGCATAAATTAAGGGTATCGGTACCGTACCGAACAGGATTCGGATATACCGGTACCGGGAAATCGGGATTTTCCCGTTTTTTTCGGGAAATTTCCGATTTGGTACCGGTCTCGTACCGAATTAGTGATACCGATTTTTTTTTCACCTTATTTCGTGGTACCGGTACCGTACCGAACGGGATTCGGGTCCAAATGCTCATCCCCGGATGAACGGTTTGTGAGATATTTAATTTTTAAAAAATGAGTTTTTTTGTTACATGATAAAAAATGGATGGTTGTGATTGGTTAGTTGAGTCTATGCTAAACTAAGGGTTTATGAGGATCTTTTTCTTAGTTTATTATATCATCATCCTTTAAAGTGTATTACAAACAATAAAAATGTTGTAAATTAATTGATTAAAAATAAATTTGTCATTAAATAAACAATAAAAGAAAAAAAAACTAAAAGAGTAATATATTTATTAAATTGCGTATTTTTGTCGCTGAAATATAATTGTAGAACGGATAGAGTAATATTTTTTTAGCAATTTATGTGTGGAAAAATTACATGTTTCGTCTGTATGGTTTATATCAAACATCACATTTCGTTTCTATTTCATTTTAAATACACTGACAATCCTTAATTTTGTAAGTTATAAACCTCAACGGTCTTTATTTTAAAAAAATAGGGACCATGTGTGTAATTAATTTTCTTGAAACTTGTAACACCGATAATCTTTATTTTATAAAATAGGGACCGTCCTGGCTAAAACTTACAGAGTTAAGAATTGTCAATGTATCTATACTATTATATAAAGCATTTGGGACCTTCTTAAAATAGGAAGACTGAAAATTCAGACTTTTTTACCTACTAAATAAAGCAAATTGTTGATATCTTCATCAACATTATTGATAACTAGGCTTTTGGCCAGGTAAAAAGATTCGTTTAAGTATGTCTTTTCGAATTGAAAAACTTATGTTTAATGTGTGACTTCGTTTTATTTTGGTGGAACAAAGATGTGTCGTTGTAGTGTTAAAAATAAAAGGTGCAAAACAATTAAAGAAAAGGTGCTCTGAAAGTAAATCTAAGTCTAATTAAAGTAAAGGTGCAGGTATTTAAAAACGTGACTGAAATTAAAGGGCGCTAAAGTAAATGACGGAAACTTAAATCTATCTAAGGCAAACTTAAAGTGCGACTAAAACTAAGGCAAGTCTAAAAAAAAGGGCAAATAATCTAAAAGTGCAATTAAATAAAAGGCGGGAAAAAATAAAGCTTGAAAATAGAAATCAACGACAAAAACTAATAAGAACCTGAATACAGCTCATTCGGAATAAACCTTTGTTTGGAATAATCACTCGTCCTAAATGTCACCTTCGGTTGAAATGATTCTTCTTCACTTGGAATATTACCAAAATCCTTGATCCGGAACTAATTGATCTGAATATGTCACTTATCCAAAACAATCCTTCGTTCGGAACTTTACTGATTCGGAACTTGTAAAATCTGCCTTGATTCAGAAGTATTTTGTCACCCTTGATTCGGAAGTTTCCGAATGAAGCCCTTGATTCGGAAGTTTAGAACTTCCGAATGAACCTTTCTTGAGTCGGAACTTACCCCTTGATCCGGAAGTTTATGACTTCCGAATGAAAAGCCTTGATTCGGAACTTGGTCCTTGATTCAGAACTTTGAGTTGATTCGGAACTTTTGAGAAGTTCCGGATGAAACCCTTGGTTCGGAACTTTGGAGTTCCGAACGAATACCTTTGGTTCGGAAGTTTTCACTTCGTCCGGAACTTTGAAAGTTCCGGATGAACAAGTTTGGTTCGGAAGTTTTTCTAATCCCAAATCTTCCGGATGAAGCCTTGATTCGGAACTTTAGAAGTTCCGAATGAACACTTTCCCTCCTTCTTGGTTCGGAACTTTTCCTGGAAAGATCAGAAACAAAGCAAACACCCCCGAAGAACAAGGAGATACAGAAATAGCAGATAAAACCAAAAATTAATCAAAATAACACAAACGATTTTAACTAAACAGTAACGAGATCAGTAGATAACATAAACAAACAATTTAAAACATGAAATCAAACAACTTTAACCAAAATAATCAAATACCACTTGGATCAAAATAAAAGCATGAACATGAACATAACATAAACACATGAATCAAAGAATAAGAAAGGTAGATAAGAGATTGACAAGATAAAACAAAGATTTGACAAGAATTAAAATGAAAACTTACTTGGAATTAAATGGTAATTAAGGTGCATAACATGAATTTAAATTGACAAGTAATGTAAATGACAAGATAAGTAAATGGTGGAAGGTCTAATTGTCACTATTAGCCAATAAGAATGAAATGATAAACATCCTAATCTATTTATAGGGGAGGATTAAGGAAGCTTCCTCCCCTCCTTCCTTTCTTGTTAATTGCAAGATTAAGTCCCTTTCTTCTTAATTCTTCATTAATTGCGTCATTAGTCCTTTTCTTCTAATCTTCTTTAAACTTGGACTTAAGGGACTTTTGGCTTCGGGATTTCTTCGAACTCGTCTTTAAATTCTTCAATAAAATAGACTTGAATTCTTCGGCTTTTGATAAACTTCCGTCTTTTGACTTTTTCTTCGATAAATCTTCAGAATTGGTCGTGGACTTCCGTTCTTTTTGCACTCTTGACTTCTTGACTTCGTCTTTCATCCTTTTCTTCAATAAAAGTCCGTAAATGCCCGTGAATGTCCGTGTTTTCTCCACTTTTCACCTTTTCATCCTAAATCACAACAAAAACACAAACAACGCATAATTCCGACATAAAAGACATAAAATACACGTTTTGGTCCGGTTATTATTGTAATTAAGTGGTAGAAAAGATGGGTGTTTACACACCTATCAAATCCCCTACACTTGACCATTGCAATGCCCTCATGCAATGCATTAGTTACAAAGCAAGATTACACTTTTCATCATAATCAATCCACGTTGGCCTTTATTAAAGAGATAGAAAATTAAAGACATTCAAAATAAAGAAATCAAAAGCATACCTTGGGTTTTGAAAATGTTATGAATAATCATCATCCTCAAGTTTTCACTTTCTCCAAATCAAGCTTAAAAACGAGATCATTGTTATTATAAGTTAGTAGACTAACACGAACTCATGTGGGCCAATTACTTACTTAGACTCCCTTATTCCTAGGTGTATCTCTTATATTTTATTGTTGTCTTTGAATGATCACGAGGATGCATTGTTTGACTTATTTCGATAGTCATTTAGTCTGAAAATAAAGTGCATGATTTAATCAATAGTTAGCTAAAGGACCAAATCTTTTAAAACTGCTTCTCGGGACCTCATAAAGTTCATATCTTGGCATAACTCGCTTCGCGATTTGAGACCTTTCTCGGACCGATATTTGGCAGCGACTTCATACTTCAAATCTTGAGAGACGTTCATGAAATAATGGTCTTCTCTTCATATAGGAATTTCTTCACTTGAAGTTTTGAGAGATTCATACTTGGACCACGACTTCTTCATTTTTCTCCAATCTTTATTTTGGACTTTGATATACAACGATCCGCCTCCTTTTATGACTTGGATCTATTTATCCTCATACCTTGTTAGGGTCTTTTCGGATACACTTCTCCATGACTTTTGGGGAGTTTTGCTTTACGTCGTGTGTCTCGATCCTTCATATTGATTTTCGATAAATGATTCTTCACATCACTTTGGATCTTTAGCAACAAAACATAGCCCTCATGCCTTGTTAGGGCCTTTTTGGACTCGCCAATCTTCGCGTCCCGCTTCAGTAAGTTATGCCTTGGCTATGAACTCTAATCCATACCGAGCAACTTTTAAACGATCTGGGGCT
This sequence comes from Glebionis coronaria, assembly GCA_025667525.1. Classification (NCBI taxonomy): domain Eukaryota; kingdom Viridiplantae; phylum Streptophyta; class Magnoliopsida; order Asterales; family Asteraceae; genus Glebionis; species Glebionis coronaria. Next base: position 47,068,246 of record CM046875.1, read on the forward strand.
AGAAGCTAAGTAACTTTTCAAATCGTACAACCTTATTTATTAGCAGTTAAATAATTAGCAAGCGACGGGAGAATAGGCTCATAATTAACTAACATAAATTCACGAAAGAATACCGAACTTATAATTGGCTCTATCATCTCTCGTTCTCCACAGTTTAAAATCTCAAGTAATGAGACTCGTGGATACTTAGCCTATTAAATCAAAGTTTTGGGTTTTCGAGTCGCCTATAGGATCTTGCAAATTCTTAGACTCTTTCAAGTTTAGAAATCGCACTTTAAAGTTCCCTTGATAAACGACTCTCTAGGATCAATTATAGGAACTTGCGAAAAGTTCTTGTTCTTAACCCGTGAGAGTTAAGACTTTCGCGTTTTATAGCTCCCTATATAAAAGCCTAGCAAAACTTGACTTAAACACGTTAAGGATACTAGCTAGAGTAAACTCGGATTGAGTCAAAAGATTCACAACGTTTGAAAATTAAAACCACTTATTAACATTTATTCTAGCAAAGAAAGGAAATAACTATACAAAGGGAAAAACTAATAGGCCAAAATAGATCAAAAATTTTGAAAAATGTCGAAAAATTGATTTTCCGGTTAAAATGAGGACAAATACAAGGAAAAGACCACTTAACTTCGATAGAAGTCCCCCCTACACGTAAGATAAACATTGTCCTCAATGTTTAAGCATGTGGGAGTAAACTCCCCTACACTTAGGACATTGTGCACGTTGTTTAAATTTCGCTAAGGAAAAGACAACTAAAGAAATTCCTATTTTAATATTTAGAAAATATATAAAATAGTGAATCGAAAAGAATTTAGGATAGAACCGGGATAAAGTAGAACACGGAATCACGGGTCGTCAAGAATCATCAAGAGTGGATCATTGAAGCTCGAATCCCTGATTAAGAAGTGAGGAGAGGAAATAGCAATCCAAAGGGTCCCCCCTACACTTATGGTAAAGAAAGCGGAAAGATAGATACATGGGTTGCCTCCCAAGAAGCGCTAGGTTTTTGCTAACCGAGTCGTGAGCCTGACTCGACCTTGATAATCAACGGAAGAAGCATGAAACATATCCACCAGGATCAAAGACATAGTTTTCATCCATCAATAAGCAAGAGCTTAAGGCGAACAAGACAAGCCAAAGAAGAAGTGGCAGGGTTCCCTTAAGCAGCGATGGAGCACGGTGGAAGCAAGTAGGAAGCGGTGCAAGCATGTCTTCAAAATTTCCAAAGATTTTTCCTTTTATTTCATCAGGTGGATACTGAGATGGCTTAAAGACTTCAATACCGGGGTCGAACACCTTTTCCTTTAAGGGAAAATAGCACTCAGGCTCAACCGAGTGTGAAGAAGATCCGCAAAGAAGCACAACCTCGTCCTCAGAAGGGGGACAAAGAGGTGTCAAATCATATGTGCAACGGACTTCGGTGTCGACCGGTTTCTTCTCCTTGGACAGAATGCTCTTCAAATCCAAAGTAGGATCAAGGCGATAATCTTCAAAGTCAAAAGGAGGAGCATCACTCTCATGAGGGAAGTATGTGTTGAGAAATTCAGAGAAATCTTCCTCAAATGAATAATCGTCCAAAGTAGGATCGAGTGATGGCAGAGGATCTTCATCATGTGAAGAATCGCTCGAGAGAGTATCAGCCTCATCGAACTCATCGAAAGTGGGCAGCTCGGGATACTCAGAAGTACAATCAAAATCATCCGAATCTGAGCTAGAATCATCATCATAAACATCAAAGACCGGTTGAGAATCATAAATGGGAGAAGCGTCCAAAGTAGAGTGAGAATCATCCACATTATCTTCAAAGAGTGGATTATCAGTGGAAGACTCGAATAGAGGATTGTCATAGACAGTAAAGTCATCGAGCACATTTATCATATTCACTGATTCTCGTCCTCCAAAGGATTTGCCTGTAAGCTTCCCCATTTTAAAAACTTTAGAATCATCCCCGACTCGTAAGATTAACTCACCTTCGGCCACATCCACTAAAGCACGTCCGGTTCTCAAGAATGGCCGACCAAGTATTAAAGGAATACGAGGGTCCATTTCATAATCAACTACGACAAAATCGACCGGGAAAGTAAATGTGCCAACTTTGATGAACACGTCTTCGGCTATACCAACGGGGTAAGCGAGAGTGCGATTTGCAAGTTCGAGAGTCATCTTTGTTGGAATGAGGTCGGGCAATGATAGTGTTTTCCAAACACTCAGTGGCATCAAATTAATACTAGCCCCGAGATCAGCAAGGGCAGTAAATTCTTCAGTTTTGTTGAACACGCAAGGCAACACAAAACGACCGGGATCTCCAAGTTTTTCCGGAAGTTCTCTAAGAAGGACTGCAGAGCAGTTTTCATTTAATCGTGTGTTGGCGAGTTCGATCAGTTTCTCCTTCTTGCTAAGCAATTCCTTGAATGCTTTGACAAATTTCGGCATGTGGCAAAGTGCTTCAACAAGGCTAATGTTGATTGTCATTTTAGATAGCATATCCACATATTTCGATACTTGACAGTCATTCTTGGTTAGCTCGTTGGTTTTGCCTATGCGAGAAGGGTATGGGATTCTGGGTTGATAAGGGTTAGGTGAAGGTGTAGTTGGTGAAGGTTGTGATGTTGAAGGGTCCTTCCGAGATACATCGTCATGACGAGGCGGAGACGGTAATGGTGTACTACTACTAGGTGTAGGAGGAATAGGGATACATGGTGGTGGAGGAGGTGTAGATGATGGTGGTGGGATAGGTGGATCGATAATGATAATTCCACTACGCGTAGTTATAGCACTCACATTAGCTCGCGGATTGGTGACGGTGTTTGAAGGTAGAGAACCCGAAGAAGAAGAAGGTTGAGCTTCGGGCAAGAAACTAGCCAACAGATTCTTTAATTCAGTTGTTTGAGTGATGAAGGAGGATTGAAGATTATCACGAACCTCGGTTCTGATGTCATTACCTTGCTTAAAGATATCTCCTTTCAAATTGATTATTTGGCTCTGTAAATTCTTGATTTGCTCACCTTGAGTTCTCATGATGGTGTCAACATCGGGATTAATGGGTGGGTGTTGTTGGGTGGGTGGTTGATAAGGGTTAGAAGCACGAGGTGGGATTTGGTTGCTTCTATTGTAGTTGTTGGCGGGATTTTGGTTTTGAGAAGAAAAACCAGGTGAAAGGTAATTGTTGGAACGGTAGCTCAGCAGATTTCTATCCCCTTGTTGTCTAGCTTGGTAATTTTCCGGTGAATAATTACCGTAAGCTGCATACACATTTTCCGGATTTCCTTGTGTCGAAGGACAATCGGTGTATGAGTGAGGACTGCCACATGTTTCACAAGGATTAGCAACCGCTTTAACTTGTTGTTGTTGTTGGTTTGAAGCGAGAAGCGTAATACTTTTGGTCATTTCGGCCATCATGCGGGTGAGTTCGGTCATCTCAGGGTTTGCTGAGGTAGAAGAAACATTAACTCTCGGGTTGTTCCTAGAAGATGCAGAGGAATCCCAGTTCTTATGATGAGTAGTCATGTTTTCAATTAACTCTTTACACTCCTCGGGTCTCCTTTTCATGAATGTGCCACCGGCGGCTGCATTGATCGTATCACGATCTCGAAAAGTCAATCCGTTGTAGAAAGTATCGATTAATGTCACAGGGAGCATGTTGTGGTTTGGACAACGGTCGATCAAGACATTATATCTCTCCCAAGCGTCAAAAAGAGATTCATCAGGGTCTTGCATGAAACCGCTGATCTGATTGCGAAGGCTTGTGACCATGGATGGTGGAAAGTAGCGAGACAAAAAGCGTTGAGTCATATCATCCCAAGTGTGAATAGAATTCTTCGGGAGACGATCAAACCATTTCTCGGCATGATGCGATAAAGTATGTGGGAAGAGTTGTAGGCGGAGAACATCCATTGTGGCCCCAGGCAACTTCATGCTTTGGGTGATTGTAATGAACTTGTCGAGGTGTTTGTTGGCATCATCATCAGGCAATCCTCTAAATGGGTTTGTTTGTACTTGCTGAATCATGTGGTGCTTCAACGAAAACTCAGGAGCGTTGATTTGCATCGGCGCAATCGGTCCTCCTCGTCCAAACATGGTTGGTTGACAAAGTTCCTCCATGGTCCGAAGATCGGGCTGTGGAAGAGCATTGTTGTTATTATTATTATTGAGGTTCGGTGGAATGTTGTTGTTGTTAACACCTGCCATATCTAAATCTTCTTGAGGCTCGGCCTCTTGATAATTAGAAGATCTAGTACGCATACACCTGAAAATGCAAAAGAAAAAGAAACCAAACGCAAGGACAATATATATACACAATAAAGATAAAATCTTTTTGGATTTTTGAAATTTTTAATTTTTATGGTTTTTTTATCAATTTTTAATTTTTTATGATTTTTTGAATTTGTTATGCAAGAAAAATAACGTTCACAAGTGAACGGATCCCAAAAAGCAACGTGTCTCTCACAGAAAACTGTTGATCTTAACGAAAAGAGCCGGCAGCGGCGCCATTTGATAACTAGGCTTTTGGCCAGGTAAAAAGATTCGCTTAAGTATGTCTTTTCGAATTGAAAAACTTATGTTTAATGTGTGACTTCGTTTTATTTTGGTGGAACAAAGATGTGTCGTTGTAGTGTTAAAAATAAAAGGTGCAAAACAATTAAAGAAAAGGTGCTCTGAAAGTAAATCTAAGTCTAATTAAAGTAAAGGTGCAGGTATTTAAAAACGTGACTGAAATTAAAGGGCGTTAAAGTAAATGACGGAAACTTAAATCTATCTAAGGCAAACTTAAAGTGCGACTAAAACTAAGGCAAGTCTAAAAAAAAGGGCAAATAATCTAAAAGTGCAATTAAATAAAAGGCGGGAAAAAATAAAGCTTGAAAATAGAAATCAACGACAAAAACTAATAAGAACCTGAATACAGCTCATTCGGAATAAACCTTTGTTTGGAATAATCACTCGTCCTAAATGTCACCTTCGGTTGAAATGATTCTTCTTCACTTGGAATATTACCAAAATCCTTGATCCGGAACTAATTGATCTGAATATGTCACTTATCCAAAACAATCCTTCGTTCGGAACTTTACTGATTCGGAACTTGTAAAATCTGCCTTGATTCGGAAGTATTTTGTCACCCTTGATTCGGAAGTTTCCGAATGAAGCCCTTGATTCGGAAGTTTAGAACTTCCGAATGAACCTTTCTTGAGTCGGAACTTACCCCTTGATCCGGAAGTTTATGACTTCCGAATGAAAAGCCTTGATTCGGAACTTGGTCCTTGATTCGGAACTTTGAGTTGATTCGGAACTTTTGAGAAGTTCCGGATGAAACCCTTGGTTCGGAACTTTGGATTTCCGAACGAATACCTTTGGTTCGGAAGTTTTCACTTCGTCCGGAACTTTGAAAGTTCCGAATGAACAAGTTTGGTTCGGAAGTTTTTCTAATCCCAAATCTTCCGGATGAAGCCTTGATTCAGAACTTTAGAAGTTCCGAATGAACACTTTCCCTCCTTCTTGGTTCGGAACTTTTCCTGGAAAGATCAGAAACAAAGCAAACACCCCCGAAGAACAAGGAGATACAGAAATAGCAGATAAAACCAAAAATTAATCAAAATAACACAAACGATTTTAACTAAACAGTAACGAGATCAGTAGATAACATAAACAAACAATTTAAAACATGAAATCAAACAACTTTAACCAAAATAATCAAATACCACTTGGATCAAAATAAAAGCATGAACATGAACATAACATAAACACATGAATCAAAGAATAAGAAAGGTAGATAAGAGATTGACAAGATAAAACAAAGATTTGACAAGAATTAAAATGAAAACTTACTTGGAATTAAATGGTAATTAAGGTGCATAACATGAATTTAAATTGACAAGTAATGTAAATGACAAGATAAGTAAATGGTGGAAGGTCTAATTGTCACTATTAGCCAACAAGAATGAAATGATAAACATCCTAATCTATTTATAGGGGAGGATTAAGGAAGCTTCCTCCCCTCCTTCATTTCTTGTTAATTGCAAGATTAAGTCCCTTTCTTCTTAATTCTTCATTAATTGCGTCATTAGTCCTTTTCTTCTAATCTTCTTTAAACTTGGACTTAAGGGACTTTTGGCTTCGGGATTTCTTCGAACTCGTCTTTAAATTCTTCAATAAAATAGACTTGAATTCTTCGGCTTTTGATAAACTTCCGTCTTTTGACTTTTTCTTCGATAAATCTTCAGAATTGGTCGTGGACTTCCGTTCTTTTTGCACTCTTGACTTCTTGACTTCGTCTTTCATCATTTTCTTCAATAAAAGTCCGTAAATGCCCGTGAATGTCCGTGTTTTCTCCACTTTTCACCTTTTCATCCTAAGTCACAACAAAAACACAAACAACGCATAATTCCGACATAAAAGACATAAAATACACGTTTTGGTCCGGTTATTATTGTAATTAAGTGGTAGAAAAGATGGGTGTTTACACACCTATCAATTATATACTATAACATTTCTAACAACCTTTTGTAACAAACTTTTGTAACAACTTTTTCTAACAACATTTTTTCTTTTAAATTGAAAAATCTATACTACTATATAAAACATTTGAGACTTTCTTAAAATAGCAAGGCTGAAAATTCAGACTTTTTTACCTACTAAATAAAGCAAGTTGTTGATATCTTCATCAATATTATATAGTATAACATTTTCTAACAACATTTTTTCTTTTAAATTGAAAAATCTTTTTATTTATTTATTATTTTAATAATCTATTTTCACTATATTTTTTAAAATTTTGTGCTTTTTAATTCGATATCTATTTTGATATATTTTTATTAACTTTTATTCTTTTTTAATTTTAGTAGGTTTTTTAATTCGATTTTTTAGAACTTTACAATGAGTAAAAGACTAATATTTGTTAGTCTCAAAATTCGTTATTAGGTACTCGCCGCCGGATTGCGCGGGTACCATTCTAGTTTAAAATGAAAAAGGGATGAAACGTGATGTTTGATATAAATCATAAAAAAAGTTCCACATGTAGGGTTCAAAATTGAGAAAAAGGATAATTTAGGTCCTTGAAATGACATGTTTGAAGAGTAGAGGGGTGTAAGGTCCACATTGGCCCAATTCGACTGGCCGGCCTTGTTTGTATGTCTCTTTCACTTTTTTTAGTTTTACGCTTTATGATTCGTTCTTAGCTTTTCCATCATATAATATATTTCAACCTATAAAAAGGTTAAAGAAATCATACTTTTATTTATTTGACAAATTTGGATATAGTTTAAAACTAAGAAAAAAAATCGACAATGGTAGCAAAAAAATAACTAAAAAATATCAAGAGGGAGAGCTTTGAAGTATATTTTTAAAATATTGGTTTACTAATATTTTATGACAAAAATTATTTTGTATCCTTGTTTTTTTTATGGAAACCGACAAATCTTTATTTTTCATTTATTTTTTATCTAATTGTGAAGATTAACCTAAGATTTAAAAAAAGAAACATAGAAGGGTCATTTTTGCTAAAATGTCCAAAAGTTGGAAAAAATGGACGGAGGTACCAAAGTTGTAAATATAACGGAGTAATAATTTATCACTAGCGATATTTCACTAGCGAAAATCAATGAAATATCACTGTTGATAAAACAATGAAATATTATTGGGATATTATGCAGTAACTATGTTAATGAAATATCACTAGTAATGTTTCATTGATTTATCTCTAGTTATATGTCATTGTTTTTATCAGTAACGAAATATCACTTGTGATAACCGAGTTTCGTCATATTTACAATTTAGTCATTCCGTCGTTTTTTTCTTTTGCAAATTTTGAAAATTTTAGCAAAAATTGTCTCTCTGTATTTTTTTTAATCTTAAATAATGAACGGTTATCATTTGTCCATTAAATTTCAACAAAAAACAAGTTTCCAAAATAACCGGACTCATATTTTATTTATTGTACACAATATTTATCATTTTTTTTAGAAAGCATTGTTCTAGTTCATATGCGCAGTCATTAAAGTTTGGCTAATATTATTACATCATATAAGAAATGAATTATTGTTGAAACATTTGTCATTAATTTGTGGACCAAGAAACAACCAATAAAAAAGATTCCAGCTTATAAAAGAACAGCATATAACCATTTAATTCACATGCTACACAATAAATGTAGAAAAAAAATAACAATTTTTATAGAAACTTAATTTGACCACTTAATACATTCCCTTCACGGTTTTGCTTAGACTTGTTTTACAAATCTTAAAGCATTTCAACAAAAATGAAATTATTAATGAGATACCAAATATGTTGATAGAAGAATTAAATGTTCCTTCAAAATGTAAAATTACGTTTTTACTCTAAGTCCACTTAAACTAATAATTCAAGTATAGTCACTAATCAATCATTTGTATCAACTCGTTTAATAGAACAATTTTGGTTGAACATGATGACTAATGTGTTTTCAAACTTTATTTGGTAAAGAACCGTAATACTCAACGTTGACGTACGTAATACTTATTAATTGTGATTTCAGCGTTGTCTAAATATTGTCTCGTTTCCACTAGGAGACTTGTAAATCTTGTCGCGTGAGGTTTTTAGGTAATACTCGTAGCTTAGTTGGTTTTAAAGCGACAAACTCTAAAGATCTTGTTGTGCTATATAATACGCGTAGCTAGTTTGTTTCAAAAAGACAAACTCCGTAGATCTTGCCGCGTTCCCACATGAGCAAACCACTTAATCAATATAAACCACAAAAATCAACATTAGCTTTCATTTATTGTCTTCGTCACGAGGCTCATGTTTATAGATATAACAAGCATTTTGTAGAAACTAGAAGGGGGGGGGGGGGGGGGCGGGGTTGAATAGTTTCTCTTCGATTGGTGACCAAATTAAAATTACTTTCAATTTGGTTTGTATCAAAACTATCTTTTACTTGAGACTAAGCTGCATAATGATTAGGTTCAATTCAAATGCACTAGCAAAGATAATAGGTAAGTATAATGATAATGAAATAAGTAAAAAGTAAGGAAAGAGACAACCTATTGGGAAGACACCAAGATTTATAGTGGTTCGACAACGAGGCTCTATCCTCGTTTCTACTCCACTCCTCGAGTACACCTACTCGAGATTTCCACTATATCCACAAGCTCCCTTCTCGGCGGAGAAAACCTTACATCGTTGCTTACATTATTTTCTGACACTAAGCTAAATGTCGAGACCTAATCTTTAGCTAGGACCAATCTACACGATGTTACCTACTTCACAATTTAACGACACAAGGCTAGATGTCGGGTTCTAATCTTAAGGTAGAACCAATCTTCACGACTCTCACTTTGAAGCTAAGTGAGAACTTCACACAACACAACTACTAATCACTTTTAAGTTTAGTGAGAACTCACAAGACACAACCACATCACTTTATAGTTTAGTGAGAACTCCTAATCAAATCTATTACAACTCAACTAGACTTATCCAAGTACACACATGTAGCTTGGATTTACACAACACAAATCCAAGCAAACACATATGCAATGGATGTACATAACAAATCCAAGTATCCACAAATAACTTGGATGAACACAACTAGTCCAAGTATTCATAAATACATTGGATTGACCTAAAACAAAAAGGGTATCATGATGAATATGACTAGCTCCTAGATTCATCTTTATCACAACACTAGTGAGTGAGTGATCTTCTCATTGGACAAGGTAAAGGAGGGGATCAAGAGGATAATCATATGTAAACATCCTTAACAATTTAAGTGATCATTTACTAATGATTATGCTATAGAAAATAGAAAGAGGGCTGAGAAAAACGTCCAAGAGGCTTGCTGGAAAATGAGATTTGACCCACTATTTAAAGGAGACAAAGTATAACGGATCTATAACGGCTACTGTGCGCGGTACCTTATCTCACCCCGCGATACCATATCGCTAAGGTACCGCGTAGGTACTTAAGGTACCGCCACTAGACTCCGCTCCGTTTTTTGTCTTTTAGTGGGGTGGAAATATCTGAGGTATTTGAACCCTTCAAAGGATATTCTAACAGCATTTGGAATATGTCATTTTCAAATTTTCATTTTCCATTTTAATAAAACATTTTCTAAAAAAGAAAGTTTATTAAAAAGTCTTTTGTCATATTAACAAAAGTGAGTTTTAAGGATAATCATTTTGATGATCACTAAGTATGATTAAGAAAGGTTAGTGATATGATTATTACCTTGATGATAGTGTTAGTTAAATAATTCATTTTGTGTTTTACACTAAATGTGTTGTATGGTTTGTTGTGATCAAAACTAAGAAAGATTAGTTAATACTAATAATGTTTTTAGACATCACTTGCATTAACAATCTCCCCCTTTTTGATTACGACAAACGATAAACTCATTTATGTAGAAACACAAAATATGGAATTATTAACTAGTTTATCACTATCATTTCTCCCCCTTTGTCGTAGCAAAAAGGTTAGCACAAGTCTTTGAAGAACATCGAACTTTGCTAGTAGCTCCCCCTTGGTGGTTGCTCCCCCTTGCTTGGGGCACCAAGTTTGTGAGCTAAGGTGACATGCTACACAAAGGTTAGTAGAAAGGAAAGAAACACCAATGTATATATGATCACTACCTACTAAGTAACTTGAGAGGGAGAAAGAGAAGAAATCTCAAATTAGAAGCAAGTGTTTTGCTAAGTATGTCCAAAGAGGTAATTGACAAAATCAAACTTCAATCCAATGAAGATGATAAGCTTGTCAATGGGTTAAATCTTAGAATTGATGGAATTACCCATAAGCAATTGTAAAAATTAACCAAGATCAACTCAAAATAGAACTAAAGAAATAGCACACAAATAACACAAAGGTTACATAAAGGAAAAAGACATAACAAAGAAGATACTCATACACACAATATGAGTATCTAAAAGCAATAAATATGGAAAATAAACCACTAAGCATAAGCTAGTCTAATAGTGATATTTTCCAAGATTGCTAAAAAAAAACTAAAAAGACGACGATGCATCATTCGAAGTTTTGTCCACCGGAACGAAAACTTGAATAGGAGGTCGAGTGAGAAGGAATTCAAGAAAATTTAACTTCTCATACACATGAGCAAGTTCAATTTGTTGAAATCGGCAACAATCACACGAGGATCCATGATGCAACACAAAATCGTTTGATGGGGGTATAGCATCAAACTTAGGGTTTGGTGGTGGTGGGGTAATGGGTTTGGGAGTGTTTTCACAATGCCTTGTGAGGTTTGGGAAGGTTGAAAGGTCATTGAGTTGAGGGGTATTGAAGGATTGTGGTGGCGGGGGAACATTTTATTTTGCTCCGGTGATGGGGTTTATGGTATAAGTCTCATTCCAATACTTGATTGGAGAGAAGGTAGGGTTTTTTGGGTGGTTTGGACGAAGATGGTTCATTCTTCTTAACCCAAATAGGTCGAACCGAGATTTTCGGTTTCTTTGAAAGCTTGGATGAGGAAGCTTTGGGTGAGTGGGGTTGTGACAAAGAAATGTCAAGGTTAGGAATGTAGGAGTTAGGCATTGTGAGAGTGTGAGAATGATATCTCAAGGTTATGTGAGAATAAATTCTCAAGGTTGGGAAGGTGTGAGAATGAAATCTCAAGGTTGGGGTATAAGTAAAATGTAATCAAGGTAAGAATTTGAATACAAAATGTGTAGTGTCAAGGAATGTTTAGTCAATTTGAGTAAACAAGGAATCTTGACAGGGAATATGGTTTTAAAAGTTTTGACCAAAAATTCGTCAAAAGTCACTTACTGTCCGCGGTACCTTATAGGGACCAGCGGTTCCATATCGCTAAGGAACCGCGGGACTTTAAGGAACCGCGTCCAGTGGACTTGAAACCATGTTTTTCCTGGGTTTTGGGAAAAAACTAAGACGTTTTCAAAAAGTTGCAAATCTTGAAATTTTACCTCTATTAGCACCAAAATATGCTAGGGTTGCATAAAGCAACACATTCACAAGGAATGTCTTGACAAAGGGTGACAAAATAATTTACATATCATTTTGAACCAATTTTAGTCAAGTTTAGGGGTTGTGATAGATTTAGGTTCAATTTTAATTTCAAATTAAAGTTGATTAGTGTGCACAAAAGGATACAAACACACAAAGCTAAATCCATAAGTCAACAACATGAAACATTCATTAAGGAGGCAAGTACAAAGACAAATAAAAACTAACTAATACATAGCTGGCTTAACATTAAATCTAGATAAGTAGTTTTTTTGGCTTGGTTTTGTTGAAAACTCTTATTATGAAAACTCCATCATTCATCTCCTAGGAGGAGGCATGGAGAACAAGGCAAGCAAGAACTCTTACAACCTCCTATGTACTCCATACATATCCATCCTTAGGTTATGGATGATGTAGTGGTTGTAGAGACAACATGGACAACTAGGACCATGAGTTTGTTGAAACCCATAGTATGGATCACCCAAAAGGAGGAAAAGTAGAACACCCAAAATTGGGATGTTTGAGTTGGGTGGAGGTGGATGAGGCATGTTCTCCAAGGGTGATGTGGGTGAAAGTGGAGGCATGTTCCCTAAAGGGGAAATGGGTGAGTGTGGAGGTAAATTCTCCAAGGTTGGTGAAATGGGTGAGTTGTGAGGGGTAAATGGTGAAGTCACCAAAGTGTCATCAAAGTAATTCACAAAAGGAATGCTTTGGATTGGTTGGGGTTGTGTGGTCACTTCCAAGGGTGCACTTGGAGTGAAGGGTGAAGAGAGCTCATTCATTCTTGAGTTGAATGAAGAGGAGGTAGAACCAATGGAGTGGTTAGTACCATGGGTGGATGATGTCTTGCATGGTGTAAGAGGTGGGGAAGGTGATGAAGAAATGAGAATAGGAGCCATCTCATTCTTAGGTGTGTGGAAAGGTGAGGAGTTAGGCTTAGCTACCTTAACCCTTATTTTGAGTGTTTTCCTTGGGGTGGAGGTCTTGGAAGAGTTTGAGGTTTTGGTACAAACCATGGTTGATTAGGGTGGTTTAAGGTTTAGGGAAGTATGTTTGATGTGTGAAGAACATGGCAAACAAGGTGGGTTTAAATGGGTGAGGGGATGATCCAAACTAGTAATGGGTTAAAATCATTTTAGGTGAATAATGAATTTAGGTAACCTAGTTTAGGAAATGTGCAGTTTATTACTGAAAATCATGCAAGGTTTACACAAATTTAAGAAAACATTGTAAAGCAAAGATGCTGTCGTGCACAGTGACCGGCGGTTCCTTATCTAGGACCGGCGGTACCTTATCAATAAGGAACCGCGGGTCGATATGGAACCGCGACCAGAAGGTTTTCAAAAATTTCCCATCCCAGTTTTTGATAAACCCAGATTTTTCTCAAAGGTTTCACAAGCCAAAGTTAACTACAGATCATAATCTAATAAGCTAACTACCATAAGGCATGCACAAAGCTATGTAAAACACAATCATTATTGCACAAGCAACATTAAGGATAAAAAATAGTAATCCAAACATGCAACACAAGTTAATAAACAACTAAACCAAAGTGTTAATAACCAAATGTTTAACCATCAAATCCAAACTTTGACACAACTTCAAAGTCTTCACCTCCTTTTCTTTCCTAAACCCTTGATCATCTTTCCCAAATACTTGAATCCTTTTCTTGACTCCACTCGGTGTTCATGTAATTCTCCCAGAGTTCTAAGATTCTCACGATAAAGATGCTCCATATCGAGATCTTCAGGGACATCACTAGAAGGGTGAGGAGGAGGAGCTAAGTCTTCAAAATCATCCTCGAAATGATTTGAGGATGGATGGGAGTTACTCGAAGAGTCAAAATGAGAACTAGGACCGATGCCATCACCATCACTTGGTGGCATATCGGTGTCCTCCTCATCCGGCACTTGATGGTCGGATTTTCTCGAACCACGGTCACTTCTTGGCTTTCGTTCATACGCCTCTTGAATAAGCATCATAACCCGTTGAACCGGGTGAAAGCGAGAAAGATCGAGTTGAGGAAAATCTTGACCAACCCTTCTAAAAAGGCGAGTAAGAAGCATAGCATAAGGGAGGTTTGTTTTGGGTTTGGAAAGAGCATAACTTATACGTCGAGCGATGTAATATGCAAGATTGTACTTGGTGGAAGTAAACAGGCAAAACAACATATGCCCCATGCAAGCCGGGATATGATCTCGGTTCCCACCAAGACAAAACACATTTTCCCTAAGGATGTTTGCCCATTGGAGCATGTAATCCTTAAGGTCGCTAGAGAGCACTTCATACCTATTCACATTTCGCACATTTGTATGAAGGCTTCTCACAACGTTTCCACTACGCTCTTTAGTGATGATTTCAAGGATGAAATTTAGATCAACTTCGGTGGTGTCATTTGGAGGTTTATCGTTAGACTCCAAGAGAGCATCTAGTCTCCACTTATCCGTAAAACGACAAGTGCCTTCAAATGGCACACCAAGAATATCACCAAAGTCATCGAGGGAATATTGAATGATTTGACCATTAAACAAGAAACGAATAAAGATTTGGTCGTTGATTTCAAGCATGGAGTAAGTACTAAAGAACTCAAGAAGAAACAAGGGATAAATTACCTCGTCTATGTAGAGCAAACAATCAAACCCAATAAGCTTGAACATAGAGTTGATATAATTATCTCCCGCTATTCTTGAATCTACAATCCTACCCTCATGGAAACAACGAGTGGAAAGGGATGGAAAAGCGTTTTGGAGTTGAGGGGAAACAAAGGTTTGAGAGATGTCGGGCATATAATCTATAGTGAATTGATGATCTTTTTGATATTGAGAAGGCATGATTAAGTACCTAAATACAAACAAAAATATTTCCAATCACTCATATGAAAATCAAAAAGGAAAACGAAAAATGAAAATGTGTTATATCAATTTCTTGACAAACATAGGAATGAATCCATATCATTTTCATGTTCACAATGTGTCTATTCCATCATTAACCAAGAACACATGATCTATGTTAGATCAACAATGGATTAGAACATTGGTTTTTTTCAAAACACGGTTTTTAGGTAAGCATTAACAATGTCATTACCTACTTGTTCATGGGTTCATCTCAAATCCATCATTCAACCAAAATCATTTAGCCTAAATTCGGATTTATTCTACAAGTGGGTTTTAGTGAAATCTTAATGAATATAAACCTAAGGAATCATAGTAAAATAACCATGTCAACCCACATTCCTATTAAGGTTTTAATTCAATTTCAATTTTAAAAATCCCCAATTATGAAAGGATGAACCCTAGAACAAAATATATGAAATTGAAAAGAAATACTTACAATTAATTGATGTTAGATGAAGGATGAGTGAAACCTACAACTTGGAATCAATTAATTTGAGTGATTGAAGGTTTTGGAAGCTTCAACAATGTTGGAAAAAGTAAAACCCGTCGGCTGTGTGTTTTTAGGAGAGAGAAAGTTTGGTTTGAAAAAGAATAAAAAACTCAAACTGGCGCTCTGACAAAACTTACTGCCCGCGGTACCTTATCGATAAGGAACCGCGGGTTTGAGCCGCATAGATAAGGAACCGCCTATAGAGGCAGGTTTTTATCTATGAAAAACTGAAAAACGCCAAATTTTGAAAATCAAGTTTTTCTAAAATACTCAAGATTAAATCATGAGCCTTTTAGAATATCATTGGATCATCATAACACTAAGCAATATGCCTTAACGAAGGATTACGAGTTAAATCAAGATCGAAAAGAACCGAAACAGACAAACGACTACTCGTAGTAAAACGACTAAGTGGAGAGAAGTCAAGGGAAGTGAATCAAGACTAGGACAAATGCTCAAGGGATTAATGACAATCTTCAAATAGTTGTAACGAAGAGCTTGTGTCATATATAGTGGTTTAAGACGTGCCTTTCCGGCGAAAACGTTAAACGGCTTTGGTAATGAATAAGCACAAAGCAATTATTCAAGTATAAACTAAGATCACTTTCAATAATAGTCTTAGTCTAAACCAAAATATGAGCAAGGTATTAATTCACTTTCTCTCCCACAAAGGGCCTACTAACCGTATGGGTGCAAACCATGGAAATCATGCTTGATACTTTAAGCTTCTACTAACTCACTCTACATCACCATAGTGAGTCAAGTATCCAAGCAATGAAGGTTTGAGAGGATAAAAGAAAAGAAACACAAACCACAAATAAATGTCAAGGCAAGGATGCCGAGAACAAGCACATAGTCAAGCAATGATCAAAAGAATGATCAAAGGGCGTGTGGAAGAACGAAAGCGTACCTTGGCCACAAAGAGCAATCCATGAAGGAATAAGTGCTATGCCCAATCAATGACTATGATGAGTACTAAGTCTTCAAGGACTAGTATCATTCCCAATCATCTTGGTATCATTATTCAAAGATGTTAAAGATCAATGAAGATGATTCTTCTACAAGTGCAAGTAACTCAATCCATAACCAATTAAGTGATTGATCTTCATGAGTACCTACACCCAAAGCAAGATGCAAACTAGTAGATACATTTCAAGAGTATATCTAAAATGCATAAAGGCTACTAATCTTAAGTGGGATGCAATATTATCAATTAAAAGACCTATTTTAAAAGAAAACATAGTTTTGACCAAAGAGAAACTTTAGTACAACTAGACCTTCTAATTTGAGGAGACAATGGATCGATTCAAGTTTCAAAGTACAATATACTTCAAAGATCTTGAGTGACCATCTCTCTGATACCAATTGTAGAAACTAGAAGGGGGGGGGGGGTTGAATAGTTTCTCTTCGATTGTTGACCAAATTAAAATTACTTTCAATTTGGTTTGTATCAAAACTATCTTTTACTTGAGACTAAGTTGCATAATGATTAGGTTCAATTCAAATGCACTAGCAAAGATAATAGGTAAGTATAATGATAATGAAATAAGTAAAGAGTAAGGAAAGAGACAACCTAGTGGGAAGACACCAAGATTTATAGTGGTTCGACAACGAGGCTCTATCCTCGTTTCTACTCCACTCCTCGAGTA
The DNA here is from genome assembly GCA_025667525.1 of Glebionis coronaria. NCBI lineage: Eukaryota > Viridiplantae > Streptophyta > Magnoliopsida > Asterales > Asteraceae > Glebionis > Glebionis coronaria. The sequence goes on from CM046875.1 coordinate 47,085,222, forward strand.
CACCTACTCGAGATTTCCACTATATCCACAAGCTCCCTTCTCGGCGGAGAAAACCTTACATCGTTGCTTACATTATTTTCCGACACTAAGCTAAATGTCGAGACCTAATCTTTAGCTAGGACCAATCTACACGACGTTGCCTACTTCACAATTTAACGACACAAGGCTAGATGTTGGGTTCTAATCTTAAGGTAGAACCAATCTTCACGGCTCTTCACTTTGAAGCTAAGTGAGAACTTCACACAACACAACTACTAATCACTTTTAAGTTTAGTGAGAACTCACAAGACACAACCACATCACTTTATAGTTTAGTGAGAACTCCTAATCAAATCTATTACAACTCAACTAGACTTATCCAAGTACACACATGTAGCTTGGATTTATACAACACAAATCCAAGCAAACACATATGCAATGGATGTACACAACAAATTCAAGTATCCACAAATAACTTGGATGAACACAACTAGTCCAAGTATTCATAAATACATTGGATTGACCTAAAACAAAAAGGGTATCATGATGAATATGACTAGCTCATAGATTCATCTTTATCACAACACTAGTGAGTGAGTGATCTTCTCAGTGGACAAGGTAAAGGAGGGGATCAAGAGGATAATTATATGTAAACATCCTTAACAATTTAAGTGATCATTTACTAATAATTATGCTATAGAAAATAGAAAGAGGGCTGAGAAAAACGTCCAAGAGGCTTGCTGGAAAATGAGATTTGACCCACTATTTAAAGGAGACAAAGTATAACGGATCTATAACGGCTACTGTGTGCGGTACCTTATCTCACCCCGCGGTACCATATCGCTAAGGTACCGCGTAGGTACTTAAGGTACCGCCACTAGACTCCGCTCTGTTTTTTGTCTTTTAGTGGGGTGGGAATATCTGAGGTATTTGAACCTTTCAAAGGATATTCTAACAGCATTTGGAATATGCCATTTTCAAATTTTCATTTTCCATTTTAATAAAACATTTTCTAAAAAATAAAGTTTATTAAAAAGTCTTTTGTCATATTAACAAAAGTGAGTTTTAAGGATAATCATTTTGATGATCACTAAGTATGATTAAGAAAGGTTAGTGATATGATTATTACCTTGATGATAGTGTTAGTTAAATAATTCATTTTGTGTTTTACACTAAATGTGTTGTATGGTTTGTTGTGATCAAAACTAAGAAAGATTAGTTAATACTAATAATGTTTTTAGGCATCACTTGCCTTAACACATTTTTTCGTAAGACATCTGATAACGTATATAGCTTAACGGTCCAACCCTACTAAACATGCCAACTGAAGGCCAAACTTCTCTACGTCAATGAAAGGATAACACTTGTCATCCTTATTCACCCATAAAATAATCAACGTATCACAAATTGTTTACCAAGTTCTCCCAACACCTTAGTTACCCCTATCGCAAAAGGTGAATAACCCACCTTGCTTGTTTCAACGTTACACCGACTATAAAAGACCACTATTCTCAGAAAGTTTCTAAAGGGTGTTTGTTTAAACTTATGAGACATAAGCCAATTTTAGCTTATATTTCCTAAATCCTAAATTTGTAGCTTATTTGAAAACATACAGGCTTATATAAGTATGTTATGATAAATAAACTTATTTAAGCCTAAAAATCTCAAAAAAAACAACTAAGTTAGAGCTTATGAAATATAAACTGAAAATAAGTCAAATTTCGGTTTATATTTCATAAGACTCATATCTATGACTTATTTTAAGACTTATAAGCTTATATAAGTTTATCATATCACGATAAAGTTATATAAGCCCATAAATCTTGGCGGTGGGCTCAAACCCTATGGATTAGTCGCCCAATGAGTCGGAAATCACGGTTACCAACAAAAAAAAAAATAAAAAATCTCCGAATAAGCTATAAATTTAAGGCTTATGAAGTATAGCGGTATGTTTGGCATTCTTAGGAGCTTGAGAGATCGCTGGAAGGGGTCACTAAAGCTAAATGCTGGAGCATGTAGCTTGAGCTTATTTTTACACTAAGAGCTTATTTTCTTAAACATGCTCTTTTAAGCTTTTTCAGCAAAACAAGACTTATTTTTAATAATAACTTATTTAAAAAAAAAAAAAAACTCTGATAAGCTCATACGTAAACAACCTTAAAATGAACAAAGTTTTAATACTAGTAACAAGTTGTACATAGTCAAAGGTTCAAATTAAAAGACCCAAATCCAGAAACAAAACACACACAGGTCATCACCATCATCTTTTAGCAAGCAGCTAGTACTACTTAAAAATGAAGCCATTAAATTAAAACTTAAAAAAAAAAATTAAAAAAAAAACCCTTGACACGTCATCACCATCATCCTTTCCTCCATTGTTAACTAGCTTGCTGACGTCATCAACAAAAACCAACAGTTCAAGAAGAAGAAGAAGATCTGTTCAGAAAACACACACTAGTGTGTGTTTTATTTACTGATTTAGGTATATTTTTACTTATTTTAATGTGGGTTAGTTTTCAGGTTTTAAGGGGGTGTTTGTTTCGGCTTATTGGTTTAAGTGGCTTATTTTTAAGCTTTTTTTCTGGCTTATATAAGGGTATGAACTCATTGCGAAATGAGGCTTTGAACCGAGTCTTTGGAGCTTATATATTTTTATAAAGATGTTTGCCGAATTAGTTGGAGCTGAATCTTTTTAATGTAAAATCGCCTAAAAAATACATCAAATTAGATTCAGATATATATTCTCAGCAGTGGCAGACGCAGGAAAGTGAAATATGAGGGGCAACATTTTTTGTTGACAATAGCAAGACGAAAAAAACTAGAATCCAAATAAAAAAACGAGTATTGTAACCTTAAAAATAGAAGATTTTTAAGTTTTAGAGTGTTATAAATGTTGGACTTTAATGTGTGAGTGGGGGCATTTTAAAAAAGCGCTCAAAATCGAAAAAATTTCACTATAATCTCGTCATTTTTGTCTAGCCATGGGGGGCGCTGCCAACCCGAACTCATAGGTAAGTCCGCCCCTGATTCTCAGCTTTTGCGTGGTAATTCTGTATATATGAAGGGAATTTAAGTGATTTGACTAGCTATAAGCTCTCATAAGCTCCTTTCGATAGGCTTGGGCTTATGGCTTACAAAAGCTTCCAAAAGCCTGTTTGACAAACAAAACTTATTTTATAAGCTAGCTTATTTTAAAAGCTAGCTTCTTTTAAAAGCTAGCTTATTTTAAAAGCTAGCTTATTTTAAAAGCTTAAGCCCCATAAGCCCTCTCCCAAACACTACCTATATCTGCTGCATTTATCTGTCGTGCTGATTTTTCTTTATTAATATATCTGTGCTAGGTAGTTTCCGTAATTTGTTTAATGAGGAGGTGTTGTTTATGCTTATTTCATGGGTTTATTGAAAAATCTGATATGCTCATGAACTCACTTTTTGGTACCATATAGCATATTAAGTTCATAAGCTATAAAATTGAGCTTAAGAGGTTTACACATTCGATAAGCTCAGAAGCCCATTAAATAAGCTTAAATACACATCTCTTTAGCTTTTTAGGGTTTTGCTGTTAGACCTAGTTGTATACTTGTATAGAACTGATGCAAAAGTGCTTGAGATTCGAATATATGGTGATTATATTGAATGCAAATATGCAATAGTTATGAGCGTTATGTTGTTTCGTATGTTAAATTCATTTGAAAGAAATTTCTTAGGTAATTTATTGCATGTTATATTTTGAATTAAATGAACTCAATGCATCTACAATGTTGCGTTATTAAGGTTAAGATAGATTTTTTGGCTTTGTAAAAAGTACTTATAGTTAGGTTTTTGAAGCTAAACCTAGCTAGTGGCGGAACCAGGATTATAAGCAGGGGCGTAGCCAGGAATTTGAATTAGGGGTGGCCAAAAAATATTTAAAAGACGCATTAGAAATGCTAAAAAAACTCAAACTAAAACTACGTAAAGTCGGTCCAACAAATTTATTCATTTAGCGCTTCAGTTGCACGCGACGCTCATCCGCATCATTAAAATCATTTAAAAGTGAATCTAAAGTAAAATCTTTAGCTATATCTTTCTCAATGTAAAGAACTAGCTAGACTATCAAAAATGAAATCATCATCCATTTTATTTCGGAGTCTAGTTTTATACTTAATTCATTTTATTTTTTTTTATTTTTTTTTGGTAACCGTGATTTCCGACTCATTGGCCGACTAATCCACGGGGTTTGAGCCCACCGCCACACAGACTTAATTCATACATTACACAAAAGTGACAAAATAATTTTAGGCAACAACAAATAACTTAGGCAAACAAGTTAATCTACTAATAAGGAATCACATATGCAAATGAAGTCTAGTTCAGTTGGATGGATGCATTTGGTTATAGTCTCCATGTGGGGGAGGTCAGGGGTTCGACTCGTGTCATTCCCCATGTGGGGGATTTTCCCAGAATTGGCAGCCGAGTTTGAATCCCATCGCAATGCCTTGAAGCCCCTTAATGAGAAACTGGATGGCTAGCATGGGGGTTGATATTCTCTTCGTGAGATAATTCGAACTCGGGTCGAGAGACTTGGTGCCTCGGTGGCACGCAAGATACTCCGCTGCACCAAACTGCCGTTCAAAAAAAAAAAAAAAGGAATCACATATAAAATTAAATTATTTGTAATATCTAGAGTAAACAAAACAGTTAATTGAAACAAAGCTAATTGTAATATTAGAAACCTGCATCAGCAAGCTATCTATCAATACTAAAGATACATAATTCAATCCGGAAAGAATAAACTTAACTAAGCTGATGATGGCTAATGATGAACTTCGACAGTTCAACTTGGTGCTATATACTAAACAATTATTACGTAGATTTTGTTCCGTATTTCTGTAATACGGATTCTAAGAAAGATGGGCTAGCAGGATTAATATTAGGCTGGATAACATGATACTTGCATAGGAGTGCTAGAGCTCTGTGGGTGGGCCATGGCACACCATACCCCCCACAAGGCTACGCCCCTGATTATAAGGAAAAAAAAGAACAAGAATTGTACGGTTTCATTAACATGGTCGAGGGTGATAAAAAACGGGTTTATTTTTCACTTCTTAACGAACTAAGTAAGTAAGTGCTACAAACATAATTTTTTAGGAAAATATTGGATTTTTATTTATGAAAGTCAACACTTTGAAAATACACATTTCCGTGTTTGCTGATTTAGTTCTAATTTATGATTGTATACTGTTCATATTGCACTTGCTTAGATTATGTTACGGAGCATATATATTAATTTAATGTAATATATGATGAATACAAACTCATTGCAATTATCGGTGCTATAATGTCGGGTTGTTTTCTATCTAATTTATTGAATTGGTTCCACGGTTATGTCAAAAGTAGTTATAGTCATGTTTTTTATGCTAGACCTATTTTTTCATGTTTAATTTATTTGAAAGAGATCTTTAGTTGAGAATTTGCTGGTGGCATTCGGTTGAATTCACAAATGAGTCTGGATAGGTCTTTTGCTAAGTGACGTGATTGATAATGGTTGCATTTGACTTTTTTTTATCGAGTATAAATAGGGTTTCGTGATGTGTGTGTAGGAGTTGGCATATGGCGGAGCCAAGTTCGGTTAATGTTATACTTGAATTTCTGAAGACTAATAAGCTTGATAAGGCTGAGGCTGCATTGCGTAACGAGATTGGTAACCGAGGTGATTTGAACGGGTTTTTGCAGGGTCTCAAGCTTGAAGAAGTAATGGCAAGATCCGGTGTTAATGGGAAAAATACTCAAACGCGTGACGAAGCTTTGAAAGAGGAGTTTGTTGTCAAGGAAACAGGAAATGGGAAGGCGGGAAAGGAATTGGATGCTAAACGCAAAAATGTGGATAAGGGTTATACCTCATCATCTAATAATACAGAAGAAACTGTGCTCGAGATATATCCAAAGAAGTTTAGTTCTAGTAACGGTTCGGTTGATCTTAAAGCGAATAATGTGAAAGAGTATTCGGTTTCTTCTCAGTCAAATGATAAGAATCGAGTCACTGTGAAAGTGGGGGTAGAAAAAGACATTTCCGCAGACCAAAAACAGTCGAGTATGAGCAAAATTATTGAGCCTAAGGAATTTATGGATAACCCTTGGTCGAGAAACGATGAAATCAAATATAGTTCATCAGAGTCATGGAATGCTTGTTCTGTTAAAACGGTATTTCCGTCCTCTAAGGGAGACGCGTCAACCAGTTACGATACTAGTAATGAAACAAGAGCTTTTGGTGGTTTGGGTTTTCCAGTCATTTCAGAGAAACAGAGGGAAGAGTTGCCAAGGTTAGCACCCGTAAAAATTAAGTTAGAGGATAAACCGTCAAGCATAACATGGGAGGAGAAGCATCAACGAGATGGACCTGGCTCAAAGGTTGTTAATGGCGACAGTTCCTTTCTTATTGGATCGTTTCTGGATGTTCCAATCGGCCAGGAATTAAACAATGCAGGTCTGGTAGTATTTACATTTGTTTATTTCATTCTGAAGTTTTTTAAAAACATTTACGTGGTATATGTAGTTGATACTAGTATTAGTGCTACACCCTTAGCCCTTAGGCGTAAAAAAAACTGGTTGCGGCAACATCACTAATTTTAAGCATAACATATTTTACCTTATTTAGTAATCTGTAGCTGTTAATGCTCTAACATCTTTCCTCCGCCCTGTGACACAATGTTCCTGTTTCCAAAAATTATCCATTGTTTATGGAGGAAACATAAGTGTCTATACAACTCCAAATTATGGACAGTGGGAAAAGTTTCATACTTGCTTTTGGACATCGTCAGCTTTAATTGATGACGGGCCACATTCTAATCTATTCACATTTATGCCCTCTTCTGTGCTATGGTCTTTATATACAAGTATAGATTTCTTACGTATTATCATGAACTCTTAAATGATTTAGGTGCGAAACGGCTTGCAGGAGGCAATTGGTTCTCTGTTAGTCAAGGCATTACAGATGACGCTTCCGATTTAGTATCTGGTTTTGCTACAATTGGTGATGGTATGAGTGATACTATTGATTATCCAAACGACTACTGGGACTCCGATGAATATGATGACGACGATGATGTTGGCTATATGAGACAACCTATTGAAGATGAGACCTGGTTTCTAGCTCATGAAATTGACTACCCGAGTGATAATGAAAAGAAAACAGATCACGGGAATAGTAAAAGTACACAAGAAAATGGTCCAGAAAAAAATGAGGATGATGATCAGTCATTTGCGGAAGAGGATTCATACTTATCTGGTGACCAATATTTTCTTTCAAAACACGTGGACCCCGTCCATCACTCGGATGATATGACTGGTCAATATGACGGACACTTGATGGATGAAGATGAGTTGAATTTGATGCGTCCAGAGTCTTTGTGGAAGGAGTTTGTTTCACAAACAGACGAGCTCATTATGTTAACTGAAGGTCAGATAATGGGTAAAAATGGTAGACCCCATATGGATGATCTCTGTATAGATGAAGATCAACATGGTTCGGTACGATCAATTGGTGTTGGGATCAATAGTGATGTAGCAGATTTTGGTAGCGAGGTCCGGGAGAGTGAGGGGGAGTTGGAGTATAATTCATCGCACGATTCTGAAAGGAAATTAACTACTAGAGAAATGAAAGATAAACCTAGAAGTTCAGGCAAATCAACAAAAAACATGAATGAACTTGGATTTTCGTTTCCACCTCCTAGAAATGGTCCACCGTTTACTGGCTCCAATAAAGCTGATAAGGCTATTGTAAGCAAGGAAAATGCTGATCTGATCCCGCCATGGAGACAGAAAAGTAGTAGCTCGTCGCCTGTTAAAAGTTCCAGGGATGAAGATGATGTAGGTTCGGCAAATTCCAGCCCTTCTACTCTTTCAAATTATAATTATGCTGAACGGGCCCATCAAGAGGACCGCAAAGTTGGTGGTTTAAGAGAAGAACCAGGGGCATCTCTGGAGGATGAAGAAGCAGCTGCTGTTCAAGAGCAAGTTAACCAGATAAAGGCCCAGGAGGAAGAATATGAAACCTTTAATCTCAAAATCGTGCACAGAAAAAACAGGTATGTCATCTGCTGCATTTCACTTGACATGAAATCTGGTGATGCTATCTATTATAATCTCATTAAAAAGTCTTGATTCTTTTAGCCTCGGTAAGGTTCACAAAGTAAAAAACCGCTGCCCACAAACATTATCAACAGGGTGGCGAATTTGGCTTGCATGTCGCCCCTCGAGGGTAGATATGTTTTCTCGATGTGTCCAAACATGTAAGCGCACCATATGGTATAAATTGGGTATTGAACTGAAAGATATGAATAGAATTATAAACGTATGCATGAGTGGAAATATTTGGTGTATGAGTTAAGCGTATCCTTATGACCTTATCTATAGCTGCCAAAATGATAATGCAAGCACAATTGATGGAAGTATATACCTTTCATCTCTTAATGTTTTTACTTCTCAGGACTGCAAGGTGGTGATCACAAAGAGTGTCCACTTTTCACGTTGGACCCAACAAATCAAAATAAAAAATCAAACCGAAATCTGAAAATTTTGAATTTAGTTATCGATTTCAACTTTGGTTTGGGTCCTAGACCCACTTTACATTTCATATCTGTTTTGATTTATGAAATCGAGGATGTTAAACCGAGCGGAACCAAAAGCAAATCACATACACACACTTATGATATTATAATATGAACCTAATTTCAAATGGAAACCGACATATGAACATGTATGATGCTTTTTAGTCGACTGAAAAATAGTTGCTAGAAGTGATGCAAATAAGTTTTGCTATAATATAAGTCCTTTGTTTGATAGCTTACATTCTTGACCACAACCTTATAATCTATACATATATATTTTTAAGCTGCTTATTTAGGAGAGGAGGTTGAATTAGTAATGTTAATCAGAAATTGTATCAATTAAGCCTCATGTTAACTCGAGTTTTTTTTTTCCAAACTGGAAGAAGTAGAAACGTGTTATATTTTTAGTATATGCTAAGATATTTGACATCGGATTTATTAACTTATTACTTCTTTTAATCTATTTGTATCTCAGAACTGGCTTCGAGGAGGACAAGAATTTCAATGTTGTTTTAAATTCTGTGATAGCTGGTCGCTATCATGTTACTGAGTATCTTGGGTCTGCTGCATTCAGCAAAGCGATTCAAGCACATGATCTTCATACCGGCATGGACGTGTGTGTGAAAATCATTAAAAACAACAAAGACTTCTTTGATCAAAGTCTTGATGAGATAAAGCTTCTAAAATACATCAACAAACACGATCCTGGTGACAAGTATCATCTTCTCAGACTTTATGATTACTTTTACTACCGGGTAAGTTGTTCTTATTTAGAATTCCATTAGCTATTTTGAGTGGCTATATATAGAACTTTCAGACGGGGTTGGGGTGTGGGGTGGATGGGTGTGTTTGTGTGTTAACTTGCATATAATATTTGCTATTGTTTATACTTTCAGGAGCATTTGTTGATTGTTTGTGAACTTCTTAAGGCAAACTTATATGAATTTCATAAGTTCAATAGAGAATCTGGAGGAGAGGTTTATTTCACAATGCCAAGATTGCAGGTATGTGGTACTGGTACCTATTCTCAGAGGTGGCCAAATGGGTGGGGCGGGTAATGGGTCGAAACAAGTACTTTTTCGTACTGGCTGAAACAAATAGGGTTTGGTTGACCCAAATGCTTTCTGTGAATTGTATACTGATTACTGGATAATCTTAAGTGTTAAGTATGATTACATAAAAAGCTATGCCTATGCTAGACGTAAAGCACTTTAGAAGGTTATATGCATCGATACTCTAGGCAGCTTACCAGTTTCAACCTGCTCGACCTGTTTCCTCTTTTTACAAAAATTACTGTTTTGTCCCGCTTGACCGGTAGAGATAAAATATAATCTAAATTGATATATTCTAGTAAATGGGTCGAGTCACCGTAATTCTTTTACATTCCTTATGAGAACGAAACTAGTAGTAGTGTAGAACATTTACATTGCTTTTCTTTTATTATGCAGTCAATAACCATCCAGTGCTTAGAGGCGCTTCAGTTTTTGCATGGTCTTGGGCTTATACATTGCGATCTGAAGCCTGAGAACATTTTGGTGAAGAGTTACAGTCGATGTGAAGTGAAGGTCATTGATCTTGGAAGTAGCTGTTTTGAGACCGATCATCTTTGCTCTTATGTTCAGTCTAGGTCATATCGTGCTCCAGAGGTCATTTTGGGGCTCCCATATGACAAAAAGATTGATATTTGGTCCCTTGGCTGCATCTTGGCTGAACTTTGTACCGGAAATGTGAGTCTCTCTCTTAAACTAAGGGGTTTGGGTCAAGTTAGAATATTCTTTATACAAGTCAGTTTAACCTGAAATATCTTTGCCCATTTTATTTTCTATATATAATTAGCGTGCAGCATATGATTACAAGTATTATACTCCGTATTATTTGCATGCTTATCTTTTCTATTGAATAAAGTGATTTCGGGTTTCAAGTTTTAAAATACATTTGGGCCGACTTTTAACCTATTTGACCTGTTTCTTAAGCATAAGTATTAATCTTACTTATCTGACCCTTTAACATAACCTGAATTGACCCATTTGTAATACTTGTAATCATATGCTGAATACATTTGATATTACTTGACTTAACTTGTATGTACAGATTTTGAAATGCTGAATGAGGTTTTCTATGTTACAGGTTCTCTTTCAGAACGATTCCCCTGCTACTTTACTTGCTCGTGTGATTGGGATTATTAGTCCGATTGGCCAAGATATGCTTGTCAAAGGACGAGACACACACAAATACTTCACCAAAAACCACATGCTTTATGATCGTAACCAGGTACCCTATAAATTAATTTTTATCTTTTTCATTTTACTTTGTCTTATTTGCTATAAGTTCAAAAGTCGAGTTTCCTCTTTTGTGCAATTGATGTTTTACATTTTATATAAAAATGTGGTCATATGGGTGAGCGAGGAGCGTTAGGTAACTAATGTAAGTAAGTTCGGGATCAAAACAAATCATTCTTATAGCATGGGTTTCAAAATATAATTACAGCAATAATCAAAATATTTGAACAAAAACGATTCAAGAGGTTTTATACATGAAATATATATTTTAAGTACTTGCCATTTATTTGAACCTCATATATAAGTAAACGTGGTCAAAATGGCCACCTTTTTCAAAGAACCTGTAGCCTAGCGGTATGCCGATATCATGAGATAGTTCGAGATGCTCACCCACCAAGTGATTGCGGGCTTAAGTCCCGTCATGGACATGTGCATTGTAGTGAGATTGTAATACATTTCCCTTGAAAAGTTTGCCACCTTTATTTTGTATTGCCCACTTTTCAGAGTGACTTAAAAGTTTTCCCGTCTGATATCCGCTTCTTTAGTTGAATCTATAAGGTTTTGAGCAATAAATCATACAACAAAATTGAATGTGAAAAGTCTTTTCTTGACCCCTTTTATACCCTTTTTTAGTGAAATCTCATGCATCCTTCATTTACAGATCACAGAAGCAAGTCTTCTACGAGTACCAATCTACATGATAATACACCTTTATTTATCGTCAATGTGGTTCATGTTTCCTTTTTCGTTTCAGGACACACAAAGACTAGAGTACTTGATTCCCAAAAAGACGTCATTAAGACATCGCTTACCCATGGGCGACCAAGGGTTCATAGATTTCGTCTCTCATCTACTGGAAATCAATCCCAAAAAGCGCCCTTCAGCCGCAGAAGCTTTGAAACACCCATGGTTATCATACCCTTATGAACCAATTTCATCTTGAAATATTAAGCCTCGTTAGTTAAACATGCCCCTTTAAGGTCGGATATCAGGGGTGATTGAAGATAAGTGGAAGGAGTTTCGCTAACCATTTAAGTCTGTCTTATTGGCACGTTGTACTTATATGACATGGTCAGGATGTTCTGAAGGACTTTGTATCTTTAGTGACTTGTGGTCGAAGGATAGTTGTTAGTTTGTTGTACATATTATCATGCCACTAGTGTTATTGTGTGTTTAGCTGTCATTTTGGTAATAGTTAGTGTGGTAGTATATTATTATTAACCAAGTTTTGGGGTGATTTTGATGTATCGAGGCATTCAAAGCCGAAATGGAGTGGTATTTGTTGAAATGGCGTTCTTTCTAATTCGTTTTGTGGTTATGTGACTTTGTCTGAACTAAGAGAACTCATGAAGTGTATTGCGACGAACCAAAATGAGTCATTCATGTATAGTTAAATATTTTTCCCAGACCAGTAAAAATATGATCTCGATTTGGTAAAAAAATCAACCGATTCTAAACCCAAAACGAACTTGCATGGCCTAATATGATCAGGTGTATAAATGCTTTTAACCATAATATGACATAGGTTAAAAGTGAAAACGAAAGGTGCATTTTAGATTCTTTTAGAAAAATCGATAGTTTTTTTTTTAAAATTAACACTATCAAAAAGATTCATAGGTGTCTCCGACACTCACGGGACACCCCTGACTCCGTCCCTCGGTTATATTATAACCTAAAAGTAAAAGTTATATTTTTATGAAAATGGTTTGATGAATTTATTAGAAGTAAAATTTATTAATATAAATTGCATAAAAATATGTATTAAATTAAATTTATACATGTTTCTAGCTTTTACGTGATGATCTGATATATCTTGAAGATATTTAAGTAATTTTACTCATTATAAACTCTTTTTTAATAGGTTAGTGAGTATTAAATAAACAATAAAAATTTTAAATTAATATTAAAATGCATAATAAACTCATAAATTATTACATTTGATTATGATTTTTAATAAAATTAATGTATATTTAATGAAATTATATGTTAATTTATGGTCAAAACACATATTAGTAGATAAAGAGGATCATCTAGTACCTTGAACTTTTAAGGATGAAAAGTGATACTCTAAACTTCACAAAATGGAATTTCTACTACCCTATACTAATTAACTTAACAATTAATCATTTTTCTCTTTCTAAAAACAATTTTAATAAAATATTTTGTAATCAATTATTTATTGTAACGTGTTAGCTAAGTCTACGCTTTAAAACATTTGAAATAATAACAATTTAACTTTTTATTTCTTCATATGCATATTTAAATGCAAAATCACAAAACTTTATATATTTAGTTACGACTTATTTTAATAGTTATTTGAAACAAACACTTAAAGTGCCACGGTAGAATGTTTAAGAAATCGTTGTTATAAATATATTTTTTATATTCTTAATAATAGATTAAAATACTAATATATTAATTTTTAAAAATAAAAATAATTAGTTTTGTGAAAATATATGTTTACTTAGCCGAAATTTTACTATAAATTATTTATTATAAAGTATTTTAGTAAAATGATTTTTAGAAAGAAAAAAAAATTATTTATTGAGTTAACTAATATAGGGTAGTAGAAATTTTATTTTGTCAAATTAAGGGTATCACTCTGCACTTTTAAAAGTTCAGGGTATTAAATGATCCATTTTACTAAGTTCAAAGTACTAATATATGTTTTGACCTTAATTTATTTTGTATTTATTTAATACGCACTAACTTTTAGTCAGTAAACATTAACACCTAGTTTTATTTGTCTTGGTAGGGGTGAGCAGAAACCGAACCGCGAACCGCAAAACCGCAAAAAACCGTACAAACCGAACCGCAGAAACCGCACCACGAAAAAACCGACGGTTTGGTTTTAATAAAACGGAAAACCACAAATGCGGTTCGGTTGCGGTTTTCGCCCGTAAAACCGAACCACACCACACAATAATTATTTTATACTAAAAAACGTCACATCAACTATTTATGCGAGTTATAAGGCTTCTAGTGCATATTATCATTGATATTCATCTAAGTTATTAGTAAAGTGTTTGTTAGATTCAATTTATGCATTGTTATAATCGAAAAAAATCAACGTTTTAAACAAAAAACCGCAAAAAAGGCACAATTATTATATAAGTCACAAGTAATGGTTCGGTGCGGTTAAAAACCGTAAAACCGCAGAAATCGTAAAAAAACCGCAAAACCGAAACCGCGGTTTTTGGTTTGGTGCGGTTTCTATTTTTATAAAAATCACAAATGCGATTGCGATTCAGTTTTAGTCAAAAATCACATCAAACCGAACCATACTCACCACTAGTACTATTGTACTAATGAAAGGATATAACAAAAAAGTTATACTTCCGTAACAATAAAATTTGTGTCTTTGCATAAGAAAGAGAATTTCGTTTTTCTACGTTTCGCATAGTTTTTAAATGCTTAAATGACATTTACCAAACTTCTTGGATAAATTTAGTGGGTTTAATGTCTATATCCTTGACTGTATTAATCTTTAATGTATAGCATCACATTTGTTTATTGTTCGCAATTAATATATAACGCAAATTATTTGATTTTGTTCACCTAAATATTTTGATATTTTTAACATTTACGTTTTTTTAAGAGTTTTGTTAAATAATGCTCAGTGGTCAGAGTTTAGCGTGTATCTAATACACATAAACTTTTTTAATTTATCAAAAATTGAATTAAATACACATTAAATGAAGTTGAATCATGTTTAAATAGTAATATTTTATAAGTTCATTTAATATGCATTTAATGTATTTTTTTTGTTAATTGAGAAAGTTTATGTGTATTAAATACACTAAACTCTGCTCAATGGACATTTTTTAACAAAACTTTTTTTAAAATATAATGCGAATCATCTAGCACATTTTATTAAAACATAAAAATGACTAACTTTTGTTATTTTACATTTTAATTTTACATATTTTTTGTTTGTAAGTAAGTAGTTTTCATCACAACATTTGAATTCGACCTCAAATTATATGAACATAGTTGAAGGGGGTTTGTTAACGAACGTTTATTAGATAAAGATTCGTGTGCATTAAATAAATACAAAATCTTTCAATAAAAACGTATTAAGTTATTTTTTAAATAAATTAATAAATTGTAATATTTGAATATGAGTGGAGACTTTTTGGAAGAGCTGTTAGTAGAGATGCAGATTTTATTAGTGAGTTGGTTATGAGGAGAGCCGTAAATGCTGTTGACTTGATGGGTCTTCTTCCACAACTTCATGACCCGCAAAGTGAGCTCCTTTTGCTTCGTTCATGTATGGGTATTGCTAAACTTTATTTTGGTTTAAGGACATGTCAACCTATACACATGGAGGAGGTGGCTTTGTTTTTTGACAAAGGGTTGCGTGTTTCAATCGAAAATATAGTGGTTTGTGGAGGACCTTTTTTTGGTGACTTGCAGTGGAGACTTGCTTCTTTACCCATACGTCTTGGTGGGTTGGGCTTGTACTCAACAAAAATGGTCTACTCCTATGCTTTTGTGGCCTCGAGGGCCCAATCTTGGGTGCTACAAGACCACATCTTACGTGACAGTGTCATATGTGGTATGGACGATGATTACGTTTCTGCTTTGGCTTGTCTTCGTGATACGATTCCAAGCTTTGATTTTAGCGTTTTCGCTAATAAGGACACCGCCCCATCTAAAGCCCAAGAAACATTGGCGAGTGCTCTTTTTAGTGAGATGGTCAAAGATATGGAAGACCACTTTGACATGACGGTTAGACAGGCAGCTGTTTTCGAGTGTCTGCGCGCACCACATGCTCAAGATTTTCCTACAAGCTATCCCCATAGACGGGTTCGGTCAGCATATGTCGCCGGTGGAATACCGCCTATCCTTAAGTATCGCCTTATGATTCCATTATTTTCGGTTGATGCTATATGCCCTATTTGTCGCAAGGCATGTTTGGATTCTGTAGAAACTAGAAGGGGGGGGGGGGGTTGAATAGTTTCTTATATTTACTTGTTAAAATGTGGTTTCCAAAAATCCTTTTTCAAAAACTTAGGCTTGAGAAAATATGTGAAATCTTCTTATGCACAATATGAACAATGATAGTGTAACTAAACTAATACTAACAAAAATATATCCACAAAGAATAAAGAATGATAATGTAACTAATCTAATACTAACACATGTATATGCATAAAGAATAAAGAATGTAAAGAGTTAAGGGTAAAGAAAGATCAAACCGAACACCAAGGATTTATAGTGGTTCGGCAACAAAGCTCACTCCTCGTTCCTACTCCACTCCTCGAGTACTCCATACTCGAGAGTTCACTACACAACAAGCTCCTTATGGTGGAGAAAATCGTACACGTCGCTTAACCAATTTCTGACTCTAAGCTAAAAGTCGAGCCCTAATCGTAGCTAGGACCAATCTACACAACTATATTTAGTACATACACAACTTCCAAATAGACACAACTACTTGGATCTTCACAACTATTACACAACAACAAATGTATAAAAGTAGATCTTCAATGGATCTTTGGTGGTGGACTCAACACTTTACTAGGATAGTGTTCTTCTCTTTGCACTTGGAGAGGAAGGGATGGAAGAACAAGATTCACTTCTTAAACAAGTAATAATCAAACAAATGATCAAAGATTTGAGTGATTAAAAAAGGGGTTTGAATCTGGAAATAAATGTGCAAAAGAGGTGAGATGAAAAGCTGAGAATGGTCCACTATTTATAGGACAAAGGAGCCAACTGCTAGTTCTGCCCGCGGTACCTTATCTTAGCCCGCGGTACCTTATCGATAAGGGACCGCCTAGGTGCTAAGGTACCGCCGGACTAGACTCCGCTCCTTTTTGTCCTTTAGTGGTGGAGGTCTTATCTGGATATAAAAATATCCTGAAAGGATATTCTTAACCAAATAAGAATATGCCATTTTCCAATTTCAAATAATTAATTTAATAAAACATTTTCTTAAAAAGAAAGTTTAATAAAAACTTGTCACACTTAATAAAAAGTGAGTTTTAAGAAAAGATTAAATCACTTGATCACTTGATTAAGGTTAGTACTTGTTTATCCATACCTTAAGTGAAAATGGGTAAAATGAAAAATACTTGAACTCAAGAATTCGTTTTTCGTTGTTTTCGTAAATGCTTGTTTTTACATATTGTCGTAATCAAAACAAGGCGAGACCGAAAAATGCAAGTAACGTTTTTAGGCATTTATTGCATTAAAAATCTCCCCCTTTTTGATTCCGACAATACATAAACTCAATCACACAAAAACAAGATTTTCGAAGACGAGTTTATTCATTTCTCCCCCTTTGTCGAAGCAAAAAGGTTGCACAAGTCGGTGTTTGAAGAAACGGACTTCGCAAAGACTCCCCATTGGTGCTTACTCCCCCTAGCTTGGGGCACCGAGGAATCGAGATATGGTGACAAGCTACATAGAAGGGTTAGTTGAACAAAATAAACAACCAACAATATATAGCAATAGGTCACATAAAAAAAATAAAAGAGAAGAAAACACAAAGACAAAGATCCAAGATAGGTTACTAAAAGGACATCATACAAAGAAGTATGGAAAAAGGAACAAGCCAAAAGCATAAATCTTATCCTAGTTATTCTAGAATTCTAATATTTGCTTGAATTTGGTGTCTTGTGGATAAGCAACCAATGCTTATATGAAAGACAAGGTAATAGCGGAGGGTGGTGGTGGTGGCTTGTTGGAGATCTCATAATCAAAGTAAATAGAAGGCTTGATTAAGAGACTCTTGATGTAGCTCAACTCCTCATAGATGTGTGCCATAGCAAGGTGTTGATATTGACAACATTGACAATATGTTCCATGATGCATGACATTATCATGATAAGGAGGAAGAACACTAAAGGGTGGTGGTGGAAGAAAAGATGTTCCACAATCAACATTCTTGGTAGGAGACATGTGATTAAGAGTGTCTTGGGTGGGTTTAGATTGAAAGCAATTGGAGAAAATGGAGGACATTCAAGGCTTTCATTGGGAGAATAAGACATTTTGGATGTGAAGTAATGCAAAATGCTTATGGTTTAAATAGGGAAGGCTTATGGTATTTTTGGGGTGGTCAAAGGGTTTGAAACAAAGATTCTCAAAAATATTGGAGCAAATCTGGAGTTTCAGAAAAAAAACCCGAAAAAGGAAGGCACTGTAGGCGGTTCCTTATCTAGGGTGGCGGTACCTTATCAATAAGGTACCGCGGTTCACATATGGAACCGCCTGCAGAGGCAGGGTTTGGTGTTTGGAGGAAGATTTTTCAGCAAATCTTATTTTTCTAGTCTAACTTATCATAGGGATATGCTTAAAATCAAAGATAGACAAAGAAAACATATGCAAACTTACCAAATAGAGATTTGACCAAAATACATGGATTAAAAAATCGATGTAGGAGGTGTGTAAGACAAGACCTTAAGTCATGACACAATGATCCTCCATGATTCTATCTTGTTCTTGCTATGTTTGAGAGAATCATACATATGAATTATGTAAGCTCTAGATTAATAGCGAGAATCTATGAAAAATTGTTTTTAGATTGAATTAACAATGTCAAACGAATTTCTCAACCATTTTCGAAAGAGACTTTGAGAATTTTGAAAAGGATAGGAGAAGATTTTTCAAAAGGAGTTTAAAAGACTCAAAGACTCAAAGTGATAAACTATAAAAAGAAGGAAATCAAGGAAGATGTTCCATTAATCCTACACCTAGACGTAGGTAATTAAAAGGTTCCCTCTTAAGTGGCTTAGTGAAGATGTCGGCTAAGTTGTCCTCGGAGGGCACCTTCTCAATAGAAATGTTCCCTTTTGAACATTATCCCTAAGGAAATGGTGTCTAATTTCTATGTGTTTGGTTCGCGAATGTTGCACGGGATTCTTGCTAAGGTCTATAGCGCCTTTATTATCGCACATGATGGGAACATCATCAAGAGAAATCCCGTAATCAACAAGCGCTTGCTTCATCCATAGAGCTTGTTGGCATGCTTTTCCGGCACTCACACTCGGATTTCGTGGTGGATATTGCAAGAGCGGTTTGTTTCTTGGAGAACCAAGAAGTTAAACAAAAACCCATGAAGGTACAAACTCCACTAGTGCTTTTCCGGTCCATATAGTCTCCCGCATGATCCGAGTCCGCGTAGACAATGGTTTCTACGCCGGTCCCTTTAGGATACCATAATCCTAAATGTATAGTGCCTTTAATGTATCGGAAGATACGCTTAACCGCTTCAAGGTGAGAGGTTTTGGGAGCCTCTTGGAAGCGAGCACAAAGGCAAACACTAAACACGATATCCGGTCGACTTGCCGTTGGGTATAACAAACTACCAATCATACCTCTATATTTGGTGTTGTCTACCGACTCATAATCATCATCTACGGTGAGTTTAGTATCCGAGGCCATAGGGGTCTTCATTGGTCTAGATTCTTCTAATCCAAATTTCTTTAGCATTTTTTTAGCGTACTTAGATTGACTAAAGAAAATACCATCGTCCATTTGTTTAATTTGGAGTCCTAAAAAGAAGTTGAGTTCTCCCATCATACTCATTTCAAACTCATCATGCATGATTTTGGCAAAGTCATCACACAATCCTTGACAAGTTGATCCAAATATAATGTCATCAACATATATTTGTACGATTATGACGTGAGAACCCTTTTTCTTTGTAAAGAGTGTATTGTCTAACATCCCCATGGTATACTCATGTTTAACAAGAAACGCTTTAAGTCTATCATACCAAGCTTTGGGTGCTTGTTTGAGTCCATAAAGTGCTTTCTTAAGCTTGTAAACATGATCCGGTTTCTCAAAATCAATAAAGCCGGGAGGCTGAGCCACATATACCTCCTCATTGATCAAACCGTTGAGAAAAGCACTCTTTACATCCATTTGCTGAAGCTTAAAATCTAAGGCGCAAGCATAGGCTAAGAGAATTCTAATGGAGTCTAGTCTAGCTACCGGTGCATATGTCTCGTCATAATCAATACCTTCTTGTTGATTATAGCCTTGAGCTACAAGTCTAGCCTTGTTACGAGACACAACACCATTCTCATCTAGCTTATTCCTAAATACCCATTTGGTTCCTATAATGGTAGAACTTCTAGGTGGAGGAACAAGTTCCCAAACATCATTGGCAACGAATTGATTCAATTCTTCTTGCATCGCAATGACCCAACTCTCATCCGTCAAAGCTTCTTTAACATTCTTTAGTTCAATCAAGGAGACAAAACAAAAGAAGTTGCTTTGGTTTTGGACTTGAGATCTTAGGATCCTTTGATTTAAGTCACCAATGACATTATTGAGAGTATGATCCCTAGACTCCTTAATGTTTACTTCCTTTTCAACACTAAGGTCTTCAACTCCTATTTTTCTAACCTCTTTGGCTTTAACTACTTCTAATTCATCCAAGTCATCATCAACCAATGGTGGTGTCTTGGGTGAAGGAGGGGTTTCATCAAAGGTTACGTTGAGTGATTCTTCAATAACCCCCGTGGTTCTATTTAGGACTATGTAGGCTTTACTAGTTTGGGAATAACCTAAAAGGATACCTTCGTAAGACTTTGGGTCAAACTTGGTAAGGTAGTCTTTGGTGTTGAGGATAAAGCACTTGCTTCCAAACACCCTAAAGTATTCTAGTGAGGGTTTCTTACCTTTAAGAATCTCATAGGGGGTCTTTCCTAGGAAGGGTCGAATAAGAATTCGGTTGAGAATATAAGTCGATGTGTCCACGGCATTGCACCAAAACTTTTGAGGCAAAGATTGCTCGTTTAACATCGTCCTACTCATCTCTTGGAGAGTCCTATTCTTCCTTTCAACTACCCCATTTGATTGTGGAGTGCGAGGAGCCGAGAAGTTATGGGTAATACCATGAGCTTCACAAAAGGCACCAAATTGCACTTCATTATCAAATTCCCTACCATGATCCGTCCTAATAGAAACAATTGAACATCCTAGTTGATTTTGAATTCTTCGACTAAAGATTTCGAAGTGATCGAAAGCTTCATTCTTAGATGCCAAAAATCTAGTCCAAGTGAATCTAGAATAGTCATCAACTATAACTAGGTATAAAGGTTACCTCCATAACTCCGTATGGCGGAAGGTCCAAAAAGATCCATATGTAGGAGCTCTAAGCACCGAGAGGTCGAAACCAAATTCTTGGCTTTGTGACTTGAGTGAACTTGCTTTCCAACTTTGCAAGCATCACAAAAGTGACTATCAAACTTAATCTTGGGGAGGTGTCTTACCAACTCCTTAGAGACTAAAGATTGAATTAAGCGCATATTAGCGTGACCTAATCTCCTATGCCAAAGAGTAGAACTATCATCTATAGTCGCAAGACATATGTTGTCTTTTGACTTTTTATTAACCTTCATGACATAAAGCCCATGCTTTCTAACACCTTTCCAATGACTTTTTCATCTTTTACGATTTCACTGTCATGTTCCGAAAAGATGACCTTACACTTATTATCACAAATTTGACCTATACTTAAAAGGTTTAATCCTAAATTATCTACGTGCTCAACATTTTCAATGGTCATGGAGTCAAGAGAAACCGTACCTTTGCAATGATATTACCACGTAGACTACTAGCGAATGTGACGTTACCTCCATCATATGCTTTGTAATGCGAGAACAAACTTCGATTACCCGTCATGTGTTTAGAACATCCACTATCCTTAATCCACTCATCGGGCTCCAAATCAATTCCCAAGCATATCTAGGTAACAACACACAAGATCAAACATTTGGTCCCCAATATCTCATGGGTCCAAAATTGTTAGTTCCAAACATCCCTTGCATTTGGTTGGGATGCATGAATGAAGAAGGGGTTCCCCATGGAGAACAAAATGGAGGAGGGTAGTAATTCATGTAACCATTTTGTTGTTCGTTATTTCTCCTAGGTGTATTTGATCTAGGTTTAGAGTTATGATTATTCCTTCTAGGTGTTGGAGTTTTACTTCTAGATCGTGAATTGTTTTGATTATCTCTTCTAAGCGTTGTCGTTCTACTTCTAGGCTTAGACTCATTCCGTACTCTAGGTGGAGTAGAGGATAGTCTAGATAAACTTCTATTTCCCATGAGAGGTTTACTTAATGGCTTGTAGAACTTACCAATAGCATTGTCGTCAAGTATGGGTAATTTTACCTTATTAACAGTAAGATGCTTTAGTTTTACATCTAACTTAGACTTTTCAGAAAGTTCAGGATTTTCACCAAAATCATCCTCTGCCCGCGGTACCTTATATATGGCGACGGTTACATAGTGATAAGGAACCGCGCCATACAATTTGGAACCGCGTACAGTGGGCATTTTTTGTGAAAACCTGACTTGTTTTGGTTCACTAGTTGAGGCTTCATTTGAGTTAAAACCTAGACCAAGTCTTTCCTTAGAATGAACTTGTTTGTTTAACATATCATCAAGAGCACTAGTTCCTTTCATGAACTTTTCCAATTTAATGGAGGTGCTCTTGAGATCTTCATTCTCTAATCTAAGTTTCTCACAACTTAAGCAACTTAAATCAACCTCTTTATTTTTCTCAAGTTTAGCCAATTTCTCCCTAAGTTCATTGATCTCATTTTCAAGCTTAGTTTTGGTTGTTTTTAAGGTTTTATTCTTTTCTATGAATTTAAGACTAAGTTTGTGTAAACTATCATATTTGCCTTCAAATTCAATATCATCACAAGTGGAACTATCATTGCTATAATATTCGGTTTCGGAATGTACCTCTTTAGAAGTGTGAGCCATTAGACATTTCTCCTCTTTGGGGTTGTCATCGTCATCTTCACCGCTAACGCTCCAAGCGCCACTAACGAACGCCGTGTGGTTCTTATCACGAGCGGGCTTTGGACAATCACCAATGAAGTGATTTGGATCACCACATCTAAAGCAATTCCTATCACCTTTTTCGTTCTTGACAAACCGATTCTTTGACAATGGTTTCTTGTCATAGTTGGGTTGCCTAACGTGTTGAGCTCGTCTCTTGAAGAACTTCTTGAAATCTCTCACCGCCAATGCATACTCCTCGTCATCGCTTTCCGAGGAACTATGATGGTCACTTTGTGCCTTCTTGGCTTTAAGTGCAAGAGATTTCCTTTCACTCTTGGTTTTCACTAATTCCGAGTCCTTCAAAATTATCATCTCATGAACCTTCAAGTTTCCTATGAGTTCATCGAGTGATAAAGTTGAGAGATCTTTCGACTCTTCAATCGCCGTGACTTTTGCTCTCCACTTTGGATGTAAGGCCCTTAGAAACTTCCTAACATTGTTCTTGCTAGAAAAACCTTCATCAAGTGCTTTTAGACTAGTAATAATGGTGTTAAACCTAGAAAATGCACTATCAATAGTTTCATCTTCTAAGATGACAAATTGTTCATATTGTTGGACAAGAAGATCGATTTTGCTTTCTTTGACTTGGCTATTACCTTGGTGGGTTACTAAAAGAGTGTTCCAAATATCTTTATTGGTTTCACACATAAAAATTCTTTCATACTCTTTCTTAGGCAAAGCATTATAAATCACCATTTTAGCCTCATTACTTTTTGAAAGTTTCTTTTTAGTATCGTCATTAGCTTTGTCAAAAGTGACCAATTCTTTTGTTTTAGAAACTTCATTAAATTGAAAGGGTAAAAAATCACCATTGGTAATAACATGCCAAAGATCTAAATCTTTTGATTTCACATAAGTTTCAAATCTATTTTTCCAATAAATAAAACTATCGGTTTCAAAAAGTGGTGGTCTTTGCATAGATTGCCCTTCTAGGTATTTGTTGGAATCCATAGATCGATTCAAGTTTTAAAATACAATATACTTCAAAAATTCTTGAGCAACCCGCTCTGATACCAATTGTAGAAACTAGAAGGGGGGGGGGGGGGTTGAATAGTTTCTTATATTTACTTGTTAAAATGTGGTTTCCAAAAATCCTTTTTCAAAAACTTAGGCTTGAGGAAATATGTGAAATCTTCTTATGCACAATATGAACAATGATAGTGTAACTAAACTAATACTAACAAAAATATATCCACAAAGAATAAAGAATGATAGTGTAACTAATCTAATACTAACACATGTATATGCATAAAGAATAAAGAATGTAAAGAGTTAAGGGTAAAGAAAGATCAAACCGAACACCAAGGATTTATAGTGGTTCGGCAACGAAGCTCACTCCTCGTTCCGACTCCACTCCTCGAGTACTCCATACTCGAGAGTTCATTACACAACAAGCTCCTTATGGTGGAGAAAACCGTACACGTCGCTTAACCAATTTCCGACTCTAAGCTAAAAGTCGAGCCCTAATCGTAGCTAGGACCAATCTACACAACTATACTTAGTACATACACAACTTCCAAATAGACAAAACTACTTGGATCTTCACAACTATTACACAACAACAAATGTATAAAAGTAGATCTTCAATGGATCTTTGGTGGTGGACTCAACACTTCACTAGGATAGTGTTCTTCTCTTTTCACTTGGAGAGGAAGGGATGGAAGAACAAGATTCACTTCTTAAACAAGTAATAATCAAACAAATGATCAAAGATTTGAGTGATTAAAGAAGGGGTTTGAATCTGGAAATAAATGTGCAAAAGAGGTGAGATGAAAAGCTGAGAATGGTCCACTATTTATAGGACAAAGGAGCCAACGGCTAGTTCTGCCCGCGGTACCTTATCTTAGCCCGCGGTACCTTATCGATAAGGTACCGCCTAGGTGCTAAGGTACCGCCGGACTAGACTCCGCTCCTTTTTGTCCTTTAGTGGTGGAGGTCTTATCTGGATATAAAAATATCCTGAAAGGATATTCTTAACCAAATAAGAATATGCCATTTTTAAATTTCAAATAATTAATTTAATAAAACATTTTCTTAAAAAGAAAGTTTAATAAAAACTTGTCACACTTAATAAAAAGTGAGTTTTAAGAAAAGATTAAATCACTTGATCACTTGATTAAGGTTAGTACTTGTTTATCCATACCTTAAGTGAAAATGGGTAAAATGAAAAATACTTGAACTCAAGAATTCGTTTTTCGTTGTTTTCGTAAATGCTTGTTTTTACATATTGTCGTAATCAAAACAAGGCGAGACCGAAAAATGCAAGTAACGTTTTTAGGCATTTATTGCATTAACAGATTCTTTTGGGGAACATGCGGTCAAGAACTTCCGGGCTTCAAGTAACGACATGATTTTGTTAGGGACGTTCTTTACGACATATGTAGGCGTGCCGGGATCTCCGCCAAGAAAGAGGCACCTGTGAATTTCTTGACCGACCCGTGAAGATCCACATTGAGACCTGCTGATGTTTTGGTTTTTGGATGGGTTGGAGGTAAACATGCGTGCGTTGATTTGACAGTGGTTTCTCCTCTCGTGGGGCTAGGCAATCGAGATTTTACAACGGGTCAGGCTGCTATAAAAGCTTCCTCGTGCAAAGTGACTAAACACGAGAAAGCATGTGTTGAAAATCAACACGTGTTTATTCTTTTCGCGTTTGATACATTTGGTTTCCTTGCACCTGAGGCGGTGAAACTACTTACCAGAATACAACGTGTTATGAATAGTAATGTTTTGACTCATAAATCCACAAACGTTGTATTTAATATACTTGGTTTTGTTATACAAAAAAGGGCTAGCGGCGCAGCTTGTTGCCCGTTTGCCTTCTCCTAGTATGTAAATTATAATTATTAATATTTGAATAAGATTTTTATTAAAATAATATATATTTAACTAGTTTGAATATATGTGTATGCACATAACTTGAACATAAAAAATAAATTAAATAATAATTTTGTTAGTTTGATTTTAGGTATATTATTTTAATAATATATGTTTTTTAGAAATGTTTATATGTTTTATTATGTTGTTGTTTTACTATGCACCGTATAAATTAATAAAAATTCACTTCAATTTTTATTTTCACACTTTTTTTACTTTCAATTTTTTTATTATAAATAGTTATATTTTAATTATAAATAAACAAACTATTTACATTAATCTTACATATATACGAGTTTTACATGATTTTTCATTATGTGATGATATTAATTGATATTTTGTATAAATATTCGTTGCATAAAAGATATGACTTTTTAAAACTCAAATGTTAGCTATTTTTTTTAGACATTGTGTGTTTAGTAAGGGTGAGCATAAAATCGAAAAACCGAAAAAAAAGCGCATAAAAAAACCGCCCCAATTGAAAAACCGAAAAGATGGTTTGCACATTTTTGAAAACCGAATGTTTGGGGCGGTATTTGGTTGAATGTATAAAACCGAACCGAAAAAACCACGCCGCCCCACTTAGGTCTACAAAATTAATATATTTTTATATCTTTAAATAATTATATATGTGATATTTTCTAATTGTTTAGTTCTTGTGTTTTTTTAAATATACATTTATGTAAGATATTAAAATAATTGATTATGATTTTTTTTTCACCTAAATTTTGCTATATTTGTGATTGCTATATAAGAATTTTATTATTTTATTATCATTTTTTGGTTTTATATAATTCGATGGTAACTAATATTGCTATTATTGTAACGTATGTAACTGATTGAAACTATTATTGTTGGTTGCAACTTGCAATTATGATGAGTTTAGTTTGTGTCGAACGTGATTGACTATTGATGCGGTTATCTGTAAATAGGAAACCCAATGCATAAAATCAAAAGAGAAAAAACCGAAATAAATACCGAAACCGAACCGCTACAAAGAAAAAACCGAAAAGCCGAATCCGAAAAAGCCGAAATCAAATGGTTTGCGATATGTAAAAACCGAAATTTGCGGTTTGGTTTTTGGTTTTAGCATAAAACCGCCCCAAACCGCCCCATGCTAATGACCTTAAAATATATATGTTGTTGTAATATGTAGAATCATGTATATTTAGTTTCATCTTACACCCCGATATCTAAGGTCTACATTCATTTTAATATTTATATTTATGTGAATAATGATTTATGTAAATTGCATTACTTAACTTTGTTAAGTGTCAAAATATAAATAAATAATAATTTATGTTTTTATTTGAATATTAATAATTATGTGATTTGTTGATTTTTAACATTACATATATGTTGTATTTTTAAAATATAAAGTATAGAGAATAAAATTTAAAAAGGTATTTTGTTTATTTTATAAAATTATTAAAAAATTATAAGTTTACACTTAAGTTAATTTAATTTATTTTAAATTCAACCACTAATGTTTTAATTAATCCTCTTTTTATCTTTTAAGTTTTTATTTTCACAAATTTGACATGTATATTATTTTGTGTTTTCATCAAATTCCTTTACATTTTTTTTAATTTTGACTAAATTGAATTCAATTTTAACTTTTTCTGATCAGTCGTATCGCTTGATTTTACTTATGTATCAAAACCAAGCTATTTGATTAGTCAAATTGTTTTTCTACTATATCTACTTTTCATTAAAATTCTCAAATATTATTTCTTTTATCTATAATTATTATAAAATATTTGAGACTTTCTAAAAAAAAATACTAAAACAGAAAGGCTGAATGATTAGACTCTTTTACTTACCAAATAAAGCAAATTGTTAATTTTGCTCACAATTATATACAATGCGTCTTTTGTAACAATTTTTTTAAATAAACTTTTGTAACAATCTTTTAAAAAGAATATTTTTAGTTTTAAATTGAAAAAGCTTTTTATCTATTTATTATTTTTATAATTTAATTTTACTATTTTTTTAAAAAAATTTTATACTTTTTAATTTAATTTAATTTTGATATATTATTCTTAACTTTTAGTTTTTTTCTATTTTTAGTAAGTTTATTTTTAATTTTAGAGTAAAGTGCAAAAATCATTCCTGTAGTTTGTCAAAAGTTTGAATTACATCCCTCGTTAATACTTCGCGCAACATACATCATTGTGGTTGTAAAATAGTACACCATACATCCCTGAGGACGGATGGTGCAAATATTTTTCCGTTAAGGGTTAAAAGTGTTTGTTATCTTAGAGGTATTTTAGTCCTTTTACAACCTAGGGATGATTTTTGCACCTAACTTTTCAAAAAAAAAAATTTCCAAAAAAAATTTCAAATTTTTTTAAAAAAAGTTTCGAAAAATGTTTTTTTTAATGTTTTTTTTTAAGTTTCGAAAATATATTTGAAAAAAGTTTTTTTCAAAAAAAATTCAATTTTTTTTTTAAAAAGTTTTGAAAAATGTTTTTTTTAATGTTTCGAAAAATGTTTTATTTTTTAAATGTTTTCTTTTTTAAAATAAGTTTCAAAAAAAATTTGAAATTTTTTTCTTTTCGAAAAAATTTAATTTTTTTTTAAAATTTTCGAAAAAAGTTTTTTTTTCAAAAGTTTTTTTTTAAATGTTTTTCGAAAAAAAGAACTTTTAAAAAAAAAAAGCTTTTCTAAAAAACTTTTTTTTCAAAATAATTCAAATTTTTTTTTAATCTTCGAAAAAAAAAGTTTTCAAAAGTTTTTTTTATAAAAGTTATTTCTTAAAATGTTTTTCGAAAAAAAAACTTTTTTTAAAAAAAGCTTTTTTTAAAAAACTTTTTTTAAAAAAAACTTTTGAAAAAAAAAATGAATTTTTTTGAAAAAAACTTTTTTCAAATATATTTTTGAAACTTAAAAAAAAACATTAAAAAAAAACATTTTTCGAAAAAAGAAAACATTTTTCAAAACTTTTTTAAAAAAAATTTGAAATTTTTTTGAAATTTTTTTTGGAAATTTCTTTTTTTGAAAGGTTTGGTACAAAAATCATCCCTAGGTTGTAAAAGGATTAAAATACCCCTAAGATAACAAACACTTTTAACCCTTAACAGAAAAATTTGCACCATCCGTCCTCAGGGATGTATGGTGTACTATTTTACAACCACAATGATGTATGTTGCGCGAAGTATTAACGAGGGATGTAATTCAAACTTTTGATAAACCACATGAATGATTTTTGCACTTTACTCTTAATTTTATTTCTCACAATTTTAATATTAATGTGAGTACAAAACATAATGAGAAAAAAAGTAATATTTGTTTATCACAAAAATCGTTATCGGATATTAGCCGTTGTATTACACAATTACCGATCTTAAATATATTGAAAATGATTTTTATGTTAATTAAAAAAGTTTGCATTTATTTAATGCTTTAACCTCTTTAAATAAATAAATACTGGCAACACTTTTTCACTTTTTTGTCCAAAAACACACACACACACAGACTCACCGGCGGTGCAAACCCCCATCCCATCAAAAGGTAACAACCACCATCCTGCCACCATTCTCCATCGTCTTTCACGGCGGAGCAACGGCGGTCTTACATTTCCCTCGATCTGTTCAATCACTGTTTCTGTAGCCTGTTATATATAGTTTTAAAAAGGCTGTTATCGGTATATCGCGTTTAGACTATAATGTGTTACTAGTTTAGTCATTTCTTCCCGGTTTCGATTTATCGCGTATATTATTCGGTCTCAATGTTATGAAATTAGGGCTTGTTAGGAGTCTTTGTAGCCATAGATTGTTATGTAGTAGTTGTTAGGAGTCTTTGTAGCCATAGATTGTTATGTAGTAGTTGTTAGGAGTCTTTGTAGCCATAGATTGTTATGTAGTAGTTGTTAGGAGCCTTTGTAGCGTGTAGACTAAAATGTGTTACTAGTTTAGTCAGTTTTTTTCGGGTTTCGATAAGGTTTTGATTTATCGCGTATATTATTCAGTGTCAATGTTATGAAATTAGTGCTTTTGTAGCCGTAGATTGTTATGTAGTAGTTGATAATTCATCGGAATAGGGACTAGAATGTTGCTAGTTATACCGCGTCTAGAATTCCGTTATTATATTAGTGGTTATTAGGAGCCTTAAGTTTTCTTTACTTTTTTTTAAAAATCTGATTAGTGCTTTTGTAGCCGTAGATTGATATGTAGTTGATAATTAATCAGAATAGGGACTAGAATGTTGCTAGTTATAATTCGGTGTCAATGTTATGAAATTAGTGCTTGTTAGGAGCCTTTAGGTTGCTTTTGTAGCCTTTAGATTGCTTTTGTAGCCGTAGATTGTTATGTAGTACTACCTCCGTCCCAATATTATTGTCCATCTTTCCTTTTTGGTATGTCCCAAAATTATTGTCCACTTCTAAAAATAATAGTTGGATTTGTTTAAATTTATTATACTACCCTTAGTCCAAATTGATATTAACAAAAACAAAAGAAACACTAATTAATTAGCAAAGGGTAAAATTTTCTTTTTATACTTTCGTAGAAAACAAAGCAGTAATTTATGCATTTTTCTTAAACCATGTAATTCTTGTCTGTGGACAATTATTTTGGGACGGAGGTAGTAGTTGATAATTCATCGGAATAGGGACTAGAATGTTGCTAGTTATATCGCGCTTAGAATTTTGTTTAGTTGTGTCAGTGCTATGATATTAGTGGCTATTTAGGTGTACGGAAATTGAATGTTATTTATCGCGTATACAATTTGGAGTAAAATGTGTTACTAGTTTAGTTATTTTTTTCTGGTTTCGATTTATCGCGTATGTTATTTGGTCTCAATGTTATGAAATTAGTGCTTGTTAGGAGCCTTTGTAGCCGTAGATTGTTATGTAGTAGTTGATAGTTCATCAGAATAGGGACTAGAATGTTGTTAGTTATATCGCGCCTAAATTTGTTTAGTTATGTCCGTGCTATGATATTAGTGGTTATATAGGTGTATGATTGTACGGAAATTGAATGTTATGAAATTAGTGGTTGTTAGGAGTTATATATAGATTTAAAAGGCTATTACCGGTATATCGCGTGTAGACTAAAATGTGTTACTAGTTTAGTAATTCTTTTCCGGTTTCGATTTATCGCGTATATTATTCGATGTCAATCTTATGAAATTAGTGCTTGTTAGGAGCCTTTGTAGCCGTTGATTGTTATGTAGTAGTTGACAATTTATCGGAATAGGGACTAGAATGTTGCTAGTTATAACGCGCCTAGAATTTTGTTTAGTTATGACATTAGTACTTTTGTAGCCGTAGATTTCTATGTAGTAGTTGACAATTCATCGGAATAGGGACTAGAATGTTGCTAGTTATATCGCGTCTAGAATTCCGTTATGATATTAGTGGTTATTAGGAGCCTTCAGTTTTCTTTACTTTTTATATCTGATTAGTGCTTTTGTAGCCGTAGATTGTTATGTAGTTGATAACTCATCAGAATAGGGACTAGAATGTTGCTAGTTATATCGCGTCTAGAATTTTGTTTAGTTATGTGAGTGCTATGATATTAGTGGTTATTTAGGTGTATGATTGTATGGAAATTGAATGTTATTTAGTTCATAATGAATCAAATAATAGGAATAAAATTTATAAAATGTTACCAGTTTAGACAATTTGTTATCGGTCGGTTTTAAGCTGTTTCGGTATAAATTTGGAACTAAAATGGTGTATAAATTTGTTTCGGTTTAAGCAAATTAGGTATATCGCTTTTTAGAATTCGGTTAAGTTATTTGTTAGGAATATGGAAATTGAGGCCAAAGGATTATGAAATTTTCGTTTATGATGTGCTTTCTAGAACAAAGTTACGAGTAGCTATTACCAGATTTATCTGTGTTTCTGATATTAGTGTTCTCGTTGTATGATTGTACGGAATTTGGTTTTGATTTGTTTGGTAATGAATCGAAAAGAGGACTAAAATAGTAAATGTTACTGTTCTAGTTTAGACAAATTGTTATTCTTTTGAGTGGTTACTTACAGTATATCACATATAGAATTCGTTACACCATCTGATTGTGGAACATTGGTTTATAGGTGATTTTCTAGAAGAAAGTTATAACTAGATATTACCGAATTTATGTTTATAAGCGTTGGTTTCGATATATTGCTTGTTATAATTCTGTTACGATATGTAGTGTTAAGAAATGAGGTTGTAAGGAGTATGGAAATTTAGGGGACCCAATCAAGAAACGTTGGTTTATAGGTCACGCTTTAGAATAAAGCTATAAGTATGTTTATATTGATGACGTATAACACATTTACCACCGAGTGTTGGCGTAAGTTCTTTCCTTCTTCGACTTGCATACCATATTAACCGTATTCCATGTCGACTTGCATACCTTATACCACTAATTTGTTGTTTAAACTTACCTTCTGTGAACCAAGCTTAGATATGAAGTATGATACAATTAGATATATGAGACATGTATTTCTCAAGGATTAGGATACGGTACATCTTTTGATAGGCTAAAGTGCTTTCGTATTTTATCTAAAGAATCATTTGGTAGCTAGCTTTCATAGCTTGGTGATGCGTGACGTGTAATAGGCTATGGAAATGAGGTGATTAAGGAAGTAATAGGGGTAGGCAAGTCGAAGAGAGGAGAACATAGGACAACACTTGGTGTAAGAACGAGACTAAACTCTGTATAAACATGAGATGGTAAACTGTTGGTTCGTCTTGGAACTTTCATGGGGAATATTAACTGTAAACTAAAGTGTTATGATTGAATTGGCAAGATGGCATCATCTCAACGCCCATAGATTAACCATATCATCTTCCAAGGCATGAGCATAACGGACCATTTAACTGATATAAGTGCATTCTAGTTGGAGATAGGTCCTAAGTTTTCAAATTTGAACATATTTAATATGTTGAACTATATATATATATATATATATACAATTTATCGAAGAGCAGAATTCAGTGATACGTGGGTTCATTACCAAAAAAGAAATCAAAATTTTAATGGTTACATAATTAAGAAAAAAATGACAAGCTTATTCAATTGATTAGTTGCTGCAACTCCAGAGAATATAAGGCTCGTTGTGTGCATACCAAAGTCTAGTACGCTTAGTCACCACAAAGTGAAACACATAGTGCCCTTTAAGATGCATACTCTGGCATTAATTAACTCAAGAATGTCCATTATGTCATTCCCCATGTTAGATGCAACCTCAATTTACTTTGTGTTGTGCTTCATATAAAAGACCAAATTGTCATGAATTATGTCGTAATTAATGTGCTGATATGCTTTTATGAGAATGAGTGTGCAAAAAAACTGTCTTTAAATGCTTGTGCTTCATGGTTAGAATTCTCTGAAAGCCCAAAATCATTATTTTCTGTGTTATTGTGCGTCAATGCAACTTTATCTGTGTTCTCTGCTTTAAAACCGAGCAGTTTAACCATTTTTTATTTAAATATAATTATCTACGCGATATTAGACTACCTTTCTAATAATGAGAAGTTTATATATTATGTCTTGGCAGGTATTAACAGTTAACTTGAGATATACCTGATGGGATATATTGGTGCTCATGGCATTAATGCACTGCACAAATATAAGTACAGTGGAGTTGATCACTCTTATCTTGCAAAATATGTCCTACAACCTTTTTGGAGTCGATTCGTGACTTTCTTCCCTCTTTGGATGCCGTAAGCACTATTTAGAATTTTTTTCTTCTTATAACATACTTATTATCTCTCTATGTATTTGCTAATGAACACCTACTACGTCACTTTGTATGTGTGGTAAGAGTTAAAATATGAACTTAAATGCATACTATGTAATATGGGGTAAATTCATTTCTATATGCAACTAATATTATTTTTCTTCTTGTTGCATGTCATGGATGCTTTAGACCCAATATGGTAATATTGCTTCTTTTAATATAATCTGATGTCCTTTATAATCTTATTTCCTTACCCCGTCTTATGTTTTCAGATTACACTAATGGGGTTTATGTTCTTGCTCATCTCTGCGTCACTTGGTTATGTGAGTTCAAATTTCTATAAAATCGGAGTTTACATGTTGAAAATATGTTTTCATATAAAATCAGAGTTTACTCTCAACTTTCTACAAAAACCAGATTTGTTATTCCTTATTTTGTTACTAACTTCTATTATATGTTTGAACGTGTTATTAGATATATTCACCTCAATTGGATTCTGCACCACCAAGATGGGTTCATTTTGCTCATGGATTACTCCTCTTCTTGTACCAGGTACGTTTACCATTTTGAAGTGCCGGTTTCAGTATGATGTTATTCATCTTTCAGTTGAGTACTTGAGTTTTGATATTCATAAATCAGTTGTCTACATGGGTTTTTTGGGTATAATTTCTTCATTTGAATATGTTTTAAATTCATGTTTGTTTATGCAAGACTTTTGACGCGGTTGATGGAAAGCAAGCTAGAAGGACCAACTCTTCTAGTCCATTGGGAGAACTTTTTGATCATGGTATTTAATAATTTTGGATTCCATCTCCTATATAGTTCTGTTATAAATTCCGTTAATTTATCGGCTTTCTACATTTCTGTAGGATGTGATGCACTTGCTTGTGCGGTATGTCTTCTTTGTTTCTCAAATATAATTGGCATTTGGCTGCTGAGGTTATCATAGCTTAGTATACTTAATTGAATCAGTTGGAGGCATTGGCTTTTGGGAGCACTGCTATGTGCGGAAGATACACATTCTGGTTTTGGGTGATTTCAGCTGTCCCGTTCTATGGAGCAACGTGGGAGCAGTAAGTACATAATTACTCTGGATTTTCCTTAAAAATATGTAAATTTTAAATGCTGTTATAGTTAAGGTTATTAGTATAGAATGCTGAAGTTAGTTATATCTTGCAGTTACTTTACCAACACGTTAATCCTTCCGGCAGTAAATGGAC
The DNA here is from genome assembly GCA_025667525.1 of Glebionis coronaria. Lineage (NCBI taxonomy): Eukaryota > Viridiplantae > Streptophyta > Magnoliopsida > Asterales > Asteraceae > Glebionis > Glebionis coronaria. The sequence continues at coordinate 47,119,656 of CM046875.1, forward strand.
CTACCGAGGGTCTTGCACTGATATACGTGGCACACTTCTTTACCGCTATTGTTGGTATGCAATTACTTGTCGCCTAGAATTTTCTGTTCAGTCATAAGAATTCTATTTGTCTGTTCATTTAAACTAATCAGTAAGCGTTTCATCTTTTGGTCATATATGTAATTACAGGCGCTGAATGGTGGGCCCAAGATGTTGGGAAGTCTTTTCCTCTGCTGGGTTGGGTTCCTTTCCTTGATGGTAAATTCCATTAAGGAATGTTTGTAGTTTCATCTTGTCGATATAATAACTTTTGTTTTTAAATTTTAAACCCGGTGTGTTGGTCAAAACTAGTAAGCAAATAATTGGAATCTATAGTTGATACTGACTTGATAACAGATGGTTTATATATACTATACAAAAAGGCTGATTTCATATAATTGTTACCTGACTTAATCTTCCATGTTATTGAATTCAGGAATTCCTACCTACGGAGCTGTTCTGTTTTTTATGATAATTTTTGCCGTTATACCAACAATCACTTTTAAGTAAGTATTACTCTCCATTTAAAAAGCAAATTTACTCATCATATATTTAAGTGTAACGTCCGTCTGCAACATGAAACATTGACTTCATAAAAACTTAAGTACATTGTCTTCTAATTGCATTTTTTTTTTTTTTGTTTCAGTGTGCAGAATGTTTATAAGGTTGTAACCCTGAGACATGGAAGCATGCTAAAGGCCTTGGCTATGGTAATCTTATATATTGTTCTTGATTAAATGGTTAATGTCTTGTATCATATAAGACTTATCGGCCGTTCTGTGTCTTTTAATGCCAGCTTGTCCCATTTGGTGTACTCTTGTCAGTAGTCTGTTGTGGTATGTACCCCTTCGTTTATTTATTGTTTGTTACAATACTACTTATTTCCCACAATATCAACACTTCATATATTGGTTTGTCCCAAAGAAGGTTAAAAAAACTTTTTTGCAACTTTACCTGTTAAAAAACTTTACCTGTTTTAGGCATTTGAATATTTGTCAAAACTTTCAATACAGTGATAATTTTATGTGCCAAGTTAAGATTTGTATATTTTAGGACGAGATTATTTCAATATCTAATGTAGGATGAATATTCTTTTTCAGGGACTATATGTCTCCATATAATTTGATCGGGCAATATCCACATATGGTTGTTATGGGAATTGGACTAGCATTTGGATTTCTTGTGGTAAGTTTGAAGTTTATCTTTGCCATTCAGTCATTATCCTCTATTACAGAAATCTGTGCGGCAAAAAATCTGATTGGCCAACTTATATAATTTTGGCTAGAAGAACCAAGAATTGTGTAGATAAACATATTGCAGTTTCTCTTTTCATATTGTTAGAACATGACCTACCTGTTCAAAATTTAGGCTAGAAAAGTCCTAGGAAATGTATCATGATTTAATTTGATGCTACACTATCGCCTACGCAAGAAAGACTTGAAGATTGTTTAGAATTATGCTGTTTTTAAGTTTACGTCGCATAATTAACTACCGTGTTATAAAGTTTGTTAGATGTTTGACTGTTAGTCCTAAGGGTAGTTTAGTAATTTTGGTCTAAAGGGTATTTTGGTCTTTTTTTGCTAGAAACTTAAGAAAAATCTAGATAGATAGTTTCTTAAGAAGAATCTAGAAAAAGAGTGACTTATGGAAAAATCTAGGAAGGTTCTGGATAGGAAAATTCTAGAAACCATAAGTCTATATATATTTGTATCCTTTGTTTGTAATACATGAAAAACTTCCATACAACAAAGTTCACTACTTTTGTTTTATCCTAAAACTCCCTTGTTCTGATCATTTGTATCTGTTCTGATCAATCAGTTTGGTGCACTTTTGTCTAGCTGATCCTAACAAAGTTAATCTAATACCATCATATGTTAACAGGGAAGGATGATATTGGCCCATTTGTGCGATGAGCCTAAGGGATTAAAAACTAGCATGTCCATGGTAGGTTTGATTTAATATCCTTTTGTTCAAATTTATTATCAACCATTTTTCTTCTTTAATTAATTTTAATTTCAGTCATCAGCCTTCCTGTTTTTATAGGCATGCGTAAAAAAGATTTCTATTTTAATTTATTTTTTCATATTACAGTCTTTGTTCTATCTCCCGCTCGCGATGGCAAATGCACTCACTGCCTTGTTGAATGAGGGGTATATTGTCATCTTTTTACACTCTTTTTCTTCATATTTGCGATGGAGAATATGGAATTATATAGCTAACAATAATATTCAAATGTAGAATTCCCCTGGTTGATGAGAAATGGGTTCTTCTCGGTTTCTGTTTGTACCAGGTAAAATTGTTATTATGATTTCAAATCAAACATCATTCGAGTATCCTTGTAAAATATGCTGATTATAATATCTTTGGAATAAGCCTCAAACTGCATCGTTATTATAATACATGTGATAAAGGGTTGTTACGATTTTTTTTTGGTAACAGCAATATCTTAAACCGTGATTTTTGTGGCCTTTATTCTAGGTGCACTGTATCTACACTTTGCTACATCAGTCATTCACGAAATAACAACAGCTCTTGGAATCTATTGTTTCAGGTACGCTATCTGTTGCCACATCCATAATCTTATTAATTTGTTAAATAATGTCTTAATTGTAACCTAAAGGTGGTAATATAGATCCATTTACTTAAAAATTGGGCCGTTTTGTTTATGATTTATCCTAACCTGGCCATAAGGGCAAACACGATTTAGCTGAAAATGGAACGTGTCAAAAAGTCACCTAAAGTGTATCTTAAAAGCTTACAATCTTACATATCTAACGCATTGATTATATAGTTAAAAGCTTACATATCTAACGCATTGCTAATCCTGTGGTAAAATTATCAGAATCACAAGAAAAGAGGCTTGAAAGATGTGAACCTTTTATACGAAGGTAAGCTTTGTTATTATGTTTGTATCTTGCATTTAGAGGTCGAGTTCTGTAGCCCTTATGTTGATATTCTGGATTGATTTTCTAGGGTCATGGCAATCTTGTACTTTCACTGTCCCGATACCATCAAACAACAAACCCAAGCTCTATAAGGCTGAAAATTGATCCATTAATACTTACTAACTTCAGTCGTTCTATGACTCCTTTGTATCCTTATTGTGTGTTTGGTGCAACTTTTGCTATGTGCCTCCCGGTTCTATTTTTTGTAGGCAAATATTACCGATTATTCGTTTAGTATATTTGTTTTGCATTTCCTTTTTCTTTTATATTCCGGCCGAAGCGAGCTCATTATCTTCTTTTAGTGCATATTAGTATAGATTTTTGTTATTACCAGTAATTTTGAATTTTGTATGGATGGACTACATTTGAGATTTGTGAGGTTACTCTGATTCGCTCAGTTGATTCTCCAAGTGATTTCCATGTTTGTGTATGCATTTGGGTATAGTTGCAAGTGCGTAGGATCTTAGGGGGTGTTTGGTTAAGCTTATATGATGAGCTTATTAGCTTATATATGTTAAATAAGCCGAAATATGTGTGTGGCTAAGCTTATATGACTGGGCTTATAAAAGGGGGTTTTGGTAAGCCAAAACTTTGTAGCTTATATAAGGATAAATGGACTTATATAAGAATATTATATAAAAAGATAAGCCATAAATGATTTATATAACATAAGCTTAACCAAACACGTCCTTAAACTTGCAAGGAGATGATCTGATAATTGAGATTATGTGTATTATAAAGTAACGCGGAGATACTGAGTTAGAATTTCAACATTCAGGGTGCTAGTCGACCGGACTTTACAAGGACCTGTGACTAGAGCGTGATCCGAATAAGTATGAATTCATATATCTATAGATACGTTTATGTAGCTGTCGTGGGATGGGATTTTCATCTTATTATGCTATAATTGGACCAAAGAATGTAATTTTCTTTATTTGATACATCAAAATTTGAATTTTCCAAATTGAAAAAAAAAAAAAAAAGTCACCCTAAAACATCATAACATAATAGTTACAACCCAAAATATCACTTTAACCACTAACCATAAGAAACCAACACAAAGAACTTATGATCTCTGCCTGTTAACGTATTCGATTGAGTGATTTAGACACCGTTATCATATGAAGTCAAAAATATATACTAGTCCTCGATTAGTTGTTGTGACGTTTTGTAATCACTAACATATACTTGGTCCGACGGTTCGTCTATGGTCGTTGCACCTTTGGTGCATCGAAATTCACACTGTAAGATATAGTGCAATACTAGTTCGATTTCAAGGACTTTATAAATGATACTAATACACGTTCGAATCTTTATTCGAATCTTAAGGACTTTATAGTGTAATACCCAGATTATCAATGATCTATTTGTCTGAGCCCACGTTCTTTGTCCTAGCGGTGAGCGGTAGTCGTGTCTTTTTTATATTACTGTAATATTTAGTAACGTAATTATAAGTGTAATTATAATGTGTAAAATATCATTTAAATGCTCAACACGTGTAAATACTATCGCATGAAACGTTGAAAAAGAAACATTTCGAAAGAAAAGATACTGATTGTCAAATGAGCATTAAAAATCATAACGTTTATCGTTCATTGTTCTCAAATGCTCTTAAACACTATGCACCAAACAAAAGGTGGTAGGAATATGAGAGTATCTTCAATGAGCAAAGTTGCAAAAGACTTTTTGTTATTTCAACAAGCTATTTTAGAAAGTTTTTGCATTTCAACAAAAACTTTTTTTAAGCTTTTTACAAAGCTTGATAAACACAAGTTTTTGTTGAAAATCTTTCTTGTTACTTGTGTTTGACATTGACATTAAATGCATCAATGACGATCTACAAAGAACACAATTTATTTGTGTGATTACTAGTTCGAAGATGATCTTAAGTAAGTTTGAACATTGTTCTAACGTCATATTATGCAACCAAAAATGACTAACAACCAGTTGCTATTTATTAAACTTAAATCGATTTGATTAACGTAAAAGCGGAGCTAGTAAGTGCTAAGTTACCTTTAATTAATTTATTTTATTTATTATTTATATATATTGTAAAGCCGTTTTTAACTACTTTACATTAAGTGTATCTTATCATTATTACTTTTTGCTTTAAGACTATGTTTGGTAAGAGTTTTTTTTTGAAGTTTTTTGGAGCTGTTAGTTTTTTTTAAAAATTAATCTAATAGCTCTGTTTGACATAACAATTTTTTTTGAGTTGTTAGCTTTTTATTTTAAAAAAGTAGCTCTTAAATAAAAAATTGATTCTTAAATCTTTTTAAATTGTCAAGAGCTGTTAAAAATATAAATAACTGATATACCCTTCAACCATATTATAATTTATTTAAATATGTATTTTTAAATCGTTTTACATCTTAATTTTACAGTCAACAGCTAATATATCAAACACTTTTTAAAAAAAATACAGCTTATATCCCATGTTAATAACTTGTTAGTAAATAACTTACAGCTTACAGTTAACAACTAGTTTTGTCAAATATATAAAGGTTAAAAAGAATAAGTTTCGAGAAGGATAACTTACAGCTTCTTGACTTGTACTATGATATTATTCGACCCGTACTTTTTATTAATAAAAAATTAAAAACATTTTCCCAAATAAATCACTTGTTATTCCTTTGATTATATGACTTGTACTATCTTATTATTCGACTTGTACTATTTAATAAAAAAAATTAAAAACATTTTTTAAACCCATTTGTATATGGGCGCCCCTACTATGAACCCATAACCCGGCCGACTTTATTACCTTTAATCTCCAGATACAAACCAATGTAATCGACTATGCATATCGTTATGGTGTCAAGAAGCTCATATTTTTAGGATCTTCTTGTATATGTCGAATAGGGCTAATTGACTAATTTTATTTTGAGAAGGATATATTTTGAGTGCCAAGTCCCTTTTAATCTTGTTTTTTAAATAGCCCAAAAAATATTAACTCCCTCCCACCCCCACCACCACCCACCCCCCACCCACCACCCACCACCACCCCCCCCCCCCCCCCCCCCCCCCCCCCCCCCCTAAATGAGTGTTGATTACCAGTTTAATCAAGGTGGTTACAACTTTTTATCTAACAAACATAAAGAAAGTGACATTCAATCTTATATGTGTAAATTGTGTAGCAAATCTATCAAAACCAGTGACAGAAGTCTCAACTATATATGGAAGAGTCCTTTTTGCAACTACAACTTTTAGAACAACCAATAGACATTTGATTGACGATTAAAAATGAAATGTCAAAAAGACATTACAACTCATTGTTTGCTTAGTTTAATGAAACAATATGTCAAATCTTACCTAACGAGATAGTAGAAATTGAGGTACAATGAAGTATAAACAAACATACATTTGCTTTTTAAATAGTTTTAGAAAAGTTGGACCATATTCAAGGTTACGTTTAGTTGCATAAAAGTTTTTTTAATTTTTCTTCTTTAATTTTTTTGAAAATAAAGTAACTTTTTTTTCTTTTGAAAATCTTTTGAAAATTAAAAAACTATAAACCTAAATTCTCTAATTTTAGAAAATAATTGTTTTGAACAGATTTTCTATTTTCTGAAAAAACTTTTATACAAAACTTCTTATTTTTTTTACTGTATAACTAAACACACTCAATTTCTCAAATTACGTATGTTCGCCAAAAGTTCAATAGAGTCTTCCATTTTAGGAAAGACCCAATGCATCAATCCCCACCCTCCATTTATCTATAATCCAAAGGTTGTAATTAATAGTCTTTTTTATTATAATAAATAAAACTTTAACACAAATAACACACATACATCGGGATTTTATATCTAGCACCAATCAACCACCACCATCTTCGTCCACCGCCGCCCACCACCGCCACCAGCAACCACCACCAGCAACCACGGCCATATCCACACTATCCCGATCAAAACCACACCACCAAAACTTAATCTTTATCACTAAGTTTCATTCTTGATGGATATAAGAGACGAAATAGATGTTGATGATGGTAAGTTGTTTTGATCATGCTTATTTTTATGTTTTTTTCATTTTGATTATGCTTTAAAATTACATAGCTACTCTAGGTAAAACACATGTTATGGTTGTTGATGCACACCATGTGTTTGATGAAATGACACAATGATAATCACACTTATATCGCAAGTGTTTACTTATGAGTGAGCATTTTTTATTAAAGTCTGATGTGTTTTTATACTTGATAAGGTGATTACAGAACTGTGACTTATGATTTTGTTTAATTTAATGAATCATAGATGAGTTACTGTGACTCATACATGAGTCACTGTGACTCATACATGAGTCACTGTGACTTATACACGAGTCACTGTGACTCATGTATGAGTCACTGTGAGAATATTGGGAAGTATCAAAAGATATAAAGAAAGAATTTCAGGTCTTAGTGCCAAAGCCTCCTTCATAGAAAATAGGTGACATGACTGAAGATATTTAGTAGCCAAGTTACGTGCATATCACCATACTGCACAAACTACCAAGAGCAGGATATCAAAGAGTATAAACAACAACCATCATGTATGAGTCACTCTGACTCATGTATGAGTCACACTGACTCATGTATGAGTCATGTGTTAAAAAGGTAGGTAGTTTCTGAAACTTCCAAGCATGTCCTAATGTCGATATTGGCTTTTGTTGTCATTGATACAAATAAAGGAGTCGAGATAGCATCAACCGAAAAACCAGCAGCTGAGAAAGAAGTAACCGGGAAAGCAACTGCCAAAAAACCATCTGCCAAGAAGAAACAAGCAGAACCTGCAGAAGGAAAGTGTTATATTGTAATAGAACTAATAGTAGTAAATTCTGTTGATAGTTTTTCAGTGTTTGAGAATCATACTTATGATTTTAAGTAGTATGTTTTAAAAATTATAGTATTATGTTTTTTGGTGTCTGAGAATCATAAGTGTCTTTGAATCATACTTGAGTCATGTGACTCATACATGAGTCAGGTGACTCGTACATGAGTCATGTGACTCATGTATGAGTCAGGTATGACTCATACATGAGTCATAATGATTGGATATGTATTATAATGACTCATAAGATGTATTAACTGTAAAAAACACTTTTATGTATTAAGTGTAGAAATGACAACAATCAAGTGTACAAGTGTTTATAAACACTTGCAAAATTATATGACTCATGCATGAGTCATAATGACTCAGAATATGTTTTAAGTGTTAAAAACACTTTTACATATTTATAAAACTGTATTAAGTGTAGAAATGACAACAATAAAATGTACAAGTGTTTATAAACACTTGCAAATTTATATGACTCATGCATGAGTTAGGCGACTCATGCATGAGTCAAGCGACTCATGCATGAGTCAGGCGACTCATGCATGAGTCAGGTGACTCATGATATTCAATACATAGTATTCAAATCACATATTCAAGACATGTTTTCAACACTTCAATAAAAGAAATCATAAATTTAAATCAAATAGTCAACACATGTTTTCAACACTTCAATAAAAGAAAAATAGAAAATTGAATCAGATATTCAACACATGTTTTCAACACTTGAAGTAGTTGTTGTATTTGATTCTCCTACTTTTCTGCATCTTTACTCAACCAAAACAAGCACTCGTCTATGTGGAAGTTAGCCTCATTTTGTTAGTCTCTCAATTGTTTCGTTCTTCTCTCCGTATCTGCTTGTGTTTCTTCTTAATAAAAGCGGTATCAAATCCCTTCTCCAACGCCTTAAAATGTACTTCTCTGGAATCTCTTCAATATCTTGGTTCTTCAAAACACAAAATATGTGGTGACAAAGAAAACCATAACGCATAAAATGCCTACACGTACACTCAACTGATCCATCTCTAGGATTACGGAGAACCTTGAACATAAACATGAAACAAGTTAATAAGTGAGCATAAATCATCTCAACATTTTTACATATATGAGTCACTGACTCATATATGAGTTATGTGGCTCATCTATGAGTCATTTGTTACGTAATCATATATGAGTCAGTGAGACATGTGAGACCCCCAAAAATCTGACATGGAACAACTAGGCAACGATGGGATAACACGTCATAGTACAAGAAACAATGAATTACAGTTCATACAAAGCTGGCGAAATAAAAACATGTACATTACATCATAAAAGGTCAGAGTTTTAAACATAGGTCCCAGAGTTTTAAAAGCGGAAAATTATATTAATTCGTCTCGGTGTATAACATAAAGTTGCCCAAAAGATTGAATAAACTTCTGATAGTTTATATAAAACAAATCTTTCAAAAGCATCACAGAAATCTCCAAGCTGCGATAATATCCTGCGGGCTCCCATCCAAGCAAAGCTAAGTAATAATACATGAGATTAAACATGTAAAATCGTCAACACAAAGTTGAGTGAAATTCATAGGTTTAGCAATAAGGATGTGGAACACAAGCATTTATTTGTAAAACAAGTAGTGTGGAGTATGGTTATGATCATTAATCATAGTCCGAAACCATTATTATTGTTGTTCAGTTCATGAACCGAAGCTTAACTCAGTGTAATTTCCTCTAGTCAGTATTCAACCTAAATACTCAAGTGAATAAACAAATATTAGTGCGTCAAGGTAATCGGGACGGGGATAGTCAATCCTGATGGATCCACCCACAACATTCGCGCTTGGTAGCAGGATTAATTAACGGTTCATGATCAATGAGAGGTAACTTAAGGCTAGACTAAAAAGCAATAATATCAATGAAAATCAGTTGGAAATCCTCAGGTTTGAAAAGCATACAATTTCTGGATAGCATACAAGTTGAGGATAACACACAGTTGTTAAATGGTTGTGTTCCACCATGTAAAATCTCACCCCGCGTTTAGAAATCATGTACAAATAAAAAGGGGCTATGAACTCACCTTAGCCACGAGGTAAGTCAATCACGGTACTCAGCAACTGAGTAGAAACAATGTAGTGAGACGATCACCGACGATATGTGTGAGACCCCCAAAATCTGACATGGAACAACTAGGCAACGAGGGGGTAACGCGTCATAGTACAAGAAACAATGAATTACAGTTGACACAAAGCTGACGTAATAAAAGCATATATATCACATCATAAATGATCAGAGTTTTAAACATAGGTCCCAGAGTTTTATATGCGGAAAGATATATTATTTCATCATGATTTGTAACATAAAGTTGCCCAAAAGATATAATAAATTTCTGACAGTTTGTACTAAAACCGGTCTTTTAAAAGCATCACAGAAATCTCCAAGCTGCGTAATATCCTGCGGGCTCCCATCCAAGCAAAGCTAAGTAATAATACCTGAGATTAAACATGTAAAATCGTCAACACAAAGTTGAGTGAAATTCATAGGTTTAGCAATAAAGGTGTGGAACACAAGCATTCATTTGTAAAACAAGTAAATGGAGAAAATGGTTATGATCATTAACCATAGTCTGAAACCAATATTATTGCTGTTTAGTTCATGAACCGAAGCTTAACTCAAAGTAAGTTCCTCTAGGGAGTATTCAGCCTAAATACTCAAGTATAAACAAATGTAAGTGCGTCAAGGTAATCGGGACGGGGATTGTCAATCCCGATGGATTCACCCACAACATTCGCGCTTAGCGCAAAGCATACGGGACAATTAACGGTTCATGATCAAGAGAGGAAACTTAAGGCTATTAACTATAAGCAATAATATCAATGAAAACTGTTGGAAAGCATACAAGTCTGATTAGCATACAAGTTCTGGATAGTATACAGTTTTAAATGGATGTGTTCCACCATGTAAAATCTCACCCCGCATTTAGAAACATTGTTCAAGTAAAAAGGGGCTATGAACTCACCTTTAGTAAGTAATCACAAGGTAAAAGGGGCTGAGCAAAAAGAAGTCTTCACGGACCTATGCAATGGTGACGCGTAATAAGAATGCGTTCAATGAAGCAATAACGTTTTAGAAGTGGTGGGACATAGTATGACTAGGTAACTTGCGTGCGATGGCGAGACCTAAGCTTAAGTTAAAATTTTTACCCAACACCTTGAACCTACTGTAATAACCTAATATCAACCTTGTATGATGGTCCAAGCATTTATGTGTGGGTTCCGAACACGTTTAAGACTCGGTTTGAAAAACCAAAACAAGGGACTGCATTCAGGTTTCTGAAAAAGGCTGTGAAGATTTGGTCATATCTAAAAATCTATAATTGTACAGGAGGTGAAATTTCTTGACATGTATAGGTATTTCTCTTACCTTTAAAAGTTGGGAAAGAACAGCCCTAGAACTATTTTCAATCAACGGGAAATGCACTTTTAGTGACAGACTATCAAAACAGAAAGTTGTAAACGTCTTTCGTACCTTACGGTAGATTAAGCATAAATCCCAATCGGTAAAAGATTTTGACACGAAACCAAAAAGAGAAGTTTTATTATATTTGTAGCTACTGTAAAAAGTCATAAAATCATAAATTAATCCTTTTTATCCAAGTCAATTTACCCATGTTTTAAGCATAACATTCAGATTTGACCTAGTTTAGTAAAACGACCGTTTCGGGCTCATCCGGACACTTCCCGTTTCCATCCAACTCAACACATACTAATAACATCAGTGGGTATCTATTTTTCAAATAAAAACAAGGTCATATGTTTTAGAAAATTTTGCCATGACCTGTTTGTTTCTGTGGTGATTTCCATACTACAAAAACGACTCCATTTAGCTACCTAACCTCAATCAAGCAACACTTAGGCTATACCAAATCGCCACGCAAGTGTCCTAAGTCCTAATATGCCCTAAGTATCTATAATCTCAGTGGGTTTCACCCAAGGAATTCAAAATTCATGAATAAAAAGAATCAAAGTACTAGTAACATCAAAACTAAAATGCTAGGAGTGACTATACCTTCATAACAAGTAGGAATTAATCCAAACACGCAAATTAAACAATTCCTCCTCCTTGATCCTTAGAAATTTCTTGGCCCTTAACCACGTGTTAAGTCAATCACGGTACTCAGCAACTGAGTAGAAACAATGTAGTGAGACGATCACCGACGATATGGATGCCCAGGGAAAATACGAAAACCGCAACCTATCACAATAAGGCGCGCGTTAAGACTCGAACTCAATATCGATATATATACCAAATATAACATGACTCAAATGTTTTCAAAGTATACACGTTTCAAAACCATTGACACGAATCAAATGAATTCATACTACCCATTTATCCAACGTTACTCGTTAAAACACTTGAACACTTGAAAATGACTCGTCATACGACGCCAAGTCAACGCAAGTCAAACTATCCTTTACCCTTATTTGGACCAGTAGCTAAGTCATTTATATAATGACTAAGCACTTGAGTAAGTCACCATGTCCGATGGTGAACACTCAAACTCACGCAACACAAGCATTGAACTACGTGTCCAAAATAAAAATCAGCAAGTACACCCCGAATGTACACACCGATCTACCCTATCTAGACATGTCCGTTTTACATGAAAATTGGTGTCAAGGTCACTTATAACCTGTATAAGACCTCACCAAAATTTGAGCCAAAATTCACACTTTAAAATCCATCAGCTCGACGCTTTACTCGACTCCAAATTTTAGGACAGATTTGTACACTTGTTTTGTAAAACCGTTTGGACCACTTTAAAAGTACTAACCCGACAATCCGTCTTTTGAAACCACTACTAGACTCATCAAACTCAGTTTGTAAACTTTGAAAATCAGTAGTATCAACTATCTAACCAAGCCTAAAGTCCCCGAGAGTCGACCCAAAATCAGCCACAATTTCGGATTGTGCCGACTTGCGTCTCCCGGTACACGAAAACTAAAACTAGCATAACTTTTGACTCGTAATGAGTTATAAGCTCTATCTTATACCAAAACGACCGTCTCGGAAAACTCTACAACAATTTTAAATAATCTCAGTCTTTCACAGACCTTAAACCCACGAAACATACTGTTTAAGGCTGCTGTCCCAAATTAGCTTTTTAGAAAACATGACAAATCTATTTTTCACTCAAAACCAATCATTCCCATACCCCTAGGATCACTATACTATCATACCCATCAACCAAACACTCCTAAAAACACTTGTATGAAAAATCTAACAAAAATCAAAGATTAAAAACAAGACTTTTTATGATCAAAACTACATAACCTTACCAAAAATGACACAAGCATGATGATTAAATCATCATACAATCATGAAATTAAAAGTTCTTGAAATCTTGATGCATGTAAGAAATTTTTGTATCATTAGAATCACAATTAAATTCTAAGAATGGGTCTTTATTTTGTTTTGGATGAATCATGATGGATGGTGGTGGTTGATGGTGGTAAGTGGTGGCAAAAATGGAGGTGGGAGGGAGAGAAATTGTTGTAGTGTGTGTTTTTTTTTATGAATAAAGTGGAAGAAAAGTATATATATATGGTAGGTAGTGGAGGGACCAATATTGCCAAGTTTGAAACTTGTGGACTTAAAAACAATTAAAAGTTTTAAAGGGTAAAAAATGGTTATTGGTAAATATTGAAAATATTTACGGGGCTCGGGTTTCGTAAAAATACTTTTCAAAAGTTACAATGCATCGTAAAAATGATTATACGATTTCTCGACACGACTTAATACGTAATTGAAACGACATCATCGAAAATATTAATTATCGAAACAATCGATAAGTAAACGTAAAATTTTGGGCATTCGTCGGTATCGCGATCACTAGGAATTCTTGTTGTACATTGATTTGAATAAACTCGTTGTAAAACGCACACGGGTGATTTTAAATCAAAAACATTAATTTAAAATAAATATGGAAAAATAAAATGAAAATTTATAATTCCATACAAAGTATTTATCGATGATCAGAAAAATACTTAAAAAAAGTATAATTTAAAAATCTCAGGATTTACATATAGCAATACAAGAAAACGTAATACGTTGGAAAAATTCAAGAAGCACGAATAAAAAGAATAAAATAATGTAGGGAAAGTACGGGTTCTCACAGTCTTCCCCCCTAAAGGAACTCTGGTCCCCAGAGTTCTCCTGAAAACAGTAGAAGATGCAAACAAGAGGAGGTACAAAGTGTAGAACAAAATTCATTGCTTCCCAGGTAAACTTCTGTACCATGATGAATCTTAACGGTTAGAATTCACTATGTTTCAGTTTCTTAACTCCTTTTCGTATAACTTTTCAGTCTTGGATTAGGATAACGATCTTTCAATACGGAGATACATTGAGAGATAGAGTTGTTGGAAATACGTGCGATAAACTAACAAGAATGAACACAAGAATCGCTTAAACAGGCAAAGTGCGATAAAATGAACCAAGATTGTAAATCAACAAGGGGTCGCAAATCGTGCAACTGTAAAACGTGAAAATCTTAAAACGTAAGAATCTATTTACAAGAGAAATAGAAGGGAAAAATGAATAACATACGATCGTTTAAAATACAAGTTGTCACAATCAGTTGTCTAGGATTTTGGTATTACTTTAAAACTCAGTTTATGTATTTCTTTGATTAAAAGAAAATTTCACAAGGTGTAGTGATTTAAAATCAAACTATCTATATTTAGGGAGTAAGCTGTTGCTATATCTTTTTCTTGATCAGGATTTTCAAAGCAAAAGTAGAACAGTTCAAGATAGTTATCCTGATCGGCTTAAGAACTTTTGGATGACTGTATTAAATTATCGTTAAAACTCGGGTTTATCGTCACCATTAGAGAAAATTCAGATTTTTTTTTCCAAGTTATTTTGAATCATTGTTAGAAATTATAAATTAATTTAAATAATTTCATTAGGTTGACAATAAAGTATGATATAATCAAATACTTTAAAAGATACAGCTTGATATCTTTGAAACATTAGGTAAATTTACCAAAGAGGATATATAGATCTGATACTTAACTTGAAACAGTTATTTTGGTAATTTAAACATTTGATAAAATGTATAAAATGTTCTTAAAAATTAATAATAATTTTTTTAGAAATTTAAGAAAGTGTTTAAGATATCAAACGATAAACACGTAACAGTTTCTGGTTTTCAAAAGGTGACAAGACAACAACGAATGTGAATCATATAAAGGTCAACAATCTGTATGCGAGCAATATACAAAGGAATAAGACGAAAGTCGTATCAATTCTTAACAAACGTGGTAGAATAGTCACGTCAATAATAAAAATAATAAGAAACAATGATTATAGCAAGATTAATTCACGAGTGCGGTTGGCGTCACCAATAACGGCTTATTAAGTTCTCGGTGGTCGAAATACGATCGAAAGGGAAAAGCCACACAACGAATTTTCGTATCAAAGAAAATTCTTAAGAAGTCAATTGAGAGAAGTTCCAGTAAGATGAACAACATTAGCAATGAAAGGCGAAATCAACACATGATTCACACGAATGAAATTTCAAGACGATAGTATCTTAACACATATCATGGAAATTACACGTAATCATCGTTCACGTCCAGTCATAAATCACTAATCGCGTCCAGAGACGTTTCGAAGGTCTACCAAAATAGATAGAGATGGTCAATCGATGTAGGAGCATAGCAACGTTGAAACTTTCAAGTCGGGTATCAATGGTAAGAATTTAGGCAAATGGTAACGAAAATTGTATCATGAGGATGATGAGGTAACAAGTAAAGCAAGGATCATTGAGTAAAGAAATCTGTGCTTGAGGCATGTATTTTGTTCAAGAAAGGATAAGGGTTCATAGGTGTATGTCGCGAACTGTTGTTACTCGCACAAGAAGTAAAAGTTTTCAAAACTTATATTTATCTAACTTTTTAAGAAGCATAATTAAAAAGTTGATTCTTGGTTAAATATTTAAGGTGACTACTATTTGGCCTTGCATGGCTCCTTCTAAATTAGGCATAGGTGATCAGGCCATGCATAATTCAGGACTAGCAATGCGATGCTCATCTTCGTCAAACCAGTATTACATATCATATGGTTTAAAATATGTATATAATAGCATTTGTAAAGACAGAAATCAAAATAGTTTATGAAACTATTCGCCAATAAGTTACTGGCTAGATATTTAATTCAACAATTATAATGTTACAAGGGTTCTTTATAAGACAGTATTAGGACAATTTGTGAAAATGCATTGTAAAATTAATATAAATTAATTTTATAAGATAACCTTCAAGTATTTTGTAAAGTCCAAATAGAACTTTTGTAAAAATGTTTCGCAAACAATACCAGTTAAATTCATGTGATGACATGATGATAGTTTACAAAATAGCGATTGGGTTACATGAGGGAAATAAGGAGTAGTTCAAGGCAATCAATGAAATGGTTACAAGGTGCTAAGGTTTCAAGAGGTTTAGCAGGAATCGTCAAGAGATACGTGTCAAGATGGTAACGAACGATACGAAAGCAAGAACTTCAACCTCGGTCTAATTCAGTGGTACGATAGAAGCAAAGAAAGACAATAGAATGACAAATAAGTCATAAACAAAAGAAAGGAATAAGGAATCTGTATGTGCACATCGTAATTTATTTGACAAAAATACACTTTTAAGAAAGTAAGGTATCAGTTAACAAATAGTACAATCACACTGAAAAGTTTCTATATTAGGAAGTTACCGAATTTCAAAAGTTCAAGATCTATGTACATGTATGACCGAACACAAAGTTACTATTTTATACTTATTCAAACGCAATCCTTGTTTTTAGTTTGCAAAATATCATTAGTTAAAGTTTTACGAGCTCAACGAACTCAAAAACGCTTCAATCCATGTTTTTAACTTTTATTAGTTTTGACCTTTGGGTTTGATTAGACCAATTAACTCACTAAATGATATTCTAAGACTCAAAGTCTAATGCATTTCGATGTAAAACAATGTTTTGAACAACTTTCTAGTTTTACCCGAGACTTGAAACGGAATAAAAATGGACGAAAATGCCCTTGCATTAAATCTGTTAACAAAATGATATTTTAGCATAATTCAGAAAATAACTTCTTAGATTTTGCAATCTCAAATGAGCCTAACTTGCTCGATTTTAAAGTTTATTGGTCAAATTTTATGTCCTAAACGGACGTCTCAACATGTAGAAATATATATATCTTTATGTCTAAAGTTATAAAAATATTTTCTCGACACTGTTAAACTTCCTGTAAAGTTTCTGTACAAAGTATATATTTTTGACACAGCTTGAAATTAAATCCAAATTTCATGATAACTCAAAATTAATGTACACATAGGACTTGTGGATTCCATAAAGACGAAAGAAGGTAAACTGTATAATTAGTCATGTAAAGAAAACACAGTATAGAAATGGTTCAAGAATGCCAACGATAATCGGAGACATAAAAAAAACGATGCATATCATCCGTGTCTTCGGCTGCAAGATTGCAATGCAGAAAGGTCTCTTGGTGGCATGGTTTCCAAAAATCACAAGATATATCGAGAAAGAAACGGGACAATAACAAGTGGCATTCCTGGAGAAAAGAGGTTCAATGAAAAGGGAGGATACAAGTAGGATCGTATTCCAAACGATCATCACATAATAAATGACGATTATGTGTTCAAGGTACAACGGATGTTCTAAGTTGAAATCGAAACGTAGAATGGTCAATGAAGTAAGATGTAATCCATGTACAAGTGTCGCGTAAAACGGTGGCGTAAAGGTAAATCAAGATTATGAAAACCCACAATATTATTCAGCACGGGTTCAACGAATTCTTCGAGGTGTGAGACTCACACGATGTCCTTTAGTCTTTCTGGGAGACACATTGAGCTACACAATGGTCTATAGACTAGACATTCAATTATGAATGGTCAGAAAGAAAATCTGCGTATCTAAGTAGATATTTTAAGGGAAATAAACAATGAAAGCAACACACACGGTAGTAGAATGAAAATCAGAAGTTCATCGAAAACAACACTTATTCAATCCCGAACAATGGTATCGCGAGAGTATGCACAACACGTATCAACGAGTCAAGAAAAACAGACGGTTCAAACCGAACGAGCATATATAGTCAGTCGTATCACGCATAAATGAAATAGCAATAGTACTCTGAAAAATGAGTATGAAAAGTCGGCAGCATACGCGCTCTGAATACAAGTATGTAACGTCATAACGATATAATATCATTGCAATAAAATCAATTCACAAGAACAAGAATTCAAGAAATACAGTATAGGCAGATGTAATCACAGTAACATTCAATGATAATTCATGAAGCACATAGGCTTTGAAAAGACATAGTAATTATCGTCATTAGCGTAAGGTAATATTTCAAAATGAAATCAAGAGATGAAATACTACAATGATAATTAAAAGTAAATAATAAGGATTAGAGAGTTACCCGCGAAGATATCGAGCAGCAATGGCAAATTCTGTGTTTGACACTTAGAAACAATAAAATATTTGAACTTTCGGTTATAGACTAAGTTTTGAAAAACGACTCAGTTCCCTATAACCATCGCTCTGATACCAATCTGTGAGACCCCCAAAATCTGACATGGAACAACTAGGCAACGAGGGGGTAACACGTCATAGTACAAGAAACAATGAATTACAGTTGACACAAAGCTGACGTAATAAAAGCATATATATCACATCATAAATGATCAGAGTTTTAAACATAGGTCCCAGAGTTTTATATGCGGAAAGATATATTATTTCATCATGATTTGTAACATAAAGTTGCCCAAAAGATATAATAAATTTCTGACAGTTTGTACTAAAACCAGTCTTTTAAAAGCATCACAAAAATCTCCAAGCTGCGTAATATCCTGCGGGCTCCCATCCAAGCAAAGCTAAGTAATAATACCTGAGATTAAACATGTAAAATCGTCAACACAAAGTTGAGTGAAATTCATAGGTTTAGCAATAAAGGTGTGGAACACAAGCATTCATTTGTAAAACAAGTAAATGGAGAAAATGGTTATGATCATTAACCATAGTCTGAAACCAATATTATTGCTGTTTAGTTCATGAACCGAAGCTTAACTCAAAGTAAGTTCCTCTAGGGAGTATTCAGCCTAAATACTCAAGTATAAACAAATGTAAGTGCGTCAAGGTAATCGGGACGGGGATTGTCAATCCTGATGGATTCACCCACAACATTCGCGCTTAGCGCAAAGCATACGGGACAATTAACGGTTCATGATCAAGAGAGGAAACTTAAGGCTATTAACTATAAGCAATAATATCAATGAAAACTGTTGGAAAGCATACAAGTCTGATTAGCATACAAGTTCTGGATAGTATACATTTTTAAATGGATGTGTTCCACCATGTAAAATCTCACCCCGCATTTAGAAACATTGTTCAAGTAAAAAGGGGCTATGAACTCACCTTTAGTAAGTAATCACAAGGTAAAAGGGGCTGAGCAAAAAGAAGTCTTCACGGACCTATGCAATGGTGACGCGTAATAAGAATGCGTTCAATGAAGCAATAACGTTTTAGAAGTGGTGGGACATAGTATGACTAGGTAACTTGCGTGCGATGGCGAGACCTAAGCTTAAGTTAAAATTTTTACCCAACACCTTGAACCTACTGTAATAACCTAATATCAACCTTGTATGATGGTCCAAGCATTTATGTGTGGGTTCCGAACACGTTTAAGACTCGGTTTGAAAAACCAAAACAAGGGACTGCATTTAGGTTTCTGAAAAAGGCTGTGAAGATTTGGTCATATCTAAAAATCTATAATTGTACAGGAGGTGAAATTTCTTGACATGTATAGGTATTTCTCTTACCTTTAAAAGTTGGGAAAGAACAACCCTAGAACTATTTTCAATCAACGGGAAATGCACTTTTAGTGACAGACTATCAAAACAGAAAGTTGTAAACGTCTTTCGTACCTTACGGTAGATTAAGCATAAATCCCAATCGGTAAAAGATTTTGACACGAAACCAAAAAGAGAAGTTTTATTATATTTGTAGCTACTGTAAAAAGTCATAAAATCATAAATTAATCCTTTTTATCCAAGTCAATTTACCCATGTTTTAAGCATAACATTCAGATTTGACCTAGTTTAGTAAAACGACCGTTTCGGGCTCATCCGGACACTTCCCGTCTCCATCCAACTCAACACATACTAATAACATCAGTGGGTATCTATTTTTCAAATAAAAACAAGGTCATGTGTTTTAGAAAATTTTGCCATGACCTGTTTGTTTCTGTGGTGATTTCCATACTACAAAAACTACTCCATTTAGCTACCTAACCTCAATCAAGCAACACTTAGGCTATACCAAATCGCCACGCAAGTGTCCTAAGTCCTAATATGCCCTAAGTATCTATAATCTCAGTGGGTTTCACCCAAGGAATTCAAAATTCATGAATAAAAAGAATCAAAGTACTAGTAACATCAAAACTAAAATGCTAGGAGTGACTATACCTTCATAACAAGTAGGAATTAATCCAAACACGCAAATTAAACAATTCCTCCTCCTTGATCCTTAGAAATTTCTTGGCCCTTAACCACGTGTTAAGTCAATCACGGTACTCAGCAACTGAGTAGAAACAATGTAGTGAGACGATCACCAACGATATGGATGCCCAGGGAAAATACGAAAACCGCAACCTATCACAATAAGGCGCGCGTTAAGACTCGAACTCAATATCAATATATATACCAAATATAACATGACTCAAATGTTTTCAAAGTATACACGTTTCAAAACCATTGACACGAATCAAATGAATTCATACTACCCATTTATCCAACGTTACTCGTTAAAACACTTGAACACTTGAAAATGACTCGTCATACGACGCCAAGTCAACGCAAGTCAAACTATCCTTTACCCTTATTTGGACCAGTAGCTAAGTCATTTATATAATGACTAAGCACTTGAGTAAGTCACCATGTCCGATGGTGAACACTCAAACTCACGCAACACAAGCATTGAACTACGTGTCCAAAATAAAAATCAGCAAGTACACCCCGAATGTACACACCGATCTACCCTATCTAGACATGTCCGTTTTACATGAAAATTGGTGTCAAGGTCACTTATAACCTGTATAAGACCTCACCAAAATTTGAGCCAAAATTCACACTTTAAAATCCATCAGCTCGACGCTTTACTCGACTCCAAATTTTAGGACATATTTGTACACTTGTTTTGTAAAACCGTTTGGACCACTTTAAAAGTACTAACCCGACAATCCGTCTTTTGAAACCACTACTAGACTCATCAAACTCAGTTTGTAAACTTTGAAAATCAGTAGTATCAACTATCTAACCAAGCCTAAAGTCCCCGAGAGTCGACCCAAAATCAGCCACAATTTCGGATTGTGCCGACTTGCGTCTCCCGGTACACGAAAACTAAAACTAGGATAACTTTTGACTCGTAATGAGTTATAAGCTCTATCTTATACCAAAACGACCGTCTCGGAAAACTCTACAACAATTTTAAATAATCTCAGTCTTTCACAGACCTTAAACCCACGAAACATACTGTTTAAGGCTGCTGTCCCAAATTAGCTTTTTAGAAAACATGACAAATCTATTTTTCACTCAAAACCAATCATTCCCATACCCCTAGGATCACTATACTATCATACCCATCAACCAAACACTCCTAAAAACACTTGTATGAAAAATCTAACAAAAATCAAAGATTAAAAACAAGACTTTTTATGATCAAAACTACATAACCTTACCAAAAATGACACAAGCATGATGATTAAATCATCATACAATCATGAAATTAAAAGTTCTTGAAATCTTGATGCATGTAAGAAATTTTTGTATCATTAGAATCACAATTAAATTCTAAGAATGGGTCTTTATTTTGTTTTGGATGAATCATGATGGATGGTGGTGGTTGATGGTGGTAAGTGGTGGCAAAAATGGAGGTGGGAGGGAGAGAAATTGTTGTAGTGTGTGTTTTTTTTTATGAATAAAGTGGAAGAAAAGTATATATATATGGTAGGTAGTGGAGGGACCAATATTGCCAAGTTTGAAACTTGTGGACTTAAAAACAATTAAAAGTTTTAAAGGGTAAAAAATGGTTATTGGTAAATATTGAAAATATTTACGGGGCTCGGGTTTCGTAAAAATACTTTTCAAAAGTTACAATGCATCGTAAAAATGATTATACGATTTCTCGACACGACTTAATACGTAATTGAAACGACATCATCGAAAATATTAATTATCGAAACAATCGATAAGTAAACGTAAAATTTTGGGCATTCGTCGGTATCGCGATCACTAGGAATTCTTGTTGTACATTGATTTGAATAAACTCGTTGTAAAACGCACACGGGTGATTTTAAATCAAAAACATTAATTTAAAATAAATATGGAAAAATAAAATGAAAATTTATAATTCCATACAAAGTATTTATCGATGATCAGAAAAATACTTAAAAAAAGTATAATTTAAAAATCTCAGGATTTACATATAGCAATACAAGAAAACGTAATACGTTGGAAAAATTCAAGAAGCACGAATAAAAAGAATAAAATAATGTAGGGAAAGTACGGGTTCTCACAATATGGATGCCCGGGGAAACACGAAAACCGCAACCTATCACAATAAGGCGCGCGTTAAGACTCGAACTCAATATCGATATATATACCAAATACAATATGACTCAAATGTTTTCAAAGTATACACGTTTCAAAACCATTGACACGAACCAAAAGAATCCATTTATCCAACGTTACTCGTTAAAACACTTGAACACTTGAAAATGACCCGTCATACGACGCCAAGTCAACGCAAGTCAAACTATCCTTTAACCTTACTTGAACCAGTAGCTAAGTCATTTTTATAATAACTAAGCACTTGAGTAAGTCACCATGTCCGACGGTGAATACTCAAACTCACGCAACACAAGCATTGAACGATGTGTCCAAAGTAAAAATCAGCAAGTACACCCCGAATGTACACACCGATCTACCCTATCTAGACTTGTCCGTTTTACATGAAAATTGGTGTCAAGGTCACTTATAACCTGTATAAGACTCACCAAAATTTGAGCCAATGTTCACACTTTAAAACCCATCAGCTCGACACTTTACTCGACTTCAAATTTTAGGACAGATTTGTGCACTTGTTTTGTAAAACCGTTTGGACCACTTTAAAAGTACAATCTCGACAATCCGACTTTTGAAACTACTACTAGACTCATCAAACTCAGTTTGTAAACTTTGAAAAGCAGTAAATACATTTATCTAACCAAGCCTAAAGTCCCCGAGAGTCGACCCAAAATCAGCCACAATTTCGGATTGTGCCGACTTGCATCTCCCGGTACACGAAAACTAAAACTAGCATAACTTTTGACTCGTAATGACTTAGAAGCTCTATCTTATACCAAAACGACCGTATAGAAAAAATCTACAACAATATCAAATAATCTTAGCCATTCACAGATCTTAAACCCACGAAACAAACTGTTTAAAACTGCTGTCCCAAATTATACATTTAGAAAACATGTCAAATCAATTTTCCAAGCAACACCACTCATTCCTATACCTATAGAATCATCATACTATCATACCCATCATCCAAACACTCCTAAAAACACATGCATGTAAAATCTAACAAAATCAAAGATTAAAAACAAGATTTTTAAGGATTAAAATGTGATGATCATACCAAAAACAATGCATGCAAGATGATTTAAACATAAATCCACCATGAAATCATAATTGTGAAAACTTGATGCATGTGTACAAATTTGGTTTTAGTAGAATCACAAGATGATTCTAAGAATGGGTCTTGTTTTAGTTTTTGATGAATCAAGATGGATGGTGATGAAATGGTGGTTGAAGGTGGCGGCAATAGGGTGGTGGTGGGGAGAGAGTGTGTGTTTTTCTTTTAAAAAATGAATGTGTTGTGTGTGTTGGTGGAATAAAATGAGTTTATATATGGTGGTCAGTGTAGGGACCAATATTGCCAATTTTGAAACTTGTGGACTTAAAATTAAAAGTTTTTAAGGGTAGAAAATGGTTATCGGTAAATATTGAAAATATTCACGGGGTTCGGGTTTCGTAAAAATACTTTTCAAAAGTTACAATGCATCATAAAAATGATTATATGGTTTCCCGACACGACTTAATACGTAATTAAAACGAAATCGTCGAAAATATTAATTATCGAAACAATCGATAAATAATCGTAATATTTTGGGCATCCGTCGGTATCGCGATCACTAGGAATTCTCGTTGTACATTGATTTTGAATAAACTCGTTGTAAAACGCACGCGGGTGATTTTAAATCAAAAACTTGATTTAAATTAAATATGGAAAAATAAAATAAGAATTTTATAACTCCATGCAAAGTATTTATCGATGATCAGAAAAATACTTAAAAAGTTTAATTTAAAAATCTCAGGATTTACATATAGCAATACAAGAAAACGTAATACGTTCGAAAATTTCAAAAAACACGAATAAAAAGAATAAAATAATGCTGGGAAAGTACGGGTTCTCACACTCTTCCCCCCTAAAGGAACTCTGGTCCCCAGAGTTCTCCTGAAAACAGTAGAAGATGCAAACAAGAGGAGGTACAAAGTGTAGAACAAAATTCATTGCTTCCCAGGTAATTTCTGTACCACGACAAATCTTAACGGTTAGAATTCACTATGCTTCAGTTTCTTAGCTCCTTTTCGTATAATATTTTCAGTGTTGGATTAGGATAACGATCTTTCAATACGGAGATACATCGAGAGATAGAGTTGTTGGAAATACGTGCGATAAACTAACAAGAATGAACACAAGAATCGCTTAAACAGGCAAAGTGCGATAAAATGAATCAAGATTGTAAATCAACAACGGGCCGCAAATCGTGCAACTGTAAAACGTGACAATATTAAAATGTAAGAATCTAGTCACAAGCGAAGTAGAAGGGAAAAAAATGAATAACATATGATCATTTAAAATACCAGCTGTCACATTCAGTTGTCTAGTATTTTGGTATTACTTTAAAACTTAGTTTTAAATATTTTCTTTATTAAAAGAAAATTTTACCAGGTGTAATGATTATAAATCAAACTCTATATAAAATGAGTGGGTAAACAGTTGTCAAATCTTTTTCTTGATCAGAATTTTCAAAGCAAAAGTAGAAGAGTTCAAAATAGTTATCCTGATCGGTTTAAGAACTTTTGGGTGTCTGCATGAAATTATCATTAAAACTCAGGTTTATCGTTACCATTAGAGAAAATTCAGATTTTCCAAGTTATTTAGAAACATTGTTTAGAAATTATAAATAAATTTAATAGTTTCATTAGGTTGACAGTAAAGTACGATAGAATCAAATACTTTAAAAGATACAACTTGATATCCTTTATAAATACTAGTTATAAATTTACCCAAGATGATGTACAAATTCGATATTTAACTTGAAATGGGTATTTTGACAATTTAAACATTTGGTAAAATGTATAAAACGTTCTTAAAAATTAATAATAATTTTTAGAAATTCAAGAAAGTGTTTAAGATATCAAACGGTAAACACGTAATAGTTTCTGGTTTTCAGAAAGTGACAAAATAGCAAACGGTATATAAATCATATAAAGGTCAACAATTTGTATGCGAGCGGTAACACAAGGGAATAAGACAGAAATCGTATCAATTCTTAACGAACATGATAGAATAGATGCATCGATGATAAAAAGAATAAGAAACAAAGGATTCAGCAAGATTAATTAACGAGTGCGGTTGGCGTCACCAATAACGGCTTATTAAGTTCTCGGTGGTCGAAATACGATCGGAAGGGAAAAGCCACACAACGAATTTTCGAATCAAAGAAAATTCTTAAGAAGTTACTTGATAGTAATTCCAGTAAAATGAACAACATTAGCAATGAAAGGCGAAATCAACACATGATTCACACGAATGAAATTTTCAAGGCGATAGTGTCTTAACACACATCATGCCGGATACACGAAATCATCGTTCACGTCCAGTCATAAATCATTAATCGCGTCCAGAGACGTTTCAAAGGTCTACCAAAATAGATAAAGATGGTCGATCATAGAAGCATAACAACGTTGAAACTTTCAGGTCAGGTATCAATGGTAAGAATTTAAGCAAATGGTAACGAAAATCGTATCATGAGGATGATGAGGTAACAAGTAAGACAATGATCGTCGAGTATGGAAATATGTGTTTGAGGCACGCACTTTGTTCAAGAAAAGATAAGGGTTCTTATATGTAAGTCGTGAATTGTTGCTACTCGCATAAGATGTAAAAGTTTTCAAAACTTTTATTTTATCTAACTTTTTAAGGAACATGATTAAAATGTTGATTGTTGGTCAAACATTTAGGACGACTACTATTTGGCCTTGCATGGCTCCTTCTAAATTAGGCATAGGTGATCAGGCCATGCATAATTTAGGACTAGCAATGCGATGCTCATCTTCGTCAAACCAGTATTACAGGTCATATCATTTAAAATATGTATATAATCCCATTTGTAAAAACAGAAATCAAAATAGTTTATGAAACTATTCACCAATAAGTTACTGGCTAGATATTTAATTCAATAATTATAATGTTACAAGGGTTCTTTATAAGACCGTATTAGAACAATTTGTGAAAATGCATTGTAAAATTAATATAAATTAATTTTATAAGTTAACCTTCAAGTATTTTGTAAAGTCCAAGTGGAACTTTTGTAAAATGTTTCGCAAACAATACCAGTTAAATTCATGTGATGACATGATGATAGCTTACAAAATAGCGAGTGGGTTACCTGAGGGAAATAAGGAGTAGTTCAAGACAGTCTATGAAATGGTTACAACGTAGTAATGTTTCAAGAGGTTTAGCAGGAATCGTCAAGAGACACGTGTCAAGATGGTAACGAACGATACGGAAGCAAGAACTTCAACCTCGGTCTAATTCAGTGGTACGATAGAAGCAAAGAAAGATAGTAGAATGACAAATAAGTCATAAACAAAAGAAAGGAATAAGGAATCCGTATGTGTACATCGTAATTAATTTGACAATAATATACTTTTAAGAAAGTAGGGTATCAGTTAACAAATAGTACAATCATACCGAAAAGTTTCTACATTAGGAAGTTACCGAATTTTAAAAGTTCAAGATCTATGTATATGTATGACCGAACTCAAAGTTACTATTTTATACTTGTTCAAACGCAATCCTTGTTTTTTTTTAGTTTGCAGAATATCATTAGTTAAAGTTTTACGAGCTCAACGAACTCAAAAACGCTTGAAATCATATTTTTAAAGTCTATCAGTTTTGACTTTTGGGTTTGACTAGACTAATTAAATCACTAAACGATATTCTAAGACTCAAAGTCTAATGCATTTTGATGTAAAACAATGTTTTGAACAACTTTCCAAGTTTACTCGAGACTTGAAACAGATTAAAAATGGACGAAAATGCCCTTGCATTAAATCTGTCAACAAAATGATATTTCGGCATTATACAGAAAATAACTTCTTAGATTTTACAATCTCAAATGAGCGTAACTTGCTCGATTTTAAAGTTTTCTGGTCAAATTTTATGTCCTAAACGGACGTCTCAACATGTAGAAATATATATGTTTATGTCTAAGTTATAAAAATATTTTCTCGACACGGTTAAATTCCCTGTATAGTTTTTGTACAACGTATATTTTTCGACACAGTCTGAAATTGAATCCAAATTTCATAATAACACATAATTAATGTACACACAGGACTTGTGGATTTCGTAAAAACGAAAGAGAATAAACTCTATAATTAATCATGTAAAGAAAACACAGTATTGAAATGGTTCAAGAATGTCAACGGTAATCTGAGAGATAAAAAACGACGCATATCATCCGTGTCTTCGGCTGCAAGATGCAATGCAGGAAGGTCTCCTGGCGACGTGATTTTCCGAAATCACAAGACATACCGAGAAAGAAACAAAATATTAACAAGTCACACTCCTGAGGCGAGGAGGTTTAATGAAAAAGGGAGGATACAAGTAGGATCTTATTCCAAACAATCGTCACATAATAAATGACGATCATGTTGTTCAAGGTATAACGGATGTTGTAAGTCGAAATCGAAACGTAGAATGGTCAATGAAATAAGATGTAATCCATGTACAATTGTCGTGTAAAACGGTGGCGTAAAGGTAGATCAAGATTATGAAAACCCACAATATTAGTCAACACTGATTCAACGAATTCTTCGAGATGTGTGACTCACACGATGTCTTTTAGTCGATTCCGGAGACACATTGAGCTACACAATAGTCTATAGACTATTTTCCAAGACATTCAATCACAAATGGTCGACAAGTAAATTGGATATCTGAATAGATATTTTAAAGGAAATAAACAATGAAAGCAACATGCACTATAGTAAAATGAAAATCAGGAGTTTCATCGAAAAGAACACTTATTCAATCCTGAACAATGATATCGCGAGAGTATGCACAACATGTATCAGCGAGTCGAGAAAAACAGACGGTTCAAAATGAACGAGCATATGAAGTCAGTCGTATCACGCATAAATGAAATAGCAATAGTACTCAGAAAAATGAGTATGAAAAGTCGGCAGCATACGCGCTCTGAATACAAGTATGTAACGTCATAACGATATAATATCATTGCAATAAGATCAATTCACAAGAACAAGAATTCAAGAAATACAGTATAGGCAAATGTAATCACAGTAACATTCAATGATAATTCATGAAGCACATAGGCTTTGAAAAGACATAGTAATTATCGTTATTAGCGTAAAGTAATATTTCAAAATGAAATTAAAATATGAAATACTACAACGATAATTAAAAGTAAATAATAAGGATTAGAGAGTTACCCGCGAAGATATCGAACAACAATGGCAGATTCTGTGTTTGACACTTAGAAACAATAAAATATTTGAACTTTTGGTTATAGACTAAGTTTTGAAAAACGACTCAGTTCCCTATAACCATCGCTCTGATACCAATCTGTGAGACCCCCAAAAATCTGACATGGAACAACTAGGCAACGAGGGGGTAACACGTCATATTACAAGAAACAATGAATTACAGCTCATACAAAGCTGGCGAAATAAAAACATGTACATTACATCATAAAAGGTCAGAGTTTTAAACATAGGTCCCAGAGTTTTAAAAGCGGAAAATTATATTAATTCGTCTCGATGTATAACATAAAGTTGCCCAAAAGATTGTATAAACTTCTGATAGTTTATATAAAACAAATCTTTCAAAAGCATCACAGAAATCTCCAAGCTGCGATAATATCCTGCGGGCTCCCATCCAAGCAAAGCTAAGTAATAATACCTGAGATTAAACATGTAAAATCTTCAACACAAAGTTGAGTGAAATTCATAGGTTTAGCAATAAGGATGTGGAACACAAGCATTCATTTGTAAAACAAGTAGTGTGGAGTATGGTTATGATCATTAATCATAGTCCGAAACCATTATTATTACTTAGCTTTGCTTGGATGGGAGCCCGCAGGATATTATCGCAGCTTGGAGATTTCTGTGATGCTTTTGAAAGATTTGTTTTATATAAACTATCAGAAGTTTATTCAATCTTTTGGGCAACTTTATGTTATACATCGAGACGAATTAATATAATTTTCCGCTTTTAAAACTCTGGGACCTATGTTTAAAACTCTGACCTTTTATGATGTAATGTACATGTTTTTATTTCGTCAGCTTTGTATGAACTGTAATTCATTGTTTCTTGTACTATGATGTGTTACCCACTCGTTGCCTAGTTGTTCCATGTCAGATTTTTGGGGGTCTCACAAGACACATGTATGAGTCAGTATAACTCATATATGAGTCAGTGTGACTCATACATGAGTCACCAATACAGCGACTCATATGAGTCACTCATATATGAGTCACAGCGACTCATATATGAGTCACAGTTCCAATTCTTTAATCATAAATTCCACTTTTGTAATCAGCTTATCAAATACAAAAATCGACCAAAATTCAATAAAAATGCTTATTCACAACTTAGAACTTGCTAAATCACATGTGATTATAATTGTGTCATTTCATCAAACACATGGTGTGCATCAACAATCATAATACCGGCTTTACCTATATCATTACTTGTTTGTACAACTACATCTTCAATAATATCGACATCAACTTCATATATGAGTTACCGGCTTCAATAACATCGGCATCAACTTCAGTAACATCTACATCGTCAGAATATGGTGGTTTGTTGTGGAGGTTGCTGGATAAGGGCGGGTTTGTTGTGAAGGTCACCAGAAAAGTTGGTTTGTTGTAGAGGTCGCCGGAAAACTAAGGTTGTTGAGGTTGTCGCTGTTAAAATGAGGCGGTGGTTGTGGAACATCCCGATCCACCATCTTTATCTTTTGTCTGTATAAAAAATGACGGTTAGTGAAATTGAATATATAATGAAAATAGATTTAACTATAACCATTAGATCAAATTAAAACTGTAAATAGTCCATTGAATCTTTGATAAATAAAAGATCTTTATATATCTCTTCTCACATTTGTTCAATTTTTTTTTTCTCAAATTACGTGTTCTTCTATCTAATGATTCTCTTTGTTTGTCCTTATCGTCAAATGATTTTTATAGTCCTTATCGCCAAATGATTTCTATATGTACTCCATTATTACTAGAAATTATTTGAGATGATGTCATAATAATAAGGACATATACATAATTTGCGTGTTGAAGGCTGAAACAACGTTAAAAATAGCACCGACTGTGAGACAAATTATTAGTAATTCCTAGACATGTTTTGTTTGATGAATTTGCGTGTTGAAGGCTGAAACAACGTTAAAAATAGCACTGACTGTGAGACAAATTATTAGTAATTCCTAGACATGTTTGGTTTGATGAACAAGTAAACGCTTAGGTTGGTGGGAGTGGCAGTTAAGCCACCTGTGAGTTGGTCAAAGTCACGCGTAGCCCCCACTTTACCCAGTTAAAGCCGCGCGCGAGTTTGTAGCTGGAACAAAAAAACAAGGCCAAACTCATTTGGGTGAGTTTATACAAATGGGTCCCACATTTTTATTTAACAGTTACTTTTTAAAACTAAATTTTTTTTTTCCAATACCCAATTTTACTTATAAAATACCTAACAAAAACTCTTATTTTTTAAACACACATTCAAATTTCATACACATTTCACACATTCTCCCCAAATCACTAAAAAATGGAAAATATCAACGAATACGCGTTATTTTTTGCCACTGAAAATCCGGAAATCGCAACGAAACGCAATTGGGCTTTTATTAAAATAGCGTTGCATTTTATTAAGAGACGACGTATTGCTAATCGAGTACCAAGAAACGTCATAACTCGAGACCGAAATAGGTGCTCATGATCGGTTAGTTGCGTCTTTTTTTCCGGCGTACCCAAGATACAATGCGAAAGAGTTCAAAAATGTTTTTCGAATGGGCCGCCCCCTTTTCAACTGGATAGTTAGTGAAGTGACTCACCATTCTGCATACTTTCGTAATAATGTTGATTGTACCGGAAAAGAAGGTATTTCGCCGTTGTTAAAGTGCACCTCGGCAATTCGTCAATTGGCATACGGCGTCGTTCCTGGTTTTCATGATGAGTATCTGCAAATGAGCGTAAGAACTTCTCGGGAATCACTTGATCATTTCTGTAGTGCTGTTATGGAAATTTTTGGGGCTGAGTATATGAGAAAACCCACTTATACTAATGTTCAGAAACTTTATGCGCATCATGAAGCAAAGCACGAGTTTCCAGGGATGATAGGAAGTCTTGATTGTATAGACTGGGAGTGGTTCGGTTGTCCAACTGCCTTTAAATGACAATATGTTAGACGAGATCATGGACCGAATCCATTCATTTTACTTGAAGCTGTTGCGTCGCAGGACTTGTGGATATAACATGCATTTTTTGGTGTTTCTGGGTCGAACAACGACATCAACGTTTTATATCAGTCCCCTTTATTTAATGATTTGAAAACCGGACGAGCACCTAAGGTGGAGTTTGTGGCTAACGGTGTACACTATCCATGGGGATACTATCTTACGGACGGAATATATCCGGAATTGGCAACACTTGTTAAAACAATTCCCGAACCATCATCTAGTGACCATAAAAGGATTTTATATAAGCAGAAACAAGAATCCGCAAGAAAAGATATTGAAAGAGCTTTTGGTGTTTTGAATAAGAAATGGGTCATATTAGCCAATCCTGCACGACCTTTACGGAAAGAAAGAATCATGAATATGATGTACACATGCATCATATTACATAATATGGTTCGAAAGTTAAAAAAAGCAATATCTCCTAAATGGTTCCCAAAAGAAGAAATTCAACCAGACGATGTGTTTCAAACCCAAGAACACATGCTACGAGTTATGCGGCATATCAGCTCCGCGCAAGAACATCACAATCTTCGAGCAGATTTGGTCGAGCATTTGTATGCTAATGCTTAATTTATTAAGTTTTTTTATATTTATGTTTTTTTTAAATGTTGCTATTAAATTTCCTATATAACGTCTTTTAATTTCGTACTGTGTTTTAATTTTCTATGTACCTTTGTTTTAATAAAATGTATTAATAAAAAGTATTTAATAAAAAGATAAGGTGACGTGAAGTGAGTTTGGGTGAGTTTGAGTGAGTACCATTACCTCCTGTGATGAGTTTAGGTGAGTTTTGGTGAGTTTGGTAAAAAGCTGAGGTGACGGTGAGTGAGTTTTCACCCACTCCCACCAGCCTTATATTGAGCTGAAACATTGATGATGCATCTATCACCAATCAAGTGTTAGGCCGTGTTTAAAATCGGGCGTAATAAGGAGTTGACTACCGAGTCTCCTCAAGGAGGGCGTGTCCTTTTTTACTACGTTTCATTTAAGGGCGGAGTTATAATTTTTAGTTAAAGGAGAATAACCATATTTAAGATAAAAGTTTAAAGTGTTTGGGGAAGCTGAATATAAAAAATAGTAGAAAAAGAGATTATAATACATATAAATAATAAATAATAAGTAAAATATGTTAATTGAGAAGGCTGAACACCCACTAGTCCCCTATTAGTTCCGCCCTTGGTTCCATCAACATAGCGTGGCGTATTCAAGCTCAGAATGCAAGACTCGATTTTGTGGGCGATTGTGTCACGCAGTGCATTTTTCTGTGTATGTTTTAATGGTGTATATTTGTTTTAAGCGAAGTATGCTATTATAGTAAAATTGGTTGTCTTATTGTACTAAGATTGTGTTTGTTTTTTTTTCCAGATATTTCAAGTCTTATCTTCAAAATCATGTTTGCAAGAAAAAACGTAGATCTGAAAGCCTTTAAAATTAAAAAAAGGTGCAATATATTTAAAATATGTAGATATGAAAATATTGTATGCAAAGTAACCTTTTTAAATAAAAATGGAAATATTAAATTATTTTTGACTTTATTTTTTATATATAACAATTTTTTAAATCAATATATTTATAATATGATATAAATATAATAATATTAAGTCGCGTCTTAAAAACGTCATACGATTGCATCTTTCACAAAAGCTAAAAGTTTAAATATATCATATCACGTCTTACGTTATTTACAACCATGCTAATAAAAGCAGCTACAATGCATCAAGTCTTAACGACTTGATGCATTTAATGCTATTATTATCCAATACAATGAATCCGTGTTGCAAAAAAGGTCTACAAGGACAATTAATCACTACAAGGTCTTCTACCTTGCCGATTAATTAAAAGGCGATTAACGATGGTCAATTATGGTCAACGATGGTTAAGGGAGGTCAAACTTGTCGAAAATTTTCAATTTTTGCTGAAAATATCGAAAACCCAATGTAAACATATGTTTATCACTTATATTAACTATTTATATGTATGATAAAATTGTAGTATTTTAAGAAAAAAATTGCAAAAAATAGCTAAAACTCGTTAGAAATACCAAAAATTTGTTGAAAATACCAAAAATTTGCTAAGAATTTTAATCCGATTAATCGTCGGTTAATCCCGCCTAAAACAATTATAAGGTACAAAGTGGCCGACCGACCAACCGACTAGCGATTAACGATTTTTGCAATATTGCAATGAATGATGATGACTTTTATCAAAAGACTTGATAATATCTTAGGCTAGGCACAACGCATGGGGGTCGCGACCTAGTTTTTTCGGTCGGCGACCTAGTGCGACCTATTTGCCACAACCCGGCGACCTAGTGCGACCTAGTAAATTTTTTTTTTTTTTTTTTTTTAAAATCAATATTTTTTCTTTATAAATACCATATTTTCACACACAGTTATTTCACACACAACTCAACACACAACTCTGTTTTTTCACACACACATTCAGAAATCAAAAATGGCATGCTCATTCCCACATACCGAAGCCGAGATTAAGGCTATAGTTAACAGACAAATACTTCAACAACAACGCCGTTTCGAGCAGCTTACGAAGTTAGGTGATGATTTCGATGCTGCGTCCGAAGAGAATAGGGAATTGAGCTCGGCATGTAAGAAATGCCGTGATCTCTCCCCACTGGAGCGTCAGTTTATCGACACATATCTTAGTAAGCAAGCTGAATTGGATTTCAGCCTCCGGAGATCTTGCGCAAGAAAGGCGACAAAATTTGAGGCCAGAATTAAAGAAAATACTAAATGGTTGAATAACTTTGGTTCTTCGTCCCGATATCAAACAACACATATCGGTCCTTCGTCGCAACAACACCGAATAAGAAATGAGTCGCCCGATCTACCCTTTCCAATTCCAAACCTCACAGATGGCAGAATGACTGACATTGAGGTGTATCAAGAATACCTAGATCAAAAAGTGTTGAGACAAATGCAGGAAGAAGAAGAAAGGGAAAGAAGGGAGCGGGAGGCGCAAATTATGGCGGAAGAAGATGAAGAAGAAACATTGCGTTGGGAGTTTCCTTGTGGTCTGTTATCGGATTCGGATCCGGGAACTGATTAATCGTATTATGTAATTTTATTTTTAGTATCGTATTGCATTTCCTATTGTATTTCAGTATTTTCAAGTTTTATTAGTATTGAATAAAATTTTAACTTTCGAATACAAGATTTTTACATTTCTTTTTACAGTATATAGTATTAATTATATAATAAATATATATATATATTTTTTTTTAGGCTGGGCACAACATGAAACAAACCCATTTTAATTTTTTTACACAAACACAAACACACACATGAAACCAGTCGTGACTAAGGTCGATTAGCCCACAATTTGCACCGGCGACCGAATCGCCGCAACGCGACGATTCGGTCGCGACTGACGATCGACCGAAAAATTTCCGGGGCGTTGTGCCCAGCCTTAAAAATATTTTGAAAGACTTTTTGGATTCCTGATGGCCTAACAAATTTACAAAAAGAAACTAGAATAATTTGAAGTGAAAAAAAAGTAAAAACTATGTTTATTTAAGATAAAGAAGGTGCAAGATGACATGGCATGGGACCCACCCAGAAAAAGAAACAAACAAAGAAAGAAAGTAATACTATGTTCAATATTCGAAGTTTAATAAATCCAAACCATCATCAGTTTTGATCATCAGTTTTTCTAACATTGCCGGAAAATCAAACAATGGCAGCAACCACCACCATCTCCGGCGCCATATTCAACAACCTCCGTAACGACTTATCAACAACTACTACTTTTTCTCAACAACAATTATTTCTACACAATTCGCCTCATTTCGCTTTATCATTTCCGATCAGATCACCACCTTCTCCTCATTTTCTTAAAAAGTAAGCTCCTTTTCTTTTTATATATTTTTAAATTTTTTTTTTACATAAGTTTATAATAAACTTATGTAAGCCCATAAGTCTTCAAATAAGACACAAAGGTGAAGTTTATGTTATATAACCCGAAAATAAGCCATATTTCAGCTTATATTTCATAAAGCCAGTTTTTTAAGCTTATTTGGAGACTTATGGGTATCATAATAAACTTATACAAGCCCATAAGTCTCCAAATAAGTCACAAAGGTGAAGTTTATGTTATATAACCCGAAATAAACTTACATTATATAAGCTAAATAGCGCAGTCAGTTACTTTAGACGTATATATTCGTTTCATCGCTTCTTAGTCTCGGCTTATGCCTTTTTTGGTTTTTGGATTATGTTTCATTACCTTGCTTTTTTTTAGCTTATTTTAGGACTTTTCGACTTATATAAGCTTATTTTAACATAAGAAACTTATATAACCCAAAAGATTTAAAATTACCCACAGCTTATGAAACATAACCCCAAAACCAAATAAGCCGAAACAAACACCCCCTTACTTACTCAATTTAATTGTCCAAGTTTGATCGAGTTTACCTAGAGGTGGCAAATCTTGCCCATTTTGATACATATGGGCACTTTTTGCCCATTTTCAAAAAAAGGATGGGGCACTTTTTGCCCATTCTTTATAATGAATGGGCTAAACGGGCGCATATGTAAGAAACTAAATGGGCTTAACCGGCGCACTTGTAAAATACAAATTAGTATACTCGACGAATATTTTTTATTAAATTTTTTATCCCGGCTTTCAAACAAGTACTTATTTTTTATTTGTACGTTTTTATATGTTTTTCTCCTTATTTAGCTTGCGCCCGTTTAGCCCGCCCGTATCGCCCGTGCCCGTTTAGCCTGGGCCCGTTTAGCCCGCGCCCGTTTAGCCTGCGCCCGTTTAGCCCGTTTAGCCCGCCGCCCGTGCCCGCCCGCCCGCCCATTTTGCCACCTCTATTAATTGTTTACCATATAACCCTTTAAATGGTTAAAAATGATATTACAAACTTTAAAGAAGTTAATTACGTAATTAGTTAAGCCTTAAGGTAAAACTGTCGTCCCGCAAAAGGTATATGTTTTTTTTTCTTCAACCCTGTGTTTGGGAGAATAATCTTGGGACCAAGAGAGTACTAAATTTTTTCAATATTTTTTGTAATTTAAATATTCCATATCCGTCGTAAAATTATTCTCCCACCCAAAAAACACAAACTTTGTAGAAAGTGGACTATAAGACTCCTCAAGCAATCAAATATACCCTGCCTCAACTAAACTCTTTTTTGATTTGTTGAAATTATTTGGGACACGAAAACGAGTAACTACTTATAAGCTGCTTTTTAATATTAATGTTTCTGGAGCTAGTGTTTGGATTTGCATATTTTTTATAAAATGAATTAATATTTGTAAAAGTAATTTCAGATACGAATTAAGCTGCGGCTTACCCTGCTTATGAAAAATCGCTTTTTCTGCATTAAAGAAGCCGATAAGCTGAAAAGCAGAAAAAATACGCAATCCCATTAGATTTTCTTAAATGATTGATCGTTGGCAGGACTGTTTGTTTTGATAATAGTTAGTAGTTTATTTATGTTTTGACGTTTTTGTGTGTCAACTGTCAAATTCTCATTTTTGGATGTCAAGTGTGTTTGGGTGTACGTTTAAGCAAAAAAGAATCTGTTCTGAATGTATGGGAGAGTAGAGGAGATAATATACTGATATTTGGATTTAATCTACGTAATATTTAAATGAATTTGTGTTGTATCCGCTTTATCGGGAAGTTTCAGTTGGAGAAAACTCTTTTATGTACTTGAAAAAAATGTACGAATAGTCAATTTGTGTAAGACAGATGCTGTACTTTGTTTGGTGATTAGTAGTTGGTACTAATTGAACTGTTATTCAGGAGCTGTATTAAAGCTTCGGTTGATGGTGTGGACTCTTTGGGTATAAGCTCCTTGGTGAGTTTTATAGCTCTTTCTCCTCTATTTTGTTGCCAAATCTAACTTGTTATGTTAGCAACCCGAGTGTTGGAGTCGTAAGGAAACTTTGCTTTTCTATTAATTTTATGTTTGGTGATCTTAGCCTTTTGTCTATTCTTTTCTGTTGAGATGTCGTTTCGCAAAAGAAAAAGGTCTGTGAGCTGGATTGAATAATGAAAGATAGTTGATTTAATGTCACATAATAAATACCTGGGGTCGTTCTATAATTCATTTGTATTAATTTGGGCTAGTTGTTCATAAGCTGCCAAATATGACAAAATGAATTCTTGCTTCACAGTTTTATTAAATGTTTCTGGTATCAATTTCAAGATTCCAATGATCTGTCCTAAAGACTGAAGCCGTTCTTATAGTAACTTAAAAAAAACCTTTTGATGTAGTATATGTTTTTTTTGCACATGTTGTATTAAATATCTTTTGGAAAAAAAAGGTTTATGGTGTTGATTCATTGAAAAACCCGAACTAGCTGCTGTCCTGAAAAGTACGTACTCACATATTTAAACGCCATGTCCACTCCTTAAGATAAAAGATGTGTAAACTTCTACTTTTTGGGACCTTCTAATATGAGTTGATCGATTTTTAATGTAGGTTTGTAGTTTTGTACTATTCACATTATATAAAACGAATACCATTTGAGGAAGATAGAACTTAGAAAAGTATTGTAATCTATACAAGTATATTGTGCCTGTTGAACAATCCAAGTTCTATATCTACATCTTGACATTAACATTGTATCTCATTCATAAATTTGAACAGGATGCTGATATTCCTACTCCTATTGTCTTAATTGATCAAGATTCAGATCCATCAGCAACTATTGTGCAAGTTAGCTTCGGTGATCGTCTTGGTGCCCTCATTGATACGGTATATGACTGACAACTTGGCATTTGTAACTTGTTTTCTGGAATTACTACTCTACCGGTCCCAAAGCAGTGAACTGTGAACCACAATCTAATAACTAAAAAAAGGGTAAACTGAACTCTTTACAATGATAATGCAACCTTAATATGAAGGTCCAAGTAAACAATAAAAAGTATAGGTTTCTTCAGTACGTGGGTTCCTATCGAGTAACTATACCTTCACTGCTGATGTGATAGTTTACTTCAAAAAAAGAATGCAATTCGGGTGCTGATTCATGACATTGTAAATTGTTTTTCTATAGATGTTTACTTTTCGAGATAAATAGTAAAATAGGAGTCATTAGGTTTGCGATAAGTGCTCAATGTGTATTTTATACAGCAGTAGATATTATCTTATAGATGTTTACTTTGAAGGGTATGATGGCTTGATATAATAAGATGGTTCTGATAGATACATTAAGCTTGCTAATGCGCATGGATTGCTGATGCAGATGAAGGCACTGAAGTCTCTAGGCTTGGATGTAGCAAAAGGGACTGTCACGACAGAAGGATCAGTCATAGAAACAAAGTTCTTTATTACTCGACTGTGAGTATGCTTGATATGGATTCTGTTTGTCTCTATGTAATATTAGTTTGGGCAAGTGTTTTTAATATTTAAATAACTGCTTCAGTGTTTTATTCTTTGCTCTAAATTTACGATAAATTATTACTCATAGAAATCTCTTTGGATCTAAATGAGACGGTTGTTATAGGAATTGGTTGCTACAAGTAGGAATTTTGTTAAAAATTCTCAAAATCCCAACTTAATGAAATGTCTGGCGTATGATTAACGTGTCTAATGATAAGTGTAGAGGGGCTAATTGAGTACATTTTTAGCCTAAACTTCCGTAAGAACGAAACATCCCAGAACTGAAAGTATATTGGGTGTATCTAGCGATATATTAGTTAAATGTCATTCATTTTCATTATTACGGTAAGGTTTGCTAATATTTGTTAATTCTATAGATCAACTGGGCGTAAAGTTGAAGATCCAGATCTCCTGGAGAGCATCAGATTGACAATCATAAACAATCTCTTGAAGTATCATCCAGTACGTATATACCTATCCGATAACCCTACCACGTGAACAATTGCTTCATATTTATTCAAAATTTAGTTATAATTTTTTCATTTGTTTCAATATGCTGCTTATGTATTTAAGTTCATTCTCATTGTTTAATGTTAAGGAATCTAGCGCACGACTGGCAATGGGGGAGGCTTTTGGCATACAAGCTCCAGACAAGAAGGTAACTTTGTTAACAAATGTATTACTCCGTTGCTTTTGCTCAAATCGTATAAATAAATTCCATCATATGTTATCACTTTATAGAGGTGTTATATGCAAATGGTACAACCAGTCAACCACCTCTAGTGAATCATCATTTCCTTGATGCAACATTTCCTTTTATGATAAGTTTTCATTTCAATGTTGCCCTTTTCCGCATAAAAACCACCTACTTGAAACTAGTAATTTTCACTTTTGGTCCACAAGTTTTCCATTGTTCTGTTCTTATTAACGGGCAATTTGAGCCGTTGATCAATTGTCAGTCATTTGCTAATCAACATTTTGTCTTGATGGCAGCTTGATGTTGATATTGCAACTCATATACATGTCAAGAATGACGGGCCTAAAAGGAGGTTAGCAACAATCCGTGAATTAAATTAACTTTTCAGTAACTGAATTTTAGGATATTTTTAAAATCATGGACCCCATAAATCGACTCACAACACAAAGAAAATGAAGAATGAATTCACTTTTTGTAATGCATTGAGCTGATGGTATCTTGGTTTACTTTAGCTTGCTATGCATAGAAACGGAAGATAGACCTGGATTGCTCTTAGAAGTTATCAAGATAATGGCTGATGTTAATATTACTGTGGAATCAGCCGAAATTGATACTGAAGTACGTAACCATCTTTGCTCCGTCGCCACTCCTTTTGATCCACTCTGTTACACATACACACGCACACACATTGACGACGCCTCATAGGCATCACTGATATCATATCTTTTAAAATTACCAACTCGGCCTTTCTTATGCTTCAGGGGTTAGTTGCCAAAGATAAATTTCATGTTAGCTACAGAGGGGCGGCTTTAAATGATTCCTTGTCTCAGGTAACCAAATCGTTTCCTTTGCTACATTGATATTTTTTAACGTTGGCAATGGGTTAAATGGGCGGATTGGGTAACGGGTCAAAATGGGTTAGATCAGGTTGACGTAAACCAGTGGATACTTATTTGTCCAAACTTTTAACAACTTATATATAGAATTAGTGCATTTAATACTATTATAAAACTTGCTTACAATAATGATCTAAGTTGTTTATTCAAGTGATTTACGATATACTCCGTATTATTTAAAAGTACACTTTGGGCGACCTTCGACCCCCTCCACATACCTGAGATAACACACAAACCAAGTCGACTCATTTATAAGTAAATAGGTCGAATTGCTACGTTTACTATGTAACTGTAAGTCTGTAAGTATGGTTCTTTTGTCTCTATTCTGGTGCTGTGGTTCTTGCTACTAAAATAGTAACCAGTAAACATGTTCCGCTAAAATGAGCAGGTTACCATTTTAGAGGCTGTGTAAATAGCTCTCTTTTTTGATAGAAATAGAAAATGATTCTCGGAGCAATTTCGATGACATAATCCCACAAAACTAGTTCTCTTAACTCGTCTAAATGGGCAGGTGTTGACAAATTGCCTACGCTATTACCTTCGGAAGTCAGAAACCAGTGAAGATAGTTACTAAGAAAGCATTTACATTTCCACATGTGTTGCATGAGCACTACCTGTATGATAAATCATAACCTCTTGTGTTTTCCTTTTTACATAATTTAGAATCATAAATGATTCTATCAAATCTTCTGAGATGTTGCTTCATACGAGGTATCTTCTTATGGTTTCACTTGATTACCGAGTATGATGTTTAAAGAAAATGATTACAAATTATGCTAGAAAATATCTATTCCTTTGTCTTATAAGAAATAGTACATTAAGGGATGGTAATATATAGTTAAGCTCCTTATCATGCTTGATACTTGTAATAAGCAAGGTGGGGGTGGTAATTTTTGTTTGTATGGGAGCGGTGGATAGCCGTTGTAGTATGGCAGAGCCGCAGAGGCGAGTATTATGGAGATGGCAGTGATTTATAGTAATATGGTGATGGTGAAGGTGGTGGTGGAGAGTCAAAGTGGTATGTGGGAGGAGGTGACAGTAGTATTCTGGTGGTCGAGGTGGGTATTCATAAGGGTACGGAGAACAAGGTGATGGTGAAGGTGGTGGTGGCGACTGCAGTTATCATAAACTATTATCATCTGCTATGACATGAGTAGCAAGTGAGCATATAGCAAACGCAAACGTCATCCGGGGCCAAAACATGGCTATATCGGATGAGTCAAGTAAGGGTGAATGTGAGACTTTGCAAAACGAAGATGCCTCGATCTGTTATAGTTAATATTTCATAAACTTGGTAAAATGAGTTTAGACTATAAGATACTGTATGATTGAATATTGAAATCAAATTTTTTAAAAATGTATAAACTTTTTGATTGGATTCTTAACACTTACAGACGTGTCTAAAATTATTAGTGTTCGTGCAATTCTTTGCGGAGATCCGAATGGGGTGACCGGATCGGATCTTGGGTGATGTATGCTTCGGATATCCTGAAACCAAAGCAACGCGTTAGCCTCGTCCGGGTGTGAGAACCCAGACCAAGCTCCGACCTGAGAGTAAGTAAAGGGTAAAAATCGGAAGAGGAATGAGAGTAAAAGAATATAAGCAAAAAGTAATAAGGGTAAAAGAGTTAAACCAAACCTTGAACCCAAGGGGGGTATTTATACTAGTCTGATTCGTAAAAGGCCGGGAATGGTGATGGGCCTTGGTTGGCCCGATTGGGGATACACTCCCTATTTTATAGGAAGTGTGTCTGCTGAGTTCTCTGTTGACTATCGTTGACTTCTTCTAGAAGGATGTGTGCGTTCCGGATCGGGTCATGTGTTCCGGATCGGGTCATGTGTTCCGGACACATTCACGAACAAGTCCCCCCCAAGTGTTGATTGGGCTAACTTTGTTCGAAAAAGTTTTAGTCCAATCAATACTTAAAGCCCATTTCTTTCGCGATTGGTGTGGGCTGGACCAACTTCTCGGCCCATTTTCCAGCTAAAGCCCATCAAGACCCAACCACTTTTACCCTACTTCCTTGCGATGGTTGACACGCGGAGTTAGCTTGCTCGGATTGATGACACGTGTGTTTTTACTGTTCCTTTCACGGTCTCCCATGTTTTTACCGAGCCTATAAATACCTACCCATTCGTCACTTGTTTGTGTGTGTTTTCACTTTTCTCTCAGGTTTTCCTTCTCTCTACCAATCCGGATTTCTCTCTTCAGGTATCTTTTCTTCCTTTCCTGATTACCTTTCCGGATCCATCCTTTATACGTTATGACAGATGAGAATCTTCCTGGGCCTTCCGGCTCAACCCGTTACGCTCCCAAGTTTGACATGCCTAAATATACGACTACTCTCAACGAGGCTTATGTTAAATATTTGGTGAAGACCTATCATATTCCGGAAAGTTGCAACCCCCAAGTTGCTCCGGAAGGTATGACTATGGATCGTCTCCCTCAAAACCGTATCGGCTTATACGAGCAGTTCTTCAAACTATCCGGACTACGAGTCCCCTTCTCCACCTTTCTTTTGGCTGTTTTGAAAGACTTCGCTGTACATATCTCACAATTAGTTCCCTTAGGATTAAATCGTGTTATCACCTTTGAAGTTTACTGCCGGAGCCTCTCCATCGAACCTACCGCTCATCTGTTCCGTCTTTACTATAGGCTTAGTAAACAAGGTCACTGGTTCTCTTTTGAAAAGAGGTATGGAAAGGGTTCTCGCAAGCAGATTTTCCGTGACACCCTCACTTGCTTGAAGAATTGGAAATGGGAGTTTTTTTGTCATAGATCGTAAAGTTGTTCCGGACTTCATGTCATGGAGACATGTTGATTCGGACTTGAATGATTATATTCCCCGTGATGGTTTTAATGAATCGGATGCTCGTCGTCTTGAAGAGCATGTTGTAGATTTGGCTGCCCTTTCGGAAGGAGTTTTGTATATGGCCGGTGTGTCACTGACTTGGGAGTGTCCAAGATTCTTGCCTCGTTTTATGGATCCGGAGGGGAATGGTATTACCCATGCTTTCATTTTCTCTCTTTCTATACTTTGTCTTTTTCCTTTTTATGGTTGTAAGTTTTTATTGCTTTCGTTGTGTTTTCTTTCCTTTCTTGCAGCTATCACCATGTCTGAATACCTGAGGTTCCTTGTTACTGCTCCGTGCAAAATTGCTAAAGGCGATCGTTTGACTGATGCCAACCGGATTACACCTCATGTCTCCGAGGCCCTTGCGGCCGGAGAGCGTTTGAGTGCTCCCACTGCTGACCAGATCATTGCTATGAGTGAGAGCGAGGCTGTTAAGACCGCTCGTGAGAAGAAAAGGCTTGCTGCTCTTCGTGCCGCGGAGGAAAAGAAAAGGAAGGAGGAAAGTGGGGAGGCGATGGGGAAACCAAAGGGAAAGAAGAAAACTTCTGAGAAGGGTGGTTCTTCTGGTGCTTCTACCAAGGTGAGTAAAGCTGTCAGCGATCTTCATCGTAGTATGAAGCGTATGACTGAGAAGACTGTAGCCTCTGATGGTTCGGCCAAAAGAAGAAAGGTTGATGCGGGTGGAGGTGCTGATGTTAATGAAGATGAAATCCTCAATGAGGATCGCATACTCAGTCCCTCGCCTCTCCGGTCGGTTAATTTGAATATTAACGTGGACGATGACT
Source organism: Glebionis coronaria (assembly GCA_025667525.1). Taxonomy (NCBI): domain Eukaryota; kingdom Viridiplantae; phylum Streptophyta; class Magnoliopsida; order Asterales; family Asteraceae; genus Glebionis; species Glebionis coronaria. The sequence goes on from CM046875.1 coordinate 47,163,960, forward strand.
CTCCCAGACCCAATGGCACTGGTTCGGAGAAGACACATGAGGAGGGGTCAAAAGGGGATGGTAAGGAGAAAAGCCCCGTTCTTGGTAGTTCGTACTTGGATGGATCAAGCTCCAAGGGTGTTTTCTCTGATGATGTTGAAGAGCCTGTTAAGCAGAGGGAGGGCAAAGGGGTGATGCATCCGGATCATCATCACTCGACACGTAAGTACCTTCCTTTCCCTGCTTTCCTCTTATCTTGCTTATGCGTATCATGTCGTCTGTTTCTTTTGTTGAAAAAATTTATGTTTTTCCGAAACAGGCGCGTTTACTGCGGAGGAGGGGGCAACTGGCCCAAGTGCTAGGTACGTTCCGAATTGGAGTATTAATGCTGCTAGCCGGGTGGATACCCCTTCGGAGTGTCGCGACCTAATGCTGAATCTTATCCCTCCGGCTGTGCAGCAAGAATTGAGCTCCTATCCACCTTCCCTTGCCCTAAGCCGTAGCTGGTACCAACTTGCTAGGAGTACGATGGGTATGGTAGACTCCCTTTGAAGGCTGGAGGAGGAATCCCATGACCAAGGCAATCTTATGGATGAGTGTGAGGAATACAAAGTGCTCCTGCAAGCTTCCAATGTTAAGTTGTCGGAACAGATCCAGGCTAATTCCAGACTTTCCTCTCAGCTTGAGAATGCCGAAAAGGTTTGTGCTACTAGGGATTCGGAGCTAGCTGCCGCGGTGGGCGAGAGATTTGACTTGTCAGAGAGGCTCAAAGGCCGTGATGCCCGGATTGCTGATCTCGAGGCAACTTTGCACGTGGTGAATGCTGACAAAGAGAGATGTGCCGAGGAGGTCAAAGCCTTGAAAGCCGAGAGGGATGAGCTGCAGAGCAAGTGCAATACTTCCGAGATGGGGAGGTACAACGCTATCCGGACACTTCTTCCTGCCGTAGTTTCCAAGCTTTTGAACAGCCATGAGCACAAGAAGAACATAACTGATTGCTTCAACAAAGCTATTGAGGCTGGCTGGGCCACAGGGATCAAGGTTTGGAGACCTCTCGAGGAGCAATTGGTCGTTGTTGCTGCCACTCCGGGCTTTGATCTGTATTGCGAGAAGAAAATGGGGCCAATGGTTGATGCCCTTCCGGAAGCTAAATACCCTTACATCCAAGAGGTCGCCTCCAATTTCTACTTGCCTATTGAACGTTTGATGGAAATCGAGCCCGCTCCTGCTCCTCCAAAGACTGTGGATCCTTCGGCAGAGACCCTCATTGATGAAGATCTGGTATCCCTTCAAGACGATGCTGATGCCTCCGGAAGCAAAGACGCCCCGGCTGCCTGATTTCCCTATGATTTGCTTAAGACACTTGTTCCTAAACTTAACTTTATTTGGATGAATGTAATATTCGTAGACTATTTGTTTCTGTTGTTTTGTCTTTTCTTATGCCTCTTTTGATCTGGAAGGTTGTAACAATTACACTGTTTCCGCATGTTTACGTTTATGTTTTGTTAAATATATATATGCCCCTCTTATGATTCTTGTTTGTAAATATAATTGCATACAAATAAGCCTCTCCTTTTAGCTTGGGATTTAAAGCGAAAGCAGACAAGATTATTTTTAAACTTTCCGTTTCGGATAAGAATTACCAAATCCTTCCCTTTTTGAAGGGAGAAAGAATTGGAAGCGTATGCCTTCCATTTCGGATAGGACTTAACCAACTTTTTCCCTTGCTGACGGGAGAAAGAATTGGATGTGTATGCCTTCCTTTCCGGATAGGACTCTTTCAAAAATAACCAAATTCTTCCCTTGCTGAAGGGAGAAAGAATTGGACGCGTATGCCTTCCTTTCCGGATAGGACTTTTTCAAAAATAACCAAATTCTTCCCTTGCTGAAGGGAGAAAGAATTGGACGCATATGCCTTCCATTCCGGATAGGACTTTTTCAAAAATAACCAAATTCTTCCCTTGTTGAAGGGAGAAAGAATTGGATGCGTATGCCTTCCATTCCGGATAGGACTTTTTCAAAAATAACCAAATTCTTCCCTTGTTGAAGGGAGAAAGAATTGGATGCGTATGCCTTCCATTCCGGATAGGACTTTTTTCAAAAATAACCAAATTCTTCCCTTGTTGAAGGGAGAAAGAATTGGATGCGTATGCTTTCCATTCCGGATAGGCTTTTTCAAAAATAACCAAATTTTTCCCTTGTTGAAGGGAGAAAGAATTGGATGCGTATGCCTTCCATTCCGGATAGAACTTTTTTCAAAAATAACCAAATTCTTCCCTTCTTGAAGGGAGAAAGAATTGGATGCGTATGCCTTCCATTCCGGATAGGACTTTTTCACAAATAACCAAATTCTTCGCTTGTTGAAGGGAGAAAGAATTGGATGCGTGTTGCTAGGGTGTGATTTAAGTGCAACGTCTTATCATTCATGCTATTTATAATTGCTGCAAAGGTGCTTCCTCCTTTAATGGCGAGAGGAGAAGCTTTTTTATTAAAACCAAAGGACACAACCTTTCCCTTCTGGAGGGAGTGAAGGTTGATACATTTTGAAATAAAATCTAGATGAAGTGCTAAACTGGACTCTTTCCTTGCTGAAGGGAGAAAGAGCCGTTACAAGATAGAAATGAAATTACAAATAACATCTCCTGAGGTTCATTGCATGCCACACCCTCAGGACCTCTTTGTCTTTCATGGTAAGGAGCTTGTATGAGCCATTCTGGTATGCTTCCTTGATACGGTATGGGCCTTCCCATGTAGGAGCAAGTGTTCCTTCTTTCTGAACCCTGCTTGCTTCATTCTTTCGGAACACAAAGTCTCCTGGGCGGAATGCAACTGGAAGAACTCGCTTGTTGTAGTACTGCTCCACCTTTGTCTTGTACTTTGCTTCCCGGATAGCTGCCATTTCTCTTCTTTCCTGTAAGAGGTCCAGGTTTATGCGCAGGGCATCATCATTGTCCTTTTCATTGATCATCATTGTCCGATATGTGGGCATTCCTATCTCAGCCGGGATGACTGCTTCAGATCCATATGTGAGGCTGAAAGGAGTTTCTCCATTACTCTGCTTCAATGATGTCCGGTGGGCCCATAGTATGTGCGGTAGCTCCTCTGCCCATCCATTCCTGTCTCGACCCAGCCTTGTCTTAATGCCTTCCATGAGGGTCTTGTTGGCCCTTTCGACTAGACCGTTTACTTGTGGATGGGCTACAACTGTATTGATTTGCTTGATTTCCAAGTCCGAACACCAGCTCTTGAATGGTTCATTGATGAATTGCTTAGCATTGTCCGTGACTATTATCTTTGGGATTCCGAATCGGCAAACGACATTGTCCCAAAAGAATTTGATTACTTCCTTTCCGGATATCTTGACTAAAGGCTTAGCCTCCATCCACTTGGTGAAATAATCAATGGCGACAATTATGTATTTCACATTTCCGGATGAGGCTGGTAATGGACCTAGAATGTCCATTCCCCATTGGTAAAATGGCCATGGTGCCATGATAGATTTCATCAGCGTCTTTGGCAATCTTGCTATCGGTGCATGGACTTGGCATGAATCACATTTCTTTAGCTCCTCCCTTGCGTCTGTATGCATGGTTGGGCAATAATACCCCGACCTTAAAGCTTGTGCTACTATCGACCTTGGCTTCAAGTGCATGCTACACGAACCCATGTGTATTTCCCGAAGAACATAGTTGGCTTGCAACGGACCCACGCACCGAAACATTGGTTCTAAGTACCCTTTTTTGAATAAAACGCCATCAATCATTTCATACTGGTGCAACTTCAATCTTAAGCGTCGTGCTTCGTTCTTATCCGTTGGCCAGATTCCATCCCGGAGACATTTAATGATGGGAGTCATCCAATTGTCGCCTACTTCTTCCACTATGGTGTTTACCTCGTTCCGGTCGGTAGACCTTTCGTTTCAGACCTCCACCAAGACTTCTTTTGTTAAGTGGTCGAATGCCAACGTTGCCAGTTTGCTTAGGACGTCAGCCTTCTGATTCTTACTCCTTGGTATGTTCATGATTGCGAAATGGGAAAACTTTGATATCAAAACCTTTGCCTCAGTTAGGTATTTTATCATTCTATCACAATTTGCTTCGTATGTTCCGTTGACCTGGTTTGCTACCAACTTTGAGTCTACTCGGACCTCAATCCTTCCCACTTTCATATGTATTGCAATTCTTAGACCTGCTAGAAGGGCTTCGTATTCTGCTTCATTGTTGGTGGTTTCAAAATTCAGCCGGAGGGCGTAAGTGAACTCGGTTCCGGTTGGGCTGATGAGGACCAATCCGACTCCTGCACCTTGGGCACTGGATGCTCCGTCTGTGAAGAGGGTCCACATTTCTGTCTCGTCCTTTCCCGGCTTCGGAATAGGCACCTGGAAGAATTCTTCTGCTGCCTGACCTATAGGTGCTTCAGTTAGGAAGTCTGCCAAAACTTGCCCTTTGATTGCGTTTCTTGGTTTGTATTCTATTTTGTAAGCCCCCAACTCGATTGTGTACTTAGCCAACTTTCTGGATGCATCCGCCTTACTTAATATCTACTTGATTGGTTGGTCTGTGATTACGTTTATCTCATGGCCTTCGAAATATCTTCTAAGTCTCCTTGATGCCTTTAGTAAGGCTAAAGCCAGTTTTTCCATGGGAGAATAGTTCTTTTCCGCATCACTAAGTGTTCGGCCAATATAATGAATCGGACATTGTCTTCCATTCCTTTCAGTGAGCAACACTGCACTAATTGACTCTTGTGATGCTGCCAAATACATGTACAGGGGTTCCTTTGGTCTTGGCGTGGTAAGAGTTGGCAGGTTCATGATCAACTTTTTCATTTGCTGGAATGCCTCTTCCGCCTCCGCGGTCCATTTGTACTAATGCTTATTCTCCTTTGTGATATTTTTGAGTGTGTTAAAGAATGGAAGTGCCCTTTCAGCAGATCGTGATAAGAATCGGTTCAAAGCTGCTAACTTGCCACTTAACGATTGCATTTCCTTCCATGTCTTTCGTGATTGGATGTCAATAATGGCCCTAGTCTTCTTCGGATTGGCTTGTATGCCTTCCGGAGTAATGATGTATCCCAAGAATTTGCCTTCTTCTACCCCAAACGAGCACTTGACCGGATTCAGTTTCATGTTGATTTGTCTAAGGTTGTCAAAGGTTTCTGCCACGTCTGCTAACATGCTCCTCTCATCCTTACTCTTTATCACCATGTCATCAATGTATGCCTCCATATTTCGTCCTATCTGACTTTGAAAGGCTGAGTCAACCAGTCTTTGATATGTTGCTCCGGCATTTTTCAATCCGAAAGGCATCTTAGTGTAGCAAAAGGTGCCTTGATCCGTATAAAAGGCTGTCTTCTCTTCATCTTCCGGGGCCATTTGAATTTGATGGTAACCCTTGTATGCGTCCAAGAAACACTTAAAGCGAGATTCTACTACGGATTCAACTTTTTCATCAATGTCCGGAGGTGAGTAGTAGTCCTTCGGACATGCTGAATTAAGATTTTTGAAATCTACGCACATCCTCCACGACCCATCACTCTTTTTCACCATGACCGGATTGGAGATGTACGTTGGGTACTTTACTGGTCTGACTATTCCTGCCGCCACTAGTTCTTCCACTTCTTTGGTTACGGCCTTGCTCTTTTCGGATCCTAGCATTCGTCTTTTCTGACATACCGGGTCTAAGCTCTCATTGACATTCAAGTTATGTTGCATGATTCGCCTCGGCACTCCTGTTATATCTGATGGTTCCCATGCGAATACATCCAAGTTGTCTTTCAGCAGGTTCTTTAATGCTGTTTGGCAAGCTACAGTTAGTCCGCCCCCGATAGTGGTAAACTGTTCCGGATAGGCAGGGTTAATCATGATGCTTTCCATACCGGATGGTAACTCAGCCGTCACGGTCTTGTTGTTGGTTGTGGGCGTTGGCGCTTGCCTTTTTGCTATTTGCCTGCATTCCGAGACGATGACTAATCGAGAGACTAGCGAGGCTACTCCTCTTGGAGTGGGAAACTTCATCATGGCATGAATGGTTGATGGTACAGCTCGGAGGATCCGGATGCCTGTCCTCCCTAAGATCACAATGTACGGTGACGGGGCGCTGATCACTACAAACTTCATATGAGTTCTTCGGACTAATCTATCTGATCCGAAACTGACTTCTAATTCGATCTTTCCCATTGGTTTGACTACTTCTCCAGCGAATCCGACGAGATCAGTTTGCGTGTTCCTCAGTTTAATTCGATGCTTGTTGGAAGCTTCTCGAAGCAGTGTTCGAACATAATCTCCACCGATGCTCCCTCATCTACGTAAACTCTTCGTACCAAATAACCTCCCAATTCGGCCTCTATGATAATTGGATCATCAGACATCTCATCTTCTTCCAATGGTGGAAAAGTGATTGGGGCTTTCATCCAACTTTTGGTTGCTTCTCTAGCTTTCCTTTTTTCCCTTTCCGGTACTGTCCGGACCATGTTTATAATCTTGTCTTGCCTTGGAGCCTCTTCTCTTCGATTGTCTCGTCCTCTCTGACGTACATCCCGGACAAGATGATTCAACTTTCTAGATTCTAGGGCTAGCTCAATTTGTTTCCTTAGCTGGATGCAATCGTTGGTAAAGTGCCCCTTATCCTGATGATAATCACAATAACGATCCATGTTTCCACCTCTTGCCGGATTGTTCATTGGACGGGGAGGGGGCAGACGAAGCTGTGTTTCGGTAGCAAGGATTTCTTTTAGGTTCTTTGTCAAGGAATTAACACTTAGGACCGGGGCCACTCTGTTTCGGTCATGATAATTGTTTCGGTTGTAATCATTCTGTGATAATTGTCATTCCGGGGTGGTGGGTATGGTGCCCTGTTGTCTCTATCCCTATTTCTGTTGCTGAAGAAATCTCTTCCCTTATATGCATCTCGACCATCATTTCTTCTATTGTTGTTCCAGCCATGGTACTTTTGGTTGCGATCATCCCTTCTTTGGGTGGGAGGGTTGGGCTTCCGGTATGGCTTCGTTCCTTCCCCTTTTGGTAGCTCAGTGTTAGCGAATGCCTCCTCGGATCGGACAAAATCATCCAACCTCTCCATCATGTCGTCCACCGATTCAGGAACTTTGTCCGAGTACCTTTTTGCCAGCTCCGGACTTTTGACCGAATCCATAAATGCTGAAATCTTCATGACTTCCGGAACTCCATGGATAAGACCTACTTCGACTGTCCATCGTTCTTTAAAATCTGTTAATGACTCATTTGCCTTTCTCACAATCTTGGTTATCTCATATGGGCTTTTATGACATAGCTTTCGGATCGAGTATCTCTTGACAAATGCCTTCCTTAGCTCTGCCCATTCATCAATGCTGTCAGTATCAAGGCTTTCAAGCCATCCCCTAGCTCCCCCTTCTAGCGTTTGCTGGAACATTCTGCACCAAACCGGCATTGGCCATTCGCCCGAATTGGCTTCTCCGGTGAAGCGATTCAAATGGTCCTCTGGATCTCCCGTTCCGTCGTACGTCTTGACTGTGGCAGGCATCTTGTACTCGGGTCCGGAGAAGTCAATAATTCTTTGAGTGAGTGGGGATTTGACGGCCTCCTTGAAAGGTTTCTTTAAATCCGCATCGGACACCACCTTGCCTCTTACTATCTTAGTGTTGCTGCTTCCCTCATCTTCTTCAATGAAACTTAGACGGACAGGTTCCACGACGTTCCGGTTATGCTCTTTGACTAGCAGTCGCAGGGTTGAGATGTGTTGTTCAAGTTTTTCCTTTGTGAGATTCTGATTGTTCGGAGAAGTCAAGTCAATCGGAAGGTTAGGACCTGTCGGAGTGACAGGAGGAGTAGGATCTGCCATTCTATGCAACTGGTAGATAGAATATCAAGCCCCACGGATGGCGCCAAATGTTCGTGCAATTCTTTGCGGAGATCCGAATGGGGTGACCGGATCGGATCTTGGGTGATGTATGCTTCAGATATCCTGAAACCAAAGCAACGCGTTAGCCTCGTCCGGGTGTGAGAACCCAGACCAAGCTCCGGCGTGAGAGTAAGTAAAGGGTAAAAATCCGAAGGGGAATGAGAGAAAAGAATATAAGTAAAAAGTAATAAGGGTAAAAGAGTTAACCCAAACCTTGAACCCAAGGGGGGTATTTATACTAGTCTGATTCCTAAAAGACCGGGAATGGTGATGGGCCTTGGTTGGCCCGATTGGGGACACACTCTCTATTTTATAGGAAGTGTGTCTGCTGAGTTCTCTGTTGACTATCGTTGACTTCTTCTAGAAGGATGTGTGCGTTCTGGATCGGGTCATGTGTTCCGGATCGGGTCATGTGTTCAGGACACATACATGAACAATTAGCGCCATCGAAAATATGACTTTTTTTTATCTAATCGTTTCATTTAGAAATATAACAAGTTTCATAAAATTATACGTTTAGAAAATAGATAATCAGCGATAATAAAACATGATCTCGCGAAAAAAGTATTTTAGTTTGATTTAAAAGGGTTGAAAAGGAATAATATTCAGCATCTAGCTCTATGGTGTAAATGGTCAGCATTCCGGACTAATAGATCTGGCAATCCGGGTTCAATTCCCGGTAGGGCTCTCTTTTTACCAAATCTGTTGTTTCAAAAAACCCCCTTAACAAGTATTTTAAATAAACTAACTATTAATACAAAATATATAAAAAATAAGTTATAAATAAATTAAAAAAACACTACAAAACATAATACATGAGGTCTTTTGTGAGCTTATATAATTATATAATACATAGTAGGTGTTTTGTGGGCTTATATAATTATAAATAATTTTAAGTTTTTTTTTTATTTTATTTTACCCGCCTCCAGGCTCGAACCCTCTACCTATCTTCTTCCTTTGCCCCTACAAACAATGACAACCTCTTCATCTCTTGCAAACAATAGCGGAAATAGAAAAGATTGGCAGAAAAAAGCAAAAAAGAAACAGGAGGTAAACAATCTTTTTTTATGTTTTCCACCACCAACGCGCGTTTCTCTGGCAACGCTGTTGGCTTTTAGACGAATATGATATTGTAACGTCGTCCAACGACGGGCAACACCCGTTGAGACATTACGGTATCTAGAGCTCTAATAAAGCTACATAAGTACGATTCCCGATATGGCTTTTTTTTAATGAAAAAATTGACAGGGCCCTTTTTTCCAATTTTATTTTATTTTCAAATTTTCTTTTGCATCGTATCCTCGTAATTTTTTTTTAAATTCAAAAAATAACGCGTTCTGTGTCTGATCACTTTTGGACCAATTCCTTTAAGTTTTTTTTAATTGTTCAAAGGGTTTGAAAAAAATAAGGTTTGTTTGTTGTGTGTGTTTGACTTTATAATACAAAAGTAGCCATAACGATACGATTAAAAAAACACACCTTATATGTGAGTATAAGTTATTCAGTTAATACAATTTAGAAGGCTACAACTTCTCATCAATGAAAGATGACAGTGCATGAAGATTAAGAAATCGTACGCTAAGGAAAGATAACATATTTCTTATCTTGCTTAGTACTTGTAATAAGGTCGGTCGGGGTGGTCATTTTTAGTGGTATGGGGGCGGTGGAGAGTCGACGTCGACTTATCGTAGCATGTGGGAGGTGAGTATGATGGATGTGGTGGTGATTTATAGTAATATGGTGATGGTGAAGGTCGTGGTGAAGGGTCAAAGTGGTTTGTGGGACGAGGCGACAGTGATTTGTAGTATGGTGGTGACTTCTAACGTGTGGTGGAGGTGGGGATTCATAGGGATATGGAGAACGAGGTGATAATGGCAAGTGATCATAACCATACCAAGTGGAACTAGGGGTTCCTCGGACGAACCCGATGGATATTTTATAGAAATTTCACGCACAGTTAAATGTGAAAAATGAAGTGACTTTCATTATTAAAAAAGTGAGTTACATGAAGTGAGATGAAGAGTGTATATATACAGAGTATTTGACTAACTAACTTCTAACACACTTTTCACGAGTAAAAGTAACTACAACTAGAATAAACTTTTCACATGTGAAAAACTAAATAGTACTAACACTTCTTAAACTTTGGTATTTGTTTATGTGCTGCTTATCAGACTTGAATGCATACACTTTTGTTGCTTGAGTAGAACCTTTACCCTACCCACAAGTTGGCAATGTGTATGGATCATAGATGCCAAACTTGGATAGGTAATGATATTAAGGTGCTTTTGACAGTCCTTCGGTGAGTATATCAACAGGTTGTTCTTTGGTAGAAATAAACTTTGGAAGAACTTGATTATATGTCAAGACTATGGCAGAGGCATTGTCACAATAAATAAGGATATGAGAAGAGATTGAGACCCCCAAGATCCTTAAGTAAATACTTTAACCAAGTTAATCACAAGTAGTATCAACAAGAGCCCTATATTCAGCTTCAATGGAAGATATGGAGACCACACTTTGCTTTTTAGATTGCCAGGAGATTAAGCATGGGCTAAGAAAGATGCAATTCCCAGTTACCGATCTTCTAGTAAAATTACAGCTTGCCCAATTACTGTCACAGAAAGCTCTAAGTTGGAGAGAGTTGGTGGTGGGAAAGTGAAGCCCTTGACCAGGTCTGTTTTTTATGTATCTTAGAACTTTGACCAATGCATTATGACGTGTTGTCCTTGGTGCTTGAGAAAATTGGCTGAGAGCTTGAGCAGCATAGGAGATGCCCAGTCCGATGATAGTAAGATAGAGAAGTTTACCAACAAGTGCTCTCTAGGTGGATGTATCATCTATTAAGTCTCCATCTTCTGGCATCAACTTGATTAATGGGTTGATGGTTATGTTGGTGGTTTTGACATTTAATAAGTCTGCACTTTGAAGAAGCTCAAAAACATATTTTCTTTGAGACATGATAAGACTAGAGGAGTTCCTTAGAAATTCAATGCCTAGATAATAGTGAATGGAACCCAGATCGTTATTGTTGAAATCTTTGTGTAGTTGTTGCTTGATGGAGGTAACAAAAGAGGTGTTGTTACCAGTTACACATATGTCATTCACATATACCAAAAGGACAAAAAGACATTGTCATGCTTGTATATGAACAAAGAGGTATCCGCATAACTCTGCTTGAATTTGAGCTGCTTTAGAAAATCAGTGAGCTTAATGAACCATTGTCTATTTGTCTACTTAAGCCCATAAAGAGATTTCTCAAGTTTTAATGTAGTCGTTTTGAGTATAAACCCGAAAGTTATCGTAGTTCCTGGCGAAGTGTGAATGGAAATCCGCGTTTATGTCAAAAGTTTGATGCTCGAATGAAAAGGTTTTGAGTTTTAAATTTAAATCTACTAATTTAAATGACTAAAAATTAAAATATATAAAAGCGACAAGGATAAAAATTAAACTATAATTATAAAGCGAGAAATATCTAAATAAAAAAATAATGACAACAAAAATTCTACTAAACAACTATAATCAAAACTACTCAAATCACGACATTAAAGCTAAAATTTAACAAGGCAACAATATGAATCATACTCAAGCTAATGAAACTAAGGTAAAAGAGACGAACCCGTATGACGAACCGGAGACGCCGAGATAACATAAAACGTTAACGACAATTAAGATGAACAACATTTTAAACTAATTAATAAAAACCTTTTGTAATTCTAAATCTAATTTATTAAACTATTATGTAAAGGGAAAAACTATTATTTTAAAGACTGATTTTATATATATAAAAATAATAAAAAGAAACGTTTTAAACAGAATAATGAAAATCAATTCCAATTGATCAAGGCAAATTTAGTACTATTAAATTAAGGCTTTAGAAAATGGTAGCATGTAAATAAGATTAGAGCATTGGTAATTTAGAAAGAAAGTGAGCGAATGGCAAGGGTTTCGAGACGAGCTATAGGCATTTTTTTAACTCTTTCTTTGTATCAACAACATATCCGCCTACCCTACTGTTAACGTTTACATCCCTTTTTCTATATGTTTTTGCTAAACTATTGACCATACTAACAATATATACCACCTAATAAGCTTATAACCACAATAAAACTGATTCATAAACCACAACTTTCACAATCTACGGAACTTAAACTGAAACAATGAAAACTAAAAACCAACCATCAACCTACATCTACAATTATACTCATCCGAATTCCAAATCCCACTATCAAACGAAACTGCTACAACCCTAATCCATCGTCAACCTTCTACCGAATCAAAAATATCGAAATAAAAACATCAAAGTGGAAATCAAACACAACCTTTTTTTTACTACAAATAAAAATGAGAAAATAAAATATATATAAGTCGAGATCCAATACAAGGAGGGATAAAAAAACTGTGATGATTCAAAAATATTACTAGGTAAATTTAAAAAAACAATGATAAGGAAAATGAAGACAAAAATAAAGATAAAAAAAGCATATGCTAACCTACCTTTTCCAATTAGAACGCCAGGAAAATGAAAAAAAAGTAAGCCCAAGATATCTTTTCGTTGACTCCTTCTAATGTACGCTACCTACTCTCCAAAAAGACAATGGACTAAAAAAATAAAAATTGTGTAAAAAGGGCTGCGTTTGTATTTTAGCTGGGCCATTGTTGGGCTTGCAGCTTAACAAATAATCTTGGGTTGCAGTTGTTTATGGGCTGTTGGCTAAAGATGTATTAATGGGTCGGTTTGACCCATTTAAATGGTGTCGGGCCGACCCAAAAAAACATGAATGCACCGTCAAACTCGATTTTTCGCGCTCTCTCCATTTTTCGTGCTCGTCTTAGCTCTTTTTCTTTGTTTTTGCCCCTTTTCTTTAATATTCGTACCTAAAATAATAAATAACACATATAAATGATAAATGCACTATAAATACACGTTTTGCTATTAATTATGTCAAAAATGAAGGGATATTAGCACTAAAAACTTGAATAATTACGTGTCTAACACACCCCTACACTTAAACACGATGCTTGCCCCCAAGCAACTATTATCACAAACGTTAAATCCAAAAACAATTTAAAACTACTTTATTCGAAATTGCTTTGTTAATAGAATAAAAATAAAAATTCATAGTGACCCGCCATGCTCGATTTTTTATTTAAGGTATAAGGATTATAGAACGGGAAACACGCAAACTGGGTGTCTCCAGGGAATAAATATCGTCATCCTCTTTTTATTACTCCCAACTAAGCTAAAATTCCTTGTGCAAACGTTTTGGCAAAATGATAACACTACTTATACTAATAACGTATGTAAATATAACTTTTCACTCCTATAATTATAAAGACTAGGCAAGTGTGCTCATTTTCAAAGTTTTGATCGTTCAAATCGACATTTGTTATGGTTGTTAATCATCTAAGTGGAATATTAGACTCACCGAAAATGACGAGATTTAAGTTTCAAAATGGCCTTTCCCATGTAGCGGCTTTCTTCTCGGAACGTCTCAACCTCATCGGTTAAGTGCCCGGGCTTTTGACACCCCACGGAGAATAGTACCGGGATTGGCGGGATTTTGAAATCAAAGATCTTGAAATCACCGCTAAGCTAATAAAAGACACTTAGATGAAAAAAACAACGACGGTAATTAGAGATTGTAGATTCAAAGGAGGATCACTCCATGTAGCGACTTTCTTCTCAGCTTGTCCTTTAGCAAAGCTTAGGAGGCTAGGTTTTTACACCCTCGAGAATAGTATCGGAGCTCACGGGACCTTTGACTTCTACATTCTCAATTACCGTCTAAAATCTTATAAAAAATTGACGAATTCTAGTTCAACTTCGGATTTAAATTTGAGAAAAAACAAGTTTCTCACAATTATAATTGAAGCAACAAAAACATAAAACTCTTATTCATATTTTTTTTCTTATTCTTTTTTTTTTCAAATATATTTTTTTTTCTCTTTTTTTTTGCTTTTTTTTTCTTTTTTCTCTTTTTTCCAATTTTTTTTTCAACATATTTATTCACGCAACATTATTTCAAATTTAAGAAAGTATGCTTTCACTCAAATTTAAATAAAAAGTTGAACCAGGACTCTATATCAAAATTGCATAAGAATTTATTTTTGCATAAGAACACAATTTTTAACGTTCAAAGGCTTGAAAATAAACACACTTATTAAGTCTAGTTACAATCTAGGAGGAAAGGCCACATGTTATTCATATAAGCTCTAAAGAGAACCAACTACTCCACGTTTAGCATTTTATTTGCAGAATTCCTAAAAGCTTAGTCTAAGAGTTAAGGGAGCAGTCAGATCAACACTCAGGCAGAGTCAGGATCCCCTTTGTTCTATCCTACTGGACAAGTCAATCACGCACGGTCAAAAACGTTTTATTATTTTTAATAAAATAAAATAAAAACAAACAGACATTTGATCAAAATAGGATGCAAGAGGGCAAACAAGTAGGCATGAATATGATCAATATGATATAAACCCCCTACACTTAGAACCGAACATTGGCCTCAATGTTCAAAAGTGATAAGGTGTTACCCCTACACTTAAGAACACAAAAGGCTAATGCTAGAATTCCAAGTGTAAGAAGAAGAACACAATCAGATATGCATGGATAAAGATGAGAACTGAGTACTCCCCTGATATAGACATGAAGATCGATCGGAGACTGAATGAAGAAGATGATGGAAAACAGCAACATCAACCCTTTGAAAGTCTTCTCGATCCAAGCGAACCTGCACACAAAAACAAAAACCAACAAGCACACATGGAGAGAAGCACACGCCCCTACACTTATGTTAGAAAATAAATAAAAAGGATAGATCATCGGGTTGCCTCGCTTGTTTTTGTTAACCGAGTCACGAGCCTGACTCGACCCCAAATTAAATGGTCCATGGGGGAGCAAGAGAATCACCACTGGCTCAAAACAGATATGCTAGGGTCAAAGATCTTATCATCTTTACCGGATGAGAATAAAGAAGAAGAATCCACAATATAAGTGAAGAAAAGCAGAAGGATTCTTATAACATACGAGAAATAGGTATAAAGGCGATCCTTAAGAATACTCGACTTCGCCAAGGGCGGGAGGGTGGGAGAAAAAGATATCAAAGTGTCACCCGAGGATACTTGATAGAAACTCAAAGCAAGAGTCGATGGTATAACCGGTAAAACATCACAAGAAATAGCAACATCAACGTCTCCTCCAGGATCAAAACACTCATCCTCATTTCCCGGTATGAAATGAGGCGAGTAAAAGCGATACATCACCTGCTTGGGTGTGCACGCAGTAGGATGGGGTGACAACATAATATGAGAAATATCAGAAGACATATCTACCACCCGCGTCACCTCTCCAGACCGAATCAAACGGAAAGTAGGATCAAATCTCTCCACCTCCTCTACGATGGGAGGTGTCATGGCTAACAAAGAATGCTCATCAATAGCAACAGAGTCGGGGCTATCAATGTCCTCAATCCCCTCTTCAAAGAGATGATTCACCTCACTAGAGATGTAGGCGTCATCAAAATCAAATAAAGGGTTCGAATAAATCTTGAAATTTTCCTTCAGAACGTCTTCATCGGACAGTGACTCGTCATCACTAGAAGTAAAATCATCATCGAGATCAAAAAGAGGATTAGAGAAAGCCAAAGAATCATCTCCCAAGATGTCGGTGGGAGGTAATGAATCATCACTAGAAAGAGATTCACACTCATCGTCACTATCGGAAGCAACCGTAGGCTCACTTTGGATTGGAATAAGAATCTCATCACAAGGAATAGTGATAAGACCCTCATCCCCCATGATGAGAGAGACATCGGTCTCCGTCGTAGAAGAATCGCGAATAGGAGTGGTAGTCTCACATGATGGATTGAGATAGTAAATATTATCCTCGTCATCATGATAACAATAAGGAATTACACGAGGCGTAGAGGTATAAGCACTAAGATTAGATACTTGCTCTTGTCGCTGTCGCTTTTCCTCCTCTCTTGCTTCGCGTATGCTAGCTAATTCTTGTTGAACGTATTGAAGTGTATTCAAAAAATTGGCTCGTTCTTCTTCACACATTCCAACAGAAGGTTGATGATCGAGGGTGTATTGTGGGGGCTCAAAATTTTGAAAACCGGAATTATAGCACGGATGTGGCTCATAGTAATTCATTGGTTGAGAAAAATTAGAACACGGATTTGGTTCATAATAATCCATCGGTGAAGAAAAATGAGGACACGCATTTGGCTCATAATAATTCATTGGCTGACAATAAGAAGTATCGTGAGGGCCCCCACAATGATTGCAACATGGGTATTGAGAAAAACCCGGTGCATATTGCGGATACGGATCGTCATATATGGGAGAGTGTGAGATAGTGTCATTAGAGGTGAAGTATGAATTGGTCCAATTGCAAAATGAACAATGTCCAAATTCGTGATTAGGGATAGCCATACCGCACTGCTCGCATGAACACCAATAACATGATTGACTATCAGACGACCCACACCCTATACAATATGAATCCATGAAGAATTAAAAATAAGAGGGGTTGAGAAAAAGAGTTAAACACAATAGAGGATTAAGAAGAATAATTTTTAAAACTTATTTTTTATTTATGATATATATAGTAATAAAGAAAATAAAATAAAATAAAAAAATATTTTTGGTTTTTATAAATTTTATATATTTTTTTGGATTTTTTTTAAATTTTTTTATTATATATATATACAAATACGAAAATAAACTTTCAAAACGAAAGGATCTTCAAGTCACCAACTAAAAACCCAACGCCAATATCGCTACACAAGAGCCGGCAGCGGCGTCATTTTAATGTAGTCGTTTTGAGTATAAACCCGAAAGTTATCGTAGTTCCTGGCGAAGTGTGAATGGAAATCCGCGTTTATGTCAAAAGTTTGATGCTCGAATGAAAAGGTTTTGAGTTTTAAATTTAAATCTACTAATTTAAATGACTAAAAATTAAAAAATATAAAAGCGACAAGGATGAAAATTAAACTATAATTATAAAGCGAGAAATATCTAAATAAAAAAAATAATGACAATAAAAATTCTACTAAACAACTATAATCAAAACTACTCAAATCACGACATTAAAGCTAAAATTTAACAAGGCAACAATATGAATCATACTCAAGCTAATGAAACTAAGGTAAAAGAGACGAACCCGTATGACGAACCGGAGACGCCGAGATAACATAAAACATAAAACGTTAACGACAATTAAGATGAACGACATTTTAAACTAATTAATAAAAACCTTTTGTAATTCTAAATCTAATTTATTAAACTATTATGTAAAGGGAAAAACTATTATTTTAAAAACTGATTATATATATATAAAAATAATAAAAAGAAACGTTTTAAACAGAATAATGAAAATCAATTCCAATTGATCAAGGCAAATTTAGTACTATTAAATTAAGGCTTTAGAAAATGGTAGCATGTAAATAAGATTAGAGCATTGGTAATTCAGAAAGAAAGTGAGCGAATGGCAAGGGTTTCGAGACGAGCTATAGGCATTTTTTTTAACTCTTTCTTTGTATCAACAACATATCCGCCTACCCTACTGTTAACGTTTACATCCCTTTTTCTATATGTTTTTGCTAAACTATTGACCATACTAACAATATATACCACCTAATAAGCTTATAACCACAATAAAACTGATTCATAAACCACAGCTTTCACAATCTACGGAACTTAAACTGAAACAATCAAAACTAAAAACCAACCATCAACCTACATCTACAATTATACTCACCCGAATTCCAAATCCCACTATCAAACGAAACTGCTACAACCCAAATCCATCGTCAACCTTCTACCGAATCAAAAATATCGAAATAAAAACATCAAAGTGGAAATCAAACACAACCTTTTTTTTTACTACAAATAAAAATGAGAAAATAAAATATATATAAGTCGAGATCTAATACAAGGAGGGATAAAAAAACTGTGATGATTCAAAATATTACTAGGTAAATTTTAAAAAACAATGATAAGGAAAATGAAGACAAAAATAAAGATAAAAAAAAGCATATGCTAACCTACCTTTTCCAATTAGAACGCCAGGAAAATGAAAAAAAAGTAAGCCCAGGATATCTTTTCGTTGACTCCTTCTAATGTACGCTACCTACTCTCCAAAAAGACAATGGACAAAAAAATAAAAATTGTGTAAAAAGGGCTGCGTTTGTTTTTTAGTTGGGCCATTGTTGGGCTTGCAGCTTAACAAATAATCTTGGGCTGCAGTTGTTGTTTATGGGTTGTTGGCTGTATTAATGGTTCGGTTTGACCCATTTAAATGGTGTCGGGCCGACCCAAAAAAACATGAATGCACCGTCAAACTCGATTTTTCGCGCTCTCTCCATTTTTCGTGCTCGTCTTAGCTCTTTTTCTTCGTTTTTGCCCCTTTTCTTTAATATTCGTACCTAAAATAATAAATAACACATATAAATGATAAATGCACTATAAATACACGTTTTGCTATTAATTATGTCAAAAATGAAGGGATATTAGCACTAAAAACTTGAATAATTACGTGTCTAACACACCCCTACACTTAAACACGATGCTTGCCCCCAAGCAACTATTATCACAAACGTTAAATCCAAAAACAATTTAAAACTACTTTATTCGAAATTGCTTTGTTAATAGAATAAAAATAAAAACTCATAGTGACCCGCCATGCTCGATTTTTTATTTAAGGTATAAGGATTATAGAACGGGAAACACGCAAACTGGGTGTCTCCAGGGAATAAATATCGTCATCCTCTTTTTATTACTCCCAACTAAGCTAAAATTCCTTGTGCAAACGTTTTGGCAAAATGATAACACTACTTATACTAATAACGTATGTAAATATAACTTTTCACTCCTATAATTATAAAGACTAGGCAAGTGTGCTCATTTTCAAAGTTTTGATCGTTCAAATCGACATTTGTTATGGTTGTTAATCATCTAAGTGGAATATTAGACTCACCGAAAATGACGAGATTTAAGTTTCAAAATGGCCTTTCCCATGTAGCGGCTTTCTTCTCGGAACGTCTCAACCTCATCGGTTAAGTGCCCGGGCTTTTGACACCCCACGGAGAATAGTACCGGGATTGGCGGGATTTTGAAATCAAAGATCTTGAAATCACCGCTAAGCTAATAAAAGACACTTAGATGAAAAAAACAACGACGGTAATTAGAGATTGTAGATTCAAAGGAGGATCACTCCATGTAGCGACTTTCTTCTCAGCTTGTCCTTTAGCAAAGCTTAGGAGGCTAGGTTTTTACACCCTCGAGAATAGTATCGGAGCTCACGGGACCTTTGACTTCTACATTCTCAATTACCGTCTAAAATCTTATAAAAAATTGACGAATTCTAGTTCAACTTCGGATTTAAATTTGAGAAAAAACAAGTTTCTCACAATTATAATTGAAGCAACAAAAACATAAAACTCTTATTCATATTTTTTTTCTTATTCTTTTTTTTTCAAATATATTTTTTTTTCTCTTTTTTTTGCTTTTTTTTCTTTTTTCTCTTTTTTCCAATTTTTTTTTCAACATATTTATTCACGCAACATTATTTCAAATTTAAGAAAGTATGCTTTCACTCAAATTTAAATAAAAAGTTGAACCAGGACTCTATATCAAAATTGCATAAGAATTTATTTTTGCATAAGAACACAATTTTTAACGTTCAAAGGCTTGAAAATAAACACACTTATTAAGTCTAGTTACAATCTAGGAGGAAATGCCACATGTTATTCATATAAGCTCTAAAGAGAACCAACTACTCCACGTTTAGCATTTTATTTGCAGAATTCCTAAAAGCTTAGTCTAAAAGTTAAGGGAGCAGTCAGATCAACACTCAGGCAGAGTCAGGATCCCCTTTGTTCTATCCTACTGGACAAGTCAATCACGCACGGTCAAAAACGTTTTATTATTTTTAATAAAATAAAATAAAAACAAACAGACATTTGATCAAAATAGGATGCAAGAGGGCAAACAAGTAGGCATGAATATGATCAGTATGATATAAACCCCCTACACTTAGAACCGAACATTGGCCTCAATGTTCAAAAGTGATAAGGTGTTACCCCTACACTTAAGAACACAAAAGGCTAATGCTAGAATTCCAAGTGTAAGAAGGAGAACACAATCAGATATGCATGGATAAAGATGAGAACTGAGTACTCCCCTGATATAGACATGAAGATCGATCGGAGACTTAATGAAGAAGATGATGGAAAACAGCAACATCAACCCTTTGAAAGTCTTCTCGATCCAAGCGAACCTGCACACAAAAACAAAAACCAACAAGCACACATGGAGAGAAGCACACGCCCCTACACTTATGTTAGAAAATAAATAAAAAGGATAGATCATCGGGTTGCCTCGCTTGTTTTTGTTAACCGAGTCACGAGCCTGACTCGACCCCAAATTAAATGGTCCATGGGGGAGCAAGAGAATCACCACTGGCTCAAAACAGATATGCTAGGGTCAAAGATCTTATCATCTTTACCGGATGAGAATAAAGAAGAAGAATCCACAATATAAGTGAAGAAAAGCAGAAGGATTCTTATAACATACGAGAAATAGGTATAAAGGCGATCCTTAAGAATACTCGACTTCGCCAAGGGCGGGAGGGTGGGAGAAAAAGATATCAAAGTGTCACCCGAGGATACTTGATAGAAACTCAAAGCAAGAGTCGATGGTATAACCGGTAAAACATCACAAGAAATAGCAACATCAACGTCTCCTCCAGGATCAAAACACTCATCCTCATTTCCCGGTATGAAATGAGGCGAGTAAAAGCGATACATCACCTGCTTGGGTGTGCACGCAGTAGGATGGGGTGACAACATAATATGAGAAATATCAGAAGACATATCTACCACCCGCGTCACCTCTCCAGACCGAATCAAACGGAAAGTAGGGTCAAATCTCTCCACCTCCTCTACGATGGGAGGTGTCATGGCTAACAAAGAATGCTCATCAATAGCAACAGAGTCGGGGCTATCAATGTCCTCAATCCCCTCTTCAAAGAGATGATTCACCTCACTAGAGATGTAGGCGTCATCAAAATCAAATAAAGGGTTCGAATAAATCTTGAAATTTTCCTTCAGAACGTCTTCATCGGACAGTGACTCGTCATCACTAGAAGTAAAATCATCATCGAGATCAAAAAGAGGATTAGAGAAAGCCAAAGAATCATCTCCCAAGATGTCGGTGGGAGGTAATGAATCATCACTAGAAAGAGATTCACACTCATCGTCACTATCGGAAGCAACCGTAGGCTCACTTTGGATTGGAATAAGAATCTCATCACAAGGAATAGTGATAAGACCCTCATCCCCCATGATGAGAGAGACATCGGTCTCCGTCGTAGAAGAATCGCGAATAGGAGTGGTAGTCTCACATGATGGATTGAGATAGTAAATATTATCCTCGTCATCATGATAACAATAAGGAATTACACGAGGCGTAGAGGTATAAGCACTAAGATTAGATACTTGCTCTTGTCGCTGTCGCTTTTCCTCCTCTCTTGCTTCGCGTATGCTAGCTAATTCTTGTTGAACGTATTGAAGTGTATTCAAAAAATTGGCTCGTTCTTCTTCACACATTCCAACAGAAGGTTGATGATCGAGGGTGTATTGTGGGGGCTCAAAATTTTGAAAACCGGAATTATAGCACGGATGTGGCTCATAGTAATTCATTGGTTGAGAAAAATTAGAACACGGATTTGGTTCATAATAATCCATCGGTGAAGAAAAATGAGGACACGGATTTGGCTCATAATAATTCATTGGCTGACAATAAGAAGTATCGTGAGGGCCCCCACAATGATTGCAACATGGGTATTGAGAAAAACCCGGTGCATATTGCGGATACGGATCGTCATATATGGGAGAGTGTGAGATAGTGTCATTAGAGGTGAAGTATGAATTGGTCCAATTGCAAAATGAACAATGTCCAAATTCGTGATTAGGGATAGCCATACCGCACTGCTCGCATGAACACCAATAACATGATTGACTATCAGACGACCCACACCCTATACAATATGAATCCATGAAGAATTAAAAATAAGAGGGGTTGAGAAAAAGAGTTAAACACAATAGAGGATTAAGAAGAATAATTTTTAAAACTTATTTTTTATTTATGATATATATAGTAATAAAGAAAATAAAATAAAATAAAAAAATATTTTTGGTTTTTATAAATTTTATATATTTTTTTGGTTTTTTTTTAAATTTTTTTATTATATATATATACAAATACGAAAATAAACTTTCAAAACGAAAGGATCTTCAAGTCACCAACTAAAAACCCAACGCCAATATCGCTACACAAGAGCCGGCAGCGGCGTCATTTTAATGTAGTCGTTTTGAGTATAAACCCGAAAGTTATCGTAGTTCCTGGCGAAGTGTGAATGGAAATCCGCGTTTATGTCAAAAGTTTGATGCTCGAATGAAAAGGTTTTGAGTTTTAAATTTAAATCTACTAATTTAAATGACTAAAAATTAAAAAATATAAAAGCGACAAGGATGAAAATTAAACTATCATTATAAAGCGAGAAATATCTAAATAAAAAAAATAATGACAATAAAAATTCTACTAAACAACTATAATCAAAACTACTCAAATCACGACATTAAAGCTAAAATTTAACAAGGCAACAATATGAATCATACTCAAGCTAATGAAACTAAGGTAAAAGAGACGAACCCGTATGACGAACCGGAGACGCCGAGATAACATAAAACATAAAACGTTAACGACAATTAAGATGAACGACATTTTAAACTAATTAATAAAAACCTTTTGTAATTCTAAATCTAATTTATTAAACTATTATGTAAAGGGAAAAACTATTATTTTAAAAACTGATTTTATATATATATATATATATAAATAATAGAAAGAAACGTTTTAAACAGAATAATGAAAATCAATTCCAATTGATCAAGGAAAATTTAGTATTATTAAATTAAGGCTTTAGAAAATGGTAGCATGTAAATAAGATTAGAGCATTGGTAATTCAGAAAGAAAGTGAGCGAATGGCAAGGGTTTCGAGACGAGCTATAGGCATTTTTTTTAACTCTTTCTTTGTATCAACAACATATCCGCCTACCCTACTGTTAACGTTTACATCCCTTTTTCTATATGTTTTTGCTAAACTATTGACCATACTAACAATATATACCACCTAATAAGCTTATAACCACAATAAAACTGATTAATAAACCACAGCTTTCACAATCTACGGAACTTAAACTGAAACAATCAAAACTAAAAACCAACCATCAACCTACATCTACAATTATACTCATCCGAATTCCAAATCCCACTATCAAACGAAACTGCTACAACCCTAATCCATCGTCAACCTTCTACCGAATCAAAAATATCTAAATAAAAACATCAAAGTGGAAATCAAACACAACCTTTTTTTTACTACAAATAAAAATGAGAAAATAAAATATATATAAGTCGAGATCCAATACAAGGAGGGATAAAAAAACTGTGATGATTCAAAAATATTACTAGGTAAATTTAAGAAAACAATGATAAGGAAAATGAAGACAAAAATAAAGATAAAAAAAGCATATGCTAACCTACCTTTTCCAATTAGAACGCCAGGAAAATGAAAAAAAAAGTAAGCCCAGGATATCTTTTCGTTGACTCCTTCTAATGTACGCTACCTACTCTCCAAAAAGACAATGGACAAAAAAAAAAAAATTGTGTAAAAAGGGTTGCGTTTGTTTTTTAGCTGGGCCATTGTTGGGCTTGTAGCTTAACAAATAATCTTGGGCTGCAGTTGTTGTTTATGGGCTGTTGGCTAAAGATGTATTAATGGGTCGGTTTGACCCATTTAAATGGCTAAACATGAATGCACCGTCAAACTCGATTTTTCGCGCTCTCTCCATTTTTCGTGCCCGTCTTAGCTCTTTTTCTTCGTTTTTGCCCCTTTTCTTTAATATTCGTACCTAAAATAATAAATAACACATATAAATGATAAATGCACTATAAATACACGTTTTTCTATTTATTATGTCAAAAATGAAGGGATATTAGCACTAAAATCTTGAATAATTACGTGTCTAACAAGTTTGCAAACACTGTTCTTTGGATATGAAGAAGAATAGCCTTGAGGAATAATAATGTATACATATCACCTAAATCCCCATGGAGAAAGGCATTATTGATATCCAGTTGAGCAATATGTCAGTTATCAGTGACAACAACAACTAGCATAGTTCTAACAGTAACCATTTTGGCTATAGGAGAAAATGTGTAATGAAAATCAACCCCTCTTTTGAATGAAGCCTTTTGCAACTAACCTGGCTTTATACTTAGGGTACCATCAAATTTACATTTGATTCTGTAGACCCATTTGTGATGAATTGGTGTTTTGTCAGGAGGTAGAGTAGTAATGGTCCATATATGATTAGCTTCTAGGGTCTTGGGTTCTAAATTCATTGCATCTACCCATTTGGGATCCTTAGAAGCTCTGGCATAAGACTGTAGTTTAATGATTTGGTTGATGGTGTTAATTAAATGTCTTTGTGAGGGTGTTTGTATGTTGTGATAGTTAATAAAATTAGTGTAGTGGTGTTTGGAAGATGTAAGAGATGTAGGAAGAGTAATGTGATAATCATAGAGTTTATGTGGGAGCTTATGAAGTATGGTGGATGTTCTGGTGGTAGTAGATGGTGGTGGTGGCAAGGTTGTGTGAGTGGGATCAGTAGAGGTGTTTGTGGAAGATGTTAATGGTGGAAGATTTTGAGTCAGTGGTGTTAGTAGGTGAAGATATAGGTGTTGGAGGTGGTGGAGTAGTGATAAACTGATAATTGTGGGTGGCACTGATGATGTAGGTGTAGGTGGTTGTTCACATGTGGATGTATTTTCAAAATTGTGATTGGAAGGTGTTGGTTCACATGTGAAAGTATTGTCAGGAATGTGATTAGAAGGTGTGAGTGAAGTGGTGGAAGACTTCTTATGAAAGGGAAATGTGAATTCATAAAAGGTGACACTTCTGCTCACAAAGAATTTGTGAGTGAGGAGATCATAGAGAATGTATCCTTTCTGTGTTGTAAGGTATCGAACTAGGACAAATGAGATGGCTCTAGGTGATTTTTTTAAAGATGTTGGTGAGCAAAGGTTTGGAGGTGTGTGATAAAGTATTTCATAAGGACTTTTGGTATGAAGGGATTTGGAAGGGAATCTGTTGATAAGGTATGTGGCTTCAAGAATACAATATCATCAAAAATAAATTGGAAAGTTTTCTTGAAATCTCAGGGACCTGGCTACCTCAATAAGTTGTTTGTATTTTCTTTCAACTCTAGGATTCTGTTATGGTGTGTATGAACATGATGTTTGGTGAATAATACCATGATGTTGGAAAAAGGTAGTTAATGTTTGGTTTATAAATTATGTACCATTGTCACTCCTTATTGTTTTGATGGATTTATTGAAATGATTTTTCACATATGAATAGAAAGACTTTATTTGTGATATAGCATGGTGTTTAGATGGTAAGAGAAATATCCACGTGGATCTTGAGTGATCATTAACTATGGTTAAAAAATACTTTCATTTGTTCATGAAGTGTTTGTATGGACCCCAAATGTCCATATGAACAAGATCAAATACATTATTAGCATAAGAAGGACTGTTTGGAAAAGGTAATTTGTGTTGTTTAGCCAAAGGACAAATTTTACACTAAAGTTCATCTTTTGTACAATTGATATCATAAGAGATGCACTTTACTTGTTTAAGTACAAAAATGGAAGGATGTGTTAGTCAATGCCCGAGACTGGTTTTCGTTGAACAAGTATTGAGAGCTTTAGTAGAAGGAGGTGAAGTAGGAGTTGTAGCATAAATGGTGCTTGTGTCGGGGAAGATGATGTAAAGGCCATCACACTGGATACCATGAGCAATCTTCCTGTGGTTCTTGTTGAGTGTCTGGAAATGACATGAAAGTGAGGTAAAACTGGCAGCAATGGACATTTTGGTTGCTAATGGACTAACTGGGAGTAAATTATATGAAAAGGATGGGACATAAAAGACATTAATCAGAGTTATTTCATTGTTGAGTTTCACTGATCCACACATTATGACTTCTACATTTTGACAATTGGGTAAGGTTATAAGGATGGATGGATCACAAATGTGTATGTTAAACATGACAGTTAAGGATATAGAAATATGGTTTATTGCCCCACTGTCCACTACCTAAGCAAGCTTATAGTCTACCATGACAGATGCAATGAATTTATGTCTACTAATGGAGATGGAACTGATGATACATGTGAGTGGTTTCTTCTGTGTATTCTGCATCATCATCATGACTTGATTTAGTTGATTTTGCAATTGATCCATCCTAATGAATACAACATCACTTTCATTGTTCTATCCTGCATTTGTTCATGGTTGAGTGTTTGCATGGACCCCAAATGTCCATATGAACAAGATCAAATACATCATTAGCATAAGAAGGACTGTTTGGAAAAGGTATTTGTGTTGTTTAGCCAAAGGACAAATTTTACATTGAAGTTCATCTATTGTACAATTGATATCGGAAGAGATACACTTTATTTGTTTAAGTACAGAAATGGAAGGATGTGCTAGTCAATGCCAGAGACTGGTTTTTGTAGAACAAGTATTGAGAGGTTTAGTAGAAGGAGGTGAAGTAGGAGTTGTAGCAGAAGTGGTTGTTGTGTCAGGGAAGATGATGTAAAGGCCATCACATTGGATACCATGAGAAATCTTCTTGTGGTTCTTGTTGAGTATTTGGAAGTGATGAAAGTGAGGTAAAAATGACAACAATGGACATTTTGGTTGCTAATGGACTAACTAAGAGTAAGTTATATGGAAAGGATGTGACATAAAAGACATCAATGAGAGTTATTTCATTGTTGTGTTTCACTGATCCACACATTGTGACTTCTACATTTTGACCATTGGGTAAGGTTATAAGGATGGGTGGATCAAAAATGTGTATGTTAAACATGACAGTTAAGGATATAGAAGTACGGTCTGTTTCCCCACTATCCACTACCTAAGCAAGCTTATAGTCTACCATGACAGATGTAATGAATTTATGTCTTCATATGGAGATGGAATTTATGATACATGTGAGTGGTTTCTTCTGTGTATTCTGCATCATCATCATGACTTGATTTAGGATTTTTCAATTGATCCATCCTCATGAATACAACATCACTATCATTGTTCTGTACTGCTTGAGAAGTTGAGGGCATGTTTGGGTCAAGGCCATTGTTCACAACTACAGCCACAACCTTTGGTGTAGAAACACTTTTCACAACTGGAGGTTTGTACTTCCTATATACTGGATGACCAACATGATAGCCCTTAAGCATGTAAAACTCATCTCTACTATGGCCTTCCTTATTGAAATTTGTATAAATCACACCAGGCCTAAAAGAGCTTCTTCTTTCTGGTCTAAAGCCATTGTTCCTTTGATAGCTGGTTTGTGGTCTAGGGGTTGAGTAAGATGAAAGTGCAACTTGTGGTGTAAGTGTTTTTGGCATGATTCCTTCCCTTTGTTTTTCTTCCTACATAATCATTCCATAAGCCTTAACTACAGTGGGTAAGGGTTGCATCAACATAACTTGTCCCATAATGTTGAATATCACTCATCTAACCCCATAAGAAATTGTATTAGCCTTTTTCTTTGATCCCTATCACCATTCACTCTACCATTTTCACAACTGCAATGAAAAATACACATATATAGAGCTTCCCAAACATCATGCTCCTCCCAATATCCTTTTCATATTTCATAATACACCCCCACATCAAAGTTTTTTTGTTTCAATTGCACAATACCAATAATGATTTGGTAAATTCTATGACCATCAAGTTATGAATAATGTTCACTTAACTCAGACCATAAAGCAGCAGCAGTATTAACAAAAGTGATACTATTACTTATCTTATCTGAAATGGTGTTTAGGATCCAAGAGATGATTATGTCATTGGCTCTTTCCCATAAAGCTCTTGTGCTTGATTAAATGCTTGGTTCTGGAAACTCACCAGTAACAATTTTGTATTTGTTCCTTTCATTGAGTGCAATCATCATTGATCTTTTCCATGTGTTGTAATTGTCTAAACAAGTAAGCTTCTTTGAGATCAAAATCATACCAGGATGATCATTGAGATGATGATAGAGAGGATGATTGGGTGAATTGATGTCATTGTCAGGCAAAATGGTCACATTGTTGCTTGGATTGTCTTGGTTGATTTTTTCGTTGTGTTGAGTGTTTTAATTAGATCTTCCAACCGCCATTAATGGTGGCTTAAAGAAGAGACTTGGTGATAGTAGTAAAAACACGCTCTTTTAGGAAAAAGAGGTGGAAGCGGTATGTATTAAGTGTACGTTTAGGAAAACGTAAAAGAACTAAAGGAGGATAATTGTGTGCGTCAAACTTGTAATGTTTTGGATTAATATTGATGAGATGAAAAAGAACTAAAGGAAATGACGGATTACGCTAAAAATTAAGCTACGACGTACAAAACGTAAAATCGTAAAAATCGACAAAATAAAAATTTTATCTAAAAATGACCAAAAATTCAAATTAAAACCCTCAAAATATGTCTAAGGTTTAAAAATAAGCAAAACTTCTTGTAACTTTTTAAATTAATTAGTATTTAATTTTTAAATGCTAATTAAAGCCCTAAAAACTAAATAAACTAACAAAAAGCTCAAACTAAAATTTTAAAACTAAACTAAAAAGTATTTTTGCAAAAATTTAAACTAATTAATTCTATTTTTAACCCTAAAAACAATTTTTAAATTAAAAACGTAAAACCGAAAAACGCGACGAAAATAAAATTTTACCTAAAAAATTAATAAAAATCATTAAAAAGTATCAAATAATATAAGTAAGATATAAAAACCAACAGAACTTATTTTAACCTTTGAAATTTTTTATATTCATTTTTAAAGATTAATTAAAACCTTAAAAATCAAATAAAATATTAAAAAGTCCAATTAAGATTTTTATGGTCTGTAAACCTTTATCATATTAATTAAAGTCTAAGAAGTATTTTTTTATAAATTTTATAAACCCTAAATATATTTTTAATTGGCTAAAAAATAAAACGTGACAAAAATAATCCCAAAAACTAAATAAATAATGGGAAAAATCTGAAAATCTCCACAAAAGTCCTAAATCCTAATACTATTAAAGGAAAAATCAAATAGGCTAATTAGGTTTACAAAATAAGCTGTAATAAGCTTAAACGATCACGACTTATATTAAATAAGCAAAGCTAAACACCCTTTAAATATCTAATGTTTCCAAACCTTACCAATAAGTAAGGCCTGGTACAATGGATAACACGTATACTGCCCCTGCTAGGGGTCCCGTGTTCAAAACCATGACATGACCTTTTTGGCAAAAAAAAAATAAATTTGTTTTTCTTTTTCTTGTTGATGATCAAACAACCTTCTATACTACTTTCCACTTTTTATTAGTCCAAATTTGAACCACAAACGTGAGTTAAAGCTACAAAATCAAAAAAGAATTGATCTAGAAACAAGTGGCTGATGTTGATGACAGTGAATGAAAGAGCTAGTTTAAGCCTTTTGTTTGGTGTTTTGGGAGCACAAGGCACCCTCACAACCTTTGGGTTGTGAGGAGTCAGTAAATACACTAAAACAAGAAAATGCAAACACAAAATCCAAAGTATCAAGCAAGAACAAAGCAGATTAGGGCAAAACTTAAGATCCAGTGGTATTAGCCTTACAGTGAGTTAATAGGGCAAATTTATCCAACCAAAAGTACCAAAAATCTAAATACTAGACACTTGATTTAACCTATGAACTCTCAATCCTCCAAAATCCAAGCCTTAAAACACAAAATCAAGCCCCCTAAGCTTGCTGGTGCAAATGGTAATCAGCAGGTTGGTTTTTACTGGTTCAAGTGACCAAAAATTATACTTTGGCCAACCAAATCTTGAATTTGGCTCAAACAACCTATAGATTTTATAGCATGCAATCCTATAACTAATGTAAAACCCGCATTAAAAACCTATGAACAGTACACGTGAACAGTAACATACGAAAACACGGTAAAATTTAAACTTTCCATTTATAATATTAATACACGTGTCACGACAATAAATAGCGTATAATCATGAATATTATAAATGTGACAAGATCACGAACACCAAAATCATAAATAATAAAACACGAACACACACATTAATAATTAGACTCGAGAAAACCTACGGGTTACCCCATGTGGGCCCCATAGCCACGGCAAGACAAGAGGAATGATAAGATGGGCTTTTTGGCCCATAACCAAATTAATTAAAACACCTGGAGAGTTATTTTCTCTCATAATTTAGGTTACAGGAAAAACTTTGTCCTCCCCTCTTTGTCCTCCTTAGCCGCCGGCCTACACAAGAACACAAGGCAAAACTGGACAATTTTCTTGATTGATTAATTATTTGTGATCATATCGTGATTCTAAGCATAGTGGTATATTCAAAAACCCTTCCTTTTTATTTTTATTTTCTTTTTATTTCAAGTAGTAATTTAATTAATCACATGAACATGTAAAAGAATAACCTAGGTTAATTAAATTATGATCAAGGGTACGTTTGGTTGGGTTTGTGGTTCGGCTGAGGCACTGAAACCCCCAAAAGGGGGTGTTCGGTTTGTTTTGTATCACCACCACCGAGACCATGCCAGGTCTCGGCTTGGTTGGTCTTCGGTCGGCGCAGCAAGGGAACCCCGACCTTGGGTCGGGGTGGGTTTGTTTTCGGTTTAGGGTGGAGCCGTGACACCACCGAGACCCGTAAGGGTGCTCGGTTGGTTTGGTTTATTCGGACCCGAGATAAAGGGACCTCGACTTCGAGTCGGGGTATGATGGTATGATTGTACGATTAGTTTTTAAGTAGTGTCAACCGAGATCCTTTCCAAGGACTCGGTGGGACTTGTTTATAGCTTATTTGATTCGGCTTATATTAAAACACGGGCTTGGGTTTCGGGTTTTTATAAAAAAAAATTTATAAATCATGTCACATTAAACTTTAGGTTAATTAATTTATTTAATTAATTCATGTATAACCTAAGGTATTTATACTTAGTTATTTTAATTAAACATGTATTTTAATTAAAATCATATAACATATAGTTTAATTAAATTAACCAGTTATTTAATTAACCAATTATAACAATGACTTGTATTGTACTAATTTAACTTCACTTATTATTTATAATTCAGCTCAATTCTAATTATGGAAACTTACTAATTTTGGGAACTTTCTATTTTTGGAAACTTTCTATTTTTGAACTTTCTCTTTTTGGAAACTTTCTATTTTTGGAAACTTACTATTTATGGAAACCTGCTATTTTTATAAAGTTACTTAGTATTACAATACAAGTATTATAATACACTAATACATGAATTATACACAACTATACATCAGAATAACTACATAATACACAGTAAACAGTAAAACATGACAAAATACGTATAACAAGCTAATAATACATGGAACTTGTAAAAAACATGTAATTCAGACAACTCATACACGTCCATATTTCTTATGTAGTGTTATCTGTCAAGGCGGAGTAGTCTTCATCGTTTCCGTTAGCTTCTACTGGACATAAGGTACGGATTTCCCGTCCTTCAGTAAGGACAAATCTCTTCCTTCATTAGGATTTCCCGTATGCAGCCAACCGTTTTCCCCAGTAGTTACAGATTAAATGCTTATGTTTATTAGTTACCTTAGCCATATACATGCATGACCAGTTTCACCTAGTCATAGCGGTACCATAACCATAACACTAGAGGCACTAGTGTTATGACTTCACCATGGCAGAGTGATAGCTCGTGGCATCCCTTTTCAGTTATTTGGCCATTATATTATTATATTATCATGTGGGGCGTATGGGTGCATCCTAGTTACATGTTTCAGTCTAGATTTTCATGGTGAATGTGGTGCGTGCCTTGCATCCTTCACAAGGAGCTGATCCCTCCTACCCATTGACTAGTTAATTAGAGGCAACCCCTCTAACTGCATGATGAGGTCTCCCCTCCAAGTATTCATGCACGTTGTTGACCTCATGATCTATATTGGCTAATTTGGTACATAAACTAATACAGATTTTTATAAGTAACATAAGCTATTTTTCAGAACTAAAACCAGTTAACATGACATACAACTAGGTTTTCCAGGACTAATTCATTTCCGCTGCCATTCATGCTTTATATTCTTTATATGTTTCCATACTCTATGTTTTTCCATGCTTTATTGTATATCCGTGCACTGAGCGTTATGCTCAATCGTCTACTTTTCCATGTTCCCAAACGGTAGGTAGCCAAGGACGCAAGTAGGAACTCCAGAGTATGTGCATTCGGATTTGAAGATATCCGGCCTCTTTTACCTTATGCATTTATTCTTACTTTATCTTACTTTACATCTTTTGGACATTGTTTAGTCCTTTCCATTTACATTACTTATATTGCTTGTTTGTGAGTTACTAGACTACCGATGTTTGATTCCAGTATTTCTATTTATGGTCATGAATGTTTAGACATTATCTTGCATGCTTTGATGATACGCCATAATTTACTGTAGCACTCTATCCTATTAAATGGGGTGTTACAACTAAACCCTAGCTAATTATGGACCAAGTATCAAATCAATAAACACAAAAACAAACCTTAAACCTACTGTGATGCATACTTGACAGAAAAACTGATTCACAACCAATATTTCTCATTTTATGTATTGAGTAAAGTAAAGACAGTTTTTTGTTGACTATAACCTCACTAATAAGATGCAAACAATCTTTAATTATTAGAGACTTACTCAAACACCCCTTAATTATGAAAAATAGAAATTTTACAAACTTTTTCAAAGATTTTGCAAGCACAATACTTAAATATCTACTCAAATCCACTCAAACATGCATGTTTGGTTGCATAAACAACAATTCAAAACAACCAAACACCAACTAAGCAGTTACCACACTATTGAACTAAGCATGCAATTTTTTGTTCAGAAAAAGTAAAAGGAGAAGGTGAGGGGTGAACTTGCCTTGCTTAACATCCTAGCAAGGCCAGCTAAGCTCCCTTAGGTGCTCAATCATAGCTGAAGGGCCCTAGGGGTGTCTTGAATAGGTTTGAAAGAATGGTGATGAGGTGCTAAGTGTGGTTCTACAACAGATCCAAACACTTAGCCCTGGGCTTGACCTTAGTATTCCTGATTATCACAACACAACAAACAAGCAAGAAATCCAAGTAGCAAGATCAATGATCTTGCTATAGTAAGGTTGAGCTTTGATAAGAAACACCAACTGGTTTAGATGTAAGCTGTTCTTTTTTTTTACTTACTTAACTCTTAACAAATGTATAAAAACAAGTTCTTGCCCTCACTTATGCTTGAATATCAACAAGATATTCATACATATATGATCTAACAAGACACTTGGGTCCAATATTACTTAAACATAATATATGAAAAAATTGAGTAACCAACCAAACTTTGAAATGAATTAAAGGTAAACTTGCAAAGATAAAAAATTAAGGTAAATTGGGACTTGCTTTCTTCACCAAAAACTATACCAACTTCTATTAATCATAGAAAGGAATTACAAGTAGGTAAACAAGGAAAAACAAGAACAGAAACTAAGCTATGGGGTTCTATTGGCTTTATATAGAGCCTTTATAAAGATTATAGAATGCAAAAGAACTTAAACCCTAATGTGTTCAATCCCAGAAATGCCCTTGAGTTTGAATTTGAAAAAGAGCTCATGTGATGATTCTTTGGTTGTTAGTGATGAAGCCAGTTGCTCAAAATGATCTTGAACCCTTGAATGATGCTTTGGCAATACGAAATTCATGTCCTTCGTTGATCTGCTGTCGCCTCTTTTGTCCAAGAGTGAAAGCGCATCCCCATTGGTGCAGGGGACACGTGGGTAGGGCCACAAGGTGAAGAAAGGGACGTTTTGGGGGTTTGTTTAAGTTAAGCTGATGACCAATTTGGGATCTGGAGCAAATCGTAACTTATACCATTAGTTATAATTAATTTTGAGATTAGGGTTTAAGGGATCAGTATTGGGTGTTTGATCCTAATCATGTGAACAGTGGAGTGTTTAGCGCCATCCTCGTGGTCTGATAGATGGCCTTTTCCCTGCTTCGTTATCTCGCCCGATGCGTGGCGTTTGGCTTCTTGGGGGGTTTTTTAGTAGGGACCATGAGTTTTCCTGTGATTTTGTCACGCGTCGAGTTTCCAAGTCCATTTCCCTACTGAATGCTATCCGCAGGCTTGATGACCCGTAGTGTGAGCTTCTTCTTCTTTGCAATTGTGCGGGGGTTGCAAAGTTAGTTTTTGCTTTGAGGACGTGTCCTCCTGGGGTTCTTGGTGATGCTCGGGTTCAGTTTGATCAGGCCTTGCGTACTTCTTTGGAGTTGATTGTTACTGGTTCAGGCATCGGTTTTGGAGATTGGCAGTGGCAGCTTGCCACTTTGCCTATTAGACTTGGTGGTCTTGGGGTCTTGTGTGCTGAGGATGTCGGGTGTTTTGCCTTCATAGCCTCTCGCAATTGTGCGAGGGTTTCAAAGTTAGTTTTTTCTTTGAGGACGTGCCCTCCTGGGGTTCTTGGTGATGCTCGAGTTCATTTTGATCAGGCCTTGCGTACTTCTTTGAAGTTGATTGTTACTGGTTCAGGCATCGGTTTTGGATATTGGCAGTGGCGGCTTGCCACTCTGCCCATTAGACTTGGTGGTCTGGGGGTCTTGTGTGCTGAGGATGTCGGGTGTTTTGCTTTCATAGCCTCTCGTTTGTAGTCTAGGTATTTGCAGGATCGTATTTTGGCCAGGTCTGGGATTGTTTCGCCAGGTTCTACCTTTTTGTCTGCCTTGGATGCTTACTCGACTTTTTGTGGTGTTGATTCTCTCTCTGTTACCTCTAGTTCTCCTGCCCCCAGTTTATGAAGTCTTTGGAAATGAGATATTTTGGTATCATTGATGGACTTCTTTCGTCACGATATAGTTTGAGTAGTCGCCAAGAAGCTCTTCTTAGCTGTGTACGTGCTCCTTATGCACATGATTATCTCTTTACTATTCCTATTGATGGGTTGGGGTAGCGGATGAACCCATGTTAGTTTAGAGCTGTCCTGTGTTATCGTTTGGTGTTTCCTTTGTTTCCTGATGGATCTTCTTGTCCGAGTTGTCCCGTGCATCGAATGGACCAGTGGGGTGACCATGCTGTTCACTGCTCTAGTGAGGTAGGTGTGAAGTTTCGACATAATCCGGTGCGTGATATGTTGGTTGATATCTGTTCTAGAGTTGGTGTTTCTGTGCAGAAAGAGGATCCTATGGGATTTCTTTCAGCTGATGGTCGAGACCTTCGTCCAGCGGATTTATTGTTGCATAATTGGTCCCAAGGTAAAGATGCTTGCTTGGATGTCACGGGCGTCTCACCGTTCGCTGGTGCAGGTTTGGATTCGTGGGTCCCCGGGATTGCTTTGCGGACTGCTGCTCAGAAGAAAAGGAGGAAGTATTCTTCTATTTGTGTAGAGCACGGTTATTCGTTCTTCCCTTTTACCTTCTCTAATTTTGGGGAGTTTGACGAGGAAGCCTTGGTTACTCTTTCGCGTCTCAAGCGCTTATCTTTTTGTCATTCTAATGATGATAGGAGTGGCTCTTTTCTATTTTCTATACTTGGGTTCTGTATTCAAAAGGGGGTAAGAGCGCAGCTTGTTTCGCGACTCCCTTCCAATTTTGTGTGATTAATAAATAAAAGACTTTCCATATTAAAAAAAAGTTTGAAAACAAGTTTAATAATAATAATTGTGTTAAGTGGAGGGTGACGTGTAGGATTGTGATATGTGGATTGGGGTGATGTGGAGACCCGATTTGGGTAATGGGTAATGAATATGGGATGTTGTTGGGTTTTTAATGGGTTAGGGTTAAACATGTTTAGGTTTTTGGCAGCTTTGGTCCCCACAGTTAACTGTCCCTTTATATAGCTTTGCAATTTCAGTCCTTGCCTCTTTTCTTTGTTAATCCTTTAGCTATTTCACCAATAGTCCTTTAGTTAACAAAAGGACAATTTATGTAACTTTATTTAACTTCAAGGGCTGGTTTTGACATATCTTCAAACATAAATGATTAGTCTTGTACAAAGATGATTCTTAGAGGGCCATTTGTGACAAATTTTCAAAGAGAGGGACCAAACTTGACAATCTTCAATTCTTCATGGATTTTTCTTAGAAATTCAGCATTTGGGCCGGTTCGTTGTGCGGCTTCGTTTCCCGTGTTCGTTTTTGCTTGATACTTGTGATCTTTTGTCTTTTTCTCAATATCCGTACCTAAAATGCGCGTTGAACAAAAACAAGCATATATTTGGCACTTTTAATGACATTTTAACCATTTTAAGCCTGATTTGGATGATGATACCATGTTAATTGCGGTCTCATCACTTAGTTATTGTTGTTGGGAAAATTGGTTATTTGCTCGAAATGTGTGAGAACTTCATTAGAGAGGAATCAGAATGCGGAAGAATGATGATGGTTGATTAATGGAGGCTGATTGACAATGGTGATGAAAGAAAGTTGTTGTAACAACCTACAATGGTGATGAAATAAAGTTGTTGTAACAACCTTTCAGTTAGCTACATGTGACTGGAGCATTTTAGCTCTGTTACCATATAGAAATTTCACACACAGTTAAAGGTGAAAAATGAAGTGAATTTCATTATTGAAAAAGTGAGTTACATAAAGTGAGATGAAGAGTATATATACAGAGTATTTGACTAATTAACTTCTAACAAACTTTTCACATGTGAAAGTAACTACAACTAGAACAAACTTTTCACATGTGAAAAACTAAATAGTACTAACAGTTCTTAAACTTTGGTATTTATTTCTGTGTTGCTTAGAAGACTTAAATGCGTACACTTTTGTTGCTTGAGTAGAACTTTTATGTTTTCCGCATCGTGTAGGTGTTCGTTAAAAATATTGAATCTTTAGAAACGAACATGATTCCGAAATTTTTATCTCACAAATATATATCTCTTTTAGTTAGTCTATTAAATAAATCACGTCATCATTTTTATTTCTTTATGCTCAGCAAAAAAGTTTATGTATCCGATGAATCAGAATACTGGGTCTGCCCTCACTATAATCATCTGCTATAACATTAGTAGCTACAGAACATGTCACAAACGCACACATTAATCGAGGCCCAAAGATGGCTATGTCGGATGAGTTAAGAAATGGCGCAATCATCATGGGTGCTTATGATCGCGAATGTCAGACTTGGTTTTGTTGTAAAACGAAGAAGCCCTTTTTATACTTGCAATTTCATATTCTAGAATGCAAAAGAAATTAAACCCTAATGTGTTCAATCCCAGAAATTCCCTTGAGTTTGAATTTGAAAAAGAGCTCATGTGATGATTCTTTGGTTGTTAGTGATGAAGCCAGTTGCTCAAAATGATCTTGAACCCTTGAATGATGCTTTGGCAATACGAAATTCATGTCCTTCGTTGATCTGCTGTCGCCTCTTTTGTCCAAGAGTGAAAACGCATCCCCATTGGTGCAGGGGACACGTGGGTAGGGACACAGGGTGAAGAGAGGGACGTTTTGGGGGTTTGTTTAAGTTAAACCGATGACCCATTTGGGATCTGGAGCAAATCATAACTTATCCCATTGGTTATAATTAATTTCGAGATTAGGGTTTAAGGGATCAGTATTGCGTGTTTGATCCTAATCATGTGAAGAGTGGAGTGTTTAGCGCCATCCTCGTGGTCTGATGGATGGCCTTTTCCCTGCTTTGTTATCTCGCCTGATGCCTGGTGTTTGGCTTCTTGGGGGTTTTGTTAGTAGGGACCATGAGTTTTCCTGTGATATTGTCGCGCGTCGAGTTTCCAAGTCCATATCCCTGCTGAATGCTATCCGCATGCTTGATGACCCGCAGTGTAAGCTTCTTCTTCTTCGCAATTGCGCGGGGGTTGCAAAGTTAGTTTTTGCTTTGAGGACGTGCCCTCCTGGGGTTCTTGGTGATGCTTGGGTTCAGTTTGATCTGGCCTTGCGTACTTCTTTAGAGTTGATTGTTACTGGTTCAGGCATCGGTTTTGGAGATTGGCAGTGGCGG
Organism: Glebionis coronaria; assembly: GCA_025667525.1. Classification (NCBI taxonomy): domain Eukaryota; kingdom Viridiplantae; phylum Streptophyta; class Magnoliopsida; order Asterales; family Asteraceae; genus Glebionis; species Glebionis coronaria. The sequence continues at coordinate 47,201,974 of CM046875.1, forward strand.
CTTGCCACTCTGCCCATTAGACATGGTGGTCTTGGGGTCTTGTGTGCTGAGGATGTCGGGTGTTTTGCTTTCATAGCCTCTCGCAATTGTGAGGGGGTTGAAAAGTTAGTTTTTGCTTTAAGGACGTGCCCTACTGGGGTTCTTGTTGATGCTCGGGTTCAGTTTGATCAGGCCTTGTGTACTTCTTTGGAGTTGATTGTTACTGGTTCAGGCATCGGTTTTAGAGATTGGCAATGGCGGCTTGCCACTCTGCCCATTAGACTTGGTGGTCTTGGGGTCTTGTGTGCTGAGGATGTCGGGTGTTTTGCTTTCATAGCCTCTCGTTTGCAGTCTAGGTCTTTGCAGGATCGTATTTTCGCCAGGTCTGGGACTGTTTTGCTTTCGAGTCGGGGTATGATGGTATGATTGTACGATTAGTTTTTAAGTAGTTTCAACCGAGATCCTTTCTAAGGACTCGGTGTGACTTGTTTATATCTTATTTGATTCGGCTTATATTAAAACACGGGCTCGGGTTTCGGGTTTTTATAAAAACTATTTTATAAATCATGTCACATTAAACTTTAGGTTAATTAAATTATTTAATTAATTCATGTACAACCTAAGGTATTTATACATAGTTATTTTAATTAAACATGTATTTTAATTAAACATGTATTTTAATTAAAATCATATAACATATAGTTTAATTAAATTAACCAGTTATTTAACTAACCAATTATAACCATGACTTGTATTGTACTAATTTAACTTCACTTTTTATTTATAATTCAGCTTAATTCTAATTATGGAAACTTACTAATTTTGGGAACTTTCTATTTTTGGAAACTTTCTATTTTTGAACGTTATATTTTTGGAAACTTACTATTTATGGAAACCTGTTATTTTTAGAAAGTTACTTAGTATTACAATACAAGTATTATAATACACTAATACATGAATAATACACAATAGAACATCAGAATAACTACATAATACACAGTAAACAGTAAAACATGACATAATACGTATAACAAGCTAATAATACACAGAACCAGTAACACACATGTAATTCAGACAACTCATACACGTCCATATTTCATTTGTAGTGTTATCCGTCAAGGCGGATTAGTCTTCATCGTTTCCGTTAGCTTCTACTGGACATAAGGTACGGATTTCCCGTCCTTCAGTAAGGACAAATCTATTCCTTCATTAGGATTTCCCGTATGCAGCCAACTGTTTTCCCCAGTAGTTATAGATTAAATGCTTATGTTTATTAGTTACTTTAGCCATATACATGCATGACCAGTTTCACCTAGTTATGGAGGTACCATAACCATAACACTAGAGGCACTAGTGTTATGACTTCACAATGGCGGAGTGCTAGCTCGTGGCGTCCTTTTTCAGTTATTTGGCCATTATATTATTATATTATCATGTGGGGCGTATGGATGCATCCTAGTTACATGTTTCAGTCAGGATTTTCATGGTGAATGTGGTGTGTGCCTTGCATCCTTCATAAGGAGCTGATCCCTCATACCCATTGACCAGTTAATTAGAAGCAACCCCTCTAATTGCATGATGAGGTCTCCCCTCCAAGTATTCATGCATGTTGTTGACCTCATGACCTATATTGGCTAATTTGGTACATAAATTAATACGGATTTCATAAGTAACATAAGCTATGTTTTCAGAACTAAAACAAGTTAACATGACAGACAACTAGGTTTTCCAGGACTTATTCATTTCCGCTACCATTCATGCTTTATATTCTTTATATGTTTCCATACTCTATGTTTTTCCATGCTTTATTGTATATCTGTGCACTGAGCGTTATGCTCAGCCGTCTACTTTTCCATGTTCCCAAACGGCAGGTACCAAAGGACGCAAGTAGGAACTCCATAGTATGTGCATTCGGATTGGAAGCTATCCGGCCTCTTTTACCTTATGCATTTATTCCTACTTTATCATACTTTACATCTTTTGGAGATTGTTTAGTCCTTTCCATTTACAGTACTTATATTGCTTGTTTGTGAGTTACTAGACTACCGATGTTTGATTCTGGTATTTCTATTTATGGTCATGAATGTTTAGAAATTTACCTTGCATGCTTTGATGATACGCCATAATTTACTGTATCACTCTATCCTATTAAATAGGGTGTTACAATTATGGTATAAGAGCCAAGGTTTCGACCTGTAGCTCTGTAAAAAAATGACATGTGACTTACGGGTAGTCACCAGTGTCTTCCTAGAACTGACCGTTGGTTTTCATGCATTCATTCATTTTCATTTTTATTTCATGCATTCATATTATTGTAGCAGGTTTATGACTAAGTAATGGTTGGTACATGACTGACCCTATTTAGTCGCATGTGCTTTTATCGAAACTTTTAACCTTGGGACTGACCCATTAGCGTCCCCGCGCCTTGTCTTTTGTTTTGGGTGAACTGACCATAGGCGTTCACTCTCGTTCATATAAAAGTTTTATAAACTGCATCATGCATTTTTATACATTGTTTCATGCATTATAAACTGCTTTTTTGATTTATACATTGTTCATGCATTCTTATGTTACCTCATTTCAGATTTATAATTTATGTTGCATTTTGTTGTTTAAACTGTCAGATGGTGAACAATCGCAATACTCCATATTTGACAACAACTGTCAATGCAGCTCTGCAAGCCCTACTTCCCCAACTTTGCAATGAAATCTGAGATGAACTGCAGGCGGAATTACAGGATCATGGTAATCACGCCAACCCTCCTCCTCATCGGTTACTCTTATGACTTGGTTGGATAGATTCAACAAACAGCGACCCCGTTCGTTTGAGCAGACTGACAGCCCCAACGAGGCTGAAGCTTGGATTTCTCACATCGAGAATATTTTCGATGCAATGGGTTGTGATGGTGTCTACAAGTCAAGGCTAGCTTGCTATAAGTTTGAAGGTGATGTGCTGTAGTGGTGGAAATCAGTCAAGCAGTCCAACGGTGGTGACAATTGGGTTGCACAGCTGACATGGGACCGGTTTAAGGAGCTCTTCCTTAATCATTACTTTCCACATGCTGAGCAAGAAAAGATCAAGAGGGACTACCATAACATTTGGCAGGTTGCTGGTGAAAACAACAACGAATTCATGCAAAGGTTTCTCTAGTTAGCAGGTTTTCTGGGTCCAGCCGCAGGAACTGCTGCGGAGCAGGCCGAGAAGTTTCACTGGGCACTTCGCACTTCGGTTGCCAACAACCTGGTTTGTGCTACTTTTGCTACAGTGGCACAGGTGGCCGATGCAGCCCGTAAGCTCGAGATGCTTCAGGAACGAGAGGAGTTCGGTGATGACAGAGTAGTGAAGAGGTATCTTCAATCACCAATTGTAAACAATTCATTTCCAGTAGTATTATTCATTTCATTTATACCTCTGTTCAACAATATATATATTCCAGGCAGAAGACTGACGACCGTAAGCCTACGGCCGCTCAGCAGCAAGCATCCAAGGGAAACGGTCAGACTAACGACCGTTCTGGTTCTGAAAGGCGTGGCGGTAACGATAGTTACCGTAACAACGCTAACAACTCGAACAACAGCAGGTCCCTACATTAACCTTCTTTCATGTTCAACTACCTTATGTTATGATATTCTAACACTCCAACAATTGTTAAATCAGGAACAATGGTAACGGCAGGGATCAGGACCGTAGGGGTTCACATCCTAACCGTTCTACCTCATATGGTAAATTTTATACCTTCTATGTAATCATGTTTATGTACCACGATCATGTCTCATGCATGTAATCCTTGAACAGGCTCTTAGATAACTAGGACGCATGCTGGAGGATTCACGCATCCTATCTGTCCTACTTGTTCGCGCAGACATTCGGGTATTTGTCGCCGAGGTACTGGTGGTTACTTCAAGTGTGGTCAGCAAGGCCATCAGTAGAAGGACTGTCGCCAGGGTGAGATAGAAGGCACCTCTGGACACGCCAACACCAAGCCACCTCCTACTTCTGGTCGCGTATTCACTACTACCCGAGATCAGGCGAATAAGACCTCAGGTACTATCACCGGAAATCTCTTTATGAATGGTTTGACAAAATGTGTTCTAATTGATACGGGGGCAACGCATTCAGTCGTGTCCACTACTTTTGCTGTACGTGTTAGAATTTCCCGGATGCCATTAAATAATGCCTTATGCATTTCCGCGCCACTTAGGGACTCTGTGTGAATCACTTAGGTGTACAGAGATCTTCCTCTAGAATTTGATGACAAGATCCCTAGAGTTGACGCACTTCCTTTGGACATGTGTGACTTTGACTTGATTTGGGCATGGACTGGTTATCCAAACACCAGGCCATGATTGACTGCCACACTTATCGGGTTATCTTTGGTGATGTTAAATCCTTAGAGTACATACACCATGGTTTTCTGCCAGGGAGGTCAGTACAGATTATTTCATCTATGGAGGCGCGTGCATTGCTATCACACGGTTGTCAGGGCTTCATAGCCAATATTCATGACATTTCTGCTGAGTCTCCATCGATCCAAGATCAAAATATTGGGTTAGAGTTTCCTGACGTATTTCTAGATGAACTTCCGGGCATACCACCTGTTCGTGAAGTCGAGTTTGGAATGGAGCTCGTACCAGGTGCAGATCCAATTTCCAAAGCTCCTTACCGTATGGCTCCTATAGAGCTTAAGTAACTAAAAGATCAACTACAAGAACTTCTGGAGCGAGGTTTCATCCGTCCCAGTGCATCGCCATGGGGTGCACAGGTACTGTTCGTGAAGAAGAAAGACGGTAACATGTGTTTATGTATAGACTATCGTGAGCTGAACAAGATCACGATCAGGAATCGTTATCCTTTGCCGCGAATTGATGACCTATTCGATCAACTTCAGGGTGCCATGCATTTCTCCAAGATCGATCTGAGGTCCGGCTACCATCAGTTATGGGTTAAAGAGCAGGATATATCCAAGACTGTTTTCTGTACACGCTATGGGCACTACGAGTTCGTATTTATGCCATTCGGACTCACTAATGCTCCAGCTGTCTTCATGGATTTGATGAACCGTGTCTTCCATGAGTTTCTGGACAACTTCGTTATTGTGTTCATTGATGACATCCTGATTTTCTCCAAATCCAGGGAGGAACATGAGGAACACCTTCGTACATTCTTACATATTCTTCGTCAGAAGCAGCTGTACGCCAAGTTCTCTAAGTGTGAGTTCTGGTTAACCAAGGTGGCATTTCGGGGCCATATCGTATCTGCAGAGGGGATCACCATGGATCCTACCAAGGTTGAAGCTATCATTAAATGGCCGAGACCTACATCTGCAATAGAAGTTAGAAGTTTTCTGGGTTTAGCTGGCTACTACCGCAGGTTTGTAGAGAACTCTTCACGGTTAGCCTTACCTTTGACTAAGTTGATGAGGAAATGAGAGAAATTCGTCTGGCCGGAAGAGCGAGAGAAGAGCTTTAAAGATCTTAAGCAGAAGTTAGTGACTGCACCTATTCTTACTCTCCCATCTGGCTCAGGTGGATTTCATATTTATAGTGACGCTTCAGGAAAGGGATTAGGTTGCGTTCTCATGCAATATGAGAAGGTTATTGCGTACGCATCATGATAGCTGAAACCTTATGAAGAAAACTATCCTACTCACGATTTAGAGCTTGCAGCAGTTGTTTTCGCGTTGAAGATCTGGAGACATTATTTGTATGGTGAATCATGCGACATATTCACCGATCACAAGAGTCTCAAGTACATCTTCACCCAGAAGGAACTGAACATGAGACAGAGGAGATGGTTAGAGCTATTGAAGGACTATGACACTAACATTCAGTACCATCCTGGTAAGGCGAATGTGGTGGCAGATGCTATAAGCAAAAGGTCGGGTATGATTGCTGGCATATGGATTGTGAAGGAGATCATTCGTGACCTAGAGATGACTGACATTGAGTTTTGCGTACGAGGACAACACGGTTACTGGGCTAATCTTAGAGTGGAACCAGACTTACATTCTAGGATCAAGGAAGCTCAGAAGAACAATGGTGAGATTTGGTCTATCATTCAGAATCTTGATTAGCAGACGGAGTTTCGTGTTGACGACGACAGTATCTTATGGCAGGGCACTAGACTAGTGGTTCCTGATGACTCTACTCTCAGACCGACGGATAGTCGGAACGTACCATTCAGACATTGGAGGACATGCTACGATCGTGTGCTCTAGAATGATCAGGAAGCTGGGATGATTATATATTCCTAGTAGAATTCGCATACAACAACAGCTGGCACGCTAACATCAAGTGTGCTCCCTTTGAGATGTTGTATGGCAGAAAGTGTCGCACTCCAATCTGCTGGGATCAAGTGGGCGAGCGACTGCTTGAAGGTCCAGAGATGATTGAAGTGACCAATGAGAAGGTCGCTGTCTCCAAGGCAAAACTTCAGGAAGCTCGTGATCGTCAGAAGAGCTATGCTGATAAACATCATAGAGATGTGTCTTTCAACGTAGGTGACCATGTTTTCCTCAAGGTATCACCTGCACGAGGAGTTAGACGTTTTGGAATCAAAGGGAAGCTCAGTCCTCGCTTTATCGGACCGTTTGACATCATAGAACGCGTTGGTGAAGTGTCATATCGTTTAGCATTACCGCTTCAGTTATCACACGTTCACAACGTGTTCCATGTCCTTACTCAAAGGATACAACTATCATACAGTTCATGTCGTCCAGTATCCACTTCATCAGATTCGAGAGGATCTTTCATATGTCAAAGAACCCGAGAGAGTTCTTGAGCGACAAGATCGTGTCATGCGGAGGAAGACGATCCCTTTCATCAAAATCTTCTGGATAGATCATCATGAGCGGGAAGCCACTTGGGAGATGGAGGAGTCTATACGGACTTCTTACCCTCATTTTCAGTTCTAATTCGGGTATGTTTTCTTTCAGTTTACGTTTCTCCAATTCGAGGACGAATTGTTCTTTTAGAGGGGAAGAGTTGTAAAACCCGCATTAAAAACCCATGAACAGTACACGTGAACAGTAACATACGAAAACACGGTAAAATTTAAACTTTTCATTTATAATATTAATACACGTGTCACGACAATAAAAACGTATAATTATGAATATTATAAATGTGCCATGATCACGAACACCAAAATCACAAATAATAAAACACGAACACACACGTTAATAATTAGACTCGAGAAAAGCTACGGGTTACCCCATGTGGGCCCCATAGCCACGGCAAGACAAGAGGAAGGACAAGATGGGCCTTTTGGCCCATAACCAAATTAATTAAAACACCTGGAGAGTTATTTTTTCTCATAATTTAGGTTACAGGAAAAACTTTGTCCTTCTTAGCCACCGGCCTACACAAGAACACAAGGCAAAACCGGACAATTTTCTTGATTGATTTCAAGTAGTAATTTAATTAATCACATGAACATGTAAAAGAATAACCTAGATTAATTAAATTATGATCAAGGGTACGTTTGGTTGGGTTTGTGGTTTGGCCGAGGCACCGAAACCCCCAAAAGGGGGTGTTCGGTTTGTTTTGTATCACCACCACCGAGACCATGCCAGGTCTCGGCTTGGTTGGTCTTCGGTCGGCGCAACAAGGGAACCCCGACCTTGGGTCGGGGTGGGTTTGTTTTTGGTTTAGGGTGGAGTCGAGACACCACCGAGACCCGTAAGGGTGCTCGGTTGACAAAGGGACCCCGACTTTGAGTCGAGGTATGATGGTATGATTGTACGATTAGTTTTAAGTAGTGTCAACCGAGATCCTTTCCAAGGACTCGGTGGGACTTGTTTATAGCTTATTTGATTCGGCTTATATTAAAACACGAGCTCGGTTTCGGGTTTTTATAAAAACTATTTTATAAATCATGTCACATTAAACTTTAGGTTAATTAATTTATTTAATTAATTCATGTATTACCTAAGGTATTTATACTTAGTTATTTTAATTAAACATGTATTTTAATTAAAATCATATAACATATAGTTTAATTAAATTAACCAGTTATTAAATTAACCAGTTATAACCATGACTTGTATTATACTAATTTAACTTCACTTATTATTTATAATTCAGCTTAATTCTAATTATGGAAACTTACTAATTTTGGGAACTTTTTATTTTTGGAAACTTTCTATTTTTGAACTTTCTATTTTTGGAAACATTCTATTTTTGGAAACTTACTATTTATGGAAACCTGCTATTTTTAGAAAGTTACTTAGTATTACAATACAAGTATTATAATACACTAATACATGAATAATACACAACAAAACATCAGAATAACTACATAATACACAGTAAACAGTAAAACATGACAGAATACGTATAACAAGCTAATAATACACGGAACCAGTAAAACACATGTAATTCAGACAACTCATACACGTCCATATTTCTTATGTAGTGTTATCCGTCAAGGGGGATTAGTCTTCATCGTTTCGTTAGCTTCTACTGGACATAAGGTACGGATTTCCCGTCTTTCAGTAAGGACAAATCTCTTCCTTCATTAGGATTTCCCGTATGCAGCCAACTGTTTTCCCTAGTAGTTACAGATTAAATGCTTATGTTTATTAGTTACCTTAGCCATATACATGCATGACCAGTTTCACCTAGTTATGGAGGTACCATAACCATAACACTGGAGGCACTAAACAAAGAAGTTGATTGTTATAATTTAAGGGGTCTTTGGAAATGCGTTTAAAACATGATAACCCCCGCCTTCATTTTCTGAGTGAAACATACACCAGTTGCAGCTTTCTCTACAGCTGCATTGACATTTACAAAGATATTTCGACCTGCATGGCTAGACTTTCTGCAAACACAATCAGAAGAACCCGGTTCTGTTCATGGGGGTTGGTATTTCTGCTGATTTGTGAATTGTGTAATGCGTTTTTATTATGAGAATTGAATATGTTTATGATTAAGGGGTGTTTGCCACTAAATTGTGTTTCTGGTGTTTGGGAATAGTGAAAATGACTTGATCATGTGTTTAGGTGTCAAATAGCCAAATTTAGATAATCCAGTAGTCGCTGCAGCAAAACTAATCATAATTGCCTAATTATTCACCAATTGGTTCAATATGTTATGTTCAGTATGTTCTGTTCATTGTCATTGTACTTCGCTTAGTATTCTTAAACTTTTAAGCATAAGCATATGATTTGGCATCATATGTTGCTTGCTTTTGACTCTTCTCGCAGTGTCATCCTATTACCGCTAGCTATTACTTTCTACACAACATGGTGGTTTATACATTTTGTGGACGGGCTTTTCTCTCCTATCTATGCTCAGTTTGGCATAAACATATTCGGTAAGCATACACAAACTATCTTTCAGGGCTCATATGTTTCGCTTTGTATGAACTTATTTATAACCTACCATTAAGTATACAAAACTTACATAGTACTTTATTTTCTATATCTGGTTGGGATTTGCATATTTAAAGTTATTGTGACCTTAATAAGTTGTATAAATTCATGGAATCTTTGATGTTAAGAGGCTACTTAATATTCAATCTGAATTGGGGAAGAAGCAGGTTGCTACATTGCGTTGTCAACCAACTGGACACCTTTTCTTAGAGCTCGTGTCTGATTTCCTAATAGCCAACAGTTTAGGTTACTGCATTATTTCTCTGGAAGAGTTGGTCTTTAATCTTTCTATTGAAAAATGGTTGGATTTGGTTCCTAGTTCTGGTATTATTAGTTCTGAATATATTCGTTTAAGAGTAGCAGCCTCGTGTACTGTGCCGACCCCAGCACAACATGTGCTTCAGATGAGGGTTGCCAAAAGCGTGACACATATTTCAGTTAAAGCTGGAAACGATATCCTTAGCCTCCAAATGAGGTATTTATTGAGTCTTGACCAAGTTTATGATCCTCTAAGGCTTTAGTTAGATGTTTACTAGGAAAATGTTTTGAGTTACCTTGATTGGTGCTTTTCTATACAGGGAGATGCAAAATACGAAAGGGATGGATGTTAAACATTTAGAGTCTCGGGTCACACAAGGACCTTTAGTTGTTCCTCTTGAGTGTGAATGGGTTTGGCACTGTCACAGGCTCAACCCGGTATGAACCTTCACGATATTATATAGTTCTAATAACATTTTTAGAGACTAACTATATCTGTCTTTTGGTCTCTTTTGCAGGTTAGATACAAACCTGATTGTGAAGAATTTTATGGAAAGATTCTTGACAACCATAATGTTGCGTCTTCTGTTCAAGAAATATCAAGAAAGGAAACAGAAGAAATATGGAACAATTTGGATTTTGGACAAAAGGTTAAACCAGTACATCTCTTTATTGAATCCAAGAGCACAATTAAGTGGCTCATGCAAAGAACTTTGTCCTGTTCATGCTAGTGGTCTGGTATTTCAAGGAAGAAATGAAGAAAGAAGCTTCTGAAGATGCTAGCAATTTTTATAAAGTTGTTTTTAGGAGAATTTGGTGTTGTATTTATTATTAGTTTTTGTAAAAAAACGAATGTTTTGTGAGATAAGCCTAAACAAATAAAAGACAATTGCCCCAAAAAAAAAGAAATTGACGAAAATAAATAAAAACGAGTTGTACAAAAAAAGGAAATTGACAAAAAGAAATAAAAAAGAGTTGATAGGTTGAAAAATGAGGAGTTTATAATTTATGAGTAATAGTACAAAGGGTAAAAAAGGTATTTAGAAAGTTAAAACTAAAAAGACTAAAAAAAACCCATAGTCGCCCAGTTAAACTGGCCATTTTGAGAAGAATAAGTCGCGGGAGACATACACTGCCGAAACCACTTGGGCGCGGGCCACTTTCACAATTATCCCATTTATAAATAATAATCATCATAGTTAATGAAAATTGATGCATGTTTTAATTATAAAGATAAAGTAGAAACAATCATCATAATTACTATTCAAGGATAAAAACTAGATATTTTTTTCAGGCTAACATAAATAATAAGGCAGACAACTTTTTACTATTCACGCTTTGCAACAATGGTTACCCTCGTTAATTTACCATCCACCATGATTTTAAGAGATATCATTTTTAATAATAAATTTTAAGATATCAAGAATTTCATGTCGCATATTTTAACTCTGTTAGTGCAAATATTACGATATTTAATTTACACGATATTTTTATGTTTTGTTGACGATAAATATGTAACTTGTAAAACATAACATAAAGTGAGTAAGTTACTTGTATACAAAAACAATCATTAATTACATTCATCAACATCATTCGACGTCTCAAGTTTGCATCAACGCGGATACAAGTTTACACCCAACGTAAATCACTAAACTTATAAACAAACAGTCTTTAAATGTGTTGATGATCAAAGGAATAAATATAATTCTTAAACTTACATTTTGTGTAACAAAATGTGTTTACAAAAATAATTAGATAAAAAACTTTCCAATTATAAGAAATATTATATTAAATAAATAAATTCCAAATTCAGATTCCCCCCTCCCCCTCGCCCATTTAAAAATCATTTAAAACTGACCCAAATAGCACCTTAATCGAATAGGACAAAAAGGAGCGCTTAGTCTACATTTAGGTCACAGGTGCACTTACATAGGCACCCGGTGCACTTAGCTAAGTGCACCGGTGTTGATCCCAGGTAGTAGATCTTTATATCTTGTTTTGGATGGTAACTAGTTTGAGTGAATCCAAACTAACTACTATAGAAATCGAGACTTGTTAAACCATAAGAACATATTGCTAATTGAAAGTCTCAACTTTATGCTTATTATAATACTATAACTCGAAAACCCTAAATATTTTAATAATATAAACAAAGTATAATTGTTATGGATCACACTTGTTGAATGACAATGTATAATAACCTTTTGAACAAGTAAACTTGATAAGAGTATCAAGTTTACAAGTGAACCGCCGAGTCGCTGAAAGCAGCCTTCGACTCACAGAAGTTCAATGGGGAGAAAAAGACAATAATAAATACAACAATACAAGTGATGCTTTTTCTCCCTTTTTTATTCTCTATTTATAATGGTATGAGGTTGCTACCTTGGTGGGGGTAGCTAGGACGTGTCATCTTCTGAGTGGAAGACGTACACTAAATTAAATGCATGTCTATTCTTAGACATACCTTTAATCAACTTTCAGTGAACAGTTCAACCAACTGTTCACTTTTCTCACTAGGTCGTACTAGGCATCTTTAACTCAAATATTCACTTTATCCCGCCTAAAGTGATTTATCAAATTCTTCTGCTTAAACTACCAAGAGATAAGGCAAGTCTCTGCTTGGTAAGTCTACAAAGGGTCTTGAGTGACCTCTGAGTATTGTCAACTCAGAGGTCCTCGAACAACAGAACATTCCTTCTACATCCTAGATGTTATCCATAATGGCTGGTGAGTATGTCTTTTGATAAATTTTTACTTCTCTGACTAAGTCTATGACTTGAATGTGTTTGGTGTGCCATCTGAGGCTTTGCCTTCAGCTTGTCCTTGTCTCTGTCGATGGACTCTGTCAGTGACTCATAACACTAAGTATAATTTAAATCAAATCTAGACTGAGCCATAGTTAGAACTTTCATTGGCCCAACAATCTCCCTCTATTTGAGCATAAATTATACTAAGTCTAAAAATTATTGTTAGTGAGTGCACAGCTTCTTCTTACACATAACTATGACAAACATACTTGGTTTTATTAAGCACCTAGTCTATTACAGATATACTTGTAGTGTTACAAAAAAAACATAACCTAAAAATCTTTAGAGGTAAGTCTTTAGAGCTTCATTCATCAAGATTGAGTGCAACGATTATTTCAGCTTGCGCCTTGTATGGTCTTGATTCAATCAAGACTAGAATTTCATTGTGAAGGTGCTTGGCATAGCCAGAGTCCACTTTTAGTATATTCTTAAGCCTGGTGAGTTGGATAGTAGAAGCGATTATCAACTCATTCTCCCTCTAGAAGCAGTAGTCAGTGTTCATGTTCATGAACACCATTCCCTTATCTGGCTCTGTAAGAGCTTGACCTCCGATGGGTCCTATAATTTCCTTAGGAAGGAAAATGTTCCTGTACATTCCATCCACAACAATGTCTTTAGTGACTAACCCTTAAAGAGCTCGCCCATGGGAGTCTTTCATTTCCTGATGTTCTTTGGTTCAAAGTTCGAAAATTGAGAGGGAATGGGAAATTTAAGTTTTTGAGCTGTTTCCTTGATTCAACTAAGTTTAGCTCGAATATTCTTTATAAGTTGCGCAACCCCAGGCCCATACTTCACAGAAGAAAGTGAAAGTAGTTCCATCCATTCTATGAGTCCCATACTCTTGAGTTTGAAGTCGTTTGTAATTGGTTGGCTCGTTTCTTCTATAGATAGTCATGTTGACTTTCTTGAACTTGTCTGTGAAGCATGAATACTTGGTGATTGGATCAGGATTAGCTCTGTTATTAACTTGACTTAGGTACTCATCCTTGATATTGTTCCTCTTGGTCTCGATCTCTGCTAGTTTCTTTCTTTGTGCCTCCTTTTGGGCTAGGCTTATCTACCTCAAAGTTGCCCTTGATTTTAGCTCAGCTTGTTTTAGATCAACTAGCCTCTTTTGGTCCTCCATATGAAGCTTGGCTTCTTCCAGAGTCATGTGTCTGTCCATAACACTCATAAAGTTGTACAATTCAGGATCCTTGAGTGCTGATCTACCCTCATCTATAAGAGGCATGATATTTTTGATCTGGTCATCCTCGTTTTCAATGCCTTTTCCTTTGTCATGGGTGTCATCGTGAGGAAGGGATGGATAGAATTGAGAATTTGTTAGTTTGAAGAGTCCAACAGCGAAGTCTTCAAATGATTCATATGTTAACTTCAAAGATCTGAGGGGCTTTGGTTGAGGAATTTATCAGCTGTGACTTTGATCTTCTTGGAAAGAGGTTATGTGGAATCATATTGTTTTAAGACATCAGTGTCCCTTTCTTTTGATACAAGAGTATACTTCTCTTTAGTCAGATCCCCCTTAGTTGTTTCATCAGAGTCAAACGAAATAGTTTGGGTTGTTCTTGTGACAACCACGGTTTTGAGGTTCGTCAATTAGTTTTATTTTGTCCATATTTTATGGAATTTCGTATCTTTATGTGTTTATGAGTTATGTGGTGTGAATAGAGTGTGGTTTGGATATCGTTTTCGGGTACGGGGTACCATGTGAGTGAAATGATGTGTGATTGTTTCATTTTCATGAGCTCACATAGTAGTGACTATGAAATATGATGGTGTTATTTAGTGGTTTTACGTATACGTATATGTATTATAAAAAATCGTATTTTTACGATTTAGGGCTGTGCATTTAGGGGTCTCGGATGAGCTATTTAGTCACGGGAATAATTTACGGGATGGTTTTAAGTCATTTAGGACTTAATTATATAGTTTATTTCATATTCTAAGAGTTTTTATAAAACTGTATATTTTTACGTCTTTTACGGTATACGCGTAAATTTGACTAGTTTTACGGTTTTTAGGTTTTGGAGGTTTTTGGAGCTGAAATAAATGAAGGTAAATTAAGGTAATATTATTAATACATTAATTAATAATAAAAATAAAAAAAATAAAAAAAAATAAAGGGGGTCGGTTTGGACGACGCAAGAAAGAAAGAAGGAAAAGCCCAAAACAGGCCCAATGGACTTGTAATGGGATTAGGGGGCCTTTAAGACTTAACCAAACCCAAACCATAACCAAAATAATCATATTTTTAACCTCCATAACAGCTCCTAGCCTAAATTCAACAATGGTGGCCAATTAGGGTTTCAAAAATAAAGATCTTCCATTGATTTCTAAGGTAAAACCTTCAAAACCCTTGTTCTATTAATGATTTTAATCAATTTAATCATGTAATTGATCTTATGATGGATTAGGGTTTGTGAGTTTTCTGAGATTAGTGAGATTAGGGTTCATATGAATTGATTACTTTGGTTATTATGAAGATTAGTGATCATAATTAGGGTTTAATCATGTTTAAATTCGTTTTTAAAAACTGGGCAGAATTTTTTGTCCATTGTTTTGATCATATCTAGAGTTCTACAAACTTTTAAATTTCATATCTTATGTCCCTAGAAAGGTAACTGAATTAACTTTCAAATGAAAGAAACTAGAACTAAGTTAGAGGTCTGGAAGTGGGTCAAAAACAGGTTATATCAGTCGGGTGTCAAAATAGTTTTTGGATCAGCCTGTTTTCATTTTATGTTTTGAATTTTTGGGGTACTTAGGGTTATAATTGGAGCTTCAAAATGAACATGAGGTTAGATTATATATCAAATAATAGATCTGGAGAAGGGCTAAGCAAATGGGATAGGGTAAGACCCTCTAGTGATAACAAACTTTTCATATGTTCAAAATCAGTAAATTCTGGATAGGTAAAAGTATATATATATATATATATAGAGTTGGGGTAAAATAAAATAAAAATTATAATAAAATAGGTGAGGTGTAACCACAAGCTGCCATGTGTCCCCCTGTTTTTTTTAAGAAAATGGTGTCTTTTTGTAATTTATAAAACTTCTCGGGCCGTTTTCAAAAAATTTCTTAAACCTATATAATTTGGTTTTTTCAGACAAACATCATTCCTCTTCCCCACCGTAACCAACCACCGTAACCAACCACCGTCTTCCCCACCACTGTTCACCATCATCGTTCGCTATCGCTACTCTCCACCATTGTTCTCTACCATCGTCTTCCCCATCACCGTTCATCACCACCTAATTCAAAGTGAACGATTCGTTCGAGATGTAGAATGATTCGTTGTAATCTTCCAAGGGTAGTTTTTTAATGTTAAAGAATGTAAGATCTTGATTTAAACACCTTATGTTCGCTTTATGCATTTTTATTGATTTAATTATGTTTAATTTCGAGTTTCCTTCAAATTTAGATCACCTTTTCTTCTAGATCTGGAACAAAGTGTAGAAGTATATAGATAACAAAACATGTTTAAAAGGTTGTATAGGAAGTGTTTGGTAAAATGTCTCAACTAGACTTTTTAACTATAGTGAACTAGATTTTCAAATGTGATGCAGTAAGATATACAGTAATGTAGTAGATCGTAACTGCAATGCGGTAGAAACATATATGTGACGCAGTAGGATATAAAGTAATGTAGTAGAAGGTAACAGTAATGCAGTAAAAGTTATTTGTAAAAGTGATAAAGTATGTCTGTGATTTGGTAGAAATTGCACTGTGATGTGGTAGGATATTTGCTATTGTTCATATGAATGAGTTACGATTTATTAGTGTTTTTTATTATAATTCAGTAGAACATAATTATAATTCAATAGAACATAAACTATTATTCAGTAGAAGATAAATTATAAATCAGTAGAACATAAAGTATAATTCAGTAGAACATAAATATAATTCAGTAGAAGATAAACTAAAATTTAGTAGACGATAAGCTATAGCTCGGTAGAACATAAACTATAATTCAGTAGAACATAAACTATAATTCAGCCGAAGATAAACTATAATTCTGTAAAACATAAACTACAATTCAGTAGAAATAAAGTTTTAATGCATTAAATCATGCATATGAAGAATGTACGTAACCTACTTCATTACAATGCATTAAAATTAAACTGTAATGTAGTAGAAATAAAGTTGTAATGTAGTAAATCATGCATATGAACAACACGAGTAACCTACTGCATTAAATGCATTAGAACTTAAACCTTAATGTAGTAGAAATAAAGTTTCAATGCATTAAATCATGCATATGAAGAATGTACGTAACCTACTTCATTACAATGCATTAAAATTAAACTGTAATGTAGTAGAAATAAAGTTGCAATGTAGTAAATCATGCATAAGAACAACACGAGTAACCTACTGTATTAAATGCATTAGAACTTAAACCTTAATGTAGTAGAAATAAAGTTTGAATGCATTAAATCATGCATATGAAGAATGTACGTAACCTACTTCATTACAATGCATTAAAATTAAACTATAATGTAGTAGAAATAAAGTTGCAATGTAGTAAATCATGCATATGAACAACACGAGTAACCTACTGCATTAAATGCAGTAGAACTTAAACCTTAATGTAGTAGAAATAAAGTTTTAATGTAGTAAATCATGCATATGAAGAATGTACGTGACCTACTTCATTACAATGCATTAAAATTAAACTGTAATGTAGTAGAAATAAAGCTGCAATGTAGTAAATCATGCATATGAACAACACGAGTAACCTACTGCATTAAATGCATTAGAATTTAAACCTTAATGTAGTAGAAATAAAGTTTTAATGCATTAAATCATGCATATGAAGAATGTACGTAACCTACTTCATTACAATGCATTAAAATTAAACTGTAATGTAGTAGAAATAAAGCTGCAATGTAGTAAATCATGCATATGAACAACACGAGTAACCTACTGCATTAAATGCATTAGAATTTAAACTTTAATGTAGTAGAAATAAAGTTTTAATGCATTAAATCATGCATATGGAGAATGTACCTAACGTACTACATTACAATGCATTAAAATAAACTGTAATGTAGTAGAAATAAAGCTGTAATGTAGTAAATCATGCATATGAACAATAGCAAATATCCTACCACGTCCTAGTGCAATTTCTACGAAATCACAGGCATACTTTATCACTTTTACAAATAACTTTTACTGCATTACTGTTACGTTCTACTACATTACTTTATATCTTACTGCGTCACATATATGTTTCTACCGCATTGCAGTTACGATCTACTACATTACTGTATATCTTACTGCATCACATTGTGAACTAAGCTTATCACAGTTATAAAGTCTAGTTTAGACATTTTATCAAACACTTCGTATACAACTTTCACATTTTCTATATTTTGTTACAAATCTAAGAACACGTATGTATATTTACAAAAAACACCACATGATGATGATGATGATGATGACACACCACTACGTGTCGAAGATGATGATTTAGTAAACATAATGCAGCGATCACGATTTGGTGATGTGGCGGGGGGTTATGGAGGTGACATCGGTTATGGTGTTACGGTGGTTAGGGTGCGATCACGAGGTGGTGATGTGGCGGGGGAGTAATGGAGGTGATGGCAGTTAGGTGTTACGGTGGTGGGTTAAGGTGATTAGGTTACTGTATGAAAAAGAACGAGATAATGAACAGATACAGAGAAAAAATAGTATATATATTGTCATATTAAAATTACAAAATTGCTCCTGAACTTTTATAAATTACAAAAAGACACCATTTTTTTGAAAAAAATGGGGGACACATGGCAGCTTGTGGTTCCACCTTACCTATTTTATTATAAAATCTTTTTTATTTTACCCAAACTCTATATATATATATATATATATATATATATATATATATATATATATATATATATATATATATATATATATATATATATATATATATATATATATATATATATATATATATATATATATATATATATATATATATATATATATATATATATATATATATATATATATATATATATATACTAGTGGCAAAACCCGTCCGATGGACGGGTATGACTTATAATTTTTTTCTGCGTGTTCTTTTATGTAAATGATTGTTTGTTATATTTTTAAGGATTTTTTAGTTTGAATCATTTTTGTCTAAAAAAAGCCTTCAATATTTTCTTTCTCTTGGCTTTCTACATAGCGACATATAGTTGCACGATCTGTCCATTTTTGTTTTGTGAATATCGCTCACAAAAATACATAAAGTGTTCATCTAATATGAGAATAAAATTTAATAAAGTATTAGTAAAAAGAAAATGGGATTTTTGGAGTTTGAACAAATTATAATGGTAAAATTACAAATACATTGAAAAGTAATAAACGTAGTATACATTGAACAATTATACATATAAAATATCTAAATGGTCTTACAAAGTATTAATAAACGTATATACATGAAACATTGGTAATACCTACCGTATATTTTTGAAAGAGTAAAATAGAGAGGCATTAAAAAAATTTCTCATATCGCAACATCACGCTTCCCATTAATCTTGTAACCACAACAAATATTATTCATCTTAACCTCACTTTACGGATGAACCTTTAACATGCATTTTATAGGTGTTATCATTTAATAATAGATGGTTGTTTTTCAATTTTTGTATCATTTAAAATTTTAATCATTCAACATGTAGAATAAGAGTCTATATTTGAATGTCCATAACTATCAAACACACAAACTATAGAGAATGATACATGTTTATTTAAGTGAGTATAAATTTATATGTGAAATTTCTTTGAATGAAATTCTTTGTCTTATGTCTTGCTTCTCATGGTTTTCATATATCTCCTCATATTCTCCATTACAATCATAATAAAAAATAGACTTGAATAATATATGCCACTAGTATATATATATATATATATATATATATATATATATATATATATATATATATATATATATATATATATATATATATATATATATATATATATATATATATATATATATATATATATATATATATATATATATATATATATATATATATATATATATATATATATATATATATATATATATATATATATATATATATATATGGAAGCCTTAACAGTAGCTTTAAGGTTGAGGCTAGAGGGGAGAGTTAGCTAACACATGTAAGGGCATAGGATTTCTTTTACAGGGCATGTTAGTTTTGTAAAGTGGGTGTTCGACCAATAGTTTGAAGTATGAAAAACGGGACTGTTTTGGGTTAAATGCTAACGGGACGAGTTATGAACTAAACTAAGTTAAGGGCTTTATATAGGGGTGTAATGAGATTCACATGGCGTATAAATGGGGTTAAGTTGTAGGATAAGGTTAGATATCCATCATAGATTGATGAGCCATTTTGGTATGTGGTTCATGTCTTGATCGTATACGTTTGTGTGTTTAGGTTTGTGCTAGAGCGCGGGTACTTGGAGAAGCTTGTTCAGGTGAGTTTCATAGTCCCATGTCTTTTTATGATTTGATTTCCAGATGGGATGGAAGAGACACTGTATGGTTTTGTAAATAATGTTGTGAATGTTTTTTTGGTTTGTGATGGACTTGTGTATACACTTATGTGATTAACTGCTATGTGATTCTTGATTATGTTTATGATTTGGATCGGGGGACACGTACCGTCACAGTTATTGTAGTTTGACTTGGTACCAAGGGGATGTTGACAAGGCGGGGCCTTGGGATTGGTTCATAGGTGTATGGGCGCCTATGGGACCATGGTTATTGGTAAGGCTTGGAGCCTTGGAATTATGGTTATTGGTAAGGCTTGGAGCCTTGGAATTGTGGTTATTGGTAAGGCTTGGAGCCTTGGATTTGTGGTGATTGGTTAATCTTGAATGCTAGTTATTAATACATATTTGTAGCACATTGTCCATATGTTCTTTTGTTAATGGTTGTTATTCACAGCTTATAACTGATTTGGCGTTGGAGTCTAAACCTATGACTCCCACCAACATTATGTTGACGTGTTTTAGTGTCTCTTTCAGGTGAGAATGTGGTTAAGCGTGAGAATAGGAGTGGCTAGCTGGAAGGCATAAGATTGCATTTGGAGGAACCCCCTTTCCTCTTAGTCTTTTTTTATGTTTGAATAAATGATACTTCGCAGACACCTTAATGTTTGTTATTTGTTAATTGTATGTCTTTGGTAAGAGGTAGACCTGTTACCTACTTACCTAGGCGCCTGCATTGTTTGAGATATATTCATGACATTGTGTCACCATTTATGATATTTCCATTTCATTTAGTTATCTCTATAGACACACTATTGTTATGATGATATCCATACGTCGCCCCCCATATTCCGCCATGGTGGTGTGTGACAGAATGGTATCAGAGCCAATGGTTATACAGAATTAGGTTGCCTAGCCTAGTCTATAGCTTAAGGATCCCTGCATATAGGCGTCATAGGATTACGTGTGGTCTTGATTGTATTATCCTAAATTTTATTTTTTGTGAGTTTTGACTAGTATGAGTTGAACTGTAGTTGCCCATACTTAGTCATCTGTTAATTTCTGTTTTGCTTTTGATATATAAATTACTTTCACCATAGTAAGTTATTTGGTGTACCTAATGTATATTATTTTTCTTTTGATGTTTAAGTCATGTTCCCTAAGAAGCATGTGGTGATTCGAGTTACTAGAAGTTGGTAGATAGGAAGGATCTTAAGTTGTTTCCACTCTTATGGACGACATGACTTATAACTGATTATGATGTTGTGTTAGAGTTTGTCTATGCTGTTTGAGCTAGACTATGGATTTATGTATTCCATGAGTTTGACTATATTATTTTAATAGATGGAGTTTTGGACCTTATTGTTTATGTGGTTATGAGCTTATGTGAGTAGATGAATTTATGTGTTAAATGTCGTATTGATTCTTATAAGTGTCATCATAGGAGAGAGTGCATTATGGAAAGGGTAATTGTATAAGTATGGTAGCCAACATAGTTATACAAGTACCACAACTTCAATGGGTTCTTAAGTATGATTGCATGAAAGAGGGTTAGTACATGCTTGTATATGATGACATGTGGATTTTTGGGTATATGTATAATATATGGGTTTATGTAAAGGTTGTCTACCATATGGCTATTTTTTAGTGTGTTATATGTTTTGGGTTATACTCATGTTGTGTGATTATGAGGTCACACGATATGGACTGCTTTTAGTGATGGGTTTTATGCCTTGTTGTAAGATGGTGATTGCTCATATGGAAAAACGAGTGTATGACGCGATTGATTGATCTGACATGTATGGTAACGCGTATGTTTTAGGTGATTTAATTGGTATATATATGCGGATGTATATATACTAGTATGTGTTAAGTTATGATATTTGGTCGTTCAGTAGTTATTATAACTTGAACGTACCTTGTGTTTGCTCGTGTTTTATGGTGCTAGAGTTTGATGGAGTTCCAACGACGTTTTGAGTCTGTCTACATTTGGGTATGTAATTTAATTAATGAGAACTACTAAATTTTTTCTTGCAAGTAAGTCTGGCTAATTATAGGAAGACGATTTTGAAAATAATTTGTAAGTGTATGGTATGATATTGTGCATTATATATCTTTTATATAAGTTTGTGGTAGTAAGTTATAAAAAAAATTGTCTTGAAAATAATTGGATTAGTTTTCTAGGTAACATGTGATAATACATTTTAAAGGGTGAAGAAATTTTACAATGATTTTCTTAAGTGGAGTTAAAATTTTAGAAGTATTTAACTAGACAGAAAGAGTAAAAAGGGAGATTTTATTATAGTAATGATAATAATAACACCACACCTTGTAAACTTGTAATAGTTTAGTTATAACCAGCCTAAACGGATTATATAAAATAATAATAAGAATAATAATAATATAGATTAAAATGAAAGAAAAAAACACTATATTTTATAAACATGTATTGGTTTCATAATAACAAGCGAAATAAGTTTAATATGGGTAAACAAGATAATGGTTAGAATAAGATTGTAGTATACCAACTAGTTGATATCCTTGATAAATTAATGAAGATAAAAGATGAGTTTATGGTTAAAAATGAGTATGATTGATTTTAGTAGTATTGAAGTTCGGTTCTTATGAGAAGTAACTAATTGGGACAAAATTTTAAAATTTTCTAAGGTATCGAAATTTGGTAATACTAATCATGACGAGTCTAATTTTTCATTGTTGGCACACTGCATTGATATTTTGGATTACATTGTTTTGTTTTCAGTTGTTTTCGCTAGGGTTCGTTTTACCCTATATTTTATTTTGGGACGCGATTGTTTGGAATTCTTTGGGTACACGTCATGATTTAGTTATGCGGTTGTGGAAACGTTAGGATGAGAGGATAGAGTTGGGTAGTATTACTTATGGTTAGATGTTATAATGGAGAGATGTGTATTGGTTTAAAGGTTGTGTTGAATGAATGATTAAGATTTATGGAGTTTTGAAACTTAGATTGGTTAAGGGAATAAGGGAGTAAGTAAAGTTAGTTGACTAGTAGTGGGAACGAGATGTCATGCTATGAGAAGTTGGTTGAAGTACCATTAGGAGATTGATGAAAGTACTAGCGGATGTGAGGGTAGAGTAGAAAGTTTCTACCAATGGAAAGATTGGGCAAATAACACGCAAGGAAATTGGTATAGTTATGGAGGCAAGGTAGTAGTAGAGACGTGAAGAAAAACATGGATGTGAAAGAATGATTGGTAAGAAGCTGATTAATGGTGAAGTACAACAAGTAAGGAAGAGTGAGCCATTGAGGGGTTGAAGTACCTTTAAAAATATTGTGGTAGGTGGGTTGAAGTTAGAGGCTACTGGGTAGTGTGAAGTTCCTAGGTAACATCATAGAGACGAGAAGGAGTGCGTGAAGAGCTACATCGTGAATCAAGGAGATGAAAGGACTATGTGCCGCCTGCTAGAAGAAAGCAAGAGCTTTCGAAGGAGTCACGGAAGTTGCAAGGACTGGAAAGGTGACAAGCACTATGATGGGAATCTCCATATGGTTCGTGACGAAGAAGGACAGATCGAGTACCGGAGTGGAGTTATAAAGAGCTGAACTAGTGGACCGTGATGAATTGAATACATAACATGGGAGATTAAGAACTCGTGGACGTAACAAGGGGAGTCGAGTGACTACGCGGATAGAATTTTTGTGGCAATCAATATCGAGGGATGAGTAGTGAAGCTGAGCTGAATAAGTTCATGGAGAAGTGATTAGAGAGTCGGTTTTGTGAAGGTGTTATGAAAGATCTTTGGAAGAGACAATTATACATTATCCAATGCACTAGCGATTTCCATAGAATTGATGAATGAAGTATGGAATTTCTGTTGGACGGGATAGTGTAGGAATTAGGGAGAACCAAGGAAGGAGAGAACCAAGTATTCCTAGAAGATGATGATTGAAAGTACCTCATGTTGGGTGCAAGATCAAAATAGAAGTATGAGATTTGAATAAGAATTTAAAATATGGCTTAGTTTAGACAAATGGAAAATAATATGGGTAAAAGATGAGAGTGTGATCCGCATGGGATCACATAAAACTCTAGTCCGTCCCTATTAGGAGGGGGTAGGAGAACTGATTGTGAGGAAAAACAAGTGAAGCTACATGGAAATTTTTTTGAGGTATAGATGACTTGAAAGACGGGAAGCATAACATCGTGATGTATGTCATGAGCTGAGGAAGAAGAAGGAAGTGTGGATAGATGGGAATCATGAATGAAATAGGCCGAGATAGGAACCGAAGGTAAAAGTTGGTATAGCCTAATGAGTAGACTAAGGCACTAAGCATGCTAATATTATTGTAGTATGGAAAGGAAATGGTACTGACCTATACTGTTTGATTGGAAGGCTTAATATCGACAATCGAATGGTTGAGGAGTTATAGATGTGATGTGTCATGAGAGACGAAGGGATTGGTCTAACTGAGACAAGATGAGGAGCACTATGACCTTGAAAGTAAGACATTGTATAGGTATAAAGGAAGTGTTGAGTATCAGGGAAAAAAAATCTTTCATGGAGAAAAGTGAGAAAGAAGTGTATAGGTGCTACTAATGATCTATCCAAATTTTATAGAAGTAGTTGTAGCATGGGTTTGGATAGCAGTTGATAGACTAACTGAGATAACCGTCCTTTTGGTGATGTGTATAGATCATAAGTTGATTTGGATTGGAAGAGCCTCGTTGTGATAAACTAATCAATATGTGAAATATCGTCATAGGTTACTTGTGTAAGGAAATTGGAATTTTTAAGCAGTTTGCGGTATGGACTAAAGGGAGTTGATGAAAATGATTGGATATGAGTATATCCAGCTAATTAGAAAATGATGGACGAAGTGGGAAATTGATACAAGTATAGGATTCGTGTTGAGAGCTTGGTGAATGATTTAGAGGGATGTGGGAAACTCGTTAGCGATGTCTGAGTTTTCATATAATGATAGTTATCATACTAGAAGTCGATGAATGCCATTTGAGGCACTATATGGAAGGATAGGGTGAGTTGTCCTTACGGTGGACTAAAATTCGTGAGAGAGACTACTAATGTGGAAATGGTGTTTGTGGAAAGGACGAGAGTAACAAGAGATGATATGTTGAAAAAGAGGAAATCACTATAGTTTAGTGACAAAGTTATGTAGGAAGTTTCACCCATAGTAACGGGTGGTATGTTTTGGTAAAAAGGGAAAAGTTGATGTCAAGTTTTGTAGGTCTATTTATGATCTTTGAAATGATCGGACCAGTAGCTTATGGGTATAGAATTATCTGGGGAATTAAGTGGTGTACATGATATATTTCATGCATTAAGATTTAGGAAATGTGGTTTGAGAATGCATATTTGCATATACGGTTATTCGGGATTTGTGATAATTGGAGTCTTTGATTTTCAAAGAGTCATTGTAAGATTTATGGACTATGAGGTCAAGAGTTTGGGAATGAAGTTAAATATTTTTTGTTAATATCTAGTAAATTGAGTCATGAACTAAAGTTCACGTGGAAATGAGAGGAGTTCTTTTAGAACAAGTATCCTCATGTGATTTGTTGATTGATGTGACTGATCCTAAGGAGTAAATCTCGGGACGAGATTTCTATAAGGAGGGAGTGATGTGACAACCACGGTTTTGAGGTTCGTCAATTAGTTTTATTTTGTCCATATTTCATGGAATTTCGTGTCTTTATGTGTTTATGAGTTATGTGGTGTGAATAGAGTGTGGTTTGGACATCGTTTTCGGGTACGGGGTACCATGTGAGTGAAAGGATGTGTGATTGTTTCATGTTCATGAGCTCACATAGTAGTGACTATGAAATATGATGGTGTTATTTAGTGGTTTTTACGTATACGTATATGTATTATAGAAAATCGTATTTTTACGATTTAGGGTTGTGCATTTAGGGGTCTCGGATGAGCTATTTAGTCACGGGAATAATTTACGGGATGGTTTTAAGTCACGTAGGACTTAATTATATAGTTTATTTCATATTCTAAGAGTTTTTATAAAACTGTATATTTTTACGTCTTTTATGGTATACGCGTAAATTTTACTAGTTTTACGGTTTTTAGGTTTTGGAGGTTAATGGAGCTGAAATAAATTAAGGTAAATTAAGGTAATATTATTAATACATTAATTAATAATAAAAATAAAACAAAAATAAAAAAATAATAAAGGGGGTCGGTTTAGACGACGCAAGAAAGAAAGAAGGAAAAGCCCAAAACAGGCCCAATGGACTTGTAATGGGATTAGGGGGCCTTTAGGACTTAACAAAACCAAAACCATAACCAAAATAATCATATTTTTAACCTCCATAATAGCTCCTAGCCGAAATTCAACAATGGTGGCCAATTAGGGTTTCAAAAATAAAAATCTTCCATTGATTTCTAAGGTAAAACCTTCAAAACCCTTGTTCTATTAATGATTTTAATCAATTTAATCATGTAATTGATCTTATGATGGATTAGGATTTGTGAGTTTTCTGAGATTAGTGATATTAGGGTTCATATGAATTGATTACTTTGGTTATTATGAAGATTAGTGATCGTAATTAGGGTTTAATCATGTTTAAATTCGTTTTTAGAATCTGGGCAGAATTTTTTGTCCATTGTTTTGATCATATCTAGAGTTCTACAAACTTTTAAATTTCGAATCTTATGTCCCTGGAAAGGTAATTGAATTAGCTTTCAAATGAAAGAAACTAGAACTAAATTAGAGGTCTGGAAGTGGGTCAAAAATAGGTTACATCAGTCGGGTGTCAAAACAGTTTTTGGATCAGCGTGTTTTCATTTTATGTTTTGAATTTTTGGGGTACTTAAGGTTATAATTGGATCTTCAAATGAACATGAGGTTCAGATTATATATTAAATAAAAGATCTAGAGAAGGGCTAAGCAAATGGGATAGGGTAAGACCCTCTGGTCATAACAAACTTTTCATATGTTCAAAATCAGTAAATTTTGGATAGGTAAAAGTATATATATATATATATATATATATATATATATATATATATATATATATATATATATATATATATATATATATATATATATATATATATATATATATATATATATATATATATATATATATATATATATATATATATATATATATATATATATATATATATATATATATGGAGGCCTTAACAGTAGCTTTAAGGTTGAGGCTAGAGGGGAGAGTTAGCTAACACATGTAAGGGCATAGGGTTTATTTTACAGGGCATGTTAGTTTTGTTAAGTGGGTGTTCGACCAATAGTTTGAAGTATGAAAAACGGGACTGTTTTGGGTTAAATGCTAACGGGACGAGTTATGAACTAAACTAAGTTAAGGGCTTTATATAGGGGTGTAATGAGATTCATATGGCGTATAAATGGGGTTAAGTTGTAGGATAAGGTTAGATATCCATCATAGACTGATGAGCCATTTTGGTATGTGGTTCATGTCTTGATCGTATACGTTTGTGTGTTTAGGTGTAAGACCCGTGAATGTGCCGTAAGATGCTAAGTTATTGTCTCAAGAGCTGTTCAGTATGAGCATCTCTCTCAAGTTGTGGCTCACTTGTGGATGTGATATCCCGAGCCCAACGTCATTTATTTAATCCTATTTTACGTATATTTTTGAAATTTTTTTTTAGAATTTTTATCGTGGAATTATTTGACGGTTTAAGTTGAAACCAACGTTTAAAGTCGTAATTTAACGTTTGACGATTTAAGAAGAACCGATGACGACTACGATACCGACGGATGCCCAAAATTCACCTTTTATTATCGATTGATCGATATTTGAGTTTTTCGAGATTTTATTTTTATTACGTGTTAAGTCGAGTCGGAACCATATGAATATTCGTTTTGTGTGCGTTTGAACCATTTAAAAGTATTTTCAAGTGTTCGGGGCGACCCCCGACATCCGTAAAATTTTCAAGTCGACTAATAGGTCGTTTCCCGCCCCTAAAATGTGTCGTTTAATAACAAGGCCAAAAGATAGTTAAGTTTTCAAGAAAGGTCCCTCTATTTTTTACAAAAGAGAAGGGAAGGGAACACACACTTCATTTTACTTTCAAAAAATTAGGGTTCTTCTCTCCCCCTCTCCTTTAGCCGCCGGCCACCACCAAGCCACCACCACACCACCATTTTTTTTAGGTTTTTGACAAATCTAATCAAAGACCACCTTTTCTTTTATCATTGTAAGTCTTCTAATCAATTAAAAACACACATGCAACAACTTAATTTTTCCAAGAATCAATGGTTTTTCAAAAATACGTTTTGGTCTAATTAAATCATGAATTCGTTTAATTAGTGTATTGATAATGTTAGATAATTAATTAAACACGGTGGGTTTTATGTTTTTGGTTCTCCACAGCCCCTAAAAGCCACGAATTTTTGGGGTGTTTGGTGGGTTCAAGGTGTTTGATGAAATGTGTTGTGGGGTTGTGTTTAAAATGGTGTTTTTAGTGTTTTTAAATCATTTAAACATATTGCATGTATGATTTAGGATTGGGTTTTGATTAAGATTTGATGTTCTTGATGATGTAGGCTGTTTAGAGTGTTTGGGAATGAGTATAGGTAATGGGTATAGGCTTAGGTAATGATAGAATGGTTTGGAATCAAGTTTTGAAGTGATTTTGGAAGGGTGAATCTAGAACAGATTGTTTAGGGCTATTTTCGTAGTTTTAATTTTTGGTCCAGGTTGTGATTATAGGATATAGTTGTAGTGGTCGTCGAGACGCTCGTTTCGGTATAAGATAGAGCTTTTAACTCCAAACGAGTCAAAAGTTATGTTATTTTGAAAATACGTGTACCGGGAGATGAGAATCAACATAATCCGAATTTGTGTTTGGTTTTGGGTCAAATCCCGGGGACCATAGATAGAGTTTGGTAAATGTTTGAAAGTTGATTTTTGGTCTCAAACCTGTGTATTTGAGTCTATTATTAGACTTAGGTGTCGTAGAGGTCAATGGTATATTTTAAATGGGTCAAATGAGTCCGACTTGGTCAAAGTGCAATTTCAGTCCGAAAAATGTAGGTTTAGTAATGTGTTGAGTAACGGGTCGTAAAGGCGAAAACTTTTAATGGGATTAAAAATGGGTTTTCTACAGGTCTTAAGGTATTTTTGAGAATTTTCTCAAATTTTATAAAAGGGTATAAGTCTAGGAAAACAGCCCATACTTTTGGTAAGTATCGGCGAAACCGTAAAATGGATCGTAACTTTAATAACATTGATAAATGGTATAAGTCTAGTAACAACTACTTGTTTGACTTTGGCGTAAGTTTTCATAAGCATTGAGTGTGTTCGCATTTGCGTGTGTTTAGTACAATAATGTACGCGGAGTATTGATTTGGTTTACGTACCTTGATTTTTAGGTCAAGTGTTTGATTTTCCCGGGCATCCACGTCGTCGGTGACATTTCTCGTTACGTCTTCGCTAGAACCACTACTACTACGCAAGGTGAGTCTATAGCCTCGCTCTTTACTTATTTCAAATGATTTTACCCGCGAGGGGGATACATGCTATTTAAAGGAAAATGAACATAAGTCATGAATGATTGTTGGACCCGAATGTTGCCTTGAAATTGTGTTGAGTACCTAGTTGCAAAAGTCCCTAAATTCATGAACTATTAACTATTGTTTAGTCCTAGCGTAGATTAGAAATAGCCGCTTATACAAAGTGATAGTACTATGGGGTTGACTACCCTATCCGAGACGAGGGCTAGTACGTTGATACCCCCTGCGGACGGATAATTTGTGATAAGAGATAAGGTATAATTGCAACTGATGCCTTATTAGGGGCCTTGGTTTCATCTGAATCACGCTGGTAATTATTACGCGGGTGATTGAGTTAACGGTTTAGTGTCATGAGCTTAAACACAATTGTCATATCCTTGAATAATAGATTGTATGGCCACAATGCTATTGAATGATCATGATTGGTTTTTTTTACACTTATGTTCAACTGATGATTTGATAAACCTATAGATTAGCTCAACCTTTGTGTTGACGATTTTAAGCATGTGTTTCAGGTAATCAAGGTTGATAGCAGTGGAGCATGCGAGGATGGAAGTTGTTGTGGCTTGGCGGTCTGCTTTGTTTTTCCTCTCTTTTAGCACTTAAATACTTTATATTATGTCCTGTGAACGAAAATTGTATTTTGGGTTGAGATTCAGTGGGGACCAAAACGCAAACTCTGTTTTATATTATTTTTGGGGTTTGGAAAACAGTAGACTTTGTTGTTTTAAACAATCTTTAATTTATGTTTAAATTTCTACGTCTCTTTGAGTCGTTCGAAATAGCTTGTGTGTGATGATAACTGTATAGCACCCAAATGTTGTAGTTCTGCTGCGCATAGCATTTGGTGGGGGTGTTATAGATTGGTATCAGAGCCATGAGTTATAGAGAACTAGGTCATTTTGAAAAATCCTAAACTATAACTTTTGGTGTCATAAGAAATTTGTCCAAGCACACAACTATCCTACATGGCTCCGGTAAGATTTCTTTAGCATCGCTTTATATTTTAGATGTATCCCTCAAATTGATATAAATTCCCGAGTATTTAGTAAGTAAATACTTTGATATATATTGAGATATATTGTTTTGTACGTTGAGTACTTATCATCGTAATTTGCAAATTCCTGTAAAGATTATCGTATATGTTGCATGTAATTGGCATAACGGGCTACATTGCATTACATGGCAACACCGCGTTGTAATCCTACGTGTATGTAGGAATGGTTGTATGTATAAGTAGTTATATACTATGGTATTTAAAGGCATTGCACGTGAAGCAATGGTCCTTGAGTGATTATCGTACATGTTATAATGCGGTTTTGTTGAGAATTCGGCCTCACCGTAAATTATCAATCTTGATAATTAATTTATTGTTCGGGTAACCGAATATGAACCTCGTTTGATACTCTAGATACGTAAATAACGCTTCGTAACATATTGTATATTGACTAGATTGATCTCGATTGTCGTTATCGCACCGTGATGTGTCATTTTGGACATTTTCTTTTGAAACATAATTTACTTACGTATTACTTTATTTCCTTTATTCCTTATGGGTTTGATATATTGGTTGGTGTAACTATAATATAGACGAAGTACAATCAACGATGCGTATATCGTAGCGACGAATCACATGTGTATGTTATAAAACGTGGTTGAGGCGTGTTGCCATTTAATCGTTGTTTACTATTCTACTTGAATTTTAAGATGTGTTTTGAAATAGACTAGCGTTGTGATCAATCGCGATAACTTGGAATTTGGTTGGTTTTTGTGTTAATTTTGTGGAGTACGATTTCGAGACTCATCCGAGGCCGATAACAACATTTAGTTGACATACGTATTCTCGTTCCATTTATTTCATTTCATCTTGTTGTCTTATTATTTTAAATTTGATAGTATATATGACGAGGTCCGGCATTTGTGTGAGTTAAGTAAGCACTAAACTTTGTTGATTAAATGGTTTAAACATAAAGTGTTTTACATATTTAATACTTGGCGGATGAAACTTTTGGATAAAAATGACTTATGATGTGTTTTGTAACCAATAAAATATGTGTAGAGTGTAAATGGACGAAGTGAAATTGTTTTTCTTTCAATTTGGTTGGTAAATCATAATAAGTAATTTGTATTACTCGTAAAATCCTTGTTTTTATATATTAATAATTTGATACTAGAAGCTAGTGATGGATTTGTTTAATATAATTTGAAAAGGGAGTTTATAATAAAATTTACGATATGACTGTCGAGTATATATAACTTGGATTTAGTATGAATTAATTTTCGGGTCAATGTAATAAACTTTTGACGTATCTTGTAATATAAAACATGAGTAGAAGATGTGGGCATGTGTTTTGGAGCTAGAACCTTTGTAAAATTGGTTTTATTTTAAACATAAGGTTATGTTTACGTATGCATTGGTATAAACTAGAACTCGTCACTCGTTGTAGTGAATAAACTGGGTTAAAATCGGAATGTACACTTTAAGTGAGAAATTATAATGCTTGAAATGAATTACAAAATCTTGATGGAACGTCATTGGAAACCATTTGTTTGTTTAATTGTCGTTATAGAGAACCACTATGCATAACTCGATGATGCTTGTTTAAAATCGTTTGAAAAATCTTTTGTTTTATTCCGCTGCGAGATGTGTTAATTTTAAAAATCACTTGATAATGGGCTAATGATTAAAAGTTGAATCTTATATATCTTTGAATTATTGAAATAAGCATTTCTGATTAATTATTACATTATTATATTATTATTATTTTTGAGATTCAAGTCTCGACTAAAATCAGTAAATTATCTGAGATAAAACTACGTGAAACCTCTTTATCATTTGAGTCGAAGTGCGCGAATGTGATTTAACAAACCAGTTTTAAGGAAGACTTATGTATAATAAAAAGTCAAAAGTTGATTTTAAGAGTTAATTGGACTAGATTGAGTTATTTTGGATATTTGTATATACGTAATGAGATAAGTCTTAATAACAGTAATGAGAAACTTTGAAAATTCTTACTATATACGTTTTGGTACTTAAGATATGAACATTAACGAGATTTTGACACGAGTATGGAGATTTTCAAAGCTAATGATTTGTCGATTATGATAACCGAGTCACCGCATCTACTAATGTTAATAATTCCCGAAAGATTGAAATTTTTCAGAAATGAAAACTTTGTAATGATTGGAAAATGAAAGGTATAAATTCTTTAATGGTGTAACACAAATTAAAAATGTGTAAATGTTCGGTTTTACAATGTACAAGGTAACACTAATTATTATACGCAAATGGATTATACAACACACGCCTACTTGTATATTATTTAATAAAGATGTATATATAATATTTTGAGTCACGATGGTTCGATCGTCCGACATCAGTTCTTTGATTTTGCGAGTCTATATCTGAGCTCGAGTAGTCATGTAATTGTTTATTTTAATATTGTCTATGGTATGAAACCATTATTATTATATTTATTTTAAAGCTACTATTTCGCTAGTACTTGATGATGAGGGTATGTTACCCGGTATATTTTGTCCTGTTCATGGACGTTGTGACTTTTCTTCTTACGGTTAATGGAACCTAAAATTCTGTAATTAGTTGAACGACGCTATAAGTCTTCATTAAATTGGTTATTTATTTATATTGAACAAAAGCAAGGAGACGAAGCCGCTTTATCAAATTGTAGAGGTGAAAGAACTCGATCTTCCTGGTGAAATTGTTTCTATTTAACCAAGTGATTATTCTTCTCTCCCCGTATGCCCTGGGTGGAATGTGTGTGCAACTCGAGACGATGGGAATTATGAGCGTTGTTTTATTTTTTACGCTTGTGTGATATTGAATTTTTACTCCATGTATTCGTAGATCGCTGTTGTTATCCCGAGACTTTTGTCATATATTTGAAGCATTTTCGTTTCTGATGTAGTTAATTTTAGTTGACAATTATATTGCTCGTTTACCTCGTTCGATCTCATTGATTTTTGACTTTATTACTTGTTGTGCTTGCAATGATCTCTAATCTTGAACCACCTTACCGTTATTTTGTGAATAGTCTATTTTGAAAATGTGTATGAGTGTGTCAAATGGTTCGTTCAACCAAATGTAAAGGGTGTCGATTTCTTTATTTAATTATTTATTTATTCTCTCATAAAAAGGCAAAGCAAAAATATGTTTTCAAAGTGTATGAAAAATGTTTAATGTGTTTCTTAAAACGATGATAACAATATTTTCCCATTTCAAATTTCATTTCAAATGGTTTAATTATTTTGAAGATTAGGTCGAAAACTTTCGTAGTCATATTTGGTATGTAATAATAATGTTTGTGTCGTCACTCGATCCTCAATTATGCACAGCTTAGCTAACTATGCATAATTCGGGAAGAGTCCTGTTTTGTTGGTTGTTGTTGCTTGATCCTTAAGTATGCATGATCTGGCTAATTATGCATAGTTTAGGAAGGGCACGATCGTGTAAAAAAAATTGGTCATCTTGAAACTTATAGTGTTTTGATGAACGTTTGGATGAGAACGTTTCTTTTAAAAATGGTGGATCATTTTTGCAAGTAGTCGTAATTTCTTTGATTCTTAAAGAAATTTTTTGAATTTTCTTGTGTTCTTTAAAATCTTTTCTTTTGTTTGGCGTTGACTTAGTAAGTCACTGTGACCGAGTAATTTTGGAAAATGTTTTTATGTGTGTGTGTAACGTGTGAATTTCATCGGAATCACGAGGGTGTTGATGAAATACCAAAGGGACTCGTACCGACACGAGAAGAAATTTTAAACAAGAATAGAAGACTGCCAAAGTAGAGGAAATCAGAGTTCAAGTGACTCTGAGGGGAATGACGACGATTTCTCCTACATCGAATGTATCGTACCTTATATATTTTCTTTTCTCGTTCTTTTGATATGTTTAACGACACATGATAAATTGTTGAAGTTTACCAACTGTGCATCAGTAATTGGAAGACAATTCCATTGTCGTTTTCGTTTATTTAAGTGAGGAATCCTCTTTGCTTGACTCCACCATCCTTGATTATCGATGGTTAAACGATGGATAAACATAGTCGAAGTTTTTATGGTGAACCCCTGCCTTTTATGTATTTATGTGGTAAGTGATCTAGTCGAGTAATCGTAAGTTGTGAGAACTTGAGACGACATTGTCCAATGAAGTCTGATCATGGAGAACACGCGCCATGTTATGTATTTCTTTTATATCTAACTGTGAACGATGATGTTTATTGAGATTTTGACCACGTTTGGGACGAAAGTAGGATGGTGTTCTTGTAATAACTTGTGGGTATGGATCCGTGTGTGAGCACCCTGCGATGACATATGTGTGTATTTTATTTCTTTTTGGATATGCATCCATAGCTGGCAAGCTGTGAACCTTCCTAAACTTGCAATTTTCTTTCGACTGGACTCATCCGAGAATCAAGTCAAAGATTCTTATTTTATCATGGCTGGGCTGATTAGCAAGCATGAGTTAACTTGATTGAACTTATTTTACTTGGCATGGTTTGGCTATTTCGCAAACATGTCGTGATACGGCTTTATGTGCTTCATAATGGCTTTTGTGTTTGATTGGATTGTGATGTTTTCGAGAGAGTTATGTATACGTCGAATGATTACCGTATCGATGAATTCGTTTCTGATGAAATAGTTTTGTATGTACGTAATATTGCGATAAGGTGATTTTGTACGACTAGTAATAATTACTTCGTCTTGTATATTCTGAACGTTTTCGATGGGGTTATGTGTGACCCGTGCAATTTTATTTTGTGAGTAGTTGTTTTTATGAGATGATGAACCAAGTGAAAGGACGATTCGAAAGTTGGAAGACGTGCTCCGAGCGTATGTGTTTGATTTTGGTGGAAGTTTAGATCGTGGAAGGGCGTGATTCGTTTTGGAGAATAAGAAGGGTGGGTCCAAAGGTATGTTCGACCAGTTGCCTACTAGTTGGAACTGCTGGATGAACTCCGTGGAAATGACACTACTCTTCATGTGTCGAATTTGAAGAATTATGGGATGAAAAGGTAGATCACTAGTTGGATAGAATGAAGCAGGAAAAAGTCAGTTGAATGGGCTCGAAATGATTCGAGAGGCTACGGAAGAGATGATGTAAATTAAGAATCACTTGTTAACCGCGAGGAGCGTAGGAAGAAATTGGGAAATTGAAGTGGAGACCATAGATCGAGATGTTAAGAGATTGAAGCATGATATAATACTAATTGTGAAGGTGTGATGGAACCCGAGACGTGAACCGAATTCCACAACGGAACGTGAAGACTTCTTAAGAAAGTAGTACCCTTATCTTTCTAGTAGTACGAAATGCGAGTATAAGAACCGGAGAGCGCCGGGACGTCGCTCCCTTTAAGGAGGGGAGGATGTAAGACCCGTGAAAGTGCCGTAAGATGCTAAGTTATTGTCTCAAGAGCTGTTCAGTATGAGCATCTCTCTCAAGTTGTGGCTCACTTGTGGATGTGATATCCCAAGCCCAACGTCATTTATTTAATCCTATTTTACGTATATTTTTGAAATTTTTTTTAGAATTTTTATCGTGGAATTATTTGACGGTTTAAGTTGAAACCAACGTTTAAAGTCGTAAATTAACGTTTGACGATTTAAGAAGAACCGATGACGACTACGATACCGACGGATGCCCAAAATTCACCTTTTATTATCGATTGATCGATATTTGAGTTTTTCGAGATTTTATTTTTATTACGTGTTAAGTCGAGTCGGAACCATATGAATATTCGTTTTGTGTGCGTTTGAACCATTTAAAAGTATTTTCAAGTGTTCGGGGCGACCCCCGACATCCGTAAAATTTTCAAGTCGACTAATAGGTCGTTTCCCGCCCCTAAAATGTGTCGTTTAATAACAAGGCCAAAAGATAGTTAAATTTTCAAGAAAGGTCCCTCTAATTTTTACAAAAGAGAAGGGAAGGGAACACACACTTCATTTTACTTTCAAAAAATTAGGGTTCTTCTCTCCCCCTCTCCTTTAGCCGCCGGCCACCACCAAGCCACCACCACACCACCATTTTTTTTAGGTTTTTGACAAATCTAATCAAAGACCACCTTTTCTTTTATCATTGTAAGTCTTCTAATCAATTAAAAACACACATGCAACAACTTGATTTTTCCAAGAATCAATGGTTTTTCAAAAATACGTTTTGGTCTAATTAAATCATGAATTCGTTTAATTAGTGTATTGATAATGTTAGATAATTAATTAAACAAGGTGGGTTTTATGTTTTTGGTTCTCCACAGCCCCTAAAAGCCACGAATTTTTGGGGTGTTTGGTGGGTTCAAGGTGTTTGATGAAATGTGTTGTGAGGTTGTGTTTAAAATGGTGTTTTTAGTGTTTTTAAATCATTTAAACATATTGCATGTATGATTTAGGATTGGGTTTTGATTAAGATTTGATGTTCTTGATGATTTAGGCTGTTTAGAGTGTTTGGGAATGAGTATAGGTAATGGGTATAGGCTTAGGTAATGATAGAATGGTTTGGAATCAAGTTTTGAAATGATTTTGGAAGGGTGAATCTAGAACAGATTGTTTAGGGCTATTTTCGTGGTTTTAATTTTTGGTCCAGGTTGTGATTATAGGATATAGTTGTAGTGGTCGTCGAGACGCTCGTTTGGGTATAAGATAGAGCTTTTAACTCCAAACGAGTCAAAAGTTATGTTATTTTGAAAATACGTGTACCGGGAGATGAGAATCAACACAATCCGAATTTGTGTTTGGTTTTGGGTCAAATCCCGGGGACCATAGATAGAGTTTGGTAAATGTTTGAAAGTTTATTTTTGGTCTCAAACCTGTGTATTTGAGTCTATTATTAGACTTAGGTGTCGTAGAGGTCAATGGTATATTTTAAATGGGTCAAATGAGTCCGACTTGGTCAAAGTGCAATTTCAGTCCGAAAAATGTAGGTTTAGTAATGTGTTGAGTAACGGGTCGTAAAAGCGAAAACTTTTAATGGGATTAAAAATGGGTTTTCTACAGGTCTTAAGGTATTTTTGAGAATTTTCTCAAATTTTATAAAAGGGTATAAGTCTAGGAAAACAGCCCATACTTTTGGTAAGTATCGGCGAAACCGTAAAATGGATAGTAACTTTAATAACATTGATAAATGGTATAAGTCTAGTAACAACTACTTGTTTGACTTTGGCGTAAGTTTTCATAAGCATTGAGTGTGTTCGCATTTGCGTGTGTTTAGTACAATAATGTACGCGGAGTATTGATTTGGTTTACGTACCTTGATTTTTAGGTCAAGTGTTTGATTTTCCCGGGCATCCACGTCGTCGGTGACATTTCTCGTTACGTCTTCGCTAGAACCACTACTACTACGCAAGGTGAGTCTATAGCCTCGCTCTTTACTTATTTCAAATGATTTTACCCGCGAGGGGGATACATGCTATTTAAAGGAAAATGAACATAAGTCATGAATGATTGTTGGACCCGAATGTTGCATTGAAATTGTGTTGAGTACCTAGTTGCAAAAGTCCCTAAATTCATGAACTATTAACTATTGTTTAGTCCTAGTGTGGATTAGAAATAGCCGCTTATACAAAGTGATAGTACTATGGGGTTGACTACCCTATCCGAGACGAGGGCTAGTACGTTGATACCCCCTGCGGACGGATAATTTGTGATAAGAGATAAGGTATAATTGCAACTGATGCCTTATTAGGGGCCTTGGTTTCATCTGAATCACGCCGGTAATTATTACGCGGGTGATTGAGTTAACGGTTTAGTGTCATGAGCTTAAACACAATTGTCATATCCTTGAATAATAGATTGTATGGCCACAATGCTATTGAATGATCATGATTGGTTTTTTTTACACTTATGTTCAACTGATGATTTGATAAACCTATAGATTCGCTCAACCTTTGTGTTGACGATTTTAAGCATGTGTTTCAGGTAATCAAGGTTGATAGCAGTGGAGCATGCGAGGATGGAAGTTGTTGTGGCTTGGCGGTCTACTTTGTTTTTCCTCTCTTTTAGCACTTAAATACTTTATATTATGTCCTGTGAACGAAAATTGTATTTTGGGTTGAGATTCAGTGGGGACCAAAACGCAAACTCTGTTTTATATTATTTTTGGGGTTTGGAAAACAGTAGACTTTGTTGTTTTAAACAATCTTTAATTTATGTTTAAATTTCTACGTCTCTTTGAGTCGTTCGAAATAGCTTGTGTGTGATGATAACTGTATAGCACCCAAATGTTGTAGTTCTGCTGCGCATAGCATTTGGTGGGGGTGTTATATTAGGTTTGTGCTAGAGCGCGGGTACTTGGAGAAGCTTGTTCAGGTGAGTTTCATAGTCCCATGTCTTTTTATGATTTGATTTCCAGATGGGATGGAAGAGACACTGTATGGTTTTGTAAATAATGTTGTGAATGTTTTTCTGGTTTGTGATGGACTTGTGTGTACACTTATGTGATTAACTGCTATGTGATTCTTGATTGTGTTTATGATTTGGATCGGGGGACACGTACCGTCTCAGTTATTGTGGTTTGACTTGGTACCAAGGGGATGTTGACAATGCGGGGCCTTGGGATTGGTTCATAGGTCTATGGGAGCCTATGGGACCATGGTTATTGGTAAGGCTTGGAGCCTTGGAATTATGGTTATTGGTAAGGCTTGGAGCCTTGAAATTGTGGTTATTTGTAAGGCTTGGAGCCTTGGATTTGTGGTGATTGGTTAATCTTGAATGCTAGTTGTTAATACATAATTGTAGCACAATGTCCATATTTTCTTTTGGTAATGGTTGTTATTCACAGCTTATAATTGATTTGGCGTTGGAGTCTAAACCTATGACTCCCACCAACATTATGTTGACGTGTTTTAGTGTCTCTTTCAGGTGAGAATGTGGTTAAGCGTGAGAATAGGAGTGGCTAGCTGGAAGGCTTAAGATTACATTTGGAGGAACCTCCTTTCCTCTTAGTCTTTATTTATGTTTGAATAAATGATACTTTGTAGACACCTTAATGTTTGTTATTTGTTAATTATATGTCTTTGGTAAGAGGTAGACCTGTTACCTACTTACCTAGACGCCTGCATTGTTTGAGATATCTTAATGACATTGTGTCACCATTTATGATATTTCCATTTCATTTAGTTATTTCTATAGACACGCTATTGTTATGACGGTATCAATACGTCACGCCCTATATTATGCCATGGTGCGGTGTGACAGTTCTTCACATTGTGCACTCTTCTCCCCCTCAGTTCTAGCAGAAGCTTGGGCTTGAAATGTATCGAGCATCTGAACAAACCTTGTGACCAGTCCTACCAATTCAATGAAGTCTTTTGATATACTTGATAGAGTGGTAGACATATGGCTCATGAGACCGACCGCTGGAAACTTCAAATGTACAATCTTCTCTTGAAGTTCCAGATTCTTCATGACATGCCTTGTGCAGTCTTGGTATCTCTCCGTGATCTTTGATAGTTCAACCTTGACATAGTGTCGAAAGGTTTGCTTTAGAGACTTTTAAAGAACTATAAGTCTCTTGGTTTCGGCCCAGTCCTGATCCACAAACTCATTGTGTACAAATTTGGAAGCCTGTGTTAACTCCCCCTGTAAAAGTTTCTTCATTACAGAGGTAATGTGGGATTCAACAACAGTTGTGATCTTGGGAGTGTAATCATCCACAGCTTTGGACACAATCTCAGAGAGTTGTTGGTGAAGACATTGATTCAACAACTCTGGCAATTTGATGGAAATAACCTCACCGAGTAGCTGTAGAAAACTGGATCTGAGGCTAGTGCCAATTTTCTTAAATATAGAGCATTCCTGATTGTTGCTTAGATCTATTGTATTGTTGGCAAGTGTCTAGAGCTCAACCAATATGGAATCTAGGTTTACAGCGAGTTTGGCATAGCTAAGATCACCTCTTTTAACCCAAAGTTCCTCAACACCCAACTTCTGAACATTCTTCTGGGAAGGAAAGTGAATGGGTAGCAAGAACTTGGGCTGAGCTTGTTTGGTTTCCTAGAGCCTCTAGGCTGCAAGTGCTTGAGCATTCGGCAAAGATGTGACATGACAGCCTTTTCTTCATGAATTGGGCTGTGTGCAGCGGAAGTAACATGGTCATCATCTTCCATTGTGTCAGACCCAGAGAGGGATAAATCATCATCAATCTTTATGATATCATCATCTGGTATCGACTCTGGGTCTGAGAGTTCTTGTTCAAGTATAGTGAACGCTTTAATGATATCATCATCATCTGTGACTCTGTAGCTCAGATAACTTCTTTGTTCTTCAACATGTGTTTGTTCCTGTATAAAATAAGTTAGTACATATGATGAGACTCGTATTATACATGTTTTTATACCTCAAAACGGACTAAGACGGATAAAATATCATTAGAAACGTGCCAAATAACCTTGCATTGTTTATTTGTGTGTTTGCAGGCACGGATATCGAGAATTCACTTGAAAATCAATAAATCAAGCAAAAACGAACACAGGAAACAAAGTCGCATAAAAGAACCGGACATGGATGTGAATTTCCAAAAGTACCCTTAAAGAATTGAAGATGAACAAGTTTGGTCCCTCAAGTTTCAAAGTATTCAATACACACTTAAATCCATGAGATAGACATTGAAGCCTATACGGTTCCTTACTTAGACAGATCCATTAGAACACAATTAATAATGCATGCTCAAACAGAACTCTACTACACACAAACCCTTTTAGGTTGCTTTAACCTCTGGTCTGTGAAAACCATTACCAGCACTAAGTATTGCATGTGAGCAGATAGACTCATTGTAGGAGCCTTCTTGACAAGATTTCCAGCATAAAGTTGTTCTCTAAGCCAGATTTCTTAAGACTAACACATCATAAATGGAATGGTAAAGAGTGAGCCAAATAGTAGAAACTAGCTTGCTAAAAACCGGTATAGCAACCAACATATTATACAAGAAACAAATCCATCCATACTGCTTTACTTGCCCTATAAATGTTAGTCCAAAATCACTTCGATCGACACTACTTTGATCACTAGATTCATCAATGAACGTAGAATATTCCACAACACCACTCTGATCACTAGACTCACTCGAATCCATTATCAAACCTGCCAAACTCGTAAAAATAAGCTAGTAAGCTAACTTATTATTAACATGCATCTCATTCTAATGCTAAATAAACAACAAATTAACATAAACCTAACCTATAAGTTAGCTTCTTATAATTCAGTTAATCTAACTCAAACGCTTATTATAATTCGTAAAATCAATAAAATATCCACGATTCAACTAATTACATAATGCATAAGCTCATTATTCACCTAACTAGATAAGCTTATTATAATTTGACTAGGCTGAGCATCGGGCCCGGACTGGACCGGTGAAGACATTGATTCAACAACTCTGGCAATTCGGTGGAAATGACCTCACCGAGTAGCTGTGGAAAACTGGATCTGAGGCTAGTGCCAATTTTCTTAGAAATAGAGCATTCTAGATTGTTGCTTAGATCCGTTGTATTATTGGCAAGTGTCTAGAGCTCAACCAATATGGCATCTAGGTTCACAGCGGGTTTGGCAGAGCTAATATCACCTCTTTTAACCCAAAGTTCCTCAGTACCCAACTCCTGAACATTCTTCATAGAAGGAAAGTGAATGGGCTGCAGGAACTTGGGCTTAGCTTGTTTCGTTTCCTAGAGCCTCTAGGCTGCAAGTGCTTGAGCTTCTGGTCCGGTCCGGGTTTGGTCCGGTCCGTTCCTATTAGGCATAAATGACGAGACTTTTGGTAGGACCGAATCGGATCGATCAGACCGAAGACCGAAAAGTTCTAAAACCTAGGACCGAGGACCGGACCGAAATTATACAGTCCGGTTCGGTTCGGTCAGGTCCGGTTTTCCGGTCTGGGTCGGTTTTGGATTTGCCATGCTCTGCCTTAAATTTGACAAAAGTAGCTTAAAATTAAGCTTATTAATCAGATTAACAATAAGCTTAAAGTGAAAACGATCAATAAGCCATAAGTGATTGATCAATCAAAATATCGTGATGTTGGATTGCGATGGAGGTGGTGGTTATAGAGAGAAAAAGTATCGACAGATGATCAGGACGAGTTATGAGTTACAGAGGGAAATTTCTTTGATAAAATGGTATATATACCCAAAACATGAAGACTTAGGCTAGGCACAACGCATGGGGGTCGCGACCTAGTTTTTTCGGCCGGCGACCTAGTGCGACCTATTTGCCACAACCCGGCGACCTAGTGCGACCTAGTTGAAAAATTTTTTTTTTTTTAAAACACAATAAATTTAATAAAAAACATTACATTTATTAAAAAAAAAACATTACACAATTATTCGAAATTAAAAAACATTACAATAATCCTAGTAGTTTAAATTATAACGTTCCTTGATTCTGTCCTTCATTTCTTGTTGTGCTTGCTGTTTGGCTATCGGCAAGTTGGGGTCGATTTCTGAGTTGTAGAACATCAAGTCTTTATCTTGTTTCTTTGCTTCAGCAAGCTCGATAGCCCGACGTTGTAACTCGAGTTTTTCTCTTTTGATTTCCGTGTTTTTCTCCTGCAAATCCAACTCCCGTTGCTACAAGTCAAAGTAGGAATCTTGTTGTTGCTTCTTCTTTCCCCACCCAATGTCTTTCATCTTCTCCCATTTGGAGCTTACAGCTTCAACAAATGAAGACTTCCCAGTTGACGAAGAGGTTGATGACTTCTTTTTAGCACGATCACGACCCATTGGTCGATTTTCTTGTTTCTCTTCTTCAGAATCATCGTGCACATCCATGTAACTAGCGTGTCCAGAACCAGATGTGGTTTCAGAAGTCTTGGCTTTTTTGCTAGACGGTTTCTTTGTAAACCGTGGCATTTCAACCTCTATCCAACTCGGGTGATCTTTGAG
Organism: Glebionis coronaria; assembly: GCA_025667525.1. NCBI lineage: Eukaryota > Viridiplantae > Streptophyta > Magnoliopsida > Asterales > Asteraceae > Glebionis > Glebionis coronaria. Next base: position 47,245,283 of record CM046875.1, read on the forward strand.
CACCTTCCACGCCTCCTGGTATTGAAACTCTTTATTGTAAGTCACTTTGTATTCAGCACAAGCTTTTTGGAAATCAGTGAGATCATTTGCACCACTATCATGAGTACGCTCAATGTTATTCATAATACCACAAAATGCACCAACACTAGGACGCAACCCGTTTTCCCATTTGCTCACAACCGCGTCATACCCTCTAGCAGAACCTGTCTCGGTTTCATAGTACTTCACTACTTTTAGCCAAAAGCCCTTTGATTTTTGACTGTTTCTTTGGATGCAATTCTCGGAAACATAACACCAACCTCTGCATAACGCACACTCCTCCTCACTTTTCCATTCTTTTGGTGCCTCAGTTGTATCAACTTGTTTGCTTTTCGTAGCACGTCTTGAGGGCTTCTTAGGTTTGATTGGGGACATTTCTTCCACATCGTCTTCAAGGTTGTATGCACCATGAAAAGACCCGTGTCCCGAACCTTGACCCATAAATTGATCTTGGCTAGGCCCGTCACCCACATAGTTGTCTTCGTTGTATATCATATTTTCAAATTGTGCATCAACCTCAAAACGATTAATCGGAGAATACTGTTGGTTTGGATAGGAAGTAGTGGAAGAATCCATAGTAGGCCGATACACACCCGAAGGCGATTCGTAGTTAGGTTGTTGGTTATCACGTTGTGGGGGATAAAAAGGACGGTTTGAATAGTTAGGTTGTTGGTGTGATTGATATTCAAAACCGGTGGGTCTAAACCGGAATTGTGGAGACACACCGGATAATCGGAAATTCGAGTCCGGTGTCACATGTGGAACAGATTCTTGACGAACTCGGGATTTTGGGGTTTTGTTTTGGGGAGTTCTTTTGCTAGACATTTTTAATGTGTGTTGAGATTTGTGTGTGAAATGTAAAAAACATTGAAAGAATGTATTGATTATATAGGTTTTAAAAAAAATTTGAATTTTTTTTTTTAAAAATGTAACGGTCATTTTTTTTCAAACGGTCATTTTTTCCACTTGGTTTTCAAAGGGTCGTGACTAGGGTCGTTTTCGCTCGATTTGCACCAGCGACAGAATCGCCGCAACGCGACGACCCGGTCGCGACCGAGACTCGATCGACTTATTTCAGGCGCGTTGTGCCCAGCCTTAAAATACTCATTAATCTCATCCGTTAGATGAGATTGAGATAGAATGTGAGGATCCCGTATATCTTAGAAACTTTGATTATCCAAAAAAAAATAAAAAAATCTAACAATTAAGTTCTATGTATCTTACAAACTTTGATATCCAAAAAAAATTGAATCTAACTATTAAGTTCTTACTATATATCATGTGTTAACCACATGTGAACTCAATTGGCAAACAGACATGTGAACTCGTTGTTTCCAATTCATATTATCAGGCTAATCAATGTGTTTGTGTATTTTTGTGAACTTTTATAACGGATTCAGATTTGATCTTACCATGCAAACTTATTTCTTTGTACTGTATTTTGTTTCAAGTAAAGCGGGGAAGGAAAAAAAACCATTCCAGGTTATATATAATAAAATACCAACATATCTGTTTTGGCTACAATTAAGATGCAACAGACCAATCAAAGACCAAAATAAAATATTATCCATCTACTTGTGAAGGAGTACGTTCTGAAAATAGCAATCAACATAACTGAAACACTTAAAAATTGAATGCCAGAATCATCCTCTTCCGGAAAAGTCATATAACTCATAAAACAGCAGATTCAGTCCAGGAAACATCAAATAGCTCAATATATCTAGTATTGGACATTCTTCAGTTCAGGAACATCAAATAGCTCAAAATCTAGTCTCGGAAGTTCTTTTACCTGGCAAGAGTAACAGTATGACGGAGTGTATAATGGAAAAGTAAAGACTAAAGTAAGTAATTAGAGTTTTAAGGCAAATAATTATAATTTTCAGAGAGTACCAAGGCCATTCTGAATTCGTTGTTTAAACAACACTTGCTGTGGTTATCACGCGGAAGGTAGTCATTCATATCTAGACAAAAAAATGAAGGTGTTTTGCAGCTTCTTGACCCGCCTTTCCCCCTTAAAGGTAACTCGGACTTTATCTTCTTCTTTTTGACACTCTCCTCTGGAATTTAAAAAAAGAAACAACAGATAATACTTAACTAACTGGCTATGTATAGATTCTGAAGGGAAAATAACATGAAACTATATACTTGGTTTGCTTGAAATAATGTTACCATCTTCATCTTGCAAAGGTGAAAGATGATCCTGCAGCACAAAGGTGAGGTCAAGTGAGAGACGTATGCAAGTCATGAACATACAACCAAGCAAAAAATAACATGAAGATGAAAAAGCATCAAATTTAGTAGTTGTGATTTATATCATAAAAAATAAACACAAATTACAAATAATAGAAATTCAGAAATCCACCATATACACCCCTGTCTTGCAGACTGGAAATTAGTTACAGGTCCATGTTCAAAATTCTTTGGCATTCCAATTCTTTTTATCTTTTTTTTAGATAAAAGTTTTTCTATGAACATAGTTAGCGATACGCCGATACCTTTCATTTTAAAAAGACAAGAGCTACAGAGTACAGACTTCATATCAGAAATAACAAAGTTTCATGATTGAAAGGTACCTTGAAACGTAACCCACCACAAAAGTTCTAGCTTATGAGCTAATGAATTTATGCATGAGAATTATATAGATAACAGAAGATGTTGAAACAAGTGTATGCGACCTAATGTGAGATCTAAAGGTCTAATCTGGGTTTTCAAAAGCGTGAAGCGCACGTACCCGAGGTGACAATTAAAAAATATACTTGTAAATTATATATATAATGCACAAAACACAATAATATCACATTTACTATCAAAAGATACCATGCATTTTCATAGTTCACCATTCCATATTGGTTAAATACTTAAAACAGTCGAAAAAGATCACTAAGTGCCATCGTTTTTGAATATCTAAAAGCAAATCAAAAGCAATTTGACACATATCTTAAAAGCAAAACCCATACAAAATAGGCCCAATACACATTAGTAAGACCAATTTCCCTTTTTAAGGCCGAAGTACATGATGCGCAATAAAGCGCCGATGCACGCATTAGCTGATGCGTGCGCCTCACTACGCATCCCATCAAGGTGTCTGATGCAATAGGGTAGCGCGCGTTTTTAAACACAGGGTCTAATTTGAAAAACATACATGGATGGAAACAAATACAAGGAAACTAGCTAGTAAATAAGAACCTGGGGAGAGAGTTGATGAAGGCCTGTTTTAAAATCATCAAGGTAGCGAGTAAAAGCATCCTGAACAGTGGGATTAGAAACATTATCGCAAATGTGTTGAAGCTCATTCTGGACCTTTGATTTGCATCCATCGAGCATCAAAGACACGTCCTTGCTGCACAAAACCTCATGTGAGCTGATGTAACCTCGCAAATCAGTATGAACAGCCATGATATTCCCGTAGGCAAGGATGATAAGCCTGTGGTCATCGTCGTTGGTGACTTGCTCTTTGTTAACAAATGGCAGCATGGACCGAAGCGTTGCACCATAAAGACGGGACTCTTTGTAAAGTTTCTCCCGACAGACTTGACGTTTCTGGTCCGCATCTTTTTGTTGTTTCCTCTCGAGTTCGGTAATCTGTGGTGCCTTTTCTTTTGGACCTCCTTTACCTGCGACATTGTTTTAAAAAATTGGTATAAGAAAAGGATTGACAATTGCGCGCGGGTGTCTTGATTTAAGCGCGCACACACGTATATAGCTATGGGCTCAATAACTAAAAGCGCAATTAATTGTAAAGTAGATGACTAAAGTGACGGTAATTAAAGAAAAAAAAGTATACGGTATTTGGAAAAGAAGACATCATCATCCTTAGCGCAAACCTGCAGAAGCAGCAACGACATGTACATTTTAAAATATAAAATAAATAAACAAAAAATATATACATTATAGAAGAAGAAAAAAAGGATAATTTACCTTGGATCCGTAAATTGAGAGATCACCTTGTTTAAAGTGAAGAAGGAATTCTTTAAAGGCCTGCTCAGTCTCGATCTCATAAGATTCATCACAAATATACATAAGCTCATCTTCAACTTCTGATCTGTTTTCAATAATCATCGATGACACGTCATCAACCAAAGGAGAAGAACAAGATGATGATGACGAGGAGAGGATAGCACCCAGATCTTTAACAACACTGTGGATGTTTTGGAACGCGGAGTCGAGGGCTTTGGTGGGGCGAAAATTCGAGATGAAGTAACATGTCTGTTCGTAAAGCTCTTCTTCTTTCTTCAGCTTCTCACGCGCAGCCTCCGACAATCTCATTTTCGCCGCCATTCTTTCTCTTTTAGGTTTTCACAATTTTGATTTGGGAAGGAAGATATTCGAGTTAATTCAGAAAATATTGCGTGTATAGTCCTATAAAAGTTAAAAAAAATACGATCACTTGTCCTTGTAGAAATCATTTTGAAAATGTCGTGAGCTCAGCATGATTTATCACTTTTTACTTTTAAAGTTCATCTTTTTCCAAAATGTTATGTGCCACGGTGTGCAAGCATATAATTTTTCTAAAATTTTGACATATGTCACGTATGTGTAAGATATTTGTACCTTCAAGTTTTATGCACAACTAAATTTTTTTTTTGCAACTTGAATATGCGTGACTAGTATTTATCATTTTAAACAATGAATATAATACTAAAATATAGAACATATGGTATTTTATGCAACTCGTACACTTGAGTATCTTACTTTTTATATTTTGAGCAACTAATATTTAAAATATATACTTTTTAATACTTACTAATTTTTAAAAAAATATATTTATTTTGTATAAAAAATAAATTATATCCCTAAACACATATACTCTCCTTCCACATTTGTTTATCTTTATAACACCTCAAAACTCTAACTTCAAGAGATATCACTATGTTAAACATATGTACAAGTTATTAAAGCAAGTGTACAAGATACAATAGCATATATTTAAACATATATCCTTTCTAAAAGTATAGTACAATTCCATTAAGCACAATATACAACCTTTTGAAACAGAGTATTCAAAATCACCATTTTCAATTTATTTCTCCTATGAGCCTTATACCACCATCAAAACCAATAGTACAAGTAAACATATCACAATATTTAGGATATATTCCCATCATAAATCATAAGACTACCATCTTAAGCATTATGTACAAGTCTTTTAAGGATATTGAATTAGGCATTTTTCCTTTAAAACCACTTTAAAAATGTCCTAAAATTACATTTTACTTGAAAGTTAGTTTCATAGTTGTTAGGTTCAATTCTAATGCGTTAACATTATCTAGCGACAATGAAATGCAATGCAAGAATGTAGGCATAAGTAAAGAGTATGGAAAGAAGCAACCCAAGGTAAGACACCAAGATTTATAGTGGTTCGACAACAAATCTCTCTCTTCGTTCCTACTCTACTCCTCGAGTTCACCTTACTCGAGATTTCCACTATATCCACAAGCTCCCTTCTTGGAGGAGAAAATCGTACGACGTCACTTACATTATTTTCCGATACTAAGATAAATGTCGAGACCTAATCTTAGCTAGGACCAGTCTACATACGTCGCCTACTTTACTATTTTCTGACACAAGGCTAGATGTCGAGCTCTAATCACCAATCTTCGTCGCCCATCTTCTTTTCCAACACAAGGATACACGTCGAGTCCTAATCCAAAGCTAGAACTAATCTTCACAACTCTTCACTTTCAAGTTTAGTGAGAACTCACAAGACACATACACACATCACTTTGTAGTTTAGTGAGAACTAACGCACAAGACTTATTACAACTCAAGACACATATCCAAGTATACACATGTAACTTGGATCTACCAAAGACAAATCCAAGTATACACATATACAATGGATTTACATAAGACTAATCCAAGAATTCACAAATACCTTGGATCAACACAAGACTAATCTGAGTATTCACAAATATGTTGGATCTATACAAGACTAATCCAAGTATTCACAAATACATTGGATCTACACAAGACTCAAGCATACAAAAATGATGTACATGACTAGATCTAAGAAAGGATGATCTTCATCAAGGCTTCATCTTTAATCACATCACAAATGTGTGAGTGATCTTCTCTTTGGACAAGTAAAGAAGAGGATAATCATAAGTAAACATACTTAACAAATTAAGTGATCATTTACTAATGACTGGAAACATAGAAAGAAGATAAGAAGCAGAAAGATTTGTCCAAAAAGGGTTACTAAAAATGAAATTATGATCCACTATTTATAGAGGACAAGAACCAACGGCTCTCTGAGCGCGACTCATAAAATGCTTGCGGTTCCATATCACTAAGGAACCACACCCATATTTAAGGAACTGCGACTCATAGAGTCCGCTCCTTTTTTTCCTTTAGTGAGGAAGTATTATATGGGGTAGTATATACCCTCAAAGGATATTCCTAGGGCATTTGGAATATGCCATTTTAAAATTTTCATTTTCTCTTTTAATAAAACATTTTCTTAAAAATAAAGTTTATTAAAATATTTTGACACATTTGTATAAATGTGAGTTTTGAGGTTAATCACTTTCTATGATCACTAAACATGTATAAGATATGTTTGTGTAAGACTTAAATGATTATTACTTTGATGATAGTGTTTGTTAAATAATTCGTCTTTCGGTTATCTTTGATGATAAACGTTTTTACACTTTGTCGTGACCAAACTAAGAAAGGTTAATTATTAAAAATAATGTTTTTAGGCATTGGTTGCTTTAACAATCTCCCCTTTTTTATTACGACAAACTATAAACTCATTTATGTAAAAACAAAGGTATTCGAATTATTAACGAGTTTATCACTATCATTTCCCCCTTTTGTCGAAGCAAAAAGGTTAACACAAGTCTTTGAAGGAGAGAAGAATCGACTTTGCTAGTAGCTCCCCCTAGCTTGGGGCACCAAGTGATCAAGTTATAATGACAAGTTACATACAAAGGTTAGTAGAAAGAAAAGAAACATCAATGTATATGCATTAGTCACTACTTACTAAGTAACTCGAGGGGGAGGAAGAAAAAAAATCTCAAATTAGAAGTAATTATTTGCTAAGTATGTCCAAAGAGAGTATTTTGACAAGCTCAATTCATAAATGGTGGAATAAAGATAAAAAAGAAACATCCATACCAATTGTAGTTAGAGTAAAATATGTCAAAAGGTTAAAAACTTAGAATTGTTGGAACCACCCAAATCAACTGTAAATTTTAACCGCAATCAACTCTCAATAATATGTCTGATAAAGAATTAGCAAAACCAGAAATAACACACATACCAATCATATTACAAAAATATGAAAAAACACTAGCATACAAGGATAATGTGAGAACTCGTATTTTCCTGGTAATTAAATTACTGTTTTATTCATGATTCTCGACTTTCCAATAAGTTACATTTTATTAATTAAGTTATATTTTAATTGCTTTTCTGCTCATTGAAAATATTTTATTTGGAATTATAAAAAATTTATTTTGTTTTTCCATATTTATTTAAATCAAAATTTTTGGTTTAAAAATACTCGCGTGCAATTTATAAAAAAGTTTACCCAAATCGACGAAACGAGAGTCGATGGCTAAATATTTCGACTTCGTATGATAACTTGCACCGAGTCGGAACGATTAGCGTTTTAGGAAATCGAGTCACGCTAGAACTAATTGCATTTCGGCTTAAGTTTTACATAAGAATTCGAAAAATGGGCCAAAAAGCCTAATGACACAATATTTTTACTTCTAAAAAAAATGTATCTCTTCCCCTCTCTTTCTCTTAAGCCAACGAACAACACCACTTAACCACCATCATCATCAATTTTCTTCATCCATTTCACAATTAAACTACACCAAATTCATCCTTGGTAAACCCTAAACTCTAACACATGATTTATTTGCCCATGCATAAGATGGAGTTATAGTGCTTTGATCTAAGTAGGATAGTGTAAAATGCATTTTTATGTTTGGTGTGAATTAGAGGGTGTTTGGCCTAGTAGTTATAATGCCCAAAATTCGGACAAAATGTTGATCAGTCCAAACCTCTCATATATTTCACTGTGACCTGCACTTTTTATAGCTTAAATAGATTCTTTAGGCCTTTTACATATTACTGACGAGTTGGATAGGCACACAACTCCTTTGGATGTGGAAGTTATTGTCAAAATAATTTAGAAAGTCAAATTCCAGACAACGGGTTTACATAACTTGTGGCTACAGGTTATTGAGCCCCATTTTACATTTTAAGGTTTGATACAGTAGTGGGAATCATATTTGAAGTCCTCCCGCTGACCTCGTGTCGATATCTCTCACCAATTGGTTTTTATGGCTAAAACGGTAAAGCCGAGTTCGAAAACCTAAATTATGATTTTGTAACATTCAAAGAATGAAATTTTCTCGATAATTGGTATTCGCTATCTACTCGTGGTTGGTATGGCTGAAATTAGGGTCTTTAGGCTTTCCAATGGTGGAAAACTCAATACCCTAAACTTTATAGGTTGACGGGTTATTTTGTCCCATGTTTGACTAGTGTAGCTTGACTATTAGGTGCTTATGGTAGGGTTGTTAGGGTTTTGGACTTTTAAAAAATACCATAAACACTTAGATCGAATGGTTGGACATTTTGGAAACAAAATCATTGGATTTATAGTTTGAGAGATATGCTCTTCCCAAAACAGTCCTGCAGGAACATTTTGACTTTTACGCCTATTCTTGTATAAACTTGAGGCATTTTGGATACAAATCGGGCATAACACTTGGTTTGGGACATAAAGCACATGGAATATGTAATTCTTACAGGTTGTGAACCTTGTTTAGACTTAGTTCACTTTGACTTAGGTTTAGGTGCAAGTTTTTACCCGTAATGCATCTTTTATCAAATTATTTTCCTATAATTGTTTTATAAGTAATAAAACGCGTATTTAAGGGTCGTGATCGCTTTTGTAGGCCACAAATAGTCTTGGAGGTGCTACTATCTATTCCTCTACAGCCCAGTTCCATTGTTCATCCATCTTTCGTTCCATTTTCTTAAAGGTGAGTTCATAGCCCCCTTTTTTTACTACGTATACATTGTTTGTAAATGCGAGGTGAGATTTTACATGATGGAACACATTCATTTAAAACTGTATGCAATCCAGAACTTGTATTCTTTCCAACAGTTTTCATTCACATTATGGATTTAGTACCAACAGCCATAAAATTTCCCTCTTATCATGAACCATTAATTTCTGTGTGCCAAGCAAGATTGTTGTGGGTGGATCGATCGGGACTGACAATCCCCGTCTATAGTATTGCGGTTATTGTAACCATTTTGGACGCATTTAACATTTAAATACTTTCAGTATTTAGGCTGACTACTTCTTGGGGGGTACGGTGTCATGAGCTAATAGCAATAATCATTGTATTGTCTATGTTTTTGTTACATAGTCTGTAGAAACTAGAAGGGGGGGTTGAATAGTTTCTCTTCGATTGGTGACCAAATTAAAATTACTTTCAATTTGGTTTGTATCAAAACTATCTTTTACTTGAGGCTAAGTTGCATAATGATTAGGTTCAATTCAAATGCACTAGCAAAGATAATAGGTAAGTATAATGATAATGAAATAAGTAAAAAGGAAGGAAGGAGACAACCTAGTAGGAAGACACCAAGATTTATGGTGGTTCGACAACGAGGCTCTATCCTCGTTTCTACTCCACTCCTCGAGTACACCTACTCGAGATTTCCACTATATCCACAAGCTCCCTTCTCGGCGGATAAAACCTTACATCGTTGCTTACATTATTTTCCGACACTAAGCTAAATGTCGAGAACTAATCTTTAGCTAGGACCAATCTACACGACGTTGCCTACTTCACAATTTAACGACACAAGGCTAGATGTCGGGTTCTAATCTTAAGGTAGAACCAATCTTCACGACGTTGCCTACTTCACCATTTTACGACACAAGGCTAAATGTCGAGTTCTAATCGAAAGCTAGAACCAATCTTCACGACTCTTCACTTTGAAGCTAAGTGAGAACTTCACACAACACAACTACTAATCACTTTTAAGTTTAGTGAGAACTCACAAGACACAACCACATCACTTTATAGTTTAGTGAGAACTCCTAATCAAATCTATTACAACTCAACTAGACTTATCCAAGTACACACATGTAGCTTGGATTTACACAACACAAATCCAAGCAAACACATATGCAATGGATGTATACAACAAATCCAAGTATCCACAAATAACTTGGATGAACACAACTAGTCCAAGTATTCATAAATACATTGGATTGACCTATAACAAAAAGGGTATCATGATGAATATAACTAGCTCATAGATTCATCTTTATCACAACACTAGTGAGTGAGTGATCTTCTCAATGGACAAGGTAAAGGAGGGGATCAAGAGGATAATCATATGTAAACATCCTTAACAATTTAAGTGATCATTTACTAATGATTATGCTATAGAAAATAGAAAGAGGCCTGAGAAAAACGTCCAAGAGGCTTACTGGAAAATGAGGTTTGACCCACTATTTAAAGGAGACAAAGTATAACGGATCTATAACGGCTAGCTGTGCGCGGTACCTTGCCTCACCCCGCGATACCTTATCGCTAAGGAACCGCGTAGGTACTTAAGGTACCGCCACTAGACTCCGCTCCATTTTTTGTCTTTTAGTGGGATGGGAATATCTGAGGTATTTGAAACCTTCAAAGGATATTCTAACAGCATTTGGAATATGCTATTTTCAAATTTTCATTTTCCATTTTAATAAAACATTTTCTAAAAAAGAAAGTTTATTAAAAAGTCTTTTGTCATATTAACAAAAGTGAGTTTTAAGGATAATCATTTTGATGATCACTAAGTATGATTAAGAAAGGTTAGTGATATGATTATTACCTTGATGATAGTGTTAGTTAAATAATTCATTTTGTGTTTTACACTAAATGTGTTGTATGGTTTGTTGTGATCAAAACTAAGAAAGATTAGTTAACACTAATAATGTTTTTAGGCATAACTTGCATTAACAATCTCCCCCTTTTTTATTACGACAAACGATAAACTCATTTACGTAGAAACACAAAATATGGAATTATTAACTAGTTTATCACTATCATTTCTCCCCCTTTGTCGTAGCAAAAAGGTTAGCACAAGTCTTTGAAGAACATCAAACTTTGCTAGTAGCTCCCCCTTGGTGGTTGCTCCCCCTTGCTTGGGGCACCAAGTTTGTGAGCTAAGGTGACATGCTACACAAAGGTTAGTAGAAAGGAAAGAAACACCAATGTATATATGATCACTACCTACTAAGTAACTTGAGAGGGAGAGAGAGAAGAAATCTCAAATTAGAAGCAAGTATTTTGCTAAGTATGTCCAAAGAGGTAATTGACAAAATCAAACTTCAATCCAATGAAGATGATAAGCTTGTCAATGGGTTAAATCTTAGAATTGATGGAATCACCCATAAGCAATTGTAAAAATTATCCATGATCAACTCAAAATAGCACTAATGAAATAGCACACAAACAACACAAAGGTTACATAAAAGAAAAAAGACACAACAAAGAAGATAGTCATACACACAATATGAGTATCTAAAAGCAATAATTATGGAAAATAAACCACTAAGCATAAGCTAGTCTAATAGTGATATTTTCCAAGATTGCTTAAAAAAATAAAAGACTAAAAAGACGACGATGCATCATTCAAAGTTTTGTCTACCGGAACGAAAACTTGAATAGGAGGTCGAGTGAGGAGGAATTCAAGAAAATTTAACTTCTCATACACATGAGCAAGTTCAATTTGTTGAAATCGACAACAAGCACATGAGGATCCATGATGCAACATAAAATAGTTTGATGGGGGTATGGCATCAAACTTAGGGTTTGGCGGTGGTGGGGTAATAGGTTTGGGAATGTTTTCACAATGCCTTGTGAGGTTTGGGAAGGTTGAAAGGTCATTGAGTTGAGGGGTTTTGAAGGATTGTGGTGGTGGGGGAACATTTTCTTTTGCTCCGTTGATGGGGTTTATGGTATAAGTTTCATTCCAATACTTGATTGGAGAGAAGGTAGGGGTTTTGGGTGGTTTGGACGAAGATGGTTCATTCTTCTTAACCCAAATAGGTCGAACCGAGATTTTCGGTTTCTTTGAAAGCTTGGATGAGGAAGCTTTGGGTGAGTGGGGTTGTGACAAAGAAATGTCAAGGTTAGGAATGTAGGAGTTAGGCATTGTGAGAGTGTAAGAATGAAATCTCAAGGTTATGTGAGAATGAATTCTCAAGGTTGGGAAGGTGTGAGAATGAAATCTCAAGGTTGGGGTATAAGTAAAATGTAATCAAGGTAAGAGTTTGAATACAAAATGTGTAGTGTCAAGGAATGTTTAGTCAATTTGAGTAAACAAGGAATCTTGACAGGGTATAGGGTTTTAAAAGTTTTGACCAAAAATTCGTCAAAAGCCACTTACTGTCCGCGGTACCTTATAGGGACCGGCGGTTCCATATCGCTGGGAACCGCAAGACTTTAAGGAACTGCGTCCAGTGGACTTGAAACCATGTTTTTCCTGGGTTTTGGGAAAAACTAAGATTTTTTTCAAAAAGTTGCAAATCTTGGAATTTTACCTCTATTAGCACCAAAGTATGTTAGGGTTGCATAAAGCAACACATTCACAAAGAATGTCTTGACAAAGGGTGACAAAATAATTTAGATATCATTTTGAACCAATTTTAGTCAAGTTTAGAGGTTGTGATAGATTTAGGTTCAATTTTAATTTCAAATTAAAGTTGATTAGTGTGCACAAAAGGATAGAAACACACAAAGCTAAATCCATAGATCAACAACAAGAAACATTCATTAAGGAAGCAAGTACAAAGACAAATAAAACTAACTAATACATAGCTAGCTTAACATTAAATCTATATAAGTAGTTTTCTTTGGCTTGGTTTTATTGAAAACTCTTATTAAGAAAACTCCAACATTCATCTCCTAGGAGGAGGCATGGAGAACAAGGCAAGCAAGAACTCTTGCAACCTCCTATGTAGTCCATACATATCCATCCTAAGGTTATGGATGATGTAGTGGTTGTAAAGACAACATGGACAACTAGGACCATGAGTTTGTTGAAACCCATAGTATGGATCACCCAAAAGGAGGGAAAGTGGAACACCCAAAATTGGAATGTTTGAGTTGGGTGGAGGTGGAGGAGGCATGTTCTCCAAGGGTGATGTTGGTGAGAGTGGAGGCATGTTCCCTAAAGGGGAAATGGGTGAGTGTGGAGGTAAATTCTCCAAGGTTGGTGAAATGGGTGAGTTGTGAGGGGTAAATGGTGAAGTCACCAAAGTGTCATCAAAGTCATTCACAAAAGGAATGCTTTGGATTGGTTGAGGTTGTGTGGTCACATCCAAGGGTGCACTTGGAGTGAAGGGTGAAGAGATCTCATTCATTCTTGAGTTGAATGAAGAGGAGGTAGAACCAATGGAGTGGTTAGTACCATGGGTGGATGATGTCTTGCATGGTGCAAGAGGTGGGGAAGGTGATGAAGAAATGAGGATAGGAGCCATCTCATTCTTAGGTGTGTGGAAAGGTGAGGAGTTAGGCTTGGCTACCTTAATCCTTATTTTGAGTGTTTTCCTTGGGGTGGAGGTCTTGGAAGTGTTTGAGGTTTTGGTACATACCATGGTTGTTTAGGGTGGTTTAAGGTTTAGGGAAGTATGTTTGATGTGTGAAGAACATGGCAAACAAGGTGGGTTTAAATGGATGAGGGGATGATCCAAACTAGTAATGGGTTAAAATCATTTTAGGTGAATAATGAATTTAAGTAAGCTAGTTTAGGAAATGTGCAGTTTTATTACTGAAAATCATGCAAGGTTTACACAGATTTAAGAAAACAATGTCAAGCAAAGATGTTGTCGTGCACAGTGACCGGCGGTTCCTTATCTAGGACCGGCGGTACCTTATCGATAAGGAACCGTGGGTCGATATGGAACCGCGACCAGAGGGTTTTCAAAAATTTCCCATCCCAGATTTTGATAAACCCAGATTTTTCCCAAAAGATTCACAAGCCAAAGTTAACTACAGATCATAATCTAATAAGCTAACTATCACAAAAATGCACAAAGCTATGTAAATCATGAACATGATGGCATAATTAACATTTAGGATCAAGATAAATAATAATCCAAACAAAGTTAATACACAACCAAAAGAAAGAAAGGAAAACAAGAAGCCGTCCTTGATGAGAATGACATATAATCATGAGTATAACTTCTAATTTCTTGATTCACTTCTAAGTCGTTCTCGAAGAAGATGATTGAGATAAAATTGATAATCGGAATCAATTTCAAGGGAGGAAGAAATTGAGATAGAAGAAGTCATAAAGTTGATGAAATTGGAAGGAGGATAGCTAAAAGACTCTTCTTGAGAAGTATTTTCGACTTGACTCGAGTTCACATTGATCTCGGGTGAAATGTTCCCTTGAATGGGAGACATGACACGATCAACGGAGTGATAAGGTGACGAGAGAAGAGATGGAAAGTCAATAAGGACTCTTCTAAGAAGACGAGAGAGAAGCATTCCGTAGGGAAGACTTGACTCAGACTCAAGAAGAACAAATCTAATTCTTCTAGCTATGAAAAATGCGAGATTTTAAGGAGTTGTAGTAGCAACACAATACAACATATGTGCAAGACAAGCGGGTACTAAGTCCCGATTCCCATCTAGACACATTGCATTTTCCCTAATGATTTTGGCCCAAGGAATCATGAAATCATTAGGATCGCTAGTAAGTAATTCCCAAGGGGAGAGAGTTCGAACAACTCTTTGAGATTTACCAAGAATAGGATGTTCACGAGGTTTAGAAATGACATGAATGATGTCCGAAGATGATGGAAGCACAATCACATAATGAGCATCAATAGGGGCCGCTTCTAAAGAGTTAATACTCCAAGCATCGATGAATCGACATTGACCATTAGATGGCACTCCAAGAATATTACCGAATTCTTCAAGAGTGTAAATAATGATTTTCCCCATTATGGAAAATCGTATAGATAAACCATTATTGATTCCTATCAATGTGAATGTGCTAAAGAACTCCATAAGAAACGAAGGAAATATTGGCTCATCAATATCAAGAAGACAATCAAACCCAATAGACTTAAACATGAAGCGAATAAGCTCATTTGCGGAATTGGAACAAATGATGTTCAAGAGACTTAGACGAGTTTTTGTGAGAGTGAATCAAATGAGGGTAATGAGAAGAGGGCATGTATGCTCGTGTTCGTTCATGATCTTTTTGATATCTTGAAGACATGACAAGTACCTAAAAACGAAAATATCTTTCCAATCACTCATATGAAAAATTAAAAATTAAAGATCAAAAATAGAAGAATGTGTTATATCAATTTCTTGACAAACATAGGATTGAATCCATATCATTCTCATGTTCACAATGTGTCTATTCCATCATTAACCAAGAACACATGATCTATGTTAGATCAACAATGGATTAGAACATTGGTTTTTCAAAACAAGGTTTTTAGGTAAGCATTAACAATGTCATTACCTACTTGTTCATGGGTTCATCTCAAATCCATCATTCAACCAAAATCATTTAGCCTAAATTCGGATTTGTTCTACAAGTGGGTTTTAGTGAAATATTAATGAATATGAACCTAAGGAATCATAGTAAAATAACCATGTCAACCCACATTCCTATTAAGGTTTTAATTCAATTTCAATTTTAAAAATCCCCAATTATGAAAGAATGAACCCTAGAACAAAATAGATGAAATTGAAAGAAAATACTTACAATTAATTGACGTTAGATGAAGGATGAGTGAAACCCACAACTTGGAATCAATTAATTTGAGTGATTGAAGGTTTTGGAAGCTTCAACAATGGTTAAAAACAAGAAAACCGTCGCTGTGTGTTTTTGGGAGAGAGATAGTGGTTTGAAAAGAATAAAATAATCAAACTGGCGCTCTGACAAAAGTTATTGCCCGCAGTACCTTATCGATAAGGAACCGCGGGTTTGAGCCGCAGAGATAAGGAACCACCTACAGAGGCAGGTTTTTATCTATGAAAAACGCCAAATTTTAAAAACCAAGTTTTTCTAAAATACTTAAAATTATATCATGAGCCTTTTAGAATATCATTGGATCATCATAACACTAATCAATATGCCTTAACGAAGGATTACGAGTTAAATCGAGATCGAAAAGAACCGAAACGGACAAACGACTACTCGTAGAAAAACGACTAAGTGGAGAGAAGACAAGGGAAGTGAACCAAGCAAGGACCAATGCTCAAGGGATTAATGACAATCTTCAAATAGTAGTAACGAAGAGCTTGTGTCATATATAGTGGTTTAAGACGTGCCTTTCCAGCGAAACGTTAAACGGCTTTGGTAATGAATAAGCACAAAGCAATTATTCAAGTATAGACTAAGATCACTTTTAATAATAGTCTTAGTCTAAACCAAAATATGAGCAAGGTATTAATTCACTTTCTCTCCCACAAAGGGCCTACTAACCGTATGGGTGCAAACCATGGAAATCATGCTTGATACTTTAAGCTTCTACTAACTCACTCTACATCACCATAGTGAGTCAAGTATCCAAGCAATGAAGGTTTGATAGGATAAAGGAAAAGAAGCACAAACCACAAATAAATGTCAAGGCAAGGATGCCGAGAACAAGCACATAGTCAAGTAATGATCAAAAGAATGATCAAAGGGCGTGTGGAAGAACGAAAGCGTACCTTGGCCACAAAGAGCAATCCATGAAGGAATAAGTGCTATGCCCAATCAATGACTATGATGAGTACTAAGTCTTCAAGGACTAGTATCATTCCCAATCATCTTGGCATCATCATTCAAAGATGTTAAAGATCAATGAAGATGATTCTTCTACAAGTGCAAGTAACTCAATCCACAACCAATTAAGTGATTGATCTTCATGAGTACCTACACAAAGCAAGATGCAAACTAGTAGATACATTTCAAGAGTATATCTAAAATGCATAAAGGCTACTAATCTTAAGTGGGATGCAATATTATCAATTAAAGGACCTATTTTCAAAGAAAACATAGTTTTGACCAAAGAGAAACTTTAGTACAACTAGACCTTCTAATTTGTGGAGACAATGGATCGATACAAGTTTCAAAGTACAATATACTTTAAAGATCTTGAGTGACCATCGCTCTGATACCAATTGTAGAAACTAGAAAGGGGGGGGGGGGGGTTGAATAGTTTCTCTTCGATTGGTGACCAAATTAAAATTACTTTCAATTTGGTTTGTATCAAAACTATCTTTTACTTGAGGCTAAGTTGCATTATGATTAGGTTCAATTCAAATTCACTAGCAAAGATAATAGGTAAGTATAATGATAATGAAATAAGTAAAGAGTAAGGAAGGAGACAACCTAGTGGGAAGACACCAAGATTTATAGTGGTTCGACAACGAGGCTCTATCCTCGTTTCTACTCCACTCCTCGAGTACACCTACTCGAGATTTCCACTATATCCACAAGCTCCCTTCTCGACGGAGAAAACCTTACATCGTTGCTTACATTATTTTCCGACACTAAGCTAAATGTCGAGACCTAATCTTTAGCTAGGACCAATCTACACGACGTTGCCTACTTCACAATTTAACGACACAAGGCTAGATGTCGGATTCTAATCTTAAGGTAGAACCAATCTTCACGACGTTGCCTACTTCACCATTTTACGACACAAGGCTAAATGTCGAGTTCTAATCGAAATCTAGAACCAATCTTCACGACTCTTCACTTTGAAGCTAAGTGAGAACTTCACACAACACAACTACTAATCACTTTTAAGTTTAGTGAGAACTCACAAGACACAACCACATCACTTTATAGTTTAGTGAGAACTCCTAATCAAATCTATTACAACTCAACTAGACTTATCCAAGTACATACATGTAGCTTGGATTTACACAACACAAATCCAAGCAAACACATATGCAATGGATGTACACAACAAATCCAAGTATCCACAAATAACTTGGATGAACACAACTAGTCCAAGTATTCATAAATACATTGGATTGACCTATAACAAAAAGGGTATCATGATGAATATGACTAGCTCATAGATTCATCTTTATCACAACACTAGTGAGTGAGTGATCTTCTCATTGGACAAGGTAAAGGAGGGGATCAAGAGGATAATCATATGTAAACATCCTTAGCAATTTATGTGATCATTTACTAATGATTATGCTATAGAAAATAGAAAGAGGGCTGAGAAAAACATCCAAGAGGCTTACTGGAAAATGAGATTTGATCCACTATTTAAAGGAGACAAAGTATAATGGATCTATAACGGCTAGCTGTGCGCGGTACCTTACCTCACCCCGCGGTACCTTATCGCTAAGGAACCGCGTAGGTACTTAAGGTACCGCCACTAGACTCCGCTCCGTTTTTTGTCTTTTAGTGGGATGGGAATATCTGTGGTATTTGAAACCTTCAAAGGATATTCTAACAGCATTTGGAATATGCTATTTTCAAATTTTCATTTTCCATTTTAATAAAACATTTTCTAAAAAAGAAAGTTTATTAAAAAGTCTTTTGTCATATTAACAAAAGTGAGTTTTAAGGATAATCATTTTGATGATCACTAAGTATGATTAAGAAAGGTTAGTGATATGATTATTACCTTGATGATAGTGTTAGTTAAATAATTCATTTTGTGTTTTACACTAAATGTGTTGTATGGTTTGTTGTGATCAAAACTAAGAAAGATTAGTTAACACTAATAATGTTTTTAGGCATCACTTGCATTAACATAGTCATTTTTTCTCTTTGAACTTGTTTTATCTATGAATGCTTGTGTTCCACAACTTTATTACTAAACCTGTGAATATCACTCAAATTTTCGTTAACGTTTTACATGTTTAATCACAAGTAATAATGCTTAACTTTGCTTGGATGGGAGCCCGCATGATATTTTCGCAGCTTGGAGACTTCTGTGTTGTTTAAAGCTTTTGCTTTGTTAAAAGTTGCCAAGGAAAATTTATCCTGTCTTTTGGTAACTATATGTTACAAACCATGTTTATCTATACTTTTATTTTGTTATAAATGTTGGAAATACGTTTTTACGTATTTAGGAAGATTCGGTCACTCCGACAATATATTATTAGTAGCTCGTAGTCAATGTATCTTTATGTTAACTAAACAAGGAAAAGCCCGGTCCATGCATGTATGGCCGACCCAACTTGTAAGACCAAGCCCATCTTATGGGCTTGGCATATTAACCCTCTTCTCCGATGGAGAGGGTGTGGTTCACATAATATTCTTCACATAGTAAAGTGTGTTTTATACTACTTTCTCTCTCTAAAAGTGTGTGTGTTATCACCATCTCTCTATCTCTACTCTCTCTCTAGATTAAGTAAGATTTACATAATCCTATAAATGGTATCAAGAGCTATAGGACGATTGTATTGTTTATGTGTTTGTGTTCTTGATTTTCGTGACCTTTTTTATCTAAATCATTCGATCCAATTATTTTTTGTGTTTTTTATGGTTTAATCTTGATACAAATCATCTACATAGTTGTGGTAGGGATTTGGTATATTTATTTTGGCTAAAAACACAATTTTTTTGGGTGTTTGGATCATTATTTGGCTTAAAATCTCGAATTAGGTGTGTTTCATCCGAGAAAAGTGGAAGTCGGCTAACAATATCTTCATTTTCGGAATAATTTTTGTATTATTGCGAAGTTCGTCCAGTTTTTTGCGAAATCTTCACCATAACTTTTCGCAATATCTAGGGTTTATCTAGGTTATTGTGGAAAGTGTGGACTTTATTGCGAAGTCTGTTGATTTTGGATATTGCGAAATCTGACCCTATTGGATATTGCGAAATCCCCGAATCACCAATATTGCGAAGTATGTTGTTTTCAATTATTGTGAAGACTGTACTTTTCGTTATTGCGAAATCTGGTGATCTCCATTATTGTGAAATCTGTCTACATTAGGTTATTGCGAAATCTACATACAAGTATTGCGAAATCTACTCCTTTTAGGTTATTGGGAAATCTGTTACTTCTAAGATTATTGCGAGATCTTTTGAAAGGGTTATTCAGAGATTTTAAAAAAAGTGATTTAGAAATATTTTAGGGGATGTCAACATTGTTTCTCGACTTCAACACACGAAAACAAGCACATTTACTTTCTCTCATTGTTCGATCAACGTTTGTAAATCTTTAACTTATCGAAATGGAGTTTACTTCACTTACGGATAAGTCCATCCTCTCGGGTACGGATAACTGTCCACCAATGTTGGTGAAGACTATGTACGAGGATTGGGCTTCCCGAATGGAACTTTATATGTTGAATAAAGAGAACGGACATCTTATTTGGGCATTGGTGCTCAATGGACCATTGGTATATAGTACTCTGACAGAAGGTGCAGTTAATCGTCCTCGCACAACAGGTGAATTAACTAGAGATGCTAAGTTTCAAGATAAGTGTGATAAACAAGCTACAAACATCATTCTACAAGCCCTTCCTCCAGATGTCTACAAACTCGTCAGTAAACATAAAGTTTCCAAAGAGTTATGGGATAGAATTTGTGTTCTAATGCAAGGCACCTCGTTAACTAAACAAGAACGAGAGTGTAAGCTATATGATATGTTTGCTAAGTTTGTCTATTTTCTCGAGGCGACTCTCAATGATTATTACTTGAGATTCACTCTATTGATGAATGAGCTTAACATCTATGGCATGGCGATTCTGACATTTCAGTTAAACACAAAGTATTTGAACACTCTTCCTTCCGAATGGAGCAAGTACGTGCGGCCATTAAATTGGCTAAGGATTTGCACCAAACCAACGTGGATCAACTTCAAGCTTTTCTTCAACAATACGAATGCCATGTGATCGAGGCTCGGTTGTCAACACCTCGAGTCCATGAACCACTTGCCATTTATGCTTCTCAACAGTTGATTCCCCAACAAACGTGGCTTATACTTATCAACAACCATCATACTTGCAGCAACCACCACACACCTATCAGCAACAATAACAATCGTTTTATCAACCACCAATGATGCCACATCAAGCATTTCAACAAAGTGTTCTTCAACAGCCTTATCTACAGCAACCATCACATCAGGCTTCACCATCACAAGCTATCACTTCTCCAATGGGCTATACCCCTCAGCAAGGATATTTTCCAATGAAGCATCACAAACACAAGCCTTCTACTCGAATGAACTTCCACCTATTCAAGCAACGGTCTTTACTCCAAATGATATGCCAACAGATGTTTTAAACCATCTCACTGCCTACTTTTCAAAACTTGTTGCAACTAGAGGATTTCCACCAACGAACAATCAGCTCCGCACCTCTTCAAATCCTCGACAATAAGCCACTATTCAAGATGGTCAAGTGACGGTCCAATCAATTCAAGGAAGGAAAAATTCATTTGGACCAACTCCAAGGATTGTGAATGCTCAAGCTTTGAATTCCCAAGCTAGTGGAAATGGAAGTCCTATTGGTCCTCAAAAGGTTGTGACTTGCTACAATTGTCGAGGACAAGGTCATATGGCTAGGCAATGCACTCAACCGAAAAGGAGAAGGGATGCAACGTGGTTTCGAGAGAAGATGTATTTGGTCGACGCGCAATCTAAGGGAAAGATTTCGGATTCAGAGGAATTAGCATTTATTGCAGACCCAGGGGCACCAGATGATGAAGGCATTGCAGTCGTCTCTACTTCTAATGCAGCATATCAAGCGGACGATCTTGATGCATATGATTCGAATTGTGATGACATTCACTCAGCCCAAGCTGCTCTCGTTGCTAATCTTTCTCACTACGGTTCTGATGTCATCAGTGAGGTACCAATCACACCAAATAATCTTGCTAATGATAACCCATATCAAGTTGGGCATGAAAATAACAACCTCGAACATCATTCGGGAAATAGTAACTCAAATGGTGTGGTATCTAATTCTACACATTTGAGTGAACCTCAACCAAATGCTACGATGAGTATGGAATCTTATGCTCAACATGATTTAGTAATGGTGCCTAAACATATTATTGATAACATAAATGTGGTTGTCCGACAAACCGTAGATATGAATGCCAACCTAACCGTTGAGCTTGCGTTGTATAAAAAAAGGTCAAAACTTTTGAAATGGTCCCTCAAGCAGAAAAAATAACTTATTCTGAATTTGACGAATTTCGTTTTGAAAGGATTGAACAATTAAACGAAATAGAATCATTAAAAGCTAAGCTTTCCAATGAGTTAAAAGAAAAAGAGTCGGTTGTAAATGATTCTCAGAAACTTAAAACGAATTTCGAAACTCTCGAGTCAAAAAAGTTTGAAGAAATTAATGCTACCAAACTTCTTAAATTCAAGGAACAACATCTTTTAAAACAATATGCTTCCACAGAAAATGTTCATCTTTTAACTAAACCGTTTAAAGAACTAGAACTAAAGCGTCTTCAAGATTTACCACCTAATCCCGGTTATACAAAACAAGCTCAGGAATATATTCCTTGTCTTTATGATGTAAACCTAATTGGCAAATCGAAAGAAGCACCTTATGTTCGTGACTATGAGGAGACAATGTCACTTGCGGAAGAAAATCGATCAAAAATGCTTTTAAAATTCCCTAAGTTTGATTATGTAAAGCGTAATAAAGATCAATTTGATAAAAAGACATGCTTTAGAATACAAAAGGAATTATCTCAATTATCAGCATGTGTGCCCCAAAGTTTGTCAAATGAAAACCTTTCTAGTACGTCTCCTACACTTGTCAAAAAGGATTTAACTAAGTTAATTCCACCGGTAAGTAAGGTGTCTAATAGCTTAAATGCGCTGCATCAAAACTTTGCCGATTTTAACAAGGTTATTAAGGAACGTATGACGGCTTCGGCCATAACGGAAGGTGAATGGAATTTTTAACACACTAGAGTTGCGTTTCGAGACCAAATTATTCCGTTTGTGGACAATATAAAAGCGTGTTTTAGCAATATTGATCAAGATTTGGTTTTGGAATAGATGAAGTTAAACGTGTTTTCAATGAAATGGATGATGCTTATGAAAATAGTTTAGTTGAAATGGAACGTATTTTACGCCAAAATGATCAGCTTCTGAAGCAAGTGATGTTGCATGATATTGTTTCCGTCTGTGTGAATAATAGTGTTGATAATGATTCTATTGTGCATAATGTTGAATCAGTGGATAATGTGGTAGATAATAATTGTCACAAATCTGACGCTAAATTTTTAAAGCTTCAAGATTCCTGTAATTCGCTTTCACAACGTTTTGATGAGATTCAAAAACATTGTATTTCGCTTGAGTGTAAACAACAATTTATTCAAGAGATTTTTGAAACGTCATTCGAAGGTGTTAATATAGATGATCCAAATTTTCAAAAGGATTTTCGATTGAATTTACAATCAAAACAGCGTTAGCCAAGTGACAAGGTTGCTAAATCATTGCCAATAGATATAGAGAAATCTAAGGAGATGCATTTTATGAACGTACTTGAGGCCGCTGAGAATTTTAAACTTGCTCTAGATAATCAAGTTCCAAGATTTTGTCCAAAGTTGGAAACTTAAAACAGAAAAATACACAACTCTCGATTCAGTAACACCCGCATGTGCGAATACCATTGCACAGACTCAATCATTGATTGAATAATTGAATCGAAAGTCTGTGGAAATATCTGATTTGAGGGGAAAAAATTTGTGATAAAAATTTGGCTTTGGCTGAGTTAGAGGAAACACTTCGCACCCTAAAAGGTAAGAATGTTGTGGATAACGCAACCACCGTCTCAGTTTCGTCCTCTAGTGCAATCAAAAGAAACCTCATCACCGTCACACCACTTAACAAGGGCCCTAGGACTAAACCATCTCAAACATTGGTCAATAAAGATAAGGTGAAATCAATACCGGCCTCTAATATTCCCGTGTTGCCTTCTACAGGAGTAAACGCCACTACTAAGGCTCAAAGATCTAAGCTTAAAGGAAACACAAAGAATGATAGGATCTTGCCCCCATCTAGTAGTCAAGTGAAGAAGAAAGTAGAAGCCCACCCTAGGAATGTTATTTATGTTTTGAATAAAATGAATCATGTAGCTAAACTTAAAGGCTCTACGATTGTGTAGCGTTCTAAGCCTACTATGAATTCTAATTTGAAATGTTGGAATTGTAATGAATGTATGTTTTCTAGTCGTCATGATTCTTGCCTTATTGACCATGTGAATGAGATGTATGCCCAAAAGCACAATTTAGAATGGAAACCGACTGGGAAAGTGTTAACCCAAGTTAGATGGATGTTGTAACACCCCCAAATTTATACAACTCAATACAGCGGAAGACTAGTTGGTGTTACGGGATAGCACATTACTCACATCATAGACAACGCTTAAAAATCGCGTCATTTATTAATAAAGCATTTCCATTCATAAATATCAAATTTACATAGGTCCCAAGTCACATTATTTCATACAAAGTTTTACAAAGCGTTTGAATGGAAAATGATTATTTAAGTGCGGGCCATGAATTCTTGTTGTCTTCCCGAGAATTACCTTCAAGTACCTGAGATAAAACATGTTAAAAGAAAAGGTCAGCGATAACGCCGAGTGAATTCATAGAGTTTAATAAAATCCATCAATATAATTTAAGTATAAAATTATTACTGAAAATCACTTTGTACAAATCATTTTAATAGGCCATGAAATAGCCAAAATCATTTTATACAAATCTTTATCAAAATCATAATATAGGCATTTGCCTTAAAAATCATTATACGAATCATTATCGTTAAAAACACCATACAATACGTTTTGCAACGTTGTATAGATTAAATAAAAACCGTTATATGAATATGGTTATAAAAAGCCTTAAAAATCATTATACGAGCCAATGTCGTAAAAACGTCGTACAATACGTCTTACGACGTTGTATGAAAATAAAAACCATCATATGAGTATGGTTATGAAAACCAAAACACAAACATAATATCAATAGTATGACCCTGTATTGCTAGTCAGGCAATACATCGTAATTCGGAGCGTCTATTAGTATTTCGTTAATTTGGATTATTATAAGCCGCATGACATTGTTACCTTACTAAACCAACAACGGGTAGCTAACCCGATACCAATTTTGCCCATCTAAAGTAGCGTGTCGTCACAAAGGTCACGCTATGGAAATCTTCTCATACATAAATTCGCTTACCAATCAATGTGGCACGACGGGGATCAACCGTCAAGGCGCGAACTGGGGTGATCGTCCCCAAATAGTACTATTAAATGCATAAGCGTCTACCAACTCCCGGTAGTTCACAATTCATGCTAATGGGACTTTTAGTGACATAACCTAACTTTAATAATCCATTTAATTTCATCTATCGGGTCCTTTAATCATTTATCGGGTCATACAATCAGGTCATTCAATCATTCGGGTCCAAAATCAATAAACAAATAATCGGGACAAATGGTGTCCTATTTTATAAAAACTAACATGTTATCTCCCTCGCGGGTTTATAAAACATTTCATAAAAACATTTAAAAGAGTGCGAGGCTATGAACTCACATTGATATGGGAAGGCGGGTTATCGGCGATTCGGACGTACGGTACGTGCTTCAATCACGGAAACCTAGACAAATAATAATCGGTCTTAGACGTTTGTCCAATGACTTTATAAAAATAACAATTATGTATACATATGATGATTATATATATATGATGATCAAGTGGGTCTACATATTCTCATTTACTCATTTTTGTGCTATGTGTCGATAACTTTTATACTAGTTTCTCGTTTTACCTATTTACGTGTTTTAGGTCCAATAGGCCTATTATAAGTACTTTAACTTGTTTTAATCCCTTTTATACCTATATTATCAGTACTTAAACTTTACAAGTTGGGCCCAAATGGGTTAAGCCCAATAATAAGTTTATAAGTGTTTTAGTCCATTTTTGTTGTATTGTTAGTCCAATAACGTTAATTTAGTCCGTTAACGTCCGTATGTCTTATAGTTCGGGTTTTATCGGTTTTTACTTGTAATAGATACTTATATATAAGTATATGACTTTTAAAAACTTTACATTAGACGGGTCCAACCATCTAAGTTTTATTTAACAAAAAAGTTAATTTTACGGCGATAGCCGAAAAAGTCGTAAAAATCAAGTTTATAGTTTTATAACTTATAAAACTTAACAAGTTACCATTTTTATAAAATGTCCACTTATTTAACCTTTTACATACTTATATAAATAAAATCCATAAGTTAGTGGGTTTTTATTTTACATTTTATACTATTAAATTTTGAGTGCTTATATAATAGTATTATTCTTTAATTTCCAAAAATCTGATTTTTATCTTCACTTTCACCAAAACTGCCATATCTTGAGTTCTATATGGAGATAGAAGCTCAAATTTTTATCACATAAACTACATGATATGTGCTACATTTAACTCTCCTATATATACTGTTGAATCATCTTCTAAATATTTTCTAAAAATCGTCCAAAACAGTAGCCTCAGATTTATACCTTAAACTTGTTTTGATCATATCTCACTAATTACAATGATTCCATTGCATGGTCAACTCTCACATGTGTACAAGACTCATAGATTACTGTATATCAATCTATTCAAGTCATTTTACCTGTTTACCATATGATTCTTTACTGTTTTATACAACCATCTAAATTAAGCAAGATTTTAACCTTGTTTCTTATAGTTTTTCATCTTTTTAAGCATGTTTATCAACACCAAATCCCCACACAATATTTTTAATCATCATTCATCACCATATACATATACATAAATAAAGTAAATACAAGATTACATAATCAAAATAACAAGAGGATAGGAAGAAACAATCTCTATACCACCAATAGTGATGAAAAGATGAGGTTTATGATGAACAAGGCTTGGTTCCTTGTTACCAAACCTTCAACCTTTTAAGACAACTTCTTTGGTCCTTCAAATGGATGAAAACCTCCATGAAATCATCCCTAAACTCCTTCTTGAAAATCAGCCCAAAGACCTCCATGAAAACTCTTTTTTTACAAGTTACAATCACCTCCAATCTTTATCTTTTTAATTAGCTATCAACATATGTTGATTATAGCTTAAGTTGTAGGTTAAAAATTGATGATAATGGTGATTTTGTGGTGATGTTGGACGAATTTAGAGAGAGATATGAGAGGATTTTGAGGTGGTTTGCATGTGAAAATGGAAGCATATGGTAAGTGTTTGTGGTTTTGTGGTTTAGTGGGATAAGTAGCTTACTTGTTAAACTTATGCTTACAAGTGTAAGTTATTTTGTTACAAGGGTGCCACATCAAATGATGTGGTGTCCCTTTTAGTTAGTGGGGTGGGATAAACTTGTTTTGTCCCATCCCGCTAATTTACGGGTATTCCTCGATTCTAGTTTCCTCGATTTGCGTGCCCTCGGGTCGTTTTACGAAAAACGTTTTTATAAATTATGAATCAACGGCACAAAACGAATCTAATAAAAATTGTCTCATCAAAAACGGAGTTCGAAAACGTAAATACGTAATCCTAAGGTTTCCGGTTTAGTCGTAAAGGACGTTAAAATAAAATCGTAAGTCCTAATCTCTTCTCGTAAATTTGTGAGTTTATGAACCAACACAAATTTAAAACTCCAAAATAATATTCACGGATAAATTTATTTCCTGAAATGTCGGACTGTCACCAAAGACGGTGTATGCAAACGTAAGCACGTAACGTAGAATCCTCCGGTTTAAACGTAGTCGATGCTACTTCAAGACGTAAATCCAAATTTCTTCCCAAAAATAAGTGAGTTCATATTGTAACATTAAAATAATATTTTCAAATAATATTTGAGAATAAAATATCAATCGTAAATTGACGGATTGTCACAGCATTTACCCCTAAACAGGATCTTTGTCCTCAAAGATCATCTTACTACTCGCTTCTTATAGAGTTAAAGCCATGTGGGTATTTCCTCCACATTCGGTCTTTTCTCACAAGTGCAATTACAATACGTGAGTTTCATCAAACATAACTACGGGAATAAGATCAGGCTAAATGTTGACTTACTTTCTCTATCCATGATGTTCACGGGTTTCTGATGAATGCAACTTTTTGCCGATCTAAGCTTTACTAAGAACAATCAAATTTTCACTTGATAGATATTCCATCAAGTTCGATTTACGAAACATAATTCACGCAGTTCTTGAAGCCCTAGGGTAGATCCAGCTTGTATGCCCTTCAATCCCAACTTTTACATCATCTCAATGGTCCCGAACAACGGGGACTTATATCCCATGATTTGTCAGATCCTGAATTCATTTTTTTCCAAGGTTAAAAATTGTGGCATAACTTCGCTACCCATTTGGCACTTCAAGATCTACATTTCACATTCACATAACCTCTTGCCCACTACCGGCAGTCAATAATCAAATCCTAATTTCAATAATCATTT
This sequence comes from Glebionis coronaria, assembly GCA_025667525.1. Lineage (NCBI taxonomy): Eukaryota > Viridiplantae > Streptophyta > Magnoliopsida > Asterales > Asteraceae > Glebionis > Glebionis coronaria. The sequence continues at coordinate 47,273,749 of CM046875.1, forward strand.
CGGATTTCGCGGGTCGGGTATTTTGAAAGGTTAGGTTTGCCATCATAGGAAACCTTAAACCTAAAAGACATGTCCAACTCACAATGGGTGTATGTCGGGTGTCTTTATCTCTACTCCTGCTTACAGATGCTCTAATATTTAGATCCTAACAAGATTAGATCTCAATCCTAATATGATGATTATCAATGATAATATCTCCAAAGGAAAACGATTATACGGTCTATTACCAAAGGTCAATCATTCAAACATAAAATAGCACTTATATTACCTTGTATCGTTACTTTACCTTGTCCCTTCGATTTGGGGTGGTACATAGTACTCTCATCAAGGTTCGTTCTCAATGATTTCTGAGCAACTCTCTAGAAATTTGATGCGAAGCGAAGACCTTGATAAAGATGTTCGATACAGGCACACTATGTTTACATAACTCTTTTGCATTTATCATTAACGGGAATGATATTTGCAGATTTGGTCAGTCTGTCGACGATGACCCAAATCGAATCAAATTCAGATGATGACCTTTGCAATAGCTAGACGTTTACTAATGTATGAGGCGATGTATGCCTTCATAATTTGCCATTAGTACAACTTCTTCAGACAAAGATACTTTTAGTCAGAAATGACATAAATAGAATACTTATATTTACAAATTCCAACACAACTATATCTCACAATCTCTATATTTAGTCAATCCCAAGTGGTCTTTAAAATATTTAACGCTATCGGCTTCTCAATTTTAATGGTTCACATTAGCCGCGAACCCCTTTTATTATCTATATTATCCTTTTTACAATCATCGGCTATTTTTAAATTGTTCAGCAATCTTATTTTGCACCTTCATTATTAAGAAATATATCCTAATTGGTTCTTTATCCTTTTTATATAATATGTCAGTATCTATATTCACTTCTCATGATGATGTGATTATCACATCCATAATTCACTCAGATATTCTTTCTATATTATGCTTCAGTAATTACGTTCACTTTCTCCTGATGAAATAAATATCATAACTGTATTTATTCAAAATTCTTTCTTCATATCTTCTCTGTTTCAGTTTCGTCTCATCTATCATTTTTATCCGTTTTACTCAATCCGTCGTCTAAAGCGTCGATAATTACTATGATTAATTAAATAATTATTAGTTAATTTTTATGAAGCGTAAACGTAAAAGTTTTAAATTTCTTAGTTCGACCAATTTTATAAAATGTTCAAAATAAATTTGAATTTAATTAACAAGATTTTTGTTGATTTATCGAAAATATTTAATAAATTCGTAAATGTTAGAAAAAACCTTTGTTTATACTTTGGTCAAAGTTTTGAAAAGCGTAAATTATCGTTTCGAATTTCAAGTCATGCTTTAAATGTTTTCCTCAATTCCGCTTAGGTTATCTTGAGGTATACACAAACATTTACCCCTAAACAGAAGTTTAGTTAAATGGTTTGTGTATAAGGGAATAATCCCTTAAAATCCTTTGTTAAAACATTTGTCAAAATATATTTGCACTTTCTTTTTGGTAAAATCCAAAGTCTTAAAAGGGCTCTTAATTTTGGAAGAGTTAATTTATATTCCATTATCCTTTTAATCACATAGTTAAATCATGTAAAGTATTAAGTCTTTAATCTCGTGTTAATTATTCAAGGTACAGGTTTTAATTGTTCGGCCAATTCAGGGTAATCTATAAATAATTATTAACTCCTTCTTATTCTCATATACAAACAATTAAATAGTCTTTAATGATCACGAGCATGAATTTATCAAATTACAGCCTACACACGTGATTCACCAAATTTATGAATGCTACATGTGTATTAGTCAATCCAAACGACATCACGTGAAACTCATAATGTTCATCACAAGTTCGGGATGTGATGATTGGAATAGATAATCTTTTTCGCAGATGCGAAGTTGATGATAACCATGCCGTGGATCAAATCTTTAAAACATACGCTAGAACCTTGTAAATGATCGAACAAATCTTCCATTTCGAGTTATGGATATCGTTTTCGATTGTCAATTTACTCAGTCACAGTAATCAATAAATATAAGGAATGATAACACCATAGCTCTTCAGGATGACAGGCTTGGTATAATAAAATCTTTCTCTGACAACTCTCTCAGTTGTACGGTAATTCCTTAAATTCAGATGGTGCTGATGTACATGGCACATGCCACAGGTGCAGCACCGGGAATATAATCAACACCAATTTCAAATTGCCTTAGTGGCGAAAGTCTAGGTAATTCATCAACAAATACTTCCTAAAGTTTCAGATAACACGAACATCTTTTAATAATTTCATATTAGGTTCTTTCTAGATTATAATATCTATGACTAGTTCACAACCATTCACGGTATAAATTTCAAGTCTAAATGCAGGATACGGTCATCCATCAAGAATTATTTAGATCACTTTTGATAATCAACATCTTATCATTTAGGGGAATTCTATTCGAGTTCCCATCGATTAAGACAATGTCGTCATGTCATAATCAATCAATCCATTCTACTGACACTATCAACTTTCCAATTTTTATTGCCGTCGATAAGATGTGAACTTCTCAAAAGACTAATAATAACTCATAATCCTTCACGAGTTCAAGGATATCTGGAGACATAACTAACCTTAAAAGAGTAAGGACAACGCATAATCTATGCGAGAGAATTTCAAATCAGATACAGACGAAAACATTTAATGAATATGAATATATCCCATGTTTTCATAATTTGAGTACGCATTCGAAAGCTCCTCGGATCGTTACCCAGGTCATTCAAATGAAATCAAATCATAAGATATGATAAGAACGTCAATACATCCAGTCGGGTATCAACACTCGGTAATCAGATACTTTTCCTAAGAATCTTACTACGGGAGAATTGGACAAGAAAGGATTGTCAATTGTCAAATAAGACAATTTCCACAGATGAGTAAATTCGACTCAGAAGAATAGATGCTACAGGCACATATGTAGGTGTCCCTAACACTATGTCCCTATTTTTCACCTCTTGCAGATCTCATAAAATTTAATCTTTCACAATCTTCAAAGAAACTGTAGTGTTTATTCATTAGTTTTATGGTGACTACTAATAAGTCTTGCATAGTCCATTCCAAATTGTATGTAGGCGCGCAACTATATACAATTTCAAGATTAACGATGCAGTACTCAGTTCGTCAAGATTTTATCATCATATTTATAAAAACATTTTCATGCTTACTTCTTAAATAAGAATCAAGAATAAATTTACAAAGATTTTCTTTGTTATGAAAACAATTAAGTTTTCCAAGATGTTTCATAAACAACTTAATTTCGATAACGATCATTTATAAATCTCACTTTGAATAATCCTTATAGTGATGAAAATTAAATTTTCTTAAAGGATACTGTTTTATCTTATAAAAACAATGAGTGATCTGCAAAAGAGTGATGAAAAGTTGTTCACCAAGAATTAACTACAATATAATAGGAAATGAGCTTAGCCAACTAGTCATGAGGTTCATGACTTCGATGGCACTCAAAAAGAATAATCCACAACGTAACTCAAATAGAGATGAGTACTTGCTCAATGGTTGCATCACTAATGCGAACATTAGGATGAAGCAATAAAAGATAGATAACATCGATACATGTAGAATTTAGCAATCGAAGGTAGTCTTTTCATTAATCACAAACAAGTCTAAATTGTACCGTTACACATTACGTGTCACTATGTCATACAATTCCAAGAACTCATCCTACCAAATGATGTCCCAGTTAAGTTAGGGATTATTTTTAAAAGATACCACAACGAATACTAATCTACAAGAGTCATTAGGTGTCCCACCTGTCCCGAAGATCCATCGGTCCCAATTTAGAAGAAGATTTCTTCAATTTATTTCTTGGACACTGGGCATCCTCATTAGTGGACAATGGCCTAGGAACAACCCTTAACACGAATCAACAATCAATTAAAACCTTATAATTCAATCACAGGACTTAACGACTTCCTCTTAACAATCTCATATTCCATACGGGTTAAGTTTTACTTTATTCAAGTTTCAATCAACTTACACTCAACTCGATATCCTAATTCATTCTCCAATACTTCAACTTTATTCTTAGGCCTTAATAGGGCAATAAAAGCTCGATATGATCAACACTTAATTTCCAATCCTATAGCTCTTACAACAACAATTATCAAATGAGTCATTAATATGAGATGACTCATACATTCAATTAGACTTCTCGGAAAGGTACTAGTGGCATGAGGCTTTTGGGTAATGGTTCCAATGACAGCCTCAAGTGCAACATTCACCCTTTCGATTTCAATTTAAGAATTGGATGACAACGAATCAGATGACACCTTTCTAGGTGGTAACGTTTTGTCAAACTCCACTCTATAAGGAAAGATCGTCATGACATCGATATCAGATTTAATCTCACCAATTCTTTTTCAATATCACAATCAACTAATATCTACATTTCTACGAATATCAACCATTTGTTGGGATTATAAATATCCACAACTTGGTTTAGATCTAGGATAGCTAGAATTCCTACGAGAATAGCTTCGATTAATTTACTAGGGGATTTAGGGTTCCTTGTGACAATCTACGTCGTATAAATACCTCGTATAAATATCAAGATAATCATCAAACAATCATGTAATCAAATTACAACATATATATATAATTCAAGTTATATATATATTAAAATAATACTTCTCAGTCTGGCCTTGTCGGTAACTCGGGAATTCTTCGGCACCGTTATAGTCAAAAGATTTTTAGACAGTTTTAGAAAAATGTTTATAGTTAAAAGATTTTGAAATGTTTTATTCAAAACCTCAGTTTTAAAAATCTTTCGTTCTCTATAACGAGAGCTCTGGTACCAAACTGTAACACCCCCAAATTTATACAACTCAATACAGCGGAAGACTAGTTGGTGTTACGGGATAACACATTACTCACATCATAGACAACGCTTAAAAATCGCGTCATTTATTAATAAAGCATTTCCATTCATGAATATCAAATTTACATAGGTCCCAAGTCACATTATTTCATACAAAGTTTTACAAAGCGTTTGAATGGAAAATGATTATTTAAGTGCGGGCCATGAATTATTGTTGTCTTCCCGAGAATTACCTTCAAGTACCTGAGATAAAACATGTTAAAAGAAAAGGTCAGCGATAACGCCGAGTGAATTCATAGAGTTTAATAAAATCCATCAATATAATATCAGTATAAAATTATTAATGAAAATCACTTTGTACAAATCATTTTAATAGGCCATGAAATAGCCAAAATCATTTTATACAAATCTTTATCAAAATCATAATATAGGCATTTGCCTTAAAAATCATTATACGAATCATTGTCGTTAAAAACACCATACAATACGTTTTGCAACGTTGTATAGATTAAATAAAAACCGTTATATGAATATGGTTATAAAAAGCCTTAAAAATCATTATACGAGCCAATGTCGTAAAAACGTCGTACAATACGTCTTACGACGTTGTATGAAAATAAAAACCATCATATGAGTATGGTTATGAAAACCAAAACACAAACATAATATCAATAGTATGACCCTGTATTGCTAGTCAGGCAATACATCGTAATTCGGAGCGTCTATTAGTATTTCGTTAATTTGGATTATTATAAGACGCATGACATTGTTACCTTACTAAACCAACAACGGGTAGCTAACCCGATACCAATTTTGCCCATCTAAAGTAGCGTGTCGTCACAAAGGTCACGCTATAGAAATCTTCTCATACATAAATTCGCTTACCAATCAATGTGGCACGACGGGGATCAACCGTCAAGGCGCGAACTGGGGTGATCGTCCCCAAATAGTACTATTAAATGCATAAGCGTCTACCAACTCCCGGTAGTTCACAATTCATGCTAATGGGACTTTTAGTGACATAACCTAACTTTAATAATCCATTTAATTTCATCTATCGGGTCCTTTAATCATTTATCGGGTCATACAATCGGGTCATTCAATCATTCGGGTCCAAAATCAATAAACAAACAATCGGGAAAAATGGTGTCCTATTTTATAAAAACTAACATGTTATCTCCCTCGCGGGTTTATAAAACATTTCATAAAAACATTTAAAAGAGTGCGAGGCTATGAACTCACATTGATATGGGAAGGCGGGTTATCGGCCATTCGGACGTACGGTACGTGCTTCAATCACGGAAACCTAGACAAATAATAATCGGTCTTAGACGTTTTTCCAATGACTTTATAAAAATAACAATTATGTATACATATGATGATTATATATATATGATGATCAAGTGGGTCTACATATTCTCATTTACTCATTTTTGTGCTATGTGTCGATAACTTTTATACTAGTTTCTCGTTTTACCTATTTACGTGTTTTAGGTCCAATAGGCCTATTATAAGTACTTTAACTTGTTTTAATCCCTTTTATAACTATATTATCAGTACTTAAACTTTACAAGTTGGGCCCAAATGGGTTAAGCCCAATAATAAGTTTATAAGTGTTTTAGTCTATTTTTGTTGTATTGTTAGTCCAATAACGTTAATTTAGTCCGTTAACGTCCGTATGTCTTATAGTTCGGGTTTTATTGGTTTTTACTTGTTTTAGATACTTATATATCAGTATATGACTTTTAAAAACTTTACATTAGACGGGTCCAACCATCTAAGTTTTATTTAACAAAAACGTTAATTTTACGGCGACAGCCGAAAAAGTCGTAAAAATCAAGTTTATAGTTTTATAACTTATAAAACTTAACAAGTTACCATTTTTATAAAATGTCCACTTATTTAACCTTTTACATACTTATATAAATAAAATTTATAAGTTAGTGGGTTTTTATTTTATATTTTATACTATTAAATTTTGAGTGCTTATATAATAGTATTATTCTTTAATTTCCAAAAATCTGATTTATATCTTCACTTTCACCAAAACTGCCATATCTTGAGTTCTATATGGAGATAGAAGCTCAAATTTTTATCACATAAACTACATGATATGTTCTACATTTAACTCTTCTATAGCTACTGTTGAAGCATCTTCTAAATAATTTCTAAAAATCGTCCAAAACAGTAGCCTCAGATTTATACCTTAAACTTGTTTTGATCATATCTCACTAGTTACAATGATTCCATTGCATGGCCAACTCTCACATGTGTACAAGACTCATAGCTTACTGTATATCAATCTATTCAAGTCATTTTACCAGTTTACCATATGATTCTTTACTGTTTTATACAGCCATCTAAATTAAGCAAGATTTTAACCTTGTTTCTTATAGTTTTTCATCTTTTTAAGCATGTTTATCAACACCAAATCCCCACACAATATTTTTAATCATCATTCATCATCATATACATATACATAAATAAAGTAAATACAAGATTACATAATCAAAATAACAAGAGGATAGGAAGAAACAATCTCTATACCACCAATAGTGATGAAAAGATGAGGTTTATGATGAACAAGGCTTGGTTCCTTGTTACCAAACCTTCAACCTTTTAAGACAACTTCTTTGGTCCTTCAAATGGATGAAAACCTCCATGAAATCATCCCTAAACTCCTTCTTGAAAATCAGCCCAAAGACCTCCATGAAAACTCTTTTTTTACAAGTTACAATCACCTCCAATCTTTATCTTTTTAATTAGCTATCAACATATGTTGATTATAGCTTAAGTTGTAGGTTAAAAATTGATGATAATGGTGATTTTGTGGTGATGTTGGACGAATTTAGAGAGAGAGATGAGAGGATTTTGAGGTGGTTTGCATGTGAAAATGGAAGCATATGGTAAGTGTTAGTGGTTTTGTGGTTTAGTGGGATAAGTAGCTTACTTGTTAAGCTTATGCTTACAAGTGTAAGCTATTTTGTTACAAGGGTGCCACATCAAATGATGTGGTGTCCCTTTTAGTTAGTGGGGTGGGATAAACTTGTTTTGTCCCATCCCGCTAATTTACGGGTATTCCTCGATTCTAGTTTCCTCGATTTGCGTGCCCTCGGGTCGTTTTACGAAAAACGTTTTTATAAATTATGAATCAACGACACAAAACGAATCTAATAAAAATTGTCTCATCAAAAACGGAGTTCGAAAACATAAGTACGTAATCCTAAGGTTTCCGGTTTAGTCGTAAAGGACGTTAAAATAAAATCGTAAGTCCTAATCTCTTCTCGTAAATTTGTGAGTTTATGAACCAACACAAATTTAAAACTCCAAAATAATATTCACGGATAAATTTATTTCCTGAAATGTCGGACTGTCACCAAAGACGGTGTATGCAAACGTAAGCACGTAACGTAGAATCCTCTGGTTTAAACGTAGTCGATGCTACTTCAAGACGTAAATCCAAATTTCTTCCCAAAAATAAGTGAGTTCATATTGTAACATTAAAATAATATTTTCAAATAATATTTGAGAATAAAATATCAATCGTAAATTGACGGATTGTCACAGCTGTGGCGTCCCACTGGTAGAACTTTCACTATATTAGGAAATGCGTGCCCTTTAACTAGGATCACTCCCACTAAAGCGAAGAAAGCGTGCCTTTTAACTAGGAGTACCAAGGCTACCAAAACACAAGCGTGTCCTTTAAATAGGAACACCAACACTACTGTAGGAATCAAGTGCCCTTTAAATAGGTATACTCCCACTGTAGTGCCCGTTAATAATCCAAAATCTCAGAAAGTTGGAACATTAAAACCTATTATTGGTAAAACTCACATCAGAAAACGCCGAAAATCTAAGGATAACACAAATGTTAGCAATTCTGATAATATTATATTTGTATCTGCTAACACTTCGGAACCGATAGTTTCCAATGCTTTGTCTACTATTTTTGAAAACAGGTTGTCCAAATTGTTCTCTGGTATTTGGACTCTGGTTGCTCCAAGCATATGACCGGAGATCGCTCTCAACTCAGAAATTTCGTCATAAAGTTTGTTGGAACGGTTCGATTCGGAAATGATCATATTGCAAAAATAATGGGTTATGGTGAATATCATATTGGGAATGTTATTATTTCAAGAGTGTATTATGTGGAAGGACTCGGTCATAACTTATTTTTTGTGGGACAATTTTGTGATGCAAACTTAAAAGTTGCTTTTCGAGAGCATACATGCTTTATTCGTAATTTAGAAGGGGTTGATTTGTTGAAAGGTACTCGAGGGAATAATTTGTATACGTTGTCTCTTCAAGATATGATGGCCGCTTCACCCGTATGTCTTCTCTCCAAAGCATCGAAGAATAAGTCTTGGTTATGGCATCGACGATTATCTCATCTTAACTTTGACGCTATTAATCATTTGGCGAAAACGAACTTGTTCGTGGTCTTCCTAAACTTAAATTTCACAAGGACCATTTATGTTCCGCATGTAAAATGGGGAAGAGCACTAAGAAATCATACAAACCCAAGACTGAAGACACCAACCAAGAGAAACTTTATTTGTTGCATATGGATCTTTGTGGGCCAATGCGTGTTGAAAGTCTTAGTGGTAAAAAGTACATCCTCGTCATTGTGGATGATTACTCTCGGTTTACATGGGTGAAATATCTTGCTACAAAAGATGAGGCACCTAAAGTCATCATTGGATTTCCCAAGATGATTCAAGTGCGTCTCAACACTACTGTCTGACGCTTTTGTACGGACAAAGGAACCGAATTTATGAATCAAACCTTGCGTAATTATTATGAAGAAGTTGGCATATCTCATGAAACATCCGTTGCTCGCACTCCACAACAAAACGGTGTCGTTGAAAGGCGAAATCGCACACTTATGGAAGTTGCTCGAACGATGTTAATTTACGCAAAGGCTCCATTGTTTTTATGGGCAGAAGAAGTATCTACAGCAGTATACACCCAAAACCGATCACTAATTCGCAAACGCCATGGCAAAACACCTTATGAGCTTTTACATGGAAAAGTACCAAATTTATCATACCTTCATGTATTTGGTTCTCTTTGCTATCCAAATAATGATGGTGACAATTTGGGAAACCTTCAACCAAAGGCTGATATTGGTATTTTCATTGGTTATGCACCTACAAAGAAGGCATTCCGAATGTATAATCGTAATTGATGTAGTAAAATCATACACGTTTTTGGAAAAACGCGTATAATCGGCAAGTATTAAACCTTCACGTTTTAAGAAAAAAGCGAAACCGAATAAATGCGAGTTCGTTCTCGAAGAAGGTGTATGTGTGTGTGTGCCAATACGTATAAAACAATATTTGAATTAGTGTCGTTTTTGGGTTTAGAAACAGAGAAAATTAAAAAGACGAGTTACACTACGATTAAACTACGACGAATAACGTAAGACGTATACATTTAGACGTATAATAATATAAATAAGAATAAAAATTCAATAGATAAATTTTAAAACTTATTATTAATTAAATATTCAGATTTGAATGCTAATTAAATCCCTAAAATTAAATATAATTAATAAATAGTTCAAAATTATATTTTATCAAACTAATATCTTACTTATATTAATTAAATGCTAAAAAGTATTTTTCCTAAATTCTTAAGACTTTCTATTTTTAAAATGCTAATAACACTTTTAAACTAAAATAATTATAAAAAATAATAAAACAATGAGAAAAATAAATTTACTTTTCTAAAAATCTTAAAACACTTAACTTAACAGTAGAAAACTGGAAAAGTTGGAAAAAAGTGAATTTTCCCTAATAAGAAAAAACAGATTATTAAAAACCGAATTAAAACTTAAAATAATTCAAAAAAAATAATTAAATAAAGGGAAAAATGAATTTTTTTTTTCTAAAAATCTTAAAATGATTTACATAAACTAAGAAAATTGTAAAAACTTAAAGATACTACTTTTTACTCACTAGATAAAAAAAAAACTTAATTAAAAAGCTAATTAAAATCAAATTAGTGCTAAAAAATAGTAAAATGAACAGAAAAATAAAATCAACTTTTTGAAAAATCTTAAAATAAATAATTAAACCTAGGAAAATTAGAAAATATTGAAAATACTGAAATTCTACCACTAAAGACAAAGAAATAAAAACTGAAAAGGACAAGTGGCCAGACTTTTATCTGTTAGCTAGTCAGTGGCTAGAACTATACTAACAGTGGGAACTTCTATCCACTACTGGACCTTAGAAACACGAATTTTGGCTTGTTTTGGCTTGTTTGTTGATGGTTTTTGGAGATAAAGGCACCCCCACACTCAGTGGATTGTGTGGAGTCAATATATAGCAAAAAACTAGAAAGTCCAACACACAAAAATCACAAATCAAAGCAAGACCAGTCTCTGATGTGTCTAGGGGGTTTGGTGGCTAGGTTGCTGATCTAATTAGCAATCTGATGATTTTTGAGTTGGTTTTAGCTATCCCAAATGCACCCTAAACTTCAATACCAGATAAAGCACCACAAATCTAACCTAAAAACTAACTAATGAACAACTTTCAAATTTCAAAACTCAAAATTAAGTCCTATATTAAGCCTACTGATATCTAAGCCATTTTTATGATGAACATGTAAATATTCTTTTTTAAACTAAAAAAACTCAAAGCAAACCACTAATATATCTAACAAATGTCTACTTGGGTATGTTTAAGCAGTTGACTTACATATTGTGTCACTCAATGTCAAGCAAACCACAAAACCAAACACCCCTTAAGGACTGAAACTTAGATTTTTAACAAAGAAATTTTACTCAAATCACTTCCAAATAATTTTAATTATTCTAACATGCATCTACCAACTAACAAACTGAAACACAACACCTAAACAAGCAAATTAGACAAATTTCCAAAATCACAAATGCAACAATCACAAGAATCCAAAACAAAAACTTCAAGCAAAGAGAGGGTTCAAGCCTAGGTTTATATCTTGTGGGACCCACATCCGGGCCCCACTATGGCTGACAAGCCATATTCATGTAGCTTGAAGTGAGCTTGTAGGCAAGGGATTGCTGTTTGAATGAAGGACTTGATGATGATGGTGGACTACCACAGTCCAAACCACCCAATATATCTTCTAATGAGACCTGTTACAAAACACAACACAAGAAGAACTCCAAGCACCCTATGCAACCCTGGTTTGTCAAGTCAAGGCTTCAAGAGTGACTTGTAGTAGTGAGAGAAGTAATAACGGATTTATGTGAAAATCTTTGTAAAACAAAGATTACTTGAAAACCAAACTTGGAAAATCTTTGTAACACCAACTTTTGAAACTAAGTTTATCAAACACAAAAATAACACAAACTTGGACTTGGAGAGTAAAAATCTGTTGTCACTTCTCTTCACACCCAAGTCCAGCTTATGGATCTACGAAAAACAGATTTTGTGCCAAAGTTTTGAACACAAAATAAACCTTTTTTGATAAACTTACACTAAGTGCAATAAGTAAATGATTTACAGTATGACAAATAAAGATAAACTGGAACTCAGAATAGGAGTGCAAGGTTTTCTTAAAACACTATGACTATTAATCATAAAAAAAAGTTTACAAACCAAATTCTGGAACAAATCTTAAAATGAAATTGCTACGTCTATTTATATTACAAACTAAAGATTCTAGAACTAGCTAACAGTGTGAAAACCCTAGCTGTAGAATTCCATTACTACCCTTCTTGTTTGAATCTGTCCTTTGGTCAAGACCTTGGCTTCATGTGATCAACTGGCAAACCATGTGGATACAACTGTTGGAATGCAATCTTGGCCATTCAAGTTTGTTGTGGGGGACAAGTAATCCAATAGAATCGTTGATGAAGTCTTCCCATTGTCTAAGGAAAATGACGGGTCAGGGGAAAGGTAGACAAGCCATGTGGGTGAGTGTGACAGGGAGTTTAGAGGTTAGGTTATTCTAGTTATAACCTTAATCAATATTTTGGAAAACCTTGATCCTTGATTTTGAGTAATTAAGAAGTTGAGGATTTAGGGTTTATGGGATGAACTGGTGTTTGATTTTGTTTCGGTTTGGGGTAATACGTGTTTAGCGCTAAAATTAAGTCTAATTTAATAAGTTTAAACTTTATTAAATAAACTTAATCAGAGATAGTGGGTGCTGACTGGCAAGGTGATGTGGCGAGATTATGTGAGGTGTCAAGATGTGGTTGGCTGGTGATGTTTCCTTGTCTGGCCAAAATGACCCCCCATTTTCCAAAAGTTTGTCATACAAAGTCTCCCAGCCATATACTCTTTCTTCCTTTGTTACAAGTTTGAAATACTTGTCAATTATGGCACATGCTATTCACAAACTTCCCAAAGGACCATAGATGTAATTTTGATCATTTCCAAGGGCCAATAATGTAATTTCTTGACATTTAAGGGACCACAATGCATTTTATGAGTTTTGCAAGGGTATAAAATTCCAAGTCTTTAAATGACGAGGGACCAATCTTGACAATCTTCAAAAATTCAAGGACTTCAATGGAAAATCATGATTCGGGTCCGGTTCTTTGTGCGACTTCGTTTCCCGTGTACGTTTTTGCTTGATTCTTGTTATCTTTTGTTGAATTCACGATACCCGTACCTAAAATACACAATGAACAAACACAAGCATATTTTGAGGTATTTTATGACATTTTTAAGCGTTTTAAGCCCGATTTGGACTATGAGACTATGTATAAATACAGTCTCATCACTCCCCCATACTAAACCATTGTCGTGTCCCCACACAATGGTAGAATTAAGTATCATAGCACTTCCAAAATTCATTTTTATATGACATTTATTGAAAACATAAATTTAAATAAACTACTACACGCATTTTAGACATAATGTATTGTTTTCATCGCAAAATGAAACGTTTAGAATCATAGAATAAGAACACGTGAATGCTTCGTTAGAAATAATTTCGTCGTCTTCTATTTTCACCTAATTCTATGCTAAGCGTGAAACAAGATCATTGTCATTATAAGTTAGTAATGCTAACACTACTCATATGCTCTAATCACGTACATAAACTCCCTTATTCCTAAGGTGTATCTCTTATATTTTATTTTTGTCTTAATGATCACGAGGATACATCATTGACTTATGTGTGAATAGATATTACGTCAAAAAATAGAGCCTTAACGGTTTAACCAAAATCATCGAATTAATAATTCATCATAATAGACAACGATGTCAAGAAATCAAGTCAACAAAAAGGATCGATAAACACGGTTTTAGAAAGGTTTTGAACATGAGACTTATTACCATGAATTTTATTACCCACCTCATCATCGGTAGCTTTGATTATCATGGTTTACCTCCGTCATTTATTCAACTCCGCCATGGAGCTTTTATTATGACTTTGGTCTCGCCCTTGTATTTTATTTAACCTCGCCATGAGGTGTTTATTATCACTTGACGTATATCCTCACGCAAAAGCGAATTTTGGATCTTTAAGGCTTCGAGATTTAAGGCATTCACTTCAATTTTGCATAGATCTTTCGGCCTTGTGAGCTTTAAATTTTTGCTTGTTGGAAATATGTTTTTACGTATTTAGAAAGGATCGGTCACTCCAATGATATATTCAAGTATTGGGCTCGTGATCCATTATGTAATCAATATAGTCCATATAGCCCACATGTAGGGTGGGCTATATATACCCCCTCCTAGCATGTTAGGAGGGGTTGGTCATTAGTCATTTCACAATTTCATTAATCACATATCTCTTTCTCTCTCTACCTCTCTTCTCCTCTCCTTTCTCTCTCTAGTTCATATCAAGTTCTTCATCTATCCCTTTTTCTATTTAAATCATTACAACACTTGTAACAATCATTAGAAAATGTAGACCTACAATTGGTATCAAGAGCTATGGTTGATTGATTGTTCTTGTGTTTGTTTTGATTGATTTTAGTGCATTTTGATCTAATCAAGCTCAAATCTTGAAAATTTTTGCGTTTTTATGGTTTAAAATTATAGCTAAATCGACTACATAGTTGTGATAGTGATTTGGGTTAATTGATTTGGTCAAATTCGCAAAATTTTTGGTTATTTGAGTGATTTTCGGGGTATTTTTCGATTAACAGTGGGTTCGGTTCTATCAAATTGGATACAGTTCATTATTCCGAAGTACCCTCGAGGGTTTCTATTATTCCGAAGTGGCAGTTTCTGTTTATTCCGAAGTACAAAAGTGTCATTTTCTGAAGTTACTATAGCATTTTAAAATATTCCGAAGTTACAAATTTTTTTGTTCCGAAGTACATCAATTTTTTTGTCACTATTCCGAAGTGAAATATTTTTGTCATTTTCCGAAGTACTGTAGCACTTATGTTTCCGAAGTTACTGTAGCATTTTTATATATTCCGAAGTCCTCTACTTTGCATATTCTGAAGTAAATTCCTTTTGCATATTCCGAGGTAACATATTTTGGGATTCCGAAGTGATTATTCTCATCTTTTATTCCGAAGTAAGTTCGTCTTTGTACCCATTCCAAACATTATTATTCCGAAGTGGAATTGCAAAGGCTTGCAAAGTTGATGTTTTCCAAAGTTGATTGAGAAGTTACAATTTTGCGAAGTCTTATTCCAAAGTGATCAAAACACATTTCACAACCTTCAGTAATCAAGATTGCGAAGATAATTTTGGGCAAAGTGAGGTTGCGAACTGAGTTATTCAGAAGTATAAGTTTTTTGGTGAAATGTTCAAAAGTGATCAAAACTCTTACCACACAAACTTGACTCTTCACAAACCAACCTTGACTCTAACCAACCTCGCTCAATTCTAAACATTAGACACAAAATTAGAATCGACCTTAACCAAAGAGTCAACACAAGGATTCGCCTCAACACTGCCTAGACTCGACTCCAAACTAGGACTCGACCTCAACCTCGACAACACTACACCCATTCAAGATTCAACCCTCATAACACCCCCTCGACACTTTGACTTAGACTCTCCCATCAACAGACTCGACCACAAAGAATCGATCATCACCACTCGATTCGACTCTCGACCCACCGACTCACAATCAACAAACCAAAAGACCAATACTCAACACAAAACAACTCAAGTATGATAACCAACAGAAACACAAGATATCGACTCAACCGAACTAACTCACTCTTCTCTCTCGACCAATAAAACCTAAAACCTCGACAACAAGGACACATACCCAAAAACACCTATCGTCACACCAAAAACGATTTCACAACCTATCTGTCAACATACAGATTTGATCCATCTTGCAACCAAAACAGTTTTGACTCCAAAACAGATTTCACAACCAAAGCAGATTTTATCCAACCGGACTCACACAAACGCAAACAAACCCAAAACTCAACTCTAAAACCAGACTATCAATTTCATGAACAGACTCGATCTTAGTCAAACGTAAACCATCCTCGATCAAGACTCAAAACAAAAGACTCAAACCAAAATTAAAATAAAGAAAAGAAAAACCTACCTGAGACCAAACTTAATTGATCTTGAAGAATCGAACTTCAGTGAACATACGGTGAGGAATATTGTGATTCGTGATATTTTCAAGGGGGTTTTCAAGGGTGACTCGGTGGAGATCAAGAAAATAGGGGTTGCGTTTGATGGAACATCAAATACAAATCAGATTGTGATTGTGATATGAAGAAGATTGATTGATTTATGTTTGTTCATTGTTCATCTTAGTTGATAGACTATGTAATCTGGGATTTTGCTGAGTTATGGGGGCGGAGAAAACTTAGATGGAGATTCATTTTGAGGTTTTGTTTTGTGGATTGAAAAGAGGGGCGGAGGAAACAAGGAGATAAGATAGGAGTGTGTTGATTTTTTTTCAAGTAAAGAAAACTGAGCTTACAAAGTTGTGGGCGCTGTGTGGTTTATTTTTTGTGAGAAAATTTAGGGTCACTTTAGGTTATATTACTCCCAAGTGGGATAAATGTTAGGACTTTAACACCCCCAAATTTACACGCAGCGGAATACATCTTTGGGTGCTAAACAATGATACAACAACACATAATTTATAAAGAACGACTCGAAAAGAGACGTTTTAGATTTATCGTTCCTAAAACATTTGTCAGAGTAGCGTAGTCCCAAGTAATCGTTACCAAAAGATAAGTTAAAACAACATATTGGTTTGTTTTAAAAATGGAACGATAAATAAATCAAAGAGTTTGAACAACAAAAGTAGTGCACAACTTCATTCCCCGTGACCTCCAAGCTTCCACTTCTTGATTACCTGAAATACATGTGAGTAAAACAATCAGCAAAAATGCCGAGTGAATCTATAGGTTTATGTAATCAATTTGAACACAAGCAAAGATTATAAGTTTGTGGCATGCTTATAAGCATCAAATAATAATTTGCATCAACAATGATAATTGTATATAGCATAAATTGCAATAAGCTCATGGAACCGAGCCCTTAGACACTCCCATATCAGTCTAATAAGACGAGAGATTTATTAATTGTCGGTTACCTCCAGATTATTGGTACATTGCCGTATACCTGACTTCTCAATACAATATGTTCAAACAGTGTGGAGGTCGGGCCTAAGCTTCTATGACAAGTCCACAAAAACTGAACCGGGGCGGCTTACCCCATAGATCTATTAATTGTACTAGCGGTTAACCCATCATAGGTTAATTAACGGTCCATAATTGAGGTTTTAACAAAGGCAATCACTTAATGCAATTTAAAGGCAACCACGGGTCCATTCATAGAGGGACAAAGCATACCATAAAAATCTTGTGTTCTAAGTTTATAAAACATGTATTCCCCCTCGCGGGTTTAAAATCATTTAATAACTAGTATAAAGCGAGGCTATAGACTCACCTTAGCCAATAATGGTAATGAGACGATCGCCGACGATAGATGATGCCTTTCAAACACGAGAACCGCAACCTATCAAATGAGGTGCGTTCAACAATAACAGACTCGAGAAATAAACCATACATAAGAATATAAAACTCGACTCATAAAATCACGACAAAATCGAGAGAAAACGATACAAGTGATACTATTACACTCTCCTATATATTCATTTTATTATTCTACGCCTTTAATAAAAATCTGCCGGAACATACCGAATGTCCAAGCCGTTTTCCCATACTTAGACATATCAACTTTTTATGATACTACTCAGAGAACTCACTTACTATATGTAGAAAGTCCTCCCAAGAGCTCATTAAAAGATTTTACTTCTAAATTTCCCTGCCCGACTCATCTTTGAATCACAAAATCCGGACAGTTTAGCGACCTTGACTTACGAAACCATTTTGACCATTCTAAACAACTCCGTTTGTAAAACCGCCACTTGATTCTAAAAATAGACTCAAAATGCTAAACTTGGAGCCTGAGAACAGCCCTTGAGTCATTTTGAAACTCATTTTATAGTCCCCGAGATTCGATCCAAATATCGACAAAAATTTTCGGATTGTGTCGACACTCGTCTCCCGGTACACGAAAATCAAACTAGTGTATCTTCCACCTCGTTTGGAGTTGGAAGGCCTACTTTATATCAAATCGAAGCTAACGAAATTCTCTACGACATAATCCCATAATAACAACCTATATTCAGACTTAAGATTTCCGAAAATGACCTCAAAGCTACTGCCCAAAATTGACTATTAAAATCTCTTGAAAAATCATGTTTTTGATCAATTCCAACAACTTTTGTCATCAATCTAAGCCCCTAATATCATCATAAACTAATCCTAACACTTGTATCATCATCAAAATCAATAACCTAAAAATTAAAAATCAACTTTTTAACAAAAACATGGCATAAACACCATTTGATCATCACTACTAACACATGCATACAACAAATTTGGATCAAACATCACCAACTTTTCTTGAAAAATTTATATAGTTGCATGTGGATAAAAATGATACCATTAGAATCACCTTTCAAAGTTAGGAATGGGACTTGTTTTGTTTTTGGATGGATCAAAGTTTTGATCAAGAAAATTGATGGATTGTGGTGGTGGTGTTCTTGTGGTGTATGGCCAAAAGAAGAAAGAAGAAAGGATGAGAAATTTTTTTTGTAGCTAGTTAGTGTGTGTGTGATGTTAGGTAAAAAAAAAGCATTTTATATGGTGGTGGAAAGGTTAATTTTGCCAATTTGTGATAGTTTTGGTCTAAAATAAAAATAATTAGCTAAAAAGTGGGAAATGACTATTAGTAAATTTTACAAATATTTACGGGACTCGGGTTTCGTAAAAATATATATATTTTTTTTTAAAGTTTAAACGCACACGAAAAATAATAATATAACGACTCGATACGTAATTAAAACGATATCGTCGAAAGTATTAAATATCGAAACGATCGATAATAAAATATAAAATTTTTGGCATCCGTCGGTATCGCGATCACTAGTAGTCCTCGTTGCTCGTCAAAATATTAAAATATAATATTTAATATCGGTTTCAACTTAAACCGTTAAACATAATAATATTTAACGTTATAAGATACTTCAAAATAATTGAAAATAGAATTAAATTATGACCTTATTTTTACGGGTTTTACATCCTCACCACCTTAAGGGAGCGACGTCCCGGCGCTCAACTCGCCTCATACACGAGTTGTTCACTACCCGGAAAGATGAGGGCATTCCTTATAAAGAAGTCTTCACGTTCCTTCGTGAATCTTGATCCACGATCTCCACTGGTTCTTTTACAAAACGCAACTTGTCGTCAAGTTGTATCTCACCATAAAGGAATAAATAAATCCTTATCCACCAGTCACCCGTCAAGCTCGACACATGAACATTTTATGAATCACACGAAGCTCATTCGACGACAAGAATAGATGACAGGGTTTACGGGTAAGTCGAGTTAAAAAGAATGTTGCAAATTAAAGGATATCCATCGGCCGGATAGTCATGGACACACATCAAAAAGAACTAACAAGAAAAACATTTTCGTCATCGGAGGGTGCTCACACGCGGGTCCCTACTCAAAAGATAATACAAAGACACCATCTCACTTTCGCCAACGCGCATTAAAGTCTCAATAAATATCGTCGTTGAAAGTCAAAAAGATATTACATAATATGTGCTCTACATGATCGGACGTCATCGGATGATGCCGTCTCGAGTTCTCAAAACTTACGATCATTTGACTAGATCACACACCATATAAGTACATAAAAGAAAAGGTCGAACATAAACATCGACTATAGATCTCCACCGTAAATCATCGAGAAAACCTTGAACGAACCCTTGATAATAACCACTTGATCACAAGAGTCTTTCCACTTGCGGTGTCGGCTTCAACATGCTCCTCGAGGTTGTAACAAATTTATTAACTCCATTCATTAAGATATTCGGTCCTCAATCATTCCACAAGTACACGCACAAATCCTGGTGACACTTATCGTTTCTTCTTATACACTGCATCCCGAGATTCATTTTACACTCAGAATAAAATAGCAATCTTCAATACGAGGAACAGAACGAGATAAAAATGACTTCAATAAACGCATAAACGAACAAGATGTGGTAAAATCATTTAAGATTAACGATCGACGAGGGATCTCGAATCACGTAACCGTAAAACATAATAATTCGCAGTACTAGAAAAATGAGAGCGAAGAATGAATTAAATATTAACATTAAAATAACGTTTGTCACAATTATCCGTCCCGGATTTGGTATTACCTTAAAACTCAATTGATGTACTTTCTTGATAAGGATGATATATCAAAATAGGAGTTAAATAGATTCATAATTTATTTTGGTTGTCTTAAAAAAACTTTGAAAGAAAGACATGAATTTATTAATTAAACTCATATTGATGGTTACAATTAGAAAATATAATTTCCAAATTAATCATTATCAGGAATATAAATTAAACCGATAATTTCATTACATTTAAAGTAAAGTATGATAAGTCAATTACTTCAAAAGATAAAAACATAATTTCAATTTAAACATTAGTTTTAGTTATACAAAATATGATGTATAAATTTGACCTTTTACATGTGATGGTTATTTCGATAACTGAGAATCATTGGAAAAATGTATAAAAGTGCCATAAAAATTTTATAATACCTCGTAGGAATACATAAAGGTGTTTATCATTCCAAAATAAATATGGGTTACATTCGGGTTTCGAAATGTGACAAGATAACAAACGAATACGAATGGAAATAATAGTCAACAATTAGTACGAAATCAATGGTACAAAAGGGGACGAAGCAAATGTCGTATGAATTCTTAAAGAGAATAATAAAATAAAGGCGTTGATGGTAAGACGATAAGAAATAATAGATTAAACAAGTTGTCAATTTTTGTTAGTGCGGTTGATGGTTCACCAATATCAGCTCGTTAACTTAGCGGTGGTCGATACATGATCGGAAAGAAGATCCATACAAAAATTTTAATAAATAAAATTCCTAATAATCACTTGTAATTAAAACAAATCAAATGAACGATGTTAGTGTTTAAAGAGAGAAGTCAAAGCACGGTTCACAAGAGTGGATTTCGAGACAAACGAGAGTGACGGAGTCATCCCGGATATACGGAAATCACTATAGTGATAATTCATTATTCACGTGCGGAGACATTCCAAAGATCTACCCAGTCGCATAAGGAAGATTGGACGAGACGGAAGGATAAAATATCGAGACTTTTAGGTCATTTATTAACAGTCCATAATTAGACGAACGGTCAAAAGAAATCAGTTACAAGACAAAATGAAGTAACAAGTGAAAAAGCGATCGTCGAGTAAAAACGTATTCGTAAGCGCGTAATTCTTTTAAGAAAAGGTAAGAAAACGTATGCGGATGCATAGAAATTACGCCACTTGCATAAATTATAAAGGTTTTCAAAACTTCTTTTCACTTTATTTCATTTTATTTATCTTTATCATAAATACAAGTAAAAAGTTCTTTATTATCAAGATTTTTAAGTTGACTACTATTCAGCCTAGCATGGCTCCTTCTAAATTAGACATAGGTGATCAGGCCATGTATAATTTAGGGCTAGCAATGCAGTGCTCCGTTTCGTCGAAAAGTATTACGTTTCTTATCTTTATATAAACCATGCCATTTGTAAAATGGAATTTAAAAATAGTTTATAAATTTATAGGATACAAGTAATTTGTGAGATACTTAATAAGCAACTTTTAATCTTACGAAAAGTATTTTATAAGACCAAAGTAAAAATAATTGGTGAAAATAATCGTAAAACGATATCAGATTTATTTATAATATGACATTATGACAACGTATAAAGTAGTCAAAGTTTTGCAAAAAGTGGCGAATAGTAGCTCATAAAACAATTAATGAAATGGTTACAAGTTGTTAAGGTTTCAAAAGATTATAAGGTTTAGACGAAAATGCCATGAAACACGTGATGAGAATATCGACGAAGAAAGTGAAGGCAAAACTTCAAAACTCAACTCAAATCAGTTGAAGGTTAGAAGAAAACGAAAATAAAATAACATCGAATGACAAATGAGTCATATATATGAAAAGAATAAAACAATCCACATGTGTATTCTTTGTAAGATACTCGACACAACATGCTTTTAAGAAAGTATGTTATTCGTTTTTAAATTACACCATTAATCCGGTAATTGCTAATCCTGTACTGTTTCTATTTTTATATATTTTCACATGCAACTAGTATTCGTTAGTTGTAAAGTAATATTTGTTAAAATTTTACGATCTCAAATGAAATCAAAACAGCTTAGAAACATTTAAAACTCATGTTCTGAATTTTTTTTTTTCAGATTTAACTTTTTAATATAAGCCGATTAATTGATCCGATAAACGACATCTCCAAGACTCAGAGTCTAAAGCATTTTGATGCAAAACGACGTTTCAAACGACTTTCTAGTTTTACCCGAGACCTGAAACCCAATGTAAAATGACCAAAATACCCCTGCAAGTTATGTGCAGGGTTGACTATTTTATTTTAAAAACGCAGGTTTTACTTTTAAGTTTTGACCTGTTTATACACCCCCTGTAGTTTCTCCATTAAATATATTTTTCGACACTTTCTAACGGCTCAAAATATATATATACACACATGTCTTGTGGATTTTACAATAATGAAAAGTAAATCTCATAATGAGCATCAAATAAAATATAGCATAATGAATGGCACAATATGCTTCAAGGTATTCAACACGAAATTTAGGAAGCAAAACGGTGAAAGACGTTCGTAATTTAGATTTCAAAATGCAATGTAGGCAAATCTCCTTGGGGCCACGATTGTCCAAAAACACAACACATAACAAGAAAATAATGGAACATTCATAGGTTGCGTTCCGAGAGCAAGAAGGTTAATGAAAGAGGATAGTACAAGTTTATAGATGTAAAATCGTATTCCAATCTAGCGTCATAATCTAGACGATGATTTGTAAAATGACGATGACGTTACCGAGATATAAGTGAACAATACTCTTCAGAGTCGGTACATATAAATGTCAATAAATAGCGGTTAGTCTATTCCAAAGACACATTGAGCTACACAATGGTCTAGAAATTACGTTTCAAGACGTCTAACACAAACAGTCGGAAGACGATTTGGATATCTATATAGATATCACAAAGGGTTAAACAATGCAAGTAACGCGCGTAGATGAAGTTATGTAAGGTCATAATATAAAAATTTTGCAATAAAAGCAATTTAAATAGTTCAAAAATAAATACAGAAAGATCTTGAAAATTCATTGTATTTATTTAAGTTAATCGTTAATAAATGATAAACTTTTATCGAAAAGTTTAACGACATAAATATATATCGATAAAGGATTATAGTATTTATTTAGAAATACTTAGCAATAAGGCATACATAATAATGTATACTAAAGTTGTAATCCCAGAAGTAGCTTGAACCTGAAGTCACGCGAAATCATGTGCACCGACTCTTTGAAAAATAAAACCGACAGTTATAGTTTAGGTTTTTAGAAAAAGACCTAGTTCTCTATAACTCATGGCTCTGGTACCAATCTTTAACACCCCCAAATTTACACGCAGCGGAATACATCTTTGGGTGCTAAACAATGATACAACAACACATAATTTATAAAGAACGACTCGAAAAGAGACGTTTTAGATTTATCGTTCCTAAAACATTTGTCAGAGTAGCGTAGTCCCAAGTAATCGTTACAAAAAGATAAGTTAAAACAACATATTGGTTTGTTTTAAAAATGGAACGATAAATAAATCAAAGAGTTTGAACAACAAAATCAGTGCACAACTTCATTCCCCGTGACCTCCAAGCTTCCACTTCTTGATTACCTGAAATACATGTGAGTAAAACAATCAGCAAAAATGCCGAGTGAATCTATAGGTTTATGTAATCAATTTGAACACAAGCAAAGATTATAAGTTTGTGGCATGCTTATAAGCATCAAATAATAATTTGCATCAACAATGATAATTGTATATAGCATAAATTGCAATAAGCTCATGGAACCGAGCCCTTAGACACTCCCATATCAGTCTAATAAGACGAGAGATTTATTAATTGTCGGTTACCTCCAGATTATTGGTACATTGCCGTATACCTGACTTCTCAATACAATATGTTCAAACAGTGTGGAGGTCGGGCCTAAGCTTCTATGACAAGTCCACAAAAATTGAACCGGGGCGGCTTCCCCCATAGATCTATTAATTGTACTAGCGGTTAACCCATCATAGGTTAATTAACGGTCCATAATTGAGGTTTTAACAAAGGCAATCACTTAATGCAATTTAAAGGCAACCACGGGTCCATTCATAGAGGGACAAAGCATACCATAAAAATCTTGTGTTCTAAGTTTATAAAACATGTATTCCCCCTCGCGGGTTTAAAATCATTTAATAACTAGTATAAAGCGAGGCTATAGACTCACCTTAGCCAATAGTGGTAATGAGACGATCGTCGACGATAGATGATGCCTTTCAAACACGAGAACCGCAACCTATCAAATGAGGTGCGTTCATTAATAACAGACTCGAGAAATAAACCATACATAAGAATATAAAACTCGACTCATAAAATCACGACAAAATCGAGAGAAAACGATACAAGTGATACTATTACACTCTCCTATATATTCATTTTATTATTCTACGCCTTTAATAAAAATCTGCCGGAACATACCGAATGTCCATGCCGTTTTCCCATACTTAGACATATCAACTTTTTATGATACTACTCAGAGAACTCACTTACTATATGTTGAAAGTCCTCCCAAGAGCCCATTAAAAGATTTTACTTCTAAATTTCCCTGCCCGACTCATCTTTGAATCACAAAATCCGGACAGTTTAGCGACCTTGACTTACGAAACCATTTTGACCATTCTAAACAACTCCGTTTGTAAAACCCCCACTTGATTCTAAAAATAGACTCAAAATGCTAAACTTGGAGCTTGAGAACAGCCCTTGAATCATTTTGAAACTCATTTTATAGTCCCCGAGATTCGATCCAAATATCGACAAAAAATTTCGGATTGTGTCGACACTCGTCTCCCGGTACACGAAAATCAAACTAGTGTATCTTCCACCTCGTTTGGAGTTGAAAGGCCTACTTTATATCAAATCGAAGATAACTAAATTCTCTACGACATAATCCCATAATAACAACCTATATTCAGAATTAAGATTTCCGAAAATGACCTCAAAGCTACTGCCCAAAATTGACTATTAAAATCTCTTGAAAAATCATGTTTTTGATCAATTCCAACAACTTTTGTCATCAACCTAAGCCCCTAATATCATCATAAACCAATCCTAACACTTGTATCATCATCAAAATCAAAAACCCAAAAATTAAAAATCAACTTTTTAACAAAAACATGGCATAAACACCATTTGATCATCACTACTAACACATGCATACAACAAATTTGGATCAAACATCACCAACTTTTCTTGAAAAATTTATATAGTTGCATGTGGATAAAAATGATACCATTAGAATCACCTTTCAAAATTAGGAATGGGACTTGTTTTGTCTTTGGATGGATCAAAGTTTTGATCAAGAAAATTGATGGATTGTGGTGGTGGTGTTCTTGTGGTGTATGGCCAAAAGAAGAAAGAAGAAAGGATGAGAATTTTTTTTTGTAGCTAGTTAGTGTGTGTGTGATGTTAGGTAAAAAAAAAGCATTTTATATGGTGGTGGAAAGGTTAATTTTGCCAATTTGTGATAGTTTTGGTCCAAAATAAAAATAATTAGCTAAAAAGTGGGAAATGACTATTAGTAAATTTTACAAATATTTACGGGACTCGGGTTTCGTAAAAATATATATATATTTTTTTTAAAGTTTAAACGCACACGAAAAATAATAATATAACGACTCGATACGTAATTAAAACGATATCGTCGAAAGTATTAAATATCGAAACGATCGATAATAAAATATAAAATTTTTGGCATCCGTCGGTATCGCGATCACTAGTAGTCCTCGTTGCTCGTCAAAATATTAAAATATAATATTTAATATCGGTTTCAACTTAAACCGTTAAACATAATAATATTTAACGTTATAAAATACTTCAAAATAATTGAAAATAGAATTAAATTATGACCTTATTTTTACGGGTTTTACAAGGACCATTGGAATAGTTATTTGTAATAGGTAGACTAGGAGGTATGTAGTTCCTCCTGGTCATAGTAGTAGTAGGAGCAAGTCGTGCTCCTGGTCTTATAGAAAGTCAAACTTTATTTTTTAGTTATTATTCTGTTAGGATATGCATGAGATATGTTAGGAAAGGATATGCATATCTGTTTTACACGTTTTGGTTAATGATGTATTAGGTTTTCCTTGTAGTATAAAAGGAACCTTAGGCAGAAGGTTATACACACCTTCATCAAATATAATTCTAGTTCTTATTAATATTAGAAATCCTTAGAAAAGGATCAAGTCGTTATAGTTATTCTGTTCTTATTATTCATAGTATTTGTATTCCGCACTTATACTGTGTGATTTGTATAGAGTCTCTCTGTGAATAGACTTGTGATTACAGAAGTCGTTCATCGTTCCTGACAGACTGCAAGATCCACATCTAGTGGACCCAACAAGTGGTATCAGAGCCTGGGAGAGCCTTTGTACAAGAAGATTCAATTTTTCTCATTACTAACATTTTTGTTTAATCATGTCTGCCTCAAGTTCTACACAAACAGGAAAAGACACTACCCCTAAAACACAGCAACCTCAAAAGATCATTGCTATGGTTTCCAACACAAATGGTAAGTTTCCTCTTATGAAAAAGGACGAGTATGATAGCTGGGCGATAAAGATGGAATGTTGGATCACCAACACTGATCAAGACCTTTGGAAGATTATTCTGAATGGAAACAGCAGGAAGTTGACTAGAAGAGACAAGAATGGTAATATTACTCTTCTTGACCCTAAAACTCATGAAGAAATCACAGCTGTTCAGAAGGAGATCAAAGCAAAAACTATTTTGCTTCAGTCTCTTCCTGATGATCACATGTGTGACTTCTATCATCTAGATGACGCTAGAGAAATCTGGAATGGGATAAAAGCAAGGTTTGGTGGGAATGAGGAGTCAAAGAAAATGCGAAGATCCATGCTGAGAGATGAATTCACAGCTTCAAGATCTCAGAAATTGAAGGTATCCATCAAGGGTATGACAGGTTCCAAAAGATATTGAGCCAGTTGAATCAACTTTGGTCAAAACCTGACGATGGTGGTATCAATGCAAGGTTTCTTAGAGCCTTACCCTACTCATGGAATCAGGTGGTAATCTCTCTCAAAGCAAAAGGTGGGCTTGACTATCTTAATTTTGATGATTTGTTTCATAAGCTCAAAACCTTTGAGCCTCATGTGAGGGGATACTCAAGTGATTCTTTTCCGACTCCTGCTAACTCTGGCTTTGTGAGTTCTATGGGATCTAGTCCCATGTCCTATGCTAGTAGCCCAAGCAATACCGTGTCTTCTCAACATACTTTTCAGCATACTTCTACTCCTGAACCAAAAGCCAAGTTTGGTAGCATGGTAGAAGTTGGTCTTCACTCTTTTGTTGCCGACGTTGATGCTCAACAGCAACTTGCTTTTGATGACTTCAAACAGGTTGATAAACTTGACCTGGATGAAATGGATCTCAAATGGCAGATGGCCATGCTCACTCTTTGGGTTCACAAGTTTGAGAAGAAAGCCGGTCGAAAATTTAATTATAACCCAAGAGAGCCAGCAAGGTTTGACATAAGAAAGATTCGATGCTACAACTGCCAGCAGCAAGGTCACTTTGCAAGGGAATGCCCTAACAAGCATGACCAGGAGAAGAGAAGATATTCAGCTTTTAAGATTCAGGAGGTGAAGGATGACAAGAAGGCGTTGGTGTCTGTTGACTCTATGGTCACATGGAATGATCATCAGAATGCTACCCTGGAAACAGCTGAGCCTTCTACTGACGTGTTTGTAATGATTGCTGGGAATCTGTCTGATGCCGAGGAAGCAGAAGAGTTTGCTCTTATGGGCATCTCACCTCAGGTACAACATTGTCCTCTTGGTTGTCATGATAAATATTCAAAATTGTTGTCTCAATATAATGACTTAAATGATCAGAATGATAAGTATTTTTTAGAAGTTCAAGCATAGAAGGCTTCTTTAAAAACATTGGAACAACAAAAGAGGTGGCTTCAAGATACTCAACGTGAGTACGAGGATAAAATTAGGATACAGAACATTGATTTAGAAAACACAACCAATATGCTTAAATATACTGAAAAGATAAAAGATGACAGTATCAAAGATAAACAATACATGAAGGAAAAATTAGATGATACACTTCTAAGAATCTTTCAAAATTAATTGATAGTAGTATGTCTGGTAGGACTAAAAGAGGGTTAGGATTTGATAAATATATTGATTCAGAAGATGTGTTTGATTTATCTTTTTCAAGTGTATTTGATCCTAACAAGGAGGAAGAGGGAACACCTAGCTACAATAGGTTTAAACCAGCAGCAGAAATGCATGCTGTCCCTCTACCTCTTTCAGGAACTTTCATGTCCATCACTAGGCATAATGACTTGGATGGATCACAGATGCATGAGTCCCCAAAAAGTTCTACTAATACTAATGACTTTGTCTCGTGTACTTTCAGTGATAAAGCCAGTGACTCTGCATCATGTGGTTCAAGTGAAGAGTTGAGACCTGCAAGTTCCAAGTCAAATGACCATGCTGCTATTAGTGCTAGGAAGAGTGAAGAGAGAGTTGCTTTTACTTCAACAGTGTCTAGTCCTGGTTTATTGAGTCCTAGGAAGAATGTTTCTCCTAGAATTGTGTGTAATAAAGTTAGCAGTATGAAACAATGTCATTCTAATAAAAGGTCGTTTAAAACATGTTTTATTTGTGGGAGTGAATTTCATTTGATTAAAGATTGTGATTTTTATGACAAACATTCTTCTGTATTTCAAGCATTTCCTGCTCCTGGTCCACCAGGAGTTGTTCCATATTCTTCTAGAAGACTAAACCCATGTGCTCAATCTTTTTCTTCTTCTAGAAGGACCTCTCCATTAGCTTCTGATCATTGGAGAAACACTGTATTTATACCAAATAGACCAACCAGTAACTATTTTCAGAATTTTAATCCAAATTATACATTTAATTTTGACCACATGTATTTTGGGTTGGGAAATCTGGGAACTGCTGTTAAGCCCTCAAGAGGTTGTTCTTGGTCAAACAATAACACCCATATGATGAATAGGCAACCTAAGAACAACAGTGGATCTCATCAATCTTCTTGGCTATCTACTAAAGATCCACAAGGCAGGCTCAAACCTGAAAAGGTGTGGTCCCCTTAAGACACTAACTTTTGCATATCTCTTTTCTTGTTGTTGTAGGTTACTCCATACCAAGATCCTACTCTAGGAATTGTTGATAGTGGATGCTCTAGGAGCATGACAGGAAATAAAAGTCTTCTATCTAACTTTGTACCATTTCAAGGCAGAAAAGGTCTATTTTGGAGGAGGTGAAGGAAGGATCACTGGCAAAGGAACGATTCAGACGCCTAATCTCTCAAATTTGTGACAAGAAGTAGATTGTCCTCTTTACAGATACTGATGCACTAGTGTTATCCAAAGACTTTAAACTCTCGGATGACTCACAGGTTCTGCTCAGAATCCCTAGAAGACACAACCTCTATAGTATCAAGCTGAATGAAGTCAATCCTACTGGTCAACTAGCATGCTTGGTTGCTAAAGCCTCAGAAGATGAAGCCACTAAATGGCACCGAAGGATGGGACATGTGAACTTTAAGACCATTCACAAACTAGCAAATTTGAATTTGGTCTCTAGTTTACCTCCCAAGTCATTCAGAAATGATATCAATTGCCTTGCATGCAGCAAAGGCAAACAACATAAAGCATCCTTCAAGACCATTACTGCTCTCAGCCTTATAACTGAACCATTGTAGCTACTACACATGGATTTATTTTGTCCTACCTCTATTAGGAGTATTGACCACAAACAATTCTGCCTTGTGGTAACTGATGGGTATAGCAGGTTTACGTGGGTTTTCTTCATGGCTGCCAAGAGTGAGACCTACTCAATTCTCAAGGACTTTATTACACTTATAGAGAATCAGTTGTCCAAGAAGGTTAAAGGTATTCGATGTGATAATGGAACGGAATTCAAAAGTGCAGACCTCATAGCACTTTGTAATTCTAAAGGCATCAAAAGAGATTATAGTGCAGCAAGAACTCCTCAACAGAATGGCGTGGCAGAAAGAAAGAACAGGACTCTAATAGAAGCTGCGAGAACAATGCTTGCCGATTCCAAGCTTCCAACCATGTTCTGGATAGAAGCTGTCAATACTGCAAGTTATGTTTTGAATAGAGTTTCTATTACAAATCCTCACAAGAAGACTCCCTATGAGCTACTAACAGCCAAAGTACCAAACATTGCTCATTTGAAGCCATTTGGGTGTCCTGTCACCATTCTGAATACAAGTGACTATTTGGGGAAATTTGATGGCAAGACAGATGAAGGATACGTTGTGGGATATTCAGCTCACTCTCAGGCTTATCGTGTCTACAATCTCCAAGCCAAGCGAGTAATTGAAACTATAAATCTCAGGTATTTTGAGGAGAAGTCAAACATATAAGGCAAGGGTCCTGAATGGTATTTTGATCTTGATTATCTTAGTGATTCATTAGGATATTTTCGTTTCAAAACTAACCATGATGCAGGTCCACAAGTGTTTGCAACTTCTAGTGCAGGTGCTCATTCTAGTCTTTCAGACTCAGATGACGAGGATGATATTTTTGTTGTTCCATCCTATTCCACCACAGTCTCTCCTACTACTCCTAGTGATGCAACTCCATCAGATATATTGGACTCAAAAGGAGCTCTTGACCAAGCAACAACTAGAAGCTACTACAGCAGCTGCTCAAGGTGGCTTTGAGTTTCCTTTGAATACTTCTGCTGACAACACTGCTCCTAGTACTCCAACTTTTACTCCTAGTGCTTGTTTAACACCTATTGGTAGTCCGGCTAGTGATTCCACTTCCTCTACTAGATTCTCAAGTCCTTCTGACCTGGGAAACTATCAAAAGAAGTCTTCTACCAAGCTGGATGATATTCATAAGCAACCAATAGATGGCATTTTCGACTCTGCTTCATATGATGATGACTTTGTTAGGGATCTTAATAACTTGGCACCAGAAGTGGAAGTAGCTTCCAATCCAGTGTTGCAGTCACACAAAGACCATCCTACTACTCAAATCATTAGAGATCTTGGTTCTACTGTCAAGACTCGCAGAATGCATAAGAAAGCAACGTCTGATCATCATGCTCTTGTGAGCTATATTGAGGACGAAAAGCGTAATAATCATACGGACTTTCAACATTGTTTGTTTGCTTGTTTTCTTTCACAGGTGGAACCTAGATCAGTCTCTCATGCTCTTGAGGATCAAAGTTGGGTGGAGGCTATGCAGGAGGAGATGCATCAGTTCTTGTTTCTAAATATTTGGATTCTAGTTGATTCGCCGGATGGAAAGACAACAATCAGTACCAAATGGATTCTAAAAAACAAGAAAGATGCAAGGGGTATTGTGGTGAGAAATAAGGAGAGGTTGGTTGCACAAGGTCATACACAACTTGAAGGCATTGACTACACTGAAGTTTTTGCTCATGTTGCTAGGATTGAGGCCATTCGTCTATTTTTGGCTTTTGCTTCTTATGTGGGCTTTACAGTTTTTCAGATGGATGTCAAGAGTGCATTTCTCTATGGCAAGATTGATGAGGAAGTTTATGTCACTCAACCTAAGGGCTTTGTAGATCCCCTTCATCCTAAGAAAGTTTACAAGGTGGTCAAAGCTCTCTATGGACTTCATCAGGCTCCTAGAGCTTGGTATGAGCGTCTTTCCACTTTCTTGTTGAAACATGGCTATAGAAGTGGCACAAATGACAAAACACTATTTCTTAAGAGGAATACCAAGGATATTATCCTTGTTCAAGTTTATGTGGACGACATTATCTTTGGTTCTACGGGAATGGTGTGATGAGTTTGAACAACTGATGAAGGGGGAATTTCAGATGAGTGCTATGGGAGAGCTTACATTTTTCCTTGGTCTTCAAGTCAAGCAACAGTCGGATGGAATCTTCATAAGTCAAGATAAGTATGTTCATGAGATCCTTCAGAAGTTTGACATGTATCCTCTTAGACCAGCAGCAACACCTTATGAAGTTGCTAAAGTCAAACTAAAGAATGAGCCAGATCCTCAGGTGAATGTTCACATGTACAGGTTAATGATAGGCTCACTCATGTATTTAAATGCATCACGTCCGGATATTATGTTTGCAGTAAGTGCTTGTTCTAGACATCAGGTGGCTCCAATGGTTTCTAACTTGAATGCAGTCAAGAAGATTTTTAAGTACATCAAGGCTCAACCCAAGCTAGGCTTGTGGTATCCTAGAGAATCACCTTTTGTTCTTGAAGCATATAGTGATAGTGACTATGCAGGTGCTAATAATGACAGAAAATCTACTACTTGTGGTTGTCAGTTTTTGGGACGAAGACTTATCTCATGGCAGTGTAAGAAACAGACGATAGTAGCTACTTCTTCAACAGAAGCTGAATACGTAGCTGTTGCTAGTTGTTGTGGACAAGTTTTGTGTATACAAAATCAGATGCTTGATTATGGGTTCAACTTTATGAACACCAGAATTTTCATTGACAACCAAAGCACTATTTGCATTGTGAAGAATCTTGTTTTTCATCAACGTATAAAACATATTGAAATGAGGCACCGCTTTATCCAGGATGCCAATGAGAAGAAGTTGATACAGGTTCTTAAGGTTCATACGGATGATAATGTTGCTGATCTGTTGACTAAAGCCTTTGATAGTCCTCGGTTCAACCACTTGGTGGTTCACATTGGAATGGTCAATCCTTGAGACCTAGGATTGAGGGGAGGCTAAGCCTAAGGGGAGGCTTAATGTAAATATTTACTTGCACAGATTAACATCTTGGTAGCTTCTAACATCAGATTGTATGGGTATTTGCGGTGTGTGCTACTTCTAGTGGAGGATTTTTTTCACTTCTGGTGGTAGTCTTCAACTTCTAGTGGATAAAAAACCTTCCTTATCATTAATGGTTGGCTTCTAGTCTTGGTTTGGGTCACTTTTCACTTCGTTGACTTCTGTTGACCACATTGCGCTTCTAGTGTTGACCCTTGTGCGTTTTGACTTTTAGTCAACGCGAGCTAATTCTGGTATATATCATCTAATTTAACTTTGGTAACTGGGATTTGCAAATAAAGTTAAAAGGGGCAAGTGGTTACTTTTGCATTAACTGCCTAATTTCAAAGGGCAACCCACATTATTAGGGGTCAATGAACAGTTACAAGACCATTATTTATGGTCAATTACCCCCTTGACTCATTCATCACAACCATAACACACACACACGCTCCTAATCTCTCAATCTCTGATCAATCACCTTCCATCCCTTCTAATCAACATCAATGGCTGCTTTGTTCTACCAACCCACTCACAATAAGGTAGCATATCTGGGAGATGGTCCTAAACGTGACGAATTCACAGACATCCTAGAGTTTATTGAGGCTTCTAACCTCAGGTATGCTTTTACTGTTTGCCCAATTGTCTATGATAGTGTGATTCGCCAGTTTTGGGATACTGCCGAACTTGTGGCTGTTTTGGGTCGCCCACTTGAACTCCATGATACCATTGATGGACGTTCTTATGTGGTTACTGAAGCTTCTATTAGGAGTTCACTTCATCTTCAAGATGAAGGTGGTGTTGTTTCCATCCCCAATGCTGAGGTTTTGAAGGGGATGGCTTCTATTGGTTATAACCATGGGGGAAAGTTTAACTTCCAAAAGAATAGGTTTTCCCCCCAGTGGAAGCTTCTAGTACACTTTTTGATTCACTGCTTAAGCCCCAAGTCTAGGAGTTGGTATGCCTTTCCCATTCATTTGGCTACTGGTTTGATCTGCATAGCACATGGTAGGGTGTTTAATTTTTCTCGCTATTTGTTTGATGGGATGGTTAGAAATTTGACTAGTACTGGATCTTGGAAGAAATTTTTAATGTATCCTAGGTTTTTGCAGCAAATACTTGTGTGTTTACCTCGTGATAGGGAGGAGTATGAGACCCCCAAGCTTAGTGCTAGAGTTTACTACAATATGGCTCTTCGGTTTACGGGGGCATGGAGGCTCCTTACTGATGCAATGGTGGGTCTTGCCTAAGGTCCTCCTGATGTTGTTCCTCCGGCTGCCGAAGCCGAGGAGGAACTTCCATTAGGAGATGATCCTATGGAGGAGGAGCATCCTGCTGGTGGTGCACCTAATGTGGTGGTTGAAGAGCCAGTTGAGGAAGTGGTGGTTGAAATGCCATCCACTTCCAAGGCTGCCCCCTCTTCTATGACACATTCGTCTCCATTTGTGGATACTCCCCCTCCTGGTCCAGCACCTCACTCTGCTGAGAACCCCTCTTGTTCTCGTGTTCATGATGATGACCCCTTTATTGCTTCTGGTTCCAATGAAGCCTTCCTAGATCCAAGTCCTCTTGGAAGGAAAGCGGAGGAACCTGCTACACTGACTTCTTTGCTTGATCTCATGCACAGGTACCATGAACGGATTCTTTCTTTGGAGGCAGATTTGAATCAACATCGTAAGCTTACAAGGGAATTTGTTCTTCCAATGGCTGACCGGATTAAAGCTTTGGAGACAGAGTAGAGGAGGAGGAAGAAGCATGTTGTTCAGTCTGATTCTGATGAGGATGTTGAGGATCTTGTGGAGGATGGCTTGAATTTGCTGGCGAAGGCTGCATTTGCTGATAAGCCATATGCTGATTTGCCTATTCCTCCTACTTCATCAAGCATCCCTCCTACTGCTTCTACCCCTAGAACAAAGGAGGATATTGCTGGTTCTTCTGCTGGTACTACTGCTGGTCCTACTGCTGGATCGTCTCATGATCATAAGGGGAAAGCCCCTATGACTGATGCGCCCTCACCCCCTCGCAAGCGTACTCGCAGACAACTTGAGGAGGACAGGTTAGGTGAGGAGGCTGCACATCGAATGCAAGCGGAGATTGATCAAGCTGCTAGGGCTGAGGAAGACGCTTTTCAGAAGCAAAGACGTGAACAGTTGCAGCATGATGCTATGCATTGGGATGATAACGATTGGATGCGGGTGCTCACTATTCTTACATCTGATTATTTGTAGTTTACTGATCTCTTGGGTGCTGATGTGAATGAGCAGAATTGTATTCCACGAGCTATGGCATTAATGCGTAAGCAACAATTATCTCTTGCTGCTCAACTGCGTGAAAAGCGTCAGAACAGGCCTTTGACAAGAACCAAGGAGAGAAAGTTAATGCAGAGGTATGTCAAATATTAGTCGGGTGCTCACTTTACTGTTGGCTGGACATGGGATCGGGTTAGGGCATTGTCTTCTGACGAGCTTAAGGATCTATACCAAAGAATGATCAAGCGTCAGAACATACCGGTTCCGGAGCGTTTCATCTATCGTCCTCCTCCACGAGTGGTTCCTACTTCTCAACCTGCTGTTGCTCCTGGTTCTTCATCTGATGTTCCTATTGGTTCTACTAGTATCCCATCTGTTGTTGATGTTTCTACTGCTGGTACCACACCCACACCTTCGGTTGCTCATCCTGTTTCATCTTTGGGTCCTACCACCACCACCTATGCTACCACTACCACCACCACTGCTACTCCTGTTATGGCACAAACCTCACCACCCGTGACTGACCCTCAACCTACTCCTTCTCCTGGTTCAGCCACCGTTGATCCTTTGGTTGGTCAAGGTGTTGATTCTACTCCTGCTGATCCTATTCCTGCTTCGAAGGTAAAGGTTGAAAGCTCGTCTGGTGTTCCAACTCCTCATCGTTCCATCCGCAAGAAGATGTCTAGACGTGGCAAGTCTGTTCCTTATGAGAAGCGTGCTCCAGAGAACCTTATTGATGCCGCTTCAGACAGTGACTCAGATTTGCCAATGGGTACGGGGTTTATTACTACTTGGACGGTTAAGCCATCCACGACTATTCCTGGTACTTTCACCCACAGGATTTCCATCAGTGATGGTTATGTTCGTTATGCTTCGGGTTTGCAAGGTGTTTTGACTTGGGCGGATCGTAGGGATCTTATGTCGTTGTATGGGTTTATGGATGCTGGTATGCCTACTCATCCTAGTGAGGTGTCCACCTGGCCTGGCCTGACAATGTGGGCTGACTTGAAGATGATGCTTGATTCTCCTCCACATGCTCCACATTCTGGTGTCTGGAAGGACCAGCCACGCTGGGTAATCAAGAGATGGAAGTTGTATGCTGGCTGTGGAGTGCATATCCTGGAGTTGGAGTCTGGTGCTATGGTATTCATGCTTACGGATATGGAATATCCGTTAACTATTGCTACTATGGAGGCCATGCTCGCATGTCACTTGCAGATCTCCAATGCCCCTTCAGGGAATGAGACTTCCATGGCTACTACACTGGTGGAATGGATACAAGCTCGGTTGCAAGCTGAGAAGGTGGCCGCGTCTGGTATGTGATGGGTATGTTTGTATGTTTTTATGTTTATGTGTTTATACTGACATTCTTTTCACCAATATGTACAGTGATTGGTGACTTACATTCTAGATACTTAAAAAAAACACCTAAAAATGAAAAAAATACATTTTATATAATATCTGCTTATACTTTAAACAAATGATGGATTTTCCACTTGTGAATAATATAATATCTGCTTATACTTTTCCAAACTTTGGGTTCCTTTTGACTGTTTCACACTTGTGCTGGTTTGGAGTTTCATCTGGTGTTGGACCTGGTCCTCACAACAAATGGTGCTCAACTCACCATGTCTCACAGACAAGAAAGAGTTGATTCACCATGAGGGTACAGCTCTGGTGTGATTCTCAAATCCGTTGATGGTTGCCAGGTTACCCAAAACTGGATGGTTTTCACTTGCCATGGTCCTAGACTGAAAAGTGGCTAATCCAAGGGGGTACGGCTCTTGGTAAAGATTTTATCAAATCCATTGATAGCTATAATAGCTTGCTCAAAGCTATAGGGTTTTCAACTCACCGATGCTTCGTTGCTAAGAGTTGGCGAGTCCAGAAGGGTACGGCTTCTGGTAAAGACATATCAAATCCGTTGACGGCTGTGATGGTTTGCCTAAAATCATCAGGGTACCCCCACTCACCATTGATTAACGTTCTAAGAGTTGTGCTGGGTTCTGGTCTCCCAGGGTGATGCTTATTCCACCATAAAGACTGGCTAGCCCAAGAGCGAGCAACTACTTGGTAAAGGCTCATAAAATCTGCTCATGTTGCTGTGAAGATTCAACACGATGCAGATTTGTTTCAATCTTTGAAGAAGCTTCTGGTGTTCATTGTTGCAGCAGTTCTTATGTTCTTTATATTGCTGGTTATGATGATGCTGTTTCTTTTGCTGTTCAAATCCTCAAGCTTTGTTGCACAATTTACCAGGAAACTTAAACTCAACCGGTCAAATTCAAGTTTAGGAGAGGATTGTTAGGACCATTGGAATAGTTATTTGTAATAGGTATACTAGGAGGTATTTAGTTCCTCCTGGTCATAGTATTAGTAGGAGAAAGTCGTGCTCCTGGTCTTATAGAAAGTCAAACTTTATTATTTAGTTAGTATTCTGTTAGGATATGCATGAGATATGTTAGGAAAGGATATGCATATCAGTTTTACACGTTTTGGTTAATGATGTATTAGGGTTTCCTTGTAGTATAAAAGGAACCTTAGGCAGAAGGGTTATACACACCTTCATCAAATATAATTCTAGTTCTTATTGATATTCGAAATCCTTAGAAAAGGATCAAGTCGTTATAGTTATTCTGTTCTTCTTATTCATAGTATTTGTATTGTGCACTTATACTGTGTGATTTGTATAGAGTCTCTCTGTGAATAGACTTGTGATTATAGAAGTCGTTCACCGTTCCTGACAGGCTGCAAGATCCACATCTAGTGGACCCAACAATAAAATTTTAGCTTCCCCAAAAACGTGGACGACTGATAACTGTCAAAACGTGGCAAGATTGATAGATTTTGGGCCACGTTAGGTGATTGGTTGTTTGGTTGTGTTTTATATCCCCTAATTCTAAGTTCAAACGTTTTCATCGTACTCGTTAACTTTACACATTATACTTATACACGTTTTTGGCAAAGTTATTAAAGTTATTAAACGTTTTTAAAATTATTAACTTGTAGGATGATAGTAATGTTTTAAAGTTTTAACGTTTTTGATAATTTTTGGATTCGGATAGAGTATATTTTAAAGCTTTATAGTATTTTATTAGTTTATGGGTTTACTATATTAACCAAAGGATAAATTTTTTAGTTTATGGGTTTTACTGTTTGGAGTGAGCGGCGGTTGTATTGGACTCCGGTTTGTTTTATCAACGTTTGAGCCGACAAGAAATTATTCAGCCGAGAAAAGAGATATATCACCAAACGAGGATTTTTTTAAGAGTTATTTTCGGATCTTTCATTGTTTCTGTCTAATCCCGTGAATTTCGGTTTCTTTGTTTCTCCACGATTTGTCAACTATCGTCTTGGTCTTTCGACAATTAACACAATTATCTTTCATCAAACTTTCCATGGAGTCGTTGAATTTGACACTTCAAGAGGGAGACTCGCATCACATGCAAGACAACGCTAGAAGAAGTGGCCTCACGTCATTTCAACTACTTCAGTCTCATCTTGTGACTCTTTCATAAATTCAAGAAGGGTGCGAATTTGTAGCACTTTTTGGTCAAGATCGTTATACATTCATTGATTCAATACTCCTCACCTTGAACCAACTAGTTGAGCAACTTCACAAAGCAGACTTTAATCATTTTGCATCAGAATCTGCATATCAAGCTCTCGTGACACAACTCACGCCTTTCCTCCAATTCAATATCATCAAGTTTGAAAGTTCAGTGATTTGCCAGTCATTTTTTCGAGACACACAAACCGAGCTTCATGTTTTCCGTGGTACACTATTGAAACTCGTGTCATCGGTCTCGTCTTCGATTTATGAAAAATCCTGAATTCAGCAAGCGTGTGATAATGGAGTGCAAGATTCTACGATGCAAGAGGAAAATGATAATACAATTTACGCATTGGAGGCTGCTAAAGATTGCAAGGACATGGAATCAACAGTTAAGCATGACATCAGCAACAAGTCAGGGACTGTTCAAGTCATCTCTTATGATGACACCTTACCCATTTATGACGAAGAGCCTGTGAACATGGTACAATGTAATGTTGTATATGATGTCTATGCCGATGAACTAACGCATGTTGAGCATTCCGAACCTATTTATGACAAACATGGGATGGAAAACACTGATAGTTTTACCACTTTAGGTTCATCCGATGTGCATCATAATGGGGGAGAGATTGTTCAGAATGCTATAGTACATCATGATAAATGCTTGATGACTGCTTCGTTAACTGATTCCCATTCTAAGATTAAAGAGCTCGAAATGATCGTAGCTCAGCAATCGAAAGAGCTTGAGGATGCCAAAATTGATTTTTCAAAGAAAACGGACAAATTTGAAAAGTATTTTGAAAAACTTGAAAAGTCAAACGTTGTTCTTGAATGAAAATTAGATCAAACAGTTCTAGATTCTAAAGCTAAAAAGGATAATCTTTTGAAACAAATTAAGTTGCTAGAATCTAAATTGGCATCCCAAGATAAATTGGTCAAAGAGAATGAGACTTTAAAGGCTCAGGTTCAAGAAAAGGTTTTTGCTATAGCTGCTTTGAGAAATGAATTAAGGAAAACTAAAGGAACTAGTGTGCACTCTAAGCTTGAAAAACCATCAATCTTGGGGAAACCGCCTCAAATTCAGTCTGTTAGACAACCGACTGCATTTAGATCCGAGCGACCACAATCCTCGTGACCGCGGTTTGCTTCCCAAGTTGATATGGTTCATCTCTCTAGATCAGTCACTCCACCATCTAGGCCCAATGTGTCTAAAACAGCTTCTGCAAGACCTACTCACATGATTGCCTCTAGTCTCCCTTGACATAGTCCAAAGAACACGTCTAGAACTAGTTCAAATGACGTTTGCCATAAATATGGTCAAAGGGAAGCTAAGCAAAAGACACATGTAAGAGATAGCAATGTCAAACCTAGTCAGATACCTTCTAGATTACCCAACACTGCTAACCGTAGCATGTCATCTCCTAGGAGCATCGATCAATCATCTAGGAATTACTCGGACATTAAATATGCTACTTGTAAAACATGTAGAAAATGTGTCTTTACGGAAAATCATGACTCTTGTGTCAAGAAATTACTTAAAGAGGTGAACTCCCGTGCTAGACATAAATCCCAGTGGATAGCTAAAATCAAACCCATTTGTAAAGTTTGGCGCCCCACTGGTAGAACTTTCACTCTTGTAGGAAACGAGTGCCCTTGAACTAGGATAGTCTCCGATTCTACTAAGACTACTAGGGAGGAAATTGATAAAGATGATACATCACTTACGCTTAAACTTAAGGTTTTCTATAAAAGGAAACGTTTGCCAGCTAAGACAAGTGAATCATCTACTCAGGTCGCCTCTGACACAAGTAAAGCCAACTGTGAACTTCCACGTGCTTCTAAAATTGATATCGCTAACCCATGTTAAAGCATGCAAATTCCTAATGAGAATGCAGGTACCAAAGTTGATTTTCCAAAAGAACGAAGCGATCCAATCGTTGTATACCGTTCTACTAAGGACACTCTAAGAGTTTGGTTGCTGAGGAAGCAGATATCGGAGAAACAAGTGTCTCAGGGGATTCATGGTTAAGCTTACCACAAAGGACTTATAGTCACATCACAGACTGTAACTCGTTCATTAAATAAAGAAAAGTTTATCGCCGATGATAAACTTATCCTCACAACGAGAAATTAAGTTTTCTCGGGTATGAGCTAAAATTAAAAACATTCGAAGTTTTTAAACTCATGCACAAAGGCTTATAGACAAATTACAGTCTGTGACCTGTTCATCAAAGAAAGGAAAGTTTATCGCCGATGATAAACTTATCCTCACAAACTAGATATTAATTTTTCTCGGGCATGAGCTTATATTAAAAACATTCCAAGTTTTAAGCTCATGCACTATGGTTCATTGTTAAATGTCAGACAATGACCCGTTCTTCAAATAAGGGAAAGTTTATCACCGATGATAAACTTATCCTCACAACGAGAAATTAATTTTTCTCGGGCATGAGCTTATATTAAAAACATTCGAAGTTTTTAAGCTCATGCACTATGGTGTATAATTATATTTCAGATTATGCCCCGGACAAAGAAAGGAAAGTTTATCACCGATGATAAACTTATCCTTACAACGAGAAATTAATTTTTCTCGGGCATGAGCTAATATTAAAAACATTCGATGTTTTTAAGCTCACGCACAAAAACTTACAGTTAAATATCAGACTGTAATTCGCACCTTAATTTTTAGGAAAGCTTATCTTTCATGATAACTTTTCCTCGTAACGAGAAATTAATTTTTCTCGGTCATGAGATTGTATAAAAACATTCCAAGTTTTAAGCTCATAATGTAAAGTGTATCTTTTAAATAAGAGAATTTTCTTCTCAACGAGAAATTCATCTTTCTCGGTCATGAGCTTTACGTTAAAACATTCAAAGTTTTTCAAGCTCATGAAAACGATTTCTAAGTAAATATCAACTTAGGACTCGTTCTTTAGTTAAAAGGAAAGTTTATCGCCGATGGTAACTTATCCTTAACAACGGGAAGGTTACAACTTCTCGAACTTGAGCTCGTTTTTGTAAGATATTCAACATCTTAAGCTCAAGTAATTGGTTTTTAAAACATTGAACACAATTTTTCGAGAATTTCTCAAAAGGTTTTTTCTAAATCTTTCAAAATTGTGTGTTCAAAAAAAATATTTTGATAAAAAGAGCATGTCTTCTGGAATCGATAATATTTATGATACTAGAAATGTCATTCAATAATGACACGGGGTTGTAAATAAAGTTCGAACAGAAGTTCAAATATTTTAAAACATGCTCAATTATGGTTTGCTGTTATTTCAGACAGTAACCCGCTTTTCATACTCAAGTCAAGCATTGCATCAGAAAGCTTTAAATCAAAAACGGGAATTAATTTTTCTCGGGCATTGTTTACTTTATAACCATGTAAGGGATTGTGTTTACAGAATAACACAATCTCACACGGATTTATGTACGTGTCAGTGCATTTATTTGTTAAAACAAGAGAAATTTTGTATTTATGAAGTTATCATCTCCACCAATCATAGCAATTTACAATTTATATCTACATACCCGACGATGCGACTAATCAAACGGCGACTACAGCTCTTTCAATAGAACACGGGTCAACAATTGAGGGGTAGCAATTGTCCAGCATTCAGAATCTTCGACGCTGAAAGTGCCAAGTTCACATATTGGTGTCAAGACAACGATATCAATCATACACATGGAGTCAAGAGATAACTTCAGACGTGACGAGACGACCAACATTCGTGAA
This sequence comes from Glebionis coronaria, assembly GCA_025667525.1. Taxonomy (NCBI): domain Eukaryota; kingdom Viridiplantae; phylum Streptophyta; class Magnoliopsida; order Asterales; family Asteraceae; genus Glebionis; species Glebionis coronaria. Next base: position 47,316,617 of record CM046875.1, read on the forward strand.
CAAGAACCATGTGATTCTATCATATGATGTTCTCCATCATTCAGGTCCAACCTCGTATATTGCTAATCTTGTGAATACATTATCATATATGATCTTTGCATGCGATAAGTACTTTACACTTGTGTTTAAAAGGTACTTCATTCACGTTTCAAGTACACCCTCATTAATTTGAGGGGGAGCTTGTGTAAAGCATGAAGATAATTGGATTTGCATTTTTCTTCCCATATTTTCTTAAAACCTTATTAAATCAACTGATATTAAAACATCGATTGGGTTAATATTTTTAATATGAGGGAGAAAATGTGATTTAATAATGATATCAATCCATTTAATGGTTTGACTTAATGTACTGGCTCATCCCGACATGTACGAAATGTTTTCGAATATCGTGGCATATGTTAAGGGGGAGCAAAATGGATTTGGCTATCAAAATGGATTTCATGGTGACATATACTTACCCACAGCATCTCTATTCATGACAGTGACGATTGTGGTGACATAAGGATGATAGGATAGGTTAAGTCCAATGATTCTTCTAAAACCGGAGGAATCTTCCCAAGGACATTCCATAGCTAGAAATAGTAGTCCTTAGGAAAGATGGAGAAAGATTGTGAAAGTAGCTGAATGCCGACCAAGTACTTAAGTTAGCACTGGAGCAATCACAAAAAGGTGCTAGTTATGAAGTATTGGTAAGCATTGAAGGGGTTAAAGAATGAAAAAGAATTGTAAAGATAAAGGGTGAAAAGAAAGTAGCCCTCGTTACAACTTAGGAAGAAACCGGGTCAACACATATGCTATTGAGATCATTTTTAATGATGCTAGATATTGAAGATAGACATCATGGACCTAGTGATGCAATGCACAACCCAACCCAGCTAACTCAGATATCTCTCAAAAGGTATTTGTATTAATCACACGGAGATCAACATGTCATTTATTCACTTCGAATAAGTTGGTATTGAAATGGTGGCACTCCTCTCCAGCCTCCGATCACTAAAATCCAAAATTCATGATCGAGTCTAGAGCCATTTGAGATCATCAAATATCTCATTAGGACACACTTTCATAATTCCTTGCTTCTTCACACATTGTGAAAAGTAAGAAAGATCTTAAGAGTCCTACGCAAAATCTTCATGATCTTGCCTGAACATCCGAGTAATACGAAAGTATTTACAACGAAGATGGAAATCCTTCTTGTGCGAATATCAAAAAGCTCATGGTATGTGACTTGTGTGATTCTTTATGAATCAAACTTGTGATAAATGGAAAGCAACGGTGCTTTAATTTTTAACTGAATTTAAACATGTTCCAGGCCTCTACGCAATATCTTAGTGGTCTTGCCAGAACACTCAGAGTGATACCTTAGTGTTCACAGTGATGAGTGGAAATCCTTCTAGTGTTAACCTCAAACAGCACTTGGTAGGTAACTTGCAAGATTTTATACGAATCAAGCTCGTGACAACTGGAAAGCAACGATGGTGCGGTTCTTAATTGAATTTCACTTGTTCCAGGAACATGAATTGATGGCTTCAAATCATGCGGATAATATTATCCAAATGATTCACTCTTTATGTTCGCAGTCAGCTTTGGACGGTCGAATAAAGAGAATGGGATTACCAGCGAAATCTTGTCAAGGAGGTTCTTAATTGAAACTACATGCCACAAGTACGATATTTTATATCGTCCAACGGTCTTCACCGACCGGAGGTAAAATGCTACCGAATTAGAATGAAATGTTCAAAGCCATTTCATCCGTGTATATGTTTTGTTGCTAACTGTCTTATGCAGCGTAACAAGAAGGTGGCATTGCGGTGTACTATCCGAAAGGAAGTCGTCATCGCATGCTTATACTTTATGAACTTAACTTCAACAAATTCAAGAAAGCCTAAAAGTCAAGTCTTTCGCTGTTATAAACTCTGAAGCTTTCAAAAAAATTATAAAAGTATAAGTATGTGGAACATGAAGTCACGAAGAGGAAAATATCACAAGTGATGAATACATAAGGTAAAGGCAAGGAAACATGCTCCAGACTAAAGTCAAAGATCTCATCAGCATATTCACAAGAACAAGATCGAAGACTCAAGCATAGTATGCTAGGTTTAAGATTTTGTAAAATGGTGTGACCTCCCTTAGGGGGAGATTGTTAGAAATACGTTTTTCCAAGGAAAGTCTCGGTCACATCATTATTAGCATAGATCACGAGCTATAGACTATTTAGGACATTGTCACTTGGAGTGACCCCCCTTAGGGGGAGATTGTTGGAAATACGTTTTTATGTATTTAGAAAGGATCGGTCACTCCAATGATATATTCAAGTATTGGGCTCGTGATCCATTATGTAATCAATATAGTCCATATAGCCCACATGTAGGGTGGGATATATATACCCCCTCCTAGCATGTTAGGAGGGGTTGGTCATTAGTCATTTTACAATTTCATTAATCACATATCTCTTTCTCTCTCTACCTCTCTTCTCCTCTACTTTCTCTCTCTAGTTCATATCAAGTTCTTTATCTATCCCTTTTTATATTTAGATCATTACAACACTTGTAACAATCATTAGAAAACGTGGACCTACATTGCTTGATTTAGGTGAAGAGGAACTTAAAAATTATTATTGGGGAAGCCTTTGATTATTTGGGTGCCAATACTTCAAAACCGTGATGCTGGCGAATCCTTAATGTTTTCCCAATTTTAATACATGGAAACTACTAAAACAAATAAGAAACCAACAATAGAGACTAAACCGCTAAATCAATATTTATTAACAATTTATTATTAAAAGCGTGGGGAGAATAATCAAATAATTAGGACACATGAGTTTTTGAAAGAATACGAGTACTCTACATTTAGCATAGTAACTTTTAATTAACTCTATCATTTCTCGTCCTCAATTTAATGTGAATTAGCCTAATATAGTTAAGGAATCGAAGCTAAGTGCTCAACACGCACGATCGAGTCAAAAATTACTCTTATTCTCACCATCGGAAAACCTACATTAGTGTCTTAAACACTTACGAAAAACAAGAAAACTTTTTAAATTTGGCCATTTTAGCCTTATTTGCGTAAAACGATAACAAAAAGATGAAAATTGGATTGCGTGATGACGTGAGCAAGGTGAAGTATCTACTCACCCCCATACTAAAACTAAACATTATCCTCAATGTTTCGAGTTTAAGGGTGAAACACCCTCATACTAGAGACTAAAGTCGAATGCTTAATCTCGAGCATGGAAAGGGTATAACGAATAATCTATAGCCGTTTATGAATTATGCTTATAAGATAAACGTTAGAACATAAAAGGATATCATCGGATATCGGAATCTTCAAAGGCAATGATCGAAGCTCGAGTGATACGTAAAACGAACACGAGAGGCATCAATAATGACGATGAACCTAATAAATCACAATAACAAACAACCACAAAACAAAGGTTGGAAGAGCATAAGTCCCCTCACATTACACTAATTAGAAAAATAAAATAAAACGGAAATGATAAAAAGGATAGGCACGAGATTCCCCCACGAGGCACCTAATTTTTGATAACCAAGTCAAGAGCTCGACTCGAATCCTCATAAATGTGATCATTTAGGGATTATCATGGGATGGTCAACAAACGTGGGTCTTACATGTAAACAAGGCCCAAAGAAACCGATAATTTGCCTCGTATCCTCACATTTGGTGAAAAATGATAAAGGCAAAGCCAGAGGATACGCTTTGTAAGGAAGAAAACTCGTTACAACATATTCGAAATACGTGTAGTCATGAGAATCGAGAGGGTGGGTAGGATTACTTTGAGACGAAGGCAAATTTGAAAGAGAATCAATAAAAATGGGGGTCTCAAAGTCTCCTCCCGGTTCAAAGGCAAAGGCCTCATTGAAATCCTCATTCTCATCGAGAGGCGGTCCATCGGTGAACCCCTCGAGAACGGAAGCATCACAAGTTAAAAGAGAAGGATCATCCAAATGAGACTTAGGGAGGGTGACTAGCAAATCCGGCTCATCGAGTTTAGGATCCTTAGAATCTTCGCTCTCGATGTCCTCGAACATCTCATCAAAGAGAGGATTTACGTCACTAAAAACGAACTTGTCATCAAATTTGAAAAGGGGATTCGAGTAGATTTTACATTCTTGACACAAACGTCCTCATCGAGTAGTGACTCGTCATCACTAGTGGAAAAATCATCTTCGAAAAGCAGATTCGAAAAAGTCAATGATTCTCTACCCGAAGTGTCATTGGGAGAGATATCATCACATGAAATTGTATCACACTCACTATCATAATTTGCCTCGTTAGGATCTTCGTGGAAAAATTCATCGAGAGCAAAATCACTAAACTCCTCATCAAAGAAAATCGTAGGCTCACTTTAGATTGGAATAGGGATCTCAACACTAGGATTAGTGCTAAATTTCTTCTCCCCCATACTTAGAGAGGCATTTGGTTCCGTAGGGAGCATGAGAGTAATTTTTTCACAAGACGGGGTGAGATTAAAAATGTCGCTATTGTCGTCGTCATCATAAATAGGAGGCGTGAGATCACATCTAGCTAGATGCTAATCTCTTTCTAGTTCTCGTCTATTATCACGAATATCGATGTTTAAGCCATTGTAATCTTGTAAAAGTTGTTTAGTTTTAATCTCACACTCTCTTTTAAACTCGTCACTTATTTCTTCTTTACGATATCTCCTAATGCCTAGTTCATTTGTGATATCATTTATTTCTTGATTGATTCGTCATTTCTCCTCTTCCATATCTTTGATGCTTTTTTCGATCACTTCGACGATTGAAAGTTACTTTTTTTCCATAAGTTTTTGAAAAAGAATTTTAATTTCTTTAAATCCCTCGTCGACGCGTCTCGCACCGAGATCATCATCGAAAAAATTTTGTGGAGGTGATCGGTCAAAACCGTAGAATTGATTGTCGAAAGATGTATTATGGTTCATCGGCTGACAATTATACCCCTAATGAGGTCCGTTTTCACAAGACTCACATGAATACGACGATGGTTATTAAGAAAGATTTGTCAAAGAAATTATGATCAGTTCGGGGTCATTATAATTCGTACAACTAAATCCGATATCGTGCTCCAAACCGCAAAAATCACACGAATAAGACGAAGGCGGTTGTGGAGTTTGGTCATAGGATTCAAATACGTAACCATGGTCGTTTTGAGGAGAGTTGTAGATATACCCCTCCCTTCCTCCAGAAATCTCGTAATTAAAGCAACTACCACCGTCGGGCGGACCTCCATGTCACACCCCAACATGGCGGAATATGGGGCGCGACGTATCGATATCATCACAACATGGCATGTCTATAGAGATAACTAAATGAAATAAGAAATGTCATAAAATGGTGACACAAATGTCATTACAATATCTCAACAAAGCAGGAGTCTAGGCAAGTAGGTAACACTCCTACCTCTTACCCAAGACAAACAATAAATAAACAAAGCAAACATATAGGTGTCAACAGTTACACTTATTAAACAAACAAAAGAAACTAAGAAGGAACGGGGGTCTCCTTCTATATGCAATCCTAATGCCTCCAAAACTAGCCACTTCTATTCTCAAGCTTAACCACATTCTCACCTGAAAGAGACACTAAAACACATCAACATATAGTTGGTGAGAGTCATAGGTTTAGACTCCAACGCCAAAATCAAACCATAAGCTGTGAACAACAACCACTAACAAAAGAACATATGGACAATGTGATACAAACATGCATTAACAACTAATATTCAAGATTTAACAAACCAAACCAAATCCAAGGATCCCAGCCTTACCAAGCACCATGGTCCCATAGGCACCCATACACCTACGCACCAATCCAAAGGCCCCACCTTGTCATTATACATTGGTCCCATAGATGCTCACACATCTATGTACCTCCCCAATGCCCCGCCTTGTCAACATCCCCTTGGTACCAAGTCAAACCACAATAACTGAGACGGTACGTGTCCCCGATCCAAATCATAAACATAATCAAGAATCAACTAGCAGTTAATCACATAAGTATGCACAAGTCCATCACCAAACATAAAACATTCACAGCATAATTTATAAAAACAAGACAGTGTCTCTTCCATCCCATCTAGAAGTCAAAATCATTAAAAGATATGGGACTATGAAACTCACCTAATTGAGCTTCTCCAAAAGTCCGCGCACTAGCAAAAAGCTAACAAATAAAAACACAAAATCAACACATGAACTAATCACTAAAATGGCTCATCAACCTATGATGGACATCTAGCCTTCTCCCATATATGATCCTCATTAATATGCTCTAAACACCCCGTTACCCTTCCCTAACAAGTCCTTAACTTGGTTAAGTTTGATACCTATCCCGTTCATATTTTACACAAAACAGTCCTAACTTTTAGGTCTCCAAACTATAAGCCAAACGGCCACCTAACCATACCCATAACCTCTGTAAAGGAAACCCTATGCCCTTACATATGTTAGATAACTCCTCCCTTTTGCCCCAACCTTAAAGCTACTGTTAAGGCCCCGATATATATATATATATATATATATATATATATATATATATATATATATATATATATATATATATATATATATATATATATATATATATATATATATATATATATATATATATATATATATATATATATATATATATATATATACTTTTGTCTATCCAGATTTCACTAATTTTGAACATACAAAATGTTTGTTATGATTAGGGGGTCTTACCCTAACCCTCAATCTTATCCCCAATGCAGATACTTCCAATAATATATAAACCAACTCCCATGTTCGTTTGAAAGTCCCAATACAGCCCTACGTACCCCAAACAACCAAAAACATAAAAAGAAAACAGGCTGATTTCAAAACTGTTTTGACCTCCGACTGTTGTAACCTATTTTTGTCCCACTTCTCTACCTCCAATTTAGTTCTCGTTTCTTTCATTTGAAAGCCACTTAAATTACCTTTCTAGGGATACTTGGATCGCAAAATAAGAGTTTGTAGAACTCCTTATATGATCAAAATAATGACACAAAAATTCTGCCCAGTTTTTAATGACGAATTTAATTAAACTAACCTAATTAATTACCCATAATTTATTTAATTACAAGCCCTAATTATTCTAATCATTAATATATCATTAGAATACAGATTTTATAATTAAACCTAACCTAAATCCATCATATATTGATTATAAAAACATAAAAAATAATTAAATTGAAAATGGATTTTAAAGATTTACCTTTGATTTTTGAAAACCAAGATTTTTACTGAAGAATCCTAATTCCTTATGAAACCCACGACTTTTCTTTGTTATCCAGGAGAAAAATAATGAATTATTAGTTTAGTATAAACTTTATATAGAGTGTGGGTGAGCCCTAGTCCAACTCAAGCCCAACTCCCTTTTCCGTTTTCGCTTTTTCTCTTTTGGTTCGTCCCAAACCGACTCCCCTTTAATATATATATATATATATATATATATATATATATATATATATATATATATATATATATATATATATATATATATATATATATATATATATATATTTTATTTTTTACTTATTAATATATTATTAACAATACCTTAATTTACCTTATTTTATTTCAGTTCCTAAAGCCTCCAAAACCTCAAAACCGCAAAACTAGTCAAATTTACGCGTATACCGTAAAAATATATAGTTTTAAAAAAATCTTAAATTTTGAAATAAACTTTATAACTAAGTCATAAAGGACTTAAAACCATCCCGTAAATTATTCTCCTGACTAAATACCTCATCCGAGACCTCAAAATACTAAACCGTAAATCGTAAATATATGATTTTCTATAATACATATACGTATACGTAAACCACTAAATAACACCATCTCATTTCATAGTCACTACCATGTGAGCTCATGAACATGAAATCATCACACATCGTTTCACTCACAAGGTACCCCGTACCGGAAACGATATCCAAACCACAATGTATACACACCAATTAGCACATAAACACGTAAAGACACGTAACTAGCACAAAATAAAACTAAGTGACGAACCTCAAAACCGCGGTTGTCAAATCACTCCCTCCTAATAGAAATATCGTCCCGAGATTTACTCCTTAGGATCAAACATACCATTAGCAAACAACTGCGGATACTTGTTCTAAATGAACTCCTCTCATTTCGACGTGAACTTTAGTTCAAGTCTCAAATTACGACATATACTAACCAACAATATTTAAATTCATTGCCAAACTCTTGACCTCACAGTCAATAAATCTCACAAATGACTCTTTGATAACACAAACCCTTATTAACACAATCCCGAATAACCGTACATGTAAATATGCATTCTCAAACAACATTTACCAATCTTAATACACGAAATATAACATGTATACCACTCATTTCCCCCCAGTTAATTCTATGCTCATAAGCTACTGGTCCGATCTTTCCAAAGATCATAAATGAACCTACAAAACTCTACATCAACACTTCCATTACCAAGACATACCACCCGTTACTATGGGTGAAACTTCCTACATAACTTTGGCACTAAACTCTAGTGGTTTCCTCCTTTTCAACATAGCACCCCTTGTTGCTCTCATCCTTTCCATAAACACCATTACCACATTAGTAGCCTCTTTTACCAATTCTAGTCCACAATGGGGACAACTCACCCTATCCTTTCATATCATGCCTCATATGTCATTTATCGACTTATAGTATGATAACTATCATTATATGAAAATTCAGCCATCTCTAAAGAGTTTCCTAACTCCCTCTAAATCACTCACTCATGCCCTCAGTGTAACTCCTAAGGTTGTATAAATATCTCACTTGCCCATCATTTTCCAGTTAGCTGGATATACTCATATCCAATCATGTTCATCAACTCCCTTTAGTCCGTACCCCAAACTACTTAAAAATTTCCAATTTCCGTACAAAGTGACCTATGACGGTCTTTCACATATCCATTAGTTATTCCAATCCAAATCAACTTATGATCTATACACATCATCAAAAGGACGGTTATCTTAGTTAGTCTATCAACTGCCATCCAAACCCATGCTACAACTACTTCCATTAAATCTGGATAGCTCACTAGTAGCACCTATACACTTCTTTCTCACTTTTCTTCATGATTTTTTTAATACCCAACACTTCCTTTATACCTACACAATGTCCTACCTTCAAGGTCATATTGCTCCTCATCTTGTCTCAGTTAGACCAAGCCCTTCGTCCCTATGGCACATCACACCTATAACTCCTCATCCATTCGATTATCGATACTAAGCCTCCCAAACAACCAGTATAGGTCAGTGCCATTTCCTTTTCCACACTACGCCAGTATTAGCCTGCGTCGTGCTTTATTCTACTCATTAAGCTCTACCAAAGTTTTACCTTCGGTTCCTATCTCGACCTATTTCATTCATGCTTCGCTTCTATACACACTTCCTTCTTCTTCCTCAACTCCTACCATACATCACGATGTGATGCTTCTCATCGTTTCTTCCCTTGCAATAATCCTTCATAAGGCATTCCATACATATTAGGCTAACTTTTACACAAAACCCTCTATTCCATCACATCCGTACAAAATCCTTCCAACTTCTCAACTACGTGACTTCTCATTCCTCTTGAAATATGAGATGAATTAGTTAGTCTATCGACTATCACCCAACTCTCGGCGTACTTATTCCTCCACCCCATTATGTATCCCTTTCACCAATTTCGTCCTTACATCGCTCTTTCTAAGCTACTCCTATCTATGTAGGAAGTATAGTCTATGTACCTTTTCTCTATATGATTGTCCAAGCCACGCAACATACATGTTGGCGCGTTCTCTACTTTAGACAACTCAACTCGTGCAACCTACATCCTTCATCCAAACCACCCTAATACGTCATCCATATAGTTCAAGTTCGTCCCAACTTCACTTCATTCTTCTTATTCCATGTCTCATCAACCATGCTTGCCTTTCCCAGATGGTACTTGGCCTTGCAATTTTCTTTCATCACTTAAATCCACCCATAACCTTTTCCAAATGTTCAATCAAGATGATTAAATATGTGTTAGAGACGTTCATGATTTGTATAGATCATTCTCTACGTCTCGTACCCCAAATGCCTCTAGCATTCTAGGCTGATATAACAATCCAACTCCACTAACTAAGTCTATCTAGTCATCTATACGCCAAAAGTTTCGAAGTAGCTTCACTTGTTTTTTTTCTCACAACCAGTTCTCTTACTCCATCCTAATAGGGACAGACTAGAGTTTCATGTGATTCAATGCGGATCACACTCTCATCTTATACCCACATTAGTTTCCATTTGTCTACTATGCCATATTTTTAATTCTTATTCAAATCTCATACTTCTACTTTGATCTTGCACCCAACATGAGGTATTTTCAATCATCATCTTCTAAGAATACTTGGTTCTCTCCTTCCATGGTTCTCCCTTATTCCTACACTATCCCGTCCGACAAAAATTCCATACTTCATTCATCAAATCTATGGAAATCACTAGTGCATTGGATAATGCATAGCTGTCTCTTCCAAAGATCTTTCATAACACCTTCACAAAACCGACTCTCTAATCACTTCTCCACGAAACTTATTTAGCTCAACTTCACTTCTCATCCCTCGATATTGATTGCCACAAAAATTCTATCCGCGTAGTCACTCGACTCCCCTTGTTACTTCCACGACTTCTTAATCTCCCATGTCATGTATTCATTTCATCACGATCCACCGGTTCAGCTCTTTGTAGCTCCACTCTGATACTCGATCTGCCCTTCTTCGTCACGAACCATATGTAAATTTCCCATCATAGTGCTTGTCACCTTTCCAGTCCTCGCAACTTTTATGACTCCTTTGAAATCTCTTGCATCCTTCTTGCAGCCGACACGTAGTCCTTTCAGTTCCGTGCTTCGCGATGTAGCTCTTTACGCACTCCTTCTCGTCTCCATGATGTTACTTAGGAACTTCACACTACCAGTAGCTTCTAAATTCAACTCATCTATCACAATATTTCTAAAAGTACTTCAACCCAAAACTATACCAGTTCCTTGCGTGTTGTTTACCCAACCTTTCCATTAGTATAAACTTTCTACTCTACCCTCACATCCGCTAGTACTTTCATCAATCTCCTAATGGTACTTCAACCAACTTCTCATAGCATGACTTCTCGTTCCCACTACCAGTCAACTAACTTTACTTACCCTCTTATTCCCGTAACCAATCTAAGTTTCCAACTCCACAAATCTTAATCATTCCTTCAACACAACCTTTAAACCAAAATACATTTCTCCATTCTAATATCTAACCATAAGTAATACTACCCAACTCTATCCTGTCATCCTAACGTTTCCATAACCGCATAACTAAATCAGCCATGACATGTAACAAAAGATTTCCAAACAATCGTGTCCCAATAAAATATAGGGTAAAACGAACCCTAGCCAAAACAACTGAAAACAAAACAATGTAATCCGAAAGATCAATAGAGTGTGCCAACAACAAAAAATTTAGACTCTTCACGATTAGTATTACCAAATCTCGATACCTTAGAAATTTTTTTAAACTTTCGTCCCAATTAGTTACTTCTCATAAGAACCAAACTCCAATACTACTAAAATCAATCATACTCATTTTTAACCAATAACTCATCCTTTATCTTCATCATTCTATCAAGATATCAAATAGTTAGTTTACTACAATCTTATTCTAACCATTATCTTGTTTACCCATATTAAATTTATTTCACTTGCTATTATGAAACCAATACATGTTTATAAAATACACTGGTTTTTTTTTTCCATTTACGTTGGTTATAACTAAACAACTACACGTTTACAAGGTGTGGTGTTATTATTATCATTACTATAATAAAATCTCCCTTTTTTACTCTTTCCGTCTTAGTTAAATTATTCTAAAATTTTAACTCCACTTAAGAAAGTTATTGTAAAATTTCTTTACCCCTTTAAAATATATTATCACATGTTACATAGAAGACTAATCCAATTATTTTCAAGACAACTTTTTTTATAACTTACTACTACAACTAAAAAAAATGTAAGTTACGATATCATACCATACACTTACAAATTATTTTCAAAACCGTTTCCTATAATTAGCCAAACTTATTTGCAAGAAAATTTAGTAGTTCGCATTAATAAAAATACATACCCGAATGTAGACACACATCCAAAAGACTCAAAACGTCGTTGGAACTCCATCAAACTCCAACACCATAAAACACGAAAAATCACAAGGTACGTTCAAGTTATAATAACTAGTGAACGACCATATACCATAACTTAACACATAGTAGTATATATACATCCGCATATATATACCTATTAAATCACCCAAAACATACTCGTTACCATACATGTCAGATCAACCAATCGCGTCATACACTCGTTTTTTTTCTACGAGTAACCACCATCTTACCACAAGGCATAAAACCCATCACTAAAAGCAGTCCATATCGTGTGACCCCATAATCACACAACATGACTATAACCCAAAACAATAACACATTCCAAAAATATCCATATCGTAGGCAACCATTACATAAACCCATATACTATACATATACCAATAATCCACATCTCATCATATACAAGCATGTACTAACCCTCTTTCATGCAATCATACTTAGGAACCCATTGAAGTTGTGGTACTTGTATAACTATGTTGGCCACCATACTTATACAATTACCCTTTCCCCAATGCACTCCCTCCTATGATGACACTTATAAGAATCAATACAACAAATAACACATAAATCCATCAACTCACCTAAGCACATAACTACATAAACAATAAGGTCAAAAACTCCAACTAATGAAATTACATAGTCAAACTCTTAGAATACAAAAATCCATAGTCTAGCTAAAACAACATAGACAAAATCCAAAACGAAAACATAATCAATTATAAGTCATGTCGCCATCAGAATGGAAACACCTTAAAATCCTTCCTACCCATGAACTCCTAGTAACTCGAACCACCACACGATTGTTAGAGAACATGACTTAAACATCAAAAGAAAAATAACATACCTCAGGTACATAAAATATCTCAACAAAAGATAGAAACTACCTTGTACCAAATTATGTACTATAATGTACAATTTAAGCAAAATACAAAAATGACTAGCGTGGATGATTATGGTTCAACCCGCACTAGTCACTACCCGAAAAGAAAATAACATGTGGCTAAGTATGAACTACTATGGTTCAACCCATACTAGTCAAAACTTAGCAACCATCGCAAGTAAAAACCAATAACATCCAGAAAACTTTAATTAATATAAAATGCACACATACTCCTATGACGCCTATATGTAGGGACCCTTAAGCTATAAATTAGGTTACTAGACTAGGCAACCTAATTCTCTATAACCATTGGCTCTGATACCATTCTATCACACCCCAACATGGCGGAATATGGGGCGTGACGTATGGATATCATCACAACATGGCGTGTATATAGAGATAACTAAATGAAATAAGAAATGTCATAAAATGGTGACACAAATGTCATGAAAATATCTCAACAAAGCAGGAGTCTAGGCAAGTAGGTAACACTCCTACCTCTTACCCAAGAGAAACAATACATAAACAAAGCAAACATATAGGTGTCAACAGTTTCACTTATTAAACAAACAAAAGAAACTAAGAAGGAACGGGGATCTCCTTCTATATGTAATCCTAATGCCTCCAAAACTAGCCACTTCTATTCTCAAGCTTAACCACATTCTCACCTGAAAGAGACACTAAAACACGTCAACATAAAGTTGGTAAGAGTCATAGGTTTAAACTCCAACGCCAAAATCAAACCATAAGCTGTGAACAACAACCACTAACAAAAGAACATATGGACAGTGTGATACAAACATGCATTAACAACTAATATTCAAGATTTAACAAACCAAACCATATCCAAGGCTCCCAGCCTTACCAAACACCATGGTCCCATAGGCACCCATACACCTACGTACCAATCCCAAGGACCCGCCTTGTCATTATACATTGGTCCCATAGATTCTCACACATCTATGTACCTCCCCAAGGCCCCGCCTTATCAACATCCCCTTGGTACCAAGTCAAACCACAATAACTGAGACGGTACGTGTCCCTCGATCCAAATCATATAAGTATGCACAAGTCCATCACCAAACACAAAATATTCACAACATAATTTATAAAAACAAGACAGTGTCTCTTCCATCCCATCTGGAAGTCAAAATCATTAAAAGATATGGGACTATGAAACTCACCTGATTGAGCTTCTCAAAAAGTCCGCGCACTAGCAAAAAACTAACAAACAAAAACACAAAATCAACACATGAACCAATCACTAAAATGGCTCATCAACCTATGATGGACATCTAGCCTTCTCCCATATATGATCCTCATTAATATGCTCTAAACACCCCGTTACCCTTCCCTAACAATTCCTTAACTTGGTTAAGTTTGATACCTATCCCGTTCATATTTTACACAAACAGTCCCAACTTTTAGGTCTCCAAACTGTAAGCCAAACGCCTACCTAACCATACCCATTACCTCTGTAAAGTAAACCCTATGCCCTTACATATGTTAGCTAACTCCTCCCTTTTGCCCCAACCTTAAAGCTACTGTTAAGGCCCCGATATATATATATATATATATATATATATATATATATATATATATATATATATATATATATATATATATATATATATATATATATATATATATATATATATATATATATATATATATATATATATATATATATATATATATATATATATATATATATATATATATATATATATATATATATATATATATATATATATATATATATATATATATATATATATATATATATATATATACATATATATATATATATATATATAGGAATGGGATCAATAGAAAACTTTATCTCAATGAAAAACATAGAAAACCTCCTCCCAACCGTTGGATCAAACCATCATCCCTTCCTTTTTTTTCTCTAAACTACAAGGGTCTGATTGTAACTACCTTCTTTTTTTAGGGGACCTTTTTGTAAATTTACGCCATATCATATTTAATACCTTCTTTTTCCTCATTCAGTTCTTTTTTTTTTCTTCCGATAACATTTCCATCACCACCATTCCCCACCACCGTTCCATAGCTCACCACCGTTCCACAGCTCACCATTCCGATAGCTCACCACCGTTCCTCACCACCATTCAGATAGCTCACCACCCGTTCCCCACCACCATTCCCATAACTCATCACCGTTACCCACCTTTCGTCGTCGTTCCCTGCCACCATTCCCATAGCTCAGCACTGTTCCCCACCACCATTCCCATCGCTCACAACCGTCCCCACCGCTTTCTAATCAGATTCATAATTAAGTTTGAAAGTAAGATTTTTTTATAATACTATTTACTGTTATCGTCATTTAATATGTTTATTCTAATCTTCGTTTGCATGTATATGATGTTTTTCGTCTTTTTTGTCGACATGAATATGTTATATCAGACTTTACTATATAGATGGAAAAAAAGTCTGCCAAAATATATATACAAAATGTGGTTAAAAAGGCAACACACTTGGTGTTTGATAAAATGTGTTAACTAAAATTTATAAGTGTGATGCACTAATTTTACTCATCTAACTGTTTATGTTGATATCTAATATTGATGTTGGTTATAAAATGTTTAGCACATTCCATGTGTTATGTGTTGGCTAGATGCAATAAAGTACGAACTGAAGCACAAAAAAGGTACCTCAATTTTGACGACATACTTCTGCTTCTTTATTATAGATTCCGATTTGTGGAATATATCTACATTTTAACATTCTGTGTATAAAAGGTTTATAAATTCATAATGACAAAATCGGTTACCTGAATCTTTGCTATGTTTAACTAAAATATTAGGCATGCTAGTATTGGATACGGTTAACACTGTATGTAAGCATTAAGATTTCTTTTATTTTCAATAAATCTTGTAGAGCCTGAAATGATACTTATATATCAGGGTCTGATGTTTTTTTTGTGTATTTCTCTTGGTTTCATGATGAGTCAGAAGATAAATATACATGGCGATGTTTACTTTGGTGATGTTAAGGATCCCCATGGAAATTGGGAAGCTAAATATGCATCAGCTGGAGCCACTATCAATACAACGAAGAACAATCCGAGGGTGAAATTGATGTTGACACAGTCTGAGTTGAATCGAATCATGAAAATGGCAACCACACCACTCGTCTCTGCAACCAACACCATAAGCTTTGATAGGTTAAATCAAAATATTTGAACAATATTGAAGTGGAAGTCCATTAGTGATGTTTATTATGGTTTTTGTAAAGACGGAGTGTATTAAGCAAGTGGTAAGTATGCTTGGAGTAATGGCAATCTGTATACTGTAAAGCTGGAAAAATGTGTGGTATAAGGGTGATGAAATGGCTATTTGGTGACCTGTTTGACGATTCTTGGTCGATAGGCTATACAAATAGGTCACGTTTCTATAGGTTTGTAGATAGGAGTTATTATTATTGGACATGGACTAAGGGTCTCAAGGATGGATAAGGCATATTTTATACAACCGAATATAAGTCTGCATCTTTCAGAAAGTTCGAGAAATAAAAAGGCATGATAACTGATGATTTATCTGGAAGATATGAGAGGTTTAGGATATCTAGGCATAGCGTTGGATGAAGTTTATTAAAAGTATTTATACAAATCAACATATTCTTGCAATATGTAATGCATATAAATTAGTGGGATTACAGATTCTTTATATACGTAGTAATAATAATTCAACTGAAATGTATTTAGAATTTGTCCTTGTTTAGGGGTGGTTTTATTTATTTATTTGATACAATGACGCATGATAGTTCGCACTATTTTCTTTCAATTATAGTCATTTGCTGATAGTTTAATAGTAGTAGTCATCTAAGTAAAGCAAAATTTTAGAATGGCCATGTTTCTAGACATGGTCATGACTCTCTTATCGGTTCATATATGTTTATCTTACAGATCTAGAAAATTGTTAAACAACTTCCTTAACTACAGTTTACATATGAATATTTAGTCTTTTAGATGAGGCGACTTGATTAAAAGTACAATGTGCTTCTTCAGTGGCTTCCATCAAATGCAATGCGTATACCATGAAAGTATGTGTTTGTTTCTTTTACATTCAATGCTATATGAATCAAATTCATTAACTAGGATTGGAGTTAGATTCTATTGATTTTACATGCAATCTCCACAGCAGAATAGTATCAATTGGACCGAGACATAAGCTAATGCTAACATAAAGACTATTATTAGAACATTTGCATCATAATAAAACTTAAAATTTTTATACAATTTAGTCATAATTTGTTCTCCTGGTTCACTATTAGGCGAGACAACTAAGAGTAAAGCTGTCTGTATATTAAACTAAATATGACGATACATAACAGGATGCAAGCTTGCATTCTTACAATATCAAAACATTGCTACAATTTGATCAAAGAACCAATACAATAATCTATTACATGGTTATACACTTGTACACATGAGTTATCAATCCCATACATTATCAAAACAGAAAATACATTATCAAAACAGAAAATGACATCACATATTTCATCTTTATTAGTTGAAAATGAGTGCTTGCAATTGTCTAATATTAGTTCCTTGCAATTGTCCCAATATTAGTTCCCTGCAATTGTCCAACCAAAATCTAACATCAAAAATATATACTAAAAGTACATCTTTGAATAATTAAGAATATATAACTAGTTGAATTTTGCACACTCAGGTCATAATTAGTTTAAGGAAGAAGAGACACAAACGGATGCCCTAAAGTAAATTAAACAAATACCCTAAAGTTACTAAACAGATGCATTAAATTACATCAAACAGATGCAACTACACATAGTAGAGTAAGACATGTAAGGATGATGATGAAGTGGGGAGTGCTTGCCTTAATAAAAGAATTACACATCCGTAGCTTAGTGCTTCAACAAGTACTTCAAATTCAAATCAATATTGCGCCAGTCCAAAGCTCAAGGTATGCAGAATACTAATGTGGTCCTGTACCTATATCTTCATAAGCATCTATGCTAACAATGTTCGCTTTGTTCTGTAAATATCAACCGATTAGAATATCATGCTAAAATTACATTAAAATTAGTAACTAGATAGATTTATTAATGTAATGTGAATGATACTTACTCGAACTTTGTCACAAATGCCACCAAGGACCTTGTAAGGATAGTTGGTTTCAGTGTTAGTTCCGCCATTATCAATGATAAACTCGAAATCATAATCCATGGCTCCACCATTGCAACCATTGTTGCATCTGTTGTCATAGTCAATAAGCTATTGCTCTGACATACTTACTTGATCACCCATGATCATTTTGTTGATTCCTTCTACTACAGCCACATTTGAGAATGCCCAACATCTCCCTACACCATTTTGGAGTCTTAAAATTAGTAACATGTTTCACTTGTTCTGTTAACTATGTATTAGAAAAGCATAACAAAAGGCCTAAATCTAATGTTTTATACTGCGTAATTGATAACGAAACGCTCTCATTGGCAACAACCAGAGATCGACTTGTTTAAGTTAGCAAGCAAAGCATGTCAATTTTTGGTGTTTCCATGTTATACAACATGGCCATTTAACATGTTTTTCTAAATCATTTGATGGGTTAAAAACAGGAGACTACTCAAGTTAAACATGTTAAATGGGTTAGCAGATCACAGTCTCATACATCTAACCTATCCCCACGACCTACTTAATGAGTGATTAAAAATGAAACAACCACCACTCAAGGATGAAAAACAAAAGGAAAGCAGACTGTAAAAATTGGTAAAATTGCATTCAAGCAAAAAACATCGTGATACTAGATGGTCTAGTCAGGTAGGTATGGATCACCTGTTGACCAAAACTTTTATTTGCTTACAAACAAATATTTGTCTAACAAAAATAATTTATATTTTCAAATAAAAAAAGGACTTACGACTCAGTCCACATATTCACCTTAACACAGCTTGAAACCGATTCCCTAATATGACTAAGCTGATGCCTTGCCATGTTTTTATATTGATGCTATATCACAAGGCCAAAAAATACTCCCTAATCAAACAAACAAACAAACATACGACCTAATATTACTTGATTCAATATTACTCATAAACTAAAACCGATGCATAAATATTTTTCAAATACATGCCTTAAATCTAATGTACTTTTCACACTAACCTGATGTCTTATTTTTTAACAAACAGATGTATTAAATAAAACAAACTCCTTAAACCTAATATTCATCATGTACCATATCGGGTACTAACCTTTAAAAAGCGAGAATGCCAGCAAAAGTGCCAGTTGCTACCTGTAATTGCAGCTGCAACAAAAGACATCCTAGTTTAGACCCATATACATAGTGTATTTAACTTTTAACATTATACAACATGACATACTAGTTTTCCTATCATTCCTAATGTTTCCAAAAACTTCATTAGATCAGGTGACTTCCAAGCATTAAAGATCTAAGACTCACAAAGTCAAGATAAAAAATAAGCATATTCAGGCATAGTATTACCAAGTGCCATCTCTTGATCATCAATGGTTGCCTTGGACATATCGATGTCCCTTGTTGTAACAGTAGAAGCAGGATCATCCATTGAGATTGATACATTGTTTGAATTAATAAGGACAACAAATACACAAGCGAATGCACTAAAATATATAAATAGATGCACTAAAATATACAAACGGATTTTCTAAACAAGTACCCTAATAGATTTGGCTAACTGAATCGTTTATTCCATGCATTAAATGGTTATGGTGAAACTATATTTTTTGTAAGTGTATTAGGATAAACCGTCTATTATTATAAAAATAGACAAATAAGTGTTTCACACCAGCCTTACTAAAGCTTACCCATTACCGCCATTCTAGTTGATTTACATTATACTGAAAAACGTTGAGTAAAAAAAAAGAAGTTTACACGCTGACTTGATCTAGTTCATTAATAAATCATATCAGGTTACCAATATGAAGTGGGAAGACACTTTACATGCTCACAGATAAAAAAAAACTTATTGCTTAGCATAGACATGCTACCTATGGATTGTTAACACAAATTTCCAGCATAAGAAACTAATCTATATATAGAAACTAATACAATTATACAACTATGCATTTTTTCTTACCACAATGTATTATTTACATGAGTTTCTATGCCTATTCTTTGTGGAGAAGCGGGTGCGCTAAAATATACAAATGAATGCCCTAATAAATTGAATGCATTTCAAGTGAGTAAAAAAGTCTTCACACCTGATGAGTCATTAAAAGTATGGTCAAGTTGATGCAGCCCCATAATGAGTCCTTACTGTAGGAATGGCTTTCTCCACAAATTGCTTAAGTTCGGGAATGGTAACAAGACTCCACTCTTCATGTATCTTGGTCGATCCACTCTGTTGGCGGCTGGAACATATCAACCACATTTACATGTCACATAGTGATGATAGGAAACAAAATATACTTTTAACTAGAAAATGGCATGCTTTGTCTACTCTCGAGAAACTTCAAAACGTTTAAGTCTGATCATGAAATGTGATTCCCAGCCTCGTATTTCCACGGACACGAGGCTTTATACAAATGTACATACTACATACAATGGTTGCAAACCACTTCATAAATATAAAAAATGTTTGATACGCAAGCCACACAGTCTTACTACACGTAGTAGGAAAATGATACATATACACACATCTAACATGAGAGTATGATACACGTTTTTGGGCAAATGACCTAAAAATGTGTCTAACTTAGACACTTTGCGTTTTGTGTACTCATCTTTTTTCTTTCCCATTATGGTCATAAAACTTTCAAAAGTCGGTCATTATGTGTATTTTGTGACCATTTTACCCTTACTTTTTCGAAATTTTGAAGGGTAAAATGGTCATTTTACATGGTAAAATAGTGACAAAATACACACAATGACCGACTTTTAAAAGTTTGATGACCATAATGGGAAAGAAAAAAGATGGGTACACATAACGCAAAAAAGTATCAAGTTAGATGCATTTTTAAGTCATTAGCCCCACATTTTTTAAAGGTGAAACAAAAAAAAACTTATATACCTTCATCATTTTATTCTTTAAGCCTTTGTCAAACACATACCTGACAAAGATTACAAAATTGATTATAAAAACAAAGATGCCCGATACAATAAAGAATATCGAAAAGCTAAAATCAAAGGACCATAGAACAATATTAAAAATATCGAGCTTGGTAACTTTTACCTTCCTCTTTTTTAAATCATCAAAATATAGGTCTTTATCAACAACCTACAAATATATATAAATTAGATAACCACAAAAAAAATAGATCCTAACATCTTGACTAGAATCATTTAGCACAGTGGGTAACATTCTAAGTAACACAATATATCTAATTCCAATAATACCAAATGACAGAAGACTCACAAGGGTCGGTGCATATGCAGGCGAGGAATGGGTTTTTGTTTCATTTTGATGAAACACGCTTTCAACTTCCTTTGCACCGATTTTGTAAAATACCTTTACAAGTTACTTGTTGCATGCCGCGTAATCTTTCTAAAACGTAGTTTAGCATGTATACTTGTTACAAGTAACAAGACACCTAACTTGGCAAAACTTTCTTATAAGAGTTTCATGCCATTATGATTTGGTTTGCATGCTTGCAAAGTGCCCAGCCACAAAAATCTCAAAGTGCTATCATATCATTAAAATTCAGACACAAATGAGATTTAATATATATACTTGACCAAAAGTACAAGGAAGAAACTAGTCCCAATTATGAAGTTTTCTACAAAACATCATACTATAATATATTCATTTACAGTACTTTTTCAAAAATCTAAGATAAACTGACGCATTAAGCTACCTCAGGCGAATGCACTAAACTACCTCAACACTAAATATTCAAACGGATACATTAAATATTTCTTATAAACTAATGCCCTAATTAACAAAAAAAATGGATAATAATAACTCACAAAAGGTAGTTTATCTACCTACTAAAATTCATAAGCCTATAATTCAATTAAAAAAGTAAACAAAATTAACCGATAACAACGAGAGGTTTTGACGAAACAATAAGCAGTTACAGGTTTTGACGAAACAATAAGCAGTTACATACCAGTAATATCGGCACAAAACCTAGTTTATCTACTCATTCATGACGCTCTACTCAGTACAAAAATATATAAGCGAAAAATAACCATATATTTCCTGGATTAAATTCATAAAACTGACCGGAGTATCGAAAGTAATGCAAAATTCGTGCTTGTAAATGCGATTGGTAGGTAGTTAATAGTTAAATAAAACTTTGTAACTATTTTGGATAATTAGATTACGAATCTCACGCTTAATTCAATAGAACGGTTGCGTAAAAACTTACTTTTATGGTTTTGAAAAATGGAGATGGTGGCGTTGATGTTGATGGTGATGGTGATGGAGATGGCGGAGGTGATAGAGATGGCGACGGAGGAGATTGTGGCGGAGGAGACGGTGGCGGTGATGGAGATGTGTTATGAGTGTGCCTGTGTGTTAAACGGTCTTAAACTGCGTGAGAAGGGGTTGTTGGCATATCCAGTCCCTTATTTTTTAGTTAAATTCTATTTCTTACCCCTGCGTTTTGATATTTTTCAAAATGTACCATTTAATTTGTTTTCTAGGTTTTCTATCAACTTGTGGTTTTCTCTAGATCTCATCCCTATATATATATATATATATATATATATATATATATATATATATATATATATATATATATATATATATATATATATATATATATATATATATATATATATATATATATATATATATATATATATATATATATATACTTTTGTCTATCCAGATTTCACTGATTTTGAACATACAAAATGTTTGTTATGATTAGGGGGTCTTACCCTAACCCTCAATCTTATCCCCAATGCAGATACTTCCTATAATATATAAACCACCTCCCATGTTCATTTGAAATTCCCAATACAACCCTAAGTACCAAAAACATAAAAAGAAAACAGGCTGATTTCAAAACTGATTTGACCTCCGACTGTTGTAACCTGTTTTTGACCCACTTCCCTACCTCCAATTTAGTTCTCGTTTCTTGAATTTGAAATCCACTTCAATTACCTTTCCAGAGATACTTGGATCGCAAAATAAGAGTTTGTAGAACTCCCTATATGATCAAAAGAATGACACAAAAATTCTGCCCAGTTTTTAATGACAAATTTAATTAAACTAACCTAATTAATTACCCATAATTTATTTAATTACAAGCCCTAATTATTCTAATCATTAATATATCACTAGAATACATATTTTATAATTAAACCTAACCTAAATCCATCATATATTGATTATAAAAACATTAAAAACAATTAAATTGAAAAGGGATTTTAAAGATTTATCTATGATTTTTGAAAACCAAGATTTTTACTGAAGAACCCTAATTCCTTGTGAAACCCACGACTTTTTTTT
The DNA here is from genome assembly GCA_025667525.1 of Glebionis coronaria. Classification (NCBI taxonomy): domain Eukaryota; kingdom Viridiplantae; phylum Streptophyta; class Magnoliopsida; order Asterales; family Asteraceae; genus Glebionis; species Glebionis coronaria. The sequence continues at coordinate 47,340,132 of CM046875.1, forward strand.
TCTCCAGGAGAAAAATAATGAATTTTTGGTTTAGTATAAACTTTATATAGAGTGTGGGTGAGCCCTAGTCCAACTCAAGCCCAACTCCCTTTTCCTTTTTTGCTTTTTCTCTTTTGGTTCGTCCCAAACCGACTCCCCTTTATATATATATATATATATATATATATATATATATATATATATATATATATATATATATATATATATATATATATATATATATATATATATATATATATATATATATATATATATATATATATATATATATATATATATATATATATATATATATATATATATATATATATATATATATATATATATATTATTACTTATTAATATATTATTAATAATACCTTAATTTACCTTATTTTATTTCAGCTCCTAAAGCCTCCAAAACCTCAAAACCGCAAAACTAGTCAAATTTACGCGTATACCGTAAAAATATACAGTTCTAAAAAAATCTTAAATTTTGAAATAAACTTTATAACTAAGTCAAAAAGGACTTAAAACCATCCCGTAAATTATTCCCGTGACTAAATACCTCATCCGAGACCTCAAAATGCTAAACCGTAAATCGTAAAAGTACGATTTTCTATAATACATATACGTATACGTAAACCACTAAATAACACCATCTCATTTCATAGTCACTACCATGTGAACTCATGAACATGAAATCATCACACATCGTTTCACTCACAAGGTACCTCGTACCAGAAACGATATCCAAACCACAATCTATACACACCACATAGCACATAAACACGTAAAGACACGTAACTAGCACAAAATAAAACTAACTGACGAACCTCAAAACCGTGGTTGTCACACTCCACAATATTGAAAAGAGTAATATCCACCATTGGACATGACGAAACGAAAATGGCGTTACGAGAATTAAAAACTAGAGGGTTAGAAAAAGAATTAATTGATAAGGGGAAAGAAGAATATTTTTCATTTTTGATTTTTTCGGTGTATTACGTAGACTCAAATCTACAAATCTCTCCTCGAATCAATTTCGCGATTAAAGGAGCCTCAAGGAATGAAAACGATCACGTTGAGTGAACGTCTTCTATGAATTTAGAACATTGGTGGAACACCAAAACGTTCAAGAGGTTTTAATATTTGAAACCAAGAAAATATATATTCTACGTAGATAATACTTTGGTCGGCAAACCCTCGATTAGCTCTTTTTCTCAAAACACGCACAAGGAAGCAGAGGAAACGAGGCGGCGCGAAGCACTTAAGAGCCTTTTTTCCTTTAGGTCGTGAAATACAACCGCGTTATTGTAACACCCCCAAATATTCATATTTTAGTTCAACGGAAGAGTCGTTGTTGTTACGGGATATCACATTACTCAAATCATAGATAACGCTTAAAATCGCGTCTTTTAATAATAAAGCATTATCCATTCATGGATATCAAATTTACATAGGTCCCAAGTCATAGATTTCATACAATTTTTACAAAATATTTGAATGGAAATTGTTATTTAAGTGCGGGCGATGAATTCTTGTCGTCTTCCCGAGAATTACCTTCAAGTACCTGAGATAAAACATGTTAAAAGAAAAGGTCAGCAAAAACGCCGAGTGAATTCATAGAGTTTAATCAAAACCATTAATATATCATCGGTATATAATTATTACCAAAAATCATTTTGTACAAATCTTTGTAATAGGCCATAAAATAAGCCAAAAATATTTCATACAAATCTTTGTTGTAAATCATATGATAGGCTTTTGCCTTCAAAACCCTTATACGAACCAATGTCGTAAAAACATCATACAATACGTTTTATAACGTTGTATAGAGTTAAATAAAAACCGTTATATGAATATGGTTATGTAAAACCAAAACACGAACATAATATCAATAATAAGACCCCGTATTGCTAGTCAGGCAATATATTGTAATTCAATGCGTAAAGCAGTATTTTCGTAATTGGATTATTATAAGTCGCATGACATTCCTACCTTACTATAACAAACAACGGGTAGCTAACCATAAACTCATTTGCCCATCTAAAATAGCGTGTCATCACAATAATCACGCTTATATAAATCTTCTCATAAATAAATTCGCTTACCAATCAATGTGGCACGACGGGGATGAACCGTCAAGGCGCGAACTGGGGTGATCTTCCCCAAATAGTACTATTATATGCATAAGCGTCTACCAAATCCCGGTAGTTCACAATTCATGCTAATGGTACTTTTAGTGACATAACCTAACTTTAATAATCCATTTCATTTTATTCATCGGGTCATATAATCATTCATCGGGTTATACAATCATTCGGGTCCAAATCAATAAACAAATAATCGGGACAACTGGTGTCCTATTTTATTAAAATTAACATGCTATCTCCCTCGCGGGTTATAAAAAATTTCATAAAACATTTAAAAGAGTGCGAGCCTATGAACTCACGTTGATTGGAAAATGCGGTTTATCGACGATTTGGATGTACGGTACGTGCTTCAATCAAAGAAACCTAGACAAATAATACTCGTCTTAGACTCTTGTCCAATGACTTTATAAAAAATGGCTATGTATATATATGATGATATTATAAGTATGATGATGATCAAGTGGGATTTTATATCTTCATACACATTATGGTGTTATGTGTTAGTCAAATTTTTGACTAGTTACACTAGTTTCAAACCAATTACATATTAAGGCCCATTAAGCCCATTAAAATCCCATTAAGAGTTCAACTCTTTATATTAGTCCATTTATTATATTAATATCAGGCCTTTACTCATATGTTGGGCCCAAGTGGGTTAAGCCCAATGAGTAAGTCCATTAGTGTTTATCCAAACTAGTTGAATCAATAGTCCAATAGGGCTACTTTGGCCCGTTAATGTCCATATGTTATAAAGCTCGGGTTTTATCGGTTTTTACTTGTTATATAAGTTTATACATCAGTATGTGAGTTTATAAAAAGTTTACATAAGACGTGTCCGACCGTCTAAGTTTTATTTGACAAAAACGTTAAACTTTCGGTTTTAGCCGAAAAGACGTAAAACTTATGTGTATAGTTTTTATAACTTGTAAAATGTTTGTACTTGTAAATTATATAAAATGTCTCATTTTAATATCATAATATATAACTCTCTTTTATAATTATTATTAGTAACTAGTGGCTTTTTATATATGTATATTTTATAAGTACATAATTTGAGTGCTTATATTATATACTTTTTATTTTACAAAATCTGATCCTAAATATTCAGTCCACTAAAACATCCATATCTAGAGTTCTATAAGGAGATAGAACCCCAAATTTTATAGAAGAAACTACATGATATGTGCTTAATTTAACTCTTTTATAGCTACTGATGAATCAGCCTCTAAGTATTTTAATAAATTCGTCCAAAACAGTCTATGTAGATTTGTACTCCAATATTGTTTTGATCATATCTCACTCATTTTAAAGATTCCATTGAGTGGCCAACTCCCACATATGTACAAGACACATACCTTACCGTATATTAATTTTACCAAGTCAGTTTAACAAGTTATCATCTAGCTCTTTACTGTTTTATACAGCCTACATATTTAGCCATGATTTTAACATCCTTTCAAGAAGATTTTGATCTTTTTAATCAAATCTATCAACACCAAATCCCCACATAATATTTTTGATCATCATTAATCATCATATACATATACATCAATGAAGAAAATACAAGATTACATATTCAAAATAACAAGAGGATATGAAGAAACAATCTTTATACCACCAATAGTGATGAAAAGATGAGGTTGATGAATAACAAGACTTGGTCTCTTTTTATCACATCTTTAACTTGGCAAATGAACTCCTTGAGATCTTCATGTGCATGAATATCTTCTTGAAGATCAGCCGATAAACTCCATGGAAACTCCTTTTTGGATGTTAAGATCACCTCCAATCAATATATCTTCAATGGGTTTTCATCATATGTGTGAATAACACATGATATTATAGTTTAATGGATCAAATGAGGGTGTTTGTTGTTGTATTTTGACGGCAAGGAGAGAATGAAAAAGAAAGTATTTGGTGGTTTACATGAGATGAAAGTAAGATAATGGTTTGAAGGAAGTGGTTTTGATAGTTGTAACTAGTTTACAAAGTTAAGCAAGACATGTGTCTTCCTTACTTTGTAAGCTTGACACCTAAGGGTGTGGTGTAGCTTATTTAGCCGTCCCATATTGGGGGTGGGGAAAAACTTATTTTTTTCTCATCCCCAATTATTTACGGGTACTCCTCGATTCTAGTTTCCTCGATTTGCGTGCCCTCAGGTCGTTTTACGAAAAACGTTTTTATAAATTATGAATCAACGACACAAAACGAATCTAATAAAAATTGTCTCATCAAAAACGTAAATACGTAGACCTAGGGTTTCCGGTTTAGTCGTAAATGACGTTAAATTATGCACGTAAGTCCTAATCTCTTCTCGTAAATTTGTGAGTTTATGAACCAACACAAATTTAAATTCCAAAATAATATTCACGAATAAATTTATTTTTCTGAAATGTCGGACTGTCACAAAAAATGGTGTATGTAAACGTAAGCACGTAACGTAGAGTCCTCCAGTTTAGACGTAGTCGATGCTACTTCAAGATGTAAACCCAAATTTCTTCCCAAAAATGAGTGAGTTCATACTATAACATTAAAATTATGTTTTTAAATAATAACTGAGAATAAAATATCGATCATAAATTGACGAACTGTCACAGTATTTACCCCTAAACAGGATCTTTGTCCTCAAAGATCAATTTATCTTACTACTCGCTTCTTATAGAGTTAGAGACATGTGGGTATTTTCTCCACATTCGGTCTTTTCTCACTAGTGTAATTCATTACATTACGCGAGTTTTATCAAACATAACTACGGGAATACGATCAGGCTTAATGTTGACTTACTTTCTATATCCATGATGTTCACGGGTTTTTGATGAATGCAACCTTTTGCCGATCTAAACTTTATCAAGAAGTAATCAGATTTTCACTTGATAGACATTTTATCAAGTTAGATATACGAATCATAATTTACGCAGCCCTTGAAGTCCTAGGGTAGATCCAACTTATATGGCTTTCAAACCAACTTTTTTTCATTATCTCAATGGTCCTATACAACGGGGACTTATTTCCCATGATCTTTCAGTTCATCAATTCATTTTTTCCAAGGTGAAAATTTTTGGCATAACTTTGTTACCCATCCTGCACTTCAAGATCTACATTTCATATTCACATAACCTCCTGCCTACTACCGGCAGTCAATAATCAGATCCTAATTTCAACAATCATTTCAGGTCTCGCGGGTCAGGTATTTTGTAAGGTTAGGTTTGTCATCATATGCAACCTTAAACCTAAAAGACATGTCCAACTCATGATGGGTGTATGTCGGGTGTCTTCATCCCAACTCCTGCTTACAGATGCTCTCATATATATATCCTCACAAGATTCGATCTCGATCCGAATACGATAATTATCAATGATAATCTCTCCAAAGGAAAGCGATTTTACGGTTTATTACCAAATGGTTAATTATTCAAGCATATAACAACACTTCTAGTGTTTTGTATCGTTACTTTACCTCGTCCATTCAATTGTGGTGGTAAACAGTACTCTCATCAAGGTTCGTTCCCAATGACTTCTGAGCAAATCTCTAGAAATTCGATGAGAAGCGAGGATTTTGATAGAGATGATCGATACAGGCACACCATGCTTACATAACTCCTTTAAATACAAAAGAGTTAATTTCTTCATCGGGAATCTATCATTAACAAGAATGGTATTAGCAGATTTGGTCAGTCTGTCGACGATGACCCAAATCGAATCAAATTCAAATGATGACCTTTGCAATAGTTAGACGCTTACTAATGTATGAGGCGATGTCTACCTTCATAATTTGCCATTGGTACAACTTCTTCAGATAAAGATACATTAAACCAGAAATGGCATGAATAGAATACTTAATCTTATGAGATTCCAACATGACTAAATCTCAAAATCTCCATATTTAGGCAACCACAAGTGGCCTTTAAAACATTTAACTCCATCGTCTTCTCAATTCTAATGGTTCACATTAGCCGCGAACCCCTCTTATTATCTATATTATCCTTTTTACAAGCATCGGCTATTTTTAAATTGCTTGGCAATTTATTTTTGCACAGTCATTACTAATGTGACAATCTAACATTTTCAGGTAGTAAATTATTTTCTCGTATAATATTTTGAAACTTATTTTTGTGTTGGTTGATGAACTCACAATTTACGGACTTAAATTTGGGCTTACGTGCATAATTTAACGTCCTTTACGACTAAACCGAAAACCTTAGGATTACGTATTTACGTTTTTGAACTCCATTTTTGATGAGACAATTTTTATTAGATTCGTTTTGTGCCGTTGATTCATAATTTATAAAAACGCTTTTCATAAAACGACCCGAAGGCACGCAAATCGAGAAAACTAGAATCGAGGAATACCCGTAAGTAAGTGAGATGAGACAAGTATACACTTGTCCCACCCCACTCTATGGGATGGCCAAACCATGGACACCACACCATGATGTGTCAAACTTGTAACTAACAAGATACACATGTCTAAGCTAACTTACCCAAGTTAGCTACTCACCACAAAACCATTTCCATCTAATCCATTTACACATACAACTCATGCAATACCACTCAAAAATCCTCTCACCCTCTTCTTCTTTGCCGTCCAAAACCCACCATCAAACACCCCATTTTGATCAATTTTAGCCATAAACTTTGTGTTATCTACACATATGATGAAGAAAATTTGAAGCCTTGTTGATTGATGATCATTATAACATCAAAGAAGGTGATTTTCTTGTTTCCTAGGGCTGATTTCTCAACAAGTGTTCTTGGTGGAAGGTGATCTTGAAGATAAATTTGGTGTACCTCAAGGTGTTGTCCTCAAAAGACAAGTTATAGTCTTGGTTGATAAACAAGATCATTCTTCCCATTTTCATTGTTATTTTGTAAATGTAAAATGTATTTTGTTTCCTATCGTATATGTATATGATGATATATGATGATAAAAATGTTGTATGGAGATCATGTGTTGATAAACATGGTTAAAAAGATGGAAAACCATATGTAAAAAGGTTAAAATCTTGCTTGATAAGTTGGCTATATAAAAACAGTAAACAACCAAATGATAAACTGATAAAATGGCATAGTGGAATCAATATACGGTAAGTATTAAGTCTTGTACACATGTGAGAGTTTGCCATGCAATAGAATCATTATAATGAGTGAGATATGATCAAAACAAAATTAATGTATCAATTTGAATAGTCTGTTTTGTGAGGACTGTTAGGGATACATAGACTTGGATTGAGCAGTAGCTAAAACTAAGTTATTTGTAACACATAATATGAAGTTTATGTCATCCAAAAATGAGCTTCTAGCTCCATATAGAACTCAAGATATGATAAAAATGGTGAAAGTGAAACTAAAAATCAGATTTTGTGAAATTAAAGTTTAATAGTATTATAATAGCACTCAAATAAATATAGTATAAAATGTAAATTAAAACCCACTAACTTATATATTACATTTATATAAGTATGTACATTAAAAAATAAATGAGACATTCTATAAAAATAGTAATTTGATAAGTTTTATAAGTTATAAAACTATAAACATGATTTTTACGTCTTTTCGGCTAAAACCGTAAAACTAACGTTTTCGTCAATTAAAACTTAGACGGTCGGACCCGTCTAATGTAAACTTTTTATAACTCATATACTGATATAAGTACATATTACAAGTAAAAACTGATAAAACCCGAGCTTTATAACATACGGACATTAACGGGCTAAGTTAGCCTTATTGGACTATTAATCCAACAAATTTGGCTAAACACTTATAAACTTACTTATTGGGCTTAAACCACTTGGGCCTAACTTGTAAGTATAATACTGATATTAAAAGTGTAAAATTGACTAATATAAGGTAATGGACTTATAATGGGCCTATTGGGCCTAAACATGTAAACAAGATGAACTAGTAAAACTAGTATAAAAAGTTACCAACACATAACACAAAAATGAGTAAATGAGAATGTACAATCCCACTTGATCATCATCATATTTATAAAGTCATCATATGCATACATAATTGTTATTTTTATAAATTCATTGGACAAAAGTCTAAGACCGATTATTATTTATATAGGTTTCCGTGACCGAAGCACGCCCGTAGCTGATAATCCGCCTTTCATTATCAACGTGAGTTCATAGCCTCGCACTCTTTTAAATGTTTTATTAAATGATTTGTAAACCCGCGAGGGAGATAACATGCTAGTTTTTGATAAAAATAGAACACAAGTAGTCCCGATGGTATGCTTAATGATATGGACCCGAATGATGCTATGACCCAATAAAAGAGATAAAAAGGATTATTAGATGTTAGGTTATGTCACTTAAAGTCCCATTAGCATGAATTGTGAACTACCGGGATTTGGTAGACGCTTATGCATATGATAGTACTATTTGGGGACGATCACCCTAGTTCGCGCCTTAACGGTTGATCCTCGTCGTGCCACATTGATTGGTAAGCGAATTTATGTATGAGAAGATTTCTATAGCGTCATTTTTGTGACGACACGCTAACTTAGATGGGAAAATTGTTTGTCGGGTTCGCGGCCCGTTGTTTGTGATAGTAAGGTAACAATGTCATGCGGCTAATAATAATCCAAATGAATCTAATGTGATCCAATAACGATATGAACAACGATATTAATATTACCTATTATGGTAATATTGAGGCTACGGCCTCATGAACAGTTTAAGATGTATGCTTTGATTTATATATTGCCTGACTAGCAATACGAGGACTTACTTCTGAGATTAATTTATGTTCTGATTTCAACGATTGTTTTATATAACAGTTTTTATCTCAGGTTCTTAAAGGTAATTCAGATGGAGATCGACTCTGATGGCCCACATAATAATAAAACTGTTCATTCGATCTATGTTTTGTAAAATTAATGACCTGTATAATTTGGGACCTGTTGTACACTTGAAACTTTTATCTCGAATGAATGTATGTTAAACCTTGTACAACCAATTTTATGTGTTGTCTATGATTGGAGTTATTGTGCTATCCCGTAACACTCTAAAGACTCTTCCCATGTACCGATATGAAATTTGAGAGTGTTACAGTTTGGTACCAGAGCTCTCGTTATAGAGAACGAAAGATTAAAAATCAAGGTTTTGAACAAAACTTTTCAAAATCTTTTAACTATAAACATTTGAGAAATATTTGAAATATCTTTTGACTATAATGGTGCCAAAGATATCCGACGTTACCAACAAGCCTTATTGAGAAGATATATATTTTGATATATATAATTTAATTTATATATATGTATATATCGTGGTTTTAGTGTGTAACTGTTTAATAATTATTTTATGCTAATACGAGATATATATAAATACAGATTGTCCTGGCTGACCCTAATATTCCTGTAGAGAACCATGCTATTCCCGAACCTAATGTAGATGATAACCCTTATTTAGACTTAGTGGATTATGATGTAAATGAGGATATGGATGATGATGAGGAGGAACCATCTGAGGATCCCGAGCCCGAGATAGGACTAGGAGATCAGATTGCCCCTCAGGTTGATATGGTAGAGAATGAGAATGATAATGTTGGTATTGAGAATGATGACGAGATTGGGATAGATAATGTAGATAATGTAGATAATGAAAATGACGACAAGGACGTCGAGGAGGATGTAGGTATATATGATGAGGTTGATGATGATGATGAGGCTGAGCTTATTTACCCTTATGATGTTCTGGAGGGCGAGCCCTTACCCCCTCTAGTTTATTGGTCTGATTCTGAGATTGAGCTACTTAGAGATGAATTGTCTGAATCGTTTGAATCTGATTCTGAATCAGAGTATGATGAGGATGATGATGCACCTGATGGTACTGATGGTATTGCTACTCGTAGACATGTGATAGGAGAGTCGTCTAGGGTTCGAGAGGCTACTCATATTAATGGTCTTGCACCTTGGGCCTTTAGACGTGATTTAGATGCTTCCCGTGCTCAGAGTAGTATGACAGAGGTTGGATTAGGTGTTGTTCAGACTCATGTTGCTTATTTGGAGTCGAAGACTAAGGTTGGTGAGAAAGAGCGGGAATTGCTTAACTTGGATTTGAATGATGTAGAGTGTGGTTTGAATGAGGCTTTTAGGAGGTTATCTGTGTTAGAAAGTGGTGAGTTTGCTGAAATAAAGAAAAAGGTGAATACTATGGAGATTCAGTTGAGTGTAGCTCGTGCGATGCGTGAGAAAGCTGAGAAAGAGTTAAACATATCTGTTGGTTGGAATAGTAGATTTTATGCTGAGCTGGTTGAAAGAGGAGTGACTCGTAAGCGCCCAGCTGAAGATGTGTCTTGTTATCCTCCGACGAAGATACAGAAGACGATGGATGATGGACCATCTGGCGGTTCTCAGTAGACCAGTCTATATTTAGTAGTGACCTTTGTATCTTTTGTACCTTTTGTAATTTTGACTGAACCGACTTATTAGTTAGTAGATCTGGCACGAATTTTGAGTATGTATAGTGCTTGAACTTTGATACGGAATGTAATTAAGACAATAATTTTGTTTCAAATCCAATGAAATATGTATCTTGTCTTGAGTTCCATATTGTGCCTTATTTGTATCTTGATTATGAATTCAATCCATCTTATATGAATCCCTTGTTGGGTGAATGCTTAATAATTTGAAATTGTGAAATTATAGAACTATGCCGCCCAAGAAAGCTGTGACTGAGGATGATGTACGTAGGATTATTGCGGAGCAAGTTACCGCATCTTTGACTGAATTTATGGCAAATGCTAGAAATGGAGTTGGCAGTAGTAGAGCTGGCGGTAGTGGAGCTGGCGGTAGTGGAGCTGGCGATAGTGGAATTGATGGTACTAATGTGAATGTGAATGCTAATAATGTGAATGCTAATGCTGGAGGAAATGTAGGAGGACTTGGAACTAATGCACCTGAAGTCGGTGGTTGTACTTATGTGACGTTCATGAAGTCTGAACCTCTACCTTTTAATGGAACTGATGGTGCTGTAAGATTAAGCCAGTGGATTGAGAAGATTGAGTCGGTGTTTCGGATTAGCAAGTGTAAGGAGGAAGATAAGGTGACTTTTTTATGGCTACTCTTAAAGGTCGTGCGTTGACTTGGTGGAATGTGATAATTGCTTTCATGGGTATTGATGCTGCTAATGCTACTCCTTGGGCTGAAATTAAGAAATGGATGACTTTGGAGTTCTTTCCCCGTAGTGTGATCATTAGGTTAGAACAAGAGTTGATTCATCTGAGAATGAAATGTGTGGACATTGATAGCTACACAAACCGATTCCATGAGTTGGCCTTGCTGTGTCCTCGATTGGTGGAACCCGAAGAGATCCGAATTGAACAATATATTAAAGGGTTGACCAAGAACATCCGAGGGGACATGACATCATCAAAACCACTGACCATTGATGATGCTATTCAAATTGCTTATCAAATCATTGGGCAGATAATTCAGGATAGGGAAGATGAAGCACGTACTGGTGAGAAAAGAAAGGGTAATGGCGATCATGTAGATAGAGGTGATAATAGGAAGAATTTCAATCGCCGTCAGAACCAGAGAAAGGGGAATGAAAATGCTCTTACCAACAACACACCGCGCAATGATGAAATATGTCCTAAGTGTGGCAACAAGAGGCATGTTGGCGGCTGCTGGAAGTGCCGAAATTGCAGAAAGCTTGGACACAAAGTTGAAAGGTGTAAGAAGGGAATCATTTGCTTCAACTATAATGAAGAGGGTCATAAGAAATCGGATTGCCCTAAGTTGAAAGCGATTGTACCTAGAAGAAACCCCAGGGTGGTGCTTATCAACTTGGAACAGTCGAGGTGAAGAAAGAGGATCCAAATGTCGTTACTGGTACATTTTTACTCGGGTGCTGATAGGAGCTTTGTATCCACTAAATTTAGTGACCTTATTAACATTGAACCTATTGAGATAAATACCAGTTACGAGGTGGAATTGGCTGATGGTAAATTAGTGAAAACTAATAAGCTATTAGAAGAATGCTCACTAAATCTCTTGAACTATTCCTTTCCGATTGATTTGATGTTGATAGAATTAGGTAGTTTGGATATTATTATTGGTATGATTTGTTGTCATTGAATAATGCTACAGTTTTATGAGGAGAAAAGAAGGTTGAGATTCCTTTTAGGAATAGGACGTTAGTAATTGATGGTAATCGAGGTGAATCCCGTTTGAAAATTGTTTCATGTATAAAAGACCAAAAGTACATCAGGAACGGTTGCGAGTTATTCTTAGCTCAAGTGACCGGGAATGAGTCTAAGGAGAAACGATTGTAAGATGTACCTATTATTTGTGAATTTCTTGAGGTATTTCCTAAAGATTTACTTGGACTTCCACCGATAAGGCAAGTTGAGTTTCGAATCGATTTAATTCCTGGTGCTGCACCGGTGGCACGTGCGCCTTACCGACTAGCACCTTCTGAATTAAAGGAGTTATTTGAACAACTTAAGGAGTTGTCTGATAAAGGTTTTATTTGACCGAGCTCGTCCCCTTGGGTAGCTCCAGTCTTGTTCGTTAAGAAGAAGGATGGATCTTTCCGTATGTGCATTGATTATAGGGAACTGAATAAGTTGACGATTAAAAATCGATATCCTTTACCAAGTATTGATGATTTGTTTGATCAACTACAAGGATCTAGTGTGTATTCTAAGATAGATTTGCGGTCTGGATATCACCAACTTCACGTCCGTGAAGAAGATATTCCTATAACTACATTTAGAACTCGTTATGGACACTATGAATTTCAAGTAATGCCATTTGGGTTAACTAACGCACCTACGGTTTTCATGGATTTAATGAATCGAGTGTGCAAACCCTACTTGGACAAATTTGTGATTGTGTTTATTGACGATATTCTAATCTATTCTAAGAAAAAAGATGAACATGGAGAACATTTAAGGATTATCTTAAGTTTGTTAAAGGATGAAAGGTCGTATGCTAAGTTTTCGAAATGTGATTTTTGGTTAGATTCCGTGCAATTTCTTGGTCATGTAATTAACAAGGATGGAATTCATGTTGATCCTGCAAAGTTTGAAGCCATTAAGAATTGGTCTGCACCGACAACACCAACGGAAGTGCGACAGTTCTTAGGATTGGCCGGCTATTAGGCGATTCATTAAAGAATTTTCTTTAATAGCTAAACCCTTGACTAAGCTTACCCAGAAGAATAAACCTTTCATTTGGGGAAGTGAAGAAGATGGAGCATTTCAGATATTGAAGCAAAAATTATGTAGTGCGCCAATAATATCATTACCCGATGGAAGTGAAGATTTTGTAGTATATTGTGTTGCATCTCTTAGAGGTTATGGAGTTGTTTTGATGCAACGAGAAAAAGTAATAGCTTATGCTTCTAGGCAATTAAGGAAGAATGAGGAGAATTACACTACTCATGATCTTGAGTTAGGAGCTGTAGTCTTTGCTCTTAGGTTGTGGAGACATTATCTGTATGGCACAAAGTGTACGGTATTCACCGATAACAAAAGCCTACAGTATATTCTCGATCAAAAGGAACTGAACATGAGGAAACGAAGATGGATAGAGAGCCTATCAGGATACGTTCTCTAGTCTTGACCGTGCACAATAATTTGGCTGAGCAAATTAGAAATGCGCAAATAGAAGCCTGTAAGAAAGAAAATTTCGTTAATGAAGGGTTTTGAGGAGAAGGAGATCCTTTAGAGGTTAGAGCTGATGGAGTGAAATGCTTAAGAGGTCGTATGTGGATACCTAAGTTTGGAGGCTTAAAAGACTTGATTATGTTAGAATCCTATAAATCTAAATATTCCATTCACCCTAGATCTGATAAAATGTATCATGATTCGAAGAAGTTGTACTCGTGGCCGAATATGAAAGCTTATATTGCTATGTATGTTCTTCAATGCTTGACTTGTGCTAGAGTCAAAGCTGAACATCAAAAGCCATCAGGACTACTTCAACAACCCAAGATTCCTGAATGGAAGTGGGAGCGAATTACGATGGACTTTATCACCAAGCTTCCTAGAACATCATCTGGAAATAACTCGATTTGGGTCATTGTCGACAGACTGACTAAATCAGCACACTTCATTCCGGTTAAAGAGCAGTTCTCACTGGAGAAGCTGACTCGTATTTATCTTGAGAATGTTGTATGCAAGCATGGAGTGCCTGTATCGATCATTTCAGATCGAGATCCTATATTCGCATCGAATTTTTGGAAATCTCTCCAAAGATCATTGGGAACGAATCTCGACATGAGCATTGCTTATCACCCCCAGACTGATGGGCAGAGTGAAAGAACGATACAAACATTGGAAGATATGTTGAGAGCTTGTGTGATAGATTTTGGTAAGAATTGGGATAAACATTTGCCTTTAGCAGAGTTTTCGTATAACAATAGTTACCATGCTAGTATTAAGGCTGCACCATTTGAAGATTTGTATAGTAGGAAGTGTAGATCTCCTGTATGTTGGAGTGAAGTTGGGGATACCCAGCTCACGGGACCGGAATTGATCCGGGAGACTACGGATATGATAGTTCAGATTAAGAATAGGCTTTTGACTGCCCGTAGTAGACAAAAAAGTTACGCGGATGTGCGGCGGAAACCGATGGAGTTTGAAGTGGGTGACCGAGTAATGTTGAAAGTATCGCCATGGAAAGGCGTTATAAGATTTAGAAAGCGAGGGAAATTGAATCCCCGCTATATTGGACCCTTTAAGATTTTATCTAGAGTAGGTCCGGTGGCTTACAAACTAGAGTTACCCCCAGAACTTCATGGTGTTCACAACACATTCCATGTATCTAATATGAAGAAATGTTTAGCAGTGAGTGATGAGAAAATTTCATTGGATAAGGTTCGAATAGATGAGAAGTTGCATTTTATCGAAGAACCCGTAGAGGTTATGGATCGTGAGGTAAAGAAACTGAAACAAAGTCGGATACCTATTGTCAAGATCCGATGGAATTCAAAGCATGGACCGGAATTTACTTGGGAACGAGAGGATGAAATGTGGAAGAAATATCCGCACCTCTTTGATTTCAATAAGAAACGGACATCAAAATGAAATGGATCACGAGGACGTTGATCCCTTTTAGGAGGAAAAGCTGTGACAATCTAACATTTTCAGGTAGTAAATTATTTTCTCGTATAATGTTTTGAAACTTATTATTGTGTTGGCTGATGAACTCACAATTTACGGATTTAAATTTGGGCTTACGTGCATAATTTAACATCCTTTACGACTAAACCGGAAACCTTAGGATTACGTATTTACGTTTTTGAACTCCGTTTTTGATGAGACAATTTTTATTAGATTCGTTTTGTGCCGCCGATTCATAATTTATAAAAACGTTTTTCGTAAAACGACCCGAGGGCACGCAAATCAAGGAAACTAGAATCGAGGAATACCCGTAAATTAGTGGGATGAGACAAGTATACACTTGTCCCACGCCACTCTATGGGACGACCAAACCATGGACACCACACCATGATGTGTCAAACTTGTAACTAACAAGTTACACATGTCTAAGCTAACTTAACCAAGTTAGCTACTCATCACAAAACCATTTCCATCTAAACCATTTACACATACAACTCATGCAATACCACTAAAAAAATCCTCTCACCCTCTTCTTCTTTGCCGTCCAAAAACCACCATCAAACACCCTGTTAGTGCAAACATTTCGATGCTTTGTCGATATAATCTCTTTGTGTTTTGTTGATGACAAACGTATAATTCGTAACACATTATGTAAAATGTTAAGGTACTCGTAATCACTCAAGAATACATTTGTATACTTCTCTCGACACCTCCAAGATCGCATTCGGCATGAATCACTCAAGGTATGTACAAACATGTCATTAACCTAACTAAGTGATCAAGGATTAATATTTTCTTAAAACTCACATTTAATCAAATGTGACAAAAGATTTTAATTAACTTTATTTTTAAGAAAATGTTTTATTAAAAAGAAAATGGAAATTTGAATTTGGCATATTCCATATGCCAAAGGAATATCCTTTGAGGGTATAAACTACCCCAGATGGCATATCCCCACTAAAGGATAAATTTGCACGGACTCCGACGCGGAGGTTCCTTAAAGGAACCCGCGGTTCCTTATTGATATGGTACCGCGGGTGGAGATAAGGAACCGCGGGTCTTTTTGACCGTTGCAATGTTGTCCTATAAATAGTGGATCATTTCCAGCTTTTCTTTCAACCCTTTTTGCACAGTTTCTTTCAAAAACCATCTTAGATCCTTGATTAGTTAGTTTTGATTAATCTTGTTTAAGATGTGATTCAATCTTTAATCTCCTCATCCTCACAAGTGCAAAAAGAAGAACACTATCGTTACCATGATGTGTTGGGTTCACTACATGATGAAGATCTTTCCTTCTATAGATATAAGTTATGTTTTTAGTCTTCCTACTATGTATATGTAGAAGATCCAAGTGTTGGGTACACTTGGATGTGTTTTGTAAGGGTAGAATATCCAAGTGATGGGTATCCTTGGATTAGGTGTTAGTTGTGTAGATCCAAGTCTTGTTAGTACTTGGATATAGTGTTAGAGTTATAGATCTAAGTGTTGTGTGCTTAGATCTATATGGTTTATGTGTTTAGGCCATAAAACACAAGGTTTGTTATATTGGGCCATAAAACATAACTAGTGGGTAGATTAGGTTGTGTCTTGGTAGTTCTCACTAAACTCTAAAGTGATGTGGTTTTGTCTAGGTAGTTCTCACTAAACTATAAAGTGATGTGGTTGTGTCTTGTGAGTTCTCACTAAACTTGAAAGTGATTAGTAGTTGTGTTGTGTGAAGTTCTCACTTAGCTTCAAAGTGAAGAGTCGTGAAGATTGGTTCTAGCTTTCGATTAGAACTCGACATCTAGCCTTGTGTCGTTAAATGGTGAAGTGGGCGACGTTGTGTAGATTGGTCCTACCTAAGATTAGGACTCGACTTTTATCTTAGAGTCGGAAAATGGATAAGCGACGTTGTGTATGGTTTCTCCACCTTAAGGAGTTTGTTGACTAGTGAAGTAACTCTCGAGTAAGGTGTACTCGAGGAGTGGAGTAGGGCGAAGAGGATCTTCGTGACCGAACCACTATAAATCATCGTGTCGGTACTTTCATTTACATTTATGTCTTTACCTTTGTAGATGTATTTATAATTGCATACTTGTGTTGTGTGTCTTTGTGTGCATCACATAATCTAAACATCTAAGTTGCGGAAAAGCTATGGCTAAGTACGTGTGTGCTTCATGTTTAGATTATGGTCAAGTGTACATCACTTAGTCTAAACATCCTAGTTGCAGAAAAGCTTGTGCTTAGTACGTGTGTGCTTAGTGTTTAGACTATTGCTTGATGTACTCTTGATTTGATGTGCTTGTGTGTTTTCTTACTTGTAGTATTTATCTCTCAATCAAACACATCTCACATCTAGTCAAGATTGATAAGGAATTTGATACAAAGGATTGTTAAGGTTTCAAATTAACAATGTTGCTACGTCCACTGTCGGCGGTTCGTTATTGGACCGGTGGTTCCTTATCAATAAGGAACCGCGGGTAGAGATAAGGAACCACAGACAGTAGATTGAGCCGAAATGTTTTGAAAATGAACTAGAAACTATTCAACCCCCCCTTCTAGTTTCTACAATCGGTATCAGAGCGAGGTTACTCAAGATCTTTGAAGGATATTGTACTTTAAAGCTTGGATCGATCTTTGCTCTCTTTTTCAAAACAAATGGTTTTTAAAATGAAAACAATTTTTAAAAAATAGAGACGATCTTTGTATCAAATTGTTCATGAAGAGTGATTACTTATGAAATGTGTTTCGTTGTTTCATTCGTACAAGTTTTGATGTTAAATAAACTTTGTATAATAGCTTGAATTAAATCTTTTCATGTTTGGAAGTATAAAAATCTTTTGTGTCATAATTAACTCTAAAATACGAGTTCTATGTGTCTAAAATGATTTTTTAGAGTCCTAAGTCCTTCCAAAAAGTTACCAAATGATTTTGGCCAATAACCCCATTTTTGTCCTCTGGACGCGGTTCTTTATCTATT
The DNA here is from genome assembly GCA_025667525.1 of Glebionis coronaria. Taxonomy (NCBI): domain Eukaryota; kingdom Viridiplantae; phylum Streptophyta; class Magnoliopsida; order Asterales; family Asteraceae; genus Glebionis; species Glebionis coronaria. Next base: position 47,358,309 of record CM046875.1, read on the forward strand.
CCCCGCGGTTCCTTATCAATAAGGAACCGCGGTGAGTCCGACACTGATTTTTGAAAACTTTGAAAAATCGTATAAAATCAACCGTAAGTCCGTAGAAGTCGTGCCACCCGTCATTTCGAACGTAATTGGATTTTCTTTCAATTAAAAATGCTTCCAAACCTTTATTCAAACTTTAAAATTTGGATGGTTTCTTTGTTCCATACTTTGTCCAAAGTATTGAACGTCGGTTTGTCGTAAAACTTGTGTTTTACTCTTTTCTATTAAGTTGGACATCTCTTGGTGATATATCTTTGAAAATTGATATATTTACAAAGTGTTAAACTTAATTAAATTTTAAATGGGTCAAAGACTATTTTCAAATAAAATCAAGCTATGAATACTTTCTTCTATCTAACACTCAAAACATGGACGAATGCTTTTATGTGTTAAGCTAATTGTTTGTGTGTGTTTCCTTGTGTGTTATTATTATTTGTAGACATTATTAAGTGTTCCTTGCTATTTGTAGTAGTATTGCTTATATGTCTTGTCTCTTGTGCCTTGCTTGGTATTTGTTAGTATCTAGTTTTTCCTAATTAGGATGTATGCTAGATTTCTTGCATTTTAGTTGCAACATTATGTGTGCATTGCATACAGGATTAACATCTCTTGGTTTACAAATGTTACATAAACATCTTGTACACCTCGGCATGTTCTTTAACACTTTTAGGTTTGAAAGCTTTGGGAGCTTGTCAAAATTATTGATTTGGGTCTTCTTACTCGATCATTGTGTTATTAGTTCAAGTAGATAAATGTCTCACTATAAAACATGAAACACCCTTTGAAAATCTTAGCTATTTTCTCTTAAAAGAGTGTTTGTGGGAATCAAGAAAGATTTCGATTAAATATCAATGCATTATTCAAACTATGATTGGTATCATTATCAAATCTAATTGACATGTTTTTTAGTGTAGACATGAATGTGGTTTATTAATAATATACATCGGATCATAACTCACACTTGTGTTGATGATGTTATATTGAATCTACTTGTTCAAATTGTTAGACATATTTTGTTTAATAATTACTTATAATGCACAATAGAGTCGGTTTGATAACTTGGATGTTTCATCCGAAATACTCAAGTAATTTACATTGCTTTGCAATTTATAAATGTGTCATTTCCGAAAGACCAATCAAGAGTGTTCCTTTGGTTTGTGTAAACTTTGTTTATACACTTCAAAGTTATTGGCCTCAAGTTCTATTAAGGTAAATAACCTTAACTAGACTTGTTTGACAAGATATGCAATGGTGCATTCTTAACCCTCATTAGGTCATGCATTGTGTCACCATGCAAGTTTCATCCTTGCTAAACTTTATTAGGCAAATGTTGGAATTACATTTTGTCTAACTTGAGAATGACTACTAGAGAATTTATGCACTAGGATCTTAATTTGACCTAACGGTTGAATTACTTCCATGTGGGAAGTTGAGTTGGTGTATAACTCGTAAAAATGGTCGTGTTTAGCCTTAATTGAGCACCTCTAGTGATAGTCTCATACCCATTCTCTAAATTGGCTAAATGGCTCTTCCTATATATGACTAATGATAGTTTACTTGGATGAACGTTGTATGTCATTAGGATTCTTTTTCTTTTGTAGCCATTAGGTTTTTCTTAACCTTCTTCCTACGTGCTAATTGAACCTATATGTTTTTCCTTTGTATGTGTTCTAGTTTTTATTGCTCTTAAGCATGACTTTATGGTAAGTTAGACTAGAACATTAGAATTTGCTGAATTGGAAAATCCCCCATTCACCACCTAAACCAAGCCGCTGTAGGCGGTTCTTTAAATAGACCGCGACTCTATATCAATATGGAACCGCTGGTGGAGATAAAGAACCGCGGGCAGAAGCTCACAAATTCAGGTTTTCTGAAACTTTCCAATTGTTCCACACCCTTTGGTGTAACACCCCCAAATTTTATACAACTTGATACAGCGGAAGACTAGTTGGTGTTACGGGATAGCACATTACTCACATCATAGACAACGCATAAAAATCGCGTCGTTTTATTTATAAAGCATTTCCATTCATAAATATCAAAGTTACATCGGTCCCAAGTCATATTATTTCATACAAAAGTTTTACAAGCGTTTGAATGGAAAAATATTATTTAAGTGCGGGCCATGAATTCTTGTCGTCTTCCCGAGAATTACCTTCAAGTACCTGAGATAAAACATGTTAAAAGAAAAGGTCAGCGATAACGCCGAGTGAATTCATAGAGTTTAATAAATTCCATCAATATAACTTTGGTATAAAATTAGTACCAAAAATCAATTCGTACAAATCATTGTAATAGGCCGTAAAATGGCCAAAATCGTTTTATACAAATCTTTGTAATAGGCCATAAAATAGCCAAAGTCATTTTAGATAAATCCTTATCGAAAATCATAATATAGGCATTTGCCTTAAAAATTATTATACGAGCCAATGTCGTAAAAACATCATACAATACGTCTTATGACGTTGTATAAAATCAAATAAAAACCGTTATATGAATATGGTTATGAAAACCAAAACACAAACATAATATCAATAGTATGACCCTGTATTGCTAGTCAGGCAATACATCGTAATTCGAAGCGTCTAATAGTATTTCATTAGTTTTGGATTATTACAAGCCGCATGACATTGTTACCTTACTAAACCAAAACGGGTAGCTAACCCGATACCAATTTTGCCCATCTAAAGTAGCGTGTCGTCACAAAGGTCACGCTATTGGAAATCTTCTCATACATAAATTCGCTTACCAATCAATGTGGCACGACGGGGATCAACCGTCAAGGCGCGAACTGGGGTGATCGTCCCCAAATAGTACTATTAAATGCATAAGCGTCTACCAACTCCCGGTAGTTCACAATTCATGCTAATGGGACTTTTTAGTGACATAACCTAACTTTAATAATCCATTTAATTTTCATCTATCGGGTCCTTTAATCATTTATCGGGTCATACAATCGGGTCATTCAATCATTCGGGTCCAAAATCAATAAACAAACAATCGGGACAAATAGTGTCCAAACTTTTATAAAAACTAACATGTTATCTCCCTCGCAGGTTTATAAAGCATTTATAAAACATTTAAAAGAGTGCGAGGCTATGAACTCACGTTGATGTGGGAAGACGATTATCGGCGATTTGGATGTACGGTACGTGCTTCAATCACGGAAACCTAGACAAATAATACTCGGTCTTAGACGTTTGTCCAATGAATTTATAAAAATATCAATTATGTATACATATGATGATTATATATATATGATGATCAAGTGGGTTTACATATTATCGTTTACTCATTTTAGTGTTATACGTTGATAACTTTTATACTAGTTTACTAGTTTTACTCGTTTACGTGTCTTAAGTCCAATAAGCTTATTATAAGTTATTTAACTTATTTTAATCCATTTTGTACCTATATTATCAGTACTTAAACTTTACAAGTTGGGCCTAAATGGGTTAAGCCCAATAATAAGTTTATAAGTGTTTTAGTCCATTTTTGTTGTATTGTTAGTCCAATAACGTTAATTTAGTCCGTTAACGTCCGTATGTCCTATAATTCGGGTTTTATCGGTTTTTACTTGTTATACATGTTTATATATCAGTATATAAGTTTTATAAAGTTTTCATTAGACGGGTCCAACCATCTAAGTTTTATTTAACAAAAACGTTAATTTTACGGCAATAGCCGAAAAAGTCGTAAAAATCATATTTATAGTTTTTATTACTTATAAACATTATTTCACCACCATTTATATAATTTATCCATTTGATTAACCTTATATATATATATTTATATAAATAAGTTTTATAAGTTAGTGGGTTTTTATTTTACATTTTATATATTAAAATGTGAGTGCTTATATAATAGTATTATTCTTTAATTTCCAAAAATCTGGTTTTTAACTTCATCTTCACCAAAACTGCCATATCTTGAGTTCTATATGGAGATAGAAGCTCAAATTTTTATCACATAAACTACATGATATGTGCTACATTTAACTCTTTTATAGCTACTGTTGAATCATCTTCTAAATATTTTCTAAAAATCGTCCAAAACAGTAACTTCAGATTTATACCCTAAACTTGTTTTGATCATATCTCACTCATTATTTTGATTCCATTGCATGGCCAACTCTCACATGTGTACAAGACCCATAGCTTACTGTAAATCTATTCCACTTCATCATTTTATCAGTTTATGACTTACTTCTTTACTGTTTTATACAGCCATCAAATTTAACCAAGATTTTAACCTTGTTTCTTATGGTTTTTCACCTTTTTATCCATGATTATCAACAACAAATCCCCACATAACATTTTTATCATCATATAATCATCATAAATATATACAATAGGAAATAAAATACATGTTTACATAATCAAAATAACAAGAAGATGAGGAGGACAATCTTTATACCACCATGATGATGTAGGTTGATCAAAACATGGATTTTTGATGGAGAAACTTGTGCATAGCCAAGAGCATCTTCAAGACCACCATGCTCCATGAACTCCTTGTGGAAAATCAGCCCTAAGACATCATAAAAACTCCTCCATGGGTGTTATAACTTGCACCAATCTTCATCTTTTTGAAAGGAGATTAACATATGTTGATTATAACATATGTTTATGGTTAAAATTTGTATGAAATGGGTGTTTGAAGTGTAAAATGGGACGGCATCAATGGAGTAGATGAGAGAGTTTTAGTTGTTTTTGCATGAGAAAATGGGAGCTAATGGTATGTAGGAGTGGTTTTGTGGTTAAGTGGAAAGCTTAGCTTTCAAATGAAGCTAAGTAGGACAAGTGTTATCTTAGCTAGCAAAATGTGGTGTGGTGGTGTAGTTTGGGCCGGTTTTGAAGTGGGGTGGGACAAGTGTCCCACTTGTCTCATCCCATTTATTTACGGGTACTCGTCGATTCTAGTTTCCTCGATTTGCGTGCCCTCGGGTCGTTTTACGAAAAACGTTTTTATAAATTATGAATCAACGTCATAAAACGAATCCAATAAAAATTGTTTCATCAAAAAAGGAGTTCGAAAACGTAAATACGTAATCCTAAGGTTTCCGGTTTAGTCGTAAAGGATGTTAAAATAAAATCGTAAGTCCCAGTCTCTTCTCGTAAATTTGTGAGTTTATGAACCAACACAAATTTAAACTCCAAAATAATATTTACGGATAAATTTATTTTCTGAAATGTCGGACTGTCACCAAAGACGGTGTATGTAAACGTAAGCACGTAACGTAGAATCCTTCGGTTTAAACGTAGTCGATGCTACTTCAAGACGTAAATCCAAATTTCTTCCCAAAAATAAGTGAGTTCATATTGTATCATTAAAATAATATTTTCAAATAATATTTGAGAATAAAATATCAATCGTAAATTGACGGATTGTCAAAGCATTTACCCCTAAACAGGATCTTTGTCCTCAAAGATCATCTTACCTTACTACTCGCTTCTTATAGAGTTAAAGCCATGTGGGTATTTCCTCCACATTCGGTCTTTTCTCACAAGTGCAATTCGTTACAATTCGCGAGTTTCATCAAACGTAACTACGGGAATAAGATCAGGCTTAATGTTGACTTACTTTCTCTATCCATGATGTTCACGGGTTTTTGATGAATGCAACTTTTCGCCGATCTAAGCTCTATTAAGAATAATCAGAATTTCACTTGATAGATATTCCATCAAGTTCGATTTACGAAACATAATTCACGCAGTCCCTGAAGTCCTAGGGTAGATCCAGCTTATATGCCTTTCAATCCCAACTTTTACATCATCTCAATGGTCCCATACAACAGGGACTTATATCCCATGATTTGTCAGATAATGAATTCATTTTTCCAAGGTTAAAAATTGTGGCATAACTTCGCTACCCATTTGGCACTTCAAGATCTACATTTCACATTCATATAACCTCTTGCCCACTATCGACGGTTAATAATCAAATCCTAATTTCAACAATCATTTCAGATTTCGCGGTTCGGGTATTTTGTAAGGATAGGTTCGCCATCATAGGAAACCTTAAACCTAAAAGACATGTCCAACTCACAGTGGGTGTATGTCGGATGTCTTCATCTCAACTTCTGCTTACAGATGCTCTAATATTTAGATCCTAACAAGATTTGATCTCAATCCTAATACGATGATTATCAATGATAATCTCTCCAAAGGAAAAGTATTATACGGTCTATTACCAAAGGTCAATCACAAAACATCACTTATATTACCATGTATCGTTACTTTACCTCGTCCCTTCGATTTGGGGTGGTACATAGTACTCTCATCAAGGTTCGTTCTCAATGATTTCTGAGCAAATCTCTAGAAATTCGATGCGAAGCGAGGATCTTGATATAGATGATCGATACAGGCATGCGATGTTTACATAACTCTTTTGCATTTATCATTAACGAGAATGATATTAGCAGATTTGGTCAGTCTGTCGACGATGACCCAAATCGAATCAAATTCAGATGATGACCTTTGCAATAGCTAGACGTTTACTAATGTATGAGGCGATGTCTGCCTTCATAATTGCCATTAGTACAACTTCTTCAGACAAAGATACTTTTAGTCAAAAATGACATACATATAATACTTATACTTACAAATTCCAACATAACTATATCTCACAATTTTTCCATATTTAGGTAACCATAAACGGCCCTTTTATACATTTTAACGCCATCGGCTTCTCAATTCTAATGGTTCACATTAGCCGCGAACCACTTTTTATTATCTATATCATCCTTTTTACAAATATCGCTCATATTTTAAATTGTTCGGCAATTTATTTTGCTCCTTCATTATTAAGGAACATGTCCTAACTGGTTGTTTATTTTTTTTCTACATAATGCATCGGTATTTATATTCACTTCTCATGATGATATAATTTTCATGTCCACAATTCACTCAGATATTCTTTCTATATTAAGTGTCAGTAATTACGTTCACTTTCTCCTGATGAAATAAATATCATAACTTTATTTATTCAAAATTCTTTCTTCATATTCTTTATGTTTCAGTTTCGTCTCAACTATCATTTTTATCAGTTTTTCTCAATCCGGCGTCTAAAGCGTCGATAATTATTATAACTAATTAAATAATTATTAGTTAATTTTTATGAAGCGTAAACGTAAAAGTTTTAAATTTCTTAGTTCGACCAATTATATAAAATTTTCAAAAATAAATTTGAATTTAATTAACACGATTTTTGTTGATTTATCGAAAATATTTAATAAGATTCGTAAATGTTCGAAAAACCTTTGTTTATACTTTGGTCAAAGTTTTCTTAGTTGAAAAGCAAAAATTATCGTTTCAAATTTCAAGTCATGGTTTAAATGGTTTTACTCAATCCTTCTTGAGTTATCTTGAGGTATACACAAACATTTACCCCTAAACAGAAGTTTAGTTAAATGGTTTGTGTATAAGGGAATAATCCCTTTAAAATCCTTTGTTAGAATATTTGCCAAAACATATTTCCATTTCTTTTTGGTAAAATCCAAAGTCTTAAAAGGGCTCTTAATTTTGAAGAGTCTATATGCATACATCTTACCATTATTAATCCAACGGTCATTTTATGTAAAGGATTAAGTTTTTAATCCCTAAGCGTTAATGGTTCTAATCTTTGAAATGTCAGTATAGCTTCCATTATCTTATTAATCACACGGTTAAATCATGTAAAGTATTAAGTCTTTAATCACGTGTTAATTATTCAAGGTATAGATTTTCATTGTTTAGCCAATTCAGGGCAATCTATAATTAATTATTAACTCATTCTTATTCGTATTAACAAACAAATAGTCCTGAATGATCACAAGCATGAATTTATCAAATTACAGCCTACACACGTGATTCACCAAATTTATGAATGCTACATGTGTATTAGTCAATCCAAACGTCATCACGTGAAACTCATAATATTCATTACAAGCACCGGATGTAGTGATTGGAATAGATAATCTCTTTCGCAAATGCGAAGTTGATGATAATCATGCTATGGATCAAATTTGCTAGAACCTTGTAAATGATCGAACAATTCTTCCATTTCGAGTTATGGATATCGTTTTCGATTGTCAATTTACTCAGTCACAGTAATCTATAAATATAAGGAAAGATAACACCATAGCTCTTCAGGATGACAGACTTGGTATAATAAAATCTTTCTCCGACAACTCTCTCAGTTGTACGGTAATTCCTTAAATTCAGATGGTGCTGACGTACAGTGCACACGCCACAAGTGCAGCACCGGGAATATAATCAATACTAATTTCAACTTGCCTTAATGGCGAAAGTATAAGTAATTTATCAACAAATACTTACTAAAGTTTCAGATAAGATAAACATCTTTTAATACATTCACTTACAAGTTCTTTCTAGAATATAATATCTATAACTAGTTCACAACCATTCACGGTATAGATTTCAAGTCTAAATACAGGATATCGTCATCCACCAGGAATTATTTAGATCACTTTTGATAATCAACATCTTATCATTTAGGGGAATTCTACTCGAGTTCCCATCAATTAAGACAATGTCGTCATGTCATAATCAATCAATCCATTCTACTGGCACTTCCAACTTTCCAGTTTTATTGCCGTCGATAAGATGTGAACTTCTCAAAAGACTAATAATAACTCATAATCCTTCACAAAGTCAAGGATATCTGGAGACACAACTACTATTAAAAGAGCAAGGTCAACGTATAATCTACGCGATAGAATTTCAAATCAGATACAGATGAAGACATTTAATGGATATGAATATATCCCATGTTTTCATAATTTGAGTACGCATTCGAAAGCTCCTCGGATCGTTACCCAGGTCATTCAAATGAAATCAAATCATAAGAAATGATAAGAACGTCAATACATCCAGTCGGGTATCAACACTCGGTAATCAAATACTTTTCCTAAGAATCTTACTACAGGAGAACTGGACAAGAACGGAATTATCAATTGTCAAATAAGACAATTTCCACAGATGAGTAAATTCAACTCAGAAGAATAGATGCTACAGGCACATATGTAGATGTCTCTAACATTATGTCCTTATTTTTCACTTCTTGCAGATCTCATTAAAATTTAATCTTTCACAATCTTCAAAGAAAATGTAGTGTTTATTCATTAGTTTTATGGTGACTACTAATCAGCCTTGCATTGTCAATTCCAAATTGTATGTAGGCGCGCAACTATATACAATTTCAAGACTAACGATGCAATACTCAGTTCGTCAAAATTTTATCATCATGTTTATAATAAAAAAATTTTCATGCTCAATTCATAAATAAGAATAAAAATAATTTACAAGATTTTCTTTGTTATGAAAACAATTAAGTTTCCAAGGTGTTTTATAAACAACTTCATTTCAATAACAATCACTCATAAATCTCACTTTGAATAATCCTTATAGTGATGAAAATTAAATTTTCTCAAAGGATACCGTTTTAACTTTATAAAAACAATGTGTGATCTGCAAAAGAGTGACGAAGAGTTGTTCACCAATAACTAACTACAATATGATAGGAAATGAGCTTAGCCAAATAATCATGAGGTTCATGATCTCGATGGCACTCAAAAATACAAAGAGAATAATTCACAACGTAACCCGGTTCAGGATGAGTACTTGTTCAATGGTTGCATCACTAATGCGAACATTAGGGTGAAGCAATAAATGATAGATAACATCGATACATGTAGGATTTAGCAATCAAAGGTAGTCTTTTTCATTAATCACAAACAAGTCTAATTGTACCGTAACACATTACGTGTCACTATGTCATACAATTCTCAGAACTCATCCTACCAACTGATATCTCAGTTAAGTTAGGGATTTTTAAAAGATACCACAATGAATACTAATCTACGAGAGTCATTAGGTGTTCCACATGTCCCAGAAGATCCATCGGTCTCAATTCAGAAGAAGATTTCTTCAATTTATTTGTTGGACACTGGGCATCCTCGTCAGTGGACAATGGCCTAGGAACAACCCTTAACACGAATCAACAATCAATTAAAACCTTATAATTCAATCACAAAACTTAACGACTTCCTCTTATCAATCTCATATTCCATATGGGTTAAGTTTTACTTTATTCAAGTTTCGATCATCTTACACTCAATTCGATATCCTACTTCATTCTCTAATACTTTCAATCTTATTCTTTGGCCTTGTAAAGGCAATGAAAGCTCAATATGATCAACACTTAATTCCAATCCTATAGCTCTTACAACAACAATTATCAAATGAGTCTCTAGTATGAAATGACTCACACATTCAATTAGAATTCTCGGAAAGGTATTAGTGGCATGAGGCTTTTGGGTAATGGTTCCAATGACAGCCTCAAGTGCAACATTCACCCTTTCGATTTCAATTTAGGAATTGGATGACAACGAATCATATGACATCTTTCCAGGTGATAACGTTTTGTCAAACTCCACTCTATAAGGAAAGATCGTCATGACATCGATATCAGATTTAATCTCGCCAATTCTTTTTCAATATCACAATCAACTAATATCTACATTTCTACGAATATCAATCATTTGTTAGGATCATGAATATCCACAACTTGGTTTTAGATCTAGGATAGCTAGAATTCCTACGAGAATGGCTTCGATTAATTTACTAGGGGATTTAGGGTTACTTGTGACAATCGACGTCGTATAAATACCTCGTATAAAAATCAAAATAATCATCAAACAATCATGTAATAAAATTACATCATATATATATATATATATATATATATATATATATATATATATATATATATATATATATATATATATATATATATATATATACATATATATATATATATATATATATATATATATATATATATATATATATATATATATATATATATATATATATAATCCAAGTTATATATATATATTAAAATAACACTTCTCAGTCTGGCCTTGTCGGTAACTCGGGAATTCTTCGGCACCGTTATAGTCAAAAGATTTTTAGACATTTTAGAAAAATGTTTATAGTTAAAAGATTTTGAAATGTTTTATTCAAAACCTTGGTTTTAAAAATCTTTCGTTCTCTATAACGAGAGCTCTGGTACCAAACTGTAACACCCCCAAATTTTATACAACTTGATACAGCGGAAGACTAGTTGGTGTTACGGGATAGCACATTACTCACATCATAGACAACGCATAAAAATCGCGTCGTTTTATTTATAAAGCATTTCCATTCATAAATATCAAGGTTACATCGGTCCCAAGTCATATTATTTCATACAAAAGTTTTACAAGCGTTTGAATGGAAAAATATTATTTAAGTGCGGGCCATGAATTCTTGTCGTCTTCCCGAGAATTACCTTCAAGTACCTGAGATAAAACATGTTAAAAGAAAAGGTCAGCGATAACGCCGAGTGAATTCATAGAGTTTAATAAATTCCGTCAATATAACTTTGGTATAAAATTAGTACCAAAAATCAATTCGTACAAATCATTGTAATAGGCCGTAAAATGGCCAAAATCGTTTTATACAAATCTTTGTAATAGGCCATAAAATAGCCAAAGTCATTTTAGATAAATCCTTATCGAAAATCATAATATAGGCATTTGCCTTAAAAATTATTATACGAGCCAATGTCGTAAAAACATCATACAATACGTCTTATGACGTTGTATAAAATCAAATAAAAACCGTTATATGAATATGGTTATGAAAACCAAAACACAAATATAATATCAATAGTATGACCCTGTATTGCTAGTCAGGCAATACATCGTAATTCGAAGCGTCTAATAGTATTTCATTAGTTTTGGATTATTACAAGCCGCATGACATTGTTACCTTACTAAACCAAAACGGGTAGCTAACCCGATACCAATTTTGCCCATCTAAAGTAGCGTGTCGTCACAAAGGTCACGCTATTGGAAATCTTCTCATACATAAATTCGCTTACCAATCAATGTGGCACGACGGGGATCAACCGTCAAGGCGCGAACTGGGGTGATCGTCCCCAAATAGTACTATTAAATGCATAAGCGTCTACCAACTCCCGGTAGTTCACAATTCATGCTAATGGGACTTTTTAGTGACATAACCTAACTTTAATAATCCATTTAATTTTCATCTATCGGGTCCTTTAATCATTTATCGGGTCATACAATCGGGTCATTCAATCATTCGGGTCCAAAATCAATAAACAAACAATCGGGACAAATAGTGTCCAAACTTTTATAAAAACTAACATGTTATCTCCCTCGCGGGTTTATAAAGCATTTATAAAACATTTAAAAGAGTGCGAGGCTATGAACTCACGTTGATGTGGGAAGACGATTATCGGCGATTTGGATGTACGGTACGTGCTTCAATCACGGAAACCTAGACAAATAATACTCGGTCTTAGACGTTTGTCCAATGACTTTATAAAAATATCAATTATGTATACATATGATGATTATATATATATGATGATCAAGTGGGTTTACATATTATCGTTTACTCATTTTAGTGTTATACGTTGATAACTTTTATACTAGTTTACTAGTTTTACTCGTTTACGTGTCTTAAGTCCAATAAGCTTATTATAAGTTATTTAACTTATTTTAATCCATTTTGTACCTATATTATCAGTACTTAAACTTTACAAGTTGGGCCTAAATGGGTTAAGCCCAATAATAAGTTTATAAGTGTTTTAGTCCATTTTTGTTGTATTGTTAGTCCAATAACGTTAATTTAGTCCGTTAACGTTCGTATGTCCTATAATTCGGGTTTTATCGGTTTTTACTTGTTATACATGTTTATATATCAGTATATAAGTTTTATAAAGTTTTCATTAGACGGGTCCAACCATCTAAGTTTTATTTACAAAAACGTTAATTTTACGGCAATAGCCGAAAAAGTCGTAAAAATCATATTTATAGTTTTTATTACTTATAAACATTATTTCACTACCATTTATATAATTTATCCATTTGATTAACCTTATATATATATATTTATATAAATAAGTTTTATAAGTTAGTGGGTTTTTATTTTACATTTTATATATTAAAATGTGAGTGCTTATATAATAGTATTATTCTTTAATTTCCAAAAATCTGGTTTTTAACTTCATCTTCACCAAAACTGCCATATCTTGAGTTCTATATGGAGATAGAAGCTCAAATTTTTATCACATAAACTACATGATATGTGATACATTTAACTCTTTTATAGCTACTGTTGAATCATCTTCTAAATATTTTCTAAAAATCGTCCAAAACAGTAACTTCAGATTTATACCCTAAACTTGTTTTGATCATATCTCACTCATTATTTTGATTCCATTGCATGGCCAACTCTCACATGTGTACAAGACCCATAGCTTACTGTAAATCTATTCCACTTCATCATTTTATCAGTTTATGACTTACTTCTTTACGGTTTTATACAGCCATCAAATTTAACCAAGATTTTAACCTTGTTTCTTATGGTTTTTCACCTTTTTATCCATGATTATCAACAACAAATCCCCACATAACATTTTTATCATCATATAATCATCATAAATATATACAATAGGAAATAAAATACATGTTTACATAATCAAAATAACAAGAAGATGAGGAGGACAATCTTTATACCACCATGATGATGTAGGTTGATCAAAACATGGATTTTTGATGGAGAAACTTGTACATAGCCAAGAGCATCTTCAAGACCACCATGCTCCATGAACTCCTTGTGGAAAATCAGCCCTAAGACATCATAAAAACTCCTCCATGGGTGTTATAACTTGCACCAATCTTCATCTTTTTGAAAGGAGATTAACATATGTTGATTATAACATATGTTTATGGTTAAAATTTGTATGAAATGGGTGTTTGAAGTGTAAAATGGGACGGATCAATGGAGTAGATGAGAGAGTTTTAGTTGTTTTTGCATGAGAAAATGGGAGCTAATGGTATGTAGGAGTGGTTTTGTGGTTAAGTGGAAAGCTTAGCTTTCAAATGAAGCTAAGTAGGACAAGTGTTATCTTAGCTAGCAAAATGTGGTGTGGTGGTGTAGTTTGGGCCGGTTTTGAAGTGGGGTGGGACAAGTGTCCCACTTGTCTCATCCCATTTATTTACGGGTACTCCTCGATTCTAGTTTCCTTGATTTGCGTGCCCTCGGGTCGTTTTACGAAAAACGTTTTTATAAATTATGAATCAACGTCATAAAACGAATCCAATAATAATTGTTTCATCAAAAACGGAGTTCGAAAACGTAAATACGTAATCCTAAGGTTTCCGGTTTAGTCGTAAAGGATGTTAAAATAAAATCGTAAGTCCCAGTCTCTTCTCGTAAATTTGTGAGTTTATGAACCAACACAAATTTAAACTCCAAAATAATATTTACGGATAAATTTATTTTCTGAAATGTCGGACTGTCACCAAAGACGGTGTATGTAAACGTAAGCACGTAACGTAGAATCCTCCGGTTTAAACGTAGTCGATGCTACTTCAAGACGTAAATCCAAATTTCTTCCCAAAAATAAGTGAGTTCATATTGTATCATTAAAATAATATTTTCAAATAATATTCAAGACGTAAATCCAAATTTCTTCCCAAAAATAGTCGATGCTACCTTCTTAGTCATGTTCTTCACACCTCAAACCATGCATCCTTACCCCATAAACCACCCATTACTACCATGTTCTACAAGAACCTCCAATTCATCCAAAACCTCCTCTTCAAAGGGCACCTCAAAATTAAGATTAAGTTACCCAAACTTAACTCTTCACCCTTTCACACACCCAAGAATGAGATTGTTCCAATTCTCATCTCTTCATCACCCTCACCACCTCTTGCTCCATGCAAGACTACCTCAACCCATGGTACCAACCATTCACATGGTTCTACCTCCTCTTCATTCCAATCTAGAATGAATGAGCCAACCTCACCCTTCACTCCAAGTACTCTCTTGGATGTGACTACCCAACCTCAACCCATCCAAAGCATTCCCATTGTTAATGACTTTGTTGATACCTTGGTGATTTCACCTTTTACCCCTTCAAACTCACCCACACCACCCATCCAAAGCATTCCCATTGTGAATGACTTTGTTGAACCCTTGGTGACTTCACCTTTCACCCCACCAAATTTGGCCACCACCCTTGTCTTTCATTTAAGCATGTGGATTGCTTATTGCTAAGACATCTAATTTAAGCAAATCTTAAGATTCTAGTGTAACTACGATTAAAATTATGCTTAAGTTTTAGGCTTGTTTTTTTTTATATATACATCTTTGTATGATCTTTGTTCTTTTGTATTTCCTTTCATGTGTTTCAACATGTTTTTCTTTGAGTCTTGGATCTTGTTGTTATTATGTTTCTTTCTTTTCTCTTATTTTGAGTCCTTTTCTTAAACTAATAAGAATTAGGAATCTTCTTGGAGATTTACATTACATGTAGCTTGATTTGTGATATCTAGATAGATGACTTGCTTATATATCTTCTTGCTTATCCGTATGCTATATGCTTAATTGATTAGTTAATGAATGCATGCTTATTATAAAGGTTTCGTCTTTGTCAAGCAATTCTGATATAATATCTCTTAGATGTGTCTAACTCATGCATGTCCTTAAATGCTACGTGCCAACATGTTCTACTTAGTCTTCTCTTTTTAAGTAATCATGTTTCTTGCATGCCATATGTGTTAATTGCGCACCTTCTCTACATTGGTTTATTGTAGACTTCATTAGGCATTGCATGAATTATCCTATGTGCTTACTTGATTATGTGTTAGATTTTGTACTAACTCTTCATGTCTTCTTGAGCTTATTTTGAGTTTCTTCTCTCATTTTCCTTCGAGATTTCACTATCACCTTCTAAGGTATAGTATTCATGAATCAATTTGTGAAGTTATCCTTAACTTCTTTGTTGAGTCTCTCTCAATTCATTTTAATCATGCTCTTCTAATTCGAGTCTCTTTCTTCTAGTCTTTCTAAACTAAGTTGAGTCAAGCCTTACCCTTTCCTCATCATGTAATTGTTCTTTGAACATCCGTAATGATTGAGAAGAGCTACGAAACTTTGAGCATGTAGTTTATCGTATGCTAAGCACCATTTGGTGTCAACATTCATACGCATTCTTTCCTATAATGTCCTATATCCCGAATTTTTCTTAAAGCGTCGATTTATCCGCTTTTGATTTTCCTTTATTCTTTTCTTGGTAAAAAATTTCTCTAGGTTGAGATATTTTTTGTTCCTCTTTTTGAGAGTTGATTGCGGTTAAAATTTACAATTGGTATGGGTGATTCCATCAATTCTAAGTTTTTAACCCCTTGAGATGATGTCTTCAAATTCTTGGATGTTGCTTTTCTTCCTCCACTCCAACAATTTTGAATTGATTTCCTCAAAATCCTCTCCTTGTTTTTTTTGAGAGTTGAGGGTTAAATCTTGAATTTTCTTGGGTGATTCCAAAAATTCTATGCTTTTTACCCTTTGACATATTATCATTACAATTGGGTGATTCCAACAATTGTTAATTGATCTTGTCAAGATCCTCTCCTTTGATTTGTTTTTGGATAGATAGCATCGCATGCACACTTCTTTGCTTGTCATTGTTTGTGTAAACGACTTGTTTATCATCCCCGTTTGGGTGACATCTCTTTTTATATATGCTCTTGTCTACTAACCTTGTTTTGTAGGACAATTCTAACCCATTTTTGTAGCTCGTCACTATTCTTGCTTTGTTGGTACCTCAAGCAAGGGGGAGCTCATATCAAGGGGGAGCATTTGCAAGAGTTCAAGTCATTACATTTGCGATCGTTGACTCACTCAAATTGCATTCATCGAACATCTTGCAAGTAATGCATTTTGGACACTCGTAGATAAGCATATTATTATGCTTGTTGTTGGTTAACCTATGGTGATTAAAGACTTCACTATGATGACGCAAGCTTAATATCTTTGGATGATGGGTTTATAGTTTGGATTCTCGCCTCTCAACCGACGACCACTAGTGATGATCTACCTTTTGGATGCAAGCTCGTGTGACGTTAATTCTTCTCCTCTTCAAAGGACGTGCTATCGATGTCTACCACTTTGGGCGTGTGCTCTCTCGACGTTGATTCTTCTCTTCTTCAAGACGTTGACTACCTTTTTGATTCGACAAAAGGGGGAGAAGTAAGTGTAAACGAGTAACTTATGCATTTTAATATGTGTTGCGGTTTACTTGTTTGTCATCATCAAAAAGGGGGAGATTGTTAGTGCAAACATTACGATGCTTTGTCGATATAATCTCTTTGTGTTTTGTTGATGACAAACGTATAATTCGCAACACATTATGTAAAATGTTAAGGTACTCGTAATCACTCAAGAATACATTTGTATACTTCTCTCGACACCTCCAAGATCGCATTCGGCATGAATCTACTCAAGGTATGTACAAACATGTCATTAACCTAACTAAGTGATCAAGGATTAATATTTTCTTAAAACTCACATTTAATCAAATGTGACAAAAGATTTTAATTAACTTTATTTTTAAGAAAATGTTTTATTAAAAAGAAAATGGAAATTTGAATTTGGCATATTCCATATGCCAAAGGAATATCCTTTGAGGGTATAAACTACCCCAGATGGCATATCCCCACTAAAGGACAAATTTGCACGGACTCTGACGCGGAGGTTCCTTAAAGGAAGCCGCGGTTCCTTATTGATAAGGTACCGCGGGTGGAGATAAGGAACCGCGGGTCTTTTTGACCGTTGCAATGTTGTCCTATAAATAGTGGATCATTTCTAGCTTTTCTTTCAACCCTTTTTGCACAGTTCCTTTCAAAAACCATCTTAGATCCTTGATTAGTTCGTTTTGATTAATCTTGTTTAAGATGTGATTCAATCTTTAATCTCCTCATCCTCACAAGTGCAAAGAGAAGAACACTATCGTTACCATGATGTGTTGGGTTCACTACATGATGAAGATCTTTCCTTCTATAGATCTAAGTTATGTTTTTAGTCTTCCTACTATGTATATGTAGAAGATCCAAGTGTTGGGTACACTTGGATGTGTTTTGTAAGGATATAATATCCAAGTGATGGGTATCCTTGGATTAGGTGTTAGTTGTGTAGATCCAAGTCTTGTTAGTACTTGGATATAGTGTTAGAGTTATAGATCTAAGTGTTGTGTGCTTAGATCTATATGGTTTATATGTTTAGGCCATAAAACACAATGTTTGTTATGTTGGGCCATAAAACATAACTAGTGGGTAGATTAGGTTGTGTCTTGGTAGTTCTCACTAAACTCTAAAGTGATGTGGTTGTGTCTAGGTAGTTCTCACTAAACTATAAAGTGATGTGGTTGTGTCTTGTGAGTTCTCACTAAACTTGAAAGTGATTAGTAGTTGTGTTGTGTGAAGTTCTCACTTAGCTTCAAAGTGAAGAGTCGTGAAGATTGGTTCTAGCTTTCGATTAGAACTCGACATCTAGCCTTGTGTCGTTAAATGGTGAAGTGGGCGACGTTGTGTAGATTGGTCCTACCTTAGATTAGGACTCGACTTTTAGCTTAGAGTCGGAAAATGGATAAGCGACGTTGTGTATGGTTTCTCCACCTTAAGGAGTTTGTTGACTAGTGAAGTAACTCTCGAGTAAGGTGTACTCGAGGAGTGGAGTAGGGCGAAGAGGAGCTTCGTGACCGAACCACTATAAATCATCGTGTCGGTACTTTCATTTACATTTATGTCTTTACCTTTGTAGATGTATTTATAATTGCATACTTGTGTTGTGTGTCTTTGTGTGCATCACATAATCTAAACATCTAAGTTGCGGAAAAGCTATGGCTAAGTACGTGTGTGCTTCATGTTTAGATTATTGTCAAGTGTACATCACTTAGTCTAAACATCCTAGTCGCGGAAAAGATTGTGCTTAGTACGTGTGTGCTTAGTGTTTAGACTATTGCTTGATGTACTCTTGATTTGATGTGCTTGTGTGTTTTCTTACTTGTAGTATTTATCTCTCAATCAAACACATCTCACATCTAGTCAAGATTGATAAGGAATTTGATACAAAGGATTGTTAAGGTTTCAAATTAACAATGTTGCTACGTCCACTGTCGGCGGTTCGTTATTGGACCGGCGGTTCCTTATCAATAAGGAACCGCGGGCAGAGATAAGGAACCGCAGACAGTAGATTGAGCCAAAATGTTTTGAAAATGAACTAGAAACTATTCAACCCCCCTTCTAGTTTCTACACACCCCATTTTGATCAATTTTAGCCATAAACATTGTGTTATCTACACATATGATGAAGACCTTTGAAGCCTTGTTGATTGGTGAACATTATAACATCAAAGGAGGTGATTTGCTTGTGTCCTAGGGCTGACTTCTCAACAAGTATTCTTGGTGGAAGGTGATCTTGAAGATAAATTTGGTGTACCTCAAGGTGTTGTCCTCAAAAGACAAGTTATAGTCTTGGTTGGTAAACAAGATCATTCTTCCCATTTTCATTGTTATTTTGTAAATGTAAAATGTATTTTTTTCCTATTGTATATGTATATGACGATATATGATGATAAAAATGTTGTGTGGGGATCAAGTGTTGATAAAAATGGTTAAAAAGATAGAAAACCATATGTAAAAAGGTTAAAATCTTGCTTAATAAGTTGGCTGTATAAAAACAGTAAAAACCAAATGATAAACTGATAAAATGGCATAGTGGAATCAATATACAGTAAGTATTAAGTCTTGTACACATGTGAGAGTTGGCCATTGATATGAGTGATTTTACTCATATCATTTGTATCTAATAACAAACATAAAATGCATAAAACCAATAAATATTGCCTTGTATATGTGTTTTTGTTGTTTCATGTGTGTAGGTACCGATATTCACGAAAACCGGCAAAATCAACACGGGTTTTGAAGAAAAGATCAAGGAAGACAAAATCAAGTCAGTTTTTAGTGGATTTAATCTTAATTGGGCCTTGTGGGACCCACATTCTATTAATGGGCTCAAAAGCCCATTTAAGGAGCAAGTTACTATTACTTTGGGTTAAAAAGTCCAACAAAGCCCAATAGCTTCAAAAGATTATGGGACGGATGGAATTACTTGGGCTTAAGCCCAATTTTCAATTCAAATAAAACGTGAAGTGTGAAAAAAGGCCCATTAGGGTATTATGACCATGGACGGTTAAGAGTGAATATGGAAAGTAAATATTATTCTCTGGTCAAACAAAACTCACACAAAATACACACCACATAAATTCGATACAAACAAAGTAATCCATCTCTTTCTCTCTAGTTTCAAGAAACAATAACCAGTCACCCCTTTTTTCCACCCTAAACCCTAATAACCCAAATTAGGGGTTTTCTATCTAAGGCGCGTGAATATACACGCGACCTTAATTAATTATCCCCCTTTTCCGGAGCTTGAAGATGGATGCTTTATGTGACGTAGCATCATGTAACTGGCTGTGACAGCAAATATTCATCAATCTACCAATAAGAGGAGGACATCTCAGCCTAAAACTAGCACAAGTAGCACAACGGATTGCCACGTTGGCAATCCGTGTGACTATGGACTCGTTTCAACTTTCAAATCAAAACAAGAAAGAGAGAGAAGAAAAAGATGTTGAATGGAAGGCTTGGATTGATTCTCGTCTCCAACAAACTCTACCCCAACACCTTGGGTTCTCCTATAAATACCCTTGGTATTTTCATTATAATGTATCCCATTTTTATTTTTTAAAGTTATTATGCAGGATTAGATCTAGGTAATTTGTATTTTACTTTTCTTAAAGTATTGTAATATCTTTTGATGATTAATAAAAGTTTGTTTGATTCAAAATATTGATCTATTTACTTTTTTGTTAAATTTAATCTTGCAATTTACTTTAATCTAATCTGATGTGATAATGTTTATAATGTTTAATTAAGCTTAAATTATAGCTTTAATTGAATATTAAAAGAATAATTTTGGGAAAACTTTCCCCACTGGAAAGTTATTAAAAACGAATGCTGAGTTACTGTACTGGTTCGATTGATGATGGTGGATTTGTGACAATCTAACATTTTCAGGTAGTGAATTATTTTCTCGTATAATATTTTGAAACTTATTTTTGTGTTGGTTGATGAACTCACAATTTATGGATTTAAATATGGGCTTACGTGCATAATTTAGCGTCCTTTACAACTAAACCGAAAACCTTAGGATTACGTTTTTACGTTTTTGAACTCCGTTTTTGATGAGACAATTTTTATTAGATTCGTTATGTGCCGTTGATTCATAATTTATAAAAACGTTTTTCATAAAACGACCCGAGGGCACGCAAATCGAGGAAACTAGAATCGAGGAATACCCGTATATTAGCGGGATGGGACAAAACAAGTATATCCCACCCCACTAACACATGGGACGGCCAAAGAGGACACCACATCCATGATGTGGCATCCTTACACTTAACTAGCTTACACATGTAAGCTTAGCTTAACATGGAAGCTTATTTCACCCACCAAAACTAGCAGAACCACTAGCCTTTCTCATTTACTTCCATTTCACTTGCAAACAACTCAAAAGTCTCCTCTCTCTCTCTACATTTGCCGTCCCACTTCACCATCAAACACCCCATTTGATCTTTTCTAGCCACAAATCTCATGTTATCTAGCCATATTATGGAGAAACCTTGAAGCCTTGATTGATTGGTGGCCATATTAACAACAAAGAATGTGATTTTCTTGTGTCCTAGGGCTAATTTCTCAACAAACTATCTTGGTGGTTGATGATCTTGGAGATATATTTGGTGTTCATCAAGTTATTGTCATCCAAAAACAAGATATAATCTTGGTTGGTAAAGAAGATCATCCTTTCTATTTCTCTTGTTATTTTTGTTACGATAAAATGTATTTTCTTTCTTATTGTATATGTATATGATGAATATATGATGATAAAAATGTTGTGTGGGGATCAAGTGTTGATAAATATGATTAAAAAGTTGAATAACCATAAGAAACAAGGCTAAAATCTTGCTTAAATTGTTGGCTGTATAAAAACAGTAAGTAACCAAGTTATAAACTGATAAAATTGCATGGTGGAATCCATTTACAGTAAGTGTTAGATGTCATACACATGTGAGAGTTGGCCATGCAATGGAATCATCAAAATGAGTGAGATATGATCAAAACAAGATGAGTGTGCTAATCTGAATAGTCTGTTTTGTAGGGACTGTTAAGGATAGTTAGACATGGAATGAGTAGTAGCTATAACTAACTTATTTGTATCAAATAATATGAAGTTTATGCCATTCAAAAATGAGCTTCTATCTCCTTATAGAACTCAAGATATGATAAAAATGGTGAAGATGAAACTAAAAATCAGATTTTGAAGAATTAATGTTTAATACTATTATATAAGCACTCAAAATAATATAGTATAAAATGTGAATTAAAACCCACTAACTTATAAAATTCATTTATATAAATATGTATAAGGTTAAATAAATGGACACTTTATAAAAATGGATGTTGAATAAGATTTATAAGTTATAAAAACTATAAACATGATTTTTACAACTTTTTCGGCTATTACCGTAAAATTAACGTTTTTCGCCAATTAAAACTTAGACGATCAAACCCGTCTAATGTAAAGTTCTTAAAAGTAATATACTGATATATAAGTACCTAATACATGTAAGAACCGATAAAACCCGAA
Source organism: Glebionis coronaria (assembly GCA_025667525.1). NCBI lineage: Eukaryota > Viridiplantae > Streptophyta > Magnoliopsida > Asterales > Asteraceae > Glebionis > Glebionis coronaria. Next base: position 47,380,979 of record CM046875.1, read on the forward strand.
CTATATGAATACGGACATTAACGAGCTAAGTTAGCATATTTGGACTAATAATTTAACTAAATAAGTTAAACACTTATAAAAATTACTTATTGGGCTTAACCCATTTGGGCCCAACATGTAAAGTATAAATACTGATAATACAAGTATAAGATGGATTAATACAAGTTAAAGAACTTATAATAGGCTTATTAGACCTAAAACATGTAAATAGGTAAAACTAGTAAACTAGTAAAAAGTTACCAATACATAAACACTAAAATGAGTAAATAAGAATATATAAACCCACTTGATCATCATCATATGTACAAAATCATCATATTTATATTTGTTATTTTGATAAAGTCATTGGAAAAAAGTCTAAGACCGATTATTATTTATATAGGTTTCCGTGACCGAAGCACGCCCGTAGCCGATAATCCACCTTTCATTATCAACGTGAGTTCATAGCCTCGCAATCTTTTAAATGTTTTATGAAATGTTTTATAAACCCACGAGGGAGATAACATGTTAGTTTTGATAAAACAGGACATCATTTGTCCCGACTGTTTGTTTATTGATTTGGACCCGAATGATTGTATGACCCGGTGAATGATTATATGACCCTATAAATGAAATGAAATGGATTATTAAAGTTAGGTTGTGTCACTAAAAGTCCCATTAGCATGAATTGTGAACTACCGGGACGATCACCCCAGTTCGCGCCTTGACGGTTGATCCCCGTCGTGCCACATTGATTGGTAAGCGAATTTATGTATGAGAAGATTTACATAGCGTGATTTTTGTGACGACACGCTGAATTAGATGGGAAAATTGTTTGTCGGGTTCGCGGCCCGTTGTTTTGATAGTAAGGTAACAATGTCATGCGGCTAATAATAATCCAAATGAATCCATAATGTTATCTAATACGATTTAATTTTGATGCTAATAACGATGATAATATTACCTATAATGGTAATATTAAGGCTACGGTCTCATGGACGGTTTAAGATGTATGCTTGATTTATATATTGCCTGACTAGCAATATGAGGACTTACTTCTGATATTATACTTGTGTTCTGATTTCAACGATTGTTTTATATAACGGTTTTATTAAACTCTATGAATTCACTCGGCATTCGCTGATATGATTTTTGCATGTTTTTATCTCAGGTGCTTGAAGGTAATCCGGATGGAGATCGACTCTGATGGCCCACATAATAATAAAAATGTTCATTCGATCTATGTTTTGTATACTTAATGACGTGTATAATTTGGGACCTGTTGTACACTTTAAAATTTTTTATCGAATGAATGTATGTTGAACCTTATACAACCATTTTTATGTGTTGTCTATGATTGGAGTTATTGTGCTATCCCGTAACACTCTAAAAGATCGTTCCGCTGTACCGATACGAAAATTGAGAGTGTTACAGTTTGGTACCAGAGCTCTCGTTATAGAGAACAAAAGATTTTAAAAACGAAGGTTTTGAACAAAACTTTTCAAAATCTTTTAACTATGAACATTTGAGAAAATATTTGAAAAATCTTTTGACTATAACGGTGCCAAAGATCTTCGACGTTACCAACAAGCCTTATTGAGAAGATATATATTTTGATATATATAATTTAATTTATATATGTATGTATATATCGTGATTTCAGTATGTAATTGTTTAATAAGTATGTTATCCTAATACGAGATATATATATAAATGTAGATTGTCATGGCTGACCCTAATATTCCTGTAGAGAACCATGCTATTCCCGAACCTAATGTAGATGATGATCCATATTTAGACTTAGTAGATTATGATATGGATGATGATGAGGAGGAACCATTTGAGGATCCCGAGCCCGAGATAGGACTAGGAGACCAGATTGCCCCTCAGGTTGATATGGTAGAGAATGAGATTGATAATGGTGATGAGATTGGGATAGATAATTTAGATGATGAGGTTGAAGACGAGGATGTCGAGGAGGATATAGGTATAGACGATGAGGTTGATGATGATGAGGAAGCCGAGCTTATTTACCCTTATGATGTTCCAGAGGGCGAGCCCTTACCCCCACCAGTTTATTTGTCTGATTTTGAGGTTGAGCTACCTAGAGATGAAATGTCTGAATCGTCTGAATCTGATTCTGAATCAGAGGAGGATGAGGATGATAATGCACCTTACGGTACTGATGGTATTGCTACTCGTAGACGTGTGATAGGAGAGTCGTCTAGTGTTCGAGAGGCTACTCATATGGATGGTCTTGCACCATGGGCCTTGAGACGTGATTTAGATGCTTCCCGTGCTCAGAGTAGTATGACAGAGATTGGATCAGGTGTTGTTCAGAATCATGTTGCTTATTTGGAGTCGAAGACTAAGGTTGGTGAGAAAGAGCGGGAATTGCTTAGTTTGGATTTGACTGATGTAGAGCGTGGTTTGAATGAGGCTTTTAGGAGGCTATCTGTGTTAGAAAGTGGTTAGTTTGCTACAATGAAGAAAAAGGTGAATTCTATGGAGATTCAGTTGAATGTAGCTCGTGCGATGCGTGAGAAAGCTGAGAAGGAGTTGAATACATCTGTGGGTTGGAATAGTAGATTTTATGCTGACATGGTTGAAAGAGGAGTGATCCGTAAGCGCCCAGCTGAAGATGTGTCTAGTGATCGTCCGACATGGATACAGAAGACGATGTATGATGGACCATCTGGCGGTTCTCAGTAGACCAGTCTGTGTTTAGTAGTGACCTTTGTATCTTTTGTAACTTTTGTAACTTTGACTGAACTGACTTGTTAGTAGTAGACCTGACACAAATTTTGAGTATGTATAGTGCTAGAACTTTGATATGGGATGTAATTAAGACAATGCTTTTGTTTCAAATCCAATGAAATATGTATCTTGTCTTGAATTCCATATTCTGCCTTATTTGTATCTTGATTATGAATTCAATCCCTATTATATGAATCCTTTGTTGGGTGAATGCTTAATACTTTGAAATTGTGAAATTATAGACTTATGCCGCCCAAGAAAGCTGTGACTGAGGATGATGTACGTAGGATTATTACGGAGCAAGTTACCGCATCTATGACTGAATTTATGGCAAATGATAGAAATGAAGCTGGCGGTAGTGGAGCTCGCGGTAGTGGAGCTGGCGGTAGTGGAGCTGGCGGTAGTGGAGCTAGCGGTAGTGGAATTGGTGGTACTAATGTGAATGTGAAGGCTAATAATGTGAATGCTAATGCTGGAGGAAATATAGGAGGACTTGGAACTAATGCACCTAAAGTTGGTTGATGTACTTATGTGACGTTCATGAAGTGTTAATCTCTACCTTTTAATGGAACTGAAGGTGCTGTAGGATTAAGCCAGTGGATTGAGAATATTGAGTCGGTGTTTCGGATTAGTAAGTGTAAGGAGAAGATAAGGTGACTTTTTCTATGGCTACTCTTAAAGGTCGTGCGTTGACTTGGTGGAACGGGAGAATTGCTTTCATGGGTATTGATGTTGCTAATGCTACTCCTTGGGCTGAAATTAAGAAGTGGATGACTTTGGAGTTTTGTCCCCGTAGTGTGATCATTAGGTTAGAACAGGAGTTGATTCATCTGAGAATGAAAGGTGTGGACATTGATAGTTACACAAACCGATTCCATGAGTTGGCCTTGCTATGTCCTCGATTGGTGGAACTCGAAGAGATCCGAATTGAAAAAATATATTAAAGGTTTGACCAAGAATATCCGCGGGGACGTGACATTATCTAAACCACTGACCATTGATGATGTTGTTCGAATGGCTTACCAACTCATTGGACAGATAATTCAGGATAGGGAAGATGAAGCCCGTGAAAAGAAAGGGTGATGGTGATCGTGTAGATAGAGGTGATAATAGGAAGAATTTCAATCGCCGTCAGAACCAGAGAAAGGGGAATGCAAATGCTCTTACCAACAACACACCGCGCAACGATGATAGATGTCCTAAGTGTGGCAACAAGAGGCATGTTGGCGACTGCTGGAAGTGCCGAAATTGCGGAAAGCTTGGACACAAGGTTGAAAGGTGTAAGAAGGGAACCATTTGCTTCAACTGTAATGAAGAAGGTCATAGGAAATCGGAATGCCCCAAGTTGAATGCGATTGTACCTGGAAGAAACCCCCAGGGTGGTGTTTATCAACTTGGAACAGTCGAGGTGAAGAAATAGGATCCGAAGGTCGTTAATGGTACGTTTTTACTCAACAATCATTATGTTGTTGCTTCATTTGATTCGGGTGCTGATAGGAGCTTTGTATCCACTAAATTTAGTGCCCTTATTGACATTGAACCTGTTGAGATAAATACTAGTTACGAGGTGGAATTGGCTGATGGTAAATTAGTGAAAACTAATAAGCTATTAGAAGGATGTTCTCTAAATCTCTTAAACTATTCCTTTCCGATTGATTTGATGTTGATAGAATTAGGTAGTTTTGATATTTTTATTGGTATGGATTGGTTGTCGTTGAATAATGCTACTATTTTATGGGGAGAAAAGAAGGTTAAGATTCCTCTTAGGAATAGGACGTTAGTAATTGATGGTAATCGAGGTGAATCCCGTTTAAAAATCGTTTCATGTATTAAAGTCCAAAAGTACATCAGGAACGGTTGTGAGTTATTCTTAGCTCAACTGACCGGGAATGAGTCTAGGGAGAAACGATTGGAAGATGTACCTAATATTTGTGAATTTCCTGAGGTATTTCCTAAAGATTTACCCGGACTTCCACCGATAAGGCAAGTAGAGTTTCGAATCGATTTAATTCCTGGTGCTGCACCGGTGGCACGTGCGCCTTACCGATTGGCCCCTTCTGAATTAAAGGAGTTATCTGAGCAACTTAAGGAGTTGTCTGATAAAGGTTTTATTCGACCGAGCTCGTCGCCTTGCTCCAGTCTTGTTCGTTAAGAAGAAGGATGGATCTTTCCGTATGTGCATTGATTATAGGGAACTGAATAAGTTGACAATTAAAAATCTATATCCTTTACCAAGGATTGATGATTTGTTTGATCAACTATAAGGATCTAGTGTGTATTCTAAGATAGATTTGCGGTCTGGATATCACCAACTTCGTGTCCGTGAAGAAGATATTCCTATAACTGCATTTAGAACTCGTTATGGACACTATGAATTTCAAGTAATGCCATTTAGGTTAACTAACGCACCTGCGGTTTTCATGGATTTAATGAATCGAGTGTGCAAGCCCTACTTGGATAAATTTGTGATTGTGTTTATTGACGATATTCTAATCTATTCTAAGAATGAAGATGAACATAGAGAACATTTAAGGATTATTTTGAGTTTGTTAAAGGATGAAAGGTTGTATGCTAAGTTTTCGAAATGTGGTTTTTGGTTAGATTCTGTGCAATTTCTTGGTCATGTGATTAACAAGGATGGAATTCATGTTGATCCTGCAAAGGTTGAAGCTATTAAGAATTGGTCTGCACCGACAATGCCAACGGAAGTGCGACAGTTCTTAGGATTGGTTGGCTATTATAAGCGATTCATTAAAGAATTTTCTTTAATAGCTAAACCCTTGACTAAGCTTTCCCAGAAGAATAAACCTTTCGTTTGGGGAAGTGATGAAGATGGAGCATTTCAGATATTGAAGCAAAAATTATGTAGTGCGCCAATTTTATCATTACCCGACGGGAGTGAAGATTTTGTAGTGTATTGTGATGCATCTCTTAGAGGCTATGGAGCTGTTTTGATGCAGCTAGAAAAAGTGATAGCTTATGCTTCTTGGCAATTAAGGAAGAATGAGGAGAATTATACTACTCATGATCTTGAGTTAGGAGCTGTAGTCTTTGCTCTTAGGTTATGGAGACATTATCTGTATGGCACCAAGTGTACGGTATTCACCGATCACAAAAGCCTACAGTATATTCTTGATCAGAAGGAATTGAACATGAGGCAACGAAGATGGATAGAGTTGTTAAGTGATTATGATTGTGATATAAAATATCACCCATGAAAAGCTAATGTTGTTGCCGATGCATTAAGTAGGAAAGATAGAGAGCCTATCAGGGTACGTTCTCTAGTCTTGACCGTCCACAATAATTTTCCTGAGCAAATTAGAAATGCGCAAATAGAAGCTTGTAAGAAAGAAAATTTTGTTAATGAAGGGTTCCGAGGATAAGGAGATCCTTTAGAGGTTAGAGCTGATGGAGTGAAATGCTTAAGAGGTCGTATGTGGATACCTAAGTTTGGAGGCTTAAGAGATTTGATTATGTTAGAATCCCATAAATCTAAGTATTCCATTCATCCGGGATCTGATAAAATGTATCATGATTTGAAGAAGTTGTACTGGTGGCCAAATATGAAAGCTAATATTGCTATGCATGTTCTTCAATGCTTGACTTGTGCTAGAGTTAAAGCTGAACATCAAAAGCCATCAGGACTACTTCAACAGCCAAAGATTCCTGAATGGAAGTGGGAGTGAATTACGATGGACTTTATCACCAAGCTTCCTAGAACATCATCTGGAAACAACTCGCTTTGGGTTATTGTCGACAGACTAACCAAATCATCAAACTTCATTCCGGTTAAAGAGCAGTTCTCACAGGAGAAGTTGACTCGTGTTTATATTGAGAATGTTGTATGCAAGCATGGAGTGCCTGTATCGATCATTTCAGATCGAGATCCTAGATTCGCATCGAATTTTTGGAAATCTCTCCAAAGATCTTTGGGAACGAATCTCGACATGAGCACTGCTTATCACCCCCAGGCTGATGGGCAGAGTGAAAGAACGATACAAACACTAGAAGATATGTTGAGAGCTTGTGTGTTAGATTTTGGTAAGAATTGGGATAAACATTTGCCTTTAGTAGAGTTTTCGTATAACAATAGTTATCATTCTAGTATTAAGGCTGCACCGTTTGAAGCTTTGTATGGTAGGAAGTGTAGATCTCCTGTATGTTGGAGTGAAGTTGGGGATACCTAGCTCACGGGACCAGAATTGATCCGGGAGACTACGGAGATAATAATTCAGATTAAGAACAGGTTGTTGACTGCCCGTAGTAGACACAAAAGTTACGCGGATGTGCGGCGAAAACCGATGGAGTTTAAAGTGGGTGACCGAGTAATGTTGAAAGTATCGCCATGGAAAGGCGTTATAAGATTTGGAAAGCGAGGAAAATTGAATCCCCGTTATATTGGACCCTTTAAGATTTTATCTAGAGTAGGCCCGGTGGGTTACAAACTAGAGTTACCCCCAGAACTTCATGGTGTTCACAACACTTTCCATGTATCTAATCTGAAGAAATGTCTAGCAGTGAGTGATTAGAAAATTTCGTTGGATAAGGTTCGAATAGATGGGAAGTTGCATTTTATCAAAGAACCCGTAGAGGTTATGGATCGTGAGGTAAAGCAAATGAAATAAAGTCGGATACCTATTGTCAAGATCCGATGGAATTCAAAGCATGGACCGGAATTTACTTGGAACGAGGGGATGAAATGTGGAAGAAATATCTGCACCTCTTTGATTTCAATAAGAAACGGACATCAAAATGAAATGGATCACGAGGACGTTGATCCCTTTTAGGAGGAAAAGCTGTGACAATCTAACATTTTTAGATAGTGAATTATTTTCTCGTATAATACTTTGAAACTTATTTTTGTGTTGGTTGATGAACTCACAATTTACGGATTTAAATTTGGGCTTACGTGCATAATTTAGCGTCCTTTACGACTAAACCGGAAACCTTAGGATTACGTATTTACGTTTTTGAACTCCGTTTTTGATGAGACAATTTTTATTAGATTCGTTATGTGCCGTTGATTCATAATTTTTAAAAACATTTTTCGTAAAACGACCCGAGGGCACACAAATCGAGGAAACTAAAATCGAGGAATACCCATAAATTAGCGGGATGAGACAAAACAAGTTTATCCCACCCCACTAACACATGGGACGGCCAAAGAGGACACCACATTCATGATGTGGCATCCTTACACTTTACTAGCTTACACATGTAAGCTTAGCTTAACATGGAAGCTTATTTCACCCACCAAAACTAGCAAAACCACTAGCCTTTCTCATTTACTTCCATTTCACATGCAAACAACTCAAAACTCTCCTCTCTCTCTCTCTACATTTACCGTCCCACGTCACCATCAAACACCCCATTTGATCTTTTCTAGCCACAAATCTCATGTTATCTAGCCATATTATGGAGAAACCTTGAAGCCTTGATTGATTGGTGGCCATATTAACAACAAAGAAGGTGATTTGCTTGTGTCCTAGGGCTAATTTCTCAACAAACTATCTTGGTGGTTGATGATCTTGGAGATATATTTGGTGTTAATCAAGTTATTGTCATCCAAAAACAAGATATAATCTTGGTTGGTAAAGAAGATCATCCTTTCCATTTCTCTTGTTATTTTTGTAAAGATCAAATGTATTTTCTTTCTTATTGTATATGTATATGATGAATATATGATGATAAAAATGTTTTGTGGGGATCAAGTGTTGATAAATATGATTAAAAAGATGAATAACCATAAGAAACAAGGCTAAAATCTTGCTTAAATGGTTGGCTGTATAAAAACAGTAAGTAACCAACTTATAAACTGATAAAATTTCATGATGGAATCCATTTACAGTAAGTGTTAGATGTCATACACATGTGAGAGTTGGCCATGCAATGGAATCATCCAAATGAGTGAGATATGATCAAAACAAGATGAGTGTGCCAATCTGAATAGTCTGTTTTGTAGGGACTGTTAAGGATAGTTAGACATGGAATAAGCAGTAGCTATAACTAACTTATTTTAATCACATAATATGAAGTTTATGCCATCCAAAAATGAGCTTCTATCTCCTTAAAGAACTCAAGATATGATAAAAATGGTGAAGATGAAACTAATAAATCAGATTTTGAAGAATTAATGTTTAATACTAATATATAAGAACTCAAAATAATATAGTATAAAATGTGAATTAAAACCCACTAACTTATAAATTTTATTTATATAAATATATATAAGGTTAAATAAATGGAAACTTTATAAAAATGGTAGTTGAATAAGATTTATAAGTTATAAAAACTATAAACATGATTTTTACAACTTTTTCGGCTATTACCATAAAATTAACGTTTTTCGCCAATTAAAACTTAGACGATCAAACCCATCTAATGTAATGTTTTTAAAAGTCATATACTGATATATAAGTACCTAATACAAGTTAAAACCGATAAAACCCTAACTATATGACATACGGACATTAACGAGCTAAGTTAGCATATTTGGACTAATAATTTAACTAAATAAGTTAAACACTTATAAAAATTACTTATTGGGCTTAACCTATTTGGGCCCAACATGTAAAGTATAAATACTGATAATACAAGTATAAGATGGATTAATAAAAGTTAAAGAACTTTTAATAGGCTTATTAGACCTAAAACATGTAAATAGGTAAAACTAGTAAACTAGTAAAAAGTTACCAATACATAAACACTAAAATGAGTAAATAAGAATATATAAACCCACTTGATCATCATCATATGTACAAAATCATCATATGTATATTTGTTATTTTGATAAAGTCATTGGACAAAAGTCTAAGACCGATTATTATTTATATAGGTTTCCGTGACCGAAACACGCCCGTAGTCGATAATCCCCCTTTCATTATCAACGTGAGTTCATAGCCTCGCACTCTTTTAAATGTTTTATGAAATGTTTTATAAACCCGCGAGGGAGATAACATGTTAGTTTTGATAAAATAGGACATCATTTGTCCCGATTGTTTGTTTATTGATTTGGACCCGAATGATTGTATGACCCGTTGAATGATTGTATGATCCGATAAATGAAATGAAATAGATTATTAAAGTTAGGTTATGTCACTAAAAGTCCCATTAGCATGAATTGTGAACTACCGGGATTTGGTAGACGCTTATGCATATAATAGTACTATTTGGGGACGATCACCCCAGTTCGTGCCTTGACGGTTGATCCCCGTCGTGCCACATTGATTGGTAAGCGAATTTATGTATGAGAAGATTTACATAGCGTGATTTTTGTGACGACACGATGACTTAGATGGGCAAATTGTTTGTCGGGTTTGCGGCCCGCTGTTTTGATAGTAAGGTAACAATGTCATGCGGCTAATAATAATCCAAATGAAGCCATAATGTAATCTAATACGATTTAATTTCGATGCTAATAACGATGATAATATTACCTATAATGGTAATATTGAGGCTACGGTCTCATGGACGGTTTAAGATGTATGCTTGATTTATATATTGCCTGACTAGCAATACGAAGACTTACTTCTGATATTATACTTGTGTTCTGATTTCAACGATTGTTTTATATAACGGTTTTATTAAACTCTATGAATTCACTCGGCATTCGCTGATATGATTTTTGCATGTTTTTATCTCAGGTGCTTGAAGGTAATCCGGATGGAGATCGACTCTCATGGCCCACATAATAATAAAAATGTTCATTCGATCTATGTTTTTTAAACTTAATGACCTGTATAATTTGGGACCTGTTGTATAATTTAAAACTTTTTATTGAATGAATGTATGTTGAACCTTGTACAACCATTTTTATGTGTTTTCTATGATTGGAGTTATTGTGCTATCCCGTAACACTCTAAAAGACCCTTCCGCTGTACTGATACGAAAATTGAGAGTGTTACAGGATTCGATGGTGGTTCGTAAGGAGGTTAATGGTGGAGTCGTTTAGGTTTTAAGCCATCTCAGCGTTGCGCTACTTCTCAACGGTTTCTTCAAAAATCCAAGGATAAGCACTTTTATGTTAAGTATCTGTTTAAGCTGTTTATTTGCTGAGATTTATTCCGTATGATTTTGGTTTTGATTTTTGATAAATCTGTTTATGCATAATAGGTGTTTTTTATGTAAGTCTTTATGAATTTGCTTTTAATGATTGTTATACGAGTTTGTTAGATTGTAGCTAATTTAGATTGCTTATTTCGTAGCTAGAATAGCGTTAATAGTTCATTGATTGTTTTCGTTTAGTGTAATTTGCGTAGTATGCTTTGTTATGTTCATTTTTGTTGCATAATATAAGGTTTAAACACTGTTGGTTTGAAGAGTTTCAATTTGTTTATGATGGATAAATTCCTAGTTAGATGTACTGATTCTGTTTCGAGAATGGTGGTTAATATTTCATGTAAGGTTGCTGTTGTAAATGTGATAGCATAACTGTGCTTACATGGAGATTTAGATTCTGAATCAAGAGTTTATCTAGCTGCTGGATTTCATAGTCTGCTGAGTTTTCATTTGGTTTGAGGATTCAGTTTGATGGCTTAGTTAGTTGTAATAGTTTTTTTTATTTTATTTGTTGATGAGTTTATGATTTATGTAATTGCATTTGATATATAAGATCTTTGTTACTGATTAATGCATTTCATTAAGTGAGTTTGGTTTGAGAAGCTGCTTTATTGATTTCATTAACTGATTCGTGATAAAGCTGCTATAGATTGTTTCATATATACGTATATTGTAAGTTCAATTTAGCTATCAGATTCACTAATCTAATAATTATAAAGCTGTTTTACTACTCAGCTTTCATAAAGATCAGCAAGAAAATCACTCCTGTGATTTTACCTTTCAATTTATGTCAATAAAAAAATAATTCACCAAAAATGTCCCCAAAGGGATTCGAACCCATGACCTCCTGGTCATGGGTCAAATAACTTACCATCTCATCCAGTTTTACTTTCGTGTTCAAATACTGTTTGTTACATTCATATAGGTTTATTAATTAGGCTGTCAGCCTATTAGTCATTTAAATAAACAGTTTTAGATTTTGTTTAAATTTAAATCATTTTAAATTTCTTCTATAAAGTTTACAAATAAATAAACAAAAACAAAATAAAGTATATTTTATTAATTTTAGATATTTAAATTGTTTTTATTAATTAGTTTTTAATTGAATTAAAATTAGTTTTAAAATAGATTTTGTTAGTTAAAATAGTAATAGTTAATTTTAATGGATTAATTAGTTTAGATTTTTAAATAGTTTTTAAATTTGTTTATAGTGATTTTAATTAAATAGATTAATTTTTAATTAGTTTAATTTTTATATAGATTTTTAAATAATTGTTCGTTATATTAAACGGGGTATGATTCATGCACTTAGTACTAATTAACTTTAAATTGGTAGAGTTAATTTTAGTTTTAAAAACCGAAAACCAATTCGAATCAATTGTCCAAATCGAAACAAAACGTCTCAAATTCACTCGATCTTCGTGTACAACGAACTTGGTTCACCAACGTGTTTAATTGAATCCGTCTTTGGTAATTTTATTCTATTACTTTTTCCTAAAGGTAATTTTCTAATTTACCATATAACGTATCTTAATTATCACATATACATTCCACTCTACATCAAAAATTTTGGCGCCGCTGCCGGGGATCTTGTGTACGATTCATTTTCATGGAGATTTGTTGATCGTTGATTTGAAGACCCTTTCCGTCCTCGGAAAGTTTTGTTATTTTTCTATTATTATAGTATGTATCGTTTTTCGTTTTTTGTGATTACTATATTGTATTACGTAGAACAATAGTTTTACCTACTTCCAAATAAGACCTTAGTTGGGATTTCATCACCTAGCTATTGTATTCGAATCCAAAACAAAGAATAAAGGCAAAATAGATAAATACTAATAAGAAGTTTGAACTCGATTTATACAAACTATAGATGGGTATAAGGCGACGTGCTATAAAAGGCCGTCTAAGAAAAAAGGTTTTTAAGTGCTTTGTGTCACCTCGTTTCCCCGCTTGCTTGTGCGTATATTGAGAGGGACAACCGATTATTGGTTTGTCAACTCAAGTAGTATTATATCTTATTTTTGTAGTTTACTTATTGAACCTCGAGACGTTTAGGTTTTCACCTATCGTTTCAAAGTCGACCGAGGGTAATTTACTTCCTTAGTAGTTATCCTTATTCCTTGTTTTTTATCGATCATTTTTTATTGAGCAATACCAAATAAAAATACCAAAAATAATCTTCTTCTTTTCTAATTTCTTTTCTTCAATCCTCTAAAATTCTCGTCACTTTGGTTTATGCAATTAAGATCTTCTCGACTTGTGATTGATTTAAATAGGCTTGAAAATATTCCTCGTAGAAATAGAAATCGTCAACAACGAATAGTGGAACCCGAGCTTCCACCTATTGTTGTAGAGATGGCCGATAACCGAACAATGGAGGAATTGCTCCGTGCACCCACCGAAGGGTATGGGGAAGCAATCGTTGTGCCGGCTATTTTGGCGGATCATTTTGAGATTAAGATGGGTCTTTCATTGTAACACCCCATTTTGGAAATGGAATATTACGCATATCATGGCGTGTCATCAAAGCATACAAGGATAAATGTCTAAGCATTATTCAACCATAAAAGGAAATACCGGAATCAAACATCGGTATCCCAAAGTAAAGCTCATCACACACAAACATAAATACTGTAAAAGGAAGGACGAAACAATGTCCAAAGCAACTGTATCAAAGTAAAGGAAATGCATAAAGTAAAGAAAGACAGTAAAGCTTCCAGTCCATATGCACCTACGTTTGAGATCTACGAGCGTCCCTGAGTACCTGCCGTTTAGGGAACATGAAAAGGAAAATGGCTGAGCAAGACGCTCAGTGCACGGATGTACAATATAGCATGAAATAGGATAAGCATGTAACATATAACAGCGGAAGACTAAGTACTGAGTAAACTGGTTAAGTATCATGAAAACTGGTTTTATAGTTTGAAAAGCCTTATGTTTAACCTGTGAAAACTGTTTTAACATATAAATACCATAGCCCATATAGGTCATGAAAAGGTCACGTGCATGAATACTTGGAGGGGTGACCTCATCACGCTGATTAGAGGGGATGCCTCTAATCAATATACTGATTTGGGTAGGAGGGATCAGCTCCTTGTGAAGGGTGCAAGGCACACACCACATTCACCATGATAAACTGAATAAAACATGTAACTAGGATGCACCCATACGCCCCAACTGATATAATAATATGGCCAAACTGAAAAGGGACGCCACGAGCAATCACTCCGCCGTGGGGAAGTCATAACATCGGTGCCTCCAATGCTATGGTTATGGTACCTCCATAACTAGGTGAAACTGGTCATGCTTGTATATGGCTATAGTTTATGCTAAATTAACATAAGCAGTTCAAAACAATAAAACAAATGCTGGGGAAAACAGTTGGCTGCATACGGGGAAATCCTAATAAGGAAGGAATGTCCATACTGAAAGGACGGGAATCCGTACCTCAAGTCCAGTGAAATGAACGGAAGAAAGACTCCTACTTCTGGATCACTAATGCTACATGAATACACACGTGTATAAGTATCGATTCACTGATTACGTACTGGGTTCTGTGTCTCATTATAGCTGATTTGGTATGTTTTAGGTCATGGTTCACTGTTTAAAGCCTTAAACTGTGTTTATCTTGTATTCTGATTACTCTGATTAAGTATTACTGGTGATTCATGTATTATTATACTTACTGTGTAATAATAAGTAACTTTCCAAAAATAGCAGGTTTCCAAAAATAGAAAGTTTCCAAAAATAGAAAGTTTCCAAAAATAGAAAGTTTCCAAAAATAGAAAGTTACCAAAAATAGAAAGTTTCCAAAAATAGAAAGTTTCCAAAAATAGAATTTACTGCCTAAAATAGATTAGTTTCTAAAAATAGAAAGTTTCCAAAAATAGATCAGCTGCCTTAATTAAATAAGTTTCCATATATATAGAAAGTTTCCATGATTAGATTAGCTGCCTGAAATAGATTGATTTCCATATATAGAAGGTTTCCATAATTAGATTAGTTGCCTTATTTAATTAAGTTTCTATAAATAGAAGTTTCCATAATTAGAATTAAGCTGATTACATAAGCTAACATATAAGTCTAAGTGTTTAAGCTTATTTCTTAAGTCATATGATATAGTGTATAGTTTAATTATTATTTCATGTATTTAAATTAAACTATAGGTTAAGCATTTTAATTAAAGTGTATCATGTATTAATTAAAATGAAATGAAAATACTTAGGTTAAAATGTGTATTATTATTAATAATAATATAACCTAAGTCATGTCTAAATTAATTAATTATAGGCATGTTTTAATAATTAATTAATTATAACTTATAACATAAAATACTTAGGTTAAATTAATGTCATGATAAACTAATAATTAAAATAACCTAAGTCATGATTTAATTAATATTTCATGTTATTAATTAATTATATCCTAAGTTCATGATTCATAAAAATTACATGTAACATAGATCATGATTTTAACCAACGAACCATGAATCGGGTATGAATTCGACACCGTACCCCGGGCCAAACCCGGGGCACACGTGTCCCCTTGCTGCCGTGGGTCCCACATGAGCCAACCAAGACCAATTGTGGTCTTGGTGGTGGCGGCAATAGCAAACCAAATCCCCCCTCGGGTTTGTTTGCTAGGCGGCCAGAAACAAACACCCTTATAAACCATTCTTTGATTTTAATTAATACCAAAACATGTTAGATCAATGATTAATAACCTTGTTTTTATAAGAAAAATAATAACATGTTCATGACAATAATCAAAGATTAAAAGAATTAAAAAGAATTAAAAAGAAGGGTTAGAAAGGTATACCACTATGTAGCTTGGAAAAAGGATGAACAAACACGTATTCTAACACTTGTTTTTAAGATCAAAATCAAACAAACACCCTCCTATGGTGGTGTATAGGTGGCGGCACAAGGAGAGCAAAAAGGAGAGGAGAAAAACTCTTTTAGGGTTTTTGTTTATTTCTTGTAAAATGAAAAGTGAAAACAAGTTTAACACTTTACCCCCCTTAACTTGTAAAGTCCATGGGCTAAGCCCATTTCTCATATGTGTGCCGTGGGTATGGGGGCCCCACATGGGGTACCCGTACCTTTCTCGTGTCCCGATGTTTCGTGTTCGTTCGTGGTTAAACGTGCTCGTGTTTAACGTGTTTCTGTTTCTTTTAACGTGTCGTTTATCGTAAACTTAACGCTCGTAAATATATTATAAGTATTTACGTAATTATTTTAGTTAGTATTTTAAATGGTGTTCATGATTTAATTATGTTCACGTGATATATTATTAACTGTTTATCATGGGTTCGTACGTAATCGATACTTGTCATGACATACACGTATGCACTTGCTTGATTATTAGCACATGAATGTGATCAATACTACATGAGGTAAGTTTTAATCTAGAACGTACGATCTTAAGGGCACTATTAATGGTAAAAGCATGCGGGTTTTACAATTCTTCCCCCCTAAAAAGAATAATTCGTCCCCGAATTATAGATAAAGTAAGCTGAAAAGAAGTGACATACCCGAACTCAAAATATGAAGTGAGGGTAAGAAGCCCGTATAGACTCCTCTGTTTCCCAAGTGGCTTCCCGCTCGGTATGGTCCCTCCAAAGGATTTTGACGAATGGAATCGTCTTCCTTCTCATGACTCGTTCTTGCCTGTCGAGTACTCGTTCGGGTTCTTCTATAAACGTGAGATCTTCACGTATCTGTTCCAGTGGATACTGAACCATGTGAAGGGGATGATAATTGTACCCTCTGAGTAAGGACACATGGAACACGTTATGCACGTGCGAAAGCTGAGGAGGTAACGCCAATCGGTAAGATACTTCGCCGATTCGTTCAACGATATCAAATGGTCCGATGAACCGAGGACTGAGTTTTCCTTTGATCCCGAAGCGTTTAACACCACGTGCCGGCGAAACCTTGAGGAAGACGTGATCTCCCATATTAAAATGTATGTCCCTACGATGCTTATCGGCGTAACTCTTTTGACGTGATCGTGCTTCTTGCAGTTTCTGTTTAGCTACCTCAATCTTCTCATTGGTCATTTCTATAATCTCTGGTCCTTCGAGTGTTCGCTCTCCCACTTGATCCCAGCAAGTTGGAGCGCGACACTTTCTGCCATACAACATTTCGAAAGGAGCACATTTAATACTTGCGTGCCAGCTGTTGTTGTATGCAAACTCAACTAAACAGATGTAATCGTCCCAATCACCTGTCCATTCCAACGCACACGACCTTAAAATATCTTCCAATGTCTGAATTGTTCGCTCCGATTGTCCGTCCGTTTGAGGATGAAAGGCTGTGCTCAGCTTAAGTTGTGTACCCCAAGCTTTTTGCAGACCTTTCCAGAATCGCGACGTGAAACGAGGATCTCTGTCTGAGACGATGCTGGAGGGAGTGCCGTGGAGTCTCATGATCTCCCTTCTGTACGTATCTGCGAGTTTACTTACCGGATCTTCCTTGCGTATCGGTAAGAAATGAGCTGATTTGGTGAGTCGATCAACGATGACCCAAATAGCATCGTGCTTTTTCTTGGTAGGCGGAAGACCGGTAACAAAATCCATGGTGATTTTGTCCCACTTCCACTCTGGAATATCCAACGGTTGAAGGAGACCGCCAGATCGCTGATGTTCAATCTTAACCTGCTGACAGGTAAGACATTTGGAGACATACGTGGCTACATCCTGTTTCATACCACTCCACCAAAAGTGCTGTCTGATGTCATGGTACATTTTTGTCGACCCAGGATGTATAGAAAATGGGGAGCTGTGAGCTTCAGCTAACAATGCTTCCCGGAGTTCTTGATTGTCAGGAACACAAAGTCTCGTGCCCTGCCAAACGATACCGTCTGTGTCCATTCTGAATTCTGTCTGCTTCTCCAAATTCTGAATTATCGCCCAAATCTCTCCATCATCCTTCTGCGCTTCCTTAATCCTAGTCAGTAACTCAGGTTCTACTGTAAGATTCGCCCAGTATCCGTGCTGCCCACGTACCATGATTTCAATGTCAAGCCGCTCCAAGTCCCTTATGTTTTGTTCCTTGATCTCAATGCCGTTTATCATTCCGGACTTTCTGCTGAGTGCATCTGCTACTACATTAGCTTTCCCGGGATGATACTGTAGGTTAATATCATAATCCTTCAACAGTTCCAACCATCTCCTTTGTCTCATGTTTAATTCTCGCTGTGTGAAGATATACTTCAAGCTCTTGTGATCCGTGAAAATGTCGCATGATTCTCCGTATAAGTAATGCCTCCATATCTTCAATGCGAACACCACTGCAGCAAGTTCCAGGTCATGTGTAGGGTAGTTTTCTTCATAGGGCTTAAGCTGCCGTGAAGCATACGCGATCACTTTCCCATGTTGCATGAGAACACAGCCCAGTCCCTTCCCCGATGCATCGCTATAGATCTGAAATCCACCTGTACCAGATGGGAGAGTAAGAATAGGTGCAGATACTAACTTCTGCTTTAGGTCTTCGAAGCTCTTCTCTCGTTCTTCCGTCCAGACGAATTTCTCTCCTTTTCGCATCAGTTTGGTGAGAGGTAGTGCCAACCGGGAAAAGTTCTCCACGAATCTTCGATAATATCCAGCTAAGCCTAAGAAACTGCGGACTTCTGTCGCTGATGTTGGTCTTGGCCATTTAGTGATAGCCTCAACCTTCGCTGGGTCCATAGTGATCCCTTCTGCTGATACAATGTGACCTAAGAATGCCACCTTGTTTAACCAGAACTCACACTTGGAGAATTTCGCATACAGCTGCTTCTGACGAAGAATCTGTAGTACAGTACGGAGATGATCTTCGTGTTCCTCCGTGGACTTTGAGAATATCAAGATGTCATCGATGAATACAATGACAAATTTATCAAGGAATTCATGGAAGATTCTGTTCATCAGATCCATGAATACTGCTGGAGCGTTAGTCAGGCCGAATGGCATGACCACAAACTCATAATGGCCATAGCGGGTACGAAAAGCAGTCTTGGCAATATCCTGCTCTTTAACCCTTAGCTGATGGTAGCCTGACCTTAGATCGATCTTTGAGAAGTGTTTGGCTCCTTGAAGTTGGTCAAACAGATCGTCTATACGTGGCAGTGGATATCTGTTGCGGATGGTAATCTTATTAAGTTCACGGTAGTCAATGCAAAGTCGCATGCTGCCGTCCTTCTTCTTAACGAACAAGACCGGTGCGCCCCATGGAGATGCGCTTGGTCTAATGAACCCTCGTTCAAGAAGTTCCTGCAATTGGTCCTTCAGTTCTTTTAGCTCTATGGGAGCCATACGATACGGAGCCTTAGAGATTGGCTCAGCTCCTGGAACAAGGTCGATGTTGAACTCCACTTCTCTTGCAGGTGGTATGCCTGGAAGTTCATCTGGGAAGACGTCTTGAAATTCCGAAACTACTGGTTGATCCTGAATCGATGGGGATTCAGCATCCATGTCATGAACCGTAGCGAGATAACCTTCGCAGCCATGTGACAGTAATGCACGTGCTTGCAAGGTAGATATGACTTGTACAGACCGTCCGGGTATGAACCCGTTATGGATGTACTCTGGTGCATTAATGTCGCCGAAGATCACTCTATATGAGTGGCAGTCTATGGTAGCATGGTGCTTGGATAGCCAATCCATGCCGAGAATCATATCGAACTCAATCATGTCTAGAGGAAGTGCATCTACTGCACGAACTTTATCATCAAACTCTAGAGGAAGACTCTTGTATACATGAGTTATTAATACAGAGTCCCTCAGAGGCGTGGAAATGGTAAGCTTATTTTCTAATGGCAAGGGAAGTGTCCTGATGTTCTTAGAATAAGTAGTGGAAACAACTGAATGAGTGGCACCCGTGTCGAAAAGAACACATGCAGCCTGGCCGTACATATACAAAATTCCAGTAATGGTACCTGTAGATTTGTTTGCCTGATCGCACGATGTCGTATAGACACGCCCAGTGGTAGGAGGCGGTTTAGTATCAGCATGACCCGAAGTACCCTCCATTTCACCCTTACGGCAATCTCTCATACGATGGCCAGGGAGGCCGCACTTGTAGCACGCGTCGGAGTCACGACGACATGGGCCAGGGTGTCTGCGATGGCAAGTGCTGCAAAGGGGATGAGTGAATCCTCCAGCAGGAGTCCTTGCTTGCTGAGGGCCTGCTGATGGCAATACGTGTTAAGAATAAGGTATATGCACGAGTATAGGACGTAAACGTCGTAAGATGTTTACCATTGTTAGCTGAACGGTTAGGCTGAGAACCCCTGTGGTTCTGGTCCCTTCCGTTACCGTGGTTCCTGGTAGAGATTAACATAGTGTCAGCATGGGAAATATAACATGAAATCATAAGAAGATGCGTAAATAGTAGGACCTGCTGTTGTTGGACTGTCCCGCATTGTTACGGTAATTGTCATTACCGCTGCGCCTTTCCACAACAGAACGGTCGTTAGAGTGACCGTTTCCTTTGGGCTGATTGGGCTGCTGCTGAGTAGCCGGCTGAGACCGGTCCCCAGTTTTCTGCCTGGAAGATACAGTTTAAGAGATGATTATAGAACATATAACGATAGGATGCAGTCTGGTTAACGCTAGAACATGAAATGTTTTACCTCTTGTCGGGTCTTTCTGCTTCCCCGAACTCATCACGTTCCTGCAACATCTCGAGCTTTCTTGCTGCGTCAGCCACTTGTGCTACCGTATTGAACGTAGCACATACTAGATTGTTCGCAACCGAGGTGCGAAGTGCCCACCTAAAATGGTGTGCCTGCTCCTCAGGAGTACCAGCCGCTGCTCCTAGAAAACCAGCAAGGCGAAGAAAGCGCTGCATGAATTCGTTGCTATTCTCGCCCTGTCTCTGACGTATCCCGTGGTATTCACGCTTGAGTTTGTCCTGCTCTGCCTTAGGAAAGAACTGTTCCATCACTCGCTCCTTGAATTGGGCCCATGTCAAACCAGCGACCCATTCATCACCTCCTTCTGACTGCGTCAAAGCTAGCCACCAGTTGAGTACATCGCCTTCAAACCTGTAGCACGCCAATCTTGCCTTGAAGGCGGGGTCACATCCCATAGCATTGAAGATTTTCTCAATGTGAGTCAGCCAGCTTTCAGCATCGCTGGGGCTATTAGTCTTTTCAAAAGCTCTAGGACGGAGCTTGTTAAATCTTTCCAACCATACCGCTAGAGTCACTGGGGGAGGAGGAGGAGGAGGTGCCTGATTCTGCGGCTGCTGATTATTCGCAGCTTGGACTTCAGCACGAATGTCATTCCTCAGTTGAGGAAGTAAGGCTTGCATGGCAGCCTGAATCGCAGCATTGAGCTGCTCTTGCTCGCGTGTGAGAACCATCTGACAGTATAACATAAAACATATGATTAACAGTTCAACATAAAATATATAAAAGAAAATTTTATGCCAAAATTTTCACGAGAAAAATTTTATGCAAGAAAATCTTTGTATGAATGCATGATGCAGTTTTATGAAAACTTTTGATGCTCGAGAGTGAACGCCTCCGGTCAGTTCACTCAAAATAAAAGACATATCGAGGGGACGCCTATGGGTCGGTCCCAAATCTAAAAGTTTCGATAAAACACATGCGACTAAATAGGGCCAGTCCTGTACCAACCATTACTTAGTTAAAAACCCTGTAACAATGACATGTATATGCATGCTTAAAAATGATGAATGCATGAAAACAACTGTCAGTTCTAGGAAGACCGTAGTGACTACCCACTAATCACAGGTCATATTTGAGAGCCTACAGGTCGAAGCCTTGGCTCTGATACCATAATTGTAACAACCCATTTTGGAAATGGAATATTACGCATATCATGGCGTGTCATCAAAGCATACAAGGATAAATGTCTAAGCATTATTCAACCATAAAAGGAAATACCGGAATCAAACATCGGTATCCCAAAGTAAAGCTCATCACACACAAACATAAATACTGTAAAAGGAAGGACGAAACAATGTCCAAAGCAACTGTATCAAAGTAAAGGAAATGCATAAAGTAAAGAAAGACAGTAAAGCTTCCAGTCCATATGCACCTACGTTTGAGATCTACGAGCGTCCCTGAGTACCTGCCGTTTAGGGAACATGAAAAGGAAAACGGCTGAGCAAGACGCTCAGTGCACGGATGTACAATATAGCATGAAATAGGATAAGCATGTAACATATAACAGCGGAAGACTAAGTACTGAGTAAACTGGTTAAGTATCATGAAAACTGGTTTTATAGTTTGAAAAGCCTTATGTTTAACCTGTGAAAACTGTTTTAACATATAAATACCATAGCCCATATAGGTCATGAAAAGGTCACGTGCATGAATACTTGGAGGGGTGACCTCATCATGCTGATTAGAGGGGATGCCTCTAATCAATATACTGATTTGGGTAGGAGGGATCAGCTCCTTGTGAAGGGTGCAAGGCACACACCACATTCACCATGATAAACTGAATAAAACATGTAACTAGGATGCACCCATACGCCCCAACTGATATAATAATATGGCCAAACTGAAAAGGACGCCACGAGCAATCACTCCGCCGTGGGGAAGTCATAACATCGGTGCCTCCAATGCTATGGTTATGGTACCTCCATAACTAGGTGAAACTGGTCATGCTTGTATATGGCTATAGTTTATGCTAAATTAACATAAGCAGTTCAAAACAATAAAACAAATGCTGGGGAAAACAGTTGGCTGCATACGGGGAAATCCTAATAAGGAAGGAATGTCCATACTGAAAGGACGGGAATCCGTACCTCAAGTCCAGTGAAATGAACAGAAGAAAGACTCCTACTTCTGGATCACTAATGCTACATGAATACACACGTGTATAAGTATCGATTCACTGATTACGTACTGGGTTCTGTGTCTCATTATAGCTGATTTGGTATGTTTTAGGTCATGGTTCACTGTTTAAAGCCTTAAACTGTGTTTATCTTGTATTCTGATTACTCTGATTAAGTATTACTGGTGATTCATGTATTATTATACTTACTGTGTAATAATAAGTAACTTTCCAAAAATAGCAGGTTTCCAAAATAGAAAGTTTCCAAAAATAGAAAGTTTCCAAAAATAGAAAGTTTCCAAAAATAGAAAGTTACCAAAAATAGAAAGTTTCCAAAAATAGAAAGTTTCCAAAAATAGAATTTACTGCCTAAAATAGATTAGTTTCTAAAAATAGAAAGTTTCCAAAAATAGATCAGCTGCCTTAATTAAATAAGTTTCCATATATATAGAAAGTTTCCATGATTAGATTAGCTGCCTGAAATAGATTGATTTCCATATATAGAAGGTTTCCATAATTAGATTAGTTGCCTTATTTAATTAAGTTTCTATAAATAGAAGTTTCCATAATTAGAATTAAGCTGATTACATAAGCTAACATATAAGTCTAAGTGTTTAAGCTTATTTCTTAAGTCAT
Source organism: Glebionis coronaria (assembly GCA_025667525.1). Taxonomy (NCBI): domain Eukaryota; kingdom Viridiplantae; phylum Streptophyta; class Magnoliopsida; order Asterales; family Asteraceae; genus Glebionis; species Glebionis coronaria. The sequence goes on from CM046875.1 coordinate 47,404,206, forward strand.
ATGATATAGTGTATAGTTTAATTATTATTTCATGTATTTAAATTAAACTATAGGTTAAGCATTTTAATTAAAGTGTATCATGTATTAATTAAAATGAAATGAAAATACTTAGGTTAAAATGTGTATTATTATTAATAATAATATAACCTAAGTCATGTCTAAATTAATTAATTATAGGCATGTTTTAATAATTAATTAATTATAACTTATAACATAAAATACTTAGGTTAAATTAATGTCATGATAAACTAATAATTAAAATAACCTAAGTCATGATTTAATTAATATTTCATGTTATTAATTAATTATATCCTAAGTTCATGATTCATAAAAATTACATGTAACATAGATCATGATTTTAACCAACGAACCATGAATCGGGTATGAATTCGACACCGTACCCCGGGCCAAACCCGGGGCACACGTGTCCCCTTGCTGCCGTGGGTCCCACATGAGCCAACCAAGACCAATTGTGGTCTTGGTGGTGGCGGCAATAGCAAACCAAACCCCCCCTCGGGTTTGTTTGCTAGGCGGCCAAAAACAAACACCCTTATAAACCATTCTTTGATTTTAATTAATACCAAAACATGTTAGATCAATGATTAATAACCTTGTTTTTATAAGAAAAATAATAACATGTTCATGACAATAATCAAAGATTAAAAGAATTAAAAAGAATTAAAAAGAAGGGTTAGAAAGGTATACCACTATGTAGCTTGGAAAAAGGATGAACAAACACGTATTCTAACACTTGTTTTTAAGATCAAAATCAAACAAACACCCTCCTATGGTGGTGTATAGGTGGCGGCACAAGGAGAGCAAAAAGGAGAGGAGAAAAACTCTTTTAGGGTTTTTGTTTATTTCTTGTAAAATGAAAAGTGAAAACAAGTTTAACACTTTACCCCCCTTAACTTGTAAAGTCCATGGGCTAAGCCCATTTCTCATATGTGTGCCGTGGGTATGGGGGCCCCACATGGGGTACCCGTACCTTTCTCGTGTCCCGATGTTTCGTGTTCGTTCGTGGTTAAACGTGCTCGTGTTTAACGTGTTTCTGTTTCTTTTAACGTGTCGTTTATCGTAAACTTAACGCTCGTAAATATATTATAAGTATTTACGTAATTATTTTAGTTAGTATTTTAAATGGTGTTCATGATTTAATTATGTTCACGTGATATATTATTAACTGTTTATCATGGGTTCGTACGTAATCGATACTTGTCATGACATACACGTATGCACTTGCTTGATTATTAGCACATGAATGTGATCAATACTACATGAGGTAAGTTTTAATCTAGAACGTACGATCTTAAGGGCACTATTCATGGTAAAAGCATGCGGGTTTTACATTCATCGCTCATTCGTGCCGATCAATTTCGTGGCAATGAGACCGATAACCCGCATTCTCACATTCGGAATTTTCTTCGAATTACCTCGACTCTCAAGTTTAGAGATGTGCTGAATGACGCGATTAAGCTCATGCTTTTTCCGTACTCGCTCGAGGGTAACGCTAAGATTTGGTATGAGAAAGAACCACCGGGTTCGATTTTGACATGGGATGATTTAGTGTCTAAGTTCATGAATTATTTCTTTCCACCATCCAAAACAACACACTTTAAGAACGAGATCACTAGATTTGAACAAATAGTGCATGAATCGTTTGGGGTTGCTTGGGAAAGGTTTAAAGATTTGTTAAGACAACCACGTTTTCTCGGAATTGCACCAAATAAATACTTTTTATAATGGGCTTAATAGGATGGAAAAAGATTCTTTAAATGCCGCCGCGGGTGGTAATCTTTTAAGAAAAACTCCGAGAGACGCGTGGGGTATAATTGAGAATAAGTCTAGAGCACAATATTCACGAAACATACCGGGTATTTCCAATGTGAATTCTTTTAATCCCGAGATTGCTAGATTGGACTCTAAGATTGACACAATTTTGAATGAGCTTAGGAAGAATCCTCATGGATCGATTAATGTGGTTGAGAATGTTTGTGTATCATGTGGTGGAGCACATCCTAATTATGCTTGTTCAACCACGGGGTTTGATCAAGCTAGTGCTTTTGCCGCGACGAGAACTTATGGCTCCAACGGTCAAGTTCCTCGTCAAAATCATGTTGCTACACCGGGTTTTCCACCGGTTCAAAATAGGTACAACAATGGGAATAATTTTGACCGTGGTAACCAAGGGAATTACAATCAAGGAAATGGGTTTAATGCTAATCAAAACAATCAAGGTTTTCACAATAACCAAAATGATTTGTCAAGCTACATCAAAACGAATGAGGCAAATTTGAAAGCTTTTCAAAATAATATTCAAGAACAAATGGCAACTTTGAAAAATGAGTTTCAAAATACGATTAAAGGGCAAAATAACAAGACTAAGCTTAATCAACAAAGACTTGAACAAAACCCAAACCGTTTTGAGCAAATATTAGAGCAAAGTCAAAATCGTATGCAACAAAGTTTGGAACAAAGTCAAAATAAATTTCTTTCGATGTTTGAGGGATTTATGTCTAAACCATCATCTTCTTCGGGTTGCTTACCTAGTAATACCATTCCAAACCCGAAGGGAGAGCTTAAGGCCATAACCGTTTATGATGATTGTGATAATTTAGAAGAAGTTGAAGTGATTGAGTTTAATCCTCCACCTAAAGAGATCTTTCGTGATGTCACCAAGGCTACTTTAAATATGATTAGTACCTCGGTTTTTTTTATTTCTTTCCCGAGAAATATAAAGATCCGGGTCAATTCTTGATACCTTGTGTTTTCAATGAGCTTGGGGTATGCAAAGCTCTAGCCGATCTAGGAGCTAGCATTAACTTAATGCCCGAAGCCATTTGGAAAACTATTGACTATGCACCACTTAGTACCACTCGAATGATCATTGAGCTTCCTAATGGTACCACCACCCGTCCGGTTGGTATAGCGGAAAATGTCATTGTTAAAGTGGGGAATTTTTTGTACCTAGCCGATTTTGCTATAGTTGATTATGAGACCAATCCTCGTGTGCCTATTTTTTTAGGATGACCATTTTTGTGCACGGCTCATGTTCAAGTTGATATGAGGAAAGAGGAGATTAAATTGTTTTATGGGGATAATAGTGTTATTTTCAAACCAGAAAAGATTCCAAGATTTGTTTCTAAGAAAGTTGAAAGTGTGAAACTTATTAAAACTATTGAAAGTAATGAAAAATTTCTCTTTTCTAAAGGTGTTTTTCCAATTATGGAAACCTCATTTTGTGAAGAAGTAAAGTTAAAGGAAGATGCTTGTTTTGTTGAATCATGTTGTAATCTTACCGCATCTCCACTCACTTCACACGAGGATGATAGTTCTAATATTGATAAGGAAATTGATGAATACCTTAGTGCACCATTTGATCCTAGTGAGTTTAAAAGTGAGTATTTTGATCCCGAGAGTGATATTTCTTTAATTGAACAATGTTTGAAAATGGACCATTTGATTCCTAACTCCACATCGAGTGAGGTTAGTGATTATTCATTCGACAAGTTCGCTGATGAACTTGTTCATCCACTTCCACGGGGAAGTGACGACGTTATCGATTTTGAAATCGAGTGTGATTATCGTGTTTTACCTACCATTCTCGAGGAATTCTCTGATGAATTTCCTTCTAATGAGAATGATGATCTTGTATCCGAGTGTGACACACTTGATACTTTGTCGGATATTTCTTGTGATGACAAGATTGATGACACTTTTGTGACCTACTCGAATCCTCTCTTTGAAGCTTCAATGAACAATATTCCATTGTTTCAAGAGGATTTTGAGAGCATCATACTTCCTACATCTCACAACCTTTCTGATGATGAACTTCTCTTGAAGGTGGTTGATGAGTTTCTTTAAACAGACATTCCTTCAGAATTTGAGGAAGAGTCTAATGACGGTGATGAAGATACTTGGTTTGATCTCCCGATTTATGATGATGATAATGTTGATCAGGAGGGAGAATTTAACTTTACTCCAATTATCCTTACCACTCGCTTTGATCTTAATGTGCGGGTTTTTCATGCGACTCATTTTGAGTACCATGACCCCTTTGTTCACATTCATAAGAGTGATAAGGTCAACAAAGTCATGCAAGTTGATTCCACTATGGATGAAACTTTTACCACACCATTACCATTTGATTTCTATAATCTTGAATTAGCATGGGTGGACGACACCGTGTTGTCCATTCCTTTCTCTCCCGAGGACGAGGTATTCGACCCCGGTATCGTTGATTTAGGGAAATCTCGGCCTTTCACCGATGCAATAATTGAAAGACTTTTCGATCATCTTGGTGCGAGTTTATCTCGGGGAGCATGCTACATCCATATCATAATTTGTGACTTTTATCTGTTTTTAGAGATTTATGTTGGAGTTTTATCCTTTCGTTTGTCATCCGACAACGAGGATGTAATCTTTGACCCCGACATCGTGCTTTACTATGGATTTTATTCCAATTTGCCGGTTTTCATCATTTTCCCTAAGCACCAATGAATGCGGGGATCGAGTCGAGCTCATGACTCGGTTAACAAAAACGAGGTGCCTTGTGGGGGAGTCCCATACATTCTATCTTCTTTCTATTTCTAACACTAATAAGGCTTGATCTTTCAAGCTCGTGTTCGTGTTTTGTTGTGTTTTGAATCTTAGGTATGACTCTAATATTTGAAGACTCTCATGTTCGGTTTTTGCCGGTCCACTTGATCTTCCAATCTTTGATTTCCAAAAGGGGCCACTCTCTATCCTTTGATTTTTATCGACTAACGTTTTATCTTGAGGCATAATTAATAAACGGCTTATAGATTTGCGTGCTTTTTCCATGCTAGGATTTTGCATTAGACTCTTCGTGTTTTAGCAAGGGGGTGTTACTCTTGAGCTAAGAAACATTGAGGACAATGTTTGGTTTTAGCATGGGGGAGTCAATCGATATAATCGCTTGCAATTGCTTTTGTCGTGTCCAAACGTAATCATTTTTCTCGTTTTTCATAAAAATTTTAAATTTTTAGTGTTATTTTAAAGTTTTAATCAAGAAAATAAGTGTTTTTGACACAAATGTAGGCTTTCCGTTGGTGAAAATAAAAATAGTTTTTGACTCGACTCGGTTTTTACCTTAGCTTTTCCTTAACGTGTTGGAATTAAGTTTTGCTAGGCTTTTATATAGGGAGTTTTAAAACGCGAAAGTCCTAATTCATAAGGGTTAAGAACAAGAACTTTTCGCAAGTTCCTATAATTGATCCTAGAAAGTCGTTTATCAAGGGAACTTTAAAGCTCAAATTCTAAAACTTGAGAAAGTATAAGAAGATGCAAGATCCTATAGATGACTTGAAAACCCAAAACTTTGATTTAATAGGCTAAGTATCCATTGGTTTCACATTTTTGAAATTTTACAATATGGAGAACAATAGATGATAGAGTTCAATCATAAGTTTCTAAAATTAACTTTTCTTTGTGTAAGTATTTTTGTGTTTGATTTAATCTCCTCGTATTTATTTTCCACGCTTGAATAATAGTTGCTTAATAAATGAAGTTTTTAGCGGTTTAGGCTTGATATTTTAACTCGTAACTCCTTCTTTTTCTTCCCTTGTAATTAAAGTGAGAACACATTAAGGGTGTCAGTGTCATGGACTTCTGATCACGGGATTGCGGAAATTTGGCTTACTATATATATCATATTAATAAGAAGAATAAATAAAAACATGTTCTCTAGGAGCCTTCGGGTGGGATTCATGTAGCAATAACCTTGTCATTAGAGCCTTAGGGTGTATGCCAAGGGGACGTGTTGAATAAAAAATTGCTTCATCATCATGAGCCATAAGGTGGGATGATGAATATCAATTCCCTTATTTTTTTCCAAGGAGCCTTCGGGTGTGGATTTTAAATAAGGAGCATAGTTGCATCTTAAAGAGACACAATGTGATATGATGTAATTGTTGCTAACTCCATTAATAAGGTCATAACTGACTTTGGAGGTTTTATTGTTGCTTTTAAGTAGTCCTATTAGCCAAATTTCGGATCCGAGGATTTATCCCTCATATCGTGTTAAGTTATCCTTGATGTGGGATTTCTTTAGTGACAACGGTTTTTTAAGTCGAGGTTAGGTTTTGAGTGTTGAGTTTACATCGTTTTTGCCTTCATTTTTGGATTAATAAATATCAAATAAAGTCAAATGAGCCTTTGGGTGAATGACAATAAAATCTAGAGATACAATTAATTAGGAAAAATAGGAGATTGAGTTTAACACAAATTACTTGTATGAGTTGGTTTAATTTTGGGACTTATGATTGACAATGATCTTGTTTTTACATTTGGCATGGAAAAGTGAAAAGTCGAGGACGATGAATCTATTTGAGTTTTATGATCCTAAAGTTATTTTTCAAATAATGAAAGCAATACATTATGTCTTTGTAAAATAAAAGTTTAAAAAGTTGAATAATGGTGTAGTTTGAGTTTTATTTTATCATTGCGTGAGGACACGGCAATTGCTTAGCAAATGGGGAGTTTGATATGAGTGATTTTACTCATATCATTTGTATCTAATAACAAACATAAAATGCATAAAACCAATATATATTGCCTTTTATATGTGTTTTTGTTGTTTCATGTGTGTAGGTACCGATGTTCATGAAAACCGGCAAAATCGACACGGGTTTTGAAGAAAAGATCAAGGAAGCCAAAATCAAGTCAGTTTTTAGTGGATTTAATCTTAATTGGGCTTGTGGGACCCACATTGGATTAATGGGCTCAAAAGCCCATTTAAGGAGCAAGTTACTATTACTTTGGGTTAAAAAGTCCAACAAAGCCCAATAGCTTTAAAAGATTATGGGACGGATGGAATTACTTGGGCTTAAGCCCAATTTTCAATTCAAATAAAACGTGAAGTGTGAAAAAAGGCCCATTAGGGTATTATGACCATGGACGGTTAAGAGTGAATATGTAAAGTATATATTATTCACTGGTCAAACGAAACTCACACAAAATACACACCACATAAATTCGATACAAACAAATTAATCCATCTCTTTCTCTCTAGTTTCAAGAAACAAAATTAATGTATCAATCTGAATAGTCTGTTTTGTGAGGACTGTTAGGGATACTTAGACTTGGATTGAGCAGTAGCTAAATCTAAGTTATTTGTAGCACATAATATGAAGTTTATGTCATCCAGAAATGAGCTTCTATCTTCTGGTAGAACTCAAGATATGATAAAAATAGTGAAAGTGAAACTAAAAATCAGATTTTGTGAAATTAATGTTTAATAGTATTATAATAGCACTCAAATAAATATAGTATAAAATGTAAATTAAAACCCACTAACTTATATATTATATTTATATAAGTATATACAATAATAAATAAATGGGACATTTTATAAAAATGGTAATTTGATAAGTTTTATAAGTTATAAAACTATAAACATGATTTTTACGTCTTTTCGGCTAAAACCGTAAAATTAACGTTTTTGTCAATTAAAACTTAGACGGTTGGACCCGTCTAATGTAAACTTTTAATAAATCATATACTGATATAAGTACATATTACAAGTAAAAACCGATAAAACCCAAGCTTTATAACATACGGACATTAACGGGCCAAGTTAGCCTTATTGGACTATTAATCCAACTAATTTGGCTAAACACTTATAAACTTACTTATTGGGCTTAACCCACTTGGGCCTAACTTGTAAGTATAATACTGAAATTAAAAGTGTAAAATGGACTAATATAAGGTAATGGACTTATAATGGGCTTATTGGGCCTAAACATGTAAAGAAGATGAACTAGTAAAACTAGTATAAAAAATTACCAACACATAACACTAAAATTAGTAAATGAGAATGTACAATCCCACTTGATCATCATCATATTTATAAACTCATCATATGTATACATAATTGTGATTTTTATAAAGTCATTGGACAAAAGTCTAAGACCGATTATTTTTTGTATAGGTTTCCGTGACCGAAGCACGCCCGTAGCCGATAATCCGCCTTTCATTATTAACGTGAGTTCATAGCCTCGCACTCTTTTAAATGTTTTATAAAATGATTTGTAAACCCGCGAGGGAGATAACATGCTAGTTTTTGATAAAAATAGAACACAAGTAGTCCCGATGGTATGCTTAATGATATGGACCCGAATGATACTATGACTCAATAAAAGAGATAAAAAGGATTATTAGTAGTTTGGTTATGTCACTTAAAGTCCCATTAGCATGAATTGTGAACTACCGGGATTTGGTAGACGCTTATGCATATGATAGTACTATTTGGGGACGATCACCCCAGTTCGCGCCTTGACGGTTGATCCTCGTCGTAGCACATTGGTTGGTAAGCGAATTTATGTATGAGAAGATTTCCATAGCGTGATTTTTGTGACGACACACTAACTTAGATGGGCAATATGTTTGTCGGGTTCGCGGCCCGTTGTTTGTGATAGTAAGGTAACAATGTCATGCAGCTAATAATAATCCAAATGAATCTAATGTGATCCAATAACGATATGAATAACGATAATAATATTACCTATAATGGTAATATTGAGGCTACGGTCTCATGGACGGTTTAAGATGTATGCTTTGATTTATATATTGCCTGACTAGCAATACGAGGACTTACTTCTGATATTATACTTGTGTTCAGATTTCAACGATTGTTTTATATAACGTTTTTATTAAACTCTATGAATTCACTCGGCATTCGCTGATATGATATTTGCATGCTTTTATCTCAGGTGCTTGAAGGTAATTCGGATGGAGATCGACTCTGATGGCCCACATAATAATAAAACTGTTCATTCGATCTATGTTTTGTAAAATTAATGACCTGTATAATTTGGGACCTGTTTTACACTTGAAACTTTTATTTCGAATGAATGTATGTTAAACCTTGTACAACCATTTTTATGTGTTGTCTATGATTGGTGTTATTGTGCTATCCCGTAACACTCTAAAGACTCTTCCGCTGTACCGACATGCAATTTGAGAGTGTTACAACTAAGGAACACATCCTAGTTGATTCTTAATCCTTTCTACATAACGTGTCAGTAATTACATTCACCTTCCCAGATGAAATAAATATCATGACCGTATTCATCCAAAATTTCTTTCTTCATTTCTAAGTTTTAGTTTCGGCTCAACTATTATTTTTATCAGTTTTGCTCAATCTGACGTCTAAAGCGTCGATAATTATTACAAGTAATTAAATAATAAATATTTATTTTTTTTATGAAACGTAAACGTAAAAATTTTAAATTTCTTAGTTCGACCAATTATATAAAAATGTTCAAAATAAATTTGAATTTAATTAACACGATTTTTGTTGATTTATTGAAAATAATTAATAAGATTCATAAATGTTTGAAAAATCTTTGGTTATACTTTGTTCAAATTTTTCTTAGTTGAAAAGCAAAAATTGTCGTTTCAAATTCCAAATTAATACAATGTTTTACCAACCAAGTATAAAAATTTATCGGCCGATCTTTTCGAATTGAGAAAGGGAAAATTGTGCGACTCATTCGTTCTTGGTGGAATAATAAATGGTTTGGTTTATCTATTTAAAGTAAGGTAAAATGAAAACTTGTCGTTGAGTAAAAATAAAAGCTTTTAGAAATTAAACTAAAAATTATAATTAATTAAATGACAAAAATTAAAGCTTGATGAAAAATTAATTTGACAATGTAAATAAAAAATGTAAACTTAAAAATCAAACAAAACCCCAAACCATCGGAATCCAGATCGGAATGATGTCACCAATACCATCGGAATCCAGATCATATAGGTACAAAATCTATCGGAATAATTCTAATGAATTCTATCGGAATGTCTAAACTACCAATTCTATTAGAATAATGAAATGCAATCTATCGGAATGTAAGAAAAGTAAAATTGTCAGAATGTTTAAAACTAAATCTATCGGAATAAATACAAAGCCATAGGAATATCACTTCTATCGGAATATTGCTATGGAAAATTGGGCAGCACTTCATCTCAATGTAGCCTTAAGAGCCGTCGCAATCCAGATCGCAATGAGCGATCGGAATCTTGATCGGAATAAGGGGGATTGCCAGATCGGAATGTACTGTCGCAAAGAGCCGTCGAAATGTAAAACCCTCTTTCCAAACTGTCACTATCGGAATAAGAGTAGAACCGTCGGAATGTCAATTCCCTTTCCGATAGAAGTCCAATTTTCAATAAGCACAATTTAAATAAGCTAAGTCTAATAATCATGAACCGAAACTAGATTAAACAAGAATAAGGCGAACAAAATAAGCTAAAAATTTAAAACTTATCAAGACACAAAATAAGCAAACAAAATAAGTAAACTTTAAAGAGACTAAAACTTTTAAGAAAACTTTAAAAACAAATAAGCTAAACACAAAATAAGCCAATAAGCATGTCAAGCTCAAAGCTTACTTCGTAAGAAACTTAGATGGAAATGAAAGGACAAACTTTTTAATAAATCAAACATAAAATTTAAACAAGACGTGTAAAATTTAGGATTAAAGATGAACAAAAATTAAGAAAGGTAGAATAAGATAAAGATTAAAACAAGAATTAAGCTATCAAAAGTAAAGATTTGATTAAAACTAGAAAGGAAGATGAAAGATTAAATTCCTAGTGAGAGAAACTGTCACTTTCTCTCTCTAAAACTACCTACAAAAATGAAAATAATGAACTAGCTAACACTAACTAACCAACCCTCCTAAATGTGTTTAGGAGGGTATTTATAGGAAACGGGGAGGTGCATGTGTTGCCTCCTCTTTCTTTCTTTCTTCACGTCTTTTCGTCTTTTAAGTTCTTCGACTTTATCGACTTTGTCTCGGGATTAATTAAACTCGTCTTATAATTTCTTCATTTATTAGACTTGAGTTCTTCGGCTTTATTAAACTTTCATCTTTAGACTTGTTCTTCGATAAATCTTTAGAAAAGGTCTTGGACTTCCGTTCTTTTTGTACTCTTGATCTCTTGACTTCGTCTTTTGCCTTTTTCTTCGATAAAAGCCCGTTAAAGCCTGTGTTTTCCTCCCTTTTCTCATTTTGGTCCTAAATCACAACAAAAACACAAACCACGCATAATTCCAACATTTACGACATAAAATACACGTTTGGGCTTGGTTATTATTGTAATTAAGTGGTTAAAGGATGGGTGTTTTCACACCTATCAAATCCCCTACACCTGACCATTGTAATGTCCTCATGCAATGCATTAGTTACAAAGCACGTTTTACATTTTCCATCATAATCGATCCACCTTGGCCTTTATTAAAAAGATAGAAAATTAAAAAACATTCAATGGAAGAACATAAGTAAAGAAATCAAAGACATACCTTAGGGTTTTGGATTTGTCATGAATGATCATCATCCTCAAGTTTTCACGTTCCCCAAACCAAGCTTAAAAATGAGATCATTGTTATTTAAGTTAACAAACTAACACGAATTCATGTGGGCCAATTATTTACTTAGACTCCCTTATTCCTAGGTGTATCTCTTATATTTTATTATTGTCTTGAATGATCACGAGGATGCATTGTTTGACGTATTTCGATAGTTTATTTAGGCCGAAAATTAAGTGGGATGATTTAATCAATAGTTAGCTAAAGGACAAAATCTTTTAAAACTGCTTCTCGAGACCTCTTAAAGTTCATATCTTGGCATAACTCGCTTCACGATTTGAGACCTTTCTCGGACCGATATTTGGCATTGACTTCATACTTCAAATCTTGAGAGACGTTTATGAAATAATGGTCTTCTCTTCATAATAGGAATATTTTCACTTGAACTTTTTGAGAGATTCTTCATATTTGGACCACGACTTCTTTATTTTTCTCCAATCTTTATTTGGGACTTTGATATACAACGATCCGCCTCCTTTTAGGACTTGGATCTATTTATCCTCATACCTTGTCAGGGCCTTTTTGGATAGATTTCTCCATGATCTTTACGGGAGTATTTGCTTTTCGTCGTGTGTCTCGATCCTTCATATTGATTTTTGATAAATGATTCTTCACATCACTTTGGATCTTTAGCAACAAAATGTAGCCCTCATTCCTTGTTAGGGCCTTTTCGCACTCGCCAATCTTCGCATCCCGCTTCATTAGGTTATGCCTTGGCTATGAACTCTAACTAATACCGAGCAACTTTTAAACGATCTTGGGCTAGAAGCTAAGTAACTTTTCAAATCGTACAACCTTATTTATTGCAGATAAACTTATTAGCAAGCGATGGGAGAAGAAGCTCATAATTAACTCACATAAATTCACGAAAGAATACCAAACTTATAAATGACTCTATCATCTCTCGTTCTCCATAGTTTAAAATCTCAAAGAATGAGACTCGTGGATGCTTAGCCTATTAAATCAAAGTTTTGAGTTTTCGAGTCATCTATAGGATCTTGCATCTTCTTAGACTTTTTAAATTTTAGAATTTACGTTTTAAAGTTCCCTTGATAAACGACTCTCTAGGATCAATTATAGGAACTTGCGAAAAGTTCTTGTTCTTAACCCGTGAGAGTATTGACTTTCGCATTTTAAAGCCCCCTATATAAAAGCCTAGCAAAACTAGACTTAAACACGTTAAGGATACTAGCTAGAGTAAACTTAGACAAGTAAACTCGGGTTGATTGAAAATATTCACGACTTTGAAAAATTTAAAACCACTTTATTAAACTTTATTCTAGCAAAGAAAGAAAATAACTATAAAAAGGAAAAACTACAAGGCCAAAAAGATTAAAAATTTTGAAAAATGTCGAAAAATCAATTTTCCGGTTAAAATGAGGACAAATACAAGGAAAAGACCACTTAACTACGATAGAAGTCCCCCTACACTTAATATAAACATTGTCCTCAATGTTTAAGCATGTGGGAGTAAACTCCCCTACACTTAGGACATTGTGCACTTTGTTTAAATCTTTCTAAGGAGGAGACAACTAAAGTGATTCCTATTTTAATATTGAAGAATATAAAATAGTGAATCAAAAGAGTTTAGAATAGAACCAGGAAGAAGGGTACACGGGATCACGGTTCGTCAAAAGTCATGAAGAATGGATCTATGAAAGCTCTAATCCCTGCACATGATAAGAAAGAAAACAACAAGAACATACTAGGGTCTCCCCTACACTTATTATAAAAACAGAGAAAAATGATAGATACTACGGGTTGCCTCCCGAGAAGCGCTTGTTTTTGGTAACCGAGTCGTGAGCCTGACTCGACCTTGATTAGGAAGAAGCTTGAAATACATCCACCGGGATCAAAGAGATGGTTTTCATCCATCAAATAGCACAGGCTTAAGGTGAACAAGGCAAGCCAAAGAAGAGTAGGCAAGGTTCCCTTAAGTAGTGATTGAGCACGGTGGTAGTAAGGGTGAAGTGCAAGCATATCTTCGTAAGTTCAAAAGATCTTTCGTTTTATTTCATCAGATGGATACTAAGATGGCTTAAAAATTGCAATACCGGGATCGAACACCTTTTCCTTTAGGGGAAAATAACACTCAGGCTCAGCAGACCTTGAAGAGGATCTGATCATAAATCTCGCAATCTCATCCTCAGACGGAGGATAGAGAGGAGTTAAGACATAAGTTCTGCGGATATCGGTGTTGTCCGGTTTCTTCTCCTTTGAGACGGGTTTCTTCATATCCAAAGGAGGATAAAAACCATAATCATCAAAGTCCAAAGGAGGAGCATCACTCTCATTTGGGAAGTAAGTGTTGAGAAAAGTATCAAAATCTTCCTCAAATGAGTAGTCATCCAAAGTAGGATTAAGCATGGTTGGCGGAGGATCTTCATCATGTGAAGAATCACTCGAAAGAGTATCAGCCTCATCAAAATCATCATAAGTGGGCATGTCCGGATACTCAGAAGTAAAATCAGCATAATCATCCCCATTAGAGCTCGAATCATCATCGTAGGCATCATAGATCGGTGGAGAATCATAAATTAGTGGAGGATCAGAATTGGAGAGAGAATCATCCCCATCATCTTGGAACAATGGATTATCATTGTAACATCCCGCCTACTCAGACCACAATATTGTCCGCTTTGCCCGCAGGCTCACGGCTTTGCTTTGTGGCCCTTTTGTAAGTACTTCCCGGCTGGTCACCCAACCCAGTACTACTCTGACATGAGCATGCTTAACTGCCAGTTCCTAAGAACCCCACTTGCAGTAGACCACAAAACGCGTTGTGTCATGAGAAGGCGAATGTTATCTTATGAACCATGGATCTTTCCTGGCCACAGCCGATGTAGGATTTGCCTAGGGTGTCACAATCACCCCCCCTTCGGGACTCATCGTCCTCGATGAGGTTTGCCCCACCATCCCGAACGGCTCAGGAGTGGCTCGTAACATCCCTCCTACTCAGACTACAATATTGTCCGCTTTGCCCGCAAGCTCACGACTTTGCTTTGTGGCCCTCATGTGAAGACTTCCCGGCAGGTCACCCAAGCCAGTACTACTCTTCCATGAGCACGCTTAACTGCCAGTTCCTGAGAACCCTACGTGCAGTAGACCACAAAACGCGTTGTGTCATGAGAAGGCGAATGTTATCTTATGAACCATGGATCTTTCCTGGCCACAGCCGATGTAGGATTTGCCTAGGGTGTCACAATCATAGCAAGAATCGAACAGAGGATTGTTGTAGATGACAAAATCATCAAGCACATTAATCATATTTGTTGATTCTCTTCCATTTGATTTGGTTGTGATATTCCCCATTTTAAACACTTGTGCATCATTCCCGACCCATAAGATGAGCTCACCTTCAGCAACATCGACTAAAGCTTTTCCGGTTATCAAGAATGGCCGACCAAGTATTAACCGAATACGAGGGTCCATTTCATAATCAACAACAACAAAGTCGACCGGAAAAGTGAAGGTGCCAACTTTTACAAATACATCTTCGGCAATACCAACGGGGTAAGCGAGAGTGCGATTGGCTAACTCAAGAGTCATCTTTGTTGGTGTAAGGTCGGGTAATGATAACTTTTTCCAAACACTTAAAGGCATCAGATTTATACTTGCATCGATATCGGCTAAGGCAGTATATTCTTCGGTTTGGTTAAAAATGCAAGGTATCACAAAACGACCGGGATCTCCAGGTTTTTCCAGAAGTTCTTTAAGAAGGACGGCTGAACAATTTTCATTCAATCAAGTATTAACAAACTCGGCCATCTTCTCTTTCTTATTAAGCAAGTCCTTAAACATCTTAACAAATTTTGGCATTTGGGCTAGAGCTTCAACAAGGCTAAAGGTGATGTTTGTGCCGACAATATTGTTCAAAAAGTTGGAGATTTGAATGTCATCCTTAGTGAGAATTCTACCTTTTTCCAGCCGGGAAGGGTAAGGAATGTTGGGTTTAGGTAGTGTGGTTGTAGCAGGTAAAGGATTTTTAAGGTTTAGAGGTGGTAGGTGGGGTTGGTGGAGGGTCTTGCTTGGGTACTTCTTCATTACGAGGTGGAGACGATAATGGAGAACTAGTACTAGGTATGGAAGTAGGAGGGATAATTGGAGGTGGAGGAGGTGTAGATGGAGTAATTGGGGAAGTGGTACAAGGTCCTACTAGAGTTGCTCCACTTCGGGTAGTAATAACACTCACATTTTCTCTAGGGTTTGTTTCGGTGTTAGAAGGAAGAGCACCTTGTGGACGAAGGGTTTGTAACATTTGAACAAATTTCCTATTCGTGGACTCTTGAATTTTTCTAGTAGATTCTTGCATTGCTAGCTAGATTTTCTCATGTTCATTCAACTTTTGCAAAACCAAGTCCATTGGCGGATGAGGTAAATTGAACCCTTGTTGTTGAAAACTTTGATTTGGGTATTGGTTATAAGGTGGAAAACCTTGAGGATTGAAACCTTGGTGTTGAAAGCCTTGGTTTTGCATCGGATAATTACCTTGGTTTCCATTTGATCCCCTCACATTGGTATTACCTTGAAAATTAGCTCTTGGCTGCCCTTGGTTGTTTTGGTTAGGTTGTGGTGGTCTTTGTTGAAAACCGGGTGGAGCCAAATAATTTATCGATTTGTAAGACAAGTGATTAACATCGACATTAGGCGTGATATGAAATCTCTCGGTGTTGTTGTAAGCATACACTTCCGCGTGAGATTGATCATATGTTTTATCACAGTTAGCCTAAGAGTGTGGCCCACCACAAGTTTCACAAGTTATATTAAGAGCATGGGCATGTTGAGTGGTAGGGTTATCTCGTAGAACAAGATGTTTTACAATAGAAGTAAGCTCCCTGATTTGAGTAGTGACTTCACTCTCACTGGCACTAGCCATAGTATCCCTAACACTCTTGGTTTGGACTTTGTCTTTGTTCTCAATGATATCCCATGTGGCATTAGAAGACTTAACCAAAATGTTACCCCCCGAGGCACTATTTAGTGAATCTTGGTCATTCATACTTAAACCATTGTAAAAACTGTTAAGTTGATGCACTTTAGTGAAACCATGTTGTGGACACTTTCTTAAAAGTTCCTTAAAACGGTCCCAAGATTCACTAAATGTCTCACCGTACTTTTGTTCAAAATTAATGATTTCATTCCGCAAAGCGGTAGTACGTGAGGGTGGGAAAAAATAGTTGATGAATTTGGTCTCTAAATCCGACCATGTAAGAATACTTTGTGGCGGTTCCTTATCAAGCCAATGCCGGGCTTGTCCCTCTAAGGAGAAAGGAAAAAGTTGCAAGCGAATGACCTCTTGTGAAACCCCATTAAACTTGACCATATTGGTGAGTTGAAGAAACCTTTTGATATGGTCGTGAGGATCATCAAGTGTACGCCCCAAGAATGGTTGAGAAGAGACCATTTGAATGAAGCCGTATTTGAGCTCAAAATTGTTGGCTCCAATCTCGGGTATGACAATAGCATCGGTGTTGCCCTCAACATACGATTGCAAAAGCTCGATCATTGGTCGATTGTCCATGGTGACAATAGGTTGAGTAATGACTTCGACTTGAATTGCTTTCTTCTTACGAGCACAAGTACGCATACACACCTACAAAAGGAAAAGAAAAATAGACAAGAAATATTTTTGGTTTTTTTATGTTTTTCTATTTTTTTGGATTTCTGAAAATTTTATATTTTTTTAGGATTCTTGAAAATTTTTGAAAATTAGACGAGAAAAATAACGTTCAAGAGTGAACGAATCCCAAAATCCAACGCGTTTCTCACAATAAACCGTTAATCTTTACGAAAAGAGCCAGCAGCGGCGCCATTTAATACAATGTTTTACCAACCAAGTATAAAAATTTATCGTCCGATCTTTTCAAATTGAGAAAGGGAAAATTGTGCGACTCAGTCATTCTTGGTGCAATAATAAATGGTTTGGTTTATCTATGTTAAACTAAGGTAAAATGAAAACTTGTCGTTGAGTAAAAATAAAAGCTTTTAGAAATTAAACTAAAAATTATAATTAATTAAATGACAAAAATTAAAGCTTGATGAAAAATTAATTTGACAATGTAAATAAAAATGTAAACCTAAAAATCAAACAAAACCCCAAACCATCGCAATCCAGATCGGAATGCTGTCACCAATACCATCGGAATCCAGATCGGAATATAGGTACAAAATCTATCGGAATAATTCTAATGAATTCTATCGTAATGTCAAACTACCAATTCTATCGGAATAATGAAATGCAATCTATCGGAATGTAAGAAAAGTAAAACTGTCGGAATGTATAAAACTAAATCTATCGGAATAAATAAAAAGTCATCGGAATATCACTTCTTTCTGAATATTGCTATGGAAAATTAGGCAGCAATTCGTCTCAATGTAGCCTTAAGAGTCGTCGCAACCCAGATCGCAATGAGCGATCGGAATCTTGATCGGAATAAGGGGGATTGCCAGATCGGAATGTCTTGTCGCAAAGAGCCGTCGAAATGTAAACCCTCTTTCCTAACTGTCACTATCGGAATAAGAGTAGAACCGTACGAATGTCAATTCCCTTTCCGATAGAAGTCCAATTCGCAATAAGCACAATTTAAATAAGCTAAGTCTAATAAGCATGAACCGAAACTAGATTAAACAAGAATAAGACGAACAAAATAAGCTAAAAATTTAAAAACTTATCAAGACACAAAATAAGCAAACAAAATAAGTAAAATTTAAAGAGACTAAAACTTTTAAAAAAACTTTAAAAACAAATAAGCTAAACACAAAAAACCCAATAAGCATGTCAAGCTCAAAGCTTACTTCGTAAGAAACTTAGATGGAAATGAAAAGACAAACTTTTTAATAAATCAAACATAAAATTTAAACAAGACGTGTAGAATTTAGGATTAAAGATGAACAAAAAATAAGAAAGGTAGAATAAGATAAAGATTAAAACAAGAATTAAGCTATCAAAAGTAAAGATTTGATTAAAACTAGAAAGGAAGATGAAAGATTAAATTCCTAGTGAGAGAAACTGTCACTTTCTCTCTCTAAAACTACCTACAAAAATGAAAATAATGAACTAGCTAACACTAACTAACCAACCCTCCTAAATGTGTTTAGGAGGGTATTTATAGGAAATGGGGAGGTGCATGTGTTGCCTCCTCTTTCTTTCTTTCTTCACGTCTTTTCATCTTTTAAGTTCTTCGACTTTATCGACTTTGTCTCGAGATTAATTAAACTCGTCTTATAATTTCTTCATTTATTAGACTTGAGTTCTTCGGCTTTATTAAACTTTCATCTTTAGACTTGTTCTTCGATAAATCTTTAGAAAAGGTCTTGGACTTCCGTTCTTTTTGTACTCTGGATCTCTTGACTTCGTCTTTTGCCTTTTTCTTCGATAAAAGCCCGTTAAAGCCCGTGTTTTCCTACCTTTTCTCATTTTGGTCCTAAATCACAACAAAAACACAAACTACGCATAATTCTGACATTTACGACATAAAATACACGTTTGGGCTTGGTTATTATTGTAATTAAGTGGTTAAAGGATGGGTGTTTTCACACCCATCACAAATCATGGTTTAAATAGTTTCCTCAATCCCTCTTAGGTTGTCTTGAGGTATGCACAAACATTTACCGCTAAAGGAGTTTAGTCAAATGATTTGAGTATAAGGGAATGATTCCTTAAAAATCCTTTGATAAAACATTTGTCAAAACATATTTGCACTTTATTTTTGGTATAACCCAAAATCTTAAATGGCTCTAATCTTTGAAGAGTCAATATATATCTTACCATCATTAATTACACGATCAAATAATGTAAATGATTAAACCTTAAATCACATGTTAAATACTCAATGTACATGTTTTTCATTGCTCGGTCAATTCAGGGCAGTCAATAAATAATTATTAACTCATTCTTATTCTTAGAAACAAACAAATGGTCCTTAATGATCACAAGCATGAATTTATCAAATTACAGCCTATACACGTGATTCACCAAATTTATGGATGCTACATGTGCATTGGTCAATCCAAACAACATTAAATGAAACTCATAATGTTCTTTACGAGTTCTGGACGTAGTGATTGGAATAGATAATCTTCTTCGCGCACGCAAAGTTGATGATAAGCATGCCGTGGATCAAATCTTTAGAACATACGCTAGAACCTTGTAAATTATCGAACAAATCTATCATCTTGGGTAGTGGATATAGATTTTGATCATCAATTTACCTAGTTCACAGTAATTCAACAAATATAAGGAATAATAACACCATAGCTCTTCATGATGTCGAGCTTGGTAGAATAAAAGCTTTCTCCGACAACTCTCTCAGTTGTAGGGTAATTCTTTTAATTCAGATGGTGCTGACATACAGTGCACACGGCACAGGTGCAGCACCAGGAATATAATCAATACCAAATTCAACTCGCCTTAATGGCGAAAGTCTAGGTAATTCACCAGAAAATACCTCCTAAAGTTTCAGATGACAGAAACATCTTTTAATAAATTAACTTTAAGTTCTTTCTAGATTACAAGATCTATGACTAGTTCACAACCATTCATGGTGGAATTCCAAGTCTAAATGCAGGATATGGTCATCCATTAAGAATTATTTAGATCACTTTTGATAATCAACATCTTATCTTTTAGGGCATTTCTACTCGAGTTCCCATCAATTAAGACAATGTCGTCATGTCATAATCAATC
Organism: Glebionis coronaria; assembly: GCA_025667525.1. NCBI lineage: Eukaryota > Viridiplantae > Streptophyta > Magnoliopsida > Asterales > Asteraceae > Glebionis > Glebionis coronaria. The sequence goes on from CM046875.1 coordinate 47,424,284, forward strand.
AATCCATTCTATTGGCACTATCAACTTTCCAGTTTCATTGTCGTTGATAAGATGTGAACTTCTCAAAAGACAAATAATAACTCATAATCCTTCACAAATTCAAGGATATCAGGAGACATAACTAACCTTAAAAGAGTAAGGTCAACGTATAATCTACACGAGAGAATTTCAAGTCAGATACAGACAAAAACACTAACAAATATGAATATATCCCATGTTTTCATGATTTGAGTACGCCTTCGAAAGCACCTCGGATCGTTGCCCGGGTCATTCAAATGAAATCTAATCAAAATAAATGATAGGAACTTCGATACATCCAGTCGGGTATCAATACTCGGTAATCAGATACTTTTCCAAAGAATCTCACTATGAGAAATGGGACAAGAAAGGAATATCAATTGTCAAATAAGACAATTTCCACAGATGATTACATTCGATTCAGAAAAATAAATGGTACGGGCACATATGTAGGTGTCTTTAACAATATGTCCCTATTTTTGCACTTCTTGCAGATCTTATAAAATTTCAATCTTTCACAATCTTCAAAGAAAATTTAGTGTTTATTAATAATTTCATGGTGACTACTAATCAGCCTTGCATGGTCCCTTCCAAATTGTATATAGGCGCGCAACTATATACAATTTTAGGATTAACGATGCAATACTCAGTTCGTCAAAACTTTGTCATCATGTTTAAAATAAAAAAATTTTCATGCTTAATTCTTGAATAAGAATCAAAATGAATTTACAGGGATGTTCTTTCTTATGAAAACAATTAAGTTTTCAAAAGCGTTTCATAAACAACTTCATTTCGATAACGATTACTTATAAATCTCACTTTGAATAATCCATATGGTGACGAAAATTCATTTTTTATCAAGGAATACTATTGTATCTTATAAAAACAATGAATGATCTGCAAAAGAGTGATGAAAAGTTGTTCACCAAGAACTAACTACAATATATCAGGAAATGAGCTTAGCCACTTAATCATGAGGTTCATGACCTCGATGGCACTCAAAAAGAATAATCCACAACGTAACTCAAATCGAGATGAGTACTTGTTCAATGGTTGCATCACTAATGCAAACATTAGGAAGAAGCAATAAAAGATAGATAACATCAATACACGTAGGATTTAGCAATCAAAGGTAGTCTTTTCATTAATCACAAACAAGTAAAAATTGTACCGTAACACATTACGTGTCACTATGTCCTACAATTCCAAGAACTCATCCTAACAACTGATGTCTCAGTTAAGTTAGGGATTTTTAAAAGATACCACAATGAATACTAATCTGCAAGATTCGTGGGGGTACCACCTGTCCCGGAAGATCCATCGGTCCCAATTCAGAAGAAGATTTCTTCAATTTATTTCTTGGACACTGGGCATCCTCGTTAGTGGACAATGGCCTAGGAACAACCCTTAACACGAATCAACAATCAATTAAAACCTTGTAATTCAATCACAAGACTTAAAGACTTCCTCTTAGCAATTTCTTATTCCATACGAGTTACATTTGACTTTATTCAAGTTTTCAACCAACTTATACTCAATGCTACATCCTACCTCATTTCCGAATACTTCAACCTTATTCTTAGACCTTAATAGGGCAATACAAGTTCGATATGAACAACACTCAATTTCCAATCCTATAGCTCCTTCATCAATAGTTATCAAATGAGTCACTAGTATGAAATGACTCACACATTCAATTAGACTTCTCGGAAAGGTACTAGTGGCATGAGGCTTTTGGGTAATGGTTCCAATGACAGCCTCAAATGCAACATTTCCCCTTCCGATTTCAAATTTAAGAATTGGGTGACAATGGATCAGATAACACGTTTCTAGGTGGTAACGTTTTGTTAAACTCCACTCTTAAAAGGAAAGATCGTCATGACATCGATATCAGATGTAATCTCGCCAATTCTTCTTTAATATCACAATCAACTAATATCAACATTTCTACGAGTATCAACCATTTTGTTGGGATCATAAATATCCACAACTTGGTTTAGATCTGGAATAGCTAGAATTCCTATGGGAATAGCTTCGATTGATTTGCTAGGGGAGTTAGGGTTTCTTGTGACAATCTACGTCGTATAAATACCTCGTATAAATATTAAAATAATCATCAAACAATCATGTAATCAAATTACATCATATATATATATATATATATATATATATATATATATATATATATATATATATATATATATATATATATATATATATATATATATATATATATATATATATATATATATATATATATATATATATATATATATATATATATATATATATATATATATATATATATATATATATATATATATATATATATATATATATATATATATATATATATATATATATATATATATATATATATATATATAATCCAAGTTATATATATATATATTAAAATAACACTTCTCAGTCTGGCCTTGTCGGTAACTCGGGAATTCTTCGGCACCGTTATAGTCAAAAGATTTTTAGACATTTTGAGAAAAATGTTTATAGTTAAAAGATTTTGAAATGTTTTATTCAAAACCTTGGTTTTAAAAATCTTTCGTTCTCTATAACGAGAGCTCTGATACCAAACTGTAACACCCCCAAATATTCATACTTTAGTTCTGCGGAAGAGTCGTTGGTGTTACAGGATAGCACATTACTCAAATCATAGACAACGCTTAAAATCGCGTCGTTTAATAATAAAGCATTATCCATTCATGAATATCAAATTTACATAGGTCCCAAGTCATAGTATTTCATACAATTTTTACAAAACATTTGAATGGAAATTTTTATTTAAGTGCGGGCCATGAATTCTTGTCGTCCTCCCGAGGATTACTGTCAAGTACCTGAGATAAAACATGTTAAAAAAAAAGGTCAGCGAAAACGCCGAGTGAATTCATAGAGTTTAATAAAAACCATTAATATATCATCGGTATATAATTATTACCAAAAATCATTTTGTACAATCTTTGTAATAGGCCATAAAATAAGCCAAAAACATTTCATACAATCTTTGTTGTAAATCATATGATAGGCTTTTGCCTTCAAAACCCTTATACGAACCAATGTCGTAAAAAACATCATACAATACGTTTTATAACGTTGTATAGAGTTAAATAAAAACCGTTATATGAATATGGTAATGTAAAACCAAAACACGAACATAATATCAATAATAAGACCCCGTATTGCTAGTCAGGCAATATATTGTAATTCAGTGCGTAAAGCAGTATTTTCGTTATTGGATTATTATAAGTCGCATGACATTGCTACCTTACTATAACAAACAACGGGTAGCTAACCCGAAACTCATTTTCCCATCTAAAACAGTGTGTCGTCACAATAATCACGCTTATATAAAACTTCTCATACATAAATTCGCTTACCAATCAATGTGGCACGACGAGGATCAACCGTCAAGGCGCGAACTGGGATAATCTTCCCCAAATAGTACTATTATATGCATAAGCGTCTACCAAATCCCGGTAGTTCACAATTCATGCTAATGGGACTTTTAGTGACATAACCTAACTTTAATAATCCATTTCATTTTATTCATCGGGTCATATAATCATTCATCGGGTCATACAGTCATTCGGGTCCAAATCAATAAACAAACAATCGGGACAACTGGTGTCCTATTTTATTAAAACTAACATGCTATCTCCCTCGCGGGTTTATAAAACATTTCATAAAACATTTAAAAGAGTGTGAGGCTATGAACTCACGTTGAGTGGGAAAGGCAGTTTATCGACGATTTGGATGTATGGTACGTGCTTCAATCACGGAAACATAGACAAGTAGTACTCGTCTTAGACTCTTGTCCAATGACTTTATAAAAACAATGTCTATGTATATATATGACGATATTATAAGTATGATGATGATCAAGTGGGATTTTATATCTTCATACACATTATAGTGTTATGTGTTAGTCAAATTTTTGACTAGTTACACTAGTTTCAACCCAATTACATATTAAGGCCTATTAATCCCATTAAAAGCCCATTAAGAGTTCAACGCTTTATATTATTCCATTTATTCTATTAATATCAGGCCTTTACTCATATGTTGGGCCCAAGTGGGTTAAGCCCAATGAGTAAGTCCATTAGTGTTTATCCAAACTAGTTAAATCAATAGTCCAATAAGGCTACTTTGGCCCGTTAATGTCCATATGTTATAAAGCTCGGGTTTTATCGGTTTTTACTTGTTATATAATTTTATACATCTATGTGAGTTTATAAAAAGTCTACATGAGACGGGTCCGACCGTCTATGTTTTATTTGACAAAACGTTAATCTTTCGGTTTTAGCCGAAAAGACGTAAAACTTATGTATATAGTTTTTAAAACTTGTAAAATGTTTGTACTTGTAAATTATATAAAATGTCTCATTTTAATATCATAATATATAACTCTCATTTATAATTATTATTAGTAACTAGCGGGTTTTTATATATGTATATTTTATAAGTACATAATTTGAGTGCTTATATTATATACTTTTTATTTTACAAAATCTGATCCTAAATATTCAGTCCACTAAAACATCCATATCTAGAGTTCTATAAGGAGATAGAACCCCAAATTTTATAGAAGAAACTACATGATATGTGCTTAATTTAACTCTTTTATAGCTACTGATGAATCAGCCTCTAAGTATTTTAATAAATTCGTCCAAAACAGTCTATGCAGATTTGTACTCCAATATTGTTTTGATCATATCTCACTCATTTTAAAGATTCCATTGAGTGGCCAACTCCCACATATGTACAAGACACATACCTTACCGTATATTAATTTTATCAAGTCAGTTTAACAAGTTATCATCTAGCTCTTTACTGTTTTATACAGCCTACATATTTAGCCATGATTTTAACATCCTTTCAAGAAGATTTTGATCTTTTTAATCAAATCTATCAACACCAAATCCCCACATAATATTTTTGATCATCATTAATCATCATATACATATACATCAATGAAGAAAATACAAGATTACATATTCAAAATAACAAGAGGATATGAAGAAACAATCTTTATACCACCAATAGTGATGAAAAGATGAGGTTGATGAATAACAAGACTTGGTCTCTTTTTATCACATCTTTAACTTGGCAAATGAACTCCTTGAGATCTTCATGTGCATGAATATCTTCTTGAAGATCAGCCGATAAACTCCATGGAAACTCCTTTTTGGATGTTAAGATCACCTCCAATCAATATATCTTCAATGGGTTTTCATCATATGTGTGAATAACACATGATATTATGGTTTAATGAATCAAATGAGGGTGTTTGTTGTTGTATTTTGACGGCAAGGAGAGAAGGGAAAGAGAGAGTATTTGGTGGTTTGCATGAGATGAAAGTGAGACAATGATTTGAAGGAAGTGGTTTTGATAGTTGTAACTAGTTTACAAAGTTAAGCAAGACATGTGTCTTGCTTACTTTGTAAGCTTGACACCTAAGGGTGTGATGTAGCTTATTTAGCCGTCCCATATTGGGGGTGGGGAAAACTTGTTTTGTCTCATCTCCAATTATTTACGGGTACTCCTCGATTCTAGTTTTCTCGATTTGCGTGCCCTCGGGTCGTATTACGAAAAACGTTTTTATAAGTTATGAATCAACGGCACAAAACGAATCTAATAAAAATTGTCTCATCAAAAAAGGAGTTCAAAAACATAAATACGTAGACCTAGGGTTTCCGGTTTAGTCGTAAATGATGTTAAATTATGCACGTAAGTCCTAACATCTTCTCGTAAATTTGTAAGTTTATGAACCAACAAAAATTTAAATTCCAAAATAATATTCACGAATAAATTTATTTTTCAGTAATGTCGGACTGTCACAAAAAATGGTGTATGTAAATGTAAGCATGTAACGTAGAGTCCTCCGGTTTAGACGTAGTTGATGCTACTTCAAGACGTAAACTCAAATTTCTTCCCAAAAATGAGTGAGTTCATACTATAACATTAAGTTAATGTTTTTAAATAATACTTGAGAATAAAATATCGATCATAAATTGACGGATTGTCACACTTATACCCACCTTATAGTTTGTGTTAATCAAAATTAAGCCTTTCGAAATTATTTATCTATTTTACCTTTTTCTTTTTTTTTGGATTCGAATATAATAATTGAGTGATGAAATCCCAATTAAGGTTGCGTTTTCACGCATTTGGAGATATTGTATATTTATTGTGATACGTAATACAATATATTAATAATATTCACAAAAAACGAAAAACGAATATATCTACAATATAGTAAAATATTGTTGTGTGTTTAATTGAGGACAACTAAACAAGATTTACTCGGATATTTATTTATAGTGGAAAAATAAAAACGAGTATGTACGTTATGTACGCTTTCCAAAAATGAAAAGCAAAAACGCACTACTCACACAAACACGATATATATATGGCACTCAAAAACACCTCCCCGGAAGCGGCCCAAAAATTGATGTAGTAAAATCGTACACGTTTTAGGAAAAACACGTATAATCGGCAAGTATTAAACCTTCACGTTTTAAGAAAAACGCAAAACCGAATAAGTGCGAGTTCGTTCTCGAAGGAGGTGTATGTGTGTGTGTGTCAATACGTATAAAACAACGTTTGGATTAGTGTTGTTTTGGGTTTAGAAAGAGAGAAAATTAAAAAGACGAGTTACACTATGATTAAACTACGACGAATAACGTAAAACGTATACATTTAGACGTAAAACGCGACGAAATTAAAAATTAAAGCTAAAAATAAAATAAAATTAAAAATTAAGTCTAAAATAATATAAATAAGAATAAAATTTTAATAAATAACTTTTAAAACTTATTATTAATTAAATATTCAATTTTAAATGCTAATTAAAGCCCTAAAATTAAATATAATTGACAAAAAGTTCAAAATTATATTTTATCAAACTAATATCTTATTTATATTAATTAAATGCTAAAAAGTATTCTCCTAAATTTTTAAGACTAATTTTCTATTTTTTAAAATGCTAAAAACACTTTTTAAACTAAAATAATCATAAAAAATAATAAAATAATGAGAAAAATAAATTTACTTTTCTAAAAATATTAAAACACGTAACTTAACAGTAGAAAAATGGAAAAGTTGGAAAAAATGAATTTTTACCTAATAAGACAAAAATAGATTATTTAAAACCTAATTAAAACATAAAATAATTCTAAAAAAATAATTAAATAAAGGGAAAAATGAAATTCTTTTTCTAAAAATCTTAAAATGATTTACTTAAGCTAATAAAATTGTAAAAACTTAAAAATACTACTTTTACTCACTAGAGACAAAAACAGCTTAATTAAGAAGCTAATTAAAATCAAATTAATGCTAAAAAATAGTAAAATGAACAGAAAAATAAAATCAACTTTTTGAAAAATCTTAAAATAAATACTTAAACCTAGGAAAATTAGAAAATCTTGAAAACACTGAAATTCTACCACTAAAGACAAAAAAATGAAAACTGAAAGGGACAAGTGGCCAGACTTTTGTCTGTTAGCTAGTCAGTGGCTAGAACTATACTAGCAGTGGGAACTTCTACCCACTACTAGACCTCAAAAACACGAATTATGGCTTGTTTTAGCTTGTTTGTTGATGGTTTTTGGAGATAAAGGCACCCCCACACTCAGTGGAGTATGAGGAGTCAATATATAGAAAAAAACTAGTAAGTCCAACACACAAAAATCACAAATCAAAGCAATGCCAGTCTCTGATGTGTCTAGGGGGTCTGGTGGCTAGGTTGCTGATCTAATTGGCAATCTGATGAATTTTGAGTTGTTTTTAGCTATCCCAAATGCACCCCAAACTTCAATACCAGATAAAGCACCATAAATCTAACCTAAAAACTAACTAATGAACAAGTTTCAAATTTCAAAACCCAAAATTAAGTCCTATATTAAGCCTACTGATATCTAAGCCATTTTTCTGATGAACATGCAAATTTTCTTTTTTAAACTAAAAAACTCAAAGCAAACCACTAATATATCTAACAAATGTCTACTTGGGTATGTTTAAGCTGTTGACTTAGATCATGTGTCACTCAATGTCAAGTAAACCACAAAACCAAACACCCCTTAAGGACTGAAACTCAGATTTTTAACAAAGAAATTTTACTCAAATCACTTCCAAATAATTTTAATTATTCTAACATGCATCTACCAACTAACAAACTGAAACACAACACCTAAACAAGAAAATTAGACAGATTTCCAAAATCACAAATGAAACAATCACAAGAATCCAAAACAACAAGTTCAAGCAAAGGGAGGGTTCAAGCCTAGGTTTATACCTTGTGATACCCACATCTAGGCCCCACTATGGCTGACAAGCCATCTCCATGTAGCTGGAAGTGAGATTGTGGGCAAAGGATTGTTGTTTGAATGAGGTAGTTGATGATGATGGTGGACTACCACAATCCAAACCAACCAATATATCTTCCAATGAGACCTGTTACAAAACACAATACAAGAAGAACTCCAAGCACCCTATGCAACCCTGGTTTGTTAAGCCAAGGCTTCAAGAGTGACTTGCAGCAGTGAGAGAAGTAATAACGGATTTATATGAAAATCTTTGTAAAACAAAGATCACTTGAAAACCAAACTTGGAAAATATTTGTAACACCAACTTTTGAAACTAAGTTTATCAAACACAAAAATAACACAAACTTGGACTTGGAGAGTAAAAATCTGTTGTCACTTCTCTTCACACCCAAGTCCAGCATATGGATCTAAAAACAGATTTTATGCCAAAGTTTTGAACATAAAATAAACCTTTTTTTATAAACTTACACTAAGTGCAATAAGAATAAATGATTTTTACTATGAAAAATAAAATAATCTGGAACTCAGAATTGGAGTGCAAGGTTTTCTTAAAACACTTTAACTATTAATCATAAAAATAAGTTTACGAACCAAATTCTAGAACAAAGCTTACAATGAAATTTCTACGTCTACTTATATTACAAACTAAAGATTCTAGAACTAGCTAACAATATGAAAACCCTAGCTGTAGAATTCCATTACTACCTTTCTTGTTTGAATATGTCCTTTGGTCAAGACCTTGGCTTCATGTGATCAACTAGAAAACCATGTGGATACAGCTGTTGGAATGCAATCTTGGCCATAGAAGGTTGTTGTGGGGGACAAGTAATCCAATAGAACCGTTGATGAAGTCTTCCCATTATCCAAAGAAAAATGACGGGTCAGAGGAAAGGTAGACAAGCCATGTGGGTGAGTGTGACAGGGAGTTTAAAGGTTAGGTTATGCTAGTTATAATCTTAATCAATATTTTGGAAAACCTTGATCCTTGATTTTTAGTAATTAAGAAGTTGAGGATTTAGGGTTTATGGGATGAACTGGCGTTTGATTGTTTTTGGGTTTGGGGTAATACGTGTTTAGCGCCAAAATTAAGTTTAAATTAATAAGTTTAAACTTTATTAAATAAACTTAATCAGAGATAGTGGGTAGGGTGTTCAAAAAAACCGAGAAACCGAAGAACCGAGCCGAACCGCTCAATCCGAAACCGAAATAATCCAAAATCGAAGAAACCGAAACCGAAAAAAACCGCTTATAACGGTTCGGTTACGGTTTTCATTTCTAGATATCCGTGGTTAACCCCAAACCACACATATTATACATGAAATCGTTTTACTAAATATTCAAATTATAATACATGTATTAATTGTATTAGTATCATAATTTAATTGTACAACGATTTTTTTCTCTTAATGTCAACTATTTTAAACATGTATGTGTAAATTTAATTAATGTGATCGTAGTTTATAAACATCGAATAAATATTTTTTAGTTAATATGTTATTTATGAATATTCTAATGCACTTTTTGGAATGAAATAAATTTTATATGATTTTTATCTATTCAGTGTCATTGAATTATACGAAACAACATTCTATCTTCTAAACCATGTTATTATTTATAAACTAAAACTTGATGAAACTTATAAAATGGTTAACCGTGACCCGAGCCGTGGGTAACCACGCATTTCGGGTAACCGCATGTCCGGTTAACCGCCTTGTACGGTTCGGTTACGGATAGTAAATTTAACTACCCGAACCGCGATGGATAGTCAAAATCGTCTAACTAACCGAACCGAACCGACCCGTGAACACCCCTAATAGTGGGTTTTGACTGGTAAGGTGGTGTGGCGAGATTGGGTGAGGTGTCAAGATGTGGTTGGGTGGTGATGTTTCCTTGTCTGGCCAAAATGACCCCCCATTTTCCAAAAGTTGGTCATACAAAGTCTCCCAACCTCATCCTCTTTCTTCCTTTGTTACAAGTTTGAAATACTTGTCAATTACGACACATGCTATTCACAAACTTTTCATAAGGATCATAGATGTAATTTTGATCATTTCCAAGGGCCAATAATGTAATTTCTTGACTTTTAAGGGACCATAATGCAATTTATGAGTTTTGCAAGGGTATAAAATGCCAAGTCTTCAAAAGATGAGGGACCAATCTTGAAAATATTCAAAACTTCAAGGACTTCAATGGAAAATCATGATTTGGGTCCGGTTCTTTGTGCGGCTTCGTTTCCCGTGTTCGTTTTTGCTTGATTCTTGTTATCTTTTGTTGAATTCACGATATCCATGCCTAAAGTACACAGTGAACAAACACAAGCATATTTTGGGGGTATTTTATGACATTTTTAAGCGTTTTAAGCCCGATTTGAACGATGAGACTATGTATAAAAGCAGTCTCATCAGTATTCTCGTATGATCCTCGAAACTATGAATGTTGATTTTGATTAGTTGACAACAATGGCTTCTAAGCAAAGCAGCTCTGAACCCTTACTTCATGAAATGGGACCCAGTCACATTAGCTCTGGTCTTGTCCCAAACAACCCTTCTTCATCATCATTTACACCACCTTCTAGGACTGAATGGGATACGTGGTTTCAACCGTTCTTTGATGAATTTTTTACTCCTCCAAGTATTGTTTCTCTAGAACCTAAAGTAATAGCTCTGGTCAATGACGTTATCTCTCCACCAAACGAAGCACAATCAGATACATCTACACCTACAAATGGTCAAGATATACCTTCAATGAGTACTTCTCAACCAACACCCGAATCAACTACCCATGTCATGCCTATTGATGATGATCACGATTCGGAATTTGCTCAAATGCGTGAACTTCCATTCTTTGGTGTACCAATTCCCGACCCTAATCAAGCCGGGTCGTCCACCTCAGAGGAAGCTCCTACTACGGTCTACTCCAATCCACGGATTCGTGAACATGACAGCAAGTGGACAAAGGATCATCATATAGATTCTATTTTTGGCGACCCTCATCGTCCAGTATCCACACAAAGTTAGTTACAAGAAAGTGCATTGTTTTATCATTTTGATGCTTTTTCAGTGAAGTTAAACCGAAGACGTGGCAACAAGCTTTTAATTAATCACATTGGATAGAAGCTATGCAAGAAGAACTTAATGAATTTATACGGCTTGATGTATGGGAACTTGTCCCATGCCCGAATCAAGTGAAATTACTCACTTTGAAATGGGTTTACAAGGTGAAACTCGACGAGTTAGGTGGAATATTGAAGAACAAAGCTCGACTAGTAGCTCGTGGATACAAGAAATTATTAGGCATCGACTTTATAGAATCCTTTGCACCGGTTGCTCGTTTGGAAGCTATTAGACTATCCCTCGCCTATGCAGCCCACATGAATATGATTGTCTATCAGATGAATGTGAAGAAGGCATTTCTTAATGGTGAAATCAAGGAAGAGGTCTATGTTCAACAACCGGATAGTTTTGTGAATTCTAAATATCCGAATCACGTGTACAAGCTTAAGAAGGCTCTATATGGGTTGAAGAAATCTCCACGCGCGTGGTATGATCTATTGTCACAATTCCTCATTAAGCAAGGCTTTGCTAAAGACAAAGTAGATCCCACGATGTTCATTCAGAAACAAGGTAAAGATATGATTATGGTACAAATATATGTTGATGATATTATATTTGCTGCCTCGACCCAAACCTTATCGGATGAGTTTGGGACACTCATGTCTTCAAAGTTTAAGATGTCAATAATGGGAAAGGTATCATTTTTCTTAGGTCTTCAGATATCTAAGAGTCCCAGAGGCATCTTTATCAATCAATCCAATTATGCCCTTGAATCGCTAAAGAAATATAAGATGGAATCTTGCGACCCCGTCGATACTCCAATGGTAGAAAGAACTAACCTTGATACAGATCCAAGTGGGATTGCTATTGATCTGATACTTTATCGTGGAATGATCAGTACCCTTCTGTATATCACAGCTAGTTGACCTGATCTTCAATTTGTTATATGTATGTGTGCTCGGTATCAAGCTCGGCCTACTGAGCTACACTTAGCTACTGTTAAATGGATCTTTCGGTATATTAAAGGAAACATTAATCGGGGAATTTGGTATTCGAAGGACTCTTTGATTGAACTCATGGCATATGCAAACATGGACCACGCGGGTTGTCAAGATACAAGGCGTAGCACAAGTGGAACTTTGTAATTACTAGGAGATCGACTTATCAGTTGGGCATCGAAAAGGCAGAAAAGCGTTGCAATTTCAAGTACGGAGGCAGAATACATAGCTATGTCGGTTGCTGTGCTCAAATTCTTTGGATGAGATCGCAGTTAACCGACTATGGTCTAGGTTTCAACAAAATTCCGGATGTACTGTGACAACAAAAGTGCAATTTCCTTATGCTGCAACAATGTTCATTTCTCTCGCTCGAAGCATATTGAAATTCGCTACCACTTTATCAAGGAGAAAGTGAAAAATAGAGTGATCGAGCTTTACTTTGTCCGATCTGAGTATCAATTAGCGGATATTTTCACGAAGGCTTTAGATCACGCTCGAATCGAATTTTTGGCCGACAAGCTAGGATGGAGAACTTTCTCGCTCGAGACTCTAAAGGAATTGGCAGATGAAGCGAAAGAATAGTGGTGGTAAACTATTCTCCGTATCCTTGGTGATCATTTGTATATATTTTTTATATTTTCATCCCCAAAAGCAAAATACAAGAATATAAAACCATATAAAAACCATAAAAATTGAAAAATTCAGAAAAAAATCCAAAAATATTTTTACGTTATTTTTTCAAAGGCATGTCTTTTGGGACGATAATATTTACGGCCTTAGAAATGTTGATTAATATTGACACGGCGCCATAAACAGAGTTCGTACAAAAGTTGTAAATATTTCTTAAAACATGCCTATTTGGCTTGTAGTTATTTCAGACTGCAACCCGTTTATCATGTTAAAGTCAAGTATTTCATATGAAATGGCTCAACAACGGGAATTAATTTTCTCGGGCAAGGTTTACTTTATAACCATGTAAGGGATTGTGTTTATGTTATAACACAATCTAACACGAATATATGTACGCTTTAGTGCATTTATTTTATAAAACAAGAGAAATCTTGTTTTTATGAAGTTATCATCTCTACAACCATAGAAATTTACAATTTGTATCTACATACTCGACGATGCGACTCCTCAACCAACGTCTACAACTCTTTCGATAGAACACGGGTCAACAGTTGAGGGGGAGCAATTGTCAAGCATTCAGAATCTTCGATGCCGAAAGTGTCAAATTCACTAATTGGTGTCAAGATAACAATCCTAATCGTACATGTGGTGTCAAGAGATGACTTCAGACGTGACGAGGTGACCAACATTTGCCGACAAGAGCCATTTCATATTATCAAATGATGTTCTCATCAATCAGGTCCAACCTTGTCAATTCATTCTAATATGGTTAATATGTGATCATGTTACAAATCGGTATCATATCTCACAAATTGGTCTCATGAAGTTAAAACGGACTTGCATTTTTCTTCCCAAAAACTTTTTAAAACTTCATTAAATCAATTGATATCAAAAATACTGGTTGGGTTTTTAACACCCCCAATTTACATTGCACATCGGAAATACACAATTGGGTGCTAAACACAAGTATCATCACACACAAGATATATTGAGCGACTCAAAAGAGACGTTTACGCATAAAATATAAACAGATTTCACACATTGTGTAAAACATAATTTTTACCCCATAATGTACTAAAACAACACCAGAGTAAAGTGTTTAGTCGCCACGGATCTCAACCATCAAACCATATGTTTTAGTACAGTACACAAACATTAAACAAATTGTTCAACAGTAAAAGGATAGAAATTCTTTTAGACCACAACACTTCAAAAGCCAACCCACAACATCCACAGCAATGCTCCGCCATCAATCACCTTCGATTACCTGAAACATATGCTTAAACGAATCAACAATAATGTTGAGCGAGTCCATAGGTTTAACAAGTCAATTTTGAACACAAGAATAAAATCAGTCATAATCTTTTTATAGAATTGTTGTACATACATTCTATATCAAGGCAACTCATTGTATTTAAGCTCATGACAACGACCCCTTAACCAATTAGTCACCCACGCCAAATGCCAGCATGACTAGATAAAACCATTGCCCCTCTAGGGTATTAGTTGCTAGATATATACCCAAATCTCATTCTCGTAAATTATCCTTCCCAGAGGTTACTCAACGTAATGCCCTGGTCTCAGATAGGGTGGTCAACCCAATAGTACTATCATTTGAATAAGCGGCTATTCCCAACTCACAACATCAAGTCAGAACATAGTTAACGGTTCATGAAATTAGGGTCTTTATCAACAAGGTACTCAATACAATTCAAGGGAACATAGGCAACATTCGGGTCCAAATAATTAATCCAGACTTGTGTTCATTTATTTTCAAATAGCATGTAACCCCCTCGCTGGTATTAAAACATTTAGTAGCTAGCATGAAAAGCGAGGCAACAGACTCACCTTAGTATAAGAGACCTAGCGAGATGATCGTCAATGATAGATGATGCCTTTCAAACACGTGAACCGCAACCTATCAAATAAGGCGCGTTCATTAATAATAGACTCGAGAAATAAATCATACATAATAACATCAAACTCAAAATCATAAAATCACGACAAACTCGAAAGGAAACGATACAAGTGATACTATTATACTCTTCTACACATTTACTTTATTACTTTATACTTTCGATAAAAATCTGCCGACATATACTGAATGTACAAGCTCATTTACCCCACTTAAACACGTCAAAAGTTTATGATACTATACATAGAACTCACTTACTGTCTATAGAAAATCCTCCCAAAAGTTGGTCAAAAGATTTTACTTTTAAATTTCCCTGCCCGATACATCTTTGAACTACAAAAACCGGACAGTTACGTCACCGACTCATACAACTATTTTAACTTCTATAAACGACTTCATTTACAAAACCGACACTTTAGATTGAAAATAGACTCACAGCCTAGGGTTTAAACTTTTGTATCATTCCTTGAATCATTTCAAAACTCATTCAATAGTCCCCGAGATTCGATCCTAATATAGACAACAACTACATATTGTGCTGATACTCGTCTCACGGTACACAAATAATCAAATCATCATAACTTCTCGGTCGTTTGGAGCAAGAACCTCTACTTTATATCAAATTGAAGCTAATCGAATTCTCTACAACCCTATCCAATTAGTTAATCAATAACCAAATCATAAGGTACCCCAAAACAGCCTTTTACCTACTGACCTAAATCATCTCCTAAAATCTTACATGAAATCATACTTTTTATCACTTTCAACCACTTTTATCATCAACCTAAACCCCTAATAACATCATATTCTAATCCTAGCACTTGTATCAATCTTCAAATCAAAAACCCAAAAATCAAAAACATGTTTTTAGTAAAAACAACATGATCATCACTTGATCATCACCAAATAACACATGCATGATCATCCATCTAACCTACCAACCCTAATTCTTAACCAAAATTTCAAACTTCATGCATGTTGCGAAAATTAGTACCAATAGATTTTCCTTCAAATTCTAAGAATGGGTATTGCCATGTTTTTAATTGATCATAGTAAAAATTGAAAGAAAATTGGTTATGTGTGTGTTGTAGGGTGACGACAAAGAAAAGAAAAGCGGGAGGTGGGTTAATTTTTCTTCTCACTTGTTAACTATGTGTAAAAATGGTAAGTAGAAACCTTTTATATGGTGGTCCAAGGGCTAGTTTTGCCAATTTGGTATAGTTTTTGTCCAAAATGAAAATAGTTAGCTAAAAAGCGGGAAATGACTATTAGTCAATTTTGAAAATATTCACGAGGCTCGGGTTTCGTAAAAATACTTCTCAAAAGTTAAACGTATCTCAAATATAATATTATCGTTTCCCGACTCGACTTAACACGTCATTTAAAAGAAAACATCGAAAACGACAAATATCGAACAACCGACAATAAAACGTAAAATATTTGGCATCCATCGAAATCATGGTTGCTAATACTCCTTATACTAATTAAAGATAAAATATAAGTCTCCTAACATCGGTTTAAACTAAAACCATCAAAAACAAAAATCATTCAAACTCATCAAAAATTTCAAAAATAGTCGTAAAATAAGATTAGTTAATGACCTCGGTTTCAGGTTATCACATCCCCTCCTTCTTAAAGAGAGCGACGTCTCGGCGCTTACCCCTCCTAAGCAAATGAGGATACTTATACTTAAAGAAGTCATCACGTTCCCAGGTAAACTCAGGTCCACGTCTAGAATTCCATCAAACATTTACAATCGGAATCCTACTATTCTTCAGTCTTTTAACTTCCCTATCCATAATCTCTACAGGTTCCACTATAAAATGCAAGTTATCATCAAGTTGAATTTCCTCCAATGGAATCACCAAATCTATTTCTACTAAACACTTCTTTAGGTTAGACACATGAAAAGTGTTATGAATATCCCTTAGTTCATCCGACAATTCTAACTTATAAGCAACCAATCCAATCATTTGAATAATCTTAAATGGTCCAATATATCTCGGGCTTAACTTTCCTCTCTTTCCAAAACTAATCACTTACTTCCATGAGGATACTTTTAGCATAACCATGTCTCCTACTTCAAACTCTAACGATTTCCTCCTATTATCAGCATATCTCTTTTGTCTACTTCTAGCAGATAACAAACGCTTCCTAATTTGCACAATCTTTTTAGTTGTCTCAAAAATTATTTCAGGTCCAGTCAACTGACTTTCTCCTACATCACTCCAACAAACTGGAGATCTACACTAATGTCCATACAAAGCTTCAAATGGTGCGACTTTAATACTAGCATGATAACTACTATTGTAAGAAAAATCCACCAATGGAAAATGTTTATCCCAACTATTTCCAAAATCAATCACACACGCTCAGAGCATATCCTCTAACATTTGAATCGTCCTTTCACTTTTTCCATCAGTTTTCGGATGATATGTTGTACTCAAATTTAACTCTGTTCCCATTGCTTTCTGCAGAGATTTCCAAAACTCTGAGGTAAACCTACTATCACGATCTGAAATTATCAACAAAAGCACACCATGTCGACAAACAATCTCTTTCACATACACTATCGTGAATCTTTCCATACTATCCGTCTTCTTTATTGGTAAAAAGTGAGCAGACTTAGTCAATCTATCTACAATCACCCATATCATATCACAACCACTAGAAGTTCTTGGTAAACCTATCACAAAATCCATAGTAATTTTCTCCCATTTCCACTCAAGAATTTCAGGTTGCACCAATAATCCAGATGGCTTCTTATGTTCAGCTTTCAATTTCACACAAGTTAAACACTTATTAACATACTGAGCTATATCTGCCTTCATATTCGGCCACCAATACACTTTCTTAAGGTCTTGATACATCTTCTTCGCTCCAGGATGTATTGAATACTTGGACTTATGAGATTCATTCATCACTAAATCTCGCACTCCTAAAGCACCTTCCTTAGACGGACACAATGGTAACCAAATCTTATTCTCAAAATATCTCATTTCATTTGGCCTTACTACAAACAACGGTTTCAACATTCTACCCAGATTTTCTGCCTCAACGTTCTTTTCCTTGAAACCATTAGCTTGGGCTTTCAATATTGTTTCTGTCAAATCAACACTTTCCATCATTACCAAAGCTCTAACTCTTAAAGACTTATCTCTTTCCTTTCTACTAAATGCATCAGCTACCACATTCGCTTTACCAGGGTGGTAACAAATCTCGCAGTCATAGTCACTCAGCAATTCTACCTATCTCCTTTGTCTCATATTCAATTCCTTTTGATCCAAAATATGTTGTAGACTCTTATGATGAGTGAAAACCACACACATGGTTCCATACAAGTAGTGTCTCCACAGCTTCAAATCAAAAATCATACCTCCAAGTTCTAAATCATGAGTAGTATAATTCTCTTCATACTTCCTCAATTGCCTTGACGCATAAGCTATCACTTTCTTTCTTTGCATCGACACAGCTCCAAATCCCTTATGAGACGTGTCACAATAGACTACAAAATCTTCAGATCCTTCTGGAAAAGACAAAATCGGCGCATAACACAACTTATCCTTCAACGAATTAAATGCAGCTTCCTCTTCTAAACCCCATTCAAACACTCTATTCTTTTCAGTAAGCTTGGTTAATGGTTTAGCAATCAGTGAAAACTTCTCGATAAACCTTATATAGTACCCAGGTAGAGCCAAAAATTGGAGAACTTCAATCGGCGTTGTTGGTACCGACCAATCTTTGATAGCCTCAATCTTAGTAGGATCTACACGAACACCTTCACTGTCAATCACGTGCCCCAGAAATTACACTGATTACAACCAAAATTCACATTTAGAGAACTTCACATACAACTTCTCTTTCTTTAACAATTCCAAAATTATCCTTAAATGCTTCTCATGTTCTTCTTTACTCTTGGAATAAATGAGGATATCATCAATGAATACGATAACAAACTCATCCAATTACGGCTTGCACACACAATTCATCAAGTCTATGAATACGGCAGGCGCATTCGTTAATCCAAAAGGCATCACTTGAACTTCAAAATGTCCATATCGAGTACGGAAAGCTGTTATAAGAATATCTTCTTCCCTAACTCTCAGTTGATGATACCCAGACCTCAAATCGATCTTCGAGTATACACTTGACCCTTGCAACTGATCAAACAAATCATCTATCCTCAGCAATGGATAACGATTCTTGATAGTCAATTTATTAAGTTCCCGATAATCAATACATATTCGAAACAAACCATCTTTCTTCTTAACAAACAACACAGGAGCACCCCACGACGACGAACTCGTTCTAATAAATCCTTTATCCATCAATTCCTTCAATTGATCAGATAATTCCTTCATCTCAGACGGCGCTAAACGATACGGTGTACGAGCGACATGCTCAGCTCCTGGCACTAAGTCAATACGGAACTCAACTTTACGATGCGGTGGTAATCCCGACAAATCTTCAGGAAAAACTTCAGGATATTCTTTAATCATAGGTACTTCTTACAGTCTCCTCTTATTTACACCATCACTAGTTATCTGAGCAAGAAACACATCACAACCCTCTTCCATATACTTCATCATCTTCAAACAAGAAACAACTCTCAAACGATAAGTACACTCATCACCTTTGATAGTCAATACCCTATTCCTTAGTGGTATTTGAACTAATTTCTCTCCACAAACAATTACTGCACCATTCGCGACTAACCAATCCATACCAATAATCACGTCAAAAGATCCTAATTCTATGGGCATCAAATCAATACTAAACACATAATTCCCTAACTTCAAGGAACAACCTTTTAGTATAGAACTAGTGCTAACAATTTTACCATCAGCTAACTCCACATTATAACTAGTTGTCAATCTTATTTGTTCTATATCCAATAGCTGACTGAATCTAACATCTACGAAACTTCTATCGGATCCAGAATCAAATAACACACTAGCATAACAAGCATCGAGTAAGAACGTATCAGTCACTACATTCGGACCTTGAGGTTTGTCAGCATCTCCCACAACATAGGCTCGAGCAGCAGTCCCAGCAGCAACAACAAAAACATTGCCTCCTTGTCGCGTGACAACCCTCAGACAGTTTTCTTATTTATGTCCACGGCCTCCAATCCAAAACAATTATTCACCTTGACAACATTGGCTCCAGTGGCCACACCCCTGTTCCTACAGTCTGCCGCTTTATGTCTGGCCTTCCACACTTGTTGCAAGTAGATGGACAATTCCCAATATGATACAGACTACATCGACCACACTTCGGGTTCACTTTGTTACCTTGGGTTCCAGTGGCAGCACGAACACCATCATTCCTTCTAAATTTGTATTGTTGATTCCTATTTGGCCCTTGGTTATTGTTGTTCCGATAACCACCACGATTCTGCTTCCCACTTTCTCTTATTCCCCTCACCAATACTATATTTTCGATCCTGCAGATTCACATCCATCAGAGCATGTGCCATTTGAACAGCTTCATCAAAAGTCTTGGGTTTTGAAGAAGTAGTCTCCCCCTTGATATTGTTTGATAGGCCTCTGATATACTGCTTCATCTTCTTTCGGTCATCAGCAAAAGCATTAAGACACAACAAACAAAAATCAGAAAACCTCTTGATATAAGCAATAATATCATTATCCAGGCTTCTTACTTTATGCACTTCTTATATTACTTTGCTTATTTGGATATTGTTTAGTCCTTTCCTTCAGTATTTACTTTTCATGTTTTGAGCTTATGTTTGGGATTACCGATGTTTGATTCCGGTATTTCCTTTATGGCCAGTTAATGTTTTAGGACATTTACCTTATGCTTTGATGACACGCCATAAATACACGTAACAGTCCATTTATCCAAGTGGGGCGTTACAGAGATGATGATAGAGAGGATGCTTGGGTTAATTAATGTCATTGTCAGGCAAAATGGTCACATTGTTTCTTGGATTGTCTTGCTTGATGTTTCCGTTATGTTGAGTGTTTTAATTAGAGCTTCCAACCGCCATTAATGGTGGTTTAAAGAAGATACTTAGTGTGAGAACTTCATTAGAGAGGAATAAGAATGTAGAAGGATGATGATGGTTGATTAATGAAGGCTGATTGACAATGGCGATGAAAGAAAGTTGTTGCAACAACCTAAAATGGTGATGAAAGAAAGTCGTTGTAACAACCTTCCAGTTAGTTACAAGTGATTGGAGCATTTTAGCTCTGACATCATATAGAAATTTCACACACAGTTAAAGGTGAAAAATGAATTGACTTTCATATTTGAAAAAGTGAGTTACATGAAGTGAGATGGAGAGTATATATACAGATTATTTTACTAATTAACTTCTAACAAACTTTTCACATGTGAAAGTAACTAAAACTAGAACAAACTTTTCACATGTGAAAAACAAAAGAGTATTAAAAATTCTTAAACTTTGGTATTTGTTTGTGTGTTGCTTAGCAGACTTGAATGCGTACACTTTTATTGCTTGAGTAAAACTTTTATGTTTTCCGCATCGTAGATGTTCGTTAAAAATATCGAATCTTTGGAAATTAACATGATTCCGAAATTTTTAGCAGACAAATATGTATCTCTTTTAGTTAGTCTATTAAATAAATCACGTCATCATTTTTATTTTTTTTATACTCAACAAAAAAGTTTGTGTATCCAGTGACTTAGAATACTGAGTCTGCCCTGACTGTAATCATATGCTATAACATGAGTAGCTACAGAACAAGTCACAAATGCACACATTAATCGGGGCCAAAAGATGGCTATGTCGGATGAGTTATGTTCATTAATGTGTCCGGAACACATGACCCGATCCGGACCAAACCAAAAGATCTGAAACGCACGACTTCATCTAGAAGATATTAGTGCCAGTCAACGAGAAAAGTCAACAGACATACATCCGGGAAACTAGGAAAAGTGTCCCCAATCGGGCCGACCGAGGCCCATCACAACTCCAGGCCTTTTAAGGATTTGACTAGTATAAATACCCCTTTGAGTTCAAGGTTTTAGGTAACTTATTGGTCATTATTTTATTATACTTTCTTTATAATATTCACACACAATTTTCCCATTCGGATTTTACCCTTTACTTACTCTCACGCTTGAGCTTGGTCTGGGTTCTCACACCCGGACGAGGCTAACATGTTTACTTTGGTTTCAGGTAATCCGAAGCACATCTCACTCAAGGTCCGAAGCGGTCTTACCATTCGGATCCTCGTAAGAAATTGCACGAACATTTGGCCCCATCCGTGGGACCTGATATTCTATCTACCAGTTGCTTAGAATTGAAGGTCTTACTCCTCCTGTCACTCCGACAAGTCCTAATCTTCCCATCAACTTGACCTCACCGGATAATCAGAATCTCACAAGGAAGCAACTCGAGGAACACATCTCGGCCTTGCGACTACTAGTCAAGGAACATAACCGAAATGCTGTAGTACTAGTCCGTCTAAGTTTTAGTGAGGAAGACGAAGGAAGCAGTAGCACTAAGATAGTAAGGGGGAAGGTGGTATCCGATGCGGATTTAAAAAAACCTTTCAAGGAGGCGGTCAAATCTCCTCTCACTCAAAGAATCATTGACTTTGCCGGACCCGAATACAAGATGCCGGTTAATGTCAAGACATACGACGGTATGGGAGATCCGGAAGATCATTTAAACCGTTTCACAGGATCTGCCAATTCTGGAGAGTGGCCAATGCTGGTTTGGTGCAGGATGTTCCAACTTACATTAGAGGGGAGAGCACGAGGATCGTTTGATAGCTTGGAAACAGACAACATTGATGAATGGGATGACTTAAGGAAGGCATTTACCAAAAGATACTCGATCTGGAAGCTATGTCATAAGGGCCCTCACGAGATAACTAAGATTTTAAGGAAGGAAAATGAATCACTCACGGACTTTAAAGAAAGATGGACAGTAGAAGTTGGTCTTATCCATGGAGTTTCGGAAGTCATGAAGATTTCGGCATTCATGGATTCAGTTAAGAGACCCGAACTAGCTAAGAGGTATTCTGACAAAGCCCCAGAATCAGTAGATGAAATGATGGAAAGGTTGGATGATTTCGTTCGAGCAGAAGAAGCATTCGCCAACACTGAACTGCCAAAAGGAGAAGGATCCGAGCAATATAGGAAACCCAACCCTCCCACCCAAAGAAGGGACGATCGTAACCAAAAGTATAATGACTGGAACAACAACAAAAGGAATGATGGACGAGAAGCATATAAAGGAAGAGATTTCTTTAATAGCAGGAACATGGATCGAGACAATCGGGCACCATACCCACCACCTCGAAATGACAATTACAACCGAAATGATTACAACCAAAACAACTATCATGACCGAAACCGAGTGGCCCCAGTCCTAAGTGTCAACTCCTTGACAAAGAATCTAAAAGAAATCCTGGCAACCGAAACACATCTTCGTCTACCTCCTCCCCGTCCAATGAACAACCCGACAAGAGGGGGAAACATGGATCGGTATTGTGATTATCATCAGGACAAGGGACATTTTACCAATGACTGCATCCAATTGAGAAAGCAAATTGAGCTAGCCTTAGAATCTGTAAAGTTGAACCACCTTGTCCGGGACGTACGATAGAGAGGACGAGACAACCAAAGAGAAGAAGCTCTAAGACAAGACAAGGTAATAAACATGGCCCGTATAGTATCGGAAAGGGAGAAAAGGAAGGATAGAGAAGAAGCCGAAAGTTGGATGAGAGCCCCAATTAACTTCCCCCTTGGAGGAAGACGAAATGTCCGACGATCCAATCATCATAGAGGCCGAATTGGGAGGCTATTTAGTAAAAAAAGTATACGTTGATGAGGGAGCTTCGGTGGAAATTATGTTCGAGCATTGTTTTGGAAAGTTACCAGTAAGTATCAAGTCAAAAATGAGGCATACGTAAACAGACCTTGTGGGATTCGCTGGAGAGGTAGTTAAGCCAATAGGAAAGGTCGAATTAGAAGTCAGTTTTGGATCAGACAGACTAGTCCGAAGAACTCATATGAAATTCGTGGTAACCAGCGCTCCATCACCATATAACGTAATCATTGGAAGAATAGGCATTCGGATCCTCCAGGCAATACCATCAACCATTCATGCCATGATGAAGTTTCCTACCCCGAGAGGAATAGCCACGCTGGTTTCTCGATCCGTCATCATCTCGGAATGTAGGCAAATAGCAAAAGGACAGACGCCGACCCCCACAACCAAAGAAAAGGACGTAAAGGCTGAAACATCATCCGATACGGAAAGCATAATGATCAACCCTGCTTACCCAGAACAGCTCACTATTATCGACGGCGGACTAACTAAAGCTTTCCAGACAACCCACGAATATTTCTTGAAAGATAATCTGGATGTTTTTGCATGGGAACCATCTGATATGACAGGGGTGTCGAGACGGATCATGCATCATAATTTAAATGTAAATGAAAGTTTAGATCTGATATGTCAAAAGAGACGTATGCTTGGGTCCGAAAAGAGCAAAGCAGTGATCAAAGAGGTGGAAGATCTAGTGTGGCAGGAATAGTCAGACCAGTAAAGTACCCAACGTACATCTCCAATCCGGTCATGGTCAAGAAAAGTGATGGATCATGGAGTATGTGTGTGGATTTCAAAAATCTCAACTCAGCATGCCCAAAGGATTACTACTCACCACCAGACATCGATGAGAAAATTGAGTCCGTATTGGAGTCACGCTTTAAGTGTTTCTTGGACGCATATAAGGGCTATCACCAAGAAAAGTGTTTCATGGTCAAGAAAAGTGATGGATCATGGAGTATGTGTGTGGATTTCAAAAATCGGCCGAACACTCAGTGATGTGAAGAAGAACTACTCTCCTATGGAAAAGTTGGCTTTAGCTTTGCTGAAAGCATCAAGGAGGCTTAGAAGATATTTCGAAGGCCACGAAATAAATGTGATCATAGACCAACCAATCAAGCAAATATTAAGCAAGGCTGATGCATCCGGAAAATTCAGCTAAATACACAATTGAACTAGGGGCTTACAAGATAGAATATAAACCCAGAAATGCAATCAAAGGGAAAGTTGTTAGCGGACTTTCTAACCGAAGCACCCATAGGTCAAGCAGCAGAAGAATTCTATCGAATGCCCGTTCTGAAATTAGGAAAGGATGAAACGAAAAAGTGGACCCTCTTCACGGACGGAGCATCTAGTGCTCAAGGTGCGGATCCGGACTGGTTCTTATTAGCCCAACTGGAACCGAATATACTTATGCTCTCCGGCTGAACTTCAAAACTACTAACAATGGGCAGAATACGAAGCCCTCCTGTTAAGCTTGAGAATTGCAATACAAATGATGGTTTGAAATATTGAAGTCCGAGTAGACTCAAAGTTGGTGGCCAACCAAATCAACGGAACATATGAGGCAAGCTGTGATAGAATGATGAAGTACCTAGCCGAGGCAAAAGCCATGATACCAAAATTTTCTCATTTCTCAATCATAAACATACCAAGGAGTAAAAAAGAGAAAGCTAACATCCCAAGCAAACTAGCAACGTTAGCATTCGATCACTTTACAAAAGAAGTACTTGTGGAAGTCCTAAACGAAAGATCCACTGACCGGAATGAAGTAAACACTATAGTGGAAGAAGTGGAGAACAACTGGATGACTCCTATCATAAAGTTCCTCCAGGACGGAATTTGGCCAACTGATAAGGATGAAGCACGATGCTTAATATTGAAGCTACACCAATACAAAATGGTCGATGGAGTCCTGTTTAAAAAACGATACCTAGAACCGATGCTCCGGTGTGTAGGACCATTGCAAGCTAATTACGTCCTTCGAGAAATACACATGGGCCCGTGTAGCATGCATTTGAAGCCAAGATCGATAGTAGCATAAGAATTAAGGACCAGATACTACCGGCCAACCATGCATACGGATGCAAGGGCGGAATTAAAAAGTGCGAATCGTGTCAAATTCATGCACCTGTAGCAAGATTGCCGAAGACAATGATGAAGTCTATCATGGCACCATGTCCATTTTATCAATAGGGAATGGACATCTTGGGTCCATTGCCAGCCTCACCCAGAAATGTGAAATACATAATAGTCGCCATTGCTTATTTTACCAAGTGGATGGAGGCTAAGCCGTTGGTGAAAATCTCCGAAAAAGAGGTTATCAAGTTCTTCTGGGACAATGTGGTTTGTCGATTCGGAATTCTAAAAATTGTCGTCACAGATAATGCCAAGCAGTTCATCAACGAACCATTCAAGAGCTGGTGTTCGGATCTGGAGATTAAGCAGCTCAACACAGCTGTAGCTCACCCCCAAGCAAATGGTTTAGTAGAAAGGGCTAACAAAACCCTCATGGAAGGCATTAAGACAAGGCTTGGCCGAATCAGACATGGATGGACAGAGGAGCTACCACATATATTGTGGGCCCATCAGACATCGTTAAAGCAGAGTAATGGTGAAACGCCTTTCAGCCTCACTTACGGTTCGGAAGCAGTTATCTCGGCTGAGATAGGAATGCCTACCTATCGGGCAATGATGGTGAATGAAAAGGAAAATGATGATGCCCTGCGCATAAATTTGGATCTACTACAAGAAAAAAGGGAAATGACAGCTATCCTAGAAGCAAAGTACAAAGCAAAGGTGGAGCAATACTATAACAAGCGAGTTCGTCCTGTCACGTTTCGCCCAGGAGATTTTGTGTTCCGAAAGAATGAAGCAAGTAGGGTGCATAAGGAAGGAAAACTCGCTCCCACTCGGGAAGTCCCGTACCGTGTCAAGGAAGCATACCAAAATCGCTCATACAAGCTCCTTACCATGAAAGACAAAGAAGTTCCAAGAGTGTGGCATGCAATGAACCTTAGGAAGTGTTATTTGTAATTTCATTTCTACCATGTAACGACTTTTTCTCCCTTCGAAAAGGGAAAAGTCTAGTTTATTCCGTTGTTTTTTATTCCAAAATGTATCGACCTTCACTCCCTCTGGAAGGGAAATTCCATGTCTTTTATTTATATGAAAAAGCTTCTCTTTTGACTACCGGAAGAGAATGCACCTTTGCAGCAAGTATGAGTAGCACGAATAATTTAGCATTATATTTAGGTTGCATTTTGTTAATTTAAGTTTAATTATTTCTCCCTTCGGCAAGGGAAGAATTTAATTATTTTTAAGTCCTATCTAAAATGGAGGACCTATTCACATACGATCAATTCTTTCTCCCTTCGGCAAGGGAAGAATTTGATAATTTTTACCAAATCCTATCCGAAATGGAGGGCCTATTCACATACGATCAATTCTTTCCCCCTTCGGCAGTGGAAGAATTTGATAATTGTTACCAAGTCCTATCCGAAATGGAAGGCCTATTCATGTACTATCAATTCTTTCTCCCTTCAGCAAGGAAATAATTTAATTATTGTTACTAAGTCCTATCCGAAATGGAAGGCCTATTCATGTACTATCAATTCTTTCTCCCTTCGGCAAGGGAAGAATTTAATTATTGTTACTAAGTCCTATCCGAAATGGAAGGCTTATTCATGTTCGATCAATTCTTTTTCCCTTCGGCAAAGGAAGAATGTGATTACTTTCATAAAGTCTTATCCGAAACAAAAGAGATGCATACAAATAACTAAAACTTTTCCGGACAAGAATTACAAAATATATAAAAAGAAACATGTATTCACAAAAAATAAAAGCAAGTGTTTGGAACATTATCTAGCCAACATTACATCATCCGAATAAGAGAAAACATAGAGCAAGTGAAACTAGTTTGGAAACATTACATTCATCCGAATAAAATTAAGCATAAAAGTAAATTGTTTGAAGGATTACAAGCAAACTAAGCCGAATGAGGGTCTTTAGATCCGGAGGCATCATCATCATCGTGGGGGGATCCTATACCTTCACCATTGGCGGTCTCAACCGAGGGGTCCACAACCTTCTCCGGAGTAGGTGCGGGTTCAATCTTCATTAGACGTTCAATGGGTAGATAGAAGTTGGTGGAAACCTCTTGGATATAAGGATATTGAGTGGCCGGAAGACGATCAACCATGGGCCCCATATTCTTGTCACAATACAAATTAAAGCCCCGGGTAGCAGCAATAATGGCCAACTGTTCATCCACAGGTCTCCACACCTTAATTCCTTCAGCCCAGCCATCTTCAATAGCTTTGTTAAAGCAATAAGTGATATTTTTCTTGTGCTCATGGCTATTAAGGAGTTTGGAAACAACAGTAGGAAGCAACGTCCGAACAACATTATACCTCCCCATCTCCGAAGTATTGCACTTACTTTGCAACTCATCCTTTTCGGCTCTCAATACCTTGGCCTCTTCGGCATATCTGTCCTTATCGGCACGAAGGACATTCAAAGTTTCCTCGAGGTCAGAAATCCAGGAATCACGTCCTTTTAGCCTTTTGGATAAATCCCACCTCTCACCCACAACTGCAGCAAGTTCAGAGTCCTTAGAAGCACAAGCCTTTTCGGAATTTTGAAGTTGGGAAGAAAGTTGGGAATTGGCTTGAACCTACTTCAACAGTTTAAGATCTGATTCTCGAAGAAGGTTCTTGTACTTCTCACACGTCTCCAAAAGATCATCTTGATATTTCGACTCCTCCTCCAAGCGACGAAGAGAATCGACCATCGCCATAGTACTCCGAGCAAGTTGATACCAGCTTCGACTTAAGGCAAGAGAGAGAGGATATGAGCTCAACTCTCGTTGCATAACAGGAGGAATTATATGCATCATCAAGTCTCGGCATTCCGCGGGAGTCTCTACTCGGCTTGAAACACCAATACCTCAACCCGTAACATACTTGGCACTAGGGTCGGACGTTTCCTCATCAAGGATGAACACACCCAAAAAAAAGAAATTCATTAGAATCGAAGCAAGTAAGATTGCATATGTAAATGACAAGAGGAAAGTCCAAAAGAGATTGATGACGTATAGTCCCCAGCCAGGTCATGCACCCGGCCCAAGGGTACTACCCGTATCCGGCCCATCACAGATGGGTGGGAATAATGTTATTTGAGCTTATGGGCTTGGATGAACAGTAACCACACACACGTGTGCGGCCCACAGCCCGGCAATCCTGGTGTAGGGTTAGACAGAATCATACTCCTACTATGATTAGGAAATATCCCAAAGGAGAGGATATCCACTCACCATAAATAGAAGATAACAATCAGTCTAAATCTGGTGATTATCCTTGCCTTGGGGACGAAGTATCAGTGACAGCCCATTAGGGTTTCACCTCCTATATAAGGAACCCCCAAGGGTTCCACAAAGCTATTACATTCTACACACTCTCAACTCTCATCCGATTCCTATAACCCTAACCGATTACTTACTCTCACGCCAGAGTCTAATCATGGGAAACATTCCCACGGTAAGCCTAACGCGTGTTGTTTAGTGTGCAGGATCCCAACCATACGATTCACTTGGTGCAGGAGCCGGAGTCCAGCCAACCAGAATTAAGCCTAATTCGGGTCTAGCAAGGATCACCCAACTTTTGTATCAACAAGTTGGCGCCATCCGTGGGACCATTACACTAAGCTAGAGCAAAATCATCTCGAATTCTCAATGACGAAGGGGCATCCGTAGGGAAATCCCAGGAACACAAATCCGGGAAATCGGAAGTCCCAAGGGGAAGGTGTACTCATTCCCAATCGATCCCCTAGCCATCAAGCTGGCAGACCAAACAGCCGGAGTGGACTTCAGTCCATGGGGGTGACAAGCACGTTCTCCATGACCCCACCACATACTTCGACCTTGGATAATCCTGATCCAGGGAGTGCGCCCAATCCCCCTAACAAGGAGCCGCGCAGACCATCGACTGAGGAAGAAGTAGAGGTCGAACCACTCAGCGAGGAAGATCTCACTCGAGTTCTCACGCATAACTTTGATAGGATCGTCCCAGGGATTGCATCAAGGTTGAATCTAGGGAGGGATCTCCAATCTAGACTCAACTTTGGCAAGGCCGGACCAAGCACCTCTTCTCAAACTCAGAAGAAGAGAAGGACACGACCTCAGGAGCGGAGTCTCTTTGAGGTAACTCCCCAACCTAGGAATGTGTTCGAACGCATTGGGGATCATCTCATGCAGGAACTAATACAGTCCAGAGAAGAGGGAGAAAAGTCTGACGGTTCACCCGAACGACCAGATCTGGAGCTGACCAGAACCAATCGCCGCACAAGCGTGTGGGATAGGATGAATACCGGGAAGAAGGCTCCTGGCTCTTTTCACAAGAGTGGCCCTGACCCAAAAGATGGGGCACCACCTCCTTCTCCCGGTCCATCAGGAGAGGACTCGGATGACCACCCGCCCAAGCGTCGCCGACCTAGGCGTACTCCTCCACCACCACCAGACAATGAGGAGTACTATGGCGGTCCCTATTACCGAGAGACGGAAGCAGAAGATCTTTCCCAACCGTGGTGCGACCCTAGTCTCACCCGTCCATGGGCAGATCCCAGGGAAGATCCTTTTACTCTCCGCATACGGAATTACTCCGAGGACACAAAACGTCGCATGCCGGCGTGTGTCAAGACTTATGATGGAACTAGTGATCCAGATGATCACCTCAAGATATTTGATACGCAGGCAAAAATAAGCGGTGGCCCATGCCTATATGGTGCCAAATGTTCAATTCAACCTTGATCGGCAATGCTCGTGACTGGTTTGAAGGACTTCCTCCGCGAAGCATTGATAGCTTCACTGAATTACGCACTGCGTTCAAGAATAATTATACTCAGCGGAAGAAGTATAATAGGGACCCCGGTCTCATTGGCAACCGTCAAGCAACGGCCGGGGGAGTCTACGGAAGCCTTCACTGAACGCTTCAATGACGAGTGCACACACACAAAGACATTGCCGGAACTCTTGAAAATTTCCGACTATATGCATGCCATAACAGACAGGGAATTAATCCGACGTCTCAATGACAAGCGTCCGGAGAGGTATGACGACCTCATGGAAAGGGTCAGAAACTTCATAGAAGGGGAAACCGCGGTTGCCGCGGCCTATCCTTCAAAAGGAAACAGCTACCGATCGAACGACCAGTCCAGGAGACAGCCGGGCGGTCAAAACAACCAGAACAATGGTAGGGGCTTAGATTACAAGAGCCAAAACAAGGGAGGACGGCCGGACGATAAGTTTACCCCTCTAAAGATGTCCTACCGGGAGATCTTGCTGACGGAAGGGGCTAATTTCCCGAGACCCCCCCCCCCCCCCCCCCAATGACGACTCCGCTTGACCGTCGTGAAGGAAATCGTTTCTGCGAATTCCATAACGACAAGGGCCATGGTACGGAGGAATGTATCCAGCTCAAGAAGCACATTGAGTCACTGATCAAGTCAGGTAAACTCAAGCATTTGGTCAAGGATTAGAAGGATGGAAAAGACAACAAGAAGTATGACAAGAAGGATCCCCAAAAGGACAAACCTTCAACTATATATATGATCCAATCCAGACAGCGCCGCACGAGGCAGAAAATTAGTCAAAAAATTTCACGCGGTAGAGAATTCTCATTCCCTCCCATCACAACAAGCGATGTGATTGATGCACCTCTCACTATTGAGATAAGCATTGGAACACATAATGTTCGCCGCATGTATGTGGATGGAGGGTCATCAGCAGAAGTACTGTACGAACACTGTTTTGTACAGTTACGACCAGAAATAAGAAGCCAGTTAGTACCGGCCACGGTGCCGCTCATTGGTTTTAGTGGAGACACCATCTGGCCAATAGGGCAACTGCGTCTGCTTATAACTATTGGGAATGAAGAGAACTCCGCCACGGCGTGGATGAACTTTATGGTGATACGCTCACACTCCCCATACAATGGGATCATAGGCAGACCGGGTATCCTGGCCATACGGGCGGTACCTTCCACGGCACACGGAATGATCAAATTTCCTGTGGAAGGAGGAATTGTCACCATCTATAACACAATCGTACCAGCATCCGAGTGTCATGCCGTGACAACACCGGTCCCACCTGTTCCCCCCAAGGACGGATCACTACCTCCCAATTGGAGGGTGGCAATCCATCCTGATTACCCGGAACAAGAGGTGTCCATAGGGGGAACGCTCTCGGATAACGGCAAAAGGGCCATTCGCTCTCTCTTGAAGGCAAACTTAGATGTATTCTCATGGGAGCCCAAGCATATGAAGGGCGTACCGCGCGCGATAGCAGAACATAGGCTCCAGATCCGCCAGGGATACCCACCCGTCAAGCAAAAGAAGCGCGGTCAGGCACCTGAGTGCAGCCAAGTGATATTGGATGAGGTACGGAAACTGGTGGATGCGGGTATCATGCGCGAGGTATACTACCACGAGTGGTTATCCAACCCAGTCATGGTCAAAAAGTACGACGGAAGTGATGTTGCGGTTTTTAGTTGTTTACTATCTTTTAGGAAAAAGAAAGCAAAAACCAAAATCGTAGCAAGTATTAGTAATTACGTTTTAGGAAAAACGCAAATACCGACAATCGAGTTCGTTCTCGGTGGAGGTATGGTGTTTAGCCAACAATATAATACGTTATTTATTCGAGTGATTACGCTTTTGGAAAGACGAAAATAAAAGAAAAAGGAGACGAGTTACGCTCGAAACGGACGAAAACGTGCGAACGTAAAAACGCGACCTAACGAAAAATTTAACCTAAAAATTAAATAAAAATTCCTAAAATGTTTTAAAAAACCTAAGTAAGAAAAATACGAAAACTGAAAAAAATTGAAAACTTTTAAATTAACTTATATTAATTTTTAAACTTAAATAAAAAATCTAAAAAGTAAAATAACGAAGAAAAGGACGAAATTCAAATTTTTTTTCTAATGTAAAACTAAAATAATTTATTTAAAAACTAGAAATATTTTTTTTGAAAAATACAATTGTGCTAAGAAGCCCAAATGTACGAATTTGAACGAAAACGAAAGAAAATAAAATATTAACGAAAGTAAAGACGCGACATGAAAGCAAATAATCGAATTTAAAACCCTACCAAAACAAATTTATTTTTCCTACGTCCTAAATCACAAAAGAAAATTTAAAAAAAAGAATTATATTTTTTCGAATTTTAAACTATTTATTATGAAATAAATATGAGTTAAACTAATAAAACGATTTAAAAATATTAAATGATTTTATAAAAATCTGAAAAAATTATTGAAGAAGCTAAACGCTATATAAAAGCTAGGAAAAATAAAAGATGAGAACAATAAGCCAGAATAAGCTGCCTAATAAGCTATAAAAAGCTGCCTAAGTTATATAACAAAAACAAACTAAGAGGGTTTAAATAAAATAAAGTGTAAACATATAACAAAAACGTGTGCTAGCACACATGGTTGGAAGGCTGGGAGTTGCGTTTGGTATTGTTTTAAGGTCAGGGGTTCGAACCCCCCTGCTTGCCATTTTCTTTATTTTTTATTAATAGCTGAAGACACTAAATAAAAAAAAGGTATAAAAGGAAAACAAAAGAAATGTTTAAACAAAAAGAGAACAGTGAGCAGATGGTAATTGCGTGGAGAATGTTGCGTCTGATTTGCTGAGAGGTCAGGGGTTCAATACCCTCTCGCAGCGGTATTTTTTTTGTTTAGTTTATTTTTCTTTCTTTACAGCTTTTCAGCATTTGGCAACAAGCACATGATAGCAGTTGGCCATAGTGTGCTGATAAGTAATAACAATGTATAAGCGGTTGACACACTCTCAGAATCAAACATAAGTAGAAATTAAGAAATCAACCAAAAATATTACATTGTGAACAGTAGCAGCAACATAGAGTACAAAAGGACTTTAAAGGCCAAAGTGTATGTTCAAGGGTAACTAGTTTCATAGCTTAAGTGATCAATTCTTATACTAAGTGACTAGAACCTTTTTGTTATCAATTAACAAGAGCGCAACAAGTTAAATCAAACAATAAAACAGAAAGTACCAAATCTAATGCTTCTAGTAAAAAAAAGGCAGAATATGAAAAACATAAGTATTAATCTCCTCTTTTTTTTTACTTTTTGATTTTTATGTTGAATTGGGAGCAATTTAACTACTACAACCTCAAAACAGTTAAACTCACACAATGAATATTATCTATCAGCTTATACTAAAAACTGAAAATATGTTAAACGAGATGACCTGCAACATCCAAGCCTCCGTTGTGGGCGAATGCTAGTAATGAACCCAAGTCACTACTCTAACTAAAAGTCACCAAGATCAGCAGCTGCTTACAATATCTGATCGTTGACTTGTATACTGCTGCTACACTATCCGATCTCCTCTACCACTTTCATCATCTCAACTGATGTAGCGTTATGCTAACATGGACTGAAACCGAAGCTATGCTGCTATCTTCTATGTTTAACTGAAATCAACATTAAACCAAAACCAGGACCAAACTCTATCTACAACCAGCTTCAAACCAAAAGCTTATCACAATAGTCTTGTAACAGCTTATTAGTACAGCGATCCCAAATAGCAGCTTAAACCATTTGAATAACCAACTCCAAATCGATCTTCATGCGACAAAACTGAATACGGCTACGACTACACTAAAGCTTGCAACATCAAAATTTATCCAAAAGAAAAAATGAATATTTCAACCCAAAGCATTCAACAAAACGCTTCTTGAACCAAATTTGGATTCACAAAAACAACCATATACTCACTCAGATGAACTCAACTGATGCTATATATTTTTTTTCTATCACTCAGTGACTAACAACAACACCAAATCTTTTTTTTTCTTTTTTTTTTCTACAGCATAACAACTCTCTTTTTTTTCGAACTCAGTACCAGCAACAACCTATGTATTTTTCTCCCTTTCTCGTCTGACCACACAACAGCAACCACAAAAGTTGGTGTATTTGGCTAAACTTTCTTCTACATCAATTTCATCTCTTTTTTTTTGGTTCGAGCACAGTAACAAAACACAAATACTCCTCTCTTTTTTTTTCTCTCGATGAACAGTAACCAGTGTGAACAAAATCCCCCTTTTTATTCTTTCGATATCACAGTAAATAAACACCAATAAAAATTGAACAATAATAATAAAAACTTGTAAATGCAACAATAAAACTTTTCTCAACCTTGAAATCAATTTCAAAGAACAAGTGTATAAAATTAAAAGGAACTCAGATTTAACCAAACACCAACTTTTTCATTCATAAAAAAGGGATTTACATTCATAGAAAATCTGGAACAAGAAAAAAATAAAAACATACTAAACTATATATAGTACAAGTGAGGATAGAACCCTAATGTCGACATCTTTTTGTCTCTGAGACAATCTTGAGCCTTGGATCGAATTCTAGAATCATCCATGTGATTTCTATGGCTGAGATGCTTGTATGGTGTCGACATCTTGCTAGTGACCCTTGTATTTGAGTACTCTTCAAAGAAATGCATCACAATCGTTGGATCTCTGCCCTCTTTGTCTTAATTCGAATCCTTCACGTGATGGTGGGGTATTGGGATAGTGACTGGTGATTAAATTTGGGATTAGGGTTTGGATCTTGATTAGAGATGGTGGCTGTTAAAAAGAACCTAATTGATTTTTGGTAAAGTACTTCTCGTAATAAACAAATGAAGAAGACTTAGGTGATGTTTGTTAATAACTTAAAGAGTCTTAATTGAAAAATTAGTAAATAAATTAAGTTATTAGAAGCTTGTTTGTTTTGTGCTTAAAATTAATAAGTCACTTTCTAGTTTAAGCCACAATAAGGAGGGTCTCTATATTAAGTCCATGACTTAATTAATAATTTTACATATTTACCCTTCTATTTCTTCTCTTATAAACTAATATAACTTTTTTTAAAGGTATAAAAGTAATTTTCTTTATTCAGACACTTTATTCAGCACTCAAAACAAACAGTCATATATTCATTTATAAACAGACAGTATACATCTAGACAGACACTTTTATTTAACAGGACTTAATTAAAAAATTAAACAAACAAGCCCTTAATCTTCTTATTTTACACCCTTCGTCTGGTTCTTTTTGACCGGGCTAAAAAGGCCAAGAGAATATGTAGTAATAATAATAATATGATGGGCTTGAGAGGGTATTTGGGCTATGATTAAAAAAAAGCTTATGGTTAGATTTATTATTATCACGGGCTGACCCGGCCCGTTAAATGGGTGCGGGTTAGTCCATTAAATAATAAATTTGGTCACGGTATCGGATTTTCATGCTCCTTCATTGCCGGGTTACGGCATTAACTTCGACTTCATTTTTAAATTGTAAAAGCGTTGTCGTGATGAATCGAATATACCCATTTTTATTCCATTAAGTGCAATCCTGGCTTCGATCTTGTGCAATTCTTTATGGACCAAATATGTAAACTCTTGACATTTTAGGGACCACAATGTATTTTTAGATTTTTACAAGGGTATAAAATGTCAAGTCTTCAAACTTGGAGGACCAAACTTGACAATCTTCAATTCTTCAAGGACTTCTTTGGAAAATCTTGATTAGGGCCCGGTTCTTTGTGCGACTTCGTTTCCCGTGCTCGTTTTTGCTTGATTTTTGTGATCTTTTGTCATTTTCTCAATATCCGTACCTAAAATACACATGGAACAAACACAAGCATATATTGGGGTATTTTGATGATATTTTAAGCGTTTTAAGCCCGAATTGGACGATGAGACTATGTATAATTGCAGTCTCATCAGGAACCTGGCGCATGTGCGTGGATTTCATGGATCTTAACAAAGCCTGTCCACAGGATTGTTACCCGTTACCAGAGATTGACTGGAAGATGGAATCTCTATGTGGATATCCCTTTAAGTGCTTCTTAGACGCATATAAAGGATACCACCAGTCAAGGCATATACTGTTATACAAAAATGCCGTTCGGACTAAACAACGCCGGGGCAACATACCAACGGCTTGTTGACAAGGCCTTTGACTCACAGATAGGCCGCAACCTGGAGGTCTTTGTGGATGACTTAGTCATCAAAAGTCATACGGAGGATGCACTTCTCCGAGATGTCCAAGAGACGTTTGACACATTGAGGAGGATTAATATGAAGCTAAATCCAAAGAAATGCACGTTTGGGGCAACGGAAGGAATGTTCCTTGGATATATGATTGATCCAAATGGCATCAAACCTTGCCCAGAAAAAACGGACGCAGTAATACAGCTACCATCCCCTCAGACATGGAAAGAGGTACAGTCCTTAAAAGGGAAGCTGGCCGGGCTAAACAGGTTCTTATCAAAGTCCGCAGAGAAGTCACTCCCCCTATTCAAAACACTCAAGAAGTGCATCAAGAAGGGAGACTTCCGGTGGACAAAGGAAGCTGAGGAAGCCTTTGGTCAACTCAAGCAACACCTCGCATCTCTCCCATGCTAGTAGCTCCCCGGCCAAAGGAGGAGCTCATTATGTATCTATCAGCCACACATGGAGCAATAAGTGCGGTGCTTATGACGGATAGGGACACAGTCCAAACTCCGATCTACTTCATAAGTGAACACTTCAAGGGCCGGAGTTGAATTACTCCTCTATGGAAAAATTGGTTTTGGCATTAGTGTTTGCTACAAAACGGTTGCGCCGATACTTTCAGGCGCACCCAATTGTAGTCATTACTGACCAACCAATAAAACAAGTCATCTCTAGACCAGATGTGGCAGGTAGACTACAAAAGTGGAGCATTCTATTGGGAGAACACAACATATCTTACAGACCAAGGACGGATGTTAAAGGTTAAATCTTGGCGGATTTCTTGATAGAGAAGCCAGATGAAGAGGGACCAATCGTACAACAAGACGAAACTCCAGCAGAACCATGGGTGTTATTTACAGACGGATCTTCGTGTACGGATGTGTCAGGAGCTGGTCTCATCCTTACGAATCCGGAAGGAATGGAGTTTACGTGCGCCCTTCGCTTTGAGTTTACAGCCACCAATAATGAGGCAGAATATGAAGCGTTGATTGCGGGTTTAAAAATCGCCGCTAGAATGGGAGTCCGCAACCTTGAGGCCTACGTGGACTCACGGCTTGTCGCGAACCACATTCTGGGAGGATATGTAGCTAAGGAGGATAACATGGTCTGATACTTGGAAAAAGTCAAGTCACTCATTGCGGCTTTCAGCAAGTTTTCTATCAAGCAGGTACCAAGAGGTGAGAACAAGAAGGCGGACGCTCTTAGCAAGATCGCGTCTACAAGTTTCGCCCACTTATCCAAGCAAGTCTTGGTGGAAATACTAAAGGAAAAGTCTATAACAGAAGGGGAGGTCGCTGCTATAGTTGAGGAGGACGGACCTACATGGATGACCCCGATCGTCAACTATTTGACTAATGAAACCCTTCCAGACGAGGAAAAAGCGGCACGACGCATCAGAAGGAAATCGCAGCACTTCGAGATTCGAGAAGGTATTCTTTACAAGCGCTCTTTTTTGCAGCCGTGGTTGCGGTGTGTTGTACCACGCCAGGCCACTTACGTGATCAGTGATATACATGAGGGGTTATGTGGCATGCACGCGGGTCCCCGATCCGTGGTGGCTCGAGCCCTACGCATAGGATATTATTGGCCTACCATGCATAGGTACGCACGCGACATGATTCGCAAGTGAAGTGATTGCCAAGTGCACAGACCAGTGCCACGACATTCGCAGCAGGAACTTACACCTATTACATCCCCATGGCCATTCTATAAGTGGGGGATTGACATTGCAGGACCTTTCCCCGTAGCTGCGGGGGGAGTTAAGTTCCTGATTGTCGCGATGGACCACTTCACACGCTGGATAGAAGCCAAGGCAGTCAAATCCACCACAAGCAAACAAGTTAAAAAGTTTGTTTAGGAAAACATTGTGTGCCGTTTTGGCTTACCAGGAGAAATCATCTCGGACAACGGGAAGCAATTCGCGGATAATCCATTCAAGGACTGGTGCGCGGCATTGAATATCAAGCGGCGCTTCGCATCTGTTAAACACCCGCAGACAAATGGTCTTGTGGAGCGAGCAAATAGAAGCTTGGGTGAAGGCATCAAGGCACGCCTGGAGGAACGAGTGCTAAATGGGTGGACGAACTGCCACATGTTCTATGGGCACATAGGACTATGATCAAAACAGCCAACGGGGACACCCCATTCGTATTGGCCTACGGCACCGAGGCTGTTATACCAGCAGAGATAGGGATGCCTACCATCCGCACGGCGGAGGTTAATGTCGTCACAAACGACGAACAACTCCGGATCAATCTAGATTTGTTGGAGGAAAAAAGAGAGATAGCGGCTATCAATGAGGCCAAGTCCAAGGCTCGGATGAAGGCTTATTATGACGCCAAAGTCAAAGGTGTTTCTTTTCGACCGGGAGATTATGTCTATCGTTCTAACGAAGCAAGTCGTGCGGAGAATACAGGGAAGCTAGGCCCTAAGTGGGAAGGACCGTATGAGGTCACGGAGGCCTTAGGACGGGGCGCGTACAAGTTACGTGACATGGATGGCCGCGATCTGGAAAGCACATGGAATATATCCAATCTCAAAAGGTGCTATCTTTAAAAGCTACGGCTTCCGCATGGACACTTCGCTATATTTGGCTTTAATGAAGATCCATGTGTTCTCTTTGTTTTGTTTCTTATGCTTTTATAGGTTCTTTTTGTTTTTAGGGTTTCCCATTCTTGTCAAAACAAAAAATGTAAACGTTCTAATAAAATGCCGTGGTGCCTAGCTAGCTCCACGGCTAGTTTTCCGTGCAAATTGTTTGGTTATTCTTTAGATTCTATTATAGTCATATGGATTTAGTTATTATTATAATATTCCAGGTCTCGTTCATATGCATTCATTCAATAACCGTACATGTACTATACGCCTCCAGGCGGGGTAAGAGGATTAAGTGAACCTAATAATTCAACTTGTCGCATAAGAGGGATGCAACCCCAGCGACGCGGATCATGTATCCTTACTAGACACCTTACTCACAAGACGTTGTGATAAGTTTCCGTATGCTGTACTCACGCATTGCTTTGCATAGTAAAGACGCACGTCGCACGTCTAGTAAAATATAGACTTGATTGTATTTTTTTTAGTAAGACGTGACATGTCATGCAGTGTAGGTATACGTTATCCAACAAAAAATACACAAGTTTCAAAATCATAACAAAATGGTCGTGGTTATCACGGATTTACTTACATACATATGACAAGTTATTTCACACATCAGTCTTAGCCGTGTACATACACGGACGAATAAAAGATACAAATGTTTACAAGGTAAATTACAACGGAGGTAGAAACTCCCCTATATCCTTCTTCCCTTCTTCAATCATGGCGCGGAGGGCCTCCCCGCGAGCATTCTTCCCATCCTGTGCCTTGATCAGTTCGCATCCAACGCCTCGGCAAGCAGTTTTTCACCTTTCATCACCTTCGACACGGAGTCATAGGTAGGCAGGGTCAGTTGGATGGGATCAGCAGTAAGCTTGGACATTATTACCTCATTAGGGGCATCTTTCAGCGCTTCTAGCTCGTCCAAGAGAGGATGTTGGATTTCAGCGAGAGCATCCATTGACGCAGTCATCTTGTCCGCGGCTAGGGGGTTGTGGTAGGCGTGCTGAGTAATATCTTCCTTCTTACCTATTAGCTCCGCAGCTTGGACCAGGCCTTCGTGCCTACCACGGTCAATCCCATCCGATACGACGCCTGCGAATGCTTGCAGCAGGTAAGGAGCTTCCATAACCTTGCTCACGGCAAGGCGCATTCCCTGACCAATCATCCACCTGCGCTCAACTATGGCTGATAGCAAAGGAGGACACATCCTTTCAGCATAATCCGTGGCCATCTTGCTTAGCTCCTCCTCAGCTGTCGCATCTTGCTCATCCAAAGTAATCTGCGCTTGGTTTAGCTCATCCTTCAGCGCGTCGCGCTCTTGTGTGATGTTGAATGCTTATACGGTTACAGCTTTGGTAGAGGATTCGGCTGCGGACACCTACATATGGCACTTAGATTTATCACAGGGATAATGTGGTTTTTTTTTTCTTGTGTACAAATAAACATTCATATTGAAAGCATACCTTCTCGATGGATGCGGCTACAAGGGCCTCAAGCTCAGCGATGCGTTTTTCCCGAGTGTTGGCGTGATGGGCCTGCTCCTTCACCGTGGACTCTCTACAACCAACGCCGTCTGCAAGGATGCAATGGTTTTCTCGTGCTTCACAACTAGTGCTTCACGACGAACTATCTTTTTGTCCGCACGCTTCACATTCGCCAAGGCCTTGATCAGACGGTGTCTTAAGGCTGCACCCACTGTCACTTGGTGTGCGGATGACACATCGAACTGCTCCAGCAAGGAATCATGGTCTAGTTCTTCCAAGTCTTGAGACAGGGCCGGAGGAGTGATGTGCTCGATAAATTCCGTGCACTCGGACTCCGCCTCCAACCTTGTTAAACTGGATAAATTCCATGCTAGGCGCAGGTTGGTCTCCGGTCCTTCAGGAAGTGGCTCCTCGACATGTGTCACAGGAGGGGATGGAGGTCTTACTGATGTCGTGGGTGAAGGGTCCCTTTCCACCTCTTTCTCTTGGGCTACTGTCGACGGATCCACCCTGTTATTGACAACTTAATTTTGTTTATGCATTCTATCCTTAAAAAAAAAGAGGATAAAGAATGAGAAGGTGCTTACGTGGTACCAGTTGTAGGTTCCGGGACGGTAGGAGCTACGGTACTCACGGGGGTGGCCATCCAGACTTGTTCTTCTACGTGCGGTGTAGGGTTGACCTGGGCCGTCGTAGTGCCGCTTCTTTCCTGGTACTAAGGATGGTCTTTTCTTAGTTTCTTTGGGGGAGCGTTAGAGGCTCCCGCCCCATCCCCTAGTGTCTTTGCCACCCTCCTGGTGGTCTTTCTCTTTCTGGATACGGGCTTGGGGGACCCGGAGGCTTGGGTAATTTCTTCATCCTCAACAGTATGGTTGATGAAATCCTCTTCTTCTGCATCCTCCTGGTGCGACACGGCGCCCTCCAGCAGCAACTCTCCACCATCTTCATTATGGAAGTCAAGAGGGGATTTCTCGATAATAGGCTCCCCATCATCTGATCTTTGCTCGGAAGTTTCTTCAAGGGGAATGGTTCGGTCTGTGGTTGCATTAAGAAGAGGAAGTTCATTCTCTTTCAGCGGGCGGAAACCTTCGGTCACTTTCATTGGGTCGCCCTGGCGTAAAAGTCCATGTAGGTTCATCTCTACGGACATATACAATTGTACGGATTAGTAAGTTCCTGACATGCAAATAAAATTTATCATATCTTCAAATATAAGTAAACCTACCCTGCCTACGTTCCGTCAGGAAGCACGAATACATGTCTTCCCTCCCATAATAGTGGCGGCTTAATCCTACTAAGCACAGAAAATGCTCCGGCAACCCCCTATGGAATTCTGTGCGGTGGGTATCTAGTATTTTCAAGTCTTTGCTGCTATAGTCTTTGGATTTGGGCGGAAAATCTTTGGGTGCTCTGGTTTTAAGGACGAAAGGCGTAGGGAATACTTTCTCATCAACAAAAAAGTAATGATCGTACCAGCTCTTGAGGGAGTCTAAGGGCTTCCTATATGTCATGGGGGCGTTCCCGGATCGTTTTTTGAACGACAGCCACCCATTTACTAGTTACTCCTCATGTATGGCATGTAATCTCAAATTGATTGATTTTACACGCCCCTATGCAGTGCAGCTGGTTTATATGGAAATCATAGTACAGAAGCATATCTACCAAGAACTTGGATAAGGCGATGCGGTAATTAGCCGAATCGAATAGGCGCGTATATACGCCTATCTTTCCCTCGGTGCATCCGTAATTGCTTCACCGTCACCTGGATAGGTTGGGTGTACTCTTTCGGGGATGTAATACTTAGACAAAAAGTCTATATATTTTTCCGCAAGCATCACATTCAGGACATCCGTAATAACGGGATTGTCCTTTACCATGTTTTATAAAAAGGGTTTGAAAGGCGTGATGATCTAACCTGCGGTGATGGAAATCCGTGGAATACGAGGAAAAAGATGGAGGGGAGAAGCTTGAGAATAACAATGGCGGAATGACTGTGAACTGTGTGTGTAACAGTATCACACACCAACTCTTATATAGGGTAGCCTCGATTTCTGAGGTAGCGTGGATGTTTGCCACGTGTAAACCACTACGCCCATCCAACTAGTGGGATTTCTGACACTTCTGAAACATCAGAAGGGACCCATGGGTCACTTCTTAACAGTTTTACGTGGCTCAATGATAGGCATTAATGGTGCACTTTTTCAGGTGTGCGACTGATTAGTTGACTATCATTAATGCATTCATTCTTGTGTCGGGTTATGCGGTCTTACGTAAGACCAAATTCAATGCTACATTTAATTCGTCTTGGTCGTCACGTGCGGCTGAGGCAGCCATGTGCGGCCAAGACAAAATTTTCAATGTTTTTCATTCCCTAGAGGATCTTTCTTGGTACGTCCGGGGAGCATCTTGATAGTCTAGAGGTTACGCCTATGGTTGTAACAACTAGACTGGGGGACATGATGACGTATAGTCCCCAGCCGGGTCATGCACCCGACCCACAGGTACTACCCGTATCCGGTCCATCACAGATGGGTGGGAATAATGTTATTTGAGTTTATGGGCTTGGATGAACAGTAACCGCACACACGTGTACGGCCCACGGCCCGGCATGCCCGGTGCAGGGTTAGACAGAATCATACTCCTACTATGATTACGATTTATCCCAAAGGAGAGGATATTC
This sequence comes from Glebionis coronaria, assembly GCA_025667525.1. Taxonomy (NCBI): domain Eukaryota; kingdom Viridiplantae; phylum Streptophyta; class Magnoliopsida; order Asterales; family Asteraceae; genus Glebionis; species Glebionis coronaria. The sequence continues at coordinate 47,467,906 of CM046875.1, forward strand.
ACTCACCATAATTAGAAGATAACAATCAATCTAAATCTGGTGATTATCCTTGCCTTAGGGCCGAAGTATCAGTGACAGCCCATTAGGGTTTCACTGTCTATATAAGGAACCCCCAAGGGTTCCACAAAGGTATTACATTCTACACACTCTCAACTCTCATCCGATTCCTATAACCCAAACCGATTACTTACTCTCACACTGGAGTCTAATCGTGGGAAACATTCCCAAGGTAAGCCTAACGCGTGTTGTTTAGTGTGCAGGATCCCAACCATATGATTCACTTGGTGCAGGAGCCGGAGTCCAGCCAACCCGAATTAAGCCTAATTCGGGTCTAGCAAGGATCACCCAACTTTTGTATCAACAGAGATACACTTACGGTTAGAGCGAAGGTGGTTCGGACTAGCTTCTCCCTTGCCATCCCTTTGCTTAGAAGGCTCTTCACCATCATAAAAAAAACACCCTTTGAGCTCGCCCCGTCCAAATATGTATGAAGGAGCGGAGAAAACTTAGGGGGATGAATTTTTTATTTGGAAGGTTCCGAGGTGGAATCCTTGATCCCTCCGGATTCGGACTCGTATGTCTTCTCTACATGATCATCAATTGGCCTGGAGTAATCTTCATCAATGTGAGCAGATAAGTTGACAGGCCGAAGAGGTATGGGACTTATTACATTTTCATCATCAAAGATCTCATCTTCATCCCCACCAACATCCTCGTCAACATTCACTCGCCTCTTCTTAGTTGGACTACTGGAAGCCGCAGGCTTCTCAGTCATACGCTTCATGCTCCTATGCAAATCATTAACAACCTTGCTAGTCTTATGAGAAGTGCCGGAGGAACCCCCCCCCCCCCCCCCCCCCCTTTTCGGAAACTTTCTTCTTCCCCCTCGGTTTCTTAACGTGTTCGCCACCTTCCTCTTTCCTTTTCTTCTCTTCGGCAGCACGAAGAGCAGATAGACTTTTCTTCTCATGAACGGCTTTAACAGCCTCACTTTCATTCATAGCAACCATTTGCTCCGCGGTAGGAGCACTCAGAGGTTCCCCAGCAGCCAATGCATTAGCAACATGAGGGGTAATCCGATTGACTTCGCTAAGACGATCACCCTTGACTATTTTGCCCGGGGGAGTAATAGGGAACCTAAGATACTCAGACACGGTAACAACTACAAGAAAAGAAAGAAAAAACAACGAAAATAATACAAACTTACAATCATGAAAGGGAAAACAAGATAAAAGCAGAAAATAAAAAATAAGGGCAATGCCATTCCCTTCCGAATCCAAAAAACGAGGCAAAATCTTGGGTACTCCCAAGCCAATGACACCCCAACCATATACAAAACACCTTCCGGAATGGTTGACAACATGCTCCTCAAGAAGAAGGGCATCTGATACGTTAAAACCATCCCGAGGGATATAATCATTCAAATCTGAATCAACATGCCTCCAAGACATAAAATCCGGAATAGCTCGACGATCTATAACAAAGAATTCCAATTTCCAGTTTTTCAAGCAAGTAAGAGTGTCATGAAATATTTGTTACCAGAACCCTTTCCGGACCTTTTTTCAAAGGAGAGCCTGTGCCCTTGTTTGCTAAGCCTGTAGTAAAGAAGAAATAAAACGGCAGTGGGTTCAATAGAAAGGCTTCAACAATAAACTTCGAATGTGGTAACACGATTTATTCCTAATGGAACTAGTTGTGAGATATGAACGGCGAAGTCTTTAAGGACGTCGAGAAGGAAGGAGGAGAAGGGGACTCGTATCCCGGACAATTTAAAGAATTGCTCGTACAACCCTATGCGATTCGATGGAAGACGATCCACAGTCATTCCATCCGGATCAGCCTGAGGTCTAAAGCTTTCCGGGATGTGATAAGTCTCCACCAGATATTTAACATAATAATTACTAAGGGTAGAAGTATACTTCGGCATGTCAAACTTGGGAGCATAGCGAGTCGAACCGGAAGGCCAAGGAAGATCTTCGTTTGACATATCGTTTTATGAAAGGATCTGGAAAGGTAATAAGGAAAGGAAGAGAAGATACCTGAGAATAAGAGAAATCCGGATTGGTAGAGAGAAGGAATATTTGAGAGACAAGTAAAAACATACACTAACAAATGACGTAGAAGGAGGTATTTATAGGCTCGGTAAAAATATGGGAAAGCGTGAAAAGAAAAGTAAAAAAACACGTGTCAACAATTTAAGTCTGCTAGAGCTACGTTTTGATCATCGCAAGAGGAAAGGGTAAAAATGGTCGGGCCTTGATGGTCTTAAACCGAAAAATGGGCTTGTAGGACAGTTCGGCCCACCCAGATAATAAGAAAAGGGGCTTTGAAATATTGATCTGACTAACATTCGTAAACGAACTAGCCAAATCAATACTTGGGGGGGACTTGTTCGTGTATGTGTCCGGAACACATGGCCCGATCCGGACCAAAACAAAAGATCTGAAACGCACAAATTCATCTAGAAGATATTATGCCAGTCAACGAGAAAAGTCAACAGACATACATCCGGGAAACTAGGAAAAGTGTCCTCAATCGGGCCGACCGAGGCCCATCACAACTCCTGGCCTTTTAGGGATTTGACTAGTATAAATACCCCTTTGAGTTCAAGGTTTGAGGTAACTTCTTGGTCATTATTTTATTATACTTTCTTTATAATATTCACACACAGTTTTCCCATTTGGATTTTACCCTTTACTTACTCTCACGCCTGAGCTTGGTCTAGGTTCTCACACCCGAACGAGGCTAACGCATTTACTTTGGTTTCAGGTAATCCGAAGCACATCTCGCTCAAGGTCTGAAGCGGTCTTACCATTCGGATCCCCGCAAGAAATTGTACGAACAAGTTAAGAAATGGCGCAATCATCATGGGTGCTTATGATCGCGAATGTCAGACTTAGTTTTGTTGTAAAACAAAGAAAGCCCCTTTTAACTTTCAATTTCATATATCTCATAGCGTGAGGCGCGATATAACGACATACTTAAGTTACACGTTTTAGCGATTAAAGTGAAGCTTTAGCGTTTTTAAAACATGTCTTATTGCGGCACAACATATAAAAATATTTATTTGTTTTATTATATTTTAATATTATATTTATATTGAGTTCACAATAAATGTTATATATAATAATTAAAACTAAAAACTTCTCATTACATGTAATAATATTTATTTTTTGAAGTTAAATTCGAAAACTTTATCGTATCTCATGTCGTAACACATCTTGACCTATTGCGTAACGTGAAGATCGTGTTTTAAATTTTAACGTGCCTTAAAACGAGCTATTTAAAACCATAGGTATGACTATTCGGTGTAATTAAGGTATTTCTCATTCTTAATAAAAAAATGTCAAAAAATTATGACAAATTACATTACTAGTATGAATTTGTACCTGTATACAACTTGATCCAAGTTATAGCTGTAAAAAAGATGCACATAAAAAGTACTGGTGTCGCAACGAAAAGTCCAATGAAGCTGAAAATAGCTTTTTTGTTACTGTAACAGAACGAAGAATTATGTTCTTCTATTCAGTGAAACTCGAGTCTAACAGAACCAAGAATTATGTTCTTCTATTCAGTGAAACTCGAGTCGACCTGATCGGGTCAACTAGTTGACCTAGTTTCGGTTGAAAAAACGGATTATTTTTACCTGTATTTTTTATTTTCGATATCCGGCAAAATCCGCCGAGTTCGGAGTGATCCGGGTCAACCCGGTTCTCGAGACCCGGCCGGGTTTCGATTTTCTCGGGTTTTTTTACAAAAATAGTTAAAATTTACGTAATTGCGATAAAATTTCATTTTTAAATATTATATTAGTTTGTAAACAATTTATATTTTCAATATACTAAAATTTTTATGGTTTTTATATATAATTTGAGTCCGGTTATTTAAGATACCTTGTATCCTTTGGATACAAGGGGACAAATCTGGACCGTCCATCTCATCTTATCCAACAACCCATATTAAAAACAAAAAAAAAGCGGAGGGGTAGTTTCGTCATTTTACCCCTCCCACCTAACACCACCTACCACTCTCACAGATCTAGGATCGATTTCTTCTTCTTCTTCTCTCTAAAACACACATAAACACACACACACACGCACACACACACACATTTACATCTTAATTTATCAACACAAACATCAAATCCATCGATCATCACCGTCACAAATCGATCATCCTCTTCATAAATAAGGTAAAGTTCATTCGATATGTTTTGATTCATCTTTTTTAGCTTATTCGATGTGAATAAGCTTATAACTCATCTTATTTTTTATAGCTTATTTGATAAGTTACATGAATTTAACATGTCAAATGATAAGGTAACTTGATGCTTAATGTGAATAAGCTTATTGATAATCATCACCTTTATTATGATGAATTATAAGCTAACTTATTAGCTTATTTTTATGAATTATAAGGTTTTTTAGCTTAATCTCGCTGAACATATTTAGTGTAACCTGTTTGTGAAGTATCATATATGATATACTATATCATATATGATATAAGCTAAAATATCATATATGATGAGATATATCATATATGATAATGTGGTTGAAAATTGAATTAACTCTTTTTTTAATGGATTAATCTGGCTGAACATATTTAGTATGACTTGCTAATGAAGTATCATATATGATATGCTATATCATATATGATATAAGCTAAATATTATATATGATCAAATATATCATATATGATTATGTGCTTGAAAATTGAATTAAATCTTCTTTTTTGTGTAGAGAAGGTTGTTTACAAGGCGTGTTGAACATTACAAGCATCCAAAAGGCCAAGAAGCTTAATGAATAAGCTCGTGAATTTTTCTTTTACGTTTATTGTTTGTTTTTTCTTGTAATCTCCTAATGGAGTTTTGAAGTATATGGACGATTTTGTAATCAATTGGTATCTCGTACAACATCTTGTTAGTATGATTTAACTTTCTTGGTATTATGTCATGATGGTTTTTATAAATTAAGTCATACGGAGTATATGATCATGCACTATCATATATGACACTCAAGAAAAACTTGGATTTATTAAATAAAGAATCTGATGAATTCATGATTACAACAAAGAGTATGCACAATTAATAATCAAACACTTGTTCATAACATAAAAATGTACTTTTGAACAGAATCATATATGATAATTCAAACCGAACGTAACCTAATGTAAAATCATATATGATATACCTCTGATATCATATATGATAACAATTTATACAAAATCAAAAAAATGCAAAAAAATAGATTATCAAACGATGAATTCATGAACAACGCCTACTCCGTCTTGATCCTTAAAACATATCCATGCACATCCTCTTGTTATAATCAACATCCCTCTCTGCTTTGCTACAAAGCTGCCAATCACACCATCTCTGTCTGACTGCATTTATAAAAGATAAAAAGAACATATTATGCAACATTTTAACACCAAAATAAATTACTCATATATATGATAGAAGACAAGTTTCAAGAGTTTATATTGATTTTCTAAAAAATACTCATACATAATCTGTTTTTTCCTATGGTTTATTTGATATATCATATATGATAGTTATATCATATATGATATATCATCAGTTATCATATATGATATATCTATCATATATGAAAAGTGATGATATATCATATATGATATATATATATATCATACATGATATATCAAGCTTATTGTAGCCTACATCAGCAAACTTAATCCAACTTACATAAAATACCTTACGATTTGTCAACATAAGCTAATAAGCTAGCTTATTCATAACTCTCGTGTAATTTGTATGCTTATTCACATAACTCCTATCTAATTCTCAAGATTATTTATAACTCTCATCTAATTAAAAATCTTATTCAAACAAATAAGCTTATTCACATAAATCACCTAATTAAAAGCTAATTAGAATAAACTGATCAAAATAAGAACAATCAATCGGAATAATTCGATCAAAATAAGAACTATCAATCGGCATATTTCGTTCAAAAAAGCTAATGAAAATAAATTAATAAGCTTATTCAAAATCAAATAAGCTAAAAAAAATAAGCATAGATTATAAGAATACAAACCTGAAATGAATTCGTGTTAAGTAATCGATCTAATTAATCGATTGTGATGGATTCATGATGATGTTGTGATTGTTCGCTTCAAATTTTAGAGAGAGAAAGTAGATCGGGGTAGAGAGAGAAGTGAAAGAACGGGGTGTGTGTTTTTATGAGAAAGAAAGGAGAAAGTTGTGTAAATTGGGGATTTAATCTCAGCCCTTGAATGAGATGGAGATGGATGGTGGGGATGAGTCCCCTTGTATCCTAGAAAACTTTGGTATCCAAAAGAACTTAAATCATATGATTTTTGTTAATTATTAAAAATATATTTTTTTTTTAAAAACCAGGTTAACTCGGACGCGAGGACTCGACCAGGTCGATTCTAAAATTGGATTTCAAAACATTGCTTCTATTTAACCTTAAGAATTTGATTTTTCTGTTCTTTTTTTATTTTTGGTAAAAATTAAAATAAAACTGAATATGAATTTTGACGAGATCCAAATTGGGAATCCAAATATAAAAGCTAGAACCCTTTGAAGTTATAAATGTTGACTTTCAACAAACTTAAAGCTACATTAGCATAGCTCACTGGTTTTGATCAGATATTGAAGCTCCCAATTGAGAACTTGAACCTTTGCCACTTGACTTGAGTGATACTTGAGCGCTTTGAACTCTCTGAAGTCACTCACGTTATCTCAACCTTGAATATTTACTGGACGTTTGGTACACTTATGTTTTGAAATAAATTATAATCAATGAAAAAAATTGTAATTTAAATGAATTGTAATTGAAAATAATTTAATATAGAAAAAATTTCAAGAATAGTCCCTACCGTTTACACTAAAAATTAACTTTCGTCCCTATTTTAAAATAAGTGCACCATTCGTCCCTATCGTTTACAACTTGGATAAAAAATCGTCCCTATTTTGGATGGGAGTTAGTTTTGCTCGTTAAGTGGTAAAAGGGAAAATATATTTTAGACCTTTACTTATTCTTATCCACATCCACCAAAACCCACCATCACCGACCCACCACCTGCAACATATCCAACATCACACAAAACCTAGATCCAACATCACACAAAACCCAGATCCAACATCACACAAAAATCAGATCCGTCATTCCTTCATCAAACAAAAGGGGATCCAAATCCCACCGTACATCTTATCCTTACTCCCTCATCTATAAACAAACCCGCACACCAAATCATAAATCTCAAATCGTGAACATTAGAACACCACTAGTAAACCCAGATTTCGATATAACCCGTCTAACCGGAACATTAAAACCCTATAATAAATCAACTCCTCAATTGAGTCCCACGAACTGAAAACCTCACACAACCACTCGAATCGTAGATGGAGGTTACAAGCGATAGTACACCAGATGTTGCCAACGTCGATGATGTTGTAGGGGTATCTCGACTTGTGAAGTGGATTCTTAAAAAACTGGATCCTCACATGCTGGTGATACTGGGTTAAGAATGGCGATGAGTAATGTTGAGTTAACTCAATCGAAGGGAGAAGGAGAGGGAGAAGGAGATTCGTTGTTACTCAAGCTAATGTGGTATGACAACGCGAAGATAGTGTGTTTAGGGATGTGAATTCTCAGTAAATGAAGCCGATTTCTTTTGCCAACATACTTAGGTCTGGACAACCTTCAAAGAAACTGAAATCTAGAAGGTTAGTCAATGAGGAAAGGGTGAATGAGAATCACCTGTTCAGAATATCATGGCCGTACAACACAAATTTACTTTTTTGTTGGAAAAAGTGTGGTGTTTCCTCCTGTGCAGAATTACGTGAGAAATACCTGGGGTAAATTTGGTTTTCGAAATGCAATGCGTGATGATGATGGTGTGTTTTACTTAAAGCTCACTTTTGTGACGGGGTAGAGCAGGTTCTTGAACAAGGGCCGTGGATGATACGAAATCAGCCTCTTATGCTAACTAAATTGACCCCTAACCTAGTGTTATCTAAACATAAAGTAACGAAGGTCCTCGTTTGGGTTAAGTTATTTAAGGTTCCTGTTGTGGCATAAGAAAAGGATGGGCTTAGCTTAATTGCTACGCAAATTGGTCAACCAATCACGCAAGTCGCTTTCACTATTTCTATGTGCGTGGAAGGATAGGGGAGGATTCGATTTGCTCATGCACTTATTGAAGTTTCTGCTCATAAGGAGTTGAAACATGATATTATCATGGTGGTTCCAGTTTTGGATGGCAAAGGGCATACTAAGAAAAAAATAAGCGTGGAATACGAGTGGAAGCCTCTAATTTGTCTTGAATCCATGTTTTTGGTCACGGACATGAGCAATGCCATTCACAACCTAAACGTGTTTTGGTAGCTGTTGTGGAACAAGATGAGCCTTCTGATGGCTTTACGGTGGTTACAAAGAAGAAGAATAAAGGAAAGAAGAAACAACATACTCAAGAATGGCAGGTTGTTAAGGATAAGCCTAAACCTGAATTTGGATATGTTGTTAAGGACAATCAAGCTACAAATGATAAGGCCTCTAACCCTGATGGAAAGAATAGTGTTGAACATAGCAATATGTTTGATGCTCTTTACATGGAGAACAATGGGAGAAACAAGTACTGGCAATGGTAATTTTATTTTTGTAATTATTTAGTATGTATGATGTTGTTCCAAGCAGATTGATGATGCATAAAGTTTGTATTATATAAGGCATCCAAAGTTTTGGAATTCTCTTGTTTAGGACTGAGAATGGTTTTGATTGTTTTTTGTTTTTTTGTTATGATTTGAGATAATAAAGAAAATCAGTAAAAAAAGATTGTGTGTGTTTGATCTTGTGGGATGAAAAGGGGTGAGTGTTTGTATTTAATGAAGCCAAACAAGGAAAGGATCATAATGCCCCTCCACTTACACGATTTAACTAACAAAATTAACGCCCATCAAAGATAGTGACGATTTTTGATCCAAGTTGTAAACGACAGGGAGGACTGGTGCACTCATTTTGAAATAGGGACAAAAGTTGATTTTCAGTGTAAACGATAGAGACTATTCTTGAAATTTTTACTTTAATATATTGTAATTGTAATATAGTTGAATTGTAATTGATATATTCTAGGAATATGTTTGGTTGGGTTACCAGCGTAATATAATTTATTTGTTTTTAAAAAATTTAAAATAATAATACTTATAAAAATAATAAATAAAAAAACATTAATACTTAAAAGAAAAAACATATAATAATAATAATAATAAAAAACATATAATAATAAAAAAAATAAAATTTAAAAAATAATAATAAGAAAAATTTTTTTTATTAAAAAAATAAAAAAAATAAAAAATAAAAAAAATAAAATAATAATAATAATAAATATTAATAATAATAATAATAAATAATAATAATAAATAATAATAATAAAAACAGAAATAATAAAAATTGAAGAATTGAATAATAATAACAATAAATAAAAAATATTATTATTATATTTAATAATATTATTAATAATATTTTATTAATAAATAATAATAAATAAGAATAAAAAATAAATAATAATAATAAACAATAAATAATAAATAATAATAATATGTAAATAGTATAATAGTAAAAATAATATTAATAATCGTAAAAAAATTATACAACACCCTGTTTTTATATATTGTGAGTCAAATTTAATATTAATAATCGTAAAAAAATTGTGCAACACTCTGTTATAAATTCTGGGTCCACCTCTAAATGCATGCATGCATGCATGCACGAGGACCAACACATTGTAACGTTAAGGAAAGGTAACATATATAAACAACGTAAAAAGATTAGAAATAACTAAGGGGGTGGTGAGTTTCAGTGATATGGGGGCGGTGGATACTCGTTGTCGTTGTTGTACAGAGGAGGAGACGATGAGGACGCTAGAGGCGACGGTGATCTGTAAGCATTAATTATACGGTGGTGGGGGATATGGCGAGGGTGGTGGTAGAGATTCATAGTGGTATGGGGGAGGAGGTGGTGATTTGTAGTAATAATCGTAATCATCCGGCATATAAACATATGGTGGAGATGAGAATTTAGGACGATAGGGAGATGTCGCGGGTTCAAAACCATTTTCATCCGCAAAGACATGAGTAGCAAATGTACATATTGCAAATGCTAACATTAACCAAGGCCTATATCCGATAAGTTGATCGAGTTATTTGCAAATCCGTACCACAAGTGCTTGGATTGCGAATGGTTTGTTGATTGTGTTGCAAAAATGGAGAAATTACTGAAAACCCTTTAGAGCCCAAGGTATGGAAGAATATGGCTTGAGCCATGGACATAACGTGAGATCTATGGCGCCACATACCATACCCCTAGCTGCGTTTTAGCTCTTGGCGCCGTACTTACCAGGCCAAAATGATAGCTATAACGCGAGCCTACGACGCGAGACTGCACACTGGCTTGCGTTGTGGATTTTTATTTTTTTATTTTATTTTTATTTTTTATTAAAAGGGGGATCACTATAACACCACAATTTTTGTGTTAACGATACCCCCACTTTTCTGTTGTTATGGAAGAGATGCTCACGTAACACCCACTTTTTCCATAACACCACTTCACAACACGAAACCACACCCTTAGCTCTTATAGTTAAGTTTCATATATAAGGTTAGGAATGTTAGAAAATTTTCAACAATCAACAATATTATCAACAATATTATGCATGTTTTATACATTAGTAATGACTATAACTAGACGTGCATTTACGCATATGTGCGGAAATTACCTAACGGTAAATAATTGACGATATATTAATTTAATCTGATAGTCAAACTAGTAATTGGGTGACTCGACTGGTTGATTTATTAGTCAAATCAATAAACCGTGATTCGATCGGGTTAACCTTGGTCAATCTTGTGACTCGATGATTCGATCGGGTTAACCCGATGGCCGAATCATTTTAGTAACTTGACCGGTTTGATATGATGGTCGAACCCGTGACCCGCTGACTCGACTGGGTTGACCCGGTGGTCAAACCCGTGACTCAAACGTGTTTACCCAATGACTCAACCGGTTGACCCGGTAGTCGAACCCATGACCCAATGACTCAACCAGGTAGACACGATGGTCGATCTCACGATCTGTTGACTCGATGTTCGAACCCGTGACCCGATAATATTGTGTGAAAAAATGTTAAAATATATATTAAAAAATATTAAAAATATTCAAATTTTTTTAAAGGTTAAGATTTCATTCTTTAATCATATTTTTACACATGTTACAAATACTAGCATCGTATCCGCGTAATGCAACGACGGGTACCCGATAACTACCTTTTTAGCGAACAAATATTACAATTTTACTAAGGTTTAATTTAAAGTTAAAGTAGTAAAAAAATAAATTAACTTAAATAAACTCATTAAAAACGAACAAACTAAAATTTAATAAAATTATATCAAAATAAATGTTGAATTAAAGAGAACGAAATTTTAGAATATATTGTGAAATTAAATTATAAAAAAAATAAATATATTAAAAGATATTTCAATTTAACTATAAAAGTTTTTTGAATTGTTTGTTATTAAAATTGTTAAAATGTTATAAAAACATATGGATAGATGAGATCAATTTAACAAAATATGATTTAAGGGTTTAAATTTAACTTTCATATCTTCATTTTTGGTTTGGAGTTAGGTTTGAAAATTTTAGGTTCGGAATTAAGATCGGAGTTAGCCTCTTTTGCCTCTTTATATAATAGTATAGATATAAGAAACAAACCAGGATGGCTAGCCTTTAATTAGAGACGGCAAAAACTACGAATCAGACGGAATCCGATATCCGACTTGACCAGGGAATCAGGATACGAGTGGGGTATCCCCGATAATAAACAGCAGGGGGATTGTAATACCTTCGGGTCCCCAAACCAGTCCGCGAACCTGTGCCTCGAATATCTTTATTCTATATATACAATTATATATCTATTAGATATTTGAACATATTGCAAATGCTAACAATAACCGAGGCCAAAATATGGCTATATCTGATGAGTTGATCGAGTTATGTGCAAAACGTACCACGACTCCACGAGTGCTTAGTATAGCGCGCGAATGGTTAGTTGATTGTGTTGCAAAAATGGAGAAAACTGAAAATCCTTTTATAGTTAAGAGTTTTGTATATGTGGCTAGAAATTGGATGTCAAAAAAGTGAAATTGTTAGTTAGGCGTTATAATGTAAAAACATAGCCATTAAAATTTTTTACCCACAAACTCAACTGGATTTGAGAATATTTTAACTATTTGACAAAAGTTATTGAAATTAATCTTAATGAAATTTACACTGAAGGTCGTATATTGATATTAATCTTAACGTTCGGTTCATGGTGTCATTTCTCAGCAAGAACAAGTCACCAACGAGGAACAGCGCAGGCTTCTCATCTGTGTCTGCGAGAATATTATGGATGCTCATTTTGATTTGTGACATTATATCACATCAGCTGAGATTTTGTGCGGCAAGGACGTGTCTTGGATACTCAATGGATACAGATCAAAGGTCGAGAATGAGCTACAAGGCATTTGTGATACTGTTACTGATCTCACTGTTCGGGAAGCTTAACCTGGCTACCTTGATTATTTTTAAACAGGCCTTAACCTCTCTCCGCAGGTTCTTATATACTAGTTTGCTGATTATGAGTATTATCCATGTGTATTTTTTGAATTAGACCTTAGATCGCATAGAGTTGTTTCAGCATTTACTTTGTCTATATAATTTTCATATACAAAGTCATTAGCTCTCTTAAGCTAGAACATTTATAATGCGTCCAAAACTAGATTTCATTGGTTACATTTCACGGTACCGAATAGAAGCTAAGTATTCAACCATAAAACTTCGTTATTTCTAATATGAAGTCGGTAGCTCTTTCTCCTTTCGAAAAGAAAGGTATATAGGTGATGTAAGCTCATAGAAAACTTTATCTAAAAAAAGATAAGAGAATTGGAATGCCAAGGAATTCTGGACATGGACCGGTTACCAGTTTCCAGTCCGCAAGACGGATGTAAATGGTGGAATTTCTAAATTTCTATTGTATTGTTTATGATTGGCTTCAAAGCATGTTTGGGTAAATATGAAATTTCCATCTTTAAGTAGGGGAGATATGAAACTATAACGCAACATCCCAACTACCAGAACCAATTACTATCAGCCGAAACTTAGAATCTCTTGCAGTTAAGAGAAAAAGTGTGCACCAATCTATTAAATACTGATATAACTGCACCAATCGTTTAGGAATAACCAATTCATGGGGCGGTTGGAGTATCACGGGAGGGACTATAACGAATCCAGGTATTTGGAGTTACGAAGGTGTGGCTGGAGAAGGATTTCCCATTCCTTAGCCGGAAAGATATGTGGCCATGAAAGGCGAAGGGAGGGCTGGAATGCCAACAGGCGTCTATTATTGAATTCACCTGACAGTACCCGTTTGGGGATTAGACTTATTAGACACAGTTTATACAAGTTCAACTCGTTTGAAGCCGATCATGATGGCAGTCGATAAATGATACTGGTTAACAAACACCCCGACAAGACGAAATTTGGAAGGAACTATGGCCAGCAGTCCACAACTCAACCACGCAAATGCCTTTTTTTGGAAATGAAACAATAAATTGGGTATAAAATTGGAACAGGTCAAGTATGAACAAATGCATATAACTGAAACGTATGAACGGGTCAAATGGGCCAAATATCGGGTCTGGTTTAGTGGTTCCGATTTTGATCGCCGGGTGGAGCCAGATGTTTGTGAAAACTAAGTCTGTAAGACTGTAACCAATACAAATCAAGATATAAACCAGCCTTTCTTTACATCCTTGGAACTATACTAAGCTTTTACCAACATCACCTACAGTTCAAACAAATTGAGTTTTGGTTTGACCATTTCTTATGTGTACTGTGTCACAGGTTTTTGTTTTGCTGATAGTATCTCATGCCTATGCATAGGCAGAGTAGAGACTGAAAAGTGAAACTCTGGAATCAACAATCAAACTGGGATTGAAAGCTTCCTCTAATTTGAATTTTTATGTTATCGCTCTTAAGCAATAACTTCCATATGACACAACTATGCGCTCGAGGCTAATACGTGTAAGTTAAACCACTATAGGCAACAGGAAGTACCATGAGACAAACTTTTGATATTCAGAATATGAGTTTTCACAAACTCTAAACTCAAAGAATAAAAGTTGCTAATAGATGATGCATCAAATATGCAAATGCAAGTTACTACATACAAACAAAAACCAACTAGACTTCATAAAATTACTAGTGTAAAGTGTGAACTACAGATGCGCTATTGAAGCATTTTTAACGCTTCATCTTGATACAAGTCGGCACACCATATATTACAGGTGCCGCTCCGTCAATGTATCTGTTATCACATGCATCACGGGCTTTTTCCATTGATGAGCCCAGATTACATTCATGTTGACAAAGAGTTCTATGACGACGCTTTCTCTTTTTAGGCTTTTCTTGGCATTCTGCCAATTCACAGGATGTTGCTTTTCTCCACTGTCTAAACAACGTCTTTGTAACTGGAAGAACAGTATCGGCGGCACGTACAGGCCAAAGGTTGCCGACTGTCGCTGGAGAGCCCCCTACGAGATAATCCAGAGCCGCACTTTCCAAGTCATGATAAACGGAATTTATGTACGCACTACTACAACCCATTAGTATTACGACACAACAATTAGTGATTTTGCGGATCTCACTACTTGGAATCTACTGTCTCCCTGTTCGTTTCAAATAAAGGGTATCAAAACTAGAAAAAGAGAACAAAGTAAAAATTATATATTTTTACAGATTCACAATACAACGCGTGCATACCACTTCCATGCCCAGCATATATAAAGAGATCACGTGATTCTAGGGCTTCTCTCGATTCATCAGCACCAATTTTCATCGAGCACCCAACCTTGCCCTACACAGAAAAGAAAGTCTCCTATTAAGTATAAAGGAAATTAAGATGATAATTACTAGTGGATGTTGTGTTTACATATATGCTCAACTCACACTAAAAAAGGATTAAATTCATTATCAACAAGATGGAAAACACTAACCTGAAAACCATTTTTTTGGACCATTTATTAAAAAGTATTACCAGCTCTTCTAGATATTTCTCATCGGGTATAAAATAAAAACAGTCGCATGGATTAGTTCCCGTTCTATCCTTTGATGGATCATCGCGCTTTGCGATAGACCGAAGAACACCTCCAACTGATGGCATACGGTACAATTGTTCCTTTTGTAGTGTTGGAAGACTTTCCCATGGAATCATCTGCATCTCAGTAACATAAAACATTAAAACATATTCATATTACCAAAGAGAAGAAAACTCAGAATACAAAACGCACTAAAATGAAATACTAAAACAGCCACCTGTAAATTAATATTTGGAACTAGTATCACGGGATTTCTGCACTTATTCTCCTTTGCTTTTTTATGTGATTCTATTCTAGTCAAATCTGGTTCATAAATATTGTTGCCATCCCCTATATAGCACCCACTTTCGACCGTATTTTCTATTTCCTCAACATTACCAACAATGTCATCCGTCTCCCCTGGAAGCAAATGCTTCCATTGGCCCAGCCATGAATTTTCTAAATCCCTGTTAAAACGGAGAAACAAAATCCTGTTATATAAAAAGTGAGATAGTGTTACGAGTAGATGAAAGTATTAGACAGACAAACATAAATATTTAGTTGTAAGTCATAAAGGGACAAGTCAATTCCTAGACATTAACACCTAACAAGTCAGCTTCAGTGATATACCATTATAAATTAAACCTCACCTTAGAAAACAATGTAAGGTGTTATTAAGTCTCTTCTTCTTCTGCAACCAATCCGTATAACTCATTTTAAGAATTTTCAAATCTTCCTGTACTACCAATTTCAAAACTGGTGCAACTTGATCAAATGCACTATTTTCCCAAGGACACGTCCAAACGGCTTCAGATGAAATGGCTTTTTCGTAATTGATATCTGTGTATCAAAAGAAAAAAACTATCTTACTATAATGCTTAATATAATCGTAAATAAAGTGCATGCAATCTTATTTCTTGTAAAGAGAAAGTAATCTGTAAAGGTTTTACAAACTGGAAGAATGACGACAACAGGTCCATTCTTTACACTAAAGCGCGATATCATGAGCCATACCGAGGTGGGACTCTTTGGTAGTAAATTTTCTAGCTTGTCATCCCTAAGCAAACTAATGCAAACCATTGTAACGCTAGGAAGACTTTGGAAAAACTTCAGCACAGATTCTTCAAGCTCCTCTAAAGAATGTGGTGCCAATACATGCCTCAGAACCTGAGAACAAAAAAAATGATATCACGCAAATGTATTAGCTAATGAAAATGTAGTAATTAGATAGAAACCAGAAAGAGACTAAAGACGAGCATCCCACAAACGTATTATCTATACCATAATGAAATAGTATAATAATGATCGATAAAATCAGAAGAATGTAAACCAGGATTACATGGCTAGCCCTCCCTTGATTTCCTAAGAAACAAGACATCTCTATAAGAAAGTATAGCATAAACCTTAATCTGAACTACAAAAGTCAGTTTCCTTTCTTCTAAATTAATCATAAATTAGAGGCTCATGCATCAGTCTAATATATGTCAATCATGAAATTGTTATTCTAAAAGTACTAAACTTTTATTGATGCGCTACTTGTAATAAATTTTAGAGAGGCAGGCCCTAGAGATTCACAAATTAAAGTTATTATTACAACTTCATGCCACGTGAGCACATCAAAAACAATTTGTCCAATACGTTTTATTAGAGTACACTATTAACTATTACATAAGCGGCTTCAGATCACAAATCCAAAGAATCCCCCAAGAAAATGGTGGGAAAAAGTTAGGAATGATGATACTACAAATATAGTAAAAACAATGATGATATGGGCAAATATAGTAAGAACGTAAGGGTGGCCTATGAAGGTTTATATTTAACATAACAATTATTTAAAACCCTAATATTGATCAAAGAACACACAGCGGAAGCAAATTAACAAGATCTTTAATTAACACAATTATAATTAATCACGGCTAGGGTTACATACCTTTATCCTAACAAGATTTACAAGTCGACGGAACGGTCACCGGTAGAGATAGGTCACGAACACCACCAGGATGTAATCTAAAATAAGATTACACCACGATCTTGTACACACGTGATACGGTGAGTTAACCGTGAGTATAGCACGAACAAAACCGAGCTTCCAAGTCTATAGAAGATCTACCCAGCAACCCTAGAGAGGGGCTAGGACTAGATCTAGAATAGCTTAATTGAAAATCAAAGAAGAACCCTAATTAGGGGTGTTTGGCCGGCGGCTAGAGCAACAGAAAAGAGAGATGTGGAGTGAAAAATTATGAGGCTTTTAGGTTTGTTTATATAACTTAGCTTCCAAGGTTAAACAAGATAAAACCAAAAAATCTTTTCTCCTTATCTTTGTCTCCCTATTTAGGCCGGATATACACAAGCTCCAAAAGAGGTTTCTGGAACTTTCCCGACTCCTTCTTTTAGTTTCTTTAACCTTCTATAACGGTCGTTTAATACTTAACTTTTAATTATTTAACGATCGTTAGCTACGGTTTGATTTAATAAATATAATAAATATATTTTAATAAGCAAATTAACCCTTTACGTAATATGTGCAATCCTGTGATCTCGAGTTCGATCCTATCACACGATAATCGATTTTTAAGTCCATAAACTTTCAGCCTATAGTTCAGTTGAAGAAAGACTAAGCAAGTGGAAACACGGTATCCCATATTAATCTCATCTGAATCAATTCATCAGTTTGAGCTAAATGCATAACATATAACTTTTACAGAGACTAGCAGACCTAGGGAAGAACTGCTCAAAGTTGTTGTAGTAGTTATAAAGGCTAAAGCTAATTGATAAATGGAGAAAATACTGAATAAGAAAAATGATGCAACACAGGTCTGAAGTGAAGAAATGTTCAGAATCTGTATTCGTATGATTGTAATTGCATCGTTAGTTGTTTGAATGGATCGACTATGTTAGCACTTGGTTAATGATTAACGAAAATTCAACTTTTCACCCCAAAAATTCACAAGCTATAGAAGAGATAAATTTGGGAACAGATGAGCAACACCAATAAAACGTTGTACGATCAAAGAGTAAGTTTTTAAAAGACTTACATCAACCCCCTTTTGATTTTGTTCTTGAGTTAGGAAGTAGCTGTTGAAGTAGCTTCCTATAGATAACTGATGAAAATAGGCGGCGCGCTGAATCAAAGAGACACGCTCGACTCTAGTATATTTTTCGTCATTAGAAGAAGATGCACATAATACAGCTAGCATCCGTGACACCTGTGAAGTCATTACCAATGGGTCAAAAATCAAACATACTTGATAGCTGAGTTCCAATAGGAAATCCTAGATAAAAATTTGTCATTCACGAGGAAACCTTTGGATGACATTTATCAGATATAGTTATAAAATAAAGAACATCGTGATTTATTGATATTGGTTGCTTAGGAAAAATGATTCGAGATAAGTTATTTAACAAGCAGGAGCTGATAACAGTTTACTAAAAATACCAAAAAACAGTCGTTAAACCCAAAGGCTAATATCTAAGATGACATAGCTTAGGGTGATGTATATATTTTAGTGTGTTGTCAATCATGGATTATATGTAGAATCATGACACATGACAATGATTTAAAGCCAAAGGTTAGAATATCTGATTTAATTCTATTTTATTGCTAGTATGATGAGAGTCATAGTTGTATACATACTAAAAACGATGAGCCATTCAAGTAATTTCTAATAAACCCAAGTTAATTCTGATTTTTTTTGAACGGCGATTTTATTGAACTAGCAAGATGCTAGAAGAAGAAACATATTACAAACAAGCTTTACAAGCAGACATAGGGTCATTTAGCCAATCGAGCCATAAAGGCCGAAAGGTTTTGGACCTATTAAGTTAATTCTGATGATTTTGAAATTAAAATATCACTAACGTGCAGCATTCATTAATTGTATGAACTAATTATAACGCTCCTTTATTTTATATACATGATTTTAAAGAGATAAATACAATGTAAGAATGGAAATATATGTACTAACCTCTTCATGTAGTTTCGGAACCTCTCGGCTTAGTATAAGAGCCATCTGGAGTCCCATCATGACACTTTCAGATGATAATGTTTGACTGGAGTAGTTCATAGAAAAACAAACAGCAATAGAATACGGGTGTTAGTGAAGTCAAAAGGATCTCTTCACGAATAAAACCGTTTAATTGAACTCGAAAATTTTATATTCTAATATGAGTCTAGAATATTTTATGGTCTAAGTTAGGCTGTAAGTGTCTCGATCCACTCTCCAAAACATACGAACACATTTGCCAAACAAAAAGTGGAACCAGTGCCAAGCATTTCCTATTAGTGATTCATCCATTTCTGACTCACATTGTTTAAGAATAAAAAGGTGGCAATAATTATTGTCATGATTTCGAACAAATAAAAAGTTAAATATTCATTAAGGTTGATACCTTGTATCCTTGTGTTTCAATGAAAAGCAACATATATGATATAAGATTGATGCATGCTCAACTCCAAATGCATCAGATATCACATTCTTTTTCAGTAAGCTCTCTAAATGCGAAGTAGATAAATCCTGCATATTAAATGTACTTCTAGCCACAACCACGTTCATGCTTGACATGATGAACCTATGTTCTTCCTTGATATCTCCTTGAAGCTTCGAGCATTTAGCTGGCAATGTACAAGACAACGGTTGAACTTTATTAAATAAATGTTTAAACTCAGTAAAAAGTAGCATGCAGTAATTAATATCTCAATGCATACAGACCACAGGTTTATACATGGGAGTATATCATAAGAAGCAAAACTCGTCGTAAGGTTGAAACAGAACATGTGTTTAGGCTAATCATCCTGCCAGCTTTTTTGTTTAATTCGGGACACTGGAAATGGAAAAATAAAATAACAGCCTACCTTGTTGATAGCTGAATATGAAATGGTAATGCAAGCTTAAACTCAAATTATTTTACACATATAGTAACAAGTCACCCCTATTATTTTCCTAAAGCTCAAATCAACGCAAACAAGTAAACTGAGTTAACTGAATTGAAAAGGTTTATGTTCGGACTAGACTATCTGTTTGTAACAACAACAACAACAACCATAATAATAATAACAATAATAATAATAATAATAATAATAATAATAATAATAATAATAATAATAATAATATTCTAACTTTTTGTAAATCATATTATTCTAATGAAGTGAAGTTTAAATAATAATAATAATAATAATAATAATAATAATCATTTCTGTGGGCGATTCACGCTACCCCTCCCACCTTCATCACCAATCTTCCATTACTGCATACCCTCCCACCTTCTTCACCAATCCTCCATTACTGCATCTCACCTTCATCACCATTCCTCCATTACCAGTATTCCTTCATCACCATATCTGTTTCCCTTCTTAACCGCTTCATCTCCAATCCCTTCATCACCATAACCAAAACCGTATCATATCCATATCCACCATAACCGTCCGTATCCCTTCATCACCATAACCAAAACCGTATCATATCTATATCCATAACTGTATCATATCCATATCCCTTCATCTCCAATCCCTTCATCACCATTCCACTTTCATCACCAATCCACCATAACCGTCCGTATCACTGTATCATCTTCATAACCAAAACCGTCCGTATCACCGTATCACCCAACCGTAACCTGTCCGTATCACCGTATCTTCTTCATAACCTGTCCGTATCACTGTATCACCCAACAGTAACCTGTATTGGGTTCTGTTCTTTATCATCTTCATCACTTATTATCGCCCAACAGTAACCTGTCGCATCATCCCTGCCCTCCACGAGTAACCTGTCGCTTAATCCCCCATTTCTGTTCTTCACTGAATTGTGTTCCCCTTTTTCTTGGTTTCTGTTCTTCATCTTCTTTGATTGGCAGTAACACATGATCGTTTTGGTAGTTTGACTGTTTTGGTTGTGGGTTTGTTTTGGTTGTGGGTTTGTTTTGGTTGTGGGTTTTCGGTTGTTGGAGTTGGGTTTCGGTGTGTAGGTTTGTTTTGGTTGTGGGTTTTCGGTTGTTGGAGTTGGGTTTGGGTGTGCAGGTTGGTTTACCGTTGGAGTTGGTTTACTGTGGGGGTTGGTATTTTGGATAGCTTTGTTGGTTAGCGAGAGTTTGTTTGGCTTTAGGTCTGGGTTTTGATTGCAGTGGTACGTTTCTTGTGTATTCAGAACTGTAGGTTGTTTGGCAGTGGATCGTTTCAGTTTGGGGTTTTTGAGTGGTTTGTTGTGAGTGTTGGTTTTGAGTAAAAAACCTGTGATTTTCCTACAGGGGTGGTATTACAGGTAGATTGTTTTGATTATGGGTGATTCGCTTAGAATTTCTTGCCCTTTGCAAGGGGAGAAGGGTGTGGAGCTGGTAGAGGTGGGCGAGGGCATTCTAAAAAGTATTTTATCGACCACTTGGGTACTCGCATTTTAAGACGGATGTGTTGAAGGGAGTTTACAAAGCGCGTATCGCGAATGATTTTTCCTTGTTTTCGGCTCTTGATCTTGCTTTGCATCAAGCGGGGATTTGGTTATGTGGTGAGTGTCTTTGTGCGCATACTTTTGGTAAGAATTGTAGACATATGGATGGTGTTGTGGTTGAGTCTCCATTTTTTGAGGATTGTGCGATTTGGGGGATTGTTTTGCCGGTTTGTTCACCTAGTGCGGTTGTTGATGTTGATCGAGGCCAGGTTTTGTTGTCAGGTTCTGGGCCTCCCACAGATTGTGACGAGGGTTCTGTTAGAACTGGCTTAGGGGTGGGTTCACTTTGTTTAGATGTTGACCTCCTTGACCGTTTCTTTTTTACGCGCATACGCACGGTTAAGTGCATCCCGCCTAAGTTGAGGCTTGGTTTTGCTAGGATTTTTCTTAGTGCTCTTGACAAAGTTTTATCTTGCCCAAGTGATATTGCAGCGTGGGTGGAACTTCTCATCTTACCGGGTTGTATTTTGGCGGTGTTCGTACCGTCTTGCAGGGCTCAGCGTCGATCTGGTGAGAGGGAGCGTGGTCAGTTTGTTAGTATTTCTAGTGCCATTGCTCGGTGGAGGGATCCTGGGGAGAGGATTGGTTTGATTAGAGGTCGTTTAGGTGGTCTTTCCTTTTCTTCGCGTAGGTACTTGAGGTCGAAAGATGCTATGGCGGCTAATATTTCTCAGTGCAAGCGTAAGTTGAGTGATGGCCACTTTTCAGCGGCTATTAAGGTCCTCACTTCTTCGGGTGTTGCCCCTGATTCTCCTGACACCCTGGGGGATTTGGAGGCTAAGCATCCCTTTGCTTCTCCTCCTGTTGTGCCTTCTTCTTCCTGTGGGGTGGACACGCTTTTTGTTCGCAAGGATCTGGTATTGAATCGGATTCGAAGTTTTCCCAAAGGTACTTCTTGTGGTCGAGATGGGCTTAGAGCTCAACTTTTTTTAGATGTTTTGGGAGGAGCAGCTTCTGCTGTGGCTGATGATCTTTTGGTTTCTATCACGGGTGTGGTTAATCTGTTTCTTTCTGGTAAGTGTCCTAGTCTGCTTGGTGAGTTTATTGCCAGTGCCCCTTTGACTCCGCTTGTTAAGCCTGGAGGGGGCATTCGGCCTATTGCTATTGGTACTGTGTGGAGGAGGCTTGTCTCTAAGGTTGCATCTTCTTCTGTTGGGGAATCGATGACCTCTTATCTGCATGATTTTCAGTTTGGTGTGGGGGTTCCAGGTGGGTGTGAGGCGGTTCTTCATTCTGTCAGCAGGTTTGTGGAGGAGAGAGGGGATGAGGCTGGACTTTCTATGCTTTTGGTGGATTTTCAGAATGCCTTTAATCTTGTTGATAGGAGCACCATTATTCATGAAGTTCGGCTGAGGTGTCCGGCTATCTCGCCTTGGGTGGAGTTTTGCTATTCTCGGCCAGCTCGGCTTTATTATGGGGATTCTATTCTTTGGTCTTCTCAGGGGGTTCAGCAGGGTGATCCATTGGGTCCCTTATTATTCTCTCTTGCTCTGCATCCACTTGTTCATGCTATTCATCAAGCGTGTGAGCTCTCCCTTCATGCATGGTACCTTGATGACAGCACTATTATTGGTGATACCACTGTTTCGGCTGTTGTACCCTAGGAAACAACGACGAATCTGTTTTAAGGGAAGCGTGTCAAACACGTGCCTCGACTTGCTGGTGATTTAGTAAGTCTTTTTATTATTTTAGTGTTTTATTTAATTATCGTTTATAGTTATGTCTGTATTTATTTTTCTGTTATTTATATTCTGTTATTTGTTTTATGTTAATTTAATTAATTTAATTTATTTGATTTATAAATAAAAGTGTTATAGTTTCCCTACATAAATAACAAATTTCTAATTTTTGAAGGTGTGTTTGTAATGGATAATTTGTTTTAAAAGTAAAAAATGATAGAAAATTACTCAATTAACAATTATACACAACGCATGTACTTCGCACCGGGTGTGAATGCTTCATCCTAAGTATATTATTAGGTTTCAATATTCATTTTTAATGAACTATGTTGTTATTGTGGTACTGCCTCCAAAGTGCACATAATGTGAATATATATTGTTGGTTCACATATCTATACTATTATATAAATCATTTAAGACCTTCTAAAAATAAGAAGGCTGAAAATTCAGACTTTTTTATCTATTAAATAAAAAGTTGTTGATATATATTCATCAACATAATATACATTTTTTACAACCTTTTGTAACAAACATTTGTAACAATCTTTTGTAACAACATTTTTTCTTTTAAATTGAAAAATCTTTTTATTTATTTATTATTTTTATAATTTAGTTTCACTCTATTTGTCAAAATTTTGTGCTTTTTAATTCGATATCTATTTTGATATATATTTTTATTAATTTTTAGACTTTTTCAATTTTAGTGGGTTTTTTAATTCGATTTTTAGAACTTTACAATGAGTAAGAGACTAATATTTGTTAGTCTCAAAATTCGTTTTTAGGTACTCGCCGGCGCATTGCGCGGGTACCGTTCTAGTATGATAAAATACCGCATACCCAATTTTGTATTAGTGATTAGTACTCTCTTTTGAATTAATGAATCCATCATTTAAACTACATATATGCAAACATTTTGGTCGTAATGTCATTAACGTTGAAATTGCTATCAGACAACACGTTTAAGTTAAAGTGCTCTATTTAAAATTCTTCTTACTCTATCTATTGAAACTAAAGAGAATACATAACACAATTTTATATCTGCCTTGGTTTTTCAATGACTATCAATAAACTTCACAGACAAACATCACATGTGGGTGTCTATTTGCCTAAGTATATTTTCTAGTATGATCAGGTTTATTGCGTTGGTCAAGGACGAGTCTACATATCAAATGTCGTGTACCAAGAATTTTTAAGCGTCGTGTACGTGGGTTGTTAGATTTGATCTCATAATTAATGTAATGTTTCATTAAATGTTTATATATATTGTTTGATATAATGTTAAGAATTTATCGCATATTACAAGCATTTGTAATTTTGGTTTGATCTTTTCACGTTCTATTTTTTAAAATAAAACGAAACACGTACCCGGATATCCCATATCATTAATTATCTTCCGCTAGGTATTTCCGTATGCGCGGGTTTACAAATGTTACAATATATAATATAGGGAACAAACTAGGATGGGCTAGGCTTTAATTAGAGACGGCAAAAACTACGAATCAGCCGGAATCGGATATCCGACTTGACCAGGGAATGAGGATACGAGTGGTAAATCCCCGATAATAAAAAGCAGGGGGATTGTAATACCTTCGGGTCCCCAAACCAGTCCGCGAACCCGTGTCTCGAATATTTTTATTCTATATATACAATTATATATCTATTAGATATTTGAACATATTGCAAATGAACATATTGCAAATGCTAACATTAACCGAGGCCAAAACATGGCTATATCTGATGAGTTGATCGAGTTATGTGCAAAACGTACCACGACTCCACGAGTGATTGGTATAGCGCGCGAATCGTTAGTTGATTGTGTTGCAAAAATGGAGAAAACTGAAAATCCTTTTATAGTTAAGAGTTTCGTATATGTGGTTAGAAATTGGATGTCAAAAACAGTGATGTTAGTTACGCGATATTAACGTTCGGTTCATGGTGTCGTTTCTCAGCAAAGAACAAGTCACCAACGAGGAACAGCGCAGGCTTCTCACCGTGTCTGCGAGAATATCATGGATGCTCATTTTGATTTGTTACATTATATCACATCAGCTGAGATTTTGTGCGACAAGGACGTGTCTTGGATTCTCAATGGATACAGATCAAAGGTCGAGAATTAGCTACAAGGCATTTGTGATACTGTTACTGAGCTCACTGTTCAGGAAGCTTAACCTGGCTACCTTGATTATTTTGAAACAAGCCTTAACCTCTCTCTGCAGGTTCTTATTTACTAGTTTGCTTATTATGAGTATTATCCATGTGTATTTTTCGAATTAGACCTTAGATCGCATACAGTTGTTTTAGCATTTACTTTCTCTATATAATTTTCATATACAAAGTCATTAGCTCTCTTAAGCTAGAACATTTATAATGCGTCCAAAACTAGATTTCATAGGTTACATTTCACGGTACCGAATAGAAGTATTCAACCATAAAACTTCGTTATTTCTAATATGAAGTCGGTAGCTCTTTCTCCTTTCGAAAAAAAGGTATATACGTGATGTATGCTCATAGAAAACTTTATCTAAAAAAAGATAGGAGAATTGGAATGCCAAGGAATTCTGAACATGGACCGGTTACCAGTTTCCAGTCTGCAAGACGGATGTATATGGTGGAATTTCTAAATTTCTACTGTATTGTTTATGATTGGCTTTAAAGCATGTTTGGGTAAATATGAAATTTCCATCTTTAAGTAGGGGAGATATGAAACTATAACGCAACATCCCAACTACCAGAACCAATTACTATCAGCCGAAACTTAGAATCTTTTGCAGTTAACAGAAAAAGTGTGCACCAATCTATTAAATACTGATATAACTGCACCAATCGTTTAGGAATAACCAATTCATGGGGCGGTTGGAGTATTGTAACACCCCCAATTTCGGGTCATAGCAGCGGAAGGGTCATTGGGTGTTACTATCATGGTTCAACCTCAATATCATAGAAAACGCCTCAAAATGAGTCGTTTTAACAAAACATACATCCATTCATTTGTTTAAAAATAAAACAGTTCACACATGGTCCCAAATAGTTTTAAGTTTACACAACCAACCAAATAATAAAAGTTTCTTAGAATGGACATAGTTTAGTAAAGCGGGCCAAAACAATTTAATTTAGCAAGCTGCGTGAAACCGCCCTCCTTGAGTGCCTTCTTCATGGACCTGAGATAAAACATGCTATAAAGTCAACAAAAATGTTGAGTGAATCTATAGAGTTTAAATTAAATAAATGAACACAAGTATTCTGAATAAACCTTCCGTGGTTGACAATCATGTGGATCAGACATAATTATCGTTGTTATTTCATAAGTCTCGTGAAATTGAACGTTAACATATATTATTTCAGCCCAACACACCTAGCCAAGTGCGTATATTTCTCTTATACAATTGCATCCGATGTTTCATTACTGGTGCATCACAACACCACGCGATAGCTAGTCGCGACCGGACTGGGAGTCACCCCGATAGATCTATCCATAGTATTAGCGTTCCTTTCGATTAACAATTCACGATTCATGGGTCTTTTTAGGCTAAACAAACTTTTATAACAACTTTCATCTAAGCATACAATCGGGTCCTTTGTGTTCAATTTTAAAAGAATGAGGGTTTACCACAACTTCTCGTTGTACCCTTCATTTATAATAATGTTTTTCCAATAATAAGGGTTTCCACAACTTCTCGTCGTACCCCTTTTATCTTAATAAAACAAGCATGTTATCCCCCTCGCGGGTTTTATAAAACAAGTAAACATGTTAAAGCAAGGCTATAGACTCACCTTGGTACGATAGTAGTGACGTGACGATCGCCGACGATTTGTGATGCCCGTTAAACACGAAGACCGCAACCTACCAAATAAGGTGCGTTCGTTAATAAACGACTCAAGTATAAATAATACTTAAATAATATGAAAGTCAATTTCAAATGACCATGAAAATCCCGAAAAATAACAAAAATATAAGTGTACTTCTATACCCTTTTATTCAACACTTATTCTTTTAAACACTTACACCCTCGACATTGACCCGTCATAAGACGCCAAGTCAACGCAAGTCAAACCATCATTTTACTTCCCTCGGACCAGTAGCTAAGTCATTTATATAATGACTTAATACTCGAGTAAGTCACTATGTCCAATAGTGAATACTCAACTCACGCCATACAAGTATTGAACTACGTGTCCAAAATACCACTCAGCATGTACACTCCAAATGTACACACCAATCTAACCTATCTATACATGTCCGATTTCGACGAAACTTGGTGACAAACTCACACATAATATGAATGAGACTCAGTTTAAATTTCATTCAAAAATATTACTTCTAAGACCTTCTGCCCGACACACCTTCGTTTTACAAAAACCGGACAGTTTTACGCCTTTGACTTGTAAAACCATTTTGACTTATCTAAACAATTCCGTTTGCAAAACCGACACTCGGGTTTGAAAATAGACTCATGACCTGAGGTTTATCAACTTACAACAGCCCTTGAACATTTTTAAAACTCATTTTATAGTCCCCGAGATTCGTTCCAAATATCGACAACAATTTTCGGATTGTGCCGATACCCGTCTCCCGGTACACAAATACTAAAAGTAGCATAACTTTTCGCTCGTAATGAGTTAGAAGCTCTACTTTAGCTCAAATCGAAGCTAACGAAATTCTCTACGACCATATCTTATTAGTTTACCAAGTTTATCACAGTAAAAATTTCAAAAACGGCCTTAAAGTTACTGCCTAAAATAGCCTATCTAAAAATCATACCAAAACAATTTTTCGACCCATTCCAACAATTCCTATAGTCCTAATATGATCCTAATATGATACTAACACATCTAATTAACCCATAACACCCTCAAATTTAATCTTACAAAAATTAAATAATTAAAAATCTTACATGCAACAAAACCCACTATGAATATTACATTATTAACACCATATGTAAACATAAAAATGGATCAAACATCAAGTTCTTCACCAAAAATTGAAAATAAAATTTTAGTGGATGCATGTGGAAGAAATTTATACCAATATGAAGCTTATGAAATTTCCAAGATGGGTCTTGTTTTAGTTTTGCTTGATTCAAGGTAAATAAAAAATTTTGAGAGGATTTTGTTGTTGGAGGTGGACGGAAAAACAAGGAGGGGGAGAGAGATTTTGTGAGTTTTTTTTTTTATAAAAATGAATTTTAAATGAAAACTAGTTAGTGGATTTTTAATAAGTAGTGGGGTGGGGGTAGTTTTTGCCATATTTGCATTCTTTTGGTCCCAAAGTGCAAGTAAATAGTTTACAAGGTAGAAAATGTAATTTGTAAATTTTAAAAATATTTACGGGGCTCGGGTTTCGTAAAAATACTTTTCGAAAGTTAAAACGCTTCATAAAAATTATAATAAAGCTTCGACACGACTTAAAACGTAATTAAATCGAAAACGTCGAAAATATACAATATCGAGACAATCGATAATAAAACGTAAATTTTTGGGCATCCGTCGGTATCGCGATCACTAATAGTTATCGTCATTCGTTAAAACGTAAAATACGAGAAATAAAGATTAAATATAATAAAAATCATTTTCATGATTATTTGAGAATATAATATCGATACCTAACATATTCCTTGTCGGTTTTCATCTAATCGGCATTCTTACGCTAGTTTCAAGTCGTAACCTTCTCGGTTAGTCGATAATTTAAAATTCTCATTAAAGTAAACACGTAATACGTAATAGTCGAGATTAAAATAACGACCTGAAATTGACGGGTTGTCACGTCATCCCCACCAAATTAGGATCTTCGCCCTCGAAGATCAACTTGCGTTCTTGCCCGATCGCTTGTTGAAATCAAAGAGATGAGGGTAATTCTTCCACATTTGGTCTTCTCGTTCCCAAGTAAACTCCGGTCCTCTCCGAGAGTTCCATCGAACTTTGACGATAGGTATTCGGCTTTGCTTCAGTTGCTTGACCTCACGATCCATGATCTCGACTGGTTCTTCGATAAAGTGCAGCTTTTTATCAACCTTAACCTCGTCTAACGGTATAACGAGTTCTTCATCGGATAAACACTTCTTCAGATTCGACACGTGAAAAGTGTTATGAATCCCATACAGTTCTTGTGGTAGTTCCAGTTGGTATGCCACGGGTCCTACTCTAGATGTAACCTTGAATGGTCCGATATAACGAGGACTTAACTTCCCACGTTTTCCAAATCGTACAACACCTTTCCATGGTGATACCTTTAGCATAACCTTATCTCCCACGTTAAACTCCAATGGTTTTCTTCTCACGTCCGCATAACTCTTCTGTCGGCTTCGAGCAGACAACAACCTATTCTTGATTTGCACAATCATATCCGTCGTCTCCCTAATCAAATCTGGTCCAGTGAGTTGGGCATCACCAACCTCACTCCAGCTAACGGGTGATCTACATCTTCTCCCATAAAGTGCTTCAAAAGGTGCAGCTTTAATACTCGCGTGATAACTGTTATTGTACGAGAATTCGGCCAAATGTAAGTGCTTATCCCAGCTACTTCCAAAGTCTATCACACAAGCACGTAGCATATCCTCCAAAGTTTGAATTGTTCTTTCGCTTTTCCCATCAGTTTGCGGATGATAGGCTGTGCTCATATCCAAATTGGTTCCTAACGACTTTTGAAGTGATCTCCAAAATCCAGAAGCAAAACGACTATCTCTATCGGAAATGATCGAAATAGGAACACCATGCTTGCACACGATTTCCTTCAGATAAATATCGGCGAGTTTTTCCAAACTGAACCTCTCGTTGATTGGAATAAAATGGGCGGATTTAGTTAAACGGTCGACAATAACCCAAATTGCATCGAATCCAGACGGTGTCCTTGGGAGTTTTGTGATGAAGTCCATCGTAATTCGCTCCCATTTCCAGACTGGAATTTCAGGTTGGACAAGTAATCCTGACGACTTCTGATATTCAGCTTTCACTTTTGCACATGTTAAGCATTTCGTGACGTATGTTGCAATATCAGCTTTCATATTCGGCCACCAGTATAACTTTTTCAAGTCTTGGTACATTTTGTCCGATCCAGGATGAATAGAATACTTGGACTTATGAGATTCTAACATAATCAAGTCTCTCAGTCCACCGAAGAATGGTAACCAGATTCGACCTCTCAAACATTTGATACCATCGGCTCGCGTCTCGAGTGTTTCACCGTCTCCTCTAAATCTTTCGGCAGCAATATTTTCCTTCTTGCATGCTTCGACTTGCGCGTTCCGAATCTGCTCAGGTAAGTTATTATGAACTGTCACCAACAAAGCACGCACTCGAATCGGTTTCTCCCTTTCCTTTCGACTTAACGCGTCAGCTACCACGTTCGCCTTTCCCGGATGATAACGAATTTCGCAGTCGTAATCACTCAATAGTTCAACCCATCGACGTTGCCTCATGTTCAGCTCCTTTTGATCCAATATGTATTGTAGGCTTTTATGATCAGTGAATACTGTACACTTCGTACCATACAGATAATGTCTCCAAAGTCACAGAGCAAAAACCACAGCGCCCAATTCCAAGTCATGGGTAGTGTAGTTCTCCTCATTCTTCCTTAATTGTCTAGAGGCATATGCGATCACCTTTTCACGTTGCATGAGAACAGCACCATATCCTCTGAGAGATGCATCGCAATAAACAGCAAAATCTTCACTTCCTTCAGGTAACGATAAAATTGGCGCACTACAAAGTTTCATCTTCAGGGTTTGGAAAGCTTCTTCTTCATCATCGCCCCACACATACGGTTTATTCTTCTGAGTCAGCTTCGTTAATGGTTTCGATATCAAGGAGAATCCTTCAATAAACCTTCGGTAATAACCAGCCAGACCTAGAAATTGTCGTACTTCAGTTGGAGTAGTCGGAGCACTCCAATTCTTGATGGCTTCAATCTTTGCAGGATCAACATGTACTCCACTTTTATCGACCACATGTCCGAGAAATTGTACAGAATTAAGCCAAAAATCACACTTTGAGAACTTAGCGTATAACTTTTCGTTCTTCAACAAGTTCAAGATAATCCTTAAGTGTTCGGCGTGCTCTTCATTGCTCTTGGAGTAGATTAGGATATCATCTATGAAAACGATCACGAATTTATCAAGATACGGCTTACAAATGCGATTCATTAAGTCCATGAATACAGCAGGTGCGTTAGTCAAACCAAAAGGCATAACCAGAAACTCATAATGACCATAACGAGTTCTAAACTCCGTAATAGGAATATCTTCCTCACGTATGCGAAGTTGATGGTAACCAGAACGAAGATCAATCTTGGAGAAAACACGAGAACCTTGAAGTTGATTGAATAAATCATCAATTCTTGGAAGCGGATAACGATTCTTGATCGTCAGCTTATTCAGCTCTCGGTAATCAATACACATACGAAACGAACCATCTTTCTTCTTAACGAATAAGACAGGGGCTCCCCAAGGTGACGAACTCGGTCGTATAAAACCCTTATCAGATAGCTCTTGCAATTGCACAGATAACTCCTTCCGCTCGGATGGTGCTAAACGATATGGCGCACGAGCCACGGGTGCAGCACCAGGAATTAGGTCAATTTGGAATTCTACTTGCCTTGGAGGAGGAAGTCCAGGCAAATCTTCCGGAAACACTTCAGTAAAGTCACGGATAACAGGTACATCTTCAGCACGTTTCTCCTTCGATTCTTTCTTCACTACTTTAGCTAGGAATAACTCACACCCTCTTTCGATATACTTACGAGCCTTAATGCACGAAACGATCTTCAGTCGTGAATTACGTTGATCACCTTCGATAACCATGGTCTTGTCATCTAAGGGAATCCTAACTTTCTTTTCTCCACACAAGATAGACGCGTTATACTTGGATAACCAATCCATTCCGATAATAATATCAAAATTTCCCAATTCAACAATCATCAAGTCTATCTTAAAAATACGGTTCAAGAGATTAAGAGAACATCCTAGGAGCGCACGATTGGTACTCACTAATTTACCATCAGCTAGTTCTACCTCATAACTCGCGTCTAATTCGACCGGTTTGATATCAATTAAGGTACTAAAACTTGTAGACACAAAACTTTTGTCCGCACCAGAATCAAATAAAGCTGTAGCATAACGGTTGTTCAGTAAAAACGTACCAGTGACAACCTTCGGGTTTTGCTTCGCTTTGGCTTCACCCAACTGATAAGCTTTTCCTTGGTTATCTCCACCACGTGCATTCTTCGGAGGTTGAGGACATTGGTTTCTCATGTGACCTTTACCTTGGCAGTTATAACACGTCACTCCCTTCTTTCCAGGTCCCCAACAGTCTTTAGTCTTGTGACCTAACTTGTTGCACTTTCCACACTTAGCACATTCACCAGTATGAGACTTCTTGCAGCGTTGACATCTGGTTCCCTTATCAGCAGTTGCAGCTTCAGTCATCGCATTAGCGTTGCCCCTCCTTCTGTTTTTATTTCTGTTGTGAGATTGGCGGTTATCACCACGATCATCACTCTCATTTTCAGCTCTTCTTTTGTTACCTTCAGAAACACCATCAGCCTTGTCTTGAATGATTTGACCCATTAGTTGGTAGGCCATACGAACAGCTTCATCAATATTGGCAGGTTTAGATGAGGTCACATCACCACGGATGTTGGTCGGTAAGCCTCGAATAAACTGCTCTACCTTCAAGTATTCTGGGTTAACTTTGTTTGGACAAAGTAGAGCAAGTTCATGGAATCTGTTGGTGTATCCATTGATGTCAGTACCCTTCAGTCTCGGCTGATATAGTTCCTGTTCTAACCTCTGAATAACACTCCTTGGACAGAATTCCTCAGTCATCCACCTTCTTACCTCAACCCAAGGTGTAGCATAAGTAGCATCCATACCCAATGATGCCATTCTTCCATTCCACCAGGTTAATGCTCGCCCTTGAAGAGTAGCAGAGGCAAACATCACTTTGTCTCCTTCCTCACTTCCACTAAATCGAAACACGGATTCCAATTTCTCAAACCATTGCATTAACCCAACAACGCCTTCAGTACCCTTAAAAGTTGGAGGTTTGCATTTCATGAACGAGGTATAATTGCACTTCTTGTTTTCAGGAATCACTGGTCTATCAGCATCACCAGCTCCAGCACCAGCATTGGCAGCTCCCGCATTACCAGCTCCAGCATTACCAGCTCCAGTAGCGCCAGCTCCAGTAGCGCCAGCTCCAGTAGCGCCAGCTCCAGTAGCGCCAGCTCCAGTATCACCAGCTCCAGTGTTGCCAGCTTCAGTATCGCCAGCTCCACCAGATCCACCAGCTCCACCGGATCCACCAGCTCCACCGGATCCACCAGCTCCACCAGATCCGCCAGATCCTCCAGCTCCATTATTCAAATTTGCCATAAACGTATTCATAGATATCTGAAATTGATCAGCTACTATAGCACGTAACTGAGTCTCAGTCAACTGTTTTGGCGGCATGATCCTGTTACACAATTCACATCAAAATGAGTATTCATTCAACGCTTGTGATAACAAAACATGAATAACACAGAATAAGAATAGATAGATGAAAAGAAACAAGAATGGATGATAGAACGAAGGTTAGAATTTAGACAAGGAACTAAGATTCACGAGGAATGAGTCAAAAGACAGGGATTTCTATTGTGACAATCAGCGTCGTTTGTAAATCACGTATTAGTATTATAATAATCAAATAATAAACATTTATAAATAAATAAATGTAATCCATTATGCTTCAAGCATAAATAATAATTAAATATGTATAACATATATATACTTTTCTTATTCTCGTCCATTGGCAACTCGGAGGTTTCGCTTGCAGATGTTATAGTCAAAAGATTTCAAAATTTTATTTTTGGAAAATCTTTTTGTTCTCTATAACTTGAGCTCTGATGCCAATCTGTAACACCCCCAATTTCGGGTCATAGCAGCGGAAGGGTCATTGGGTGTTACTATCATGGTTCAACCTCAATATCATAGAAAACGCCTCAAAATGAGTCGTTTTAACAAAACATACATCCATTCATTTGTTTAAAAATAAAACAGTTCACACATGGTCCCAAATAGTTTTAAGTTTACACAACCAACCAAATAATAAAAGTTTCTTAGAATGGACATAGTTTAGTAAAGCGGGCCAAAACAATTTAATTTAGCAAGCTGCGTGAAACCGCCTTCCTTGAGTGCCTTCTTCATGGACCTGAGATAAAACATGCTATAAAGTCAACAAAAATGTTGAGTGAATCTATAGAGTTTAAATTAAATAAATGAACACAAGTATTCTGAATAAACCTTCCGTGGTTGACAATCATGTGGATCAGACATAATTATCGTTGTTATTTCATAAGTCTCGTGAAATTGAACGTTAACATATATTATTTCAGCCCAACACACCTAGCCAAGTGCGTATATTTCTCTTATACAATTGCATCCGATGTTTCATTACTGGTGCATCACAACACCACGCGATAGCTAGTCGCGACCGGACTGGGAGTCACCCCGATAGATCTATCCATAGTATTAGCGTTCCTTTCGATTAACAATTCACGATTCATGGGTCTTTTTAGGCTAAACAAACTTTTATAACAACTTTCATCTAAGCATACAATCGGGTCCTTTGTGTTCAATTTTAAAAGAATGAGGGTTTACCACAACTTCTCGTTGTACCCTTCATTTATAATAATGTTTTTCCAATAATAAGGGTTTCCACAACTTCTCGTCGTACCCCTTTTATCTTAATAAAACAAGCATGTTATCCCCCTCGCGGGTTTTATAAAACAAGTAAACATGTTAAAGCAAGGCTATAGACTCACCTTGGTACGATAGTAGTGACGTGACGATCGCCGACGATTTGTGATGCCCGTTAAACACGAAGACCGCAACCTACCAAATAAGGTGCGTTCGTTAATAAACGACTCAAGTATAAATAATACTTAAATAATATGAAAGTCAATTTCAAATGACCATGAAAATCCCGAAAAATAACAAAAATATAAGTGTACTTCTATACCCTTTTATTCAACACTTATTCTTTTAAACACTTACACCCTCGACATTGACCCGTCATAAGACGCCAAGTCAACGCAAGTCAAACCATCATTTTACTTCCCTCGGACCAGTAGCTAAGTCATTTATATAATGACTTAATACTCGAGTAAGTCACTATGTCCAATAGTGAATACTCAACTCACGCCATACAAGTATTGAACTACGTGTCCAAAATACCACTCAGCATGTACACTCCAAATGTACACACCAATCTAACCTATCTATACATGTCCGATTTAGACGAAACTTGGTGACAAACTCACACATAATGTGAATGAGACTCAGTTTAAATTTCATTCAAAAATATTACTTCTAAGACCTTCTGCCCGACACACCTTCGTGTTACAAAAACCGGACAGTTTTACGCCTTTGACTTGTAAAACCATTTTGACTTATCTAAACAATTCCGTTTGCAAAACCGACACTCGGGTTTGAAAATAGACT
Organism: Glebionis coronaria; assembly: GCA_025667525.1. Lineage (NCBI taxonomy): Eukaryota > Viridiplantae > Streptophyta > Magnoliopsida > Asterales > Asteraceae > Glebionis > Glebionis coronaria. Next base: position 47,503,652 of record CM046875.1, read on the forward strand.
CATGACCTGAGGTTTATCAACTTACAACAGCCCTTGAACATTTTTAAAACTCATTTTATAGTCCCCGAGATTCGTTCCAAATATCGACAACAATTTTCGGATTGTGCCGATACCCGTCTCCCGGTACACAAATACTAAAAGTAGCATAACTTTTCGCTCGTAATGAGTTAGAAGCTCTACTTTAGCTCAAATCGAAGCTAACGAAATTCTATACGACCCTATCTTATTAGTTTACCAAGTTTATCACAGTAACAATTTCAAAAACGGCCTTAAAGTTACTGCCTAAAATAGCCTATCTAAAAATCATACCAAAACAATTTTTCGACCCATTCCAACAATTCCTATAGTCATAATATGATCCTAATATCATACTAACACATCTAATTAACCCATAACACCCTCAAATTTAATCTTACAAAAATTAAATAATTAAAAATCTTACATGCAACAAAACCCACTATGAATATTATATTATTAACACCATATGTAAACATAAAAATGGATCAAACATCAAGTTCTTCACAAAAAATTGAAAATAAAATTTTATTGGATGCATGTGGAAGAAATTTATACCAATATGAAGCTTATGAAATTTCCAAGATGGGTCTTGTTTTAGTTTTGCTTGATTCAAAGTAAATCAAAAATTTTGAGAGGGTTTTGTTGTTGGAGGTGGACGGAAAAACAAGGAGGGGGAGAGAGATTTTGTGAGTTTTTTTTTTATAAAAATGAATTTTAAATGAAAACTAGTTAGTGGATTTTTAATAAGTAGTGGGGTGGGGGTAGTTTTTGCCATATTTGCATTCTTTTGGTCCCAAAGTGCAAGTAAATAGTTTACAAGGTAGAAAATGTAATTTGTAAATTTTAAAAATATTTACGGGGCTCGGGTTTCGTAAAAATACTTTTCGAAAGTTAAAACGCTTCAAAAAAATTATAATAAAGCTTCGACACGACTTAAAACGTAATTAAATCGAAAACGTCGAAAATATACAATATCGAGACAATCGATAATAAAACGTAAATTTTTGGGCATCCGTCGGTATCGCGATCACTAATAGTTATCGTCATTCGTTAAAACGTAAAATACGAGAAATAAAGATTAAATATAATAAAAATCATTTTCATGATTATTTGAGAATATAATATCGATACCTAACATATTCCTTGTTGGTTTTCATCTAATCGACATTCTTACGCTAGTTTCAAGTCGTAACCTTCTCGGTTAGTCGATAATTTAAAATTCTCATTAAAGTAAACACGTAATACGTAATAGTCGAGATTAAAATAACGACCTGAAATTGACGGGTTGTCACAAGTATCACGGGTGGGACTATAACGAATCCAGGTATTTGGAGTTACGAAGGTGTGGCTGGAGAAGGATTTCCCATTCCTTAGCCGGAAAGATATGTGGCCATGAAAGGCGAAGGGAGGGCTGGAATGCCAACAGGCGTCTATTATTGAATTCACCCGACAGTACCCGTTTGGGGATTAGACTTATTAGACACAGTTTATACAAGTTCAACTCGTTTGAAGCCGATCATGATGGCAGTCTATAAATGATACTGGTTAACAAACTCCCCGACAAGACGAAATTTGGAAGGAACTATGGCCAGCAGTCCACAACTCAACCACGCAAATGCCTTTTTTTGGAAATGAAACAATAAAATGGGTATAAAATTGGAACGGGTCAAGTATGAACAAATGCATATAACTGAAACGTATGAACGGGTCAAATGGGCCAAATATCGGGTCTGGTTTAGTGGTTCCGATTTTGATCGTCGGGTGGAGCCAGATGTTTGTGAAAACTAAATCTGTAAGACTGTAACCAATACAAATCAAGATATAAACCAGCCTTTCTTTATATCCTTGGAACTATACTAAGCTTTTACCAACATCACCTACAGTTTAAACAAACTGAGTTTTGGTTTGACCATTTCTTATGTGTACTGTGTCACAGGTTTTTGTTTTGCTGATAGTATCTCATGCCTATGCATAGGCAGAGTAGAGACTGAAAAGTGAAACTCTGGAATCAATAAACAAACTGGGATTGAAAGCTTCCTCTAATTTGAATTTTTATGTTATCGCTCTTAAGCAATAACTTCCATATGACACAACTATGCGCTCGAGGCTAATACGTGTAAGTTAAACCACTATAGGCAACAGGAAGTACCATGAGACAAACTTTTGATATTCAGAATATGAGTTTTCACAAACTCTAAACTCAAAGAATAAAAGTTGCTAATAGATGATGCATCAAATATGCAAATGCAAGTTACTACATACAAACAAAAACCAACTAGACTTCATAAAATTACTAGTGTAAAGTGTGAACTACAGATGCGCTATTGAAGCATTTTTAACGCTTCATCTTGATACAAGTCGGCACACCATATATTACGGGTGCCGCTCCGTCAATGTATCTGTTATCACATGCGTCACGGGCTTTTCCCATTGATGAGCCCAGATTGCATTCATGTTTACAAAGAGTTCTATGACGACGCTTTCTCTTCTTTGACTTTTCTGGCATTCTGCCAATTCACAGGAGTGTGCTTTTCTCCATGCTCTAAACAACGTTTTTGTAACTGGAACAACAGTATCGGCGGCGCGTACAGGCCAAAGGTTGCCGACTGTCGCTGGATTGCCCCCTACGAGATAATCCAGAGCCGCACTGTCCAAGCCATGATAAACGGAATTTATGTACGCACTACTACAACCCATTAGTATTGCGACACAACAATTAGTGATTTTGTGGATCTCACTAATTGGAATGTACTGTCTCCCTGTTCGTTTCAAATAAAGGGTATCAAAACTAGAAAAAGAGAACAAAGTAAAAAATATATATTTTTACAGATTCAGAATACAACGCGTGCATACCACTTCCATGCCCAACATATATAAAGAGATCACGTGATTCCAGGGATTCTCTCAATTCATCAGCACCAATTGTCATCGAGCACCCAACCTTGCCCTACACAGAAAAGAAAGTCTCCTGTTAAGTATAAAGGAAATTAAGATGATAATTACTAGTGGATGTTGTGTTTACATATATGCTCAACTCACACTAAAAAAAGATTAAATTTATTATCAACAAGATGGAAAACACTAACCTGAAAACCATTTTTTTTTACCATTTCTTAAAAAGTTTTACCAGCTCTTCTAGATATTTCTCATCCGGTATAAATTAAAAACAGTCGCATGGATAGTTCCCGTTCTATCCTTTGATGGATCATCGCGCTTTGTGATAGACCGAAGAACACCTCCAACTGATGGCATACGGTACAATTGTTCCTTTTGTAGTGTTGGAAGACTTTCCCATGGAATCATCTGCATCTCAGTAACATAAAACATTAAAACATATTCAGATTACCAAAGAGAAGAAAACTCAGAATACAAAACGCACTAAAATGAAATACTAAAACAGCCACCTGTAAATTAATATCTGGAACTAGTATCACGGGATTTCTGCACTTATTCTCCTTTGCTTTTTTATGTGATTCTATTCTAGTCAAATCTGGTTCATAAATATTGTTGCCATCCCCTATATAGCACCCACTTTCGACCGTATTTTCTATTTCCTCAACATTACCAACAATGTCATCCGTCTCCCTAGAAGCAAATGCTTCCATTGGCCCAGCCATGAATTTTCTAAATCCCTGTTAAAACGGAGAAACAAAATCCTGTTATATAAAAAGTGAGATAGTGTTACGAGTAGATGAAAGTATTAGACAGACAAACATAAATATTTAGTTGTAAGTCATAAAGGGACAAGTCAATTCCTAGACATTAACACCTAACAAGTCAGCTTCAGTGATATACCATTATAAATTAAACCTCACCTTAGAAAACAATGTAAGGTGTTATTAAGTCTCTTCTTATTCTGCAACCAATCCGTATAACTCATTTTAAGAATTTTCAAATCTTCCTGTACTACCAATTTCAAAACTGGTGCAACTTGATCAAATGCACTATTTTCCCAAGGACACGTCCAAACGGCTTCAGATGAAATGGCTTTTTCGTAATTGATATCTGTGTATCAAAAGAAAAAAACTATCTTACTATAATGCTTAATATAATCGTAAATAAAGTGCATGCAATCTTATTTCTTGTAAAGAGAAAGTAACCTGTAAAGGTTTTACAAACTGGAAGAATGACGACAACAGGTCCATTCTTTACTCTAAAGCGCGATATCATGAGCCATACCGAGGTGGGACTCTTTGGTAGTAAATTTTCTAGCTTGTCATCCCTAAGCAAACTAATGCAAACCATTGTAACGCTAGGAAGACTTTGGAAAAACTTCAGCACAGATTCTTCAAGCTCCCCTAAAGAATGTGGTGCCAATACATGCCTCAGAACCTGAGAACAAAAAAAATGATATCACGCAAATGTATTAGCTAATGAAAATGTAGTAATTAGATAGAAACCAGAAAGAGACTAAAGACGAGCATCCCACAAACGTATTATCTATACCATAATGAAATAGTATAATAATGATCGATAAAATCAGAAGAATGTAAACCGGGATTACATGGCTAGCCCTCCCTTGATTTCCTAAGAAACGAGACAATCTCTATAAGAAAGTATAGCATAAACCTTAATCTGAACTACAAAAGTCAGTTTCCTTTCTTCTAAATTAATCATAAATTAGAGGCTCATGCATCAGTCTAATATATGTCAATCATGAAATTGTTATTCTAAAAGTACTAAACTTTTATTGATGCGCTACTTGTAATAAATTTTAGAGAGGCAGGCCCTAGAGATTCACAAATTAAAGTTATTATTACAACTTCATGCCACGTGAGCACATCAAAAACAATTTGTCCAATACGTTTTATTAGAGTACACTATTAACTATTACATAAGCGGCTTCAGATCACAAATCCAAAGAATCCCCCAAGAAAATGGTGGGAAAAAGTTAGGAATGATGATACTACAAATATAGTAAAAACAATGATGATATGGGCAAATATAGTAAGAACGTAAGGGTGGCCTATGAAGGTTTATATTTAACATAACAATTATTTAAAACCCTAATATGGATCAAAGAACACACAGCGGAAGCAAATTAACAAGATCTTTAATTAACACAATTATAATTAATCACGGCTAGGGTTACATACCTTTATCCTAACAAGATTTACAAGTCGACGGAACGGTCACCGGTAGAGATAGATCACGAACACCACCAGGATGTAATCTAAAATAAGATTACACCACGATCTTGTACACACGTGATACGGTGAGTTAACCGTGAGTCTAGCACGAACAATACCGAGCTTCCAAGTCTATAGAAGATCTACCCAACAACCCTCGAGAGGGGCTAGGACTAGATCTAGAATAGCTTAATTGAAAATCAAAGAAGAACCCTAATTAGGGGTGTTTGGCCGGCGGCTAGAGCAACAGAAAAGAGAGATGTGGAGTGAAAAATTATGAGGCTTTTAGGTTTGTTTATATAACTTAGCTTCCAAGGTTAAACAAGATAAAACCAAAAAATCTTTTCTCCTTATCTTTGTCTCCCTATTTAGGCCGGATATACACAAGCTCCAAAAGAGGTTTCCGGAACTTTCCCGACTCCTTCTTTTAGTTTCTTTAACCTTCTATAACGGTCGTTTAATACTTAACTTTTAATTATTTAACGATCGTTAGCTACGGTTTGATTTAATAAATATAATAAATATATTTTAATAAGCAAATTAACCCTTTACGTAATATGTGCAATCCTGTGATCTCGAGTTCGATCCTATCACACGATAATCGATTTTTAAGTCCATAAACTTTCAGCCTATAGTTCAGTTGAAGAAAGACTAACAACAAGTGGAAACACGGTATCCCATATTAATCTCATCTGAATCAATTCATCAGTTTGAGCTAAATGCATAACATATAACTTTTACAGAGACTAGCAGACCTAGGGAAGAACTGCTCAAAGTTGTTGTAGTAGTTATAAAGGCTAAAGCTAATTGATAAATGGAGAAAATACTGAATAAGAAAAATGATGCAACACAGGTCTGAAGTGAAGAAATGTTCAGAATCTGTATTCGTAGGATTGTAATTGCATCGTTAGTTGTTTGAATGGATCGACTATGTTAGCACTTGGTTAATGATTAACGAAAATTCAACTTTTCACCCCAAAAATTCACAAGCTATAGAAGAGATAAATTTGGGAACAGATGAGCAACACCAATAAAACGTTGTACGAGCAAAGAGTAAGTTTTTAAAAGACTTACATCAACCCCCTTTTGATTTTGTTCTTGAGTTAGGAAGTAGCTGTTGAAGTAGCTTCCTATAGATAACTGATGAAAATAGGCGGCGCGCTGAATCAAAGAGACACGCTCGACTCTAGTATATTTTTCGTCATTAGAAGAAGATGCACATAATACAGCTAGCATCCGTGACACCTGTGAAGTCATTACCAATGGGTCAAAAATCAAACATACTTGATAGCTGAGTTCCAATAGGAAATCTTAGATAAAAATTTGTCATACACGAGGAAACCTTTGGATGACATTTATCAGATATAGTTATAAAATAAAGAACATCGTGATTTATTGATATTGGTTGCTTAGGAAAAATGATTCGAGATAAGTTATTTAACAAGCAGGAGCTGATAACAGTTTACTAAAAATACCAAAAAACAGTCGTTAAACCCAAAGGCTAATATCTAAGATGACATAGCTTAGGGTGATGTATATATTTTAGTGTGTTGTCAATCATGGATTATATGTAGAATCATGACACATGACAATGATTTAAAGCCAAAGGTTAGAATATCTGATTTAATTCTATTTTATTGCTAGTATGATGAGAGTCATAGTTGTATACATACCAAAACGATGAGCCATTCAAGTAATTTCTAATAAACCCAAGTTAATTCTGATTTTTTTTTAACGGCGATTTTATTGAACTAGCAAGATGCTAGAAGAAGAAACATATTACAAACAAGCTTTACAAGCAGACATAGGGTCATTTAGCCAATCGAGCCATAAAGGCCGAAAGGTTTTGGACCTATTAAGTTAATTATGATGATTTTGAAATTTAAATATCACTAACGTGCAGCATTCATTAATTGTATGAACTAATTATAACGCTCCTTTATTTTATATACATGATTTTAAAGAGATAAATACAATGTAAGAATGGAAATATATGTACTAACCTCTTCATGTAGTTTCGGAATCTCTCGGCTTAGTATAAGAGCCATCTGGAGTCCCATCATGACACTTTCAGATGATAATGTTTGACTGGATTAGTTCATAGAAAAACAAACAGCAATAGAATACGGGTGTTAGTGAAGTCAAAAGGATCTCTTCACGAATAAAACCGTTTAATTGAACTCGAAAATTTTATATTCTAATATGAGTCTAGAATATTTTATGGTCTAAGTTAGGCTGTAAGTGTCTCGATCCACTCTCCAAAACATACGAACACATTTGCCAAACGAAAAGTGGAACCAGTGCCAAGCATTTCCTATTAGTGATTCATCCATTTCTGACTCACATTGTTTAAGAATAAAAAGGTGGCAATAATTATTGTCATGATTTCGAACAAATAAAAAGTTAAATATTCATTAAGGTTGATACCTTGTATCCTTGTGTTTCAATGAAAAGCAACATATATGATATAAGATTGATGCATGCTCAACTCCAAATGCATCAGATATCACATTCTTTTTCAGTAAGCTCTCTAAATGCGAAGTAGATAAATCTTGCATATTAAATGTACTCTAGCCACAACCACGTTCATGCTTCACATGATGAACCTATGTTCTTCCTTGATATCTCCTTGAAGCTTCGAGCATTTAGCTGGCAATGTACAAGACAACGGTTGAACTTTATTAAATAAATGTTTAAACTCAGTAAAAAGTAGCATGCAGTAATTCATATCTCAATGCATACAGACCACATGTTTATACATGGGAGTATATCATAAGAAGCAAAACTCATCGTAAGGTTGAAACAGAACATGTGTTTAGGCTAATCATCCTGCCAGCTTTTTTGTTTAATTCGGGACACTGGAAATGGAAAAATAAAATAACAGCCTACCTTGTTGATAGCTGAATATGAAATGGTAATGCAAGCTTAAACTCAAATTATTTTACACATATAGTAACAAGTCACCCCTATTATTTTCCTAAAGCTCAAATCAACACAAACAAGTAAACTGAGTTAACTGAATTGAAAAGGTTTATGTTCGGAGACTAGACTATCTGTTTGTAACAACAACAACAACAACCATAATAATAATAACAATAATAATAATAATAATAATAATAATAATAATAATAATAATAATAATAATAATAATAATAATAATAATAATAATATTCTAACTTTTTGTAAATCATATTATTCTAATGAAGTGAAGTTTGTCAGTATTTCTAGTGCCATTGCTCGATGGAGGGATCCTGGGGAGAGGATTGGTTTGATTAGAGATCGTTTAGGTGGTCTTTCCTTTTCTTCGCGTAGGTACTTGAGGTCGAAAGATGTTATGGCGGCTAATATTTCTCAGTGCAAGCGTAAGTTGAGTGATGGTCACTTTTCAGCGGCTATTAAGGTCCTCACTTCTTCGGGTGTTGCCCCTGATTCTCCTGACACCCTGGGGGATTTGGAGGCTAAGCATCCCTTTGCCCCTCCTCCTGTTGTGCCTTCTTCTTCCTGTGGGGTAGACACGCTCTTTGTTCGCAAGGATCTTGTATTGAATCGGATTCGAAGTTTTCCCAAAGGTACTTCTTGTGGTCGAGACGGGCTTAGAGCTCAACATTTTTTAGATGTTTTGGGAGGAGCAGCTTCTGCTGTGGCTGATGATCTTTTGGTTTCTATCACTGGTGTGGTTAATCTGTTTCTTTCTGGTAAGTGCCCTAGTCTGCTTGGTGAGTTTATTGCCAGTGCCCCTTTGACTCCGCTTGTTAAGCCTGGAGGGGGTATTCGGCCTATTGCTATTGGTACTGTGTGGAGGAGGCTTGTCTCTAAGGTTGCATCTTCTTCTGTTGGGGAATCGATGACCTCTTATCTGCATGATTTTCAGTTTGGTGTGGGGGGTGCCAGGTGGGTGTGAAGCGGTTCTTCATTCTGTCAGCAGGTTTGTGGAGGAGAGAGGGGATGAGGCCGGACTTTCTATGCTTTTGGTGGATTTTCAGAATGCCTTTAATCTTGTTGACAGGAGCACCATTATTCATGAAGTTCGGCTGAGGTGTCCGGCTATCTCGCCTTGGGTGGAGTTTTGCTATTCTCGGCCAGCTCGGCTTTATTATGGGGATTCTATTCTTTGGTCTTCTCAGGGGGTTCAGCAGGGTGATCCATTGGGTCCCTTATTATTCTCTCTTGCTCTGCATCCACTTGTTCATGCTATTCATCAGGCGTGTGAGCTCTCCCTTCATGCATGGTACCTTGATGACGGCACTATTATTGGTGATACCCTTATGGTTGCTAAGGCTCTGGATATTATTAGGGTGGAGGGACCGGCTCGTGGGCTACATCTTAATGTTGATAAGTCTGAGCTTTTCTGGCCGGTGCAGGATCCTCGGGGGTTGGTAGATGGCCTCTTCCCTGCTTCTATTTCTCGTCCGAGGTCTGGTGTCAAGCTTCTTGGTGGCTCTATTAGTCGTGATTCAGGTTTTGCTGGTAATTTTGTTGCGCGTCGGGTTTCTAAGGCTATTTCTTTGTTAGAGGCTATTAGGGGGCTTGATGACCCGCAATGTGAACTTCTTCTCCTTCGTTATTGTGCTGGTGTTTCTAAATTGGTGTATGCTTTGAGGACTTGCCCCCCTGGGTTTCTTGAGGGTGTTTTGTCACAGTTTGATCAGGCATTACGCGCGTCTTTGGAGTTGATTGTTACGGGTTCAGGGCCTGGGTTTGGTGATTTGCAGTGGCGTCTTGCTACTCTTCCTATCAGTATTGGTGGCCTAGGGGTTTTATGTGCTGAGGATGTCAGGTGCTTTGCCTTTATTGCTTCTCGTTTACAGTCTGGTGATTTGCAGGATCAGATTTTGGCGAGGTCTGGGATTGTTTCGCCGGGCCCTATTTTTCAGTCTGCTCTTGATGCTTTCTCGACTTGTTGTGGTGTCAATCCTCTCTCTGTCACCACTAGCTCTCCTGTCCCCCAGTTTATGAAGTCTTTGGCAAAGAGTTACTTTGGTTTCATTGATGGTTGTTTGACGTCGCGTTTCGGGTTGAGTCGTCGTCAGGAGGCACTTCTCAGCTGTGTGCGTGCTCCTCATGCACAAGATTACCTCTTCACTATTCCGATTGATGGGCTGGGTCAGCGGATGAACCCGAGACAGTTTCGTGCGGTATTGTGCTATCGTTTGTCGATTCCTTTATTTCCTGATGGTTCTTTGTGCTCGGGTTGTCATGTACATCGGATGGATCTGTGGGGTGATCATGCTGTTCATTGCGCTAGTGATTTGGGGGTTAAGTTTCGGCACAATCTTGTTCGTGATGTGTTGTTTGATATTTGTTCTAAGGTGGGTGTGTCGGTGAGGAAAGAAGCCGATATGGGTTTTGTTTCTGATGGTGGGCGTGATCTTCGGCCAGCAGATTTATTACTACACAATTGGTCCCAGGGCAAAGATGTGTGTTTAGATGTTACAGGGGTTTCTCCGTTTGCAGGGACGGGGTTGGATTCGTGGGTTCCTGGGAGTGCTTTGCGGTCGGCTGTTCAGAAGAAGAAGAGGAAGTATTCTTCTATTTGTGCTGAGCATGGTTACTCGTTTATTCCATTCGCCTTCTCGACCTTTGGGGAGTTTGAGGAGGAGGCGATGGATACTCTCTCGCGTCTTAAGCGGTTAGCTGTTTGTCATTCTAATGACGCGAGGAGTGGCGGTTTTTTGATGTCTAGGCTTAGTTTTTGTATTCAAAAAGGGGTGGGCGCGCAGCTTGTTTCGCGGCTCCCTTCCAATTTTGTGTGATTAATAAAATTGAGATTTTATTAAAAAAAAAAAAAAAAAAAAAAAAAAAAAAAAATAATAATAATAATAATAATAATAATAATAATAATAAGATTGCAGAATCCACTTTCGCTTTATCTGATGGCTTTATGGGCATCGCAGAGGGAGGATCATACTTCTGATTGGCTTAGGACGGTTTCAATCTCGGGGTTGGGTCAGACTATGAATGGGAGGACTTATCGATGTGTTTTGTGTTATCGCTTAGTTATTCCCTTGTTCGCAGTTTCGAAGCCCTGTTCAGATTGTTCGAGAGTATTTGATGGGGATATGTTTGGGGATCATGCGGTATCGTGTACTGGTATCATTGGGATTAAGCATCGTCACAATTTGGTACGTGATACTCTTGATGATATATGCTATCATTCAGGGATATCTGTCGGAAGTTAATATTGGATTAGATGGAGGACTTGATAATGCCTTACGTCCGGCAGATATTTTGTTTTATTCTTGGGATGGAGGTAAAGATGTGTGTGTTGATCAGACTGGTTCTTCTCCTTTGACTCGTACGGGGATGAATTACTTTGTACCTGGCCGAGCTGTGATTGATGCTGCACAACGTAAACGATGCAAGTATTTGGCTAAGTGTGCAACTCTCGGATATGGGTTTCTTCCTTTCTCCTTTTCTTCTTTAGTTGAGTTACAGGATGATGCAGTTGCGTTGCTGAAGCGGATCCAGAGATTTTCTAAGGCTCAAGACATTGGAGCGCGCGCTGCTGTTCATATTTTCCATAGAATAGGTTTTGCCATTGCTAAAGGGGTGGGAGCGCAGATAGTATCTCGGCTCCCATCCAGTTTGTTGTAAATCCCTTTTTTGTTTCTAATAAAGTGATGGTTAATAATAATAATAATAATAATAATAATAATAATAATAATATTGCTCGTAGCAAGTTTCCTGGTGTGTTCCCAGATAATATTGGACGATGGTACTATTATTGGGGATACTTTGGTTGTGGGGAAAGTTTTGGAGTGTATCATGAAGGATGGCCCCGTGTATGGCTTGTATCTAAATTTTGATAAGACTGAAGTCTTTTGGCCGACCGAGGATCCTCGTAGCAAGTTTGTTGGTGTGTTCCCAGATAATATTGCTCGACCTACGCGCGGTGTTAAGTTACTCGGGGGCCTGCGGGTGTAGACCTTGATTTTTGTAGTCAACTTGTGTTGAAGCGTGTGGTTAAGACTATTGAGCTTATGGATGTCGTGGCCAAAATTAATGACCCTCAATGTGAGTTGCTGCTTCTTCGTTCTTGTGCCGGTATTTCCAAGTTATATTTTTCTATGCGTACATGTTCACCCTGTGCTTTTAAGTCTGCCCAAAGTTCTTTTGATATGGCACTACGTTCTTCTTTGGAGCGTATCGTTATTGCTTCTTGATCGACGTCGAAGTGCCGGTAAAAAATAACCTAATTACCTTATGCTAGATAGGGTAAGCGGTATCGATCCACGAGGAATATGTGGTTTTAGTTTAAGTTTTGGGGTGATCACTGATCAATAAAAGGTTTTTGGTTTTGAAATCTAACAACTAAAATACTTTTGATAATAAAAATGCGGATTAAAAATTAAAATAATTATTAAGCTAATAATAAAGCTAGAAAAATAAAATAAATATGTTAACAATTAGAAGAAAAATGCAATCCCTTCCAGCTCCTAATATTTATGGTTTATCAAACTTATGGATTATCGAAACTTTTTAGAACTGATTACAAAGATTATTTCGACTTAATATGAATGAATTAACGTCGGCATTTATTATGTTTGTCAACGACTCGCGATAATAAATCTTATATTAATCCAACCAATAATTATGTTTTAATAATTTATTTAGGTACAATTTATATCGATTATACGACCATCTTTTTCTTTAACTAAACAGAATAAGAATGAACCATTAACTAGTAATAAATTGTCTTGCACAAATAATTAAACATAATATTAAGTCAATAAAAATAATTTATAAATAAATCATAAATCAATGTAGTAAAAATATGATAACCCAAAAGTAATGATCAAATCATAAATAAAGTTACCGGAAGGAATTACAACAAAATTAGCCGGACATCGCGGTGCACCCGACCCGCTGTATATCAACTATCATCTTCCAAAAAGATAAATTGTCTTCTCTTCTTTTATTGGTTTTGTATGCGTCCAAACTTCACACTTCAATTTTTTTTATGATGTTCCTATGTGATCCACCCCACCGAATTGCAATGTTTTTCTTTGTATAATTGGTTGCCTCCTCCATTGATATCCGAATTTCCCTTTATATATATATGTCTATTGTCGGTCCTTATTGGGCCAAAATTAATATTTTTTTCTTTTATTATTTTAACATATAATAACTTTGGCCCAATAAAAAAATAACCCAACATCAATAATTGCTTAGACGAAGCCCGGACAAATAAAAGATGATCGAAAAAATTGCGACGCGCTCATATCATTTTCTTCAATATTTCTTCTTCATTTATCGGCGCTCACAATGTCTTTTCTCCAAAAAATTAATTAAGCGGCCATTTTATTCCATTTCGCTCATAACCTACATAATCACAAAACACATTAAAAGTACATGTATAACAAAAAATAAATATATAACTATGCTAAATTAACATGCTATTAGGTGTATGCAAAATACACCGATTAAATCCTCTCAACTTAACTTTTACCGTCTCGAGTGAAAATAAAATAAAAATATACAAGCATGTTAATTTCATACTTCCTCCGTCCCACTTTTATTGTCCTCGTTACTATTTTAATTTGTCCCAAAACAATTTCCACTTTCTTAAATAAGAAGTTAGAACTAATTAATTTTCCAATTTTACCCATGCCAATGATTTCTTATAAGGAAACAATTAATGTAGTCAACGATAAATTTGTCTTTCTTAACATAAAATGTCTACATTCATTGAATCTATCATAAATCATACAAATTTTGTTGGGGGACAATCAAAATGGGACGAAGGGAGTAATTTTTAATCATACTATTGAAATTTCATCAAAAAGATCACATTCAATCTAATACACTAATAACCATCCTACATGACAAATAATCCAAAATGATTACCAATATTTTTGTCCTTCTTAAACACTTAGCATATCCATTCCCATTGATTCCATTTACTTTATATTTCATATAATTAACCATGTGTCCAACATACCTAATGCACACCTATAATCAGTATAAACATTAATCTAAAACAAGAGGTGAGAATATCGTACACCTTTTATAACATTGGAGTTTTTATACTATAAGAGCACATCATAAGCCATCATACTTTAGCTTATTTAATATAATTTCACCTCTATTTTTTCATCATTTTTTTTTCATTTTTTCACTACTTTTTTTTTCATCAAACAAAGCTCTTTTTTTAGCCATTCGGAACCGTTTCTTATACAAGTCATCCTGAACGCTTTATACACTCCTTTCAAGGTTGATATAAAGACCAATTATTCAGAAAACTGAATATCTATCCTATAGGTGCATACTAAAACACATCGGCACATGAGAACCGGTTAATTAAGTCTGTTTAATTAAATGGGAACAGTTATACTTCGTGCCTACTGGTACATCACATGATGGAATTATCTACCACATAGTATAATTATGCAATGCACTAAATTAAACTAATCTTTCCAATTTCATTACAACAATACAAGGATTGGGTTTTTCACATAAAATTGTCTCAGCTAATGCAATGCTATCCATCATAAAAATTGGCGTCTGACCCATGCTAACAACTAAAGTATCACCTTGCACGGGTGACGAATCAGATAGGCAAGCCCAGCATATGACTACCACCAATAATTATGACAGTTCTCTAACTCTTTTTTAAGGCCATCGTGCGCGGGTGGCGAGCCGAATAAGGTCAATTATAAATGTCCTAACCCAACTATTACATTACTATATTTCATATTATTTATTTAAACTTTCTAATTATACATATGCCTAATTACATGCAAACAATCAAATCAATTTAATAACCAAATTATACAATGGAATCGGGTGCACCTGATAATTATGGCCAAATCCTCTAGCTTGCTCTAATAAATCATCCCCAAGCTAATCTTCAGAATCTGCAAATACTCAACAAACATACATGTAGAAGAAACTTCCACATCTAATTAGCACAAGACTCTTATAATGTGATTTAAAATTTTAAAATTTTTAAATTTTTCCCAAAAATCACATTTTAACCCATTTTGACCAAAATTTCACACAAAAACATGTAACACATGTGCCACCCCCTCAACTTAAAGCATTGCATTGTCCCTAATGCAAAAATTTTGAATTGAAATTTTGGTTAAAAATCAATTTGACAATCTCACACAAAAATAAAAACCTAACTCACTTTCGTAGGAATCACGGTTGCATTTAGCGTATGCAACAAGCCTTTACACCACTCGGTAGCCCGACTGGACGAGTTTTGTCTGGTGAGGGTTTGTAGTGAATACACCCACAAAGTTCCACAAACCACGGGTTGCCTCCCGCGAAGCGCTAAGTTTACCGTCTTCAGCCAGACATAACTCAAATGAGCTATTGAGACGGTTGGAGTGGTTCCAAGTAAACCACATCCACCGTTTCCATCTGATCACTCTCCAACTCAACATAAGGCTTCAAACGGTGTCCATTAACTTTAAACGGCTCTCCACCTACCATATTTTTTATTTCAATGGATCCGTATGGAGAGACTTGAGTTACTATGCATGGACCCGTCCATTTACTTCTCAACTTTCCAGAAAAAAGCTTAAGTCTAGCATTGAATAACCAAGCTTTGTGACCAACCAAGAAGGATTTCTTGGTGATGTGTCGATCATGAAAAGCTTTGGTTTTCTCCTTATAAATCCTAGAACTCTCATAAGCATCACGTCTAATCTCATCTAATTCAGATAATTGAAGTTTCCTAGAACTACCTGCTTTCTCTAAATCCAGATTAACGGTCTTAATTGCCCATTCAACCCTATGCTCTATCTCAACCGGTAAATGAGACGCCTTGCCATATACCAACTTATACGGTGACATACCAATAGGAGTCTTAAAAGCCGTCCTATATGCCCACAATGCATCATCTAACCTCAAGGACCAATCTTTCCTATCACTACGAACAGTCTTTTCTAAAATTCGCTTAATCTCCCTATTAGATACTTCAACCTGGCCACTAGTCTGTCGGTGATAAGGGGTAGCTATCCTATGATTAACTCCATAGTGTTTCAGTAATTTTCCAAATCTAAAGTTCTTAAAGTGGGAACCCCCATCACTAATGATAGCCTTAGGAATTCCATGCCTAACAAAGATATTCTTCTTAACAAACTTAAGAACTACACTATGGTCATTGGTTCTAGTAGCCTCAGCCTCTACCCACTTAGACACATAATCAACTGCCACTAAAATGTAAACATTTCCATGTGAAGTGGGGAATGGTCTAATAAAATCAATACCCTACACGTCAAAGATCTCAACAACAAGTATGGGAGTCATAGGCATTTGATCACGCCTTGAAATTCCACCAACTTGTTGGCAACGAATACATGCTTTCACAAAAGACTGGGCATCCTTGAATATAGTCGGCCAAAAGAACCCGCTTTGTAGGACTTTATGCCCAGTTTTTGTAGCACCAAAGTGTCCACCGCATGCATAAGAATGGCAATGAGCCAATATGTCCATATGCTCATGGTCGGGAACACATCTCCTAACAACTTGGTTAGCACACACCTTATAGAGCTCCGGATCCTCCCAAAAATAATGCTTCAACTGGGAGAAGAAGTATTTTCTTTGTTGCTTGGACCAAAACTCCGGAACCTTTTTAACTGCATGATAATTAACTATGTTTGCATACCAAGGAACCTTAGAAACCTCAAACAAACTTTCATCCGAAAAGCTTTCCTTAATCACATCAGAAGGGTTGAACGGCGGAGGGATAATTCTAGACAAATGGTTGGCAACTACATTTTCTGACCCCTTTTTATCCCGAATTTCTAGATTAAATTCCTGTAAAAGAAAAATCCACCTAAGCAACCTCGGTTTTGTCCCTTTCTTAGTCAACAAATGTCTTAAGGCACTATGATCTAAAAATACTATCACCTTAGAATGCCCCCAAATATATGACCTAAACTTATCAAGAGCAAAAACCACAGCTAACAACTCTTTTTCAGTAGTGGTGTAATTCATTTGAGCTTCTGAAAAAGTATTACTAGCATAAAAGATTACAACGGGTTTCTTATCGACCCGCTGTCCTAGAACCGCCCCAGCAGCATAATCACTCGCATCACACATGATCTCGAAAGGCTTCGACCAATCAGTGATTGTAGAATAGGGGCTTCTACAAGCTTTTGCTTAAGCATATTGAATGTTTTAAGACTTGATCCATTAAAGTTAAAGCGCACATCTTTTAAGAGTAAATTATAAAGAGGCTTTGATATTGCACTAAAATCTTTAATAAATCCGCCTATAGAACCCGGCATGACCAAGAAAAGAACGCACACCTTTGATGGTAGTGGGAGGAGGAAGGGTCGAAATTACTTGAACTTTGGCACGGTCAACCTCAAATCCTTTTTCAGACATAACATGCCCTAATACAATTCCCTCTCGAACCATGAAATGGCTTTTCTCCCAACTAAGCACCAAATTAGTTTCAGTGCATCTTTTCAACACGCTTTCAAGCTGATCAAGGCAAATTTCAAAGGATTAACCAAAGATGGAGAAATCATCCATATATATCTCTACAAATTCTCCAACCATGTCAGAAAAGATACTCATCATACACCGCTGAAAGGTAGCCGGTGCATTACACAGGCCAAAAGGCATTCTTCGAAATGAAAATGTTCCATAAGGACATGTAAACGTAGTTTTAGCCTGGTCATCGGGATGGATGGGTATTTGATTATAACCGGAGTACCCATCCAGGAAGCAATAGAACTTTTTACCCGAAAGCTTCTCAACTATTTGATCAATGAAAGGTAGTGGGAAGTGATCTTTAGATGTGGCATTATTCAGCTTACGGTAATCTATACACACTCTCCACCCAGTAACTGGTCGGGTTGTGAGTTTTTCCCCATTCTCGGTTTCCACAACGGTGATTCCGGCCTTTTTAGGCACCGTTTGTGTGGGACTTACCCATTTACTATCCGAGATGGGATAGATGATACCAGCATCTAACCATTTAAGAACTTCCGTCTTCACCACCTCTTTCATATTAGGATTCAGACGCCTTTGTGCATCTCTTGATGGCTTAATATCTGGGTCCGTAACAATTCGATGCATACATAATGAAGGGCTGATCCTTTTCAAATCTGCAATTGTCCATCCCACCGCTGCTTTGTACTTAGAAAGCACTTTTAGAAGTGCTTCTTCTTGTGATTTAGAAAGATCAAAAGCAACAATAACGGGTAATGTATTGTTAGGACCTAGAAAAGCATATTTGAGATTGGATGGCAAAGGTTTTAGCTCAAGAGTTGGAGGAACCTCTAGAGACGGCTTCGTGGCCGTGTCAAAAGTAGAAGGCAAGGGCTCCACTTTATAAGACCAAGGTGGTTTTTGATGGTCCAAAGAACTGACCAAACACTCCTGAATCTCTCGAACTTCAGCAACATCAAGAATCTCCTCATTCTCACCAGTTAAATATAATTCCAAAGGATCATCCTTAAGCATACGGGATGCATGCTTTTGAACTTCCTCGTCAATCACATCTACTTGGTAACATTTATTCATCGTAGGAGAATTCATAGAATTAAACACATTCAGTCTTATCTTTTTATTACCGAATGCAATATCCATGGCACCAGTCCGACAATTAATCCTAGCATCTATCGTGGCTAAGAATGGGCACCCCAGGATAATAGTTGGTTGAACATATTTGTATTGTGACTCGGTGTCCATAACAAACAAATCAACTGGGTAATAGAAGTCATCAACTTTTACAATAACATCCTCTAAGATACCTCTAGGAATTTTGGTAGATTGATCGGCTAAGGAAATAATGGTGTCAGTCTTACGAAGAGTTCCTAAGTCATACTTATCAACCAAACTAGCAGGAAGGATGTTGATACTGGCACCAAGATCAAGGAGCGCCTTCTTAATGGAAATATTTCCAACCACAGCTGAAATCAACGGTGCTCCAGGATCTTTGAATTTAGGAGGAAGAAAGCTAGATAAGACTGCACTAACATGCTCAGTTAGGTCAATCTTTTTAGGCAAAGACGCCTTCAGCTTCCTCTTTTGAGTACAAATGTACTTTAAAAACTTGGCATATGCATGAATTTGCTTGATAGCATCAATAAGGGGGAGATTGATTTTAACTTGCTTGAAAGTCTCCCACATATCCTCAGCATGAGGACCCTTTTTAGCTAACTTTGCAGATGTCGATTTCTCCAAAGCCGTAGGGTAAGGTGTGCTGGACACACCACCCTCCTCAACTTCGGAAGATTCAGTAGCTTTAGGATTCTGTGTTGTTTGTTTAGGAAAATCATTCAACAAATCATTCACCAACTCAGAACCGGACTTAACATTATCAGAATTTTTACCTTCAACAATGATTTCGTCATCAGTGACGAAATCCTCGACATCAGGAGAATTTGGAATTCCCTTGTCATTGTTGTAGATTTTACCGTTTCGAAGAGACGTCACCATATTCACGTGCTCATTTCCATTTTTCTTGTGTGCGGGATTCATGGTGGGGTAGCTCGGTAGCCTTCCCTCATCTCTTTTGCTTAATTGATCCGCTAATTGACCAACTTGTCTCTCAAGAGCTGCAATAGATTTAGTAGTAGTCTCGTGTCTTTGATTAGTGACCTTGAATTTTCTATTGATCTCTTGATTGTTGGTAGATAATAAATCCATAAGCCTATCAAATTTTCAGTCAAGGTTCAAGAGACGGTTATCATCTTGCCCTTGGCCCTGATTTAGATATTGTTGTTGTGGCCTATGATTGTAAGAATTTTGTTGGAAGTTAGATGAATCGCCACCCTCATACCTTGGTTTGTAACCGTAGTGTTGTTGTTGGGTATTATTAGGGCGATTGTCTTAATCTTTCCAATGAAAATTGGGGTGATTGCGCCATCCAGGATTGTAACTTTTGGAGAATAGGTCATTTCATGGACGGCCACCATAGACTCCATTTACCACCTCATTTGGTGGCGCCCCCAACTTTGATAATTATCGACAGAGTGACTTGGATCACCACACATTGAACAACGACTATGCGACACATTAGACACATATGGCACACCTTTTCCTAGATTTTTCAACAAAAGATCAACTTTCTTACTTAACTCGCTAATTTCAGAATTTGGGCCACGTTGGTTAGACACATAATTGGCGGAAGATGGGTGGTTGTTTCGATCCACTGAAGCTTGGGTCTTGGAACCTTTGCTTAGTTTTTCAAAAAACTCCCATTCTTCCTCTATAGGTCGCGAGAAAAACATACCCCCACTAGTGGCCATCACAAATTGTTGGTTGTTATAATCCACCCCATCATAGAAGACTTTGACAAGCTCCCATTTTGGAACATCGTGATGAGGGCTTGTTCTTAATAACTCCTTAAGTCTACTAAATGCTTCATGAAACTGCTCGCCAGGGATTTGACGAAAGGATTTAATCTTATTTCTAATGGCAGCAGTTTTACTTATAGAATAAAATTCCTCAAGAAAAGCAGATTGCATTTCAGACCATAAGTTAATACTACCTGGCTCAAGAAATGAGAACCAGTCCTTAGCTTGATCTTTAAGAGAAAAAGGAAAAAGGCGAAGTCTTACCTCATCCTTGGTAATGTTATTAATCTGATGTGTGTCAGCAATTGAGAAGAATTCTCGCAGATGTGTGTATGGCTCCTCACGGCCTCTAAACACTGGCAAGATTGCTATGAGGTTCGGCTGGATCTTGAAGTTACTTTTAACCCCTTTAACCGGATCCGGATAAACGATAGGCGAAGGATCCTCGAAGATCCACGGCCTTTAATAAGAATCAATACCCCGTGGTGGAGATTCTTCTCCGTTACTACTGCCGCTAGCACTTCCGCCAACATCTTCGTCACCTGGCATTTAAGCGAAAAGCTCTGCTAAACCTGAAAAATCAAGATTAGTAGAAAACTATCGAAACGTCTTCCTTCTCAACCTTGCACTTTTCTCAACCTCAGGATCGTAAGCTAACGGTGATGTACGTCCCGATCTGCGTGTGCGCATACACTAACCTCCACAATCACAAGAAACAAAACAAACAAACAAAACAAACAAACAAAAAAATAAAATCTTTTTGTATTTTTGTATTTTATTAAAGAAAAATATTAACAAAAACTTAAACAAAAAGCTCACTGAGTCCCCGGCAGCGGCGCCAAATTTTTGATCGACGTCAAAGTGCCGGTAAAAAATAACCTAATTACCTTATGCTAGATAGGGTAAGCGGGTATCGATCTACGAGGAATATGTGGTTTTAGTTTAAGTTTTGGGGTGATCACTGATCAATAAAGGTTTTTGGTTTTGAAATCTGACAACTAAAATACTTTTGATAACAAAAATGCGGATTAAAAATTAAAATAATTATTAAGCTAATAATAAAGCTAGAAAAATAAAATAAAGATGTAAACAATTAAAAGTAAAATGCAATCCCTTCCAGCTCCTAATATTTATGGTTGATCAAACTTATGGATTATCGAAACTTTTTAGAACCGATTACAAAGATTATTTCGACTTAATATGAATGAATTAACGTCGGCATTTATTATGTTTGTCAACGACTCGCGATAATAAATCTTATATTAGTCCAACCAATAATTATGTTTTAATAATTTATTTAGGTACAATTTATATCGATTATACGACCATCTTTTTTTTAACTAAACAGAATAAGAATGAACCGTTAACTAGTAATAAATTGTCTTGCACAAATAATTAAACATAATATTAAGTCAATAAAAATAATTTATAAATAAATCATAAATCAATGTAGTAAAAATATGATAACCCAAAAGTAATGATCAAATCATAAATAAAGTTACCGGAAGAAATTACAACAAAATTAGCCGGACATCACGGTGCACCCGACCCGCTCTATATCAACTATCATCTTCCCGAAAGACAAATTGTCTTTTCTTCTTTTCTTGGTTTTGTATGCGTCCAAACTTCACACTTCAATTTTTTTATGATGTTCCTATGTGATCCACCCCACCGAATTGCAATTTTTTTCTTTGTATAATTGGTTGCCTCCTCCATTGATATCCGAATTTCCCTTTATATATATATGTCTATTGTCGGTCCTTATTGGGCCCAAATTAATATTTTTTCTTTTATTCTTTTAACATATAGTAACTTTGGCCCAATAAAAAAATAACCCAACATCAATAATTGCTCAAACGAAGCCCGGACAAATAAAAGATGACCGAAAATATTACGACGCGCTCAAATCTTTTTCTTCAATATTTCTTCTTCATTTATCGGCGCTCACAATGTCTTTTCTCCAAAAAATTAATTAAGCGGCCATTTTATTCCATTTCGCTCGTAACCTACATAATCACAAAACACATTAAAAGTACATGTGTAACAAAAAATAAGTTAACATGCTATTAGGTGTATGCAAAATACATCTATTACTTCTGGACCAGGATTTGATGACTGGCAGTGGAGACTTGCTACGTTGCCCTTTTCCTTTGGGGGGTTGGGTGTTTATTCTGCGGGTGATGTATTGCATTATGCTTTTCTTGCTTCTCGGTTACAGTCAGCTGATTTGCAGTCTAAGCTACTTCAACACACTGATATTAGAACTTATGGACTCTAGTTTGATGATGCCTTACGTGTGTTTAACTCGGTTATGGAGATCGATTTTCTAAGTAATCCGAGTGAAGTCGCTGCCCCCAAACTCATGAAGAAAATGGCAGATATATATTTTGCTCGGGTTATTAAGAATGCAGAATCCACTTTCGCTTTATCTGCTCGGCAGATGGCTTTATGGACATCTCAAAGGGATGATCATACTTCTGATTGGCTTAGGACGGTTCCTATCTCGGGGTTGGGTCAGACTATGAACGAGAGGACTTATCGATGTGTTTTGTGTTATCGCTTAGGTATTCCCTTGTTCTCTGTTTCGAAGCCCTGTTCAGCTAGTTCGAGAGTATTTGATGGGGATATATTTGGGGATCATACGGTATCGTGTGTTGGTATCGTTGGGATTAAGCATCGTCACAATTTGGTACGTGATACTCTTGCTGATATATGCTATCGTTCAGGGATATCTGTCGGAAAGGAAGTTAACATCAGATTAGATGGAGGAGTTGATAATGCCTTACGTTCGGCACTTGTTTTATTCTTGGGATGGAAGTAAAGATATGTGTGTTGATCTGACTGGTTCTTCTCCTTTGACTCGAACGGGGATGAATGACTTTGTACCCGGCCGAGCTGTGATAGATGATGCACAACGTAAACGATGCAAGTATATGGCTAAGTGTGCAGCTCTTGGATATGGGTTTCTTCCTTTCTCTTTTTCTTCTCTAGGTGAGTTACAGGAAGATGCAGTTGCATTGCTGAAGCGAATCCAGAGATTTTCTAACGCTCAAGACATTGGAGCGCGCGCTGCTGTACATATTTTCCATAGAATAGGTTTTGCTATTGCTAAAGGGGTGGGAGCGCAGATAGTAGTATCTCGACTCCCTGTAAATCCTTTTTTGTTTCTAATAAAGTGATGGTTAAATAAAAAATAACAATAATAATAATAATAATAATAATAATAATAAGCAAGTGAAGCATACTATACCTAGCTTCTTGAGTACTTGAAGCATATTAGTACGCCTGATGCACTCCCACATCAAACTACTTAAATTTTTCAAGTGATTTGGAGTTCGCAACAAAAGACCCTACGCATTGCCAACAATCTTCAATAGATTTACATACTTTTGGGATGGCACGACACTGATATCTTTTGAGGTTTCTTCTTGGGGAAACTAATATTATTCTTCCATATACTTTTCTCCATCATGGATTTATCCTTTCCAAAAAAAACTTTGACCTCCTCAAGAGGCCTCTTTCGATCTACCCATTCTCTTTATAAGACTTAGCATTAAAGCACCTCTTTCCATGTCAATTTTGACTTGTAAAACACATTCGCATTTCTTGCAACAGCCGAGATTGCATTTATTTAAAAATCCCTGAGCACTGTCTAATTCTGCTTTAGCCATGTCCCAAAGCTTTTTCTTACGCCAGATTTTTCCTGAGATAAAAAAATGGATATCAATCGCGTAAATATTGTCTTAAAAGCTATTATTATTTACAACAATAAAGAATTTATATCATACAAGATAAACAAAACATGATAAAACCCATTGAAATAAGAAAAACTATTTAAGCTAAATCATCCTTTCTATGTATATAGGATAAATGAAAGTGGAAAAAATGTTCAGACCTAAAGCTGTATGGAACCCAACTGAAAAGGTTGGCAAACCCAGGAAATAAGATATTGTGAGCCCAGGTTGTAGAATATCTAAGGCTACATCAGCGCTGCCAATCATAGATTTAAGAGTCCATATCTGTTGAATATAAGACAAATATGAAACCAAGATTTACATTTTAGAATTTTACTTTATCTGAATTTTGTATAAAGCTAAGAGGTTGTAATTGTCACCTGCAAGGAACTTTCAAGATAAGACTTTAAAAGATTCCATGGAGCTGAGAGGTATACATTTATCCTAGGAAAATACGATCCAAGTGATGACACCCGTAAAGGATCACGCATGCGGAGACTTTTGCACGTTATGGTCATTTTCCCTTGACAATCTTCTTTTTCCTCGAACTCAATAATAAAGCATTTTGAGAAGAGTTTATCGCGTAAATGATAGCCTCTATCGGAAAAAGTGAGAGCCTAAACAACATTTAAAACTCATTAGAAAATGATGGAAACAAGTAATCCACCAAGACTAAAACAATAACAATATATGGGGAATGAAAGTCCTGTTGCAATAATAGTCCTTCCACTTAATGAACAAAATAGATTTCTTTAGTGATTTCACCTATCCCATGTAAATAAGTTTCTACTTCTTTCTATGAAATAAGATAACCATGTTCAAAATGTGATAGATCAAGAAGCATGAATCATAAGTAATGAGCTAACAGCAAGATATTGCTTGACAATTAGGCACTGCTATATATCTAAGAGAAAAAGTGGAGTCCTTGAGTCTATCCCCTTGTTCATTATGTTCACGAGAGTAGGTTGACAAAAACTTTAGCAAACTTGGAAACTGACACCGGAAAAGAAATCCTTTCAGCATACATAATTAGCCATTAAAATCATTTTACATTATAGATTCATGAGACATATTAGCTTTAGAAATAAAGAAAAGCTAGTCGGGGGTGTCACAGCTATAAAAGAATAATTTACTACAATCTGCGTATTATTTAGGTGCGCGATTTATGTACAAATTAAGTACCTCAAAAGGTAGTCCCTTGGCAATCCTCTTTTCAGCTATGTTGAAATAAAGACGCGCAGTAAGAAACGGATTTTCAGACTCATAAACCTAGAATTAGAAGTAATGTTGGATATAATATTAGATGAGTAGTTATAAAGGATCAAACAGAAACTAAATTATATAGGATCATACACTTGTAATGACTGCATCGGTTCTTTCTATAGCTTTGGTAGCACATGTGTCCTCATGTGATTGAATTGACGAAAGTGTTGTGAATACAGATAAACTCGTTTCCAGTGACTTTGACTCCACACAATTTCTCCAAAACGGCACATCTGTAGACACGGAAGACTGATCTCGCACTATCTTGCTAAAAGTGTCATCCAAGGGCGATGAGCACAGTCCGTGATTTAAGTTTCCAGATTGCCAAGTAATATTGAATAAGTCCTCTAAATTTCCTCCCCAACCTTTTATCAATATCCTGTATACTCTCGATGCAAGTTCCATGTTCCCCTGTAATAAAGAGATTGTTATGAAGAAGGAGGCACCCTACTAATTGAATGCTGAAAAATAAGAATACTATGCCATAAGAAAATCGAACCTGCAGTGATAGCAAATCCAACACACAGAAAAACAGTGTACGTTGTATTTCTGTCAAGTTTGAGTGTCGCAGAGAGAAGAAACCTAATCCTGTTTGGATAGCGTTAATGCAGCCGTGTTATAGGACATGAGATATATAAATATATTGCCACAATATGAAAAGTTATGAATGAATGAAAATCTACAAGGTGGAAAAGCATAAATCATCCACTATGATCTCTCCCCAGGTTCTTATTTACTTAGTTTCCTTGTATTTGTTTCCATCCATGTATGTTTTTTAAATTAGACCCTGTGTTTAAAAACGCCCGACTGAGGCAGATGCGCTACCCTATTGCATCAGACACCTTGATGCGTTGCAATCACGGGATGCGTGGGCACGCATCAGCTAATGCGTGCATCGGCACTTTATTGCGCATCATGTACTTCGGCCTTAAAAAGGGAAATTGGTCTTACTAATGTGTATTGGGCCTATTTTGTATGGGTTTTGATTTTAAGATATGTGTCAGATTGCTTTTGATTTGCTTTTAGATATTAAAAAACTAGGCACTTAGTGATCTTTTTTGACTATTTTATGCATTTAAGTATTTAACCAATATGGAATGGTGAACTATGAAAATGCATGGTATCTTTTGATAGTAAATGTGATATTATTGTGTTTTGTGCGTTATATATATAATTTACAAGTATATTTTTTAATTGTCACCTCGGGTACGTGATGCTAGCGCATTCGCTTCGGCACCTCGCGCTTCGGCTTTTTGACCCTTGTCGCCTCGGCGCGCTTCACGCTTTTGAAAACCTAGATTAGACCTTTAGATCTCACATTAGGTCGCATACACTTGTTTCAACATCTTTTGTTATATATATAATTCTCATGCATAAATTCATTAGCTCTCATAAGCTAGAACTTTTGTGGTGGGTTACGTTTCAAGGTACCTTTCAATCATGAAACTTTGTTATTTCTGATATGAAGTCTGTAGCTCTTGTCTTTTTAAAAAGAAAGGTATCGGCCTATCGCTAACTATGTTCACAGAAAAACTTCTATCTAAAAAAAGATAAAAGAATTGGAATGCCAAAGAATTCTGAACATGGACCTGTAACTAATTTTCAGTCTGCAAGACGGGGTATATATGGTGGATTTCTGAATTTCTATTATTTGTAATTTGTGTTTATTTTTTATGATATAAATCACAACTGCTAATTTTGATGTTTTTTCATCTTCATGTTATTTTTTGCTTGTTTGTATGTTCATGAGTTGCATACGTCTCTCACTTGACCTCACCTTTGTGCTGCAGGATCATCTTTCACCTTTGCAAGATGAAGATGGTAAAATTCTTAGTTCATGCTCGTTGGAATACACAAATGTGGCTAGGGGTGTGTGAGCCTATTGGGGGCACACACACTAAAACACAAGAGTATGTATTATGATCCACGTTTGAACCTTTCAAAACGACCCATTTTGACCCGTTTGGACATAAAA
The DNA here is from genome assembly GCA_025667525.1 of Glebionis coronaria. Taxonomy (NCBI): domain Eukaryota; kingdom Viridiplantae; phylum Streptophyta; class Magnoliopsida; order Asterales; family Asteraceae; genus Glebionis; species Glebionis coronaria. The sequence continues at coordinate 47,531,037 of CM046875.1, forward strand.
CGTTGTAGACAAGTTTCTTGCTATCTTAAACCTTAATGGCTGGCCCATAGAAGGTTCTAGAAGGGAACTAAGGTTGTCTAGATTCGTTTGAATGCTGAGATAATAGATAAAGAGGGTTATGATAAGTATTGGAAGAGTTGTGATAAGTTATGGGGTGTTTGGGATAAGGCTTAAAATTCAATTTTAAGCATTATCTCAACTAGGGTTTAAAGGGTATATAAACCTCTCATCCCTACTCATAACTCACGACTAACATCATATAAAACACAGCAATAGTCTCTGTTTTCCCATCTTCTTCATTCAAATCAATAAACCTAATATTAGGGTTTATAGGTTTTGAATTACATCTCAAATCACAACCAAACACTTGCATTATATTCAATCCAAGGTGGTTTAGTAACTTAGAATCAATTCTAAGTTTGCTAAAACAAAGTCTTAAATGAAGGTTTATAAGCTGTTAAAGGTGCAACAACTTATTGAAGCTTTTGGGTCTCTACTGATCGTTCTCGGACAGAACAAGCATTTTCTGTCGCACAGTGTTGTTAGATATTGGACAACACTGAGATCTAGTTTATTGGACAGTGCTGGATATCAGACAAAACTACAGTTTAGGCTATTTTAGTTTTTGATCGGTTTTGGGATACGACACTCGGTGTTTGGGTATACGTGGGTTTCGGCTAGCATTACCGGGACGTACTCGTTAGTAGTGTTTGTGTGAGCAACCGTAGAGGTGGTATATTTTATCACTCGTTTTAGTTTCATTGCTTTTGGACGAAGGTTAGTTTTCGCGTTTACTTTATTGTTTATTATTAATTACGTGTTAATCATAATTGCTCAAACTAGATCCATTCCGCTGCGCACTCGTAGTTACATGGTTAACTAGGTATTAAATCCCAACAGTGGCATCACGAGTCATGCTCGTTTGGTGGTTATGGGTTACACGTTTTAAATAAACACGCGAAACCGCATGCATGAAACTTAATTTAGTTATTTGTTTTATTTTTATTTGACAATTAAATTGTGTACTTGTCATTATTTATAAAAAAAAAACAAGTAATTATTAAAATTAATTGTTAATTAGAAACATATAATTAAAATTAAAGGGTTAATTAGAATACATAAAATAAAATAAAATAAAAATTAATAGTTAATTTTTTTTGCCATGATTATTTTATGTGTTATCCGGCTATAAGACTCACTACAATCACATAATGTGATGCATGGGGCGATTTAGGTACTTGATGAAAACCTAATGAGAGTCTTATGGTTCTTCGTTTGGGGAAGACTCTCCGGGGTCTCGAATTTATATGTTTATTTAATGTCTTATGTTTGTTGTATTTGTTTTCCTAATTGCATTATTGTTACATGTTTTTCAAAACACCTAAATTACATGCAATATGGATAAATACTTATAGAGAAACATGAAATTAAAATTGGTCAATATTTTACACGCATAAATACATGCTCATTGTGACCGGTTATGTGTTACGTGGAAAAGTGTTTTATAAAATAAAAGGACCTAAACTCTATTGAAACACGCTTTCATGAAAATAAAAACTGGATGCTATGGACTCATGGGATGTACGGCTCACCCACTAGAACAAACTATAAGGCGGGTATAAGCCGGTGCGCACAGTCACACCTAAAGGATATCCGACTATTGCCTTGCGTTGGTCTGGTCCTGCGCTTGCTTGCGAGTTCGATTGGAGCTACCGTGAACCATCGTAGATCACTACAGTGTCATTGTTAAAAGTTTTTAAAAATTATGCTACAAGTTGTTTACATGCTTCTTTGTACACATGTTTTACCACATTTATGTGTTATACCCTATGTGAAATTTAAGTGTATGCCAGCCAACTAAGAACACGTGCATTTGATTTGGCTTCTCTGGACAGTCCTAAGGGCCTTGTCAAACCCATGGCAAATTTTTCACGACGGTCAGAACCTGTGTGATATTTGCATGTTCTTGCTTGGTTAACTTAACTCGAGTATGCACGGCCAGACCCTGGACCCGAGGCATAAGATGAGACTAAACATGCTCATGAAACTAATACCGTTTTACTAGTGTCTTGAACGGTCTCATAAAGTCTAAGAGTTGCATGTTATGCAATTAACGCTCGTCGCTTACCTCTTGCCCCACTTGTTTACATATTGGACAGTCCTTTTGTAATGAGTGGGAGTACAAGATGGATCTTAGTCTCAATTAGTAATTAATTGGGTAGTTAATTCTATTAAGAATGTAATTATCGAAAATACTAATTGTTTGAACTTTTTAATTGTAGATGACTACCAATGTCAGAAACAATTCGGTACTCAGGAGTTTCTTCGAGAAACACAAACTCACTGGGCCTAACTTCATTGATTGGTACCGCCAGTTGCGCATTATCCTATCAGCTGAAGACAAGGAACAATACTTGGAACATCCAATTCCTGCTGCACCTGTTGCAACTCCTGGTCACCAAGTCCCTCCCGATGCTCTTGCAGCTCATCCTGCTTGGGTCAAAGGGTCAAAGGACATTGCTGCCCTTATGATCATGACTATGGATTTAGAGATCCAATGAAATCTAACCCATCTCGGAGCATATGACATGTTGCAGGAGTTGAAAACCATGTTTTCTCAGCAAGCAGAACAGGAACTTCTTCAAACTGCGCGTGAATTTCACGCGTGCAATCTTGAGGATGGTCAAAATGTAGGCTCATATGTTCTTAATATGAAGGGCTACATTGAGAACTTGGAGCGTCTTGATCACCCCGTGACTGTCAGCTATGGAATAAGCCTGATCTTGATAGGCCTTTCCAAGGAGTATGACAGTTTTGTTCAAAACTTCCACATGCATGGCATGGGGAAGACTGTGAATTCGGTGAATGAACTGCATGCCATGCTTAAACAACATGAGCAAACACTTCCCAAGAAGGTTGTTTCATCTGCACTTCATAATGTGCGTGCAGGCAAGGTCCAAAAAAACCAAGGTAGAAAACCGCCTAAGGCTGCGATGGGGAATTATGGTAATGGAAAGAATAAGTTGGCTTATGCTCCCGAGCACAAACCATCTTATGCTCCCAAGAACAGAAATCCTCCACCACCCAAAAAGGATAATCCTGCTAAGGACGACCCCTGTCACAAATGTGGTCAGATAGGTCATTGGAAACGGAACTGTCCCGAGCACTTAGCCGAGTTGCAGAAAAAGAAGAGGTTGTCTCAAGAAGCCAACACTTTAGGTATTTTCACTATAGAACTATATTCCCTTCCGAGTAATTCGTGGGTATATGACACTAGTTGTGGTACTCACATTTGTAATAATACTCAGGGTCTAAGGGGAAGTAAGAAGCTGAATCCAGGAGCTTTGAATATGTACATGGGCAATGGTCAACGTGCAGGAGTCGAAGCTATTGGAAATTATCATTTATGTCTCCCTAGTGGATTAGTTATTGTTTTGAACAATTGTCAATATGCTCCCTCTATCACTAGAGGGATTATTTCAGTTTCTGGTTTGTTTAAAGATGGTTTTGTAAACTGTTTTGATTCAAATAATGCAATTTCAGTTTCTAGGAATAACGTTGTTAATTTTACTGCTACTCCGCGAGGGGATGGCATTTATGAAATTAATATGTCTTGTTCTAAAACAAATGATAGTTCTATGTTTGCTGTTAGCAATAAAAGAGCCAAATTAACTTTGGACTCTACTCTCTTGTGGCATTGTTGTCTTGGACACATAAGCAAGAAACGCATGGAGAAGTTGCAACATGATGGACTTCTCACCTCAACTGATATTAAGTCATTTGAAAAGTGTGTCTCTCGTATGTCTGGGAAGATGGCAAGAAAACCCTATTCACATCAAGTGGAAAGGGCTAAAGATCTACTTGGACTAATACATACTGATGTTTGTGGCCCATTTAGAATCATGTCAAGGCAAGGAGCTAACTACTTTGTCACTTTTACTGACGACTTTAGTCGGTATGGTTATGTTTACCTGTTAAAGCATAAACATGAAGTGTTTGAGACATTTAAAGTGTTTCAAAAGGAAGTAGAAAATCAACTCGGTAAGACCATAAAATCACTACGATCTAATCGTGGAGGTGAATATATGAGTCAAGAGTTTTTGGATCATCTTAAGGAGCATGGGATTATTGCCCATCGAACTCCTCCCTACACACCTCAACATAATGGGGTGTCTGAGAGGAGGAATCGAACACTGCTAGACATGGTTCGATCCATGATGAGTCAAACTACTCTTCCAAAGTCCTTTTGGGATTATGCCCTTGAGTCTTCTGCACGCATACTCAACATGGTTCCAACTAAGAAGGTTGAAAAGACACCGTACGAAGTATGGCATGGGCAAGCCCCTAAGTTGTCTTACTTAAGAGTCTGGGGTTGTGAAGCTTTGGTTAAACGTGATACGATGACCAAACCTGACAAACTAGAACCCAGATCTATTAAGTGTATCTTTGTAGGATACCCAAAGGAAACAATGGGATATTCCTTCTACTACCCACCTGAGAACAAAGTTATTGTTTCTCGGAATGCTGAGTTCTTTGAGAGTAATCTCTTAGATCAAGAAGCAAGTGGGAGTATAGAAGATCTTGAAATTATTCAAGATGAAGATACAAATCCTTCTGATGACACTGGCTTAGATCATGATGAGGATGATCAAGAAATTGAAGAACCTCAAAGTGATATCAATCCCATTCGTAAGTCCTCTAGGACACGCCGTGCACCAGATCGAATGTGTTTATACGTTGATGCTGAGGAGCATGAGTTAGGGGATCTTGGAGAACCCGCTAACTATAAAGCTGCATTATTGGATCCTGAATTCGAAAAATGGCTTAATGCGATGAATGTGGAGATGCAATCCATGAAAGATAATGATGTCTGGGTATTAGTTGATCTTCCTCCTAATGGTAGAACCGTTAGTAGCAAGTGGCTATTCAAGAAAAAGACGGACATGGATGACAAAGTGAACACCTTTAAATCTTGTCTTGTAACAAAGGGCTTCACTCAAACCTACGGGGTTGATTATGAAGAGACCTTTTCTCCTGTAGCAGACATTAGAGCTATAAGGATTCTTATAGCCATAGCCGCGTTCTATAACTATGAGATTTGGCAAATGGATGTCAAAACCGCCTTCCTCAATGGACATCTTTCCAAAGAAGTCTATATGGTGCAACCTGAGTGTTTTGTCGATCCTAAATATCCTAACCGAGTATGCAAGCTCAAGCGTTCCATTTATGGACTTAAGCAAGCATCTAGGCAATGGAATAAGCGTTTTGATGATGAGATTAAGAAATTCGGTTTCAGTCAGAATCAAGATGAGCCATGTGTATATCACAAAGCCAGTGGGAGAAATGTTACTTTCCTAATTCTATATGTTGATGACATATTGCTCATGGGGAACAATATTCCAATGTTGAAAGGGGTAAAATCCTACCTTGGAAAATGTTTTGCTATGAAAGATTTAGGAGAAGCTGAATATATTCTTGGAATCAAGATCTACCGAGATAGATCTAGACGGTTAATTGGTTTATGTCAAAGTGCTTACATTGAGAAAATCTTGAAAAGATTTCATATGGAGAATTCCAAGCGTGGAACTATCCCAATGCATGAAAGCCCTAAATTGAGTAAGTCACAATGTGCTGTTTCACCATCTGAAAAGCAACGCATGCAGAATGTTCCTTATGCCTCAGCTATAGGATCAATTATGTATGCTGTGAGATGTACTCGTCCTGATGTTGCGTTCTCTCAGAACATAACAAGCCGATTTCAACAGAGTACTGGTGAACTTCACTGGACTGCTGTTAAAAATATTCTTAAGTATTTACGGAATACTAAGGATATGTTTCTGGTTTATGATGGTGACGAAAAACGAGAGCTCAGGGTTTCTTGCTACACTGATGCTGGATATCTGACAGAGGCTGATGACATAAAATCTCAGACTGGATATGTTTTCGTTCTAAATGGAGGTGCTGTTGACTGGAAGAGCACAAAGCAAAGTATTTTTGCAACTTCATCTACAGAAGCTGAGTATATAGCTGCTTTTGATGCAACTAAAGAGGCTGTTTGGATTCGTAAGTTCATTTCTGGGCTTGGTATTATGCCCACAATTGAAGATCCCATTGATATGTATTGTGACAATACTGGAGCCATTACTATAGCAAATGAAAGCGGAGTCACCAAGGGTGCTAGACATTTCCGCGCAAAAGTTCACTATCTTCGAGAGACCATTGAGATGGGTGATGTCAAGATAGCAAAAGTTCATACAGATGACAATCTAGATGATCTATTTACGAAGGCATTAGCATTCCCTAAGCATTCTAAATTGACTCGGGGTATTGGTTTGATACCAGCTAGTAGTCTCATGTAAATCTGTATGTTAATTAGTATTTGGATAATTTGGAATTGTAAGACAGTTTTATTTTCTGATAAATAAAGATACGAGGTATTTGTTATTTCATTCATATAAAATTTGTTATTCTATATTTGCATGTTTAATCCATGAATGATTTAATCATTCTAAATATCCATTGTTGGTTAGCAATATGGGAATATTGTTTACATAAGGCAAATGTGAGTGTTGGATATATTCTGTGAGAATGAGAATTGTTCTAAGCCAAACTCATATGTATTCATAAGGGATGCATACTGGATTCCCCAACTTCAAACATTTACTTTTGGATCCATGTCATGAGTAAGATGTTGAAAATGGTCTGTTAAGTCATCCTTAGACTTGAGATGCAAACAAGTTCTGCATGTGTGGATATCACTTTCGTAATTATATGCAAAACGATGTCCTGAATAAGGTAGTTATAAAAGCTATTTTTCGGAGTGATGTGAAGCAGCATCCACAATACTTGTAGTCAATAAAGGATTTGTTACTCCACTTAGTATGTGCAGAATGATACCATGGCGCCTCTCTAGAATTAATCAGATAATTGTTTGGCCGAACCCAAATGGTAATGCAAGATGAATCTTGGTTACATTTGGTATATCTGAATTGAATTAAATAACGAGAATCTAAATGGTTAAACTATATGGAATGAGTTAGGATCCATATCCATGGTTTAACAGTATCTATAACAAAGGATGAAAAAGAAAGACATAAATGACCATTCTACTGAGAATGTTATATGAAACTATATCTCAGACACCTCTAGTTAAATAACGAGTGTGAGCGTTGCTAGACCTTTCCGTCGTTGACATTTGTGCAATCAACTCCAACGACCAAGTGGGAGCTGTTAGTTCATGCTCGTTGGAATACACAAATGTGGCTAGGGGTGTGTGAGCCTATTGGGGGCACACACACTAAAACACAAGAGTATGTATTATGATCCACGTTTGAACCTTTCAAAACGACCCATTTTGACCCGTTTGGACATAAAACGTTGTAGACAAGTTTCTTGCTGTCTTAAACCTTAATGGCTGGCCCATAGAAGGTTCTAGAAGAGAACTAAGGTTGTCTAGATTAGTTTGAATGCTGAGATAATAGATAAAGAGGGTTATGATAAGTATTGGAAGAGTTGTGATAAGTTATGGGGTGTTTGGGATATGGCTTAAAATTCAATTTTAAGCATTATCTCAACTAGGGTTTGAAGGGTATATAAACCCCTCATCCCTGCTCATAACTCACGACTAACATCACATAAAACACAGCAATAGTCTCTGTTTTCCCATCTTCTTCATTCAAATCAATAAACCTAATATTAGGGTTTATAGGTTTTGAATTACATCTCAAATCACAACCAAACACTTGCATTATATTTAATCCAAGGTGGTTAAGTAACTTAGAATCAATTCTAAGTTTGCTAAAACAAAGTCTTAAACGAAGGTTTATAAGCTGTTAAAGGTGCAACAGCTTATTGAAGCTTTTGGGTCTCTACTGATCGTTCTCGGACAGAACAAGCATTTTCTGTCGCACAGTGTTGTCAGATATCGGACAACACTGAGATCTGGTTTATTGGACAGTGCTGGATATCGGAAAAAACTACAGTTTAGGCTGTTTTAGTTTTTGATCCGTTTTGGGCTACGACACTCGGTGTTTAGGTATACGTGGGTTTCGGCTAGCATTACCGGGACGTACTCGTTAGTAGTGTTTGTGTGAGCAACCGTAGAGGTGGTATATTTTATCACTCGTTTTAGTTTCATTGCTTTTGGACGAAGGTTAGTTTTCGCGTTTACTTTATTGTTTATTATTAATTACGTGTTAATCATAATTGCTCAAACTAGATCCATTCCGCTGCGCACTCGTAGTTACATGGTTAACTAGGTATTAAATCCCAACAAAAATTATTTAAAGCAAACCAAGTATATATTTTCATGTTATTTTCCCTTCAGAATCTATACATAGCCAGTTAGTTAAGTATTATCTGTTCTTTTTTTAAATTCTAGAGGAGAGTGTCAAAAAGAAGAAGATAAAGTCCGAGTTACCTTTAAGGGGGAAAGGCGGGTCAAGAAGCTGCAAAACACCTTCATTATTTTGTCTTGATATGAATGACTACCTTCATGTGCCGCGTGATAACCACAGCAAGTGTTGTTTAAACAACGATTTTGCTTCGAAATGGGCGCATCCAAAAGTCAGAATGGCCTTGGTACCCTTTGAAAATTATAATTATTTGATTTAATACTCTAATTACTCACTTTAGTCTTTACTTTTCCATTATACACTTCGTCATACTGTTACTCTTTCCAGCTAAAAGAACTTTCGAGACTAGATTTTGAGCTATTTGATGTTCCTGAACTAAGAATGTCCAATACTAGATATTGAGCTATTTGATGTTTCCTGGACTGAATCTGCTGTTTTATGAGATATGACTTTTCTGGAAGAGGATTCTGGCATTCAAGTTTTAAGTGTTTCAGTTATGTTGATTGCTATTTTCAGAACGTACTCCTTCACAAGTAGATGGATAATATTTTATTTTGGTCTTTGATTGGTCTGTTGCATCTTAATTGTAGCCAAAACAGATATGTTGGTATTGTATTATATATAATCTGGAATGTTTTTTTTTTCTTCCCCGCTTTACTTGAAACAAAATACAGTACAAAGAAATAAGTTTACTTGGCAAGATCAAATCTGAATCCGTTATAACAGTTCACAAAAATACACAAACACATTGATTAGCCTGATAATATGAATTGGAAAGAACGAGTTCACATGTCTGTTTGCCAATTGAGTTCACATGTCTGTTTGCCAATTGAGTGTAGCGCCATGTTACCAGTTGGATGTTTGTTATTGCTTTGTAAATGTTAAAGTTAAATCTGCTTGGCTTTCACTTGCCTTTGCTTAAACGAAATTTTGTTCATTGTATATTTGTATAGGGGTGTTATCGGGTTAAGACAGGTATTGATTTTTTAAAATTCAGCTTAAAATCGGGTTTTGATGGTATTGTCAGATTAGGTGATTCGGGTTAACAGATGATAGTAAGAACTTAATAGTTAGATTTAATTTTTTTGGATATCAAAGTTTCTAAGATACATAGAACTTAATAGTTAGATTTTTTTTGATAATAGAAGTTTTTAAGATATACGGGGACTCATCCTCACATTCCATCTCAATCTCATCTAACGGATGAGATTATTAGATCATCAGTTTATATTGCATGAGTAATTAAGTCTTCACGTTTTAGGTATATATACCCTTTTATCAAAAAAAATTCCGATTCGATTCGGACCGTATAATTTCAGTCCGGTCCTCGGTCCTAGGTTTTAGACCTTTTCGGTCTTCGGTCTGGTCGGTCCGGTCCAGTCCGATTCGATCCTACCAAAAGTCTCGTCATTTATGCCTAATAAGACCGGACCAGACCGAGGACCGACTGGACCAGACCGGAAGCTCAAGCACTTGCAGCCTAGAGGCTCTAGGAAACCAAACAAGCTAAGCCCAAGTTCTTGCGGCCCAATCACTTTCCTTCTATGAAGAATGTCCAGGAGTTGGGTGCTGAGGAACTTTGGGTTAAAAGAGGTGATATTAGCTCTGTCAAACCCGCTGTGAACCTAGATGACATATTGCTTGAGCTCTAGACACTTGCCAGCAATATAACAGATCTAAGCAACAATCTGGAAAGCTCTATTTCTAAGAAAATTGGCACTAGCCTCAGATCAAGTTTTTCACAGCTACTCGGTGAGGCCATTTCCACCAAATTGCTAGAGTTGTTGAATCAATGTCTTCACCGGTCCGGTCTTGGCCGGTCCGGTCTTGGCCGGTCCAGTCTGGTCCAGACCCGATGCTCATCCCTAGTCAAATTATAATAAGCTTATTTAGTTAGGTGAATAATAAGCTTATGCATTATGTAATTAGTTGAATCATGTATATTTTATTGATTTTACGGATTATAATAAGCGTTTGAGTTAGATTAAGTGAATTATAAGAAGCTAACTTATAGGTTAGGTTTATGTTAATTGGTTGTTTATTTAGCATTAGAATGAGATGCATGTTAATAATAAGTTAGCTTACTAGCTTATTTTTACAAGTTTGATAGGTTTGATAATGGATTCGAGTGAGTCTAGTGATCGGAGTGGTGTTGTGGAATATTCTACGTTCATTGATGAATATAGTGATCAAAGTAGTGTCGATCAGAGTGATTTTGGACTAACATTTGCAGGGCAAGAAAAGAAGTATAGAGGGATTTGTTTCTTGTATAATATGTTGGTTGCTTTACCGGTTTTTAGAAAGCTAGTTTCTACTAGTTGACTCACTCTTTACCATTCCATTTATGTTGTGTTAGTCTTAAGAAATCGGGCTTAGAGAACAACTTTATTTTGGAAACCTGTCAAGAAGGCTCCTACAATGAGTCTATCTGCTCACATGCTGTGAGAACTCGTATTTTCTCGGTATTATTTATTCTTTTATTCATGCTTTTTGAGTTTTTCTTCATGTTACCTTTTCTTGTATTTTCATACACAAATCCTGATATCTCGATAATTTTAAATAAATTATATTTTAATTATTTTTCTGATCGTTGATAATAATTTATTCGGAATTATAAATTTTTTATTTTATTTTTCCGTATTTGTTTAAATTAAAATTTTTGATTTAAAAGCACCCGCGCGCGTTTTATAAAAAGTTTCCCCGAATCGACGGAACGAGAACCGATGGCTACATATTATAACTTTATAAAGTCAAAATATTATGTCTCTATAAATATTTTGTTTTCGTATTATAACTTGCACTGAGTCGATATGATTAGCGTTTTAAGAATTAAATCGGGCTTGGACTAAGTATTTATTTGTGTTAAATGTGCATAAGAGATTTGGTAGTGGGCCAAAAAGCCCTCCCTTTCTTTCTTTTTCTTCCCGTCGGTTTACCAACACCACACATACAACATAAGTTTTTTACAACAAAAAAACATACTCCCTCCTTCTTTTCTTATTTGTGTTCGACTCAAACCCACCAAAACCCCATCATCAAGAATCAAAACACCATTAATTTATAATTCATTTATCTAAAAATCATACTACATTGATTCTTATTAAACCCCCACCTTAAAATATTTCATGCTGTTCAGTTTGGTGAAATTAAAGTTTTAAAGAATTGAAATTTTTTGAACTTGATCACTCCTTCTTACTCAATATTGCCATTTAATCATACCGAATCAATCTTGGTAAACCCTTATCAATCCTTCATATTTATTTTACACATGCATATTGTTGAATTCTAGTGCTTTGATATGCTTAAGTTAGTATATGATGTATTTTGGTTGTTTGGACTGAACAAGAGGTTTTTTGGTATAGAAATCATATTAGCAAAATTCGGACAGAATGTTGATCTGTCCAAAACTCGTATATTTTTCACTATGACCTGCACTTTTTATGGCATGAATTGATTCTCTGGGTCATATACATATTAGTGGCGAGTTGGATAGGCACACAACTCCTCCGGATGAGAAAGTTATGATCAAATTAAGTTTTGATAACCAAAATTCGGACAACAGATTTGTGAGCTCAAAACTCACATATTTTTCCAATGTATGCTGTGTTTTTATAGCTTATATGGATTCATTGACCCTTTTACATGTTAGTAGCGAGTTGGATGGGCGATCAATTCCTTCGGATGAGTGAGTTATGGCCGATTTACGGTTGTGAACCCAATCTGACCCAACAAACTTGTATAGCTATTTGCTATAGGCCAGGGACCATATATTGTTGGGAATAAAATGTAGCCAGTACACTTGAACACCGACAAGAAGAAAACAAGCGTTGATAAGAAGAAATCAAGCGTTGACAGAACAAGTGTTGACAGGAATATGTCAAGCGTTGATAGGATGAAATCAAGCACTGATAGAAGACTTAGTCTACGCGTATTATGTTCCTAGTTTGTTTCTAGTAAAAATATGATCAACAATGTATTTTCTATATTTATCTTTACCTAGAATAACTGATATGTAGACTCTTGTACAAGGCTTCTTATGTCTATAAAAGAAGACCTTTAGGTTTTGGTTTCATATAAGTTTTCATACGTTTAACACTTTCATTGTAAGCAAGTTTGTTTTAATCAATCACGTGAAAGTTTGGTTTACATTGTTTGTGTGTTCTTGTTTGAGTATTAATTCCGCATAATACTTAAATTGTTTTAGACACAACAAAGTTTCTCTACGTGTTAAACTTGATTCAATCTCGTTAACACAAAGCTAAATCGATCTAAGTTTGGGATCAACAAGTGGTATCAAAGCTTGTTGAGAAACTTTGATCTAAAGAACACAAAAACCCTAAATCGCCAAAAACCCTAATTTTCACAAACCCTAAAAACACCATGTCTACCCCAGAAGTAAACTCCTCTTCCTCCGCAACCCCCAACATCAAGATTCCCATGCTAGACCCAAACAATTTTGAGCTGTGGAAGTTTAACTTTGAGCAGTATGTACAAATCCATGACTACACCCGTATGGGAAATTATTGAATATGGAAACACATTTAATAAAGCTCAAAAGATTGTAGCTGCCATCTTACAAAGAACAAATACTCAAGGCTCTACTGAAGAGGATAGAAGAGAAAAACCTGAAGATGGTAGAGCTATCTCAACTGAGGACATAGCAAAGAAAAGGTGTGACATGAAAACCCTAAGTATTCTAAAACTCTCTTTGGGACAAGAAAATCAGCACAAATATAGAAGCTATAAGTCTGCAAAAGATCTTTGGGCAACTCTTGAAGTTGCTTATGGTGGTAATGTTGATATTGTACAAGAGAAAAAGAAGTAACTCTTGCATGAGTATGCTGTTTTCAAAGCTCAACCCAATGAGAAGCTAAGTAGTGTGAGAAGCAGACTTCTTGACATTACAAGCAAGCTGTCCTTCATGGGAACAGTGCTTGGTGATGTTGATATTATCGCCACTTTTCTTAAAAGCCTTGGTGATGCATGGAAGATTGAAGCAAGGTCTATAATTGCTAATAACACTCACAAAAGTTCTACTTTTGATGATGTTTACAATAAACTGAGGCTGATAGAGAATGAAACTCTTTTGGATCAAGGAAGTAAGTCTATCAATGGAAATATGGCTTTCTTCTCACATAGTGAAGGTCAATTTGATCAAAAGGATTCATACATGCACCCCGTTACTGGATCAACTTGTGTCAACGCTGGATCAAAACCTGTCAACGCCTCATATTCAGACGCTGACACATACAAAGTTGACTCACCAAGAGTTAAGCCTGCTGGTATTGATCTAGATACTGTGTGTGCATACATTGCTTCATTGCCTAATGGTTCAGTGATTACATATGAGGACCTTGAGCAAATTAGTGATGAGCATTTGGAGGAGATGGATATAAAGTGGAATATGGCCCTTGCAAGTATAAGGGCAAATAGATGGAATAGAAGATTCAAGAAGAAGATGACCTTCAATGCTAAAGACACTGCTGGATTTGATAAATCCAAGGTTAAGTGTTATAATTGTCATTGTATGGGACACTTTATGAGAGAATGCAGATCTCTAAGAAGATCTGATGCTGGGAAACCTTCAAGCCAAATCATTAAGGCCCAGGAATCCAAAGCCATGGTTGCAATGCAAGAAATTGATGGTGTTGGATGGGATTGGAGCTACTTGGCTAAGGATGAGGAAGAGAACAAAGCTTTGGTTGTAGAAAAGGAAGACGTAGAGCATGCTCACAATGCTCTCATGGCACACTCCTCATCTTCATCAGACAATGCGGTATATGATGATGCTTTTTGTAGTAAGGGTTGTCGTCTAAATACTGAAAAACTTAACAAAGAAGTTTTAAAATTGACAACATATGTGGTTAATGAAAGATGCAAGTTGTCTAACTATCAACTTGCTCTTACTCAAACTGAAAATACTGTAGCTAAGTATAAGAAAATGGAGCTTGACCTAAAAGATCAAATCAATGTTTTAAAACATGACTTATGCTAGTATTGATATTAGAAGTATCATGGAAAGAGTCAATGCTGAATTACAGGCTAAGTTAGATGAGGCTATCAAAAATAAGGATAATGTAGATCTCAAAATTCAGAGATTTGATAAAGCCTCACAAACCCTAGGAGAATGTGTTAGTAAACAAAGGGATTCTAGGGATATGACTAGGATTGGGATGAAAGAGTATGCTGGTGTTCTACCACCTGTTGGGGACTTCTATGGTGTTCCTAGAAAGGACTTGTCTTGGACTGTTCTACCAGAATTTCAAGAAGAGGAATTTATTCCTCCACCAAGAGTTCTTACTCCAGTAGAGGAATACAAGCAGAAGTTGACTGATTTGGACCAATGGAAGAAATCTGACCCTACCTTGTTTGTTAAGGGTGGCATATTGAGTGAAAGTCCAAATGAGTCTACACCCATAAGAGTGACAAACCCAACCACTGGCAAGACTGTTGACCTTGGCCTAAATGGTGATAGAAAACCTAGTATTAAATATGCATAAATGTATAGAAAAACTAGGTCACCAAAAAGCCAAGTTAGTGATAATGGAACCTGTTTCTTTTCTTCTAGACCTAGAGTTATGTCTAGAAAATCCTTCTATACTTGTGTTAGTTTTTCACATTTAGCCTATAAGTGTGTCAACGCTTCAAAGGTCAACGCTGACAAAAAGTCAAACATTGTCAAACCCAAAACATTTGTTCAGCAAAGTCCATAAGTTGTTAGACCAGCCCCTTTCTTTACTAAAGGGTCTAATACTTATGGACAAAGACCTTTTCAGAAGACCAATACATGGTCTAATAGACAATGGGTTCCTATAGCAAACCCTAGGTTCAACGCTGATAAGGGTAATTTCAGCGTTGACAAGACCAAATCAAACGCTGACGAAAACGTTGCCAGACAAAATAATGGTAAATATTTGCAACCAAAGGGAAAGGGGTCTAAATCTTCTTCTAGCTTGACATGGAGACCTAAGCAAGACCAAAACCTTGATTCAGATAGGATTTCTATGAACTGTAACATATTTCATTATATTTCAAAGGTCATAACAAAACCAATTTGGGTTAACTGGGTGTTTAATCCAAAAAGGGATGAACAAGGGATTGTCATAAGGACTAAATATGTTCTTGTTGAACAACCTAATGAATCCAAGTCTGCTCAGGCTTAGGTTCCCAAAGAAAAATAATTTGTTTTCTTTATGTGCAGGGTATTCAAAAGCAGGTTAATGATTATGGCTATTGGGATAGTGGATGCTCTAGGCACATGACTGGGAAGGAAGATTATCTCACAAACTTCACTCCTATTAAGGATGGTGACAAAGTTTACTTTGGAGGTGGATATGGAACTATCACAGGCAAAGGAACTCTTCTCACCAACAATTTGCATTTAGAAAACGTGTTTCTAGTAAAAGAACTTGACTATAATCTGTTTAGTGTATCACAAGTTTGTGATAACAAAAATAAGGTTCTTTTTACTAATACTGAATGCTTGGTGTTGAGCAAAGATTTTAAAATACCAGATGAGAAATTCATTGATTATAGAACACCTAGGCATAAGGACATTTATAATGTGAATCTTAATGGAATTAGAATGAATAATAACTTGTCATGTCTATATGCTAAGGCACCAGTTGATGAGAGTAATATTTGGCACAGGAGATTAGGGCACAATAATTTTAAAAATATAAACAGACTTGTGAGACATGGTTTGGTTGATGGTTTGCCTGAAAAGGCTTTCCACAATGACCACTCTTTTGTTGCATGCCTTAAAGGCAAACATCACAAGGTCTCATTTAAGTCTAAATCAGTGCACTCTAATTCTAAACCACTTTACTTGCTGCATATGGACCTGTTTGGTCCAACTAATATAGAAAGCTTAAATGGTAAATCTTACTGTTTTGTCATCACTGATGATCTTTCTAGATTTACTTGGACTTTCTTTTTAGATTTGAAAAGTGACACTGCTGATACTTTGATTAACTTCATTACCCAAATAGAAAAGAAGTCTGGTAATGAGGTTAAGATGCTTAGAAGTGATAATGGTGGTGTGTTTAGAAATAAGTTGTTGGATGATTTTTGTGCCAAGAAAGGGATTACTAGAAAGTTTAGTGTAGCTAGAACCCCACAACAAAATGGGGTAGCTGAGAGAAAGAATAGAACCCTTATTGAAGCATCCAGGACTATGTTGGCTGATGCTCACTTTCCCATTACTTTTTGGGCTGAGGCTGTGAATACAGCTTGTTATGTTCAGAATAGAGCATTAGTCAACAAGATTCATAACAAGACACCTTATGAGTTACTTTGGGGAAGGAAACCTAATATTGGTTTTCTTAAACCTTTTGGTTGTCATGTAGTTGTACTGGATACTAGTGATGCCTTAGGTAAGTTTAGTGCTAAAGGTGATGAAGGTTACTTCATGGGTTATTCTGTGCAGAGTAGAGGATATAGGGTTTACCTTAAGAAAGAAAAACGTATACTTGAAAAGGTACATGTTAGGTTTTTAGAAAGTAAACCTAGTGATCCTGAAAGTGGTCCAAATTGGTTGTCTGATTTGGAACCTCTATCTAGGAATTTGAATTATATGCTTGTCACTAATCCAACCATTGTGAAGGTCACTTCAAATGTTGTGGAAGAACCAGTTGTTGATGTTTCAGGTAAACAGGTTGATAAAGAGGTTGGTCACAGGAAGACAAATCAGCACCCATACTTGAGTATGTTACCATTCCCATATGGACAGATGCATTTGCTGCTGCTGCTGCTGCTGGAAAGGAAAATGGTGGTCCCCAAGTATCACCAGTTGACAACATGCATGGTCTTTCAGGCGCTGACAAAGGAAAATCTTGCGCTGACAAGACAAATTCAGGCGTTGATGGCTCAAACGTTGACAGCCATGGTCCAGGCGCTGACAACTCTTTTGACCATATTTTCTCTTCCAATACTTTTGAGCAAGGTGAACCTTCAAACAGAAATGGAGAGGTTCATTCAGATGTTGATGAAAGAGAGTCTAAAGAGGATATTGGTAACATGGAAGATGAGATTGAGGATAACACACTAATTGAGGGAGGAGTGCTTACTTCTCAATCAAAAATCACCCTCCTTCTCTAATTATTGGTGATGTGATGACTCCTATGCAAACTAGAAGATCTCATCAGAATCTTGGAGGATTTATTGCCAATATTGACAAGAAGGTTGATACCCCTCTTGTTCAAGCATGTTTGTTTGCCTGTTTTCTGTCACAACAGGAACCCAAGAAGATTTTTGATGCTCTCAAAGAACCAAGTTTGGTGGAAGCAATGCAAGATGAGCTTCACCAATTTGCTATCCAGGATGTTTGGGAGTTGGTTGATAGTCCTAGACATGTCAGACCTATTGGGACAAGATGGATTCTTAGAAACAAAAAGGATGAAAGAGGCATTGTGTTCAGAAACAAGGCACGTTTAGTGGCTCAAGGATATACACAAGAGGAAGGGATAGACTATGAGGAGGTCTTTGCACCAGTTGTAAGAATTGAGGCTATAAGGATTTTTCTAGCATATGCCTTCTGCCTAGGCTTTACAGTCTATCAAATGGATGTGAAGAGTGCTTTTCTCTATGGCACAATTGTAGAGGAGGTGTATGTTATGCAGCCTCCTGGTTTTGAAGATTCAAAACATCCAGAAAAGGTGTATAGAATAAAGAAAGCTATGTATGGACTTCATCAAGCCCCAAGAGCATGGTATGGCACATTTTCCACCTATCTGGTGGAAAATGGATTCAAAAGGGGAACCATAGACCAGACCTTATTTACAAAGAAGACTGGTAAGGATTTCTTACTTGTTCAGGTTTATGTGGATGATATCATCTTTGGCTCTTATAGTCCAAAGATGAGTGAAGACTTTTCCAAGCTTATGACAGACAAGTTCAAGATGAGTGCAATGGGGGAGATGAACTTCTTTCTAGGGTTACAAGTTCAACAGAAAGAAGATGGTATCTTTATCTCTCAAGATAAATATGTAGCAGAAATCTTGAAGAAGTTTGGCTTTTCTCCACATGAGAAAAGGGCTAGCACACCTATGGATAGGGAACACCCTTGGGGAAAAGTTGGAGATGGAAAAGAGGTGGATTTCAGGCACTATAGATCAATGATTGGTTCATTGATGTATCTCAAAGCTTCAAGACCTGACATTATGTTTGCTGTGTGTGCATGTGCACGCCATCAAGTGACTCCCAAAGAGTGTCACCTTCATGATGTCAAGAGGATCTTTAGATACCTTAGATGTTATCCAGACCTGGGATTATGGTATCCAAAAGATTCACCATTGGAGCTTATTGCATACTCAGATAGTGATTATGATGGTGACAAGTTTGATAGGAAATCCACAACCGGTGGATGTCAGTTTCGTGGGAGTAGATTGATCTCTTGGCAAGGCAAGAAACAAACAGTGGTGGCCAATTCTACAACTGAAGCAGAGTATGTTGTAGCAGCTGCTTGTTGTGGACAAGTCTTATGGATTCAGAACCAACTGTTGGATTATGGGTATAATTTCATGCATACCAAGATTTTTGTAGACAATAACAGTACTTTATGCATTATTAAAAATCCTGTACATCATTCTAAAATAAAACACATAGAAATTAGACATCATTTTATAAGAGATTGTTTTGAAAAGGGTTTAATACAACCAGATAGGGTTGACACAAAAGAGAATGTGTTTGATTTATTGACTAAACCTTTTGATACTGGAAGATTTCAATACTTGGTAACAAGTATTGGAATGATCAATCTCACTTAATATATGTTTTGGGGTCTTATTGTAAAAATATGTACATGATATGCATTGTTATTGATCTCTTTGTGATATTAGATTTTCCACTTTATTTGTGTAACGCTGCCAAAGGTTATCTTAACGCTGATAAGTGTTATCGTGACGTTGTCAGCAACATGTTAGTTTTGTGGTTTTTGATCTAAGTGTACAGGCGTTGTTAGCATTGTACCATTGGATACAGAGTTGCTTATGGATCCTTAGAGAATCATTGGAGTATGTTTCAATTTATGGATGATGGTTGGAATATTTATATTCCTATCTTGACATAAATTTTTATTTACATGCATATTATTTGGCAACTTATGTATCACAGTTTGAGGGGAGGTTTTAGGAACCTTTCGGACTTTTGGGTATTCTTATAGTACTCTTGCACAATTCTAGATTGTGTCCATTGGTGAGTATGAGTTAGTTTTCAATCTCATGAGGCACTGTAGCATGCAAAGTTGATATACTATGCATGCTTCCAAGACCTTTTTGGCCTAGAATTGGATGTGGTCTGTTGGGAGACTTGGGTATGATTTATATTGAGTTTACCTGGGAGTTACAAGGGACTTTATGAGATAACTGTTAAGAATTTTGGTTAGCAAAGGACACTAGAGGACTGTTATGTCTATCTTGCATAAGCAAGTGTGCATAATTGGATAGTGCTTTCCGCCCTATGATAATTTTCAGTTTATAGGTTATCTTCACTAGGATAAATTACTTTGTTAAGGTCCTTTTTCGTTTTTATGATTTTTATTTTTGGACGTTGACAGATAAATTTCCAAGCGTTGTTGTGACCAATCTAGACGTTGACATGGCTTTTTCAAACGTTGACAAGAATATAGCCATTGGGCGTTGATGGGTTATTTTTTACCGTTGACACTCATTGGGTCCTACCCATTTGTTATTTTTGACAAATTTTGGGGCCGTAGTTTTGGGAGTTGATAACTTCTAATTAATGCACAAGATAACTTATTTTCTTTTCAATATTTTAATCATTATATTTTGAAAATACTTGCCTCATTTTTGACCAATCACATGTGCCTATCACTCCTATATATTTGGCTCCTATTTTTAAACAGGGTACTCTCATATTCTTGTCTAACACTTTTTCTCCTATAATTCATCTTTCATACATCTTTCACAAACAGCTTTCTACAACAATGGCACCAAATTTAAACCAAGTAGCTTGGAATTGGGATTCAGGAGTCAGCACAATATGATTGCTTATTTGGAGGCTGATGATGCTCTGTTTCCGCAATACACTCATATGGTGGCATATTTGAATGCATCTCCATTACGGTATGCTCTTTCTCATGCTCCTCTTATCCATGTCACTCATATTAAAAAGTTTTGGAACACTGTTAGTTCCTCAATGCTTAATAATGTGACTACATTAACAGCTATTGTTCATGGGCGTACTTGGGTGGTTACTGAAGCCTTGGTTCGCCAGGCTTTGCATCTTAATGATGCAGATGGTATAACTACTCTCCCCATTAGTGAGATAGAACAAGGACTTCAGGCTTTGGGGTATCCTTTCCCTGAAGAGGGTACTTATAATAAATATCATAAACAAGAATTCCCCCCAGCCTGGAAGTATTTAATACATGTCATCCTACAATGTTTGAGTCCCAAATGTACTGCACATAATGAAATTAACAGATCAATTGCTAGTGCAATTGTGTGCATTACAAATGGGAAAAAGTATAATTTTTCTAAACTGATTTTTGATGGCATGTGTAAAAACAAGGGTAATAAGATGACTTGCTTATCCCAGATTTTTGCAAATGGTTTTTGATGAGCAAAGGTACTGCACAAGGGATCATGATGATTTTTATGAGATCCTTGTGCAAAAGAAAGCTATTTTTAGTAAGATGAACTCACCCCCTCACAGAGACTTACCACTCACCCAAGCCATGGTTGCTGTCATTGCAACATCACAACCTCACCCAGACCCACAACCACAACTTGACCCATTTCCTGAACCCTTACCTTCACCTCAACACATGGAACTTGACCAAGATCCCTTCAACGCTAACACATTACATGTTGGCGTAGACACTACTAATCCACACCTTGACACATTTCCATCACAAACCCAAACACCCCTTAACCTTCAAACTACCACCCAATCAACATCATCTTCTACACCCCCTGAATATAGGTTGATCAAACGCCCAAGGACTACTGGAGTGTTCTCCTATAGTGGTCCTAGCCATGTTGCCGAGAGAACCACCACCACAAGTGTGGTTGGTGATATGGATGAGGCTGGGACTATTGGCACTCGCTTAGATGCAGGCCAAGGCAGTCCCAACATCATTAAGACCTCATACATGCTCCATGATTCTATTTTGGGAGGTCAAATACCCATTTTGGAGGAGGGAAGATTGGAACCATATAAGCTTTTGGAATTGACGGCTGTTTGCATTAGCTTGCAAAAGCAAAATGCAGACTTGGTACATACTGTCAACACACACGGCCTTGAACTCAAGCAATTGAGGGAGAGGATTGTTCTTTTGGAAAATGCTAGCACTAGGCGTGGAATGGAGGATTCTTCCAAAGGGGAGGATGAGCAGATACATGTGAGTGACAAAGGCTCACATGATGGAGAATCCTTGGGTGTTGCTGAAGCTCTTACTGAATTGAAGAAGCAACCAGGTTTTGATACATCTTTGGTTACTCCTACAAATTTGAACTTGTCCTTTATTGAAATGATGGAGCAGTTCACAAGAGGCGCTGAGACGAGTAAGGTGAGCGTTGACAAGCAGACTTTGGACGCTGACATACCAAGCGCTGATAAGAGTATGTTCGGCGCTGACACACATGATTTGAACGTTGATAGACCAGCAGATATGGTTGATGTATTCCAATCATTAGCTATCATCAAGGAAGTGTCTTCATAGGTACCATCCGCATCTTTACCCATCATTGATCCATTAGAAAATGGTAAAGGAATTATGGTAGAAACAAAAGTTCCAAAGGATGCAGCTCAAGTAGAGTTTGATTCAAAGTTGGTTGCACAACTTATGGAACAAGAGAAGAAGAAGGGTGGTGAATCACCATTTGTAGTTACTTCTGAGGAACAAGAAGGAAGTGATGCTGAAAGTTAGATTCAAGTGTTATGATAATTGATCAACCAGAAAGACTTGAATATGGTGATGAGTTGGCAAGGGAGAAGGCTAGAGAGTTAAAATTGCAAGTAGATTATGATATGCCAGAAGTTGCTCAGATGTACCATGCTTGGGAAGATAAGGTTATGGATAATCCAGATATGACAATTTCAGATCAAATTTGGGGATTAGAGATTTTTCTAAAAGTGCAAAGAGATTGCAAGGTAATTCTGAAGCATAAGGCTAGCAATGTTTTCTCATTGTTGAAGAGAGATAGAAGGGAGCTTTATTACATGTTGCTCAGATGTCATCAGACAGGATGGACATTTCAGAAGTTGTAGGGATTATCCTTTGAAGAATTAGAGTATAAGGCTTATCCAATTTGGGCAACAGTGCAGGAAATGAATACTATCAAACTTCTCTCAGATGAAAGGAGAGAAGAACTTGCAGAAGAGATGGAGATTTAAAAGGCAATGATTGTTCCAAGGCCTTTGAAGAAGGGAGTTCCACTTGAGTTCCCTAAAGATTTGGATAAATTGATTCCCAGTGAAGCTGTTATAAGAAGGAGCATTAAGCTCTCACCTATGGAAGCTTCAGATATGGTACAAGTGTTACCTCTTGATGCCAGAAACCCTATCATTAGCTATGAAGAAGATGCAAGTGGGTTTTGGATGAGTGGCAGATATGGGAAAGAGGTACACACATTTGTTACTCTTATGTCTCTCTTTCCAAGTATGGATAGTGAAGACTTGGCAGACCTTTGGAGGTTGTTGATGGCCAAGTATGAGACTGAAGCACCTACTTCAGTTAATGGAATAAAGATTTGGTCAACATTCAAGAGAATGTGTGCACCAGAAGAAGAAGATCTTGTTTGGAAGGATCTTGAGGATGATATCAGTGGACTTCAATGGCGTTTGTATTCAGCTGCTGGTGTGTATTATTTGAGTTCTACAAAGTTTGCTAGTATCTTCTTGTAGATGTTGAGTATCCCATGTCCAAAGAAGTTCTGGAAAAGATGAAGACAACACAGCTGGAGATTGACTATTCAAGTGATGTGGCCAAAGATTTGATTAGGCATGTTTATTAACAATATGATAAGATTTGTAAGAATCCTCCTAGTTCTTAGTTTTTATTCAGAAACTCTATTGCTAGAGTAGATATCAAGTTTAGGGGAGGATTGTTGGGAATAAAATGTAGCCAGTACACTTGAACGCTGACAAGAAGAAAACAAGCGTTGATAAGAAGAAAACAAGCGTCGACAGAACAAGCGTTGACAGGAATATGTCAAGCGTTGATAGGATGAAGTCAAGCACTGATAGAAGACTTAGTCTACGCGTATTATGTTCCTAGTTTGTTTCTAGTAAAGATATGATCAACAATGTATTTTCTATATTTATCTTTACCTAGAATAGCTTATATGTAGACTCTTGTACAAGGCTTCTTATGTCTATAAAAGTAGACCTTTAGGTTTTGTTTTCATATAAGTTTTCATACGTTTAACACTTTCATTGTAAGCAAGTTTGTTCTAATCAATCAAGTGAAAGTTTGGTTTACATTGTTTGTGTGTTCTTGTTTGAGTATTAATTCCGCATAATACTTAAATTGTTTTATACACAACAAAGTTTCTCTACGTGTTAAACTTGATTCAATCTCGTTAACACAAAGCTAAATTGATCTAAGTTTGGGATCAACATATAAGTTTGGGATCAACATATATTTGACATTTTAAGACCTGGTGAGTTAGTATATATTATAATCTAACAAACTTCGCTGACATCGCGTCGATAGCTATCACCAAATGATTTTTATGGCTAAAACGGTAAACCCGAGTTTGAAAACCTAAATTCTGAATTTGTAACATTCAAAGAATGTAACTTTCCCGCTAATTGGTAGTAGCTATTTACTCATGGTTGGTATGAGCTGAAAGTATAGTCTTGAGGCTTTCCAATGGTGGAAATCTCAAATCCTTAAACCTTATAAGTTAACGGGTTATTTTGTCCCAAGTTTGACTAGTTCAGTTTGACCATTAAGTGCTTACGGGTAGCTGTTAGTGTTTTGGACTTTTAAAATATTCCGTAAACTCTTAGATTGAATGATTGGACATTATGGAAACCTCATGAGAGACCAATTCCAGTGGTGAAAACCCCATAGTTTTTGAACTTATGGATTGGGAGCTCCACCCTTTACAAAACAGTTATACCATAAAATGTGACTTTACGCCTACAGTTAAGTAAATTGTTGGCGTTTTTAGGTACAAATTACTTGGGTTACTTGATTTGAGACCTTAGGATATCATGTTATGCATTTTATACAGGTTGTGTGTCATAAAAGTCATGACCACACTTAGGCTCGGTTGGTTGTGCAAGTTATATACATATTACATTTTTACAAAATATTTTGATACAATTGTTTTATATTTTAATAAAACGCATACTTAAGGGTCGTGATCACTCTTGTAGGTCGCGGGTAGCCCTTGGAGTACTTCCATAAGCCTTCTTCAGCCCGAATCTCATATTCGTCACACTTGTACTAAGGTACTCTTGGCACCATTGTATTGCTTTGATTTCTATTTGATTAAATACCTTGATTATGAAATTGGGGCTTTTGTATTTAGACCATATGATACTGATTTCAAGGTGGTATTATGAACATGAAAGGTCTTATGTACTTGTAGAGGCATTGCGTAGGGTGTGCAAGTGTTTAGGTGATGTTAGAAGTAATTTTTAGTATCAAAATGAGGTTAAGAATGATAGCAGAGTGCTACAACCATTCATGAAATTTTTCTGCAAATAAGACCTACAACTTTTTTGATTTTTGGATAGCCTTGGTTATGTAGTACAATTTGTGAGTTGGGTGGTTTTTGGAAGTGTCCGGATGAGTAAAATATGGTCTTTTAATAAAAACTAGTCAATACCAACATGTGCGCCAAATTTGTGTTTGGGGTCAAAGAAAAAGTCAAAGTGGGTATTTTTATGACTTATTACAGTGACATAGGTCAAATGTGAACATTTCCAATTGGTTTCAAGATAAAATCTTTTACGAAATGTAAATGATGGTCAAAATGGTTTTATGCAATTTTTTGTCCAAAAAGTCAAATCTGAGTAGTCTGCACTAAAACTGCATTTCCCGTTGATTGGTAATAGCTTCGATAGTGTTTATTAATGATTTGAAAAGGTAATAATTGTATATTTCTAGGGCCATAAAGTTTGAGTTTATAGCTATTAGAGAACTCTAGATATGATACAATCTTTACAGCATGTTTCTAAAAATTTAGTGCAGCCAATTTGTCAACGTTAACTTTCGACTCAAAGTGTACAAGTGTTTGCTACTTATGGGTTTGATGAGCATTGCTAATGTTTATAAACATGATCATACAGTTGGTAAGTAGTATTTTTAAGTCAATATTGATTCGAGTCAATTGGTTGCAATGCCTTGCGAGTTATAACATGGTTTATGTGCTAATAGTAACCAAAACGTTTTCTAAACATTATTTTTGTATCGTATAAGTTTTTGCGCCCCGTTATCGGAGGTCTTGGATGACTTAAAGTTTCTTGATTTCTTGTTGTTACTACTCAGCCCTCAAGTTCCATATTTATTCACCTCGTAGCTAAGGTGAGTTCATAGCCCCTTTTACTACTTGTACATTGTTTCTAAACGCGGGGTGAGATTCTACATGGTGGAACACATCCATTTAAAAAATGTATGCTATCCAGAACCTGTATGCTATTCAGACTTGTATGCTTTCCAACAGTTTTCATTGATATTATTGCTTATAGTTAATATGAACCGTTAATTGTCCCGTATGCTTTGCGCTAAGCGCGAATGTTGTGGGTGGATCCATCGGGATTGACAATCCCCGTCCCGATTACCTTGACGCACTTACATTTGTTTATACTTGAGTATTTAGGCTGAATACTCTCTAGAGGAACTTACTTTGAGTTAAGCTTCGGTTCATGAACTAAACAACAATAATATTGGTTTTGGACTATGGTTTATGATCATAACCATTTTCTCTATTTACTTGTTTTACAAATGAATGCTTGTGTTCCACACCTTTTCTGCTAAACCTATTAATATTACTCAACTTTATGTTGACGATTTTACATGTTTAATCTCAGGTATTATATCTTAGCTTTGCTTAGATGGGAGCCCGCAGGATATTATCGCAGCTTGGAGATTTCTGTGTATATTCAAACTTTGGTTTTATCTAAAAACTGTCAGAAGTTTATCATGTATTCTTGGTAACTATAAGTTACCAAACCATAATTAAATCATAGATTTCCGCTTATAAAACTCTGGGACCTTTGTTTAAAAACTCTGATTCTTTATGATGTAATGTATAAAAAAACTCTGATTCTTTATGATGTAATGTATAAATTTTTATTACGTCATCTTTATGTCAACAATATTTCATTGTTTTTTGTACCATGACGTGGCGCCCCCTTGCTTCCTAGTTGTTCCATACCTGATTTTGGGGGTCTCACAGATTGGTATCAGAGCGATGGTTATAGGGAACTAAGTCATTTTCAAAACTTAGTCTATAACCGAAAGTTCAAATATATCATGTTTCTAAGTGTCGAACACAGAATCTGCCATTGTTGATCGATATCTGCGCGGGTAACTCTCTAATCCTTATTTTTTACTTTTAATTATCGTTGAAGTATTTCATATCTTGATTACATTTTGAAATATTACATTACCCTAATGACGATAATTACTATTTCTTTTCAAATCCTTTCTGTTTCATGAATTATCATTGGATATTACTGTGAATACATATGCCCTTCCTACATTTCTTCAGTTCTTGTACTTGTGAATTGATCTTGTTGCATTAATTTTATATTATTATGACATTACATACTTGTATTCGGAGCGCGTATGCTGCCGACTTTTCATACTCACTTTTCTGAGTACTATTGCTATCTTGTTTATGCGTGATACGACTGACCTCATATACTCGCTCGTTTTGAACCTCTGGTTTTTCTCGACTCACTGTTACATGTTGTGTGTATTCTCGTGATACCATTGTTTGGGATTAAATATATGTTGCTTTCAATGAAACTTCTGATTTTCAGTTTACTACCGTGCGTGTTACTTTCATTGTTTAACTCCTTATTTATATATCCAAATTGTTTTCAGACCATTCGTGATTGGATGTCAAGTCTATAGACCATTGTGTAGCTCAGTGTGTCCCCGGAAAATACTAAAGGACATCGTGTGAGTCACACATCTTGAAGCATTCCTTGAATCCGTGTTAAATAATATCGTGGGTTTTCGTAACCTTGATTGACCTTTACGTCATCGTTTTACGCGACACTCAAATATCGATTAAATGTTACTTCATTGACCATTCTACATTTCGACTTCGAATTTCAACGTCCATTTGTACCTTGAAAACATCATCGTCATCTTGTAATGCATCCTCTATTATGTGGCGATTGTTTGGAATATGATTCTACCCCTATAAACTTGTATTTTTCCCTTTCATTAAACCTTCCCACTCTGGGAGTGCAACTTGTTAATGTTTCATTTTTTCTCGATATGTCTTGTGATTTTGGAAAATCACGCCACCAAAAACCTTCCTACATTGCATCTTGAAATCGAAGACACGGATGTTATGCGCCATTTTTGATTTCTAAGATTATTGTTGGTATACTTGAACCATTTTTATACTATGTTTTCATTTACATGCTTAATTATACAATTTATTCTCTTTTGTGTATATGAAATCCACAAGTCACGTGTGTGTACATAAATTCCGGGTTGTTATGATGTTTGATTAAATTTTGAAGTGTGTCGAAAAATATACTTTATGCAGATAATTTACATTTAATTTAACGATGTCGAGAAAATATTTTTATAAACTTTAGATATAAAAATATATTTCTACTTGTTGAGACGTTTGTTTAGACAAAAAAATTCGACCCGTATCTCATAAAAACGAGCAAGTTACGCTCATTTGAAATTTATAATATTTAAGAACTTATTCTTTGCGTATATGGAAATTATTGCTGATGCTGAACTGCAGGGGGTAGAATTGTCATTTTTGGTCCGTTTCGGCCTTCGGCCGAAACACGAAAGTTGTCTGAAATGTCATTTTACGTCTACCGTAATGGAACTAGTGTCGAAACTGAATATTTATGGGTCTTTTATCTAATAAAGTCTGCGTTTTCTAAAAATATAATTTTGTTGACAGATCTGATGCGAAGGCGTTTTCGCCTATTTCTGGTCCGTTTCGAGTCTCGAGTAAAACTAAAAAGTTGTTTAAAATGCCGTTTTACCTTTACCGCGTTGGTAACCAAGTCCGAAAACTAGCATAAACGGGTCAAATGTTAAAAATAAACACCTGCGTTTTAAGATAATATAGTCAAACCTGGCAGAACGTGCATGGGCATTTTGGTCATTTTACGTTCGGTTTCAGATCTTGAGTAGAATTAGAAGGTTGTTTGAAACATTGTTTACACTAAATTGCTTTACACTCCAAGTCTTGAAAATGTCATTTTACGGGTTAATTGATCGGGTCAGACCTAAAAGTCAAAGTTGACTAAAAAAGTCAAAGCTGACAGAATTTTGAAATATGGTTTTTAGGCGTTTTTGAGTTCGTTTGAGCTTGTAAAACTTTGACAAATGATATTTTACAACTACTAAAAATTGATTGCGTTTGAAAATGTTTAAAAATAGTAACTTAGATTTCTCTACGTCTATCGGCAAAGATTTAGCAACCTTGTCACTTACTGACGCTGTTTTGATTGTACATTCAATCGAAAATTCTTTTCAAAGTGTGCATCATCGATATTAACACCTTCGAATGACGTTTCAAAGATTTCTTGAATAAATTGTTGCTTGCATTCAAGCGAAATACAATTTGTTTGAACCTCATCAAAACGTTTTGTAAGCGAAGAATATGAATCTTGAAGCTTTAAAAAATCAGCGTCAGATTCGTGACAAGTACTATCTACCACATTATCCACAGATTCAACATTATGCATAATAGAATCATTATCAATACTTTTATTCACACAGACGGAAACTATATCATGAGACTTCACTTGCTTCAGAAGCTGATCATTTTGGCGTGAAACTCGTTCTATTTCAAGTAAACTGTTTTCACAAGCATCATCCATTTCATTGAAAACACGTTTAACTTCTTCTATTTCCAAACGCAAATCTTGATCAAGATTACTAAGACAAGCTTTAACATTCTTTACAAACGGAACAATTTCGTCTCGAAATGCAGCTCTAGTGTGCTCAAAATTTCATTCACCTTCCGTTATGGCCGAAGCCGTCGTACGTTCCAAAATGACCTTATCAAAATCGGCCAAGTGTTGGTGCACAACATTTAAGCTATCTAACACCTTACTTGCCGGTGGAATTAACTTCGTTAAATCCGTTTTGACAAGTGTAGGAGACGTACTAGGAGGGTTTTCATTTGACAAACTTTGGGGCACAAGAACTGTCAATTCAGCTAATTCCTTTTGTAAGCGAATGCGGGTCTGTTTAGAAAGTTGATCTTTATTAAACTTATCATATTCAATCGTATGGAATTTTGAAAGCATTTTAGAATGAGTTTCTTCCATAAGTGATTGTGTCTCCTCAGTATTACGAACAAAAGGTGCTTCTTTCGATTTTCCAATTATGGTCATATCATAAAGACCGTGAATATATTCCTGAGCTTGTTTTGCATAACCGGGATTAGGTGGTAAATCTTGAAGACGCTTAAGTTCGAGTTCATTAAACGATTTAGTTAAAAGATGAACCTTTTCTGTGGAAGAGTAATGTTTTAAAAGCTGTTGTTCTTTGAATTTAAGAAGTTTGGTAGCATTAATTTCCGATTCAAACTTTTTAGACTCGAGAATTTCGAAATCCATTTTAAGTTTCTGAAAATCATTGACAACCGACTCTTTTGCTTTTAATTCATTAGAAAGATTAGCTTTTAATGATTCTATTTCTTTCAAGTGTTCAATCTTTTCAAAAGGAAATTGGTCAAATTCAGAATAAGTTATTTTTTCAGCTTGAGGGACAATTTCAAAAGCTTTGACCTTTTCTTTATGCAACGCAAGCTCAGCAGTTAGGGTGGAATTGGTATCTACGGATTGTTTGAGGGCCATATGCATTTGATCAATTATATGTTTAGGCACCATGACCAAATCATGTTGAGCATAAGATTCCACACCCGTCGTAGCATTTGGTTGGGGTTCACTCAAATGTGTAGGATTGGGTACCACACCATTTGATTTACTAGTTCCCGAATGCTGTTCGAGGTTGTCATTTTCATGCCCAACTTGATGTTGGGTATCATCAATATTATTAGATGTGATTGGTACCTCACTGACGACATCAGAATCATAGTGAGAGAGATTAGCAACAAGAGCATCTTGGGCAGAGTGAATGTCATCACAATCCGAATCATATGCGTCAAGATCATTTGCTTGATAAGCTGCATTAGAAGTAGAAACGACTGCAATGCCTTCAGTATCTGCTGCCCCTGGGTCTACAAGAAATGCTAACTCCCCTGAATCCAAAATCTTTCCCTTTGACTGAGCATCGACCAAATACATCTTCTCACGAAACCATGCATCATCCCTCCTCCTTTTCTGCTGAGTGCATTCCCTAGCCATATGACCTTGTCCTCGGCAATTGTAGCAAGTCACAACCTTTTTAGGACCAGTAGGACTTCCGTTTCCACTAGCTTGAGAATTCACAACTTGATTGTTCCCAGTCCTTTTAGGAGGTCCATATGAATTTTGCCTTCCCTAAATAGGTTTCACTATCACTTGACCATCTTGAACAGTGGCTTGTTGTCGAGGATTTGAAGAGGTGCGGACTTGATTGTTTGTTGGTGGAAATCCTCTAGTTGCAACAAGTTTTGACAAGTAAGCAGTGAGATGGTTTAGAACATCAGCTGGCGTATCATTTGGAGTAAAGACTGGTGCTTGGATTGGTGGAAGTTCATTAGAGTAGAAAGCTTGTGCTGGTTGTGCTTCTATTGGAAAATATCCTTGCTGAGGAGTATAGCCCATTGGAGAAGTGTTGGCTTGTGATAGTGATGTCTGATATGGTGGTTGCTGTGGAAAATATTGTTTATGAACACTTTGTTGAAATGCTTGTTGTGGCATCATTAGTGGTTGATAAGATGGTTGCTGTGGTTGTTGATAGTTGTGTGGTGGTGGCTGCTGCAAGTATGATGGTTGCTGATAAGTATAAGACATGTTTTGTTGAGAAGCATACATGGCAAGTGGATCATGAACTTGAGGTGTAGACAACCGAGCCTCGATCACATGGCATTCATGTTGTTGAAGAAAAGCTTGAAGTTGATCCACATTGGTGTTATGCAAGTCCTTAGCCAATTTAATATCCGTCACGTATTTTTTCCATTCTGGAGGAAGAGTATTCAAATACTTGGTGTTCAATTGAAAGGTAGGAATTGCCATGCCATGGATATTGAGCTCATTCAACAATAGGGTAAATCTCAGATAGTAATCATTGAGAGTTTCCCCTGGCACATAGGCAAACTTATCAAAAGTATCATAAAGCTTACACTCTCGTTCTTGTTTAGTTAACGAGGTGCTTTGCATTAGAACACGAATTCTATCCCATAACTCTTTGGCAAATTTATGTTTGCTGACGAGTTTGTAGACATCTGGAGGAAGGGCTTGGAGAATGATGTTTGTAGCTTGTTTATCACACTTGTCTTGAATCTTAGCATCTCCAGTTAGTTCACCCGTTGTGCGAGGACGAGTAACAACACCTTCCGTCAAAGTACCATATACCAATGGTCCATTGAGCACCGATGCCCAAATCAGATGTCCATTCTCCTTGTTCAACATATAAAGTTCCATTCGGGAAGCCTATTCCTCATACATAGTCTTCACCAACATTGGTGGACGATTATCCGTACCCGAGAGGATGGACTTATCCGTAAGAGATGTGTACTCCATTTCATAAGTTAAGATTTACAAAATTGATCGATCAATGAGAGAAAGTAAATGTATTTGTTGTTGTGTGTTAAAACCGAGAAATAATGTTAAAATCCCCTAAATTATGTTCTCGATAAAGCAAAAATTCCAAGACGAAATTACAGACAAAACACGTTTTTGAAAAAATGTTGGATCGCAACACCTGATCGCAGTGGAGATCGTACACAGATCGTACTCGAGGATCGTACTCTGATCGTACTGGTGATCTCACTCACTATGATCGTACTTAGATCGTACCCAACGATCGTACTTGGATCGCACTCGTTTGATCGTACCCAACAATCGTACCCAGATCGCACTCGTTTGATCGTACCCAACGATCGCACTCAGATCGCACTCGTGATCGTACCCAACGATCGCAACGTGTGATCGTGCTCGTGATCGCAACGAGTGATCGTACTCGTGATCGCAGCGAGTGATCGCACTCGTGATCGTAGCGAGTGATCGTACTTCCTTATCGCAACAAGTGATCGTACCCTGATCGAAGCCTAGATCGTACTCCTTGATCTTAGCTAGGATCGCAGTGAGCTATCGTAGTCACAGATCGTAACGTGGATCGTGACTATGGATCGCAAGTAGAAACCCCCAGGGTTTATGCAATCACAAAATCAGATCGTACTGGATACCAACTTACCTTATTTCTCGGACAGTACAATAACACAATCAATTCAAGATTCTAAGCCAAAAAATGAATCAAACACCCAAAAGTTTTGTGTTTTTAACCCAAATAACAATACCAAATCACTATAACAAGTAATAAGATGAAGTAAATCAAGATTAACTCATAAAAACACAAAAAAAAAATTGGTACGTGTGAAAATTAGATCAAAAATGGCGAGAGAATCAAGAACACAAACACAAAAACCAAAAAATCATCCCATGGCTCTGATACCATTTGTAAAATATGTAAATCTTGCTTATGTTTTAGAGAGAGAAAGAGATAGAAAGATGGTAGATTTCACACAATTCTAGAGAGAGAAAACAAAGAGAAGTATGTGAAAAAATGAATAACTATACACCCTCTCCATCAAAGGAGAGGGTTTATATACCCAAGCCCTTGTCATGGGCTTGGGCTTACATTTGGGCCGGCCTACACATGTTGTAGGCTAGGCTTGGCCTTGTTTGATAAATAACGATGTCTAGACTACGAGCTACTACTTAATATATTGTCGGAGTGACCGAATCTTCCTAAATACGTAAAAACGTATTTCCAACAAATATAAACCATCCTTTCTTAATATCCTTGGAACTATAATAAGCTTTACCAACATCACCTATAGTTCAAACAAACTGAGTTTTGGTTTGACCATTTCTTATGTGTACGCAGGTTTTTGTTTTGCTGATAGTATCTCATCCCTATGCATAGGCAGAATAGAGATTGAAAAGTGAAACTCTGGAATCAATAAACATGGCTATATCCAATGAGTTGATCGAGTTATGTGCAAATATGTACCACGAGTGCTTGGTATATCGCGCGAATGGTTAATTGATTGTGTTGCAAAAATGGAGAAAACTGATACTCCTTTTATTGTTAAGAGTTTTGTATATGTGGTTAGAATTAGATGTCAAGAAAGTGATCTTGTTAGTTACGCGCTATAATGTAAACACATAACCGTTAAAAAGTGTACTCACAAACTGAAATGGATTTGAGAAAAATTTAATTATTTGACAAAAGTTATTGATATTAATCTTAATGAAATTTTACACTTAAGGTCGTATAGGACGGTGTTATTAATATTAATCTTACCGTTCGGTTCATGGTGTCATTTCTCAGCAAAGAACAAGTCACCAACGAGGAACAGCGCAGGCTTCTCACTGTGTCTACGAGAATATCATGGATGCTCATTTTGATTTGTGACATTATATCACATCAACTGAGATTTTGTGCGACAAGGACGTGTCTTGCATTCTCAATGGATACAAATCAAAGGCCGAGAATGAGCTACAAGGCATTTGTGATACTGTTACTGATCTCACTGTAGGAAACGTTGTACACTTTATTATAAAATCGAATTTACAATAAAATAACAGAAATTAAATTGACAGACTTTAAACGACAGAAATTAATTAACAGTAATGAAGAAAGCAGTAAAACAAAGACGAGGCACGTGTTTAACACGCTTCCCTTAAAACAGATTCGCCGTCTGTTTCCCAGGGTACAACGTCCAAAGCTGTTGTACAGCCGGACTAAACAAACTTGCCTGAAAGATCACGGAAGCCTTGCGTGTTTCTGATCGACGAGCTGCTGAAAAACGAACTGGTAATGGAGTAAAGAAAAAGCTGCGTTTTTCTGATGATAAAAACTGAATGAGAATGGTTTATTTTATAGCTAATTCATGTCTTGGTCACCAAGACAGAATATATGCTTCTAAAATAATCAGACATACAAGTCTGTTAAAAATAAACACGATTTGCATATATTTCACAAACACAAGAAAATTCTTTCATGACTTAATAAGAAAGTCTATATCTATTCCTTAAATGGATGTACAAAATTTTCTGGAAACAAAAATCGAACTTACAGCAAAAAAGATACCGAAATCTGCCCGCACCCAAGCCAGTTTCGGAGCTAGAAATCCCACTTTCTGCACCCCTCCCCCTGCGCGCGCGTAGGCGTGGGAGTAAAAACCCACAAATGAATATTGTAGGTTAGAAACTAAGATTTCCTTATAAACATGTTTTTACTTCATGTTTCAAGCGATGTGGGACAAATATTTTTCCAAATATTGTGTTTCACGTGACTCACTTTGAGACACGATATCTCATTCATATTAACTCCATATTGGACATACTTTAGCTCGTTGCAAAGCTCTCTTCGAGGAGAACGCAAAGCTACTAAGTACTACGAATATATATAACATATACATATATAAATTATGTCCAAAGTATTGCAAAAACCATATTTTGCAAAACATTTTCCAACACTCACTGTTCAGGAAGCTTATCCTGGCTACCTTGATTATTTTGAAACAGGCCTTAACCTCTCTCCGCAGGTTCTTATTTACTAGTTTGCTTATTATGAGTATTATCCATGTGTATTTTTCGAATTAGACCTTAGATCGCATACAGTTGTTTTAGCATTTACTTTGTCTATATAATTTTCATATACAAAGTCATTAGCTCTCTTAAGCTAGAACATTTATAATGCGTCCAAAACTAGAAATCATAGGTTACATTTCACGGTACCGAATAGAAATATTCAACCATAAAACATCGTTATTTCTAATATGAAGTCGGTAGCTCTTTCTCCTTTCGAAAAGAAATGTATATAGGTGATGTATGCTCATAGAAAACTTTATCTAAAAAAATATAAGAGAATTGGAATGACAAGAAATTCTGAACATGGACCGGTTACCAGTTTCCAGTCTGCAAGACGGGCGTATATGGTGGAATTTCTAAATTTCTATTGTTTATGATTGGCTTCAAAGCATGTTTGGGTAAATATGAAATTTCCATCTTTAAGTAGGGGAGATATGAAACTATAATGCAACATCCCAACTACCAGAACCAATAACTATCAGCCGAAACTTAGAATCTCTTGCACTTAAGAGAAAAAGTGTGCACCAATCTATTAAATACTGATATAACTGCACCAATCTATTACAGACTTATTAGACGCAGTATATACAAGTTCAACTCGTTTGAAGCCCAATCATGATGGCAGTCTATAAATGATACTGGTTAACAAATACCGGGACAAGACGAAATTTAGAAGGAACTTTGGCCAGCAGTCCACAACTCAACCACACAAATGCCTTTTTTCGAAATGAAACAATAAAATGGGTGTAAAATTGGAACGGGTCAAGTATAAACAAATGCATATAACTGAAACGTATGAACGGGTCAAATGGGCCAAATATCGGGTCTGGTTTAGTGGTTCTGATTTTGATCGTCAGGTGGAGCCAATACAAATCAATATATAAACCAACCTTTCTTTATATCATTGGAACTATACTAAGCTTTTACCAACATCACCTACAGTTCAAACAAACTGAGTTTTGGTTTGACCATCTCTTATGTGTACTGTGTACACAGGTTTTTGTTTTGCTAATAGTATCTCATGCCTATGCATAGGCAGAGTAGAGACTGAAAAGTGAAATTCTGGAATCAATAAACAAACTGGGATTCAAAGCTTCCTCTAATTTGAATTTTTATGTTATCGCTCTTAAGCAATAACTTCCATATGACAGAACTATGCGCTCGAGGCTAATATGTGTAAGTTAAACCACTATAGGTTACAGGAAGTACCATGAGACAAACTTTTGATATTCAGAATATGAGTTTTCACAAACTCTAAACTCAAAGAATAACAGTTTCTAATAGATGATGTATCAAATTATGCAAATGTGTAACACCCCCAAATTTATACAACTCAATACAGCGGAAGACTAGTTGGTGTTACGGGATAGCACATTACTCACATCATAGACAACGCATGAAAATCGCGTCGTTTATTAATAAAACATTTCCATTCATAAATATCAAAGTTACATAGGTCCCAAGTCATATTATTTCATACAAAGTTTTACAAAGTATTTGAATGGAAATTATAATTTAAGTGCGGGCCATGAATTCTTGTTGTCTTCCCGAGAATTACCTTCAAGTACCTGAGATAAAACATGTTAAAAGAAAAGGTCAGCGATAACGCCGAGTGAATTCATAGAGTTTAATAAAATCCATCAATATAATATCAGTATAAAATTATTACTGAAAATCATTTTTGTACAAATCATTGTAATAGGCCATAAAATAGCCAAAAATCATTTTATACAAATCCTTGTCGAAAATCATAATATAGGCATTTGCCTGAAAAAT
The DNA here is from genome assembly GCA_025667525.1 of Glebionis coronaria. Lineage (NCBI taxonomy): Eukaryota > Viridiplantae > Streptophyta > Magnoliopsida > Asterales > Asteraceae > Glebionis > Glebionis coronaria. Next base: position 47,568,074 of record CM046875.1, read on the forward strand.
CATCATACGAGCCAATGTCGTAAAAACATCATACAATGCGTCTTATGACGTTGTATGAAAATAAAAACCGTTATATGAATATGGTTATGAAAACCAAAACACGAACATAATATCAATAGTATGACCCTGTATTGCTAGTCAGGCAATACATCGTAATTCGGTGCGTCTAGTAGTATTTCATTAATCGGATTATTATAAGCCGCATGACATTGTTACCTTACTAAACCAAACAACGGGTAGCTAACCCGATACTCAATTTGCCCATCTAAAGTAGCGTGTCGTCACAAAGGTCACGCTATGGAAATCTTCTCATACATAAATTCGCTTACCAATCAATGTGGCACGACGGGGATCAACCGTCAAGGCGCGAACTGGGGTGATCGTCCCCAAATAGTACTATTATATGCACAAGCGTCTACCAAATCCCGGTAGTTCACAATTCATGCTAATGGGACTTTTAGTGACATAACCTAACTTTAATAATCCATTTAATTTCATCTATCGGGTCCTTTAATCATTTATCAGGTCATACAATCGGGTCATACAATCATTCGGGTCCAAATCAATAAACAAACAATCGGGACAAATGGTGTCCTATTTTATAAAAACTAACATGTTATCTCCCTCGCGGGTTTATAAAACATTTCATAAAAACATTTAAAAGAGTGCGAGGCTATGAACTCACGTTGATGTGGGAAGGCGGGTTATCGACAATTCGGACGTACGGTACGTGCTTCAATCACGGAAACCTAGACAAATAATATTCGTCTTAGACTCTTGTCCAATGACTTTATAAAAATAACAATTATGTATACATATGATGATTATATATATATATGATGATCAAGTGGGTTTACATATTCTCGTTTACTCATTTTAGTGTTATATGTCGATAACTTTTATACTAGTTTACTAGTTTTACCTATTTACGTGTTTTAAGTCCAATAATCTTATTATAAGTTCTTTAACATGTATTAATTCATGTTATACTTATATTATCAGTATTTAAACTTTACAAGTTGGGCCCAAATGGGTTAATCCCAATAAGTTCTTTTTTATAAGAGTTTAACTCATTTAGTCCAATTATTAGCCCAATAATGTTAACATAGCCCGTTAATGTCCGTATGTTATTTAGTTCGGGTTTTATCGGTTTTTACTTGTTATATATGTTTATATATCAGTATATGAGTTTTATAAAGTTTACATTAGACGGGTCCAACCGTCTAAGTTTTATTTAGCAAAAACGTTATTTTTACGGTAATAGCCGAATAAGTCGTAAAAATCATGTTTATAGTTTTATAACTTATAAAACTTAACAAGTTACCATTTTTATAAAATGTCTACTTGTTTACCATTGTACATATTTATATAAATGTATTATATGAGTTAGTGGGTTTTTATTCACATTTTATACTATATAATTTTGAGTGCTTATATAATAGTATTATACTTTAATTTCCAAAATCTGATTTTTATTTTCATCTTCACCAAAACTGCCATATCTATAGTTCTATATGGAGATAGAAGCTCAAATTTTTATCACATAAACTACATGATATTTTCTCCATTTAACTCTTCTATAGCTACTGTTGAATCATCCTCCAAGTAGTTTCTAAAAATCGTCCAAAACAGTAAACTCAGATTTGTACCCTAAACTTGTTTTGATCATATATCACTCATTACAGTGATTCCATTGCATGACCAACTCTCACATGTGTACAAGACCCATAGCTTACTGTAAATCCATTAATCTATACAATTTTTATCAGTTCATCATTTGATTCTTTACTGTTTTATACAGCCAACAAATTTAAACAAGATTTTAACCTTCTTTCTTATAGTCTTTCATCTTTTTAAGCATGTTTATCAACAACAAATCCCCACACAATATTTTTAATCATCATTCATCATCATATACATATACATAAGTAAAAGAAATACAAGATTACATAATCAAAAATAACAAGAAGATGAGGATGACAATCTTTATACCACCAAGTTGATGTAGGTTGATCAAAACATGGATTTTGACGGAGAAACTTGTGATGCACCAAGACCATCTTCATGACCACCAATCTTCATAAAATCCTTGTGGAAAATCAGCCCCAAGACACCAAGGAAACTCCTCCATGGATGTTATAATCACCACCATTCAAGAGAGCTTCAAGAGGGCATCATCATATGTATGTATAACATAGGATTTTGTGGTTAAATTTTGATCAAATGGGTGTTTATGGTGAGGATATGGACGGCACATACAAGAGAGTAGAGAGAAATGTGTAGTTGTTTGCATGAGTGGAAAGTGAGTAAGTTGTTTTGTGTTGGATGGTTTTGACTAGTGTTAGCTTAGTTTTGAAGCTTGAAGTAACAAGTGTTGAAGTTTTGACACATCAATAGATGTGTTGGTGAGTTTTGGCCGCCCCATGTGTATTAGTGGGGTGGGATAATGTATTTTGTCCCATCTCACTAATTTACGGGTATTCCTCGATTCTTGTTTCCTCGATTTGCGTGCCCTCGGGTCGTTTTACGAAAAACGTTTTTATAAATTATGAATCAACGGCACAAAACGAATCTAACAAAAAATGTCTCATCAAAAACGGAGTTGGAAAACGTAAATACGTAATCCTAGGGTTTCCGGTTTAGTCGTAAAGGACGTTAAAATAAAATCGTAAGTCCTACTCTCTTCTCGTAAATTTGTGAGTTTATGAACCAACACAAATTTAAACCTCCAAAATAATATTCACGAATAAATTTATTTTCTGAATTGTCGGACTGTCACCAAGGACGGTGTATGTAAACGTAAGCACGTAACGTAGAATCCTCCGGTTTAGACGTAGTTGATGCTACTTTAAAATAATGTTTTTAAATAAATATTGAGAATAAAATATCAACCATAAATTGACGGATTGTCACAGCATTTACCCCTAAACAGGATCTTTGTCCTCAAAGATCATCTTACTACTCGCTTCTTATAGAGTTAAAGCCATGTGGGTACTTCCTCCACATTCGGTCTTTTCTCACAAGTGTAATTTATTACAATACGCGAGTTTCATTAAACATAACTACGGGAATAAGATCAGGCTAAATGTTGACTTACTTTCTCTATCCATGATGTTTACGGGTTTCTGATGAATGCAACTTTTCGCCGATCTAAGCTTTATCAAGAAGAATTCAGATTTTCACTTGATAGATATTCCATCAAGTTCGATATACGAAACATAATTCACGCATCTCTTGAAGTCCTTGGGTATATCCAGCTTATATGCCTTTCAAACCAATCTTTTACATCATCACAATGGTCCCATACAACGGGGACTTAATTCCCAAGATTTGTCAGATCATTAATTCATTTTTCCAAGGTTAAAATTTTGGCATAACTTCGCTACCCATCTGGCACTTCAAGATCTACATTTCATATTCACATAACCTCCTGCCTACTATCGGCAGTCAATAATCAAATACTAATTTCAACAATCATTTCAGATCTCGTGGGTCGGGTATTTTGTAAGATTAGGTTCGCCATCATAGGAAACCTTAAACCTAAAAGACATGTCCAACTCAAAGTGGGTGTATGTCGGGTGTCTTCGTCTCAACTCTTCCTTACAGATGCTCTATTATTTAGATCCTAACAAGATTCGATCTCGATCCTAATACGATGATTATCAATGATAATCTTTCCAAAGGAAAACGATTATACGGTTCATTACCAAAGGTCAATCATTCAAACATAAAACAAGACTTCTAGTGTTTTGTATTGTTACTTTACCTCGTCCCTTCGATTTGGGGTGGTAAACAGTACTCTCATCAAGGTTCATTCTCAATGATTTCTGAGCAAATCTCTAGAAATTCGATGCGAAGCGAGGATCTTGATAAAGATGTTCGATACAGGCACACTATGTTTACATAACTCTTTTGCATTTATCATTAACGGGAATGATATTAGTAGATTTGGTCAGTCTGTCGACGATGACCCAAATCGAATCAAATTCAGATGATGACCTTTGCAATGGCTAGACGTTTACTAGTGTATGAGGCGATCTCTGCCTTCATAATTTGTTATTAGTACAACTTCTTCAGACAAAGATACTTTTAGTTAGAAATGACATAAATAGAATACTTATACTTACAAATTCCAACATAACTATATCTCATAATCTCCATATTTAGGCAACCACAAGTGGCCTTTTAAAACATTTAACGCTATCGGCTTCTCTATTCTAATGGTTCATGTTAGCCGCGAACCCCTTTTTATTATCTATATTATCCTTTTTACAATTATCGGCTATTTTTAAATTGTTTGGCAATTTATTTTGCACAATCATTATTAAGGAACATGTCCTAATTGGTTCTTTATCTTCTATACTTAATGTGTCAGTAATTACGTTCACTTTCCCTTGATGAAATATATATAATATGACCGTATTAATTCAAAATTTCTTTCTTCGTATTTTCTATGTTTTAGTTTCATTTCAACTATTATCTTTATCCGTTTTACTCAATCCGACGTCTAAAGCGTCGATAATTATTACATGTAAATTAACAATAATTATTTAACTTTTACGAAACGTAAACGTAAAAATTTTAAATTTCTTAGTTCGTCCAATTATATAAAATGTTCAAAATAAATTTGAATTTAATTAACAAGATTTTTGTTGATTTATCGAAAATAATTAAAATAATTAATAAGATCCGAAAATGTTCGAGAAATCTTTGGTTATACTTTGGTCAAAATTTTCTTAGTTGAAAAGCAAAAATTATCGTTTCAGATTTCAAGTCATGGTTAAAATGGTTTCCTCAATCCCTCTTAGGTTGTCTTGAGGTATACACAAACATTTACCCCTAAACAGAAGTTTAGTTAAATGGTTTGTGTATAAGGGAATAATCCCTTAAAATCCTTTGTTAAAACATTTGTCCAAATATAGTTGCACTTTCTTTTTAGTATAACTCAATGTCTTAAATGACTTCTAACTTTTGAAGAGTCAATTCATATTCCATTATCTATAAATCACACGGTTAAATAATGTAAAGGTTTAAGTCATTAATCTCATGTTAATTATTCAAGGTACAGGTTTTTATTGTTCGGCCAATTTAGGGCAATCTATAAATAATTATTAACTCATTCTTATTCTTATAAACAAACAAATAGTCCTTAATGATCACAAGCATGAATTTACCAAATTACAGCCTACACACGTGATTCACCAAATTTATGAATACTAGATGTGCATTAGTCAATCCAAACGACATCACGTGAAACTCATAATGTTCATTACAAGTTCTGTATGTAGTGATTGGAATAGATAATCCTTTTCGCAGATGCGAAGTTGATGATAACTATGCTGAGGATCAAAATCCTTGTAAATGATCGAACAAATCTTCCATTTCGAGTTATGGATATCATTTTCGATTGTCAATTTACTCAGTTCACAGTAATCTATAAATATAAGGAATGATAACACCATAACTCTTCATGATGACGAGCTCGGTAGAATAAAATCTTTCTCCGACAACTCTCTCAGTTGTACGGTAATTTCTTTAATTCAGATGGTGCTGACGTATAGTGCACAAGCCACAGGTGCAGCACCGGGAATATAATCAATACCAATTTCAACTTGCCTTAATGGCGAAAGTCTAGGTAATTCATCAACAAATACCTCCTAAAGTTTCAGATAACGGGAATATCTTTTAATACATACATATTAGGTTCTTCTAGATTACAATATCTATAACTAGTTCACAACCATTTACGGTATAATTCCATGTCTAAATACAGGATATCGTCATCCACCAAGAATTATTTAGATCGCTTTTGATAATCAACATCTTTATCATTTAGGGGAATTCTATTCGAGTTCCCATTAATTAAGACAATGTCGTTATGTCATAATCAATCAATCCATTCTATTGGCACTATCAACTTTCTAGTTTTTATTGCCGTCGATAAGATGTGAACTTCCCAAAAGACTAATAATAACTCTTAATCCTTCACAAATTCAAGGATATCTGAATACACAATTACTATTAAAAGAGTAAGGTCAACGCATAATCTATGCGAGAGAATTTCAAATCAGATACAAACGAAAACATTTAACGAATATTAATATATCCCATGTTTTCATAATTTGAGTACGCATTCGAAAGCTCCTCAGATCGTTACCCAGGTCATTCAAATGAAATCTAATCAAAAGAAATGATACGAACGTCGATACAACCAGTCGGGTATCAACACTCGGTAATCAGATACTTTTTCTAAGAATCTCACTACGGGAGAATTGGACAAGAAAGAATTGTCAATTGTCAAATAAGACAATTTCCACAGATGAGTAAATTCGACTCAGAAGAATAGATGCTACAGGCACATATGTAGGTGTCCCTAACACTATGTCCTTATTTTTCACTTCTTGCAGATCTCATAAATTTTAATCTTTCACAACCTTCAAAGAAAATTTAGTGTTTATTAATCAGTTTTATGGTGACTACTAATCAGCCTTGCATGGTCCATTCCAAATTGTATGTAGGCGCGCAACTATATACAATTTCAAGATTAACGATGAAATACTCAGTTCGTCAAAATTTTATCATCATGTTTATAATAAAAACATTTTCATGCTTAATTCTTAAATAAGAATCAAAAATAAATTTACAAAGATTTTCTTTGTTATGAAAACAATTAAGTTTTCCAAGGTGTTTTATAAACAACTTTATTTTGATATCAATCACTTATAAATCTCACTTTGAATAATCCTTATTGTGATGAAAATTAAATTTTCTCAAAGGATATCGTTTTATCTTTATAAAAACAATGTGTGATCTGCAAAAGAGTGTTGAAAGCTTGTTCATCAAGAATTAACTACGATATAATAGGAAATGAACTTAGCCAATTAATCATGAGGTTCATGAACTCGATAGCACTCAAAAAGAATAATTCGTAATGTGACTCAATTCGAGATGAGTACTTGTTCAATGGTTGCATCACTAATGCGAGCATTAGGAAGAAGCAAGAAAAGATAGATATCATCGATACATGTAGAATTTAGCAATCAAAGGTAGTCTTTTCATTAATCACAAACAAGTCAAATTGTATCGTAACACATTATGTGTCACTATGTCATACAATTCCAAGATCTTATCCTACCAACAGATGTCTCAGTTAAGTTAGGGATTATTTTTAAAAGATACCACAATGAATACTAATCTACAAGAGTCATTAGGTGTTCCACATGTCCCAGAAGATCCATCGGTCTCAATTCAGAAGAAGATTTCTTCAATTTATTTCTTGGACACTAGGCATCCTCGTTAGTGGATAATGGCCTAGGAACAACACTTATCATAAACTAACAATCATTTAAAACCTTATAATTCAATCACATGACTTAATAATTTCCTCTTTTCAATTTCATATTCCATACAAGTTAAATTTTACTTTATTCAAGTTTCAACCAATTTTATACTCAATTCGATATCCTACCTCATTTTCCAATACTTTCAATCTTATTATTAAACCTTAAAAGGGCAATAAAAGCTCGATATGATCAATACTTAATTTCCAATCCTATGGCTCTTACAACAACAATTATCAAATGAGTCACTAGATGAAATGACTTGATCATTCAATTTTAGACTTCTCGGAAAGGTATTAGTGGCATGAGGCTTTTGGGTAATGGTTCCAATGACAGCCTCAAGTGCAACATTCACCCTTTCGATTTCAAATTTAAGAATTAGATGACAACGAATCAGATGACATCTTTCTAGGTGGTAACGTTTTGTCAAACTCCACTCTATAAGAAAAGATCGTCATAACATCGATATCAGATTTAATCTCGCCAATCCTTTTTCAATATCGCAATCAACTAATATCTACGTTTCTACGAATATCAACCATTTTGTTGGGATTATAAACATCCACAACTTGGTTTTAGATCTAAGATAGCTAGAATTCCTACGAGAATAGCTTCGATTAATTTACTAGGGGATTTAGGGTTTCTTGTGACAATCTACGTCGTATAAATACCTCGTATAAATATCGAAATAATCATCAAACAATCATGTAATAAAATTACATCATATATATATATAATCCAAGTTATATATATATATATATATATATATATATATATATATATATATATATATATATATATATATATATATATATATATATATATATATATATATATATATATATATATATATATATATATATATATATATATATATATATATATATATATATATATATATATATATATATATATATATATATATATATATATATATATATATATATATATATATATATATATATAATAACACTTCTCAGTCTGGCCTTGTCGGTAACTCGGGAATTCTTCGGCACCTTTATAGTCAAAAGATTTTTATACATTTTTAGAAAAATGTTTATAGTTAAAAGATGTTGAAATGTTTTATTCAAAACCTTGGTTTTAAAAATCTTTCGTTCTCTATAACGAGAGCTCTGGTACCAAACTGTAACACCCCAAATTTATAAAACTCAATACAGCGGAAGACTAGTTGGTGTTACGGGATAGCACATTACTCACATCATAGACAACGCATAAAAATCGCGTCGTTTATTAATAAAACATTTCCATTCATAAATATCAAAGTTACATAGGTCCCAAGTCATATTATTTCATACAAAGTTTTACAAAGTATTTGAATGGAAATTATAATTTAAGTGCGGGCCATGAATTCTTGTTGTCTTCCGAGAATTACCTTCAAGTACCTGAGATAAAACATGTTAAAAGAAAAGGTCAGCGATAACGCCGAGTGAATTCATAGAGTTTAATAAAATCCATCAATATAATATCAGTATAAAATTATTACTGAAAATCATTTTTGTACAAATCATTGTAATAGGCCATAAAATAGCCAAAAATCATTTTATACAAATCCTTGTCGAAAATCATAATATAGGCATTTGCCTGAAAAATCATCATACGAGCCAATGTCGTAAAAACATCATACAATGCGTCTTATGACGTTGTATGAAAATAAAAACCGTTATATGAATATGGTTATGAAAACTAAAACACGAACATAATATCAATAGTATGACCCTGTATTGCTAGTCAGGCAATACATCGTAATTCGGTGCGTCTAGTAGTATTTCGTTAATCGGATTATTATAAGCCGCATGACATTGTTACCTTACTAAACCAAACAACGGGTAGCTAACCCGATACTCAATTTGCCCATCTAAAGTAGCGTGTCGTTACAAAGGTCACGCTATGGAAATCTTCTCATACATAAATTCGCTTACCAATCAATGTGGCACGACGGGGATCAACCGTCAAGGCGCGAACTGGGGTGATCGTCCCCAAATAGTACTATTATATGCACAAGCGTCTACCAAATCCCGGTAGTTCACAATTCATGCTAATAGGACTTTTAGTGACATAACCTAACTTTAATAATCCATTTAATTTCATCTATCGGGTCCTTTAATCATTTATCGGGTCATACAATCGGGTCATACAATCATTCGGGTCCAAATCAATAAACAAACAATCGGGACAAATGGTGTCCTATTTTATAAAAACTAACATGTTATCTCCCTCGCGGGTTTATAAAACATTTCATAAAAACATTTAAAAGAGTGCGAGGCTATGAACTCACGTTGATGTGGGAAGGCGGGTTATCGGCAATTCGGACGTACGGTACGTGCTTCAATCACGGAAACCTAGACAAATAACATTCGTCTTAGACTCTTGTCCAATGACTTTATAAAAATAACAATTATGTATACATATGATGATTTTATATATATATATGATGATCAAGTGGGTTTACATAATCTCGTTTACTCATTTTAGTGTTATATGTCGATAACTTTTATACTAGTTTACTAGTTTTACCTATTTACGTGTTTTAAGTCCAATAATCTTATTATAAGTTCTTTAACATGTATTAATTCATGTTATACTTATATTATCAGTATTTAAACTTTACAAGTTGGGCCCAAATGGGTTAAGCCCAATAAGTTCTTTTTTAGAAGAGTTTAACTTATTTAGTCCAATTATTAGCCCAATAATGTTAACATAGCCCGTTAATGTCCGTATGTTATTTAGTTCGGGTTTTATCGGTTTTTACTTGTTATATATGTTTATATATCAGTATATGAGTTTTATAAAGTTTACATTAGACGGTTCCAACCGTCTAAGTTTTATTTAGCAAAAACATTAATTTTACGGTAATAGCCGAAAAAGTCGTAAAAATCATGTTTATAGTTTTATAACTTATAAAACTTAACAAGTTACCATTTTTATAAAATGTCTACTTGTTTACCATTGTACATATTTATATAAATATATTATATGAGTTAATGGGTTTTTATTCACATTTTATACTATATAATTTTGAATGCTTATATAATAGTATTATACTTTAATTTCCAAAATATGATTTTTATTTTCATCTTCACCAAAACTGCCATATCTGGAGTTCTATATGGAGATAGAAGCTCAAATTTTTATCACATAAACTTCATGATATTTTATCCATTTAACTCTTCTATAGCTACTGTTGAATCATCTTCCAAGTAGTTTCTAAAAATCGTCCAAAACAGTAAACTCAGATTTGTACCCTAAACTTGTTTTGATCATATCTCACTCATTACAATGATTCCATTGCATGGCCAACTCTCACATGTGTACAAGACCCATAGCGTACTGTAAATCCATTAATCTATGCCATTTTTATCAGTTCATCATTTGATTCTTTACTGTTTTATACAGCCAACAAATTTAAACAAGATTTTAACCTTGTTTCTTATAGTCTTTCATCTTTTTAAGCATGTTTATCAACAACAAATCCCCACACAATATTTTTAATCATCATTCATCATCATATACATATACATAAGTAAAAGAAATACAAGATTACATAATCAAAAATAACAAGAAGATGAGGAGGACAATCTTTATACCACCAAGTTGATGTAGGTTGATCAAAACATGGATTTTGATGGAGAAACTTGTGATGTACCAAGACCATCTTCATGACCACCAATCTTCATAAACTCCTTGTGGAAAATAAGCCCCAAGACACCAAGGAAACTCTTCCATGGATGTTATAATCACCACCATTCAAGAGAGCTTCAAGAGGGCATCATCATATGTATGTATAACATATGATTTTGTGGTTAAATTTTGATCAAATGGGTGTTTATGGTGAGGATATGGATGGCACATAAAAGAGAGTAGAGAGAAATGTGTAGTTGTTTGCATGAGTGGAAAGTGAGTAAGTTGTTTTGTGTTGGATGGTTTTGACTAGTGTTAGCTTAGTTTTGAAGCATGAAGTAACAAGTGTTGATGTTTTGACACATCAATAGATGTGTTGGTGAGTTTTGGCCGCCCCATGTGTATTAGTGGGGTGGGATAATGTATTTTGTCCCACCTCACTAATTTACGGGTATTCCTCGATTCTAGTTTCCTCGATTTGCGTGCCCTCGGGTCATTTTACGAAAAACGTTTTTATAAATTATGAATCAACGGCACAAAACGAATCTAATAAAAATTGTCTCATCAAAAACGGAGTTCGAAAACGTAAATACGTAATCCTAGGGTTTCCGGTTTAGTCGTAAAGGACGTTAAAATAAAATCGTAAGTCCTAATCTCTTCTCGTAAATTTGTGAGTTTATGAACCAACACAAATTTAAAGCTCCAAAATAATATTCACGGATAAATTTATTTTCTGAATTGTCGGACTGTCACCAAGGACGGTGTATGTAAACGTAAGCACGTAACGTAGAATCCTCCGGTTTAGACGTAGTCGATGCTACTTCAAGACGTAAATCCAAATTACTTCCCAAAAATAAGTGAGTTCATATTGTAACATTAAAATAATGTTTTCAAATAAATATTTAGAATAAAATATCAACCATAAATTGACAGATTGTTACAAAATGCAAGTTACTACATACAAACAAAAACCAACTAGACTTCATAAAATTACTAGTGTAAAGTGTGAACTACTTATGCGCTATTGAAGCATTTTTAACTCTTCATCTTGATACAAGTCGGCACACCATATATTACGGGTGCCGCTCCGTCAATGTATCTGTTATCACATGCGTCACGGGCTTCTTCCATTGATGAGCCCAGATTGCATTCATGTTTACAAAGAGTTCTATGACGACGCTTTCTATTTTTAGGCTTTTCTTGGCATTCTGCCAATTCACAGGAGTGTGCTTTTCTCCATGCTCTAAACAACATCTTTGTAAACGGAACAACAGTATCGGCAGCGCGTACAGGCCAAAGGTTGCCGACTGTCGCTGGAGAGCCCCCTACAAGATAATCCAGAGCCGTACTGTCCAAGCCATGATAAACGAAATTTATGTACGCACTACTACAACCCATTAGTATTGTGACACAACAATTAGTGATTTTGCGGATATCACTACTTGGAATGTACTGTCTCCCTGTTCGTTTCAAATAAAAGGTATCAAAACTAGAAAAAGAGAACGAAGTAAAAAATATATATTTTTATAGATTCACAATACAACGCGTGCATACCACTTCCATGCCCAGCATACATAAAGAGATCGCGTGATTCCAGGGCTTCTCTCAATTCATCAGCACCAATTGTCATCGAGCACGCAACCTTGCCCTACACAGAAAAGAAAGTCTCCTGTTAAGTATAAAGGAAATTAAGATGTGAAATTAAGATGATAATTACTAGTGGATGTTGTGTTTACATATATGCTCAACTCGCACTAAAAAAAGATTAAATTTATTATCAACAAGATGGAAAACACTAACCTGAAAACTCTTTTTTTTGGACCATTTCTTAAAAAGTTTTACCAGCTCTTCTAGATATTTCTCATCGGGTATAAAATAAAAGCAGTCGCATGGATTAGTTCCCGTTCTATCCTTCGATGGATCATCGCGCTTTGCGATAGACCGAAGAACACCTCCAACTGATGGCATACGGTACAGTTGTTCCTTTTGTAGTGTTGGAAGACTTTCCCATGGAATCATCTGCATCTCAGTAACATAAAACATTAAAACATATTCAGATTACCAATGAGAAGAAAACTCAGAATACAAAACACACTAAAATGAAATACTAAAACAACCACTACAAGAAAAAGGGCATATAGTGACACACGTTTTAATGACACACAAAATAAAGTGTAAGTAAAAGTATATATTTACCTACACTTTTGAAGAAACTATGAGTATAAGTCTAACTTTCACCTGCACTTTTCAAAAATTGTGAGCAAAAATCTAACTTTCACCTATACTTTTCAAAAAGTATAAGCAAATGTCTAATTTTCACTCACATTTTTCCAGCTCAGTTGTATTTGGTTGATAATCGTACTAATATTTCATAGTTGAGAAAGATGTTTGTTTCTTGTTTATGGTTAGAAAATACTTGATATCGAGATATGGTTGAAATGATAAATATGTTTAAATCTTAGTTTTTTTATTAATTATTAGTTTTTATGTGGTAATTTGAATAGAATTTGTATAGCATTTTTATAAGAGGCCACAATAACACCTATAATGACAGATTGTGTGTGTCAGAAACAGTTTCAACTTGCCCTGACACTCTTAAGTGTCAGAAGAGGGTGTCACTATATACTTTTACTAGCAGGACTATAACCCACACTTTTTATAACTGTAGATTAAAATAAAAAGTCTTTTAGTGACACTTTTTTGAACATTTTCTGACACATTTTGTGTGTCATTAAAAGACCTTTTTCTTGTAGTGCACCTGTAAATTAATATCTGGAACTAGTATCACGGGATTTCTGCACTTATTCTCCTTTGCTTTTTTATGTGATTCTATTCTAGACAAGTCTGGTTCTTAAATATTGTTGCCATCACCTATATAGCACCCACTTTCGACCGTATTTTCTATTTCCTCAACATTACCAACAATGTCATCCGTCTCCCCTAGAAGCAAATGCTTCCATTGGCCCAGCCATGAATTTTCTAAATCCCTGTTAAAATGGAGTAACAAAATCCTGTTATATAAAAAGTGAGATAGTGTTACGAGTAGATGAAAGTATTAGACAGACAAACATAAATATTTAGTTGTAAGTCATAAAGGGACAAGTCATTATTAACAAATTAAAATGAGCATAATCAAGAAGTGGTTATAATATCTTGAATGTACATGTTACCAGTTACCTATATCAATTCCTAGACATTAACACCTAACAAGTCAGCTTCAGTGATATACCATTATAAATTAAACCTCACCTTAGAAAACAATGTAAGGTGTTATTAAGTCTCTTCTTTTCTGCAACCAGTCCGTATAACTCATTTTAAGAATTTTCAAATCTTCCTGTACTACCAATTTCAAAACTGGTGCAACTTGATCAAATGCACTATTTTCCCAAGGACACGTCCAAACGGCTTCAGATGAAATGGCTTTTTCATAATTGATATCTGTGTATCAAAAGAAAAAAACTATCTTACTATAATGCTTAATATAATCGTAAATAAAGTGCATGCAATCTTATTTCTTGTAAAGAGAAAGTAACCTGTAAAGGTTTTACAAACTGGAAGAATGACGACAACAGGTCCATTCTTTACACTAAAGCGTGATATCATGAGCCATACCGAGGTGGGACTCTTTGGTAGTAAATTTCCTAGCTTGTCATCCCTAAGCAAAATAGCGCTAACCATTGTAACGCTAGGAAGACTTTGGAAAAACTTCAGCACAGATTCTTCAAGCTCCTCTAAAGAATGTGGTGCCAATACATGCCTCAGAACCTGAGAACAAAAAAAATGATATCACGCAAATGTATTAGCTAATGAAAATGTAGTAATTAGATAGAAACCAGAAAGAGACTAAAGACGAGCATCCCACAAACGTATTATCTATACCATAATGAAATAGTATAATAGTGATCGATAAAATCAGAAGAATGTAAACCGGGATTACATGGCTAGCCCTCCCTTGATTTCCTAAGAAACGAGACAATCTCTATAAGAAAGTATAGCATAAACCTTAATCTGAACTACAAAAGTCAGTCTCCTTTCTTCTAAATTAATCATAAATTAGAGGCTCATGAATCAGTCTAATATATGTCAATCATGAAATTGTTATTCTAAAAGTACTAAACTTTTATTGATGCGCTACTTGTAATAAATTTTAGAGAGGCAGGCCCTAGAGATTCACAAATTAAAGTTATTATTACAACTTCATGCCACGTGAGCACATCAAAAACAATTTGTCCAATACGTTTTATTAGAGTACACTATTAACTATTACATAAGCGGCTTCAGATCACAAATCCAAAGAATCCCCAAAGAAAATGGTGGGAAAAAGTTAGGAATGATGATACTACAAATATAGTAAAAACAATGATGATATGGGCAAATATAGTAAGAACGTAAGGGTGGCCTATGAAGGTTTATATTTAACATAACAATTATTTAAAACCCTAATATAGATCAAAGAACACACAGCGGAAGCAAATTAACAAGATCTTTAATTAACACAATTATAATTAATCAAGGCTAGGGTTACATACCTTTATCCTAGCAAGATCTACAAGTCGACGGAACGGTCACCGGTAGAGATAGATCACGAACACCAACAGGATGTAATCTAAAATAAGATTACACCACGATCTTGTACACACGTGATACGGTGAGTTAACCGTGAGTCTAGCACGAACAAAACCGAGCTTCCAAGTCTATAGAAGATCTACCCAACAACCCTAGGGAGGGGCTAGGACTAGATCTAGAATAGCTTAATTGAAAATTAAAGAAGAACCCTAATTAGGGGTGTTTGGCCGGCGGCTAGAGCAACAGAAAAGAGAGATGTGGAGTGAAAAGTTATGAGGCTTTTAGGTTTGTTTATATACATATTGGAAACTTAGCTTCCAAGGTTAAACAAGATAAAGCCAGAAAATCTTTTCTTCTTATCTTTGTCTCCCTATTTAGGCCAGATATACACAAGCTCCAAAAGAAGTTTCCGGAACTTTCCCGACTCCTTCTTTTAGTTTATTTAACCTTCTATAACGGTCGTTTAATACTTAAGTTTTAATTATTTACCGATCGTTAGCTACGGTTTGATTTAATAAATATAATAAATATATTTAATAAACAAATTAACCCTTCACGTAATATGTGCAATCCTGTGATCTCGAGTTCGATCCTATCACACGATAATCGATTTTTAAGTCCATAAACTTTGAGCCTATAGTTCAGTTGAAGAAAGACTAACAGCAAGTGGAAACACGGTATCCCATATTAATCTCATCTGAATCAATTCATCAGTTTGAGCTAAATGCATAACAGATAACTTTTACAGAGACTAGCAGACCTAGGGAAGAACTGCTCAAAGTTGTTGTAGTAGTTATAAAGGCTAAAGCTAATTGATAAATGGAGAAAATACTGAATAAGAAAAATGATGCAACACAGGTCTGAAGTGAAGAAATGTTCAGAATCTGTATTCGTAGGATTGTAATTGCATCGTTAGTTGTTTGAATGGATCGACTATGTTAGCACTTGGTTAATGATTAACGAAAATTCAACTTTTCACCCCAAAAATTCACAAGCTATAGAAGAGATAAATTTGGGAACAGATGAGCAACACCAATAAAACGTTGTACGAGCAAAGAGTAAGTTTTTAAAAGACTTACATCAACCCCCTTTTGATTTTGTTCTTGAGTTAGGAAGTAGCTGTTGAAGTAGCTTCCTATGGATAACTGATGAAAATAGGCGGCGCGCTGAATCAAAGAGACACGCTCGACTCTAGTATATTTTTCGTCATTAGAAGAAGATGCACATAATACAGCTAGCATCCGTGACACCTGTGAAGTCATTAACAATGGGTCAAAAATCAAACATACTTGATAGCTGAGTTCCAATAGGAAATCTTAGATAAAAATTTGTCATACACGAGGAAACCTTTGGATGACATTTATCAGATATAGTTATAAAATAAAGAACATCGTGATTTATTGATATTGGTTGCTTAGGAAAAATGATTCGAGATAAGTTATTTAACAAGCAGGAGCTGATAATAGTTTACTAAAAATACCAAAAAATAGTCGTTAAACCCAAAGGCTAATATCTAAGATGACATAGCTTAGGGTGATGTATATATTTTAGTGTGTTGTCAATCATGGATTATATGTAGAATCATGACACATGACAATGATTTAAAGCCAAAGGTTAGAATATCTGATTTAATTCTATTTTATTGCTAGTATGATGTGAGTCATAGTTGTATACATACCAAAACGATGAGCCATTCAAGTAATTTATAATAAACCCAAGTTAATTCTAATTTTTTTTGAACGGCGATTTTATTGAACTAGCAAGATGCTAGAAGAAGAAACATATTACAAACAAGCTTTACAAGCAGACATAGGGTCATTTAGCCAATCGAGCCATAAAGGCCGAAAGATTTTGGACCTATTAAGTTAATTCTGATGATTTTGAAATTTAAATATCACTTACGTGCAGCATTCATTAATTGTATGAACTAATTATAACGCTCCTTTATTTTATATACATGATTTTAAAGAGATAAATACAATGTAAGAATGGAAATATATGTACTAACCTCTTCATGTAGTTTCGAAACCTCTCGGCTTAGTATAAGAGCCATCTGGAGTCCCATCATGACACTTTCAGATGATAATGTTTGACTGGAGTAGTTCATAGAAAAACAAACAGCAATAGAATACGGGTGTTAGTGAAGTCAAAAGGATCTCTTCACGAATAAACCGTTTAATTGAACTCGAAAAATTTATATTCTAATATGAGTCTAGAATATTTTATGGTCTAAGTTAGGCTGTAAGTGTTTCGATCCACTCTCTAAAACATACGAACACATTTGCCAAACGAAAAGTGGAACCAGTGCCAAGCATTTCCTATTAGTGATTCATCCATTTCTGACTCACATTGTTTAAGAATAAAAAGGTGGCAATAATTATTGTCATGATTTCGAACAAATAAAAAGTTAAATATTCATTAAGGTTGATACCTTGTATCCTTGTGTTTCAATGAAAAGCAACATATATGATATAAGATTGATGCATGCTCAATTCCAAATGCATCAGATATCACATTCTTTTTCAGTAAGCTCTCTAAATGCGAAGTAGATAAATCCTGCATATTAAATGTACTTCTAGCCACAACCACGTTCATGCTTGACATAATGAACCTATGTTCTTCCTTGATATCTCCTTGAAGCTTCGAGCATTTAGCTGGCAATGTACAAGACAACGGTTGAACTTTATTAAATAAATGTTTAAACTCAGTAAAAAGTAGCATGCAGTAATTCATATCTCAATGCATACAGACCAAGGGTTTATACATGGGAGTATATCATAAGAAGCAAAACTCGTCGTAAGGTTGAAACAGAACATGTGTTTAGGCTAATCAGCCTGCCAGCTTTTTTGTTTAATTCGGGACACTGGAAATGGAAAAATAAAATAACAGCCTACCTTGTTGATAACTGAATATGAAATGGTAATGCAAGCTTAAACTCAAATTATTTTACACATATAGTAACAAGTCACCCCTATTATTTTCCTAAAGCTCAAATCAACGCAAACAAGTAAACTGAGTTAACTGAATTGAAAAGGTTTATGTTCGGAGACTAGACTATCTGTTTGTAACAACAACAACAACAACCATAATAATAATAACAATAATAATAATAAAAGTGATGGTTTATAATAATAAAAGTGATGGTTTATAATTATAAAAAAAAAAAATAATAATAATAATAATAATATTATTCTAACTTTTTGTAAATCATATTATTCTAATGAAGTGAAGTTTAAATAATAATAATAATAATAATAATAATAATAATAATAATAATAATAATAATAATAATAATAATAATAATAATAATAATAATAATAATAATAATAATAAGAATGCAGAATCCACTTTCGCTTTATCTGCTCGACAGATGGCTTTATAGGCATCTCAGAGGGAGGATCATACTTCTGATTGGCTTAGGACGGTTCCAATCTCGGGGTTGGGTCAGACTATGAATGGGAGGACTTATCGATGTGTTTTGTGTTATCTCTTAGTTATTCCTTTGTTCTCAGTTTCGAAGCCCTGTTCAGATTGTTCAAGAGTATTTGATAAGGATATGTTTGGGGATCATGCGGTATCGTGTGCTGGTATCATTGGGATTAAGCATCGTCACAATTTGGTACGTGATACTCTTGCTGATATATGCTATCGTTCAGGGATATCTGTCGGAAAGGAAGTTAATATTGGATTAGATGGAGGACTTGATAATGCCTTACGTCCGGCAGATATTTTGTTTTATTCTTGGGATGGAGGTAAAGATGTGTGTGTTGATCAGACTGGTTCTTCTCCTTTGACTCGTACGGGGATGAATGACTTTGTACCTGGCCGAGCTGTGATTGATGCTGCACAACGTAAACGATGCAAGTATTTGGCTAAGTGTGCAACTCTCGAATATGGGTTTCTTCCTTTTTCCTTTTCTTCTTTAGGTGAGTTACAGGATGATGCAGTTGCGTTGCTGAAGCGGATCCAGAGATTTTCTAAGGCTCAAGACATTGGAGCGCGCGCTGCTGTTCATATTTTCCATAGAATAGGTTTTACCATTGCTAAAGGGGTGGGAGTGCAGATAGTATCTCAACTCCCATCCAGTTTGTTGTAAATCCCTTTTTTGTTTCTAATAAAGTGATGGTTAATAATAATAATAATAATAATAATAATAATAATAATAATAATAATAATAATAATAATAATAATAATAATAATAATAATAATAATAATAATAATAATAATAATAATAATAATATTGCTCGTAGCAAGTTTGTTGGTGTGTTCTCAGATAATACTGGACGATGGTACTATTATTGGGGATACTTTGGTTGTGGGGAAAGTTTTTGTAACACCCCACTTGGATAAGTGGACCGTTACGTGTATTTATGGCGTGTCATCAAAGCATAAGGTAAATGTCCTAAAACATTAACTGACCATAAAGGAGTTACCGGAATCAAACATCGGTAATCCAAACATAAGCTCAAAACATGAAAATTAAAATATTAAAGGAAAGGACCAAACAATGTCCAAATAGCAGAATAATGTAAGAAATGCATAAAGTAAGAAGTCTGGATAGCTTCCATCCAATTGCACATACTCTCAGAATCCTAAGAGCGTCCCGGTGTACCTGCCGTCAGAACATGAAAGGAACTACGGCTGAGCATAACGCTCAGTGAACGGATATAAAACATGATAAGGAGTTACTGAAATGAACAGATGATGAAATACTGGAGTTGTAAAACTGATAAGTAAAGTTGCAGTGGAAATCTGTGTATACTCTGTAAAATCTGATTTATAAATAATAAAGTTGAACTGATATCTGTTAAATCTGAAAACATGCATTTACTGTATTTTAATTGCCAAGAGCTTATATAGGTCATGTGCTGTAACAACTGCTGTATGAATACATAGAGGGGTGACCTCGTCATGCTGTAGAGGGGTGACCTCTAAATACTGTGCTGGGTGGAGGGATCAGCTCCAATGTGAAGGATGTAGAGCACACACCATATTCACCTGCTAAACTGTAAACTGTAGCCTAGGATGCATCCATACGCCCCACTAATAATACTGATAAAATGGCCAAGCTGAGCTGAGTGGGACGATGCAGGATATCACTCTCCTGCATGTGAGTCACGACACCGGTGCCTCTAGTGCCGTGGTTACGGTACCTCCGTAACTAGTACATAAACTAATCATGCTTGTATATAAGGCTCAGGCAATTTATTTAATTCTTAACATGATTACTGATAAGCTTAAACATATACTGGGGAAAACATTTGGCTGCAGACGGGGAATCCTAATCATGCATAGAAAGGAAATCCTTACTAAAAGGACGGGAAATCCGTACCTCGTGCCCATTAATGAAATAAGAATGAAAGCTGAAGGATCGATCCCGACTTCACAGGTACTACATAAATAACGTACGCGAAAATAAGTTGACTGATGTTAAATATTTTACTGCTCTTAACTGTTTTAGTTTGATTTAAGTTATGCTTGTATTACTATTTGTATAATCTAATAAATTCTTATTGTTCGTAAATATTACTGATTTAATGTACCATGTATTTCTGATTACTGGATAATGTATAATCTGACATTACTATAAATAGTAACTCGTCATAATTAGAAAGTTTCCTAATTTAGAAATATTTCCAATTTAATATCTTTAGATTAAATTATGTATAAATCATAAGTTTTAATAGGATAAAAATGGTAAAGCTAGAATTAATTAAATTTTATTAATTAGATTAATAAAATTAGAAAATATAATTAATTTATTTATAAAACTCATTTATAAAATAATATACCAATTCAATAATTTGTGGTTCCCACTGTTTGTATTAATTTCCACTGCTTTTGTTGTATTCCCACTGCTATCTATAAGTTCCCACTGATATTTATAAGTTCCCACTGTTTTGGTTATGGTTCCCACTGCTATCTATACGTTCCCACTGTTAGTTATTAGTTCCCCCTGCTGGTTATTATTCCCACTGTTAGTTTACAAAGTTCCCACTGCTTTTGTTTCTGACAAACGCAAACACACCCTTATACTTGTTAATCCCAAACGCCCCTACTGCGTTTCTGTTTGGTCGCTGCAGTCACCCCAGAAACCACCAGCGCACCCCTTGAGGGTCGTGGCTGGTCCCGAAAGCAAAACACACCGAGACCTTAGGGTCTCGGTTTTCCCTACACAAGCAAACCCGACACCCCTGTTTGGGGTTTGTTCGTGGCTGAGCAACAGAACACCACCGAGACCATGAGAGTCTCGGCTGTACATCACACCAACCAAATCCGACCCTTTTTAATTTTATTTCTTGATCCTCTTTAATTTACGAAATTCCTGATATAAGGAAAGAAAAGAATAGACTGATTACCTTGATTCGGGATTTATGAATTTACTATGAACACGGAGTCGAATTAATTGATAACCCAAATTTGTTTTTCTCCCTTCTTTTGTGCTCCCATCCGGCGGCCACCTCAAGAATCCTAGCTCCTCCCCCTTTTTTTTTTCGTTTCTGTATTGTGTAAGGGGGGCTCCCCGTATTCTTTTTTTTAGGTATACGGGCTCACAAGCCCATTTAATCTTCTTTTATTGTAATAACAAAACAGTCTAATATAAACTACACACTATTCGTTTTCGTTTTCATATATTTAACGCGACTTCGATTTAACTTTCGTGTAATTCGTATTTAATTCTCATGTTTTGAATTTTCTTCTTAAGCGTAGTATTTATTTTCTGAAAATGAATACATACGTAATACTGAATATTTAGTAAATAAATTATTAACCAATAATTTATCTCTGAATACTAATTTATTTGAAATATTTAAATAATAGTGAAATTGCGTAATTACCGTTAACGTTTAATTATATTCTGTATAATAAATAATACATACGTAATATTTTCTGAGACTAAATACTTATTATCTGAATAAACTGTAATATTTATCGTATTTAAATAAACTGGGATTGCGTATTTAATTTCTGCGTTTATATCTCTGTCTAATAATTAATATTTATATAGTTTATTAAAATTAACTGCGTATTTAAATATTCTGATTTTTAAATACGGGTTTTACAATTCTTCCCCTCTAAAAACAATAATTCGTCCCCGAATTAAAGATACGACTATACTGGGTTTTACAATTCTTCCCCTCTAAAAAGGAGAAAATTCGTCCTCGAATTAAAGGTAATAAGCTGATGAAGTTATAAAAACTGAAAGAACACGTAGACTGAAAAGACAATTAAGCTGAAGGATAAATTGTCTTCTAATTAAGACATAATGCTGCTGATAGGTATAAACCTGACATGACTGAAATGATCATATAACGTGACATGGCTGAGAGAACATGGAACGTGACATGACTGAAAGAACATAACTGGATTTATCGAAGAAAATAATGAGAGGTCCGGATGGACTCCTCCGTTTCGAGTGGCCTCCCGCTCGAAACGATTTCTTCAAAGGTCTAACATAATAAATAAAATCTTGGTCCTGATGACCCTGTCCTGATGATGCTGAATAGCTTCTGGTTCCATATTTAAGATGGATTTTCTGAATCTGATAGAATGAACAAGCTATAGCATGTGGATACATGAAACAGTACGTATAAATATCCTGAAAGATAACATTTACATATTTGAGCAAGCTGCTAAAAACATGTAGGGGCGACTACGTGAACAATTTCGAACGTACTACGTGAGCAATTGTGAACATGGTTCATAATTATATGAGGAACGCTGGCATGGACTATATCATGAATGTGATACGTGAATCATACTGTGAACGTGATACTAGAACATATTATGAACGTATGCTGACTGAGGAATGAATGCCAAACGATACGGCCTGAGATGTGAAACGTCTGCCTGATTATGGAATACTTGTGCTAAACTTGACTCTGGTCTCTCAAGCTTCCTGTAACCGTATTTGGTAATAAACTGAGAAACGTGTATCGTGAAATGGCACACAAACTTGAACGTGAACAATGTTATGAACACAACGTGAGCTTAAATTATGACATAGCATAAAAGATGAACTGAAACAGCATCATACCGCGAATGAGACGTATACGTGAAAGTGAAAATAACGTAAACGTAAACACACACATGATTGTGAACATGAATTCTGTCTGATATGATGGTCGATGGAATGCCTGAAATCGTACGATTTACTGCAAATTTTCTACAGGTCCACTACTGCGTAATCCTTCTGGATGAGAGGAAACGCGTAGGTTGATTACATGGTCGACAATCACTTAGATAGTGTTATACTTTTTCTAAGTCTGACAATAATCTCCATGGAATCCTGTCTCTTTCTGTTCAGATTTTTCTAATGGTAACACACTAACATAAAGGCGTTCTATCTTGAACCTGCGGTATGTCAGGCATCTAGATATGAACATAGCTCTATCAATGTGTAATACGGTTTCTATCAAAATTCTGTCTAGGCTTATGGGACATTCTGGTGTGAATCTGGTTGAATAGTCATAGCAGAATTTATGCGTTAGCCTGGGCTTTAGTGATGAATGTCAGCAATTTCTGCGTTAGCAGTCAATTGAGTTCTAGAAATTTTATACTACGTTCACAGGCGTCAGTCGGGACCATCAGGTGATGGCCTTCACCTTCGCAGGATTTTCTGAAATTTCTTTCTTCTAAAATAGGGTGGCTCAGAAATGCCACTCAGTTCAGGCGAATTTTATATCTGGAAAGTTGTGTATAAAATTTACTCCTATTGAAGATTTGTGTTCTTCTCTAGCATTGGGTAGATCAGAATGTGATCAATGAATATACTGATGATATTGCCTAAGATTTATGGAAAAATTTTATTCATAATTTCATAATATAGCTGGAGCATTAGGGAGCTCAAAAGTATAAAATTAAAATTTTAGAGAGACTGAAATATGTGCAACATCAGTCTGGAAACGTCATGTTCTTTCTCTCACCACTGATGGTAGTATGATCGGAAATTTGTTCTGGAAAATGTTTAAGACATCGTAGCGGATCAGATGAACCTGCTATTTATGGAATGAACATAGATTAAGAATGGTGATCTTGTCAAAAATTTAGTGGTCTCTACATGATCTCATGATACCGGCCTTCTCCCTGATAGACATAAACGGTGCACTTCCTAGTGGTGCGCTAGGGCGAATAAAGCCTCGTGCCGGTAATTCTTGCAACAAATGTTGCAAATCTTTTAACTTAGCTGAAGCCCTGCGAAAAGAGTTTCTAAAAATAGGTTCTGTACTTGATACAATATCTATGTAGAATTATGTTTCGCGGTTAGAAAGGAATTTTTGAAAAACTTTCTGAGATTATGTCCGGGAGCTCTGGAGTAATCTGTTGGTCATGAGTTCAAGGAATATTAGAAGTGAATAAATGATTGGTGGCTAGACAGTCTTTGTAGCTATGGACTGCTAAGTCACGCGCTTGCAAGGCAGAAACAATTTGAACTGATTTTTCTGGCAGAAATATAATGAATATATACTTGGGATTTAGTAAGACGGAGCTTGTCGTTAATTGAAAGGGGAACCTTAATAAACATGGGTGGTACTGTGGATTCCTTTCTGGCTGAGATGTGGGGGACTACCTGGTTTAAGAGTAAGCTGACACAGGAATATGTGAAGTGAACATGGCGACTTTTCACTGAATGTGTTCGTCTGTAACCTTACAGAGTGAATACTACGTGTTTAATCTGGATAATAATCTAGTGTGGTGACTGAATTTTAATGCTCCGATTCATGCGTGGTATAATAGAACGGGTATACCCCTTTCTGAAGGGTACCCTGAATTTCTGAGGGCCTGATTTAGAAACATACTGGAGTTATGAGTTCTGACTCGTATTTTGATAAAAGATTCGTATGACGTGTATCGTAACTGAGGTCCTGAAAGGTCTTCCGAAATGATACCCGAGACTTATGTCTTGACTGATTTCTTGACATGTGTTTTAGTAGATAAATCTGAATGAGGCTGAAAATTTTGGTAACTGCTAGGATTGGCGGACCGGTTAGACTACTGACCTCTGTATTTCTGGTCACGTCCGTTCTGGAGTTCCGATGGTTACTGATTGATTAAATATAAGTACGGTGGTTGTCACTACTGCTTTATTTTTTCAATTTATGATGGTCATTATCATGACCGTGATTCAGGTAACTATTCTGCTGAGTGGCCGGCTAAGTTCCGGTTCCCACTCTTCTGAATGAACGGTTAGCTGAGTGAAGTGTGACATCTAGATGAGAAGGTAAAAGTATGGAATGGAATGGTAGTGTCTGATAGTTGATATTTACTCTTGTCAGAAATTTCAAATTAATAGTTTTCGTCCTTGCTTTGCAGTGTCTTTACAGTATAACAGCATCACCATCAGCATCTTAAGAAATCTCCAAAGTATCAGCAGCATCAGCAATTGTGAGGTCTTCAAAGTGTTAGCGGCATCAGCATCTAGCAAAATCTTCTACTCACGAGCAGCATCAGCACCTGGTAGAATATCGACAAGTGGAAACGCCTGAGATGATTGAGGATCGATTAGCAATATCCATGGAGTAGGGTAACTGGTGTCCACCTGGACTACTGTACATGAAGTACAAAATGAATACTGCACATGGGGCATATCTGCGACGCATGTATTGTACATGGGGTACACATGTAATACTGTACATGGAGCCGGTGGAAATTTTATGGAATGATCGATACTGGTGTCGCTTGTCTGACATGATCAAGAAAATAATTGATTTAAACGGTAGTAAACTGATCTGAAATAAATAACATGATAGGCTGACGATTCCTGCGTCGACTTACTGCTGGTTGTTTCGAGGCTGAAAAGTATGATATAATCGAAGTCCCATCAGTGGTCAGCATGAAGCATGATTAATGAAGGTCAGTCATGATTCATCATGAAAACGCGTTTTACTGAAGTTCTTGTGTATCTTAACATGAAAACATCATGACTTTGCTGAAAACATAATCCTCGTAAGGAGACATGAAACTGAATCATCATGTAGATGACATCAACGTGAGGGTAAGAAAATTTGACTGTTACAAGGAACATAAAAGTCAAATCAACTGAGGTGTAATATCAACTGATGTGGACGGCTATGGTTCAATCCACAGAATTCAAAGAAGAAAACCTGAGACTAAGTATGGGCTATTCTGGTTCCATTGATACTTGTCAAAATTTTCTAGGAACTGTCATGTATAGAAATTTATAATCTGGGACTACATATGGTTGGCTGTAGTCTTAATTCATATTTGTCAAGATTTAATGAAATGTCATGATATGACAAATGTGAACAACTATGGATCGGTTCACAAAATAACATTCGACTGAAAAGCATGAAGTTTGATCTGAACATTGGTGAACGTATATGGGCTGGCTCACCAAGTAATATTCGACTGAAAACATGAATCTGACATGAGTAAGGATAAACGCCTATGGTCGGTTCACCAAAACGAAAATTCGCTAAAAGCACATGCGACTAAATATGGCCAGTTCTGTACCAACCTTTTACTTAGTCAAAAATTTAAGAAAACTGACTGATAAATGAAGAAAAGTGACTGAATAATCCATGAGAAATATGAAAGATAACAACGCCAAAATCTGGGAAGTTCCTGGTGACTACCCACTAGTCACAGGTCAAGTTTTAGAGCCTACAGGTCGAACCTTGCGCCCTGATACCATAATTGTAACACCCCACTTGGATAAGTGGACCGTTACGTGTATTTATGGCGTGTCATCAAAGCATAAGGTAAATGTCCTAAAACATTAACTGACCATAAAGGAGTTACCGGAATCAAACATCGGTAATCCAAACATAAGCTCAAAACATGAAAATTAAAATATTAAAGGAAAGACCAAACAATGTCCAAATAGCAGAATAATGTAAGAAATGCATAAAGTAAGAAGTCTGGATAGCTTCCATCCAATTGCACATACTCTCAGAATCCTAAGAGCGTCCCGGTGTACCTGCCGTCAGAACATGAAAGGAACTACGGCTGAGCATAACGCTCAGTGAACGGATATAAAACATGATAAGGAGTTACTGAAATGAACAGATGATGAAATACTGGAGTTGTAAAACTGATAAGTAAAGTTGCAGCGGAAATCTGTGTATACTCTGTAAAATCTGATTTATAAATAATAAAGTTGAACTGATATCTGTTAAATCTGAAAACATGCATTTACTGTATTTTAATTGCCAAGAGCTTATATAGGTCATGTGCTGTAACAACTGCTGTATGAATACATAGAGGGGTGACCTCGTCATGCTGTAGAGGGGTGACCTCTAAATACTGTGCTGGGTGGAGGGATCAGCTCCAATGTGAAGGATGTAGAGCACACACCACATTCACCTGCTAAACTGTAAACTGTAGCCTAGGATGCATCCATACGCCCCACTAATAATACTGATAAAATGGCCAAGCTGAGTTGAGTGGGACGATGCAGGATATCACTCTCCTGCATGTGAGTCACGACACCGGTGCCTCTAGTGCCGTGGTTACGGTACCTCCGTAACTAGTACATAAACTAATCATGCTTGTATATAAGGCTCAGGCAATTTATTTAATTCTTAACATGATTACTGATAAGCTTAAACATATACTGGGGAAAACATTTGGCTACAGACGGGGAATCCTAATCATGCATAGAAAGGAAATCCTTACTGAAAGGACGGGAAATCCGTACCTCGTGCCCATTAATGAAATAAGAATGAAAGCTGAAGGATCAATCCCGACTTCACAGGTACTACATAAATAACGTACGCGAAAATAAGTTGACTGATGTTAAATATTTTACTGCTCTTAACTGTTTTAGTTGGATTTAAGTTATACTTGTATTACTATTTATATAATCTAATAAATTCTTATTGTTCGTAAATATTACTGATTTAATGTACCATGTATTTCTAATTACTGGATAATGTATAATCTGACATTACTATAAATAGTAACTCGTTATAATTAGAAAGTTTCCTAATTTAGAAATATTTCCAATTTAATATCTTTAGATTAAATTATTTATAAATCATAAGTTTTAATAGGATAAAAATGGTAAAGCTAGAATTAATTAAATTTTATTAATTAGATTAATAAAATTAGAAAATATAATTAATTTATTTATAAAACTCATTTATAAAATAATATACCAATTCAATAATTTGTGGTTCCCACTGTTTGTATTATTTTCCACTGCTTTTGTTGTATTCCCACTGATATTTATAAGTTCCCACTGTTTTGGTTATGGTTCCCACTGCTATCTATACGTTCCCACTGTTAGTTATTAGTTCCCCCTGCTGGTTATTATTCCCACTGTTAGTTTACAAAGTTCCCACTGCTTTTGTTTCTGACAAACCCAAACACACCCTTATACTTGTTAATCCCAAACGCCCCTGCTGCGTTTCTGTTTGGTCGCTGCAGTCACCCCAGAAACCACCAGCGCACCCCTTGAGGGTCGCGGCTGGTCCAGAAAGCAAAATACACCGAGACCTTAAGGTCTCGGTTTTCCCTACACAAGCAAACCCGACACCCCTGTTTGGGGTTTGTTCGTGGCTGAGCAACAGAACACCACCGAGACGATGAGAGTCTCGGCTGTACATCACACCAACCAAATCTGACCCTTTTTAATTTTATTTCTTGATCCTCTTTAATTTACGAAATTCATGATATAAGGAAAGAAAAGAATAGACTGATTACCTTGATTCGGGATTTATGAATTTACTATGAACACGGAGTCGAATTAATTGATAACCCAAATTTGTTTTTCTCCCTTCTTTTGTGCTCCCATCCGGCGGCCACCTCAAGAACCCTAGCTCCTCCCCCTTTTTTTCGTTTCTGTATTGTGTAAGGGGGGCTCCCCGTATTCTTTTTTTTTAGGTATACGGGCTCACAAGCCCATTTAATCTTCTTTTATTGTAATAACAAAACAGTCCAATATAAACTACACACTATTCGTTTTCGTTTTCATATATTTAAAACGACTTCGATTTAACTTTCGTGTAATTCGTATTTAATTCTCGTGTTTTGAATTTTCTTCTTAAGCGTAGTATTTATTTTCTGAAAATGAATACATATGTAATACTGAATATTTAGTAAATAAATTATTAACCAATAATTTATCTCTGAATACTAATTTATTTGAAATATTTAAATAATAGTGAAACTGCGTAATTACCGTTAACGTTTAATTATATTCTGTATAATAAATAATACATACGTAATATTTTCTGAGACTAAATACTTATTATCTGAATAAACTGTAATATTTATCGTATTTAAATAAACTGGGATTGCGTATTTAATTTCTGCGTTTATATCTCTGTCTAATAATTAATATTTATATAGTTTATTAAAATTAACTGCGTATTTAAATATTCTGATTTTTAAATACGGGTTTTACAGTTTTGGAGTGTATCATGAAGGATGGCCCCGTGTATGGCTTGTATCTAAATTTTGATAAGACTGAAGTTTTTTGGCCGACCGAGGATCCTCTTAGCAAGTTTGTTGGTGTGTTCCCAGATAATATTCCTCGACATACGCGCGGTTAAGACTATTGAGCTTATGGATGCGGGTGTTGACCTTGATTTTTGTTGTCAACTTGTGTTGAAGCGTGTGGTTAAGACTATTGAGCTTATGGATGCCGTGGCCAAAATTAATGACCCTCAATGTGAGTTGCTGCTTCTTCGTTCTTGTGCCGGTATTTCCAAGTTATATTTTTCTATGCGTACATGTTCACCCTGTGCTTTTAAGTCTGCCCAAAGTTCTTTTGATATGGCACTACGTTCTTCTTTGGAGCGTATCGTTATTGCTTCTTGATCGAAATCAAAGTGCCGGTCAAAAATAACCTAATTACCTTATGCTAGATAGGGTAAGCGGGTATCGATCCACGAGGAATATGTGGTTTTAGTTTAAGTTTTGGGGTGATCACTGATCAATAAAGGTTTTTGGTTTTGAAATCTGACAACTAAAATACTTTTGATAATAAAAATGCGGATTAAAAGTTAAAATAATTATTAAGCTAATAATAAAGCTAGAAAAATAAAATAAAGATGTAAACAATTAAAAGAAAAATGCAATCCTTTCCAGCTCCTAATATTTATGGTTGATCAAACTTATGGATTATCGAAACTTTTTAGAACCGATTACAAAGATTATTTCGACTTAATATGAATGAATTAACGTCGGCATTTATTATGTTTGTCAACGACTCGCGATAATAAATCTTATATTAATCCAACCAATAATTATGTTTTAATAATTTATTTAGGTACAATTTATATCGATTATACGACCATCTTTTTCTTTAACTAAACAGAATAAGAATGAACCGTTAACTAGTAATAAATTGTCTTGCACAAATAATTAAACATAATATTAAGTCAATAAAAATAATTTATAAATAAATCATAAATCAATGTAGTAAAAATATGATAACCCAAAAGTAATGATCAAATCATAAATAAAGTTACCGGAAGGAATTACAACAAAATTAGCCAGACATCGTGGTGCACCCGACCCGCTGTATATCAACTATCATCTTCCAAAAAGATAAATTGTCTTTTCTTCTTTTATTGGTTTTGTATGCGTCCAAACTTCACACTTAAATTTTTTTATGATGTTCCTATGTGATCCACCCCACCGAATTGCAATGTTTTTCTTTGTGTAATTGGTTGCCTCCTCCATTGATATCTTAATTTCCCTTTATATATATATGTCTATTGTCGGTCCTTATTGGGCCCAAATTAATATTTTTTCTTTTATTCTTTTAACATATAATAACTTTGGCCCAATAAAAAAATAACCCAACATCAATAATTGCTCAGGTGAAGCCCAGACAAATAAAAATTGACCGAAAATATTGCGACGCATTCAAATCGTTTTCTTCAATATTTCTTCTTCATTTATCGGCGCTCACAATGTCTTTTCTCTAAAAAATTAATTAAGCGGCAATTTTATTCCGTTTTGCTCGTAACCTACATAATCACAAAACACATTAAAGTACATGTATAACAAAAAATAAATATATAACTATGCTAAATTAACATGCTATTAGGTGTATGCAAAATACACCGATTAAATCCTCTCAACTTAACTTTTACTGTCTCGAGTAAAAATAAAATAAAAATATACAAACATGTTAATTTCATACTTCCTCCGTCCCACTTTTATTGTCCTCGTTTACTATTTTAATTTGTCCCAAAATATTGTCCACTTTCTTAAATAAGAAGTCAGAACTAATTAATTTTCCAAATTTACCCATGCCAATAATTTCTTATATGGAAACAGTTAATGTAGTCAAAGGATAAATTTGTCTTTCTTAACATAAAATATCTACATTCATTGAATCTATCATAAATCATACAAATTTTGTTGGGGGACAATCAAAATGGGACGGAGGGAGTAATTTTTAATCATACTATTGAAATTTCATCAAAAAGATCACATTCAATCTAATACACTAATAACCATCCTACATGACAAATAATCCAAAATGATTACCAATATTTTTGTCCTTCTTAAACACTTAGCATAACCATTCCCATTGATTCCATTTACTTTATATTTCATATAATTAACCATGTGTCCAACGTACCTAATGCACACCTATAATCAATATAAACATTAATCTAAAACAAGAGGTGAGAATATCGTACACCTTTTATAACATTGGAGTTTTTATACTATAAGAGCACATCATAATCCATCATACTTTAGCTTATATATAATTTCACCTCTATTTTTTCATCATTTTTTTCTTTTTCTTTCATCAAACATAAGTGATCAGACTGCTTTTATACATAGTCTCATCGTCCAAATCTTGCTTAAAATGCATAAAATATCATTAAAACTGCCCAATATATGCTCGTGTTTGTTGCTTGTGTATTTTAGGTACGAATATTGAGAAAATGACAAAAAGATCACAAGAATCAGTAAAAAACGAACACGGGAAACGAAGCCGCACAATGAACCGGGCCCAAATCTGGAATTTACAAAAATGCCCTTGAAGTTTTGAAGATTGGCAACTTTAGTCCCTCATTTTTGAAGACTTGGCAATTTATACCCTTGCAAAACTCATAAATTACATTGAGGTCCCTAAATTATCAAGATATTACAAGAGAAGTCCTTGGAGAATGAAGAATGTGCATGAAATGTCCTTATTTAAAGTTTGGAATTACATTGGGCCAAAATCAGTAAGTTGTCCAAACTTATTTTCAAAGGATATTGAAGTTATTGCTGTTAATTACAAAGTAAAGAAAAGAAGAACCTTGAGGGGGCCAAACTGCCAAGACAACCAAACTTCATCCACCACCCAGCTCCTGACACGTCACCATACCCACCCATTTACCCACCAAACCAACCCGTAACCCACAACCCACCAGGTTTATTTAATAACCTGGTCAAATCCAGTCAACACTCTTAACTTTTCCCACTAAACACTAAATTTGAAAAAACATTAACCCCAAAACGAATCAAACCCCCCCCCCCCCCCCCCCCTTTAATCCCTCAACCCAGGACATATACCCTAATCTAATTAGAGTGAAAAACAAAGGGGTTTTACCTATGCTTTTCCAGATGGGTAATTCACCCCATCCACATCAAAACCCACCACTTAAATCCCTTTCCCACTCACCCAAATGGACCCCCCATGTCCCCTGCTACACCTGAAATGGCAAGAAACGAATTTTTTAGAGAATCAACGCTCCAAGGCACATTTCGTGTCCCCAATGTTCAGATAAACGTCCAAGATCCTTTCTTACAACTGGCAATCACATGGGAGTATATTGACCAAGAATTTCAAAGGGCAAAAGAGGGAATTCCTGAATTAGGGTTTTAGGATTTGAATTTCTTGTAATATTTTATTCAGGCTTCTACATTGTTCTAGTAGCTAGTATAAATGAGACGTATGTGTCTCATTTTACTTTTGTTCCAGTTTTTCTAGCAAAACTTTGTAATCCCTTTTTATTTAAATAAAATTGGTACTTTTTAAGAAAAAGTTTAATTCCTTTTGTTTTATAAAAGTTGGTAAATGTTTTAAGCTAGAAATCTGAGTTCCACATTTGATTATTGGTTCAAGGTTTTTCAAATTTCATCCTTTTTCATGTTTCTGAAAAAGGTTGAAATTTTGGGTAAATACTTGTTCTGAATCTTGGTTTTCCAAGATTTTGGTTGGTTGTGTAAGTGTTTTGAAAGGAAAGTTATTTGGGAAAGATTTTAAAAGAATTTAAAAAGAAATTTCAAAATCAGAAATTGCATATTTTGGCTTGTTCATTGATTCTTAGCAGGTCTATTGAAGCTGCTTGTTGTCAAGGGTTCAGCACAGGCCCGGGCCTGTTTGGAGATGGTTAAGCAACCACTGAGGGACCTGGATGTAGGTCCCTCTTGGTAAAATCTTGTTTCCATTTTTGATTTTCAGTTATTTGTGAAATTTATGTGATTTGATGCATGAAAGTTGTTAAGTGTAGTTTGAGTGTTTGATTTTGCTAAGTTATGCTTATTATGCATGTTTAGGACTAGTAGAATCTGTTTGGTTGAATTTAGTTAAGATTTTGTTTGAAAATTTGGTTTCTAAAATTTTAAAGGGGTGTTTGGATTAAGGTTCTAGAAGGTTTAATGACATGTTTCTTGTGTTAAAACCAGTCTAGAAACACTCACCAGGGTATTGTAGGGTGCATGACAGTTTAGTTTTCAGTTTGGATGAAGTTTTGAACAAATTTGTATGCTAAAAATTGAAAACATATCCTAAATCAGTAAAACCATTATTCTGCTTGATTTTTGTAAGATTGGTGCTTTGAATCTTGTTCATTGCTGGATAATAGGTTGTTTAAGGCTTGTGTGTTGCTTGTATGCCATGAAATTACTTTGTGTGCAAGTTATTAGGATTTGAAATTCGTTTTTGTGCCTATAGATAGTTATTGTTCATCAGTTAACTTGTTAACTTTTATCAGTAACATTTATTTGCCCTTTTGTGAGAATTTCTGTGAGTAGCTGGCTTGTTTTTGTGCTATATTGACTCCCTACACTCCAACTGAGTGTAGGGGTGCCCTTCTTATCTAATCAAACACCACAAAACTCACTGATCAAGCTCCTCTTGATCAGTCTGCACAAGTGAAGAAACAACTTGTGTTCATCAGAAAAATAACAAACCTGGGCTTTGTTTTGATCATTTCAGCTTGATTCTAGTTTTTTTTGTTATTTAATTTGTGTTTTTAAGTAAGTTTTAGTTACTGGTTTGTGTTTTTAAAGTTTAAAAAAAGAAAAAAAAAGTTTTTGTAAAAAGGACGTGGCTAGGACTCGAACCTGTGCCACTCCTCCCAGACACAAACGACTTAACCAGCGTGCCCTATGGTCTTTGACTGCTAAGTATTCAAATCAAACATTATTTAAAGGGTTTGTGTTTTGGCTTATCTAATATAAGCCGTAGCTAAATAAGCCATTTCAGGCTTATTGGTTATGCTTATTTGCTAGATTTCATTTTTCCCAGGTTTGTCATTGAGTTTGGGATTTTTCTAGCTAAAGTTTTAATTTTTCTCTTTCTTTATTTATTTTTTATTAATTTTTCTTTACCCGTTTTTATTTAATTAGATTAAAAATAGTATAAATAGTTTTTAAATTTTATAAAAAATGTTTTTAGGTTTTAATTAAATAACTTGAGGTTTACAGCCCATAAAGTTTTCAAAAAGTCTAATTTTTAATTTTATTTGATTTTAGGGTTTTTAACCAATTTTAAAATTCGATATAAAATTATTAAAAAGGTTTTAGAAACTTTTAATTGCATTTTTGTCTTAGTTACATTATTTTGGATTTTTGGTAATTTTTTAGAATTTTTTTTTGAACTTTGAATTTTCTTGATTATTTTATTATTAAAAATTGAAAGTTTGTTTTTTCTACTTTTTTTCATTTTTCCTAGATTGTAGACACTAAATTAGGAGTTTTGTCACTTTCCAAATATTTTTAGGACTTTTCAATTATTTTCTAGAATTAATTTAAGTTTTAATTGATTTTAATAGTTTTTAAGTGTTTAAAAATAGTTTTATTTGGTTTTAACTTTTCAAAAAATAGTTTTTAGTTTAATTAGGTTATTTTTGAGGTTTACAAACTTTAAAATCTTGCTTAGAGCTTTTTAATAATTAATTGTGATTTTTAGGGCTTTAATTAGCATTAAAAAGTCATTATCTAATTAATTAAAAGGTTTTAGCAAGTTTGGATTTTTTGTAAACTCTTAGAATATTATTTTGGATTTTTAGTAATTTTTAGGAATTTTTAGGTTAAAATTTTAAATTTTGTAGTTTTTACGGTTTTACGTGATCGCCTTTTTCGACTTAGTTTAATCCGTCCTCGTAACCGTCTTTCTTTTCTTTCTTTTCCTATTTCCTCTTCTAATATCAATAAAATCACAATGAAAATCAATTCAATACACAACGCACTAGCCTCCTCGAGAACGATCCCACACAAAGGGTCATAATTGTTTACGTTTTCCTAAACGTACACTTAATACTTACCGCTTTTACCTTCCTTTTCCTTAAGGGGTAAAAATACAACTATCATTTTGGCGCCGCTGCCGGGGAGGCGTGTTGTGTTTTGATTGAACCATTGTTGTTTTTATACTAACCATAATTAGTATTTGTATTAGTAGCACTCTACTAATACGTATTATCGTTTTTCGGTTTTTGTGTGAATATTATTAATATATTGTATACCTAGAACAATAAATTTACAAGTACTCCAAATACGTGAGAAATCACAACCTTGACTTGGGAGGTCATTACCCAATCATTGTATTCGAATCTCAAACCAAAGAAAAAAGGCAAAAATAGATAAATACTTTCGAGAAGCTCGATTTTGAAAAATACAAACTATAAGGTGGGTATAAGGCGGTTGTATTTCACGACCTAAAGGAAAAAGGCTCTTAAGTGCTTCGCGCCGCCTCGTTTCCTCCGCTTGCTTGTGCGTATTTGATTTTGAGAGCTAATCGAGGGTTTTGCCGCCCAAAGTATTATTACATATCATATATATTTTCTTGGTTTCATTGATTAAACCTTCTTGAACGATTTGGTGTTCCACCATCGTTCTAAAGTCATCGAAGGAGTTCACTTCACGTGATCGTTTTCATTCATTGAGGCTTCTTTAATCAAGAGATTTGATTAAGGAGGAGATTTGTAGATTTTTGTCTACTTAATACATTCACCAATTTCCAAAAAAGTTGATACCATCAAAAAACCACAAAAAAATTGAAAAATACAAAACACCAAAAAGAATCTTCTTTGCTCATCCCCTCGTTGTACGTGACGTTTTATGCTTACTCGCAATCAAGCAAAACGTGCACGTAAACGTCGAAACCGAAAGGAGGCAACACCTACTCCTAATTCTTCTAGTGAAGAGACTCCAAGTGAAGAACCTATTATAGAACAAGAAGCTATCATGGCTAATCGTACTATGATGGAGTTGATTCAAGCACCCACCGAGGGTTTTGGAGAGGCCATTGTGATTCCCGCCATCCTTGCGGAGAACTTCGAGATCAAGACGGGTTTAATGTCTATGCTTCAAGCAAACAAGTTTCACGGACACGAAAAAGACAACCCACATTATCACATTAGGCAATTTAATCGTCTCACCGCGACAAGCTAGTTTAAGGATGTACCACATGATGCCTTTAAGATGATGTTGTTTCCCTACTCGTTAGATGGACCCGCCAAGATATGGCTTCAGAAAGAACCGCCAAATTCGATTTTGACATGGGCCGATCTCGTGTCTAAATTTGTGAATCAATTTTTTCCACCATCTAAAACAACACATTTGAAAAACGAGATTAAAGGTTTAAAGAAATGATACATGAATGTCCACACCATGATTTTTCCGAATTGCATCAAATTGACACTTTTTATAATGGGCTTAATGATCATGAACGAGATTACTTAAATGCCGCCGCGGGTGGTAATTTTTTGTGCAAAACAACCGAAGAGGCTTTGAAAATCATTGAAAATAGGTCTAAGGTTTATAGCCCTCGTAACACACCCAGTGTTGCCAATTTGGGCTCGTCATCGTCTCGTTCCATTAATGCCTTGCAAGATGAAGCAAATGAGGAGAATTGGTTTTTCGATAGGTTTTCGACTCTTATGTCTCATTGGAAAGCTCAAGAAGCTTCAAATTCCGCTTCGGTTAAAGCGGTTGCTAAGAGTTGTATTTCGTGTGGTGGAGCTCATGATTTTTCCGAGTGCATTACCGCGGATGGTAACACTTCGAATGCTTATGTAGCCACGGGAACTTACAACCAAGTCGGTCAAGGTTCCCGCCAAAATCAAGCTCCACAAAATCAAAATGCTAATAACTATCGAAACAACAATCAAGGTGGTAATTATCAAGGCAATCAACGTAACTACAACAAGGGTAATTATCAAAGTGGAAATGGGCAAATTTCAAACCAAAACCAAAACCGTGATTTTCAAACTTCTACACAAGGTTTTCAAAATGATCACACCAAAAATCTTCAAGGAGAATTTTTGAATTATGCAAAGGCTAATGATGCTAAGTTTGACAATTTGCAACGTGAAATGGTTAGCTTAAGATCCGAGTTGAAAAACGAGCTTAAAAATGAACTTGCTAATGAACTTAAAACTCATGCTAATAAAATGGAAGGAAATGTCACACGTCTCCAACAAAATCAACAAAAAATGGAGCAAGGTCAACATGAGATTAAGCAAGAATTGTTAAAAGCGGATGCTAGGCAATCTAAATTTGAAGACCGAATGGCTAAAATGTTTGAAGCTATCATGTGTAAGCCCTCTTCTTCGGGTGGTCTTCCTAGTGATACCATCGTGAACCCGAAAGGAGAATTGAAGGTTATTACTACTCGTAGTGGTAAAACTTTCAAAGAACCCACTTCTCGTCCAAGTACTTCTATGGAGAAGGAAAAAGAGAAAGAACCCGAGGTGGTGGTAGAAAAGGAGCAAATTCCAAGCCCACGAAGTACCGCTCAAACCACACCTACGGTTGAACCAATACCAATCATGGAACCCGAGATTCCAAGGCCGATGCCTATGCCCCAACCCACACCACCCTTACCTTACCCTTCAAGACGAGACAAGGAAAAGGCACAAGAACGAAATAATTATCAATTTGAACTCTTTATGAAAATGTTTGGTGACTTGCATTTTAATATAAGTTTTGCCGACGCCTTAGTCATGATGCCTCGATTTGCCGCGAACTTCAAAAGTATGTTGAATAACAAAGAAAAATTGCAAAAATCGTCTAGTTGTTCATCGGTTTTTCTAAGCCGCATACCTCAAAAAGTCGGTGATCCTGGAAAGTTTTTAATCCCATGTGCTATACAAGACATGGAAGAATGCTACGCCTTGTCCGATCTTGGTGCTAGTATTAATTTGATGCCTCTTGAGATTTTTAAATCGCTCAATCTTCCCAATCTCACTCCTTCAAGAATGTCAATCAAAATTGCCGATCATTCTACGATTCTAGCTTGTGGAGTAGCCGAGGACGTCTTTGTGAAAGTTGGAAAGTTCTACTATCCCGTAGACTTTATTGTTGTTGACATTCCCATCGATCCTAAAGTTCCGTTAATTTTAGGTCGATCATTTTTGGATACCTCGAGAGCACTTATCGATGTGCATGCAAGAAAAATCACTCTTCGTTTCAATGAGGAAGAACTCGTCATTAATGCAACCCAAAAATCCCCACTTTCTCATGTGTATTCTATCACGTCTTTGTACAATGTCAATCCCATCAAAAACATTTGCAAAAAGATTTCAAATAGAGTTTTAGGAGTTGTTGAGAAAAATGAAGTTCCGTCCCCTCTGCCGATGGAGGTTAAGAGTGTTAAGCCTACGATTCCAATCTCGAGTGATTCTTCGGATGATGAATATGTTGATCCCGATGGGGGAGTTTTCTTTGTTGACAAACGTTTCGAAAAGTTACCACCACCTTTACCAAAACGGTTTCAAAATGTGAGAATTTTTAGTGTGACTAACATTGCTTTAGATACACCAAATATTTTTGACATAATTAAATCGGGTTTTCACAAGGAGAGTTTAAAAGATGAAAAAGGAAAAGATTTTGAATTGGATTTGAAAGATTTTTCTACAACTCTAACTCCGCCATCACCGCGTGTATTGAGTACTACAAGCTCGTCTTCTCCTTTTGACGATGCTTTGTGTGGACTTAGTGTGGGGGAATCCCCTTATGTTCCCTCCCCTTTCTCCACCGAGGACGAGATATTTGATCCTGGAATTGCTTATATAGGGAAATCTCGGTCATCCACCGATGCAATAAATGGAAAATCTTTTCATTTGATTGGTGCGAGTCTACCTCGAGTAGCTCAATGTTTTCATGACTTACCCATTGTCCCACCCTTCTATTTCTTCTCTCCTATTTTCTTGAAACTCTTTGAGTTTTTGTTGGCACATGATGAAGTGGCGTTGATTTGTTTTTCCAATGAAAACGAGAACGCCATCTTCGATCCCGATATTTTGCATCATTTAAGGACTTAGTACTTTATACCGGTTGTTTTTGGGCCTTGTTTATCATGTAAGTCCCACCAAAAATTGACCATACCATGATATCCCTAAATGATCACATTTATGGGGATTCGAGTCGAGCTTTTGACTCGGTTATCAAAAACAAGATGCCTCGTGGGGGAGACCCATGCTTATCCATGTGCATATTATTGCTTTCTAATTAGTGTAATGTGAGGGGATTTGTGCCCTTCCAACCTTTGTTCCGTGGTTGCTTGTGCATTATGGTTTTTAGATCATGATCTTCACGATTGGAGCCTCTCATGTTCGTTTTATGGGAGCACTCGATCGTTTGCTTTGGAGACATTTCTCAATATGCATGATATATCCTTGATTGTTCTAACCTTAGGTTTTTAGCACACTTCATAAAAGGCTATTAATTTATTGGTTACACCCTTTCCATGCTAGATTAGGCATTCAACTACGTCTCTAGTATGGGGGTGTTTGCACCCCTAGACTCGAAACATTGAGGACAATGTTTAACTTTAGTATGGGGGGGGGGGGGTGAATAGATACTTGCCTTGCCAAACCTTCACGCTTTTCAAAGTTTATCTTTTTGTTTAATCGTTTTTGTTGCAAAATAAGGCTAAAAATGGCCAAATTTTAAAAAATTTCTCATGTTTTATAAGTGTTTGAAGACACGAATGTAGATTTTCCGATGGCGAGAATAAGAGTAATTTTTTACTCGACCGTGCGTGTTGAGCACTTAGCTTTGATTCCTTAACTACACATTAGGCTAAGTCTCTTAAATGAGGACAAGAAATGATAGAGTTAATTATAAGTTACTATGCTAAACGTAGAGTACTCGTATTCTTTCAAAAACTCATGTGTTCTCGTTGTTTGCTTATTCTCCCTTCGCATGTAAATATTTTTTGCTTAATAAATATTGACTTAGCGGTTTAGTTAGGATTGTTGGGTTTCTAGTATTTTCTAGTAGCTTCCGTGTAATTAAATTGGGAAGACATTAAGGTATCGACAGCGTCGCGGTTTTGAAGTATTGGCACCCGAATAATCGAAAGCTTCACCTAATAATAAGATTTCAAGTGCTCACCTAAATCTAGCAAACAATTTGAAGCCCCACAAGGCCGAAAAATCTATGCAAAATTGAAAGTGAATCAAGCCTTAATCTTCAAAGCTTTAAAGATCCAAAATTCGCTTTAGCGTGAGGATATACGTCTTTGGCTAATAAAACCACCGATGAGGCGGATAATAAAAGGCAAGGCAAGACCGAAGTCATAATAAAAGTTTCATGGCGAAGTTGAATAAAAGATGGAGGTAAACCAAAGATAATAAGGCCCTTCCGTTAGGGGGCGTATAAAAGTCTTGGTAATAAGTTTCATGTTCAAAACCGTTATAAAACCGTGTTTATCGATTCTTCTTGTCAACTTAATTTTTTAACATCGTTGTCTATTAGGAGGGGTTATTGATTTGATGGTCTTAGTTACACCGTTAGGACTCTATTTTTAGACCTAAATCTCTATTATCGCATAAGTCAACAATGTATCCTTGTGAAACATTCAAGACAAAATAAAATATAAGAGATACAACTTAGGAATAATGGGAGGATAAGTACGTGATTAGGGCATATGAGTAGTGTTAGCATTACTAACTTATAATGACAATGATCTCGTTGCACGCTTGGCATGGAATTGGGGTGAAAATCGAGGACGATGAAATTATTTCTAACGAAGCATTCACGTGTTCTTATTCTATGAACCTAAACGTCCCATTTTGCGATGAAAATCATAAATTATGTCTAAAACGCAAGTAGTAGTAATAGTAGTAGTTTAGCTAGTTTATCATTTCAATAAAGTGAATAAAAATGAATTTTGGAGGTGCTAAGATACTTTATTCTAGCATTGCGTGAGGGCACGGTAATGGTTTAGTATGGGGGAGTGATGAGACTGCTTTTATACATAGTCTCATCGTCCAAATCAGGCTTAAAATGCATAAAATATCATTAAAACTGCCAAATATATGCTCGTGTTTGTTGCTTGTGTATTTTAGGTACGGATATTGAGGAAATGACAAAAAGATCACAAGAATCAGTAAAAAACGAACACGGGAAACGAAGCCGCACAATGAACCGGGCCCAAATCTGGAATTTACAAAAATGCCCTTGAAGTTTTGAAGATTGGCAACTTAAGTCCCTCATTTTTGAAGACTTGGCAATTTATACCCTTGCAAAACTCATAAAATGCATTGAGGTCCCTAAATTATCAAGATATTACAAGAGAAGTCCTTGGAGAATGAAGAATGTGCATGAAATGTCCTTATTTAAAGTTTGGAATTACATTGGGCCAAAATCAGCAAGTTGTCCAAACTTATTTTCAAAGGATATTGAAGTTATTGCTGTTAATTACAAAGTAAAGAAAAGAAGAACCTTGAGGGGGCCAAACTGCCAAGAAAACCAAACTTCATCCACTACCCAGCTCCTGACACGTCACCATACCCACCCATTTACCCACCAAACCAACCCGTAACCCACAACCCACCAGGTTTATTTAATAACCTGGTCAAATCCAGTCAACACTCTTAACTTTTCCCACTAAACACTAAATTTGAAAAAACATTAACCCCAAAACGAATCAAAACCCCCTTTAATCCCTCAACCCAGGACATAAACCCTAATCTAATTAGAGTGAAAAACAAAGGGGTTTTACCTATGCTTTTCCAGATGGGTAATTCACCCCATCCACATCAAAACCCACCACTTAATTCCCTTTCCCACTCACCCAAATGGACCCCCCCCCATGTCCCCTGCTACACCTGAAATGGCAAGAAACGAATTTTTCAGAGAATCAACGCTCCAAGGCACATTTCGTGCTCCCCAATGTTCAGATAAACGTCCAAGATCCCTTCTTACAACTGGCAATCACATGGGAGCATATTGACCAAGAATTTCAAAGGGCAAAAGAGGGAATTCCTGAATTAGGGTTTTAGGATTTGAATTTCTTGTAATATTTTATTCAGGCTTCTACATTGTTCTATTAGCTAGTATAAATGAGACGTATGTGTCTCATTTTACTTTTGTTCCAGTTTTTCTAGCAAAACTTTGTAATCCCTTTTTATTTAAATAAAGTTGGTAATTTTTAAGAAAAAGTGTAAT
The DNA here is from genome assembly GCA_025667525.1 of Glebionis coronaria. NCBI lineage: Eukaryota > Viridiplantae > Streptophyta > Magnoliopsida > Asterales > Asteraceae > Glebionis > Glebionis coronaria. Next base: position 47,611,222 of record CM046875.1, read on the forward strand.
TCCTTTTGTTTCATAAAAGTTGGTAAATGTTTTAAGCTAGAAATCTGAGTTCCACATTTGATTATTGGTTCAAGGTTTTTCAAATTTCATCCTTTTTCAAGTTTCTGAAAAAGGTTGAAATTTTGGGTAAATACTTGTTCTGAATCTTGGTTTTCCAAGATTTTGGTTGGTTGTGTAAGTGTTTTGAAAGGAAAGTTATTTGGGAAAGATTTTAAAAGAATTTAAAAAGAAATTTCAAAATCAGAAATTGCATATTTTGGCTTGTTCATTGATTCTTAGCAGGTCTATTGAAGCTGCTTGTTGTCAAGGGTTCAGCACAGGCTCTGGCCTGTTTGGAGGTGGTTAAGCAACCACTCAGGGACCTGGATGTAGGTCCCTCTTGGTAAAATCTTGTTTCCATTTTTGATTTTCAGTTATTTGTGAAATTTATGTGATTTGATGCATTAAAGTTGCTAAGTGTAGTTTGAGTGTTTGATTTTGCTAAGTTATGCTTATTATGCATGTTTAGGACTAGTAGAACCAGTTTGGTTGAATTTAGTTAAGATTTTGTTTGAAAATTTGGTTTCTGAAATTTTAAAGGGGTGTTTGGATTAAGGTTCTAGAAGGTTTAATGACATGTTTCTTGTGTTAAAACCAGTCTAGAAACACTCACTAGGGTATTGTAGGGTGCATGATAGTTTAGTTTTCAGTTTGGATGAAGTTTTGAACAAATTTGTATGCTAAAAATTGAAAACATAGCCTAAATCAGTAAAACCATTATTCTGCTTGATTTTTGTAAGATTGGTGCTTTGAATCTTGTTCATTGCTGGATAATAGGCTGTTTAACGCTTGTGTGTTTCTTGTATGCCATGATATTACTTTGTGTGCAAGTTATTAGGATTTGAAATTCGTTTTTGTGCCTATAGATATTTATTGTTCATCAGTTAACTTGTTAACCTTCATCAGTTACATTTATTTGCCCTTTTGTGAGAATTTTTGTGAGTAGCTGGCTTGTTTTTGTGCTATATTGACTCCCTACACTCCAACTGAGTGTAGGGGTGCCCTTCTTATCCAATCAAACACCACAAAAATCACTGATCAAGCTCCTCTTGATCAGTCTGCACAAGTGAAGAAACAACTTGTGTTCATCAGAAAAATAACAAACCTGGGCTTTGTTTTGATCATTTCAGCTTGATTCTAGTTTTGTTTTGTTATTTAATTTGTGTTTTTAAGTAAGTTTTAGTTACTGGTTTGTGTTTTTAAAGTTTAAAAAAAGAAAAAAAATTTTTTTGTAAAAAGGACGTGGCTAGGACTCGAACCTGCGCCACTCCTCCCAAACACAAATGACTTAACCAGCATGACCTAGGGTCTTTGACTGCTAAGTATTCAAATCAAACATTATTTAAAGGGTTTGTGTTTTGGCTTATCTAATATAAGCCGTAGCTAAATAAGCCATTTCAGGCTTATTGGTTATGCTTATTTGCTAGATTTCATTTTTCCAGGTTTGTCATTGAGTTTGGGATTTTTCTAGCTAAAGTTTTAATTTTTCTCTTTCTTTATTTATTTTTTATTAATTTTTTTTACCTATTTTTATTTAATTAGATTAAAAATAGTATAAATAGTTTTTAAATTTTATAAAAAATGTTTTTAGGTTTTAATTAAGTAACTTGAGGTTTACAGCCCATAAAGTTTTAAAAAAGTCTAATTTAATTTTATTTGATTTTAGGGTTTTTAACCAATTTTAAAATTCAATATAAAATTATTAAAAAGGTTTTAGAAACTTTTAATTACATTTTTGTCTTAGTTACATTATTTTGGATTTTTGGTAATTTTTTAGAATTTTTTTATGAACTTTGAATTTTCTTGATTATTTTATTATTATTTTATTATTAAAAATTGAAAGTTTGTTTTTTCTACTTTTTTCATTTTTCCTAGATTGTAGACACTAAATTAGGAGTTTTGCCACTTTCCAAATATTTTTAGGACTTTTCAATTATTTTCTAGAATTAATTTAAGTTTTAATTGATTTTAATAGTTTTTAAGTGTTTAAAAATAGTTTTATTTGGTTTTAAATTTTTAAAAAATAGTTTTTAGTTTAATTAGGTTATTTTTGAGGTTTACAAACTTTAAAATCTTTCTTAGAGCTTTTTAATAATTAATTGTTATTTTTAGGGCTTTAATTAGCATTAAAAAGTCATTATCTAATTAATTAAAAGGTTTTAGCAAGTTTGGATTTTTTGTAAACTCTTAGAATATTATTTTGGATTTTTAGTAATTTTTAGGAATTTTTAGGTTAAAATTTTAAATTTTGTAGTTTTTACGGTTTTACGTGATCGCCTTTTTCGACTTAGTTTAATCCGTCCTCGTAACCGTCTTTCTTTTCTTTCTTTTCCTATTTCCTCTTCTAATATCAATAAAATCACAATCAAAATCAATTCAATACACAACGCACTAGCCTCCTCGAGAACGATCCCACACAAAGGGTCATAAGTGTTTACGTTTTCCTAAACGTACACTTAATACTTACCGCTTTTACCTTCCTTTTCCTAAAGGGGTAAAAATACAACTATCAATAAGCTCTTTTTTAGCCATTCGGAACCGTTTCTTATACAAGTCATCTTGAACGCTTTATACACTCTTTTCAAGGTTGATATAAAGACCAATTATTCAGAAAACTGAATATCTATCCTATAGGTGCATACTAAAACACATCGGCACATGAGAACCGGTTAATTAAGTCTGTTTAATTAAATGGGAACAGTTATACTTCGTGCCTACTGGTACATCACATGATGGAATTATCTACCACATAGTATAATTATGCAATACACTAAATTAAACTAATCTTTCTAATTTCATTACAACAATACAAGGATTGGGTTATTTCACATAAAATTGTCTCAGCTAAGTGCAATGCTATCCATCATAAAAATTGGCGTCTGACCCATGCTAACAACTAAAGTATCACCTTGCGCGGGTGACGAATCAGATAGGCAAGCCCAACATATGACTACCACCAATAATTATGACAGTTCTCCAACTCTTTTCTAAGGCCACCGTGCGCGGGTGGCGAGCCGAATAAGATCAATTCTAAATGTCCTAACCCAACTATTACATTACTATATTTCATATTATTTATTTAAACTTTCTACTCGATCTAAGCAAAGGTAAGTAGAGGGAATTAAACCGGCGTGGTTTGATCATCTAATTATACATATGCCTAACTACATGCAAACAATCAAATCAATTTAATAACCAAATTATACAATGGAATCGGGTGTACCTGATAATTATGGCCAAATCCTCTAGCTTGCTCCAATAAATCATCCCCAATCTAATCTTCAGAATCTGCAAATACTCAACAAACATATATGTAGAAGAAACTTCCACATCTAATTAGCACAAGACTCTTATAATATGATTTAAAATTTTAAAATTTTTCAATTTTTCCCAAAAATCACATTTTAACCCATTTTGACCAAATTTCACACAAAAACATGTAACACATGTGCCACCCCCTCAACTTAAAGCATTGCATTATCCCTAATGCAAAAATTTTGAATTGAAATTTTGGTTAATAATCAATTTGACAATCTCACACAAAAACAAAAACCTAACTCACTTTCGTAGGAATCACGGTTGCATTTAGCGTATGCAACAAGCCTTTAAACCACCCGATAGCCCGACTGGACGAGTTTTGTCTCGTGAGGGTTTGTAGTGAATACACCCACAAAGTTCCACAAACCACGGGTTGCCTCCCGCAAAGCGCTAAGTTTACCGTCTTCAGCCAGACATAACTCAAATGAGCTATTGAGACAGTTGGAGTGGTTCTAACTAAACCAAATCTACCGTTTCCATCTGATCACTCTCCAACTCAACATAAGGCTTCAAACGGTTTCCATCTCCGCCTACCATATTTTTTATTTCAATGGCTCCGTATGGAGAGACTTGAGTTACAATGTATGGACCCGTCCATTTACTTCTCAACTTTCCAGGAAAAAGCTTAAGTCTAGCATTGAATAACCAAACTTTTTGACCAACCAAGAAGGATTTCTTGGTGATGTGTCGATCATGAAAAGATTTGGTTTTCTCCTTATAAATCCTAGAACTCTCATAAGCATCACGTCTAATCTCATCTAATTCAGATAATTGAAGTTTCCTAGAACTACCTGCTTTCTCTAAATCCAGATTAACGGTCTTAATTGCCCATTCAGCCCTATGCTCTATCTCAACCGGTAAATGACACGCCTTGCCATATACCAACTTATACGGTGACATACCAATAGGAGTCTTAAAAGCCGTCCTATATGCCCACAATGCATCATCTAACCTCAAGGAAAAATCTTTCCTATCACTACGAATAGTCTTTTCTAAAATTCGCTTAATCTCCCTATTAGATACTTCAACCTGGCCACTAGTCTGTGGGTGATAAGGGGTAGCTATCCTATGATTAACTCCATAGTGTTTCAGTAATTTTCCAAATCTAAAGTTCTTAAAGTGGGAACCCCCATCACTAATGATAGCCTTAGGAATTCCATGCCTAGCAAAGATATTCTTCTTAACAAACTTAAGAACTACACTATGGTCATTGGTTCTAGTAGCCTCAGCCTCTACCCACTTAGACACATAATCAACTGCCACTAAAATGTAAACATTGCCATGTGAAATGGGGAATGTTCCAATAAAATCAATACCTCACACGTCAAAGATCTCAACAACAAGTATGGGATTCATAGGCATTTGATCACGCCTTGAAATTCCACCAACTTGTTGGCAACGAATACATGCTTTCACAAAAGACTGGGCATCCTTGAATATAGTCGGCCAAAAGAACCCGCTTTGTAGGACTTTATGCCCAGTTTTCGTAGCACCAAAGTGTCCACCGCATGCATAAGAATGGCAATGAGCCAATATGTCCATATGCTCATGGTCGGGAACACATCTCCTAACAACTTGGTCAGCACACACCATATAGAGCTCCGGATCCTCCCAAAAATAATGCTTCAACTGGGAGAAGAAGTATTTTCTTTGTTGCTTGGACCAAAACTTCGGAACCTTTTTAACTGCAAGATAATTAACTATGTTTGCATACCAAGGAACCTTAGAAACCTCAAACAAACTTTCATCCGAAAAGCTTTCCTTAATCACATCAGAAGGGTTGAACGGCGGAGGGATAATTCTAGACAAATGGTCGGCAACTACATTTTCTGACCCCTTTTTATCCCGAATTTCTAGATTAAATTCCTGTAAAAGAAAAATCCACCTAAGCAACCCCGGTTTTGTCTCTTTCTTAGTCAACAAATGTCTTAAGGCACTATAATCTAAAAATACTATCACCTTAGAATGCCCCCAAATATATGACCTAAACTTATCAAGAGCAAAAACCACGGCTAACAACTCTTTTTTAGTAGTGGTGTAATTCATTTGAGCTTCTGAAAAAGTCTTACTAGCATAAAAGATAACAACGGGTTTCTTATCGACTTGTTGTCCTAGAACCGCCCCAACGGCATAATCACTCGCATCACACATGATCTCGAAAGGCTTCAACCAATCAGGTGATTGTAGAATAGGGGCTTCTACAAGCTTTTGCTTAAGCATATTGAATGTTTTAAGACATGATTCATTAAAGTCAAAGCGCACATCTTTTAAGAATTAATTACAAAGAGGCTTTGATATTGCACTAAAATCTTTAATCAATCGCCTATAGAACCCGACATGACCAAGAAAAGAACGCACACCTTTGATGGTAGTGGGAGGAGGAAGGGTCGAAATTACTTGAACTTTGGCACGGTCAACCTCAAATCCTTTTTCAGACACAACATGCCCTAATACAATTCCCTCTCGAACCATGAAATGGCTCTTCTCCCAACTAAGCACCAAATTAGTTTCGGTGCATCTTTTTAACACGCTTTCAAGCTGATCAAGGCAACTTTCAAAGGATTAACCAAAGATGGAGAAATCATCCATAAATATCTCTACAAATTCTCCAACCATGTCAGAAAAGATACTCATCATACACCGCTGAAAGGTAGCCGATGCATTACACAGGCCAAAAGGCATTCTTCAAAATGAAAATGTTCCATAAGGACATGTAAACGTAGTTTTGGCCTGGTCATCAGGATGGATGGGTATTTGATTATAACCGGAGTACCCATCCAGGAAGCAATAGAACTTTTTACCCAAAAGCTTCTCAACTATTTGATCAATGAAAGGTAGTGGGAAGTGATCTTTAGATGTGGCATTATTCAGCTTACGGTAATCTATACACACTCTCCACCCAGTAACTGGTCGGGTTGTGAGTTTTTCCCCGTTCTCGGTTTCCACAACGGTGATTCCGGCCTTTTTAGGCACCGTTTGTGTGGGACTTACCCATTTACTATCCGAGATGGGATAGATGATACCAGCATCTAACCATTTAAGAACTTCCGTCTTCACCACCTCTTTCATATTAGGATTCAGACGCCTTTGCGCATCTCTTGATGGCTTAATATCTGGGTCCGTAACAATTCGATGCATACATAATGAAGGGCTGATCCTTTTTAAATCTGCAATTTTCCATCCCACTGCTGCTTTGTACTTAGAAAGCACTTTTAGAACTGCTTCCTCTTGTGATTCAGAAAGATCAGAAGCAACAATAACGGGTAATGTATTGTTAGGACCTAGAAAAGCATATTTGAGATTGGATGGCAAAGCTTTTAGCTCAAGAGTTGGAGGCACCTCTAGAGACGGCTTCGTGGCCGTGTCAAAAGTAGAAGGCAAGGGCTCCACTTTATAAGACCAAGGTGGTTTTTGATGGTCCAAAGAACTGACCAAACACTCCTGAATCTCTCGAACTTAAGCAACATCAAGAATCTCCTCATTCTCACTAGTTAAATATAATTCCAAAGGATCATCCTTAAGCATACGGGATGCATGCTTTTGAACTTCCTCGTCAATCACATCTAATTGGTAACATTCATTCATCGTAGGAGAATTAATAGAATTAAACACATTCAATCTTATCTTTTTATTACCGAATGCAATATCCATGGCACCAGTCCAAAAATTAATCCTAGCATCTATCGTGGCTAAGAATGGGCGCCCAAGGATAATAGTTGGTTGAACATCTTTGTATTGTGACTTGGTGTCCATAACAAAGAAATCAACAGGGTAATAGAAGTCATCAACTTTCACAATAACATCCTCTAAGATACCTCTAGGAATTTTGGTAGATCGATCGACTAAGGAAATAATGTAGTCAGTCTTACGAAGAGTTCCTAAGTCATACTTATCAACCAAACTAGCAGGAATGATGCTGATATTGGCACCAAGATCAAGGAGCGCCTTCTTAATGGCAATATTTCGAACCACAACTGAAATCAACGTTTCTCCAGGATCTTTGAATTTAGGAGGAAGAAAGCTAGATAAGACTGCACTAACATGCTCAGTTAGGTCAATCTTTTTAGGCAAAGACGCCTTCAGCTTCCTCTTCTGAGTACACAAGTCCTTTAAAAACTTGGCATATGCAGGAATTTGCTTGATATCATCAATAAGGGGGAGATTGATTTTAACTTGCTTGAAAGTCTCCCACATATCCTCAGCATGAGGACCCTTTTTAGCTAACTTTGCAAATGTCAGTTTCTCCAAAGCCGTAGGGTAAGGTGTGCTGGACACACCACCCTCCTCAACTTCGGAAGATTTAGTAGCTTTAGGATTCTGTGTTGTTTGTTTAGGAAAATCATTCAACAAATCATTCACCAACTCAGAACCGGACTTAACATTATCAGAATTTTTACCTTCAAAAATGATTTCATCATCAGTGACGAAATCCTCGACATCAGGAGAATTTGGAATTCCCTTGTCATTGTTGTAGATTTTACCGTTTCGAAGAGACGTCGCCATATTCACGTTCTCATTTCCATTTTTCTTGTGTGCGGGATTCATGGTGGGGTAGCTCGGTAGCCTTCCCTCATCTCTTTTGCTTAATTGATCCGCTAATTGACCAACTTGTCTCTCAAGAGCTGCAATAGATTTAGTAGTAGTCTCGTGTCTTTGATTAGTGACCTCGAATTTTCTATTGATCTCTTGATTGTTGGTAGATAATGAATCCATAAGCCTATCAAATTTTCAGTCAAGGTTCAAGAGACGGTTATCATCTTGCCCTTGGCCCTGATTTGGATATTGCTGTTGTGGCCTATGATTGTAAGAATTTTGTTGGAAGTTAGATGAATCGCCACCCTCATACCTTGGTTTGTAACCGTAGTGTTGTTGTTGGGTATTATTAGGGCGATTGTCTTCATCTTTCCAACGAAAATTGGGGTGATTGCGCCATCCAGGATTGTAACTTTCGGAGAATGGGTCATTTCATGGACGGCCACCATAGACTCCATCTACCTCCTCATTTGGTGGCGCCCCCAACTTTGACAATTATCGACATAGTGACTTGGATCACCACACATTGAACACCCACTATGCTACACATTAGACACATTTGGCACACCTTTTCCTAGATTTTTCAACAAAAGATCAACTTTCTTACTTAACTCGCTAATTTCAGAATTTGTGCCATGTTGGTTAGACACATAATTGGCGGAAGATGGGTGGTTGTTTCGATCCACTGAAGCTTGGGTCTTGGAACCTTTTCTTAGTTTTTCAAAAAACTCCCATTCTTCCTCCATAGGTCGCGAGAAAAACATACCCCCACTAGTGGCCATCACAAATTGTTGGTTGTTATAATCCAACCCATCATAGAAGACTTTGACAAGCTCCCATTTTGGAACATCGTGATGAGGGCATGTTATAAATAACTCCTTAAGTTTACTAAATGCTTCATGAAATTGCTCGCCTGGGATTTGACGAAAGGATTTAATCTTATCTCTAATGACAGTAGTTTTACTTATAGAATAAAATTCCTCAAGAAAAGCAGATTGCATTTCAGACCATGAGTTAATACTACCCGGCTCAAGAGATGAGAACCATTACTTAGCTTGATCTTTAAGATAAAAAGGAAAAAGTCGAAGTCTTACCTCATCCTTGGTAATGTTATTAATCTGACGTGTGTCAGCAATTGAGAAGAATTCTCGCAGATGTGCGTATGGCTCCTCACGGCCTCTAAACATTGGCAAGATTGCTATGAGGTTCGGCTGGATCTTGAAGTTACTTGTAACCTCTTTAACCGGATCCGGATAAACGATAGGCGAAGGATCCTCGAAGATCCCCGGCCTGTAATAAGAATCAACACCCCGTGGTGGAGATTCTTCTCCGCTACTACTGCCGCTAGCACTTCCGCCAACATCTTCGTCACCTGGCATTTCAGCGAAAAGCTCTGCTAAACCTGAAAAATCAAGATTAGTAGAAAACTGTCGAAACGTCTTCCTTCTCAACCTTGCACTTTACTCAACCTCAGGATCGTAAGCTAACGGTGATGTACGTCCCGATCTGCGTGTGCGCATACACTAACCTGCACTCTCACAAGAAACAAAACAAATAAACAAAACAAACAAACAAAAAAATAAAATCTTTTTGTATTTTTGTATTTTATTAAAGAAAAATATTAACAAAAACTTAAACGAAAAGCTCACTGAGTCCCCGGCAGCGGCGCCAAATTATTGATCGACGTCGAAGTGCCGGTCAAAAATAACCTAATTACCTTATGCTAGATAGGGTAAGCGGGTATCGATCCACGAGGAATATGTGGTTTTAGTTTAAGTTTTGGGGTGATCACTGATCAATAAAGGTTTTTGGTTTTGAAATCTGACAACTAAAATACTTTTGATAATAAAAATGCGGATTAAAAATTAAAATAATTATTAAGCTAATAATAAAGCTAGAAAAATAAAATAAAGATGTAACCAATTAAAAGAAAAATGCAATCCCTTCCAGCTCCTAATATTTATGGTTGATCAAACTTATGGATTATCGAAACTTTTTAGAACCGATTACAATGATTATTTCGACTTAATATGAATGAATTAACGTCGGCATTTATTATGTTTGTCATCGACTCGCGATAATGAATCTTATATTAATCCAACCAATAATTATGTTTTAATAATTTATTTAGTTACAATTTATATCGATTATACGACCATCTTTTTTTTAACTAAACAGAATAAGAATGAACCGTTAACTAGTAATAAATTGTCTTGCACAAATAATTAAACATAATATTAGGTCAATAAAAATAATTTATAAATAAATCATTAATCAATGTAGTAAAAATATAATAACCCAAAAGTAATGATCAAATCATAAATAAAGTTACCGGAAGGAATTACAACAAAATTAGCCGGACATCGCGGTGCACCCGACCCGCTGTATATCAACTATCATCTTCCAAAAAGACAAATTGTCTTTTCTTCTTTTCTTGGTTTTGTATGCGTCCAAACTTCACACTTCAATTTTTTTATGATGTTCCTATGTGATCCACCCAACCGAATTGCAATGTTTTTCTTTGTATAATTGGTTGCCTCCTCCATTGATATCCGAATTTCCCTTTATATGTATATGTCTATTGTCGGTCCTTATTATGCCCAAATTAATATTTTTTTCTTTTATTCTTTTAACATATAATAACTTTGGCCCAATAAAAAAAATAACCCAACCCTATCAATAATTGCTCAGACGAAGCCCGGACAAATAAAAGATGACCGAAAATATTGCGAGGCGCTCAAATCTTTTTCTTCAATATTTCTTCTTCATTTATCGGCGCTCACAATGTCTTTTCTCCAAAAAATTAATTAAGCGGCCATTTTATTCCATTTCGCTCGTAACCTACATAATCACAAAACACATTAAAAGTACATGTATAAATATATAACTATGCTAAATTAACATGCTATTAGGTGTATGCAAAATACACCGATTACTTCTGGACCGGGATTTGATGACTGGCAGTGGAGACTTGCTACGTTGCCCTTTTCCTTTGGGGGGTTCGGTGTTTATTCTGCGGGTGATGTATTGCATTATGCTTTTCTTGCTTCTCGGTTACAGTCAGCTGATTTGCAGTCTAAGCTACTTCAACACACTGATATTAGAACTTATGGACTCCAGTTTGATGATGCCTTACGTGTGTTTAACTCGGTTATGGAGATCGATTTTCTAAGTAATCCGAGTGAAGTCGCTGCCCCCAAACTCATGAAGAAAATGGCAGATATATATTTTGCTCGGGTTATTAAGAATGCAGAATCCACTTTCGCTTTATCTGCTCGGCAGATGGCTTTATGGGCATCTCAGAGGGATGATCATACTTCTGATTGGCTTAGGACGGTTCCTATCTCTGGGTTGGGTCAAACTATGAATGAGAGGACTTATCGATGTGTTTTGTGTTATCGCTTAGGTATTCCCTTGTTCTCTGTTTCGACGCCCTGTTCAGCTTGTTCGAGAGTCTTTGATGGGGATATATTTGGGGATCATGCGGTATCGTGTGTTGGTATCGTTGGGATTAAGCATCGTCACAATTTGGTACGTGATACTCTTGCTGATATATGCTATCGTTCAGGGATATCTTTCAGAAAGGAAGTTAACATCGGATTAGATGGAGGAGTTGATAATGCCTTACGTCCGACACTTGTTTTATTCTTGGGATGAAAGTAAATATGTGTGTGTTGATCTGACTGGTTCTTCTTCTTTGACTCGAACGGGGATGAATAACTTTGTACCCGGCCGAGCTGTGATTGATGATGCACAACGTAAACGATGCAAGTATATGGCTAAGTGTGCAGCTCTCGGATATGGGTTTCTTCCTTTCTCTTTTTCTTCTCTAGGTGAGTTACAGGAAGATGCAGTTGCATTGCTGAAGCGAATCCAAAGATTTTCTAACGCTCAAGACATTGGAGCGCGCGCTACTGTACATATTTTCCATAGAATAGGTTTTGCTATTGCTAAAGGGGTGGGAGCGCAGATAGTATCTCGACTCCCTGTAAATCCTTTTTTGTTTCTAATAAAGTGATGGTTAAATAAAAAATAACAATAATAATAACAATAATAATAATAATAATAAGCAAGTGAAGCATACTATACCTAGCTTCTTGAGTACTTGAAGCATATTAGTACGCCTGATGCACTCCCATATCAAACTACTTAAATTTTTCAAGTGATTTGGAGTTCGCAACAAAAGACCCTACGCATTGCCAACAATCTTCAATAGATTTACATACTTTTGGGATGGTACGACACTGATATCTTTTTAGGTTTCTTCTTGGGGAAACTAATATTATTCTTCCATATACTTTTCTCCATCATGGATTTATCCTTTTCAAAAAAAACTTTGACCTCCTCAAGAGGCCTCTTTCGATCATTCTTGCCCATTCTCTTTATAAGACTTAGCATTAAAGCACCTATTTCCATGTCAATTTTGACTTGTAAAACACATTCGCATTTCTTGCAACAGCCGAGACTGCATTTATCTGAATTTTGTATAAAGCTAAGAGGTTGTAACTGTCACCTGCAAGGAACTTTCAAGATAAGACTTTAAAAGATTCCATGGAGCTGGGAGGTATACATTTATCCTAGGAAAATACGATCCAAGTGATGACACCCGTAAAGGATCACGCATGTGGAGACTTTTGCACGTTATGGTCATTTTCCCTTGACAATCTTCTTTTTCCTCGAACTCAATAATAAAGCATTCTGAGAAGAGTTTATCGCGTAAATGATAGCCTCTATCGGAAAAAGTGAGAGCCTAAACAACATTTAAAACTCATTAGAAAATGATGGAAACAAGTAATCCACCAAGACTAAAACAATAACAATATATGGGGAATGAAAGTCCTGTTGCAATAATAGTCCTTCCACTTAATGAAAAAAATAGCTTTCTTTAGTGATTTCACCTATCCCATGTAAATAATGTTGAAAAGTGAGTTAAACTTTGGGGTTTGTTTAGTAAATTTGTTTTAGGTAATTTGTTTGGCTTGTCCTACAAGCTTTGTTATTTTTAGTATGTTTTTGTTTGGTAAGTTTTAGGTCATTGGTTCCCTATAAATAGAGGCCAATGTCATTAGCTTGGTAACTTTTGAATTGTAATTTTGGGTATTGAATAAAAGCTTCCGCTTCGTGTGTTCGATCTTGTTTGTTCGTTTGATTTATCCAACAAGTGGTATCAGAGCGTGGTCGATCCGCAATCATGAAGAAGAAAAAGAAAAAAAAAGTTGTTCGAGGTTCGTTGGATTGAAGTTCGTTAGCCGAAATCGGGTTTGAATCATCGTTAGCAATCAACCAATTGTATTTAGATTAGTATCAAAATTTGATTTTTGATTGGTAGAATAAACAATTCGTTTTGATTTGTTTGATTTTTGGTTGGGTTTGCGATTGAAGTTGAAGGGTCAGAAGGTTTATTGGTTAGTATTTGATAACATTGGGATATTGAATTGCTAGTTGGGCTTCTGATTGTTCGTAGAATTCAACAAGGTTGAATTTATTGATAAATTATGTCATAAAACACATAATTTTTATTAGTCTTCGTTGGTTTGGAATTTTTTGGTTGTTATGATTTGAAGAATCAGTGATTTTGGATTTAGAATTTTGTCGATTGTATGAAAAAAATTGGGATATTCGTTGGCTTTTGAAGTTAGTTTCTCGAATTTGATTGCTTTTGGTGAAGGTCGTTTGTTTGGTAGACCGTTTCAGGTTCAGTCATTTGCTTGGTTGATCGTTTTCAGATTCGAGCGTTTGTTTGGTTGGCCGTTTTCATGTTCAGTCGTTTGTTTGTTTGGATCGTTCTCAGGTTCGATCATTTGTTTGTTTGTTTGGATCGTTTATTCGATCATTTGTTTGTTTGGACCGTAAATCTTATTTCATAAGTGGGTCATTCGTATTATCCGGATCATATTTGGGGCATTTCAATTTGTGCCCGTCCGTCAAATTATTTATTAATTTGAATTTGTTTGAAACAGATAATACATTTGTTTGTTTGTTTTAATTGGCTAGTTGTCTAGCCCGAACCGAACCATAACATATTAAGAGTTATTCGTTCGTTCGTTTGGTTGAATAACATATTAAGAGTTATTCGTTCGTTTGTTGATTAACATATCAAGAGTTATTCGTTCGTTCGTCTGGAATTCCGAATTAAGACGGAATGTTCTTTTGTTTGATGTTTCGAACCACAACTGAAATAAACGGTGCTCCAGGATCTTTGAATTTAGGAGGAAGAAAGCTAGATAAGACTGCACTAACATGCTCAGTTAGGTCAATCTTTTTAGGCAAAGACGCCTTCAGCCTCCTCTTCTGAGTACACAAGTCCTTTAAAAACTTGGCATATGCAGGAATTTGCTTGATATCATCAATAAGGGGGAGATTGATTTTAACTTGCTTGAAAGTCTCCCACATATCCTCATCATGAGGACCCTTTTTAGCTAACTTTGCAGATGTCAGTTTCTCCAAAGCCGTAGGGTAAGGTGTGCTGGACACACCACCCTCCTCAACTTCGGAAGATTCAGTAGCTTTAGGATTCTGTGTTGTTTGTTTAGGAAAATCATTCAACAAATCATTCACCAACTCAGAACCGGACTTAACATTATCAGAATTTTTACCTTCAAAAATGATTTCGTCATCAGTGACGAAATCCTCGACATCAGGAGAATTTGGAATTCCCTTGTCATTGTTGTAGATTTTACCGTTTCGAAGAGATGTCTCCATATTCACGTGCTCATTTCCATTTTTCTTGTGTGCGGGATTCATGGTGGGGTAGCTCGGTAGCCTTCCCTCATCTCTTTTGCTTAATTGATCCGCTAATTGACCAACTTGTCTCTTAAGAGCTGCAATAGATTTAGTAGTAGTCTCGTGTCTTTGATTAGTGACCTAGAATTTTCTATTGATCTCTTGATGGTTGGTAGATAATGAATCCATAATCCTATCAAATTTTCAGTCAAGGTTCAAGAGACGGTTATCATCTTGCCCTTGGCCCTGATTTGGATATTGCTGTTGTGGCCTATGATTGTAAGAATTTTGTTGGAAGTTAGATGAATCGCCACCCTCATACCTTGGTTTGTAACCGTAGTATTGTTGTTGGGTATTATTAGGGCGATTGTCTTCATCTTTCCAACGAAAATTGGGGTGATTACGCCATCCAGGATTGTAACTTTCGGAGAATGGGTCATTTCGTGGACGGCCACCATAGACTCCATTTACCTCCTCATTTGGTGGCGCCCCCAACTTTGACAATTATCGACATAGTGACTTGGATCACCACACATTAAACACCCACTATGCTACACATTAGACACATTTGGCACACCTTTTCCTAGATTTTTCAACAAAAGATCAACTTTCTTACTTAACTCGCTAATTTCAGAATTTGTGCCACGTTGGTTAGACACATAATTGGCGGAAGATGGGTGGTTGTTTCGATCCACTAAAGCTTGGGTCTTGGAACCTTTGCTTAGTTTTTCAAAAAACTCCCATTCTTCCTCTATAGGTCGCGAGAAAAACATACCCCCACTAGTGGCCATCACAAATTGTTGGTTGTTATAATCCAACCCATCATAGAAGACTTTGACAAGCTCCCATTTTGGAACATCGTGATGAGGGCATGTTCTAAATAACTCCTTAAGTCTACTAAATGCTTCATGAAATTGCTCGCCTGGGATTTGACGAAAGGATTTAATCTTATTTCTAATGACAGCAGTTTTACTTATAGAATAAAATTCCTCAAGAAAAGCAGATTGCATTTCAGACCATGAGTTAATACTACCTGGCTCAAGAGATGAGAACCAGTCCTTAGCTTGATCTTTAAGATAAAAAGGAAAAAGTCGAAGTCTTACCTCATCCTTGGTAATGTTATTAATCTGATGTGTGTCAGCAATTGAGAAGAATTCTCGCAGATGTGCGTATGGCTCCTCACGGCCTCTAAACACTGGCAAGATTGCTATGAGGTTCGGCTGGATCTTGAAGTTACTTGTAACCCCTTTAACCGGATCCGGATAAATGATAGGCGAAGGATCCTCGAAGATCCCCGACCTGTAATAAGAATCAACACCCCGTGGTGGAGATTCTTCTCCGTTACTACTACCACTAGCACTTCCGCCAACATCTTCGTCACCTGGCATTTCAGCGAAAAGCTCTGCTAAACCTGAAAAATCAAGATTAGTAGAAAACTGTCGAAACGTATTCCTTCTCAACCTTGCACTTTTCTCAACCTCAGGATCGTAAGCTAACGGTGATGTACGTCCCGATCTGCGTGTGCGCATACACTAACCTGCACTCTCACAAGAAACAAAACAAATAAACAAAACAAACAAACAAAAAATTAAAATCTTTTTGTATTTTTGTATTTTATTAAAGAAAAATATTAACAAAAACTTAAACGAAAAGCTCACTGAGTCCCCGGCAGTGGCGCCAAATTTTTGATCGACGTCGAAGTGCCGGTCAAAAATAACCTAATTACCTTATGCTAGATAGGGTAAGCGGGTATCGATCCACGAGGAATATGTGGTTTTAGTTTAAGTTTTGGGGTGATCACTGATCAATAAAGGTTTTTGGTTTTGAAATCTGACAACTAAAATACTTTTGATAATAAAAATGCGGATTAAAAATTAAAATAATTATTAAGCTAATAATAAAGTTAGAAAAATAAAATAAAGATGCAACCAATTAAAAGAAAAATGCAATCCCTTCGAGCTCCTAATATTTATGGTTGATCAAACTTATGGATTATCGAAACTTTTTAGAACCGATTACAAATATTATTTCGACTTAATATGAATGAATTAACGTCGGCATTTATTATGTTTGTCAACGACTCGCGATAATAAATCTTATATTAATCCAACCAATAATTATGTTTTAATAATTTATTTAGGTACAATTAATATCGATTATACGACCATCTTTTTTTTAACTAAACAGAATAAGAATGAACCGTTAACTAGTAATTCTAACACCCCACCAAATGCTATGCGCAGCGGAACTACAACATTTGGGGGCTAGGCAGTTATCATCGCACACAAGATATATCAAACGACTCCAAAGAGACGTCAATTTTAAACTTAAATTAAACATTGTTAAAAAGTTACATGTCTACGGTTTTCCAACCCCAAATGATACAACAGAGTTTTGCGTTTTCGGTCCCCATGAATCTCAACCCCAAAAGTTACAGTTTTCACAACAACATGACATAGAGTTAAAAATGTTTAAGTAATAACGGGAGGAAAAACAAGTAGACTCCAAGCTCCACACACAACATCCATCCCATGCACGCTCCATGCTACACTTCAGCGGTTACCTGAAACACATGCTAAATTTGGTCAACGAAAACGTTGAGTGGAATTCATAGGTTTTACAATTCATTTTGAACATATGTGAAATAAAAACCATTCACGATCATTCATAGACTTGTCGATCAAACAATCCATATTCAGGATACTGACAATTGTGTTTAAGCTCATGACACTAAACCGTTAACTCAATCACCCGCGTAATAATTACCGGCGTGATTCAGATGAAACCAGTGCCCCTACTAAGGCATCAGTTGCAATTATACCTTATCTCTTATCACAAATTATCCGTCCGCAGGGGGTATCAACGTACTAGCCCTCGTCTCGGATAGGGTAGTCAACCCTATAGTACTATCACTTTGTATAAGCGGCTATTTCTAATCTACGCTAGGACTAAACAATAGTTAATAGTTCATGAAATTAGGGTCTTTTGCAACTGGGTACTCAACACAATTTCAAAGGCAACATTCGGGTCCAACAATCATTCATGACATATGTTCATTTTGAAAACTAGCATGCATTTCCCTCGCGGGTAAAACAGTTTGAAATAATAATAAGCGAGGCTATAAATTCACACCTTATATAACAAGTAGTCGATAGTTCGAGAGACGGTCACTGACGACGATACGGATGCCCGGGTAAATCAACACCTATCAAACCAAATAACGCGTAATGAGTAATCTCATTTTAAAACCTTATGGTACTGTATAAATACATAAATATTAGTCACTTGTGACAATTACAACTCACGCCAAAACAAAACGACAAGTGTTACTCGTTTTATACCATTTGTCCTTATTATTAACGTTATCCATTTTTACTCGTTTTCGCCGATACTTACCAAAAGTACGGACTGTTTTACTATACTTAACCATTTTTATAAAATTTGAGAAAATTCTAAAAAATACTTTAAGACCTGTAGAAATCACATATTTAATCCCAACAAAAGTTTTTACTTCTACGACCCGTTACTCAACACTTTTCCAAAACTACGTTTTTCGGACTGAAATTGTACTTTGACCAAGTCGGACTCATTTGACCCGTTTAAAATACTCCATTGACCCATTTGACACCTAAGTCCTACAATAGACTAAAATGTGCAGGTTTGAGACCAAAATTTAACCCTTGAACATTTACCAAACTAAACTTATAGTCCCCGGGATTTGACCTAAAACCAAGCATAATTTCGGATTATGACGGTTTTCATCTCCCGGTACACGAATTTCAAAACGTCGTAACTTTTGACTCGTTAGGAGTCGTAAGCTCTACCTTATACCAAATCGAAGCTAAGAAGATGCTCTATAACTCTATCCTATTCACAAGACCTGTTTACAAAATAATTTTTACGAAAACACCCTAAACTTTCTGCCCAAAATCAACTATACCAAAATCATACCAACGCTCGTTTCCAAACCCATTTATCCACACTAGACATCATCCTAAGCATCCCTAATCACAACCAAACATTATTTCAGTCCTAAAACCCTATTGATCATCAACCTCATAAAACCAAATCATAAAAACAAGCATGCAAGTAAATGTACCCATCTAAAAACATGTAAATATAAGAGTAAACACAAAATTAAACTTCAAAACATTGATCACCATGATCCCCCAAACACCCCCCATTGAGCCGTGGGGTTTGGGTGATCAAAACCCACCAACCAAATTGATTTTGGTTGATTTGTTTGGTGTTCTAGAATCATTTTAACATGAATTAGACATGCAAATGCCCAATTAACATCCAAATGGACTTTTGAAAAATCTTGGATTTTTGGAAGAATTTTTGTTAATGCATGTTTGAAATAACCATGGATTAACACTCACTAGATGATTTTAGAAGGTGGTCTTTGATTAGAATTAATCAAAACTCAAAAAAAAAATGAAGTGGTGGTGGTGTTTGTGTGTTTGGCCGTCGGCCTAAGAACAAAAGGGAGAGGGTGTTTGATCTTTTTTTTGTGAAATGTTTTGTGTGTGTGTGTTAGTTCCCCTTTTGTGAAATGGGAGGGACCAAAGTGCAATTTAAGCTTTCTTTTGGCCTTAAGCAAAAACGACTCTAAAACTTTACGGGATTGACTCACTAGTCATTTTAGAAAATTTTACGGGAGTCGGGAATCATCCCAAACACTCCAAAATACTTTTAGGATACTTTAAATGTACTCGGAAAGAAATAAAACTCACCGACTCGACTTAACACGAACCGTAAGTAAAATTTTCGAAAAATTACATTTTCGATAAAACGTCAATAATTATAGAAATTTGGGCATCCATCGGGATCGTATTCGTCATCGTCCTTCTTAAATCGTCAATCGTCAAAATTATTACCTCGAACATCGGTTTCAACCAAAATACTAAAAAATATAGCAATTAAAATTTATTAAAAATTTCAAAAATAAGCGTAATTTAGGGTAATGTTAGTGACCTCGGTTCTAGGGTATCACATCCACCCCTCCTTAAAGAGAGCGACGTCCCGTCGCTCGCCTCTTCTTATACTCACATTTCGTGCCGCTAGAACAGATGAGGATACCTTTCCTTGAAAAAGTCCTCACGTTCCCAAGTGTATTCCGGTCCACGCCTAGAATTCCATCGAACCTTCACAATGGGAATTCTACTACGCTTCAGCCTCTTGACCTCTCGGTCCATAATTTCCACGGGTTCTTCCACAAAATACATTTTGTCGTCTAGTTGAATCTCGTCCAAAGGAATCACCAATTCCATATCCGCCAAACTCTTCTTCAAGTTCGATACGTGAAACGTGTCGTGAATAGCACTAAGCTCGCTCGGAAACTCTAACTTATACGCTACTGGTCCAATCCGTTTAACGATCTTAAATGGTCCAATATACCTCGGACTCAACTTTCCTTTCTTCCCAAAACGAATTACACCCTTCCACGGCGATACCTTAAGCATAACCATATCTCCGACTTCAAATTCCAACGGTTTTCTTCTGTTATCGGCATAACTCTTCTGTCGGCTTCTCGCAGCTAGTAGTCGGTTCTTGATTTGCACAATCTTCTCGGTCGTCTCTAAAACCAATTCGGGTCCAGTCAACTGATTTTCTCCTACTTCACTCCAACACACAGGCGATCTACACTTCCTTCCATACAATGCTTCGAACGGCGCAGCCTTGAGGCTCGCATGATAACTATTATTATACGAAAACTCCACTAAAGGCAAGTGGCGTTCCCAACTTCCTCCAAAGTCAATCACGCATGCTCGGAGCATGTCCTCCATCGTCTGAATAGTTCGTTCACTCTGGCCGTCAGTCTCCGGGTGATAAGCCGTACATAAATTCAATTCAGTGCCCATCACACGTTGAAGCGATTTCCAAAATTCCGAAGTAAATCTACTATCGCGATCCGAAATGATCGATAACGGTACTCCATGTCTGCAAACGATCTCCTTCACGTACACACTGGCCAGCTTTTCCATACTGTCCGTCTTCTTCATAGGTATGAAATGAGCAGATTTCGTTAATCTATCCACTATTACCCAAATCATATCACATCCACTAGGAGTTCTAGGTAAACCCGTCACGAAATCCATAGCGATTTTCTCCCATTTCCATTCTAGGATCTCTGGTTGTACCAACAACCCAGACGGTTTCTTATGTTCGGCTTTAACCTTCGCACAAGTCAAACACTTACTAACGTAACGATCAATATCCGCCTTCATATTCGGCCACCAATAAACTTTCTTCAGGTCATGATACATTTTATCCGATCCAGGATGTATCGAGTACTTCGACTTATGAGACTCGTTCATAACCAAATCTCGTACTCCAGGCTTTCCTTCCTCAGATGAACACAACGGTAACCAAATCCGATTCTCGAAATATCTCAGTCCGTCTGACCTAATCACAAAAAGAGGTTTCAACATTCTTCCCAAGTTCTCAGCATCAACATTCTCTTTCATTAATCCCCTCTCTTGAGCCTTTAGTATAGTTTCGGTTAAGTCAACACTCTCAGTCATCACCAATGCTCTAACTCTCAAAGGTTTCTCTCGATCCTTCCTACTAAGTGCGCCCGCTACAACATTCGCCTTGCCAGGATGGTAGCGAATTTCACAGTCATAGTCACTCAGTAATTCTACCCATCGTCTCTGTCGCATGTTCAACTCCTTTTGATCTAAAATGTGCTGCAAACTCTTGTGGTCAGTGAATACAACACACTTCGTCCCATACAAATAATGTCTCCACAATTTCAACTCAAAGACTACAACTCCTAATTCCAAATCGTGCGTCGTGTAGTTCTCCTCATTCTTCCTCAGTTGTCTAGACGCGTAAGCTATCACCTTTTCACGCTGCATCAACACCGCTCCATAACCCTTACGAGATGCGTCACAATACACTACAAAATCTTCAGTTCCGTCAGGTAATGACAATATCGGTGCGGAACATAACTTGTCCTTGAGCGTTTTGAAAGCGAATTCTTCCTCATCTCCCCATTCATACACCCTATTCTTTTCGGTAAGCTTTATCAATGGCTTCGCAATCAACGAAAATCCTTCAATGAATCTCCGATAATACCCAGCTAAACCAAGGAATTGTCGAACTTCAGTCGGCGTTGTCGGTGCCGACCATTCCCTGATCGCTTCGACCTTGGCAGGATCCACGCAAACTCCTTTGCTATCAATTACGTGACCAAGGAATTGCACAGACTCTAACCAAAACTCACACTTCGAGAACTTCGCATACAGCTTCTCTCTCTTCAGCAGATCCAATATCTTTCTCAGGTGCTTCTCGTGCTCCTCCCTACTCTTAGAGTAAATAAGAATATCATCAATAAAAACAATGACAAACTTATCTAGATACGGCTTGCATACGCGATTCATAAGGTCCATGAATACAGCAGGCGCGTTTGTCAACCCAAACGGCATCACTCGAAATTTGAAGTGTCATTACCGCGTACGAAAGGCTTTACAGGAATATCCTCCTCTCTTACACGCAGTTGATGATACCCTGATCTCAAGTCGATCTTTGAGTATACACAGGAACCTTGCAATTGATCAAACAAATTGTCAATCCTCGGCAACGGATACCGATTCTTAACCGTCAGCTTGTTGAGTTCTCTATAGTCAATACACATCCGAAATGAACCATCTTTCTTCTTCACAAACAACACTGGCGCTCCCCATGGTGATGAGCTCGGCCTAATAAATCCTTTGTCCATCAACTCCTTCAGTTGATCTGATAACTCCTTTAACTCGGATGGTGCTAATCGATAGGGTACACGCGCAACCGGCGCAGCTCCTGGCACCAAATCGATTTGAAACTCGACCTCACGGGTGGGTGGTAAACCTGGCAACTCGTTTGGAAAAACTTCCGGATATTCGCAGATTACAGGTACCTCTTCAATCCTTGCCTCTAAATCACCATCGCTCGAAACTTGTGCCAAAAACACATCGCATCCACTTTCTACATACTTCATCATTTTCAAACAAGAAATCACTTTCAAACGAGAAGTGCATTCGTCTCCTTTCACAGTCAAGACTTTATTCCTCAACGGGATCTGAACTAATCTCTCACCACAGACGATCACAGCACTGTGCGCCATCAGCCAATCCATTCCCACGATCACATCAAACGATCCTAGCTCTATAGGCATCAAGTCGATTTTAAAAGCGTAAATTCCTAACTTCAAGGTACACCCTCTCAGTATAGAATTCGTACTAACAA
Source organism: Glebionis coronaria (assembly GCA_025667525.1). Classification (NCBI taxonomy): domain Eukaryota; kingdom Viridiplantae; phylum Streptophyta; class Magnoliopsida; order Asterales; family Asteraceae; genus Glebionis; species Glebionis coronaria. The sequence continues at coordinate 47,634,067 of CM046875.1, forward strand.
TTTTCCCATCAGCTAATTCCACGTTATAACTAGTTGTTAACAATACCGGTCTTCTATCGATATGACGACTAAATTTAACATCTACGAAACTCTTGTCGGAACCAGAATCAAACAAAATACTAGCATAACAAGCGTCTAGCAAAAACGTACCGGTAACCACGTTAGGACCCTGTGGTTTATCAGCCGTCCCTACTTGATACACGGCAGCAACATTGTTACCTCCCTGCTTGTTTCCTGCCTTCGGGAAATTTCCTTGCTTATGGCCTTTCTCTCCACATCCAAAACAACCCATCACTCTCGTAGCATTCGCCCCAGTGGCTACCCCCTTTGTTCGGCAATCAGACATCCTATGGCCCGCTTTTCCACATTTTCCGCACGCAGGCGGGCAATGCCCTACATGATACAAGTTGCATCGACCACAGTGGGGATTCACCTTCGCTCCTCTGGGGTTTGTCACAACTCTCATCCATTCATTCCCTCGCTGGTTAAACTGCTGATTGCGGTTCTGACCATTGTTGTTTCGGTTTCCACCTCGGCTTTGGCCCTGGGATTGATTGCTCTGTGCCACCTCCCACTTCCTCTTATTTCCTTCAGCAATGAAGTTCTTCTTGTCTTGGAGTTTGACATCCATCAACGCGTGAGCCATCTGGACCGCTTCATCAAACGACCCAGGTTTAGACGAAGTCGTCTCACCCTTGATATTACTGGATAGACCTTTGATGTACTGTTTCATCTTCTTGTTATCATCGGCAAAGGTGTCTGGACACAAAAGGCTTAGTTCATTAAACCTCCTGGTGTAAGCAGTGATATCACTGTTTTTCAAAGTTAGGTGCCTCAACTCATCTTCCAATTGACCTAACTCCTCTTCAGGACAGAACTTCTTGGTCAAAAGAGCTTTAGTAGCAGTCCATGTTCTTGCATTCGCTACTGCTAACCCAACAGTGGCTACTTGGGTGTTCCACCAACTCAATGCATCGTCAAGAAATGTAGCAGCCGCAAACTTGACCTTGTTCGCTTCTGAACAACCACTAATCTCGAAAGTACTTTCAACCTTTTCTAACCATCTCCTTAGTTCCAGAGCTCCACCAGTTCCACGAAATTGCGTGGGACCACATTTTATGAAACTAGAGTAAGTACACTCTCTTGGGGCTTGTTGTCTCCCCGCATTTCTGCCCTGATCTGGGTTCCTCCCTGCTCGATCTGCTTCTAGCGCATTCGCAATGGCTTCCTGAATCATCGTGTTCACACGGTCGGCGGTTAGTTTTGGAGGCATGGTGCGTTATCAAAAACACCTCTCTGCAAAGACAGGGAAAATAGAAAAACAATGTAAGTATACACATCAAGATTAAGATGGATTTCTCTTTCAAGACATAATATAAATACAACGACACATCACTACAGAGTTACTAATATTCATCAATTCACATCACAAAAGATCAAATTAAAGACATATCACAGATCATGAAAGGTAAACATGGATTGTATTGATAATCAAACAAAATTGTGACAAGTATTGCCACTACAACCATTCACCATAAAACTTAAGTCCTCAAGTTTTTCGTCACAATGCCATCATACAAAAGTCTAAAACAGTTCTATTACAACGATCAAAGATAAAATAAAAGACAAGCAACTAGGCATGTGGTGATCCACACGGCCTCTTGGATGGCGGTTCATCATCATCTTCCTCGGGTTCCTCATCACTATCATCCTCGTCCACTTCATCCATCTTTCTCTTTCCTTTGTCGTTCGGCCCACATTCAGTCGCCTTCTTCGTCCCTGACGTAGACCCACACTCAACCGCTACATGATTTCCCACGGTGATACAAGCACCTCTGGTAGGTGGCTGGATCATGAAGTCATTAGCTTCCATTTCCATATCGTCCACAAATCTTTAATCTGGGGGCAATGATGCTCTAACTCGATGCTCCCAACTCTGCATCCTAGACAATCTCGCTTGATCTTCCCTAACTCGATCAAGACTGGCGCTCAAGTTCGCGATCATCGATCTTAGACTGTTGATATCACTCTTGTTTGCATTTCCATCATACTCAATTCTTGAAGTTCTTGCCAATAATTCTTGGTGTGCTCTTTCATTCTCGTCGAATCTGTCGGTTTCCCTTGATTCCACTATGTACCGCTCGAACATCGATTCATCCAATCTTCTCACAACACGCCGTACATCATGATAAGCTCTTGGTCCGGGGCAGCAAACTCTTGAGATGCCCTGATGAAGAAAATTTGTGCTCGCTGCACCTTCGGATCTCCTGGGGATACCTGGTGCACCAACCAGATGAGAAGTACGTTGTGGGTAAATAGTTCTCCTTTGGTCAAGGTCCCGGGCTTGCACGTTGTTTGCCTTGGTCTGTCCTTCAGCAGCTGTTCCAACATTCCCCCCTTCGTGACCCACGACGTAATCGTTTCCATTACCATTAGGCGGTACCTCGGCCATTCCTGCAATAACAGAGAATTTTAGAGGATACGTAAGATAATTATACAATATTTATAAATACATGCATGCAAATGCAATGCAAAGGTGCTACACATGCCCAAAATGCGATAATATGATGCTCATGCATGATTAATACAAGAATTACGGTGTCGGGTATTCTACGTATAATTTCAACGCTTACATATAGTAATTTCCATATCTACGTAATAAATAACCACATATATACTTCAACTCAAAAGTATACGTCAAATGCCATGAATACAAAAATAAACCTTACCGGAGCCATGCAGGATAGTTGTGTGCGCTTGGACAATTTCTTACGACACCAAAAGTTATAGTTTAGGAATTTTCAAAACGACCTAGTTCTCTATAACTCATGGCTCTGATACCAATCTCTAACACCCCACCAAATGCTATGCGCAGCGGAACTACAACATTTGGGTGCTAGGCAGTTATCATCGCACACAAGATATATCGAACGACTCCAAAGAGACGTCAATTTTAAACTTAAATTAAACATTGTTAAAAAGTTACATATCTACAGTTTTCCAACCCCAATTGATACAACAGAGTTTTGCGTTTTCGGTCCCCATGAATCTCAACACCAAAAGTTACAGTTTTCACAACAACATGACATAGAGTTAAAAATGTTTAAGTAATAACGGGAGGAAAAACAAGTAGACTCCAAGCTCCACACACAACATCCATCCCATGCACGCTCCATGCTACACTTCAGCGGTTACCTGAAACACATGCTAAATTTGGTCAACGAAAACGTTGAGTGGAATTCATAGGTTTTACAATTCATTTTGAACATATGTGAAATAAAAACCATTCACGATCATTCATAGACTTGTCGATCAAACAATCTATATTCAGGATACTGACAATTGTGTTTAAGCTCATGACACTAAACCGTTAACTCAATCACCCGCGTAATAATTACCGGCGTGATTCAGATGAAACCAGTGCCCCTACTAAGGCATCAGTTTCAATTATACCTTATCTCTTATCACAAATTATCCGTCCACAGGGGGTATCAACGTACTAGCCCTCGTCTCGGATTGGGTAGTCAACCCCATAGTACTATCACTTTGTATAAGCGGCTATTTCTAATCCACGCTAGGACTAAACAGTAGTTAATAGTTCATGAAATTAGGGCCTTTTGCAACTAGGTACTCAACACAATTTCAAAGGCAACATTCGGGTCCAACAATCATTCATGACATATGTTCATTTTGAAAACTAGCATGCATTTCCCTCGCGGGTAAAACAGTTTGAAATAATAATAAGCGAGGCTATAAATTCACACCTTATATAACAAGTAGTCGATAGTTCGAGAGACGGTCACTGACGACGATACGGATGCCCGGGTAAATCAACACCTATCAAACCAAATAACGCGTAATGAGTAATCTCATTTTAAAACCTTATGGTACTGTATAAATACATAAATATTAGTCACTTGTGACAATTACAACTCACGCCAAAACAAAACGACAAGTGTTACTCGTTTTATACCATTTGTCCTTATTATTAACGTTATCCATTTTTACTCGTTTTCGCCGATACTTACCAAAAGTACGGACTGTTTTACTATACTTAACCATTTTTATAAAATTTGACAAAATTCTCAAAAATACTTTAAGACCTGTAGAAATCACATATTTAATCCCAACAAAAGTTTTTACTTCTACGACCCCTTACTCAACACTTTTCCAAAACTACGTTTTTCGGACTGAAATTGTACTTTGACCAAGTCGGACTCATTTGACCCGTTTAAAATACTCCATTGACCCATTTGACACCTAAGTCCTACAATAGACTCAAATGTGCAGGTTGGAGACCAAAATTTAACCCTTGACCATTTACCAAACTAAACTTATAGTCCCCGGGATTTGACCTAAAACCAAGCATAATTTCGGATTATGACGGTTTTCATCTCCCGGTACACGAATTTCAAAACGTCGTAACTTTTGACTCGTTAGGAGTTTGTAAGCTCTACCTTATACCAAATAGAAGCTAAGAAGATGCTCTATAACTCTATCCTATTCACAAGACCTGTTTACAAAATAATTTTTACGAAAACACCCTAAACTTTCTGCCCAAAATCAACTATACCAAAATCATACCAACGCTCGTTTCCAAACCCATTTATCCACACTAGACATCATCCTAAGCATCCCTAATCACAAACAAACATTATTTTCAGTCCTAAAACCCTATTGATCATCAACCTCATAAAACCAAATCATAAAAACAAGCATGCAAGTAAATGTACCCATCTAAAAACATGTAAATATAAGAGTAAACACAAAATTAAACATCAAAACATTGATCACCATGATCCCCAAACACCCCCCATTGAGCCGTGGGGTTTGGGTGATCAAAACCCACCAACCAAATTGATTTTGGTTGATTTGTTTGGTGTTCTAGCATCATTTTAACATGAATTAGACATGCAAATGCCCAATTAACATCCAAATGGACTTTTGAAAAATCTTGAATTTTTGGAAGAATTTTTGTTAATGCATGTTTGAAATAACCATGGATTAACACTCACTAGATGATTTTAGAAGGTGGTCTTTGATTAGAATTAATCAAAACTCAAAAAAAAATGAAGTGGTGGTGGTGTTTGTGTGTTTGGCCGTCGGCCTAAGAACAAAAGGGAGAGGGTGTTTGATCTTTTTTTTGTGAAATGTTTTGTGTGTGTGTGTTAGTTCCCCTTTTGTGAAATGGGAGGGACCAAAGTGCAATTTAAGCTTTCTTTTGGCCTTAAGCAAAAACGACTCTAAAACTTTACGAGATTGACTCACTAGTCATTTTAGAAAATTTTACGGGAGTCGAGAATCATCCCAAACACTCCAAAATACTTTTAGGATACTTTAAATGTACTCGGAAAGCAATAAAACTCACCCGACTCGACTTAACACGAACCGTAAGTAAAATTCTCGAAAAATTACATTATCGATAAAACGTCAATAATTATAGAAATTTGGGCATCCATCGGGATCGTATTCGTCATCGTCCTGCTTAAATCGTCAATCGTCAAAATTATAACCTCGAACATCGGTTTCAACCAAAATACTAAAATATATAGCAATTAAAATTTATTAAAAAATTCAAAAATAAGCGTAATTTAGAGTAATGTTAGTGACCTCGATTCTAGGGTATCACAGTAATAAATTGTCTTGCACAAATAATTAAACATAATATTAGGTCAATAAAAATAATTTATAAATAAATCATTAATCAATGTAGTAAAAATATAATAACCCAAAAGTAATAATCAAATCATAAATAAAGTTACCGGAAGGAATTACAACAAAATTAGCCAGACATCGCGGTGAACCCGGCCCGCTGTATATCAACTATCATCTTCCAAAAAGACAAATTGTCTTTTCTTCTTTTGTTGGTTTTGTATGCGTCCAAACTTCACACTTCAATTTTTTTATGATGTTCCTATGTGATCCACCCCACCGAATTGCAATGTTTTTCTTTGTATAATTGGTTTCCTCCTCCATTGATATCCGAATTTCCCTTTATATGTATATGTCTATTGTCGGTCCTTATTGGGCCCAAATTAATATTTTTTTCTTTTATTCTTTTAACATATAATAACTTTGGCCCAATAAAAAAATAACCCAACCCTATCAATAATTGCTCAGACGAAGCCCGGACAAATAAAAGATGACCGAAAATATTGCGAGGCGCTCAAATCTTTTTCTTCAATATTTCTTCTTCATTTATAAGCGCTCACAATGTCTTTTCTCCAAAAAATTAATTAAGCGGCCATTTTATTCCATTTCGCTCGTAACCTACATAATCACAAAACACATTAAAAGTACATGTATAACAAAAAATAAATATATAACTATGCTAAATTAACATGCTATTAGGTGTATGCAAAATACACCGATTACTTCTAGACCGGGATTTGATGACTGGCAGTGGAGACTTTCTACGTTGCCCTTTTCCTTTGGGGGGTTGGGTGTTTATTCTGCGGGCGATGTATTGCATTATGCTTTTCTTGCTTCTCGGTTACAGTCAGCTGATTTGCAGTCTAAGCTACTTCAACACACTGATATTAGAACTTATGGACTCCAGTTTGATGATGCCTTACGTGTGTTTAACTCGGTTATGGAGATCGATTTTCTAAGTAATCCGAGTGAAGTCGCTGCCCCCAAACTCATGAAGAAAATGGCAGATATATATTTTGCTCTGGTTATTAAGAATGCAGAATCCACTTTCGCTTTATCTGCTCGGCAGATGGCTTTATGGGCATCTCAGAGGGATGATCATACTTCTGATTGGCTTAGGACGGTTCCTATCTCGGGGTTGGGTCAGACTATGAACGAGAGGACTTATCGATGTGTTTTGTGTTATCGCTTAGGTATTCCCTTGTTCTCTGTTTCGAAGCCCTGTTCAGCTTGTTCGAGAGTATTTGATGGGGATATATTTGGGGATCATGCGGTATCGTGTGTTGGTATCGTTGGGATTAAGCATCGTCACAATTTGGTACGTGATACTCTTGCTGATATATGCTATCGTTCAGGGATATCTGTCGGAAAGGAAGTTAACATCGGATTAGATGGATGAGTTGATAATGCCTTACGTCCGGCACTTGTTTTATTCTTGGGATGGAAGTAAAGATGTGTGTGTTGATCTGACTGGTTCTTCTCCTTTGACTCGAACGGGGATGAATGACTTTGTACCCGGCCGAGCTGTGATTGATGATGCACAACGTAAACGGTGCAAAGTATATGGCTAAGTGTGCAGCTCTCGGATATGGGTTTCTTCCTTTCTCTTTTTCTTCTCTAAGTGAGTTACAGGAAGTTGCAGTTGCATTGCTGAAGCGAATCCAGAGATTTTCTAACGCTCAAGACATTGGAGCGCGCGCTGCTGTACATATTTTCCATAGAATAGGTTTTGCTATTGCTAAAGGGGTGGGAGCGCAGATAGTATCTCGACTCCCTGTAAATCCTTTTTTGTTTCTAATAAAGTGATGGTTAAATATGTTGGAAATATGTTTTACGTATTTGTGAAGGATCGGTCGCTCCAACGATAATCATGTAATGGGCTCGTGATCCGCTTAGTAAATGTATAGTCCATATAGCCCACATGTAGGGTGGGCTATATATATCCCCTCCTAGCATGTTAGGAGGGGTTGGTCATTTTCATAATTCACACATTCTATCTTTACTTTCTCTCTCCACTTTTCTCCTTTCTCTCCTTTCTCTCTCTACTCCATCATCTCCCTTCTTCATCTTCTTTATATTATTAAATAATCCAATCTATCAAATCCATATAATCAATCATGTAGGATAGGCCAAAGATTCTGTAGACCTACAATTGGTATCAAGAGCATGGTTAGATTGGTTTATTCTTGTTTTTATTTTGTTTGATTTTGATGGGTTTTGATTTAATCAAGCTTTTATCTTAAAAAGTTTGTATTTTTATGCTTTAAATCATGTCAAATCTTTAGATTTACTTACTTTTTAGATAAAAATCACAAACTTTTATACAAAAATCAAAAACTTTTATTATCAAATCTTAAAAAGTTTGTGTTTTTATAAAAAGTTTGTGTTTTTCGTTTTTTAATTTTGTATTTTTATTGATAAAACCCTTTCTATTTTGATTGCATTTTGTTTGAATACTTTAAATTGAACTTTTAATTTTATCCTTTTTTATTTTTTTTATAATCAGTTTCCACTTTAATTTTTTATTATTGATTTTCGTTTATCAGTTTATCTGTTTTATCCTATCTGGGTTTTTCTGTTATCAGTTTTTTATATAACCTTTTTATTTTTTTATATAATCAGTTTTTATAAATTTTTTATATAATCAGTTTCTCAATTTTTATCAGTTTTCTGTTTTTCTGTCCAAATCTTTCTGTCCAACATTCATAAAGTTCCAAATCATTCTGTTGCATAATCTTACTGTCCAAATCTGTCCCAACAAAACTGTTCTTCCATTCTTAAAGTTCCGGACGAACGAAAGTTCCGGACGAACAAAAAGGTTCCGGACAAAATAAAGTTCCGGATGAACGAAATCTTCCGGATGAACAAATCTTCCGAATGAACGAAATCTTCCGAATGAACGAAATCTTCCGAATGACTGAAATCTTTCGAATGAACGAAATCTTCCGAATGAACGAAATCTTCCGAATAAACGAAATCTTCCGAATGAACGAAATCTTCCGAATGAACTAAATCTTCCGAATGAATGAAATCTTCCGAATGAACAAAATTCAAACATAACGGGAAAATTTTTGACTCGACACCAATACTCGAACCCTACACTCGTCCCAACTCACTCACACTCACTCAAACCTCTCGAACTCCCTCACATCAAACAACCTCAACAGACACACTCAACACAACCCACACAAATCTTATCACAGAACTGACTTGACACAAACACAACACCCTCACACTCGACTCACACAAAACCCACACCCTCTGGTTGATTCAAGTCTCCATTTATTTTTTTAAAAACAAACCCACCCTTGACTCTTCACATCACCTCGACTCACACACCCTCGGACAAACACCCACAAACAATATTAATCCCATCGTCACAGACTCATCTTTCAAACTTCTAGACTCAAAACTCAAAACTCAAGTCTCAAAACTCAAAACCTCACTCTCAAAGACTCAACACACCCACCGTATCTCACAGACTGTTATTTTTTCAAACCCACCTATCAAACGAGACAAAACGAGACAAAACGAGATTCACCAGCCTCACCTATCAAACGAGACTCGATACACAAACCCACCCAAGAAACTCTCGAACTCAAACTCGATACACAACCTCTCGACAACAAACTCACTCCCTCACCCAAACTCCCCACCCTCGACAACAACTCACACTTTCGAATTTTTCACTCACCCTCGACGCCCTCACACTTCACCTAGACAGAAAGACTCTTACAGATGATAGAAAGACTCAATCAATACTCTCGTCAAAATCAATGAAAGAAAATACCTACCCGAGACCCAATACAAGATCTTGAAGCCATAATTTCATTGTGTTCTTCAAAGGATTTGGAAGAAGAGATAGGATCGTAAAGTGGGACGGAAGTTTTGAGATTCAAAGAGGGTTGTTAGATTGAGATGGCTGCGTGTTATATTTAAGAGAGAGAGATTTTTTTTGAGATTGATAAATGAAAGAGACGGAGGAGTTATATGTCTGAGGAGAGAGAGAGATAAAAACGGATGGGGGTATATTATTGGGCGGAGGAAACGAGGGATTGACCAAAAGCCACGTTTTTTTTGGTTCAATTGATTTTAGTTTGCCACGTTGATTTGATTCCATTTTAACGGATACGTTTATTAAAGTTTTTTGGCACAATTGATTTTAGCTTAAAAGTTAATTTAGGCACAAATTTGAAAGTTATAAACGTATAAAATATCATCTTTTATTTATTTATTTTTATTTTCTATTTTTAGTTTAAAAAAAAATTAAAATTAAGTTAATTTTTTTTCTATAGTTTAAAGTAAATTTTTTAGCTTAGTTTATTTTGTATTTTTATCTATCGATATATTTGCATTTGGTACATCGTGTTGAGGCGGGTATTTTAAGAGAACCAACGTGGTAAAATATTTGACGGGTTAAAAGTTTTTGTGGCCGGATTTGAAGACAAAAGTGACGTGACTACGTGACAATGTAACGTGATAAAGTGACAAGGTTTATCTTGCCGACGGATTTTTTGATCGGGTATTTGTAAGTGAAGACGGATTTTTCATCGATAAGTAATTCTTCCTTTATTTTTCATTGAACTTCAATGGATTCGTTGAAATCAAAAAATCAAGAGGGAGTATCGTATTCAATGCAAAACAAAGTTAGGAAAAGTGGCATCACTTCATTTCAAATGCTTCAGTCTCATCTTGTCACTCTTTCGAGGATTCAAGGAGGGAGCGAATTTGTGACAATCTTTGGTCAAGATCGTCATATATTCATCGACTCTATCTTTACCACTTTGACCCAACTCGCCGAGTAACTCAACCATGGAAACTTTAATCACTCTGCATCGGCACTTGCATATAACGCTCTTGTGACACAACTCACGCCTTTCCTCCAATTCAATATCATCAAGCCTGAAAGTTCAGTGATTTGCCAATCATTTCTTCAAGATACACATACCGAGCTTCGAGTTTTCCGTATACAATTTTGAAACTCATGACATCGGTCTCGTCTTCGATTTATGAAAGATCTCGACTTCATCAAGGGTATGATAATGGAATGCAAGACTCTTCGATGCAAAAGGAAACTGGTCATACGGTTGATAACTTGGAGCCTAACGATGCCAAGAGCACGGAATCAGGAGGACAACATGATACCAGTGGCACGTCAGGGAATGTTCACGAGATCTCTTTTGATGACACCTCACCCGTTTATGACGAAGAGCCAGCAAACATGGTACAATGTAATGTTGTTTATAATGTATATGTTGATGCCATGCCGCATATTGAGCATTCTGAATCTAATTATGACAAACATGGGATGGAAAAGGGTGATAGAAATACCACTTCTGATTCATCCGATGTGAGTCATAATGGGGGAGAAAGTGTTCAAAATGCTAAACATCATTATCCTATAACTGCTTCTTTGATTGCTTCTGATTCCAAGATTAGAGAGCTCGAAACGATTGTAGCTCAACAATCAAAAGATCTTGAGGATGCCAAACTTGAATTTTCTAAGAAAACGGACAAATTTGAAACATATTTTGAAAAACTTGAAAAGTCAAACATTGTTCTTGAAAGAAAAATGGATCAAAAAGTTTTAGATTCTAAAGCTGAAAAGGATTATCTTTTGAAACAAATTCAGTTACTAGAGTCTAAATTGGCATCCCAAGGTAGATTGCTCAAAGAAAATGAAACGTTAAAAGCCCAAGTTCAGGAAAAGGTGTTTGCTATAGCTGCGTTGAAAAACGAGTTAAGGAAAAATAGAGGACCTAGTGTGGACACTAAGATTGAAAAACCATCAATCTTGGGGAAACCGCCTACAAATCAGTTCGTCAGACAACCGATTGTCAGACAACCTACTGCATTTAGATCCGAGCGACCACAATCCTCGAGACCGCGGTTTGCCTCCCAAGTTGATTTGGGTCATATTTCTAGAACAGTCACTCCACCAACTAGGCCTAACGTGACTAAATCAGTTTTAGCAAGACCTCATCACATGATTGCCCCTAGTTTCTCTAAGAATAGTTCAAAGAACACGTCTAGAACGAGTTCAAATGATGTGCGCCATGATTTTGGTCAAAGGGAAGCTATTCCAAAGACACATGTAAGAGATAGCAATGTCAAACCTAGTCAGATGCCTTCTAGATTACCCAACACTGCTAACCGTAGCATGACGTCTCCTAGGAGTATCGATCAATCATCTAGGAATTACTCGGACATTAAATATGCTACTTGTAAAACATGTAGAAAATGTGTCTTTACGGAAAATCATGATTCTTGTATCAAGAAACTACTTAATGAGGTGAACTCCCGTGCTATACTTAAATCCCAGTGGGTCCCTAAAATCAAACCCATTGGTAAAATGTGGCGCCCCACTGGTAGAACTTTCACTCTTGTAGGAAACGAGTGCCCTTTAACTAGGATAGTCTCTGATTCTACGAAGACTACTAGGGAGGAAATTGCAAAGGATGATACATCACTTAAGCCTGAACTTAAGGTTTTCTATAAAAGGAAACATTGGCCAACTAAGAAAAGTGAATCATCCCCTCAGGCCACCTCTGACACAAGAAAAGAAAACCGTGAACCCCCACGTGCTTCTAAAATAGATATCTCTAACCCATGCAAAAGTATACAAACTCGTAATGAGAATGCAGGTACCAAAGTTGATGTTCCAAAAGAACGAAGCGGTCCAATCATTGTCTACCGTTCAACTAAGGACGAGTTTGGTTGCTGAAGAAGCAGATATCGGAGAAACAAATGTCTCAGGGGATTCATGGTTGAGCTGCACTCATGACTTATAGTCACATCACATACTATAACTCGCTCTTCAAAGAAAGGAAAGTTTATCGCCGATGGTAAACTTATCCAACAACGAGAAATTAATTTTTCTCGGGCATGAGCTTATATCAAAAACATTCCAAGTTTTTAAGCTCATGCACAATGGCTCCTCGTTAAATGACAGACGACGACCCGGACTTCAGAGACAGGGAAGTTTATCTACGCAACGATAACTTACCATCTTAACAAGAAATTAAGTTTTCTTGGACACGAGCTTATCCTAAAACCATTCAAAGGTTTTAAGCTCGTGTATATGGTTTATAATTAAATATCAGATTGTAACCCGTGCTTCAAAGAAAGGAGATTTTATCGCCGATGATAAACTTATCCTAACAACGAGAAATTAAGTTTTCTCGGGCATGAGCTAATATTAAAAACATTCGAAGTTTTTAAGCTCATGCACAATGACTTACAGTTAAATGTCAGACTGTAACTCGAACTTAAAATAAAGGAAAGATTATCTTTTATGATAACTTATCCTCTTAACGAGAAATTCAACTTTCTCGGTCATGAGCTTGTATTAAAACATTCGAAGTTTTAAGCTCAGAAAGGAAAGTGTATCTTTTAAATAAGAGAACTTTTCCTCATAACGAGAAATTAACCTTTCTCGGTCATGAGCTTTCCGTTAAAACAGTCAAAGTTATCAAGCTCATGAAAACGACTTCTAAGTAAATGTCAGCTTAGGACTCGGTCTTCAGATAAAAGGAAAGGTTATCGCCGATGGTAACTTATCCTTACAACAAGAAGTTTAAAACTTCTCGGACTTGAGCTTTCCTAAGATATTCCAAATCTTAAGCTCAAGTAATTGGTTTTCAAAACTTTGAACACAATTTTTCAAGAATTTCTCAAAAGGTTTTTCTAAATCTTTCAAAATTGTGTGTTCAAAAATGTTTTGATAAAAAGAGCATGTCTTCTGGAATCGATAATATTTACGAACCTAGAAATGTCATTCAATAATGACACGGGGTTGTAAATAAAGTTCGAGCAGAAGTTCAAATGTTTTAAAACATGCTCAAAATGGTTTGCTATTATTTCCGATAGTAACCCGCTTTTCACATTGAAGTCAAGCATTTCACCGGAAAGCTTTGTCTTCAAAATCCGAAGTTATCAACTCCACAATCCAAAGTTCGTTGCACTTGATATCTACATACTCGACGATGCGACTACTCAAACGGTGACTACAGCTCTTTCAATAGAACACGGGTCAACAATTGAGGGGGAGTAATTGTCCAGCATTCAGAATCCTTGATGCCGAGAGTGCCAAGTTCACATATTGCTGTTAAGACAACGATATCAATCATACACATGGAGTCAAGAGATAACTTCAGAAGTTAGGAAGACCAACATTCGTGAACAAGAACCATGTGCTTCTGTCATATGATGTTCTCCATCATTCAGGTCCAACCTCGTAAATTGCTAATATTGTGAATTCATTATCATAAATGATCTTTGCACGTGATAAATACCTTACACTTGTGTTTAAAAGGTATTTAATTTACGTTTCAAGTACACCCTCATTAATTTGAAGGGGAGCTTGTTAAAATCATGAAGATAACTAGATTTGCATTTTTTCTTCCCAAATTTTCTTAAAATGCTATTAAATCAATTGATATTAAAAACATCGATTGCGTTAATATTTTTAATATGGGGGAGAAAAAGTGATTTAATATGGGAAATGATTAATCACGAATGGTTGACTTAACGTGCTAGCTCATCCCGACATTTGCGAAATGTTTTCGGATATCGTGGCATATGTTAAGGGGGAGCAAAATGGATTTGCACTTCAAAATGGATTTCATGGTGACATACACTTACCCAAAACATCTCTATTCACGATGATGAAGATTGTGGTGACATAAGGATGGTAGGATAGATTAAAGTCCAATGATTCCTCTCGAACCGGAGGAATCTCCCCAAGGACATTCCATAGCTAGAAATAGTAGTCCTTAGGAAAGATGGAGAAAGATTGTGAACGTAGCTGAATGCCGACCAAGTACTTAAGTTAGCACTAGAACAATCACAACAAGGTGCTAGTGATGACGTATTGGTAAGCATTGAAGGGGTTGAAGAATGAAAAAGAATTGTAAAGATAAAGGGTGTAAAGAAAGAAGCCCTCCTTACAACTTAGGCAGAAACCGGGTCAATACATATGCTATTGAGATCATTTTTAATGATTCTTGATATTGAAGACAGACATCATGGACCCAGTGATGCAATGCATAACCCATCCCAGCTAACTCAGATATCTCTCAAAAGATATTTGTTTTAATCACACGGAGACAACGCATTATCTATTGATTTATTCACTCCGAATAAATTGGTATTGAAAAGGTGGCACTCCTCTCCAGCCTCCGATCACTAAAAATCCAAAATGCACGATCGAGTCTAGAGCCATTTGAGATCATCAAATATCTCATTAGGACACACTTTCATATTTCCTTGCTTCTTCACACACTGTGAAAAGTAAGAAAGATCTTAAGAGTCCTACGTAAAATCTTCATGATCTTGCCTGAACATCCGAGTAATACGAAAGTATTTACAATGAAGATGGAAATCCTTCTTGAGCGAATATCAAAAAGCTCATGGTAGGTGACTTGTGCGATTCTTTATGAATCAAACTTGTGATAACTGGAAAGCAACAGTGGTTTAATTCTTAAATGAATTTAAACACGTTCCAGGCCTCTACGCAATATCTTAGTGATCTTGCCAGAACATTCAGAGTAATACTATTAAGTATTTACAGTGACGAATGGAAATCCTTCTAGTGTTAACATCAAACAACACTTGGTAGGTAACTTGCAAGATTCTATATGAATCAAGCTAGTGACAACTGGAAAGCAACGACGGTGCGGTTCTTAATTGAACTTCACTTGTTCCAGGAACATGAATTGACGGCTTCAAATCATGCGGATAAGATTATCCAAATGATTCACTCTTTACGTTCGCAGTCAGCTTTGGACGGTCGAGTAAAGAGAACGGGTTTACCCGCGAAATCTTGTCAAGGAGGTTCTTTATTGAAACTACCTGCCCAAAGTATGATATTTAATATCGTCCAACGGTCTTCACCGACCCGAGGTAAAATGCTACCTAATTAGAATGAAATGTTCAAGGCCATTTCATCCGTGTATATTGTTTGTTGCTAACTGTCTTATGCAGCGTAACAAGAAGGTGGCATTGCGGTGTACAATCCAGAAGAAGTCGTCACCACATGCTTATACTACATACAATTAGTACTTCAACAAATTCAAGAAAGCCTGAAGGTCAAGTCTTCCGCTGTATCAAACTCTGAAGCTTTCAAGAATTTAAAAGTATAAGTATGTGGAACATGAAGTCACGAAGAGGAAAATATCACAAGTGAAGAATGCACAAGGTCAAGGCAAGGAAACATGCTCAAGACTAAAGTCAAAGATCACATCAAGCATATTCACAAGAACAAGATCGAAGACTCAAGCATGGATGCTAGGTTTAAGATTTTGTAAAAAGATGTGACCTCCCTTAGGGGGAGATTGTTGGAAATACGTTTTTCCCAATAAAGTCTCGGTCACATCTTAGTTAGCATAGATCACGAGATATAGACTATTTAGAACTTTGTCTCTTGGAGCGACCTCCCTTAGGGGGAGATTGTTGGAAATACGTTTTACGTATTTGTGAAGGATCGGTCGCTCCAACGATAATCATGTATTGGGCTCGTGATCCACTTAGTAAATGAATAGTCCATATAGCCCACATGTAGGGTGGGATATATATATCCCCTCCTAGCATGTTAGGAGGGGTTGGTCATTTTCATAATTCACACATTCTATCTTTACTTTCTCTCTCTACTTTTCTCCCTTCTCTCCTTTCTCTCTATACTCCATCATCTCCCTTCTTCATCTTCTTTATATTATTAAACAATCCAATCTATCAAATCCATCTAATCAATCATGTAGGATAGGCCAAAGATTCCGTAGACCTACAAAATAAAAAATAACAATAATAATAACAATAATAATAATAATAATAAGCAAGTGAAGCATACTATACCTAGCTTCTTGAGTACTTGAAGCATATTAGTACGCCTGATGCACTCCCATATCAAACTACTTAAATTTTTCAAGTGATTTGGAGTTCGCAACAAAAGACCCTACGCATTGTCAACAATCTTAAATAAATTTACATACTTTTGGGATGGCACGACACTGATATCTTTTGAGGTTTCTTCTTGGGGAAACTAATATTATTCTTCCATATACTTTTCTCCATCATGGATTTATCCTTTTCAAAAAGAACTTTGACCTCCTCAAGAGGCCTCTTTCGATCATTCTTACCCATTCTCTTTATAAGACTTAGCATTAAAGCACCTCTTTCCATGTCAATTTTGACTTGTAAAACACATTCGCATTTCTTGCAACAGCCGAGACTGCATTTATTTAAAAATCCCTGAGCACTGTCTAATTCTGCTTTAGCCATGTCCCAAAGCTTTTTCTTACGCCAGATTTTTCCTGAGATAAAAAAATGGATATCAATCGCGTAAATATTGTCTTAAAAGCTATTATTATTTACAACAATAAAGAATTTATATCATACAAGATAAACAAAACATGATAAAACCCATTGAAATAAGAAAATCTTTTTAAGCTAAATCATCCTTTCTATGTATATAGGATAAATGAAAGTGGAAAAAATGTTCAGACCTAAAGCTGTATGGAACCCAAATGAAAAGGTTGGCAAACCCAGGAAATAAGATATTGTGAGCCCAGGTTGTAGAATATCTAAGGCTACATCAGCGTTGCCAATCATAGATTTAAGAGTCCATATCTGTTGAATATAAGACAAATATGAAACCAAGATTTACATTTTAGAATTTTACTTTATCTGAATTTTGTATAAAGCTAAGAGGTTGTAACTGTCACCTGCAATGAACTTTCAAGATAAGACTTTAAAAGATTCCATGGAGCTGGGAGGTATACATTTATCCTAAGAAAATACGATCCAAGTGATGACACCCGTAAAGGATCACGCATGCGGAGACTTTTGCACGTTATGGTCATTTTCCCTTGACAATCTTCTTTTTCCTCGAACTCAATAATAAAGCATTCTGAGAAGAGTTTATCGCGTAAATGATAGCCTCTATCGGAAAAAGTGAGAGCCTAAACAACATTTAAAACTCATTAGAAAATGATGGAAACAAGTAATCCACCAAGACTAAAACAATAACAATATATGGGGAATGAAAGTCCTGTTGCAATAATTGTCCTTCCACTTAATGAAAAAAATAACTTTCTTTAGTGATTTCACCTATCCCATGTAAATAATGTTGAAAAGTGAGTTAAACTTTGGGGTTTGTTTAGTAAATTTGTTTTAGGTAATTTGTTTGGCTTGTCCTACAAGCTTTTTTATTTTTAGTATGTTTTTGTTTGGTAAGTTTTAGGTCATTGGTTCCCTATAAATAGAGGCCAATGTCATTAGTTTTTTTTGTAACTTTTGAATTGTAATTTTGGGTATTGAATAAAAGCTTCCACTTCGTGTGTTCGATCTTGTTTGTTCGTTTGATTTATCCAACAAGTGGTATCAGAGCGTGGTCGATCCGTAATCATGAAGAAGAAAAATAAAAAAAAAAGTTGTTCGAGGTTCGTTGGATTGAAGTTCGTTAGCCGAAATCGGGTTTGAATCATCGTTAGCAATCAACCAATTGTATTTAGATTAGTATCAAATTTTGATTTTTGATTGGTAGAATAAACAATTCGTTTTGATTTGTTTGATTTTTGGTTGGGTTTGCGATTGAAGTTGAAGGGTCAGAAGGTTTATTGGTTAGTATTTGATGACATTGGGATATTGAATTGCTAGTTGGGATTCTGATTGTTCGTAGAATTCAACAAGGTTGAATTTATTGATAAATTATGTCATAAAACACATAATTTTTATTAGTCGTCGTTGGTTTGGAATTTTTTGGTTGTTATGATTTGAAGAATCAGTGATTTTGGATTTAGAATTTTGTCGATTGTATGAAAAAAAAATTGGGATATTCGTTGGCTTTTGAAGTTAGTTGCTCGAATTTGATTGCTTTTGGTGAAGGTCGTTTGTTTGGTAGACCGTTTCAGGTTCAGTCATTTGCTTGGTTGATCGTTTTCAGATTCGAGCGTTTGTTTGGTTGGCCGTTTTCAGGTTCAGTCGTTTGTTTGTTTGGATCGTTCTCAGGTTCGATCATTTGTTTGTTTGTTGGATCGTTTATTCGATCATTTGTTTGTTTGGACCGTAAATCTTATTTCATAAGTGGGTCATTCGTATTATCCGGATCATATTTGGGGCATTTGAATTTGTGCCCTTCCGTCAAATTATTTATTAATTTGAATTTGTTTGAAACGGATAAACATTTGTTTGTTTGTTTGAATTGGCTAGTTGTCTAGCCCGAACCGAACCATAACATATTAAGAGTTATTCGTTCGTTCGTTTGGTTGAATAACATATTAAGAGTTATTCGTTCGTTTGTTGATTAACATATCAAGAGTTATTTGTTAGTTCGTCTGGAATTCCGAATTAAGACGGAATGTTCTTTTGTTTCAAGTTTCGAATAGAGTTGAACTCACGGTGGAGATTGTTGGAAAGTGAGTTAAACTTTGGGGTTTGTTTAGTAAATTTGTTTTAGGTAATTTGTTTGGCTTGTCCTACAAGCTTTGTTATTTTTAGTATGTTTTTGTTTGGTAACTTTTAGGTCATTGGTTCCCTATAAATAGAGGCCAATGTCATTAGTTTTCTTTGTAACTTTTGAATTGTAATTTTGGGTATTGAATAAAAGCTTCCGCTTCGTGTGTTCGATCTTGTTTGTTCGTTTGATTTATCCAACAAATAAGTTTCTACTTCTTTCTATGAAATAAGATAACAATGTTCAAAATGTGATAGATCAAGAAGCATGAATCACAAGTAATGAGCTAACAGCAACATATTGCTTGACAATTAGGCACTGCTATATATCTAAGAGAAAAAGTGGAGTCCTTGAGTGTATCCCCTTGTTCATTATGTTCATGAGAGTAGGTTGACAAAAACTTTAGCAAACTTGGAAACTGACACCGGAAAAGAAATCCTTTCACCAGACATAATTAGCCATTAAAATCATTTTACATTATAGATTCATGAGACATATTAGCTTTAGAAATAAAGAAAAGCTAGTCGGGGGTTTCACAGCTATAAAAGAATAATTTACTACAATCTGCGTATTATTTAGGTGCGGTATTTATGTACAAATTAAGTACCTCAAAAGGTAGTCCCTTGGCAATCCTCTTTTCAGCTATGTTGAAATAAAGACGCGCAGTAAGAAACGGAATTTCAGACTCATAAACCTAGAATTAGAAGTAATGTTGGATATAATATTAGATGAGTAGTTATAAAGGATCAAACAGAAACTAAATTATATAGGATCATACACTTGTAATGACTGCATCGGTTCTTTCTATAGCTTTGGTAGCACATGTGTCCTCATGTGATTGAATTGACGAAAGTGTTGTGAATACAGATAAACTCGTTTCCAGTGACTTTGACTCCAAAAAAGTTCTCCAAAACGGCACATCTATAAACACGAAAGACTGATCTCGCACTATCTTGCTAAAAGTGTCATCCAAGGGCGATGAGCACAGTCCGTGATTTAAGTTTCCAGATTGCCAAGAAATATTGAATAAGTCCTCTAAATTTCCTCCCCAACCTTTTATCAATATCCTGTATACTCTCGATGCAAGTTCCATGTTCCCCTGTAATAAAGAGATTGTTATGAAGAAGGAGGCACCCTACTAATTGAATGCTGAAAAATAAGAATACTATGCCATAAGAAAATCGAACCTACAGTGATAGCAAATCCAACACATAGAAAAACAGTGTACGTTGTCTTTCTGTCAAGTTTGAGTGTCGTAGAGAGAAGAAACCTAATCCTGTTTGGATAGCGTTAATGCAGCCGTGTTATAGGACATGAGATATATAAATATATTGCCACAATATGAAAAGTTGTGAATGAATGAAAATCTACAAGGTGGAAAAGCATAAATCATTCACTATGATCTCTCCCCAGGTTCTTATTTACTTAGTTTCCTTGTATCTGTTTCCATCCATGTATGTTTTTTAAATTAGACCCTATGTTTAAAAACGCCCGACTGAGGCAGATGCGCTACGCTATTGCATCAGACACCTTGATGCGTTGCAATCACGGGATGCGTGGTGTGGCGCACGCATCAGCTAATGCGTGCATCGGCACTTTATTGCGCATCATGTACTTTGGCCATAAAAAGGGAAATTGGTCTTACTAATGTGTATTGGGCCTATTTTGTATGGGTTTTGATTTTAAGATATGTGTCATATTGCTTTTGATTTGCTTTTAGATATTAAAAAACGAGGCACTTAGTGATCTTTTTCGACTATTTTATGCATTTAAGTATTTAACCAATATGGAATGGTGAACTATGAAAATGCATGGTATCTTTTGATAGTAAATGTGATATTATTGTGTTTTGTGCATTATATATATATAATTTACAAGTATATTTTTTAATTGTCACCTCGGGTACGTGATGCTAGCGCATTCGCTTAGGCACCTCGCGCTTCGGCTTTTCGACCCTTGTCGCCTCGGCGCGCTTCACGCTTTTGAAAACCTAGATTAGACCTTTAGATCTCACATTAGGTCGCATACACTTGTTTCAACATCTTCTGTTATTTATATAATTCTCATGCATAAATTCATTAGCTCTCATAAGCTAGAACTTTTGTGGTGGGTTACGTTTCAAGGTACCTTTCAATCATGAAACTTTGTTATTTCTGATATGAAGTCTGTAGCTCTTGTCTTTTTAAAATGAAAGGTATCGACCTATCGCTAACTATGTTCACAGAAAAAATTCTATCTAAAAAAAAGATAAAAGAATTGGAATGCCAAAGAATTCTGAACATGGACCTGTAATTAGTTTTCAGTCTGCAAGACGGGGTGTATATGGTGGATTTCTGAATTTCTATTATTTGTAATTTGTGTTTATTTTTTATGATATAAATCACAACTACTAATTTTGATGTTTTTTCATCTTCATGTTATTTTTTGCTTGGTTGTATGTTCATGACTTGCATACGTCTCTCACTTGACCTCACCTTTGTGCTGCAGGATCATCTTTCACCTTTGCAAGATGAAGATGGTAAAATTATTTCAAGCAAACCAAGTATATATTTTCATGTTATTTTCCCTTCAGAATCTATACATAGCCAGTTAGTTAAGTATTATCTGTTTCTTTTTTTAAATTCCAGAGGAGAGTGTCAAAAAGAAGAAGATAAAGTCCGAGTTACCTTTAAGGGGGAAAGGCGGGTCAAGAAGCTGCAAAACACCTTCATTATTTTGTCTAGATATGAATGACTACCTTCGTGTGCCGCGTGATAACCATAGCAAGTGTTGTTTAAACAACGATTTTGCTTCGAAATGGGCGCATCCAAAAGTCAGAATGGCCTTGGTACCCTTTGAAAATTATAATTATTTGCTTTAATACTCTAATTACTCACTTTAGTCTTTACTTTTCCATTATACACTCCATCATACTGTTTCTCTTGCCAGCTAAAAGAACTTCTGAGACTAGATTTTGAGCTATTTGATGTTCCAGAACTGAAGAATGTCCAATACTAGATATTGAGCTATTTGATGTTTCCTGGACTGAATCTGCTGTTTTATGAGATATGACTTTTCTGGAAGAGGATGATTCTGGCATTCAAGTTTTAAGTGTTTCAGTTATGTTGATTGCTATTTTCAGAACGTACTCCTTGAAAGTTTATGGACTTTAAAATCGATAGTCGCGTGATAGGATCGAACTCGAGATCACGGGATTGCACACATTACGTGAAGAGTTAACTTATTTATTAAATATATTTATTATATTTATTAAATCAAACTGTAGCTAACGATCGCTAAGTAATTAAAAGTTAAGTATTAAACGACCGTTATAGAATGTTAAAGAAGCTAAAAGAAGGTGTCGGAAAGTTCCGGAAACCCCCTTTTGAGCTTGGTTATATCCGGTTTTTAAAGAGAAGGGATAAGGAGGAAAATTTTTTGGCTTTATCTTGTTTAACCTTGGAAGTTAAGTTTCCAAGGTGTATATAAACAAACCAAAAGGGCTCATATTTTTTCACTCTATATTCTTCTTTTCTTTGCCTTATACCGCCGGCCAAACACACTCTATTAGGGTTCATCTTTGATTTTCTATAAGCTATTTTAGATCTAGTCCTAGCCCCTCTCTAGGGTTGTTGGGTAGATCTTCCATAGACTTGGAAAGCTCGATTTTGTTCGTGCTAGACTCACGGTTAACTCACCGTATCACGTGTGTACAAGATCGTGGTGTGATCTTATTTTAGATTACATCCTGGTGGTGTTCGTGATCTATCTCTACCGGTGATCATTCCGTCAATTTGTAGATCCTGCTAGGATAAAGGTATGTAACCCTAGCCTTGGTTAATTATAATTGTGTTAAATAAAAATCTTGTTAATTTGCTTCCGCTGTGTGCTATTTGATCTATGTTAGGGTTTTTATAATTGTTATGATAATCATAAACCTTTAGTGGCATCGAGAGCCGTTTTAACATGATTTTATTTATCAAGATCTAAAGTTTTTAACTAATATTGATTTGTGTTAAAAAATTACATGTTGTTTTTTAGGTTTATAAAAATTAGGGTTTTGTTTTGTTTTTTTAAAAACGGCTATAGCCGAATTTTTCATAAAAAAATAAAATTTTGTAAACCCTAAAATTACATGGTAATTAAACTTTAGATGGTTTGCATGAATTAATTGTTATTTCATGCGTGGTTACGATCCGTAGTCGCTTTTTTTATTGTTAAGAGAATATGGGAGATCCGTAATAAACATGCATGTTTCTTACGGATCATATAATTTTGATTGTTATTTGCTTTATTTGATTCAAAGTTTTAAAATTAGGGAAGACTTTTTATGTTCATAAAAACCCTAGATTTATGTTCTTTGAATAAATTGTTATGCATGTGGCTATTTGATTTAGTTTTTTTTGTACTACTTGTTTTCATGCGTTTTTAACATTGTATGTTGTAAACAAGGGTAATTTTTTTAAGAAAAAATAATATGGACTAAATCTTATCAAAATTAATGAATTGTTTTGAGATCTAAATAACATATGATTTGTGTTGATTAGAATTGCAATAGCAACTTAACGGCCTACTGAATTTTGACAAACTATAAAGTGGGTATTACGCACCGCTGGTCAAGTACCCGGTTAAGGAAGGAGGTGTTATGCTTCAGCGCTGACCAAATTCTCGGCTCGCCTGTGCGTCAAAATTGGAATTACCTACGGTTGTTATTGGTATAATTCTTTAAGGTTGTTTGGTTTAACCAATACCTCAACTTGCAAATATATGATGAACTTTTAACCTCACCAAAAAGTTTACTAAATGTTTTATTAAACTTATGCTATGGAGATGTATGCATGCTTCTCCATACATGATTTTGACACCAAAATCTATACCCTAAAATTTAAGTCATATGCCCTCTAATTGACGAACACTTGAAGTTACAATTGTCGTCATATAAGATATCGGACGATGTTGTAATGGAGAGAAAACTTCATGACTGAATAAGATTGCACATGAAGGTTTTACGTTCTTTAGATTAGTCGACTTAATTGAGTTACTCAGTGAGAACTAGAAACTTAAGTCATAAAGAAGGGATAAAACATGTTTACAATGCAAATGTTTTTGGCAATGTAAATCCCTGACATATCTAGAAATTGCAATATGATTTGGCAATTATTGTTCGACAAGTTACTGTGTTGAATACATTTGTCACTACCAGATTAAATGATTTGATAAATCTATGTCAATATGGATTTTAGTTTTTCAAGGAAAATACTATGGTTTTATTACCAGGGTAATTTTATTTTCTTGAATTTTATTATCGAAAATACTAATGTTTGAACTTATTTCTATAGAAATGGCTCAACCCGAAAACAATCTGACAATAAGCTCGGCATTCAAAGCATTTTTTGAACGGCCTGAACTTACTGGCCCTAATTCCAATGATTGGTACCGCTCACTAAGAATTGTTCTGAGAGCAGCGGGTACCATCAATATCTTGGAAACTCATTTTCCGGAGGATCTTGCTGAAGGAGCAACTGATGCGGAAAGGCTTCAACACGCTGCTAACGTTAAGAAGCACCATGAGGTGGCTGCTGTAATGTTAGGGAGAATGGCTCCATCACTTCAAAGGAAGTATGAGCTAGCTTCTCCTCAGCAAATGCTTGATGAACTCAAGGCTGTGTATGAAACGTCGCAAGCTGTAGAGATCTATGATCTGGTTGATGCTCTACATAGTTGCAAGCAAGCTCCTGGAAAGTCCGTAAGTGCTCATTATATGGAGATGAGGGGTTATATGGAACAGCTCATAGCACTAGGACAACCCTTTGATAATAATATGGCTATTAACTTGATCAACAGGTCCCTTAATAAGGACTTCAATGATTTCGTTCGTAACTATAATATGCATTGCACGGGGAAGATAGTTAATGATTTGCATGCAATGCTCATTGACTTCGAAAAGGGTTTGAAAGATAAGGCACCCACTGCTACTCCTCAAGTACTTTATGTACAAAAGGGTAGAGTGTCGAAACCAAAACCGCAAGTGAATAAGAAGCAAAAAGGCAAAGGCAAGGTTGATAAGAGCAAGCAAGTTGCGACTACATCAAAACCAAAGCAAAACTTTGCTAAGAAATCTCTGAAAGATGAGACTTCTCACTACTACAAGATGACTGGACACTGGAAGAGGAATTGCTCTCTCTATCTCCATGAAATGGTAGAACATAAGAAGAAGGCTGAGCAAGTTGCTGCAGCACCATCTTCAGGTAACTTATTTATGATAGAGTTATTTAATCTTTCATACAAATCAAACTCCTGGGTATATGATATGGGATGTGGTATTAATATTTGTAATACCCTACATGGATTTGAGTTGAAGAGGAGACTTACCTATGGGGAACAATTTCTGCAAGTGGGCAATGGCGCACAAGAAGCAGTTGAAGCTATAGGAATATTTAAATTAGTTTTACCTTCGGGTTTAGTACTGTCTTTAAATAATTGTCATTATGCACCTACAATTGTTAGGGGTGTTATTTCCTTTTCTAGTATGTTGGATCTTGGATTTACTCACACGATTGATAATAATAGAATTTCTGTTTTCAAAGATGGTTTATTCTGTTTTGAAGCAATTTTTGTGAATTGTGTTTTTGAAATTAACATGCATGATAAAAATCCCAAGAGGAAAAATAATTCTGTTTTTAGCATGAATAAGAAGAGTAAGTTAGACAAGAACTCTTCTTATCTTTGGCATTGTAGGCTTGCCCACATTGGGAAGACTCGCATACAAAAGCTTCAACGTGATGGGCTTTTGGAAAGTATCAATGATGAATCATTTGATAAATGTGAATCTTGTATCTCTAGAAAGATGACCAAGAAACCTTTTAATAGCAATATTGAAAGGGCTACTGAACTACTTGGTTTAATACACACGGATGTATGTGGACAAATTAGACATGTGTCAAGGAAAGGTGCTAGCTACTTCTTGACGTTTACGGATGATTATAGCCGTTATGGTTATGTTTATTTACTTAAACATAAACATGAGGTATTTGAAACATTCAAAACGTTTAAAGCCGAAGTAGAGTTACAACTAGGAAAGAAGATTAAAGCTCTTCGTTCTGATCGTGGTGGTGAATATTTAAGTCAAGAGTTTAAAGAATAGAATTGTTCAGAAACTTACTTCTCCATATACTCCACAACAAAATGGTGTATCTGAAAGGAGAAATCGTACATTATTGGATATGGTATGATCTATGTTTAATCTTACAACTTTACCATTATCTTTTTGGGATTATGCTCTTGAAACTGCTGTTCGTATTCTGAATATGGTTCCTACAAAGAAGGTTGATAAGACACCATATGAAATATGGCATGGCAAGAAGCCATATTTGTCTTATTTGAAAGTCTGGGGTTGTGAGGCGTATGTGAAACGCGACTCTGGAGATAAACTCCAACAACGCTCAGTTAAATGTATCTTTGTAGGTTACCCTAAGGAAACTATGGGTTACTACTTTTATTACCCGGGTGAGAACAAAATAGTTGTGGCTCGGTATGGAGACTTCCTTGAAAATAATCTTGTAAATCAAGAATTCAGTGGGAGAAATTATGATCTTGAAGAAATTCAAGAAGATACATTGCCTTCTGAAAATACTAGCGATGAAATTCCTGTAGAACCAGAAAGTCTGAGTGTTCCACCAGAATTAATTCCTCCACGTAGGTCTCAAAGGGCTATACGTGCGCCAGACAAACTATGTCTATAGATAGAGGATGATGAGGAGGAAGTAGGGGATCTTGGTGAACCTGCTAACTATCGATCCGCAATGTCTGATCCAGAAAAGTCAAAATGGATAGTTGCGATGAATGAGGAAATGAAATCCATGGAAATCAATGATGTTTGGAGTCTTGTAGACGCACCTAAAAATGCTAAAGTAGTGAAAAATAGGTGGATCTATAAGAAGAAAACTGACATGGATGGTGATGTACAATCCTATAAATCACGTTTGGTGGCTAAAGGTTTTACTCAAACTTTTGGCATAGACTACGAGGAGACATTCTCTCCTGTAGCAGACTTACGAGCTATTAGGATTCTCATAGCTATAGCAGCATACTATGACTATGAGATATGGCAAATGGATGTTAAAACTGCCTTCTTGAACGGTCGCTTAGATGAAGACATCTATATGCAACAACCGGAAGGGTATGTTGATCCTAAATATCCAAAACGCGTGTGCAAACTTCAAAGGTCTATTTATGGTTTGAAGCAAGCATCACGTCAATGGAATAAGCGATTTGATGAAGAAATCAAAAAGTTCGTATTTATTCAAAATCGTGATGAGCCATGTGTATACTGCAAAGCTAGTGGGAGTAATGTAGTGTTCCTAATTCTATATGTCGATGACATATTGATCATGGGAAGTAACATTCCAAGACTTAAGGAAGTTAAGGTTTATCTTGGTAAATGTTTTTCTATGAAAGATTTGGGAGATGTTGCGTATATTCTGGGAATTAAGATCTATCGAGATAGGAGTAGATGGTTAATTGGTCTTAGCCAAGATGCTTATATTGATAAGATATTGAAGAAATATAACATGCATAACTCTAAGAAAGGTTTCTTACCGATGGAGGTTAAGCATGAGTTAAGTCATGAGAAAGATGCATCATCACCTGAAGAGGTGGCTTATGCTTCGGCTGTAGGATCTATTATGTATGTTGTAAGATGCACAAGGCCTGATGTGGCATTTGCTCAGAACTTGGTCAGTGGATACCAACAGAATCCAGGAAAGTCTCACTGGACTGCTGTTAAGCATATTCTAAAGTATTTAAGAAGTACGAAATATATGTTTTTGGTATTCGGGGGTAAACCAGACACAAAATTGAATGTAACAGGATTCTGTGATGCGTCTTGGCAATGTGATAAAGACGATACGAAGTCTCAGACGGGTTATGTGTTGGTCATCAATGGAGGAGCAGTTGACTGGAAGAGCAGTAAGCAGAAAACCATTGCTATGCATGCGACTCAATCTGAGTACATGGCCGCTTCAGAAGCTGCAATGGAAGCTGTTTGGATTAGAAAGTTTATTGGAGATCTTGGAGTGATGCCTTCAATTAAAGAACCTATTGATATATATTGCGACAACTCTGCGACAATAATATTCGCCAATGACCCTGGAGTCATGAAGGGCGCCAGACACTTTAAACGTAGATATCACTACATTCGAGAACAAGTGGAAGCTCGAGAAATAAAATTAATAAAAGTTCACACAGATGATAACGTAGCTGATCCTTTTACTAAGGCTTTGTCTAGGCCAAAGGTAGTTAAGCATGCCAAGGCAATTGGGCTGCAACTAGCTAGCGAATTCATGCAATAAATCTGTTGATTAGTATTTGGATAAAGGATGTAAGACATTATTGAATTGATGAAATAAAGATTGGATTTCGTTTATTTTTCTGTTATTTGATTTTGTATCCTATTTTACATGTTTTAATCCGTGAGCATTATGATGTTTCTAAATGTCCGTTGTCGATTAATAATATAGGAGTATTATTAAACTAAGACAATTCAAAATAGTGACGGAGTATACCTGAAAGTATATTGGTCAATTTTGGATGATATTTGATGGATTAAATATTGGACTTATCCCAACTATGTGATTTTACTTTATGGATCTTTGTCATTAAGTAAATCATAAATAGTTATCCTTAGACCTGAGATGCCAGAAAACTGCATTGAATATAGTGCATTTCTGTAAGGTAACCTAACGCTAAACGTAACTGGTAGTCATAAGGGTTATTTTCAGAAGTGTTGCGAAGTTCTTGTGTTTTTCTTGTAGTCGAAATGGGATTCGTTTCCTTCAAATTATTATTTGAAGTATAAATACAATTGGGCCCCTCGGGGGAATAGTAAGATGTTTGTGTGGCCACACCCAAATGTGTTTTGGTAATCTTGCTATATCCGTAAATGAGAAAGAGAATAGTTAATGAAGGAATGACTAAGATCCATATCCTTATTAACAATGTATTTGAAATGAAAGGATAATAATAATGATTATATATCATTAAAAGGTTTTGTCCATGAAACCTTACTCGAGTTGTACTAGTGTCATTGTTAGTGTAACTAGACGCTAGTCAATGTGATCACGATATTCGAATTTTGTCCAAGTGGGAGCTAAAAGTTTATGGACTTTAAAATTGATAGTCGTGTGATAGGATCGAACTCGAGATCACGGGATTGCACACATTACGCGAAGAGTTAATTTATTTATTAAATATATTTATTATATTTATTAAATCAAACTGTAGCTAACGATCGTTAAGTAATTAAAAGTTAAGTATTAAACGACCGTTATAGAATGTTAAAGAAGCTAAAAGAAGGCGTCGGAAAGTTCCGGAAACCCCCTTTTGAGCTTGGTTATATCCGGTTTTTAAAGAGAAGGGATAAGGAGGAAAATTTTTTGGCTTTATCTTGTTTAACCTTGGAAGTTAAGTTTCCAAGGTGTATATAAACAAACCAAAAGGGCTCATATTTTTTGCACTCCATATTCTTCTTTTCTTTGCCTTATACCACCGGCCAAACACACCCTATTAGGGTTCATCTTTGATTTTCTATAAGCTATTTTAGATCTAGTCCTAGCCCCTCTCTAGGGTTGTTGGGTAGATCTTACATAGACTTGGAAAGCTCGGTTTTGTTTGTGCTAGACTCACGGTTAACTCACCGTATCACGTGTGTACAAGATCGTGGTGTGATCTTATTTTAGATTACATCCTGGTGGTGTTCGTGATCTATCTCTACCGGTGATCATTCCGTCAATTTGTAGATCCTGCTAGGATAAAGGTATGTAACCCTAGCCTTGGTTAATTATAATTGTGTTAAATAAAGATCTTGTTAATTTGCTTCCTCTGTGTGCTCTTTGATCTATGTTAGGGTTTTTATAATTGTTATGATAATCATAAACCTTCACTCCTTCACAAGTAGATGGATAATATTTTATTTTTGTCTTTGATTGGTCTGTTGCATCTTAATTGTAGCCAAAACAGATATGTTGGTATTGTATTATATATAATCTGGAATGGTTTTTTTTTCTTCCCTGCTTTACTTGAAACAAAATACAGTACAAAGAAATAAGTTTACTTGGCAAGATCACATCTGAATCCGTTATAACAGTTCACAAAAATACACAAACACATTGATTAGCCTGATAATATGAATTGGAAAGAACGAGTCCACATGTCTGTTTGCCAATTGAGTTCACATGTCTGTTTGCCAATTGAGTGTAACGTCATGTTACCAGTTGGATGTTTGTTATTGCTTTGTAAATGTTAAAGTTAAAGCTGCTTGGCTTTCACTTGCCTTTGCTTAAACGAAATTTTGTTCATTGTATATTTGTATAGGGGTGTTATCGGGTTAAGACAGGTATTGATTTTTTGAAATTCAGCGAAAAATCGGGTTTTGATGGTATTGTCAGATTAGGTGATTCGGGTTAACAGATGATAGTAAGAACTTAATAGTTAGATTTAATTTTTTTGGATATCAAAGTTTCTAAGATACATAGAACTTAATAGTTAGATTTTTTTTTGATAATCAAAGTTTTTAAGATATACGGGGACTCATCCTCACATTCTATCTCAATCTCATCTAACGGATGAGATTATTAAATCATCAGTTTATATTGCATGAGTAATTAAGTCTTCACGTTTTAGGTATATATACCCTTTTATAAAAAAAAATCCCGATTCGATCCGGACCGTATAATTTCGGTCCGTTCCTCGGTCCTAGGTTTTAGACCTTTTCGGTCTTCGGTCCGGTCGGTCCGGTCCAGTTCGATTCGATCCTACCAAAAGTCTCGTCATTTATGCCTAATAGGACCGGACCAGACCGAGGACCGACTGGACCAGACCGGAAGCTCAAGCACTTGCAGCCTAGAGGCTCTAGGAAACCAAACAAGCTAAGCCCAAGTTCTTGCGGCCCAATCACTTTCCTTCTATGAAGAATGTCCAGGAGTTGGGTGCTGAGGAACTTTGGGTTAAAAGAGGTGATATTAGCTCTGTCAAACCCGCTGTGAACCTAGATGACATATTGGTTGAGGTCTAGACACTTGCCAACAATACAACAGATCTAAGCAACAATCTGGAAAGCTCTATTTCTAAGAAAATTGGCACTAGCCTCATATCCAGTTTTTAACAGCTACTCGGTGAGGTCATTTCCACCAAATTGCTAGAGTTGTTAAATCAATGTCTTCACCGGTCCGGTCTTGGCCGGTCTGGTCTTGGCCGGTCCGGTCTGGTCCGGACCCGATGCTCAGCCCTAGTCAAATTATAATAAGCTTATCAAGTTAGGTGAATAATAAGCTTATGCATTATGTAATTAGTTAAATCATGGATATTTTATTGATTTTATGGATTATAATAAGCGTTTGAGTTAGATTAACTGAATTATAAGAAGCTAACTTATAGGTTAGGTTTATGTTAATTGGTTGTTTATTCAACATTAGAATGAGATGCATGTTAATAATAAGTTAGCTTACTAGCTTATTTTTACAAGTTTGATAGGGTTGATAATGGATTCGAGTGAGTCTAGTGATCGGAGTGGTGTTGTGGAATATTCTACGTTCATTGATGAATATAGTGATCAAAGTAGTGTCGATCAGAGTGATTTTGAACTAACATTTGCAGGGCAAGAAAAGAAGTATGGAGGGATTTGTATCTTGTATAATATGTTGGTTGCTATATCGGTTTTTAGCAAGATAGTTTCTACTAGTTGACTCACTCTTTACTATTCCATTTATGTTGTGTTAGTCTTAAGAAATCTGGCTTAGAGAACAGCTTTATTTTGGAAATCCTGTCAAGAAGGCTCCTACAATGAGTCTATCAGCTCACATGCTGTGAGAACTCGTATTTCCTCGGTATTATTTATTCTTTTATTCATGCTTTTTGAATTTTTCTTCATGCGTTTTTAATTTTTCTTCATGTTACCTTTTCTTGTATTTTCATACACAAATCCTGATATCTCGATAATTTTAAATAAATTATATTTTAATTATTTTTCTGATCGTTGATAATTTATTCGGAATTATAAATTTTTTATTTTATTTTTCCGTATTTGTTTAAATTAAAATTTTTGATTTAAAAGCACCCACACGCGTTTTATAAAAAGTTTACCCGAATCGATGGAACGAGAACCGATGGCTACATATTCTAACTTTATAAAGTCAAAAGATTATGTTTCTATAAATATTTTGTTTTCGTATTATAACTTGCACCGAGTCGATATGATTAGCGTTTTAAGAATTAAATCAGGCTAGGACTAAGTATTTATTTGGGTTAAATGTGCATAAGAGATTTGGTAGTGGGCCAAAAAGCCCTCCCCTTTCTTTCTTTTTATTCCCGTCGGTTTACCAACACCACACATACAACATAATTTTTTTTACAACAAAAAAACATATTCCCTCCTGCTTTTCTTCTTTGTGTTCGACTCAAACCCACCAAAACCCCATCATCAAGAATCAAAACACCATTAATTTATAATTCAATTTTTTAAAAATCATCCTACATTGATTCTTATTAAACCCCCACCTTAAAATCCTTCATGCAGTTCAGTTTCATGAAATTAAAGTTTTAAAGAATTGAAATTTTTTGAACTTGATCACTCCTTCTTGCTCAATATTGCCATTTAATCATACCGAATCAATCTTGGTAAACCCTTATCAATCCTTCATATTTATTTTACACATGCATATTGTTGAATTCTATTGCTTTGATATGCTTAAGTTAATATATGATGTATTTTGGTTGTTTGGACTGAACAAGAGGTTGTTTGGTATAGAAATCAAATTAGCAAAATTCGGACAGAATGTTGATCTGTCCAAAACTCGTATATTTTTCACTATGACCTGCACTTTTTATGGCATGAATAGATTCTCTGGGTCATATACATATTAGTGGCGAGTTGGATAGGCACACAACTCCTCCAGATGAGGAAGTTATGATCAAATTAAGTTTTAATAACCAAAATTCGGACAGCAGGTTTGTGAGCTCAAAACTCACATATTATTCCAATATATGTTGTGTTTTTATAGCTTATATGGATTCATTTACCCTTTTACATGTTAGTAGCTAGTTGGATGGGCGATCAATTCCTCCGGATGAGTGAGTTATGGCCGATTTAAGGTTGTGAACCCAATCTGACCCAACAAACTTGTATAGCTATTTGCTATAGGCCAGGGACCATATATTGTTGGGAATAAAATGTAGCTAGTACACTTGAACGCCGACACGAAGAAAACAAGCGTTGATAAGAAGAAAACAAGCGTTGACAGAACAAGCATTGACAGGAATATGTCAAGCGTTGATAGGATGAAGTCAAGCACTGATAGAAGACTTAGTCTACGCGTATTATGTTCCTAGTTTGTTTCTAGTAAAGATATGATCAACAATGTATTTTCTATATTTATCTTTACCTAGAATAGCTGATATGTAGACTCTTGTACAAGGCTTCTTATGTCTATAAAAGAAGACCTTTAGGTTTTGTTTTCATATAAGTTTTCATACCTTTAACACTTTCATTGTAAGCAAGTTTGTTCTAATCAATCAAGTGAAAGTTTGGTTTACATTATTTGTGTGTTCTTGTTTGAGTATTAATTCCGCATAATACTTAAATTGTTTTATACACAACAAAGTTTTTCTACGTGTTAAACTTGATTCAATCTCGTTAACACAAAGCTAAATCGATCTAAGTTTGGGATCAACAAGTGGTATCAGAGCTTGTTGAGAAACTTTGATCTAAAGAACACAAAAACCCTAAATCGCCAAAAACCCTAATTTTCACAAAACCCTAAAAACACCATGTCTACCCCAGAAGTAAACTCCTCTTCCTCCTCAACCCCCAACATCAAGATTCCCATACTAGACCCAGACAATTTTGAGTTGTGGAAGTTTAACTTTGAGCAGTATCTACAAATCCATGACTACATCCTATGGGAAATTATTGAATATGGAAACATATTCAATAAAGCTCAAAAGATTGCAGCTGCCATCTTACAAAGAAAAAATACTCAAGGCTCTACTAAAGAGGATAGAAGAGAAAAACCTGAAGATGGTAGAGCTATCTCAACTGAGGACATAGCAAAGAAAAGGTGTGACATGAAAACCCTAAGTATTCTAAAACTCTCATTGGGACAAGAAAATCAGCACAAATATAGAAGCTATGAGTCTGCAAAAGATCTTTGGGCAGCTCTTGAAGTTGCTTATGGTGGTAATGCTGATACTGTACAAGAGAAAAAGAAGCAACTCTTGCATAAGTATGCTGTTTTCAAAGCTCAACCCAATGAGAAGGTAAGTAGTGTGAGAGGCAGACTTCTTGACATTACAAGCAAGTTGTCCTTCATGGGAACATTGCTTGGTGATGTTGATATTATCGCCACTTTTCTTAAAAGCCTTGGTGATGCATGGAAGATTGAAGCAAGGTCTATAATTTATAATAACACTCACAAAAGTTCTACTTTTGATGATGTTTACAATAAACTAAGGCTGATAGAGAATGAACTCTTTTGGATCAAGGAAGCAAGTCTACCAATGGAAATATGGATTTCTTCTCACATAGTGAAGGTCAATTTGATCAAAAGGATTCATACATGCACCCCGTTACTGGATCAACTTGTGTCAACGCTGGATCAAAACCTGTCAACGCCTCATATTCAGACACTGACACATACAAAGTTGACTCACCAAGAGTTAAGCCTTAATAAGTGTGAAAACACTTATCCTTTTACCACTTATTTCCAATAATAACAAGACCAAAACGTGTGATTTATGTCGTAAAAGTCAGAATTATGCGTGTTTGTGTTTTTATTGTGTTTTAGGACCAAATTATGAAAAAGGAAGAAAACACAGGAATTCACGGGCTTTTATCGAAGAAAACGGGAAAAGACGAAGTCAAAAGATCAAGAGTGCAAAAAGAACGGAAGTCCAAGACCTATTCTGAAGATTTATCGAAGAAAAAGTCTAAAGACGGAAGTTTTAACGAAGTCGAAGAACTTAAGTCTAATAGAAGAAGAAAATTAAAAAGACAAGTTCAAATCCCGAGACGACAAAGACGAAGAATTAAAGTCGAGTCGAGAAAACGTGAAGAAAGCAAGAGAGAAGATGCAACACATGCACTCCTTCCCTATAAATACCCTCCTAATAGTCATTAGGAGGGGAGTTAGAGTTTTTAGTTAATTTTCACTTTTTAGTTTTCTCTAGTTTTAGAGAGAGAAAGTCTTAAACTTTCTCTCACTAAATTTCATCTTTTTCTTAATCTTTCAAAGATTAAACACTTTGTATTGCTTATTTTTATTAATCAAGTTCATTTTAAGCTTTTAATCCTTAATCTCATTCTACTTTTCTTTGATTTAAGATTGATTTTGGTGCGTTTATCATGTGATCCGTGTTGTTCTAATTGATTTCGTGCTTAAAAAGTTAATCTTTTGATCATTTTATAAGTTTTCATTTGATTAAGCTTTAAGACTTTTGTGCTTATTGGCTTATTTTTATGATTAGCTTATTTCTTTACAAAAATCTTCCTTAAAAAGTTTATGTTTTTATTGTTTGATCCAAAAAGTTGATTAATTTCGAGTTAAATAAGTTGATCAAAGTGCTTATTTGATTTGGTTTTGTCATTGATTCGGGTTGGTTTTGGTATTAGCTTATTAAAGTTAGCTTATTACCTAGCTTAACCTTTTTCCACAATTTTCGGAAAGGGTTGTGAAACCCCTTTCCGATTGGTTTTTTTCGACCGAGTACACCATCCTAACCGATTTCCTTAATTTTAGGAAAGGGTTCAAAACCCCTTTCCGATTGGTCCCCATTCCGAGCAGCCTCCATCTCCTTATTCCGATTGATCAATCGGATTAGGGTTTGTAGATTCCGACTGAGCATTTTAGTATTCCGACGGTATCACTTTTCAATATTCCGATTGGAGTGTTTCTGAACTTTCCGATTGTGGTTGTTTCATCGTATTCCGATTGGGATTTTCTGCGTATTCCGATCTATGCTTTTGTATAACATTCCGATTAGTAGCCTTCGCCCATTATTCCGATCGCTGTCCTACCCACTTTCCGATCAACCGATCGGAAAACATTCCGATCGGGACTCATTTTGGGCTCATTCCGATTGTTGCACTTGTTTGATACTCCGACCTTGCTTTCTTTTAGTAATTTTCTAAGTGTTAGCTTTTATTAAGTGTCAAAGTATTTTTCTAATCTTATCTTTATGTTGAGTGAGCATTTATTTTTACTTGTTATTTTGGTATTAATCTTTTAACTTCATTTTACTCAACGACACTTTAATTACTCGCTCATAGTTTAAATCAAATCAACCAAACCATTCTCTTGATTCACCAAAAGTCGATTGAGTCGCACTTAAGACCGGTTTTCAATTCGAAAAGATTCGGTTTAACGAACTTTCATACTAGGCCTAAAAACCAAGTATTAAATGGCGCCGCTGCCGGCTCTTTTCGTTAAGATAAACGGTTTCTAGTGAGAGACGCATTGAATTTTGGGATCCGTTCTTTGAACGTTATTTTCATTGCTATAAAAATTTCCAAAAATCCATAAAAAAATATAAAACTCTTCAAAAATACAAAAACATTTAAAAAATCATAAAAAGCAATTCTTTTCAAAAGGTTTTGCACCAAAAAGATTATATAGACATTCTCTTTGTGTATATTTTTCTTCTGCAGGTGTATGCGTACTAGATCTTCTAACTATTATGAGCCCGAGACTCTTGAAGATTTAGATATGGTTGGTGTTAATAACAACAATAATCACCCACCTCAACACAATTTGAATAATAACAACAACAACAACAACAACAATGTCCTTCTACCTGATTTACGAACCATGGAGGAATTGTGCCAACCCACCATGAACGGACGCGGAGGCCCGATTGCGCCGATGCACATCACGGCTCAAGAATTTTCGTTGAAGCATCACATGATCCAACAAGTGCAAACTAATCCATTCGCCGGAATGCCTAATGATGATGCCAACAAACACCTCGACAAATTCATTACTATCACTCAAAGCATGAAGTCCCCCGGTGTTTCTATGGATGACCTTCGCCTCCAACTTTTTCCACACTCGCTTTCTCACCATGCCGAAAAATGGTTTGACCGTCTTCCTAAGAATTCTATTCATACGTGGAATGACATGACTCAACGCTTTTTATCGCGCTACTTTCCCCCATCCATGGTCACTAGCCTTCGTAACCAAATCAGTGGATTTATGCAAGAGAATGATGAATCGCTTTTTGATGCTTGGGAACACTACAATGATTTGATCGACCGCTGTCCTAATCACAATATGCTCCCCGTCACTCTCATTGACACCTTCTACAATGGTCTCACTTTTCGTGATCGTGACACGATCAATGCCGCCGCCGGTGGTACTTTTATGAAAAGGAGACCGGAGGAGTGCCGAGAGTTGATCGAAAACATGACTACTCACCACAAGAATTGGGATTCATCCGCATCCTCAAGATCTAACTCGAGAGTCAATGTTTCTTCTACTACCTCCAATCCTGAAATGTCTAAAATTTCTCGACAACTCGCTGAAATGAACAAGAATTTCATGGCCATGGCCACAAACCACTTTCAACAAGCTAACGCCGTTGCTATTTCTTGTGACACATGTGGTGGCCCTCATTCTTACAATGATTGTCCTTCTACTCAAGGCAATTATTCTGAAAACGTTAACGCAGCTTACGGCACTTATCCCACGGGAGGCTATCAAGCTCGCCCTCAAGGAGACCGTGGCTTGTTAAGTTATCGTTCCAACAATTATCTTGCTCCTCCTGGTTTCCCTCCTACCAACCAAAACCAACAACAAAGCTTTAACCGAAACAATCAATCCCAACCTCGTGCAAACAATCAGTATCAATCCCAAAGAAACCCATACCCAACTCAAGGAAATTCTCAAGCTTACCAAGCTCCACCTCTCAATCAACCGATGGCAGTGAGTCCAGACGTCGAGACGTTCATGAAGACTAATCGTGAGTTGGTGACAAATCTTCAGAGTCAATTTGTCAACTTGAAGAATGACATGGTGAAACAAGGTAGCGATATTCGAGCCGAGCTAAGGAATGATATGGCCAAACACAGCAATGATATTAATGCCAACATGCAAAACTCTTTTAATAATAAAGCTCTTCACCTTCGTGATATGATTGGTTCGCTCATCCAAAGTAATCAACCCTCTTCTTCGGGTACTCTTCCGAGTAATACCGTTG
The DNA here is from genome assembly GCA_025667525.1 of Glebionis coronaria. NCBI lineage: Eukaryota > Viridiplantae > Streptophyta > Magnoliopsida > Asterales > Asteraceae > Glebionis > Glebionis coronaria. The sequence continues at coordinate 47,672,390 of CM046875.1, forward strand.
TGAATCCAAGGGGGGAGATGAAAGCAATCACCACTCGTAGTGGAAAAGGTTATATGGAACCCGAGCTTCCTACACCTCAACCCGTGATTGTGAACAAGGAAAAAGAGCAACTTTCCCCACCTCCTTCACCTTCTATCCTCATTTCCCCACCACCCGTGGTTGTGAGTGATCCTATTCCCTTAAAGCCTTCTTCTTCATCCAATATACCTTATCCTTCAAGGTTGAGGAAAGAGAAGCAAAAGAGCAAGGATGATATTCAGGTTTCAAACTTTCTAAAAATGTTTAAACAATTGAATTTTAACATCTCCTTTGCCGAGGCTCTCGCTCACATGCCCAAATACGCTAAGATGTTTAAAGATCTTCTAAGTGATAAAGAGAAACTCCTTGACATTGCTCAGACCCACCTTAATGAGAATTGCTCCGCAGTGCTCTTAAGGCAATTGCCCACCAAACTTGGTGATCCGGGTCGCTTCTTGATTCCTTGCAACTTCCCGGGAGTAGAGAATTTCATGGCCCTAGCCGATCTAGGTGCCAGTATAAACTTAATGCCTTTAAGTGTTTGGAAGCAATTATCTCTCCCCGAGCTTGTCCCCACCAAAATGACTTTGGAATTAGCCAACCGTACGGTTGCTTATCCAGTGGGGATAGCCGAAGATGTCTTTGTTGGCGTCGACAAATTCACCTTCCCAGCGGATTTTGTTGTCGTTGACTACGAGATGGATCCCCGTGTTCCATTAATCGTTGGACGTCCCTTCCTGAGGACCGGTCGCACTCTCATTGATGTAGCCGCAGGCGAAATAATCATGAGAGTTGGTGATGATAAAATTGTCTTCAACATGGGTAAGATCTCTAAGCAACCTTATTCACATGAGAGTGTTAATGTTATTGATGTTCTCGATGAGGCTTGTGAAGAACATTTTCATGATGCTTGCAAAAGTACTCTTTCTTCTCTACCCAATGTTGAGACCGTTGCCTCAATTGCTCCAGCATTGACTCCTTTTGGAGAAAGTGACTTGGATGATTTCGAAGCTAGCTTGGGTCCTCTCGATATTAAGTATGATAATTTATCCACCAATTGGGATGAAGATATTCGTACTATTGAGAGACTTCTCAATGAGGATCCGCTGTCTCCTCCTGCTCCTAAAGAGGTGACTAATGATGATCCATCGTTAGTTTCACCATCTATTAAGGATCCTCCTACTCTCGAGCTTAAGGACCTACCTCCTCATCTTGAGTACGTTTTTCTGGAAGACGACGAGAAGCTCCCGGTCATCATCGCTAAGGATCTGAAAGAAGACGAAAAAGCCCGACTTGTCGCTGTGTTGAAGAAGCATAAACGAGCTATCGCCTGGAAAATCTCCGACATCCGCGGAATTGATCCTCACTTTTGCACACATAAAATTCTCATGGAGGACGACTTTAAGCCCACAATTCAAAGTCAACGAAGGGTGAATCCTAAAATCCATGAAGTCATCAAAAAAGAGGTTATCAAACTTCTTGATGCGGGTATGATTTACCCTATTTCGGATTCACCATGGGTTAGTCCAGTCCATTGTGTGCCTAAGAAAGGCGGAATCACCGTTGTGCCCAATGCAAACAACGAGTTGATTCCTACCCGTCTCGTTACTGGGTGGAGAGTTTGTATAGACTACCGCAAACTCAATGATGCCACGAGAAAGGATCATTTCCCTCTACCTTTTATGGACCAAATGCTTGAACGTTTAGCTGGTAATGAATATTACTGATTTCTTGATGGTTTCTCGGGTTATTTTCAAATACCCATCGATCTCCAAGATCAAGAAAAGACAACATTCACTTGTCCCTATGGCACATTTGCTTATAAACGAATGCCTTTTGGCTTATGCAATGCCCCCGGGACTTTCCAAAGGTGCATGTTGGCTATCTTCCATGACATGGTTGAGCAAACCATGGAAGTATTCATGGATGATTTCTCGGTCTTCGGGGATTCCTTCTCTGCTTGCCTTGCCAATTTGGAACGTATGCTTAAGCGGTGCGAAGACACTCGCCTTGTTCTGAATTGGGAAAAATGTCATTTTATGGTCAAAGAAGGCATTGTGCTAGGACACAAAATCTCTAAAGCCGGTCTTGAAGTCGACCGTGCTAAAGTAGATGTCATAGCCAAATTACCTCCACCTTCAACTGTGAAGGGTGTGAGAAGTTTTCTGGGTCATGCGGGCTTCTATCGTCGATTCATTCAAGATTTCTCTAAAATCGCTCGCCCGATGACCCACCTCTTGGAAAAAGATACTCCTTTTATCTTTTCTAAAGAGTGTCTCGAAGCCTTCAATCTTCTCAAGGATAAGCTAACTAAGGCACCGGTCTTGGTTACCCCTAATTGGGAGCTGCCTTTTGAATTGATGTGCGATGCTAGCGACTTTGCTATTGGTGCGGTTCTAGGCCAAAGAGTGAATAAACACTTCCAACCAATCCACTACGCTAGCAAAACAATGACGGGGGCTCAATTGCATTATACGACAACCGAAAAAGAGCTGTTAGCTGTTGTCTATGCTTTTTAGAAATTCCGCCCCTATCTTGTTTTATCCACCACCATCGTATACACGGACCATTCCGCGTTAAAGTACTTGATGACTAAGAACGATTCTAAGCCAAGACTTCTTCGCTGGGTTTTGCTCCTTCAAGAATTCAACATTGAAATTCGTGACAAGAAGGGAGCAGAAAACCTGGCCGCGGATCATCTGAGCAGACTTGAGGATCCATATCAGGGGGATCATCCGAACAAAGAGATCAATGACTCTTTCCCCCTTGAGACCTTAATGTCTATAAATCTCAATCTTGATGACACCCCGTGGTTTACAGACTTTGCAAACTACTTAGCGGGTGGTATTCTCATCAAAGGGTTAACATCCCTACAAAAGAAGAAGTTCTTGAATGATGTTAAGACTTACTTTTGGGATGACCCTTATCTATTCAAACAGTGTGCTGATCTGATTATTCGTCGATGTGTTGACGGACCGGCAGCTTTTGACATCCTCCAAGCTTGCCACAAAGGACCCACCGGTGGTCACTTTGGTCCCAACTACACCGCTAAGAAAGTGTTTGATTCCGGATTCTACTGGCCCACCATTTATCGTGACGCTCACGAAATGGTTAAGCATTGTGATGCTTGCCAACGTCAAGGCAAGATCACACATAAGGATGAGATGCCTCAAAATTTCATACAGGAATGTGAAATCTTTGATGTAGCGACTTTATGGGGCCATTTCCATCATCCAAAGGGAACAAGTACATCCTCGTCGCTGTCGACTACGTTTCTAAATGGGTTGAAGCTAAGGCTCTTCCTACGAATGAAGCGAGGGTGGTTGTGAACTTTTTGAAGCAGCTTTTCGCTCGATTTGGCGTTCCTCGTGCTATTATCAGTGACCGCGGGACTCATTTTTGCAACGATCAATTTGCACGAGTCATGGCAAAGTATGGTGTCAATCACCGTCTTTCCACCGCCTATCATCCCCAAACCAATGGGCAAGCCGAAATTTCCAACCGTGGCTTGAAGAGAATTTTGGAGCGTACTGTGGGAGAGCATCGTGCCGCGTGGGCCGATAAGTTAGATGATGCTCTGTGGGCTTTCCGTACTGCTTATAAGACCCCGATCGGTTGTACACCCTATCGTCTTGTGTACGGGAAAGCCTGCCACCTACCCATCGAGCTGGAACATAAGGCGCACTGGGCCTTGAAGTGGGCTAACTTCGACATCAACAAAGCCGGTGATCATCGCAAGGTTCAACTCAACGAGCTAAATGAACTGAGGAATGAAGCTTATGAGAACTCGCTGATCTACAAGGAGAAGACAAAGATTATCCATGATGCTAAAATCAAGAACCGAGAGTTCCACGTTGGTGATCAAGTCTTACTCTTTAACTCTCGGTTGAAGATCTTCTCTAGCAAGTTGAAGAGCCGCTGGACTGGTCCATTCACCGTCGCCAAAGTCTTTCCGTATGGGACCATTGAGCTTTCTCAGCCGAATGGGCCCAATTTCAAGGTGAATGGCCAGCGTTTGAAGCTGTACTTTGGTGAGGACATCTCTCAGGAGATGATTCCATCCCTCACCACGTTCCCCATGAACTAAAATTGGGTCGAGTCAGGCTCATGACTCGGTGAACAAAAACAAGCGCTTCTCGGGAGGCAACCCGTGTTCTATCCTTTAATGCTTTCATAATAAGTGTAGGGGGAGCCCCGCATATGTTTGTTGTCTTGTTTCTTGTGCTGTGCAGGGATTAAAGCTTCAGAAAGCATCTTGATGACTTTTGACGAACCGTGATACCGTGTTTCCATCTTCCCGGTTCTATCCTAAACTCTTGTGATTTAATATTTCATATTCTATATGTTCACATTGAATTCACTTTAGTTGTCCTTCCCTTAGCAAGATTTAAACAAAGTGCACAATGTCCTAAGTGTAGGGGAGTTTACTCCCACATGCTTAAACATTGAGGACAATGTTTATCTCAAGTGTAGGGGGGACTTCTATCGAAGTAAGTGGTCTTTTCCATGAAATTGCCCTCATTTTAACCGGAAAATTTGATTTTTCGACATTTTTCAAAATTTTTAATCTATTTTGGCCTAGTTGTATAGTTGTATTTGCCTATGTTATGTTTCCTTTGCTAGAATAAATTTTTAATAAAGTGGTTTTAGATTTTTCTTAGTCGTGAATATTTTGACTCAACCCGAGTTTACTTGCCTAAGTTTACTCTAGCTAGTATCCTTAACGTGTTTAAGTCAAGTTTTGCTAGGCTTTTATATAGGGATCTATAAAACGCGAAAGTCTTAACTCTCGCGGGTTAAGAACAAGAACTTTTCGCAAGTTCCTATAATTGACCCTAGAGAGTCGTTTATCAAGGGAACTTTAAAACGCGATTTCTAAACTTGAAAAAGTCCAAGAATTTGCAAGATCCTATAGGCGACTCGAAAACCCAAAACTTTGATTTAATAGGCTAAGCATCCACAAGTCTCATTCCTTGAGATTTTAAACTGTGGAGAACGAGAGATGATAGAGTCAATTATAAGTTCGGTATTCTTTCGTGAATTTATGTGAGTTAATTATGAGCCTATTCTCCCTCCGCTTGTTAAGAAATTAATCTGCTAATAAATAAGGTTGTACGATTTAAAAGGTTACTTAGCTTTTAGCCCCAGATCGTTTAAAAGTTGCTCGGTAATGACGAGAGTTCATAGCCAAGGCATAACTTATGAAGCGGGGCGCGAAGATTGGCGAGTCCAAAAAGGCCCTAACAAGGCATGAGGGCTACATTTTGTTGCTAAAGATCCAAAAAGTGATGTGAAGAATCATTTATCGAAAATCAATATGAAGGATCGAGACACACGACGAAAAGCAAGAACTCCCCAAAAGTCATGGAGAAGTCTATCCGAAAAGACCCTAACAAGGTATGAGGATAAATAGATCCAAGTCCTAAAAGGAGGCGGATCGTTGTATATCAAAGTCCAAAATAAAGATTGGAGAAAAATGAAGAAGTCGTGGTCCAAAGATGAAGAATCTCTCAAAAACTTCAAGTGAAGAAATTCCTATTATGAAGAGAAGACCATAATTTCAAGAGCGTCTCTCGAAGATTCGAAATATGAAGTCGCTGCCAAATATCGGCCCGAGAAAGGTCTCAAATCGCGAACCAAGTTATGCCAAGATATGAACTTTTTGATATCCCGAGAAGCAGTTTTAAAAGATTTGGTCCTTTAGCTAACTATTGATTAAATCGTTCACCTTATTTTCGGACTAAATAACTATCGAAATAAGTCAAACAATGCATCCTCGTGATCATTCAAGACAAAAATAAAATATAAGAGATACACCTAGGAATAAGGGAGTCTAAGTGAGTAAATGGCCCACATGAGTTCGTGATAGTTTGCTAACTTATAATAACAATGATCTCGTTTTTAAGCTTGGTATGGGGAACGTGAAACTTGAGGATGATAAATGTTCATGGCCGCCAAAACCCAATGTAAGATTTTAATTTCTTTACTTATTTCTATCTTTTATGTTTAGTATTTAATAAAGGCCAAGGTGGGTTATTTATGATGGAAAATGTAAACCGTGCTTTAAAATTAATGCATTGCATGAGGGCATTGCAATGATCAAGTGTAGGGGATTTAATAAGTGTGAAAACACTTATCCTTTTACCACTTATTTCCAATAATAACAAGACCAAAACGTGTGATTTATGTCATAAAAGTCGGAATTATGCGTGGTTTGTGTTTTTATTTTGTTTTAGGACCAAATTATGAAAAAGGAAGAAAACACGGGAATTCACGGGCTTTTATCGAAGAAAACGGGAAAAGACGAAGTCAAAAGATCAAGAGTGCAAAAAGAACGGAAGTCCAAGACCTATTCTGAAGATTTATCGAAGAAAAAGTCTAAAGACGGAAGTTTTAACGAAGTCGAAGAACTTAAGTCTAATAGAAGAAGAAAATTAAAAAGACAAGTTCAAATCCCGAGACGACAAAGACGAAGAATTAAAGTCGAGTCGAGAAAACGTGAAGAAAGCAAGAGAGAAGATGCAACACATGCACTCCTTCCCTATAAATACCCTCCTAATAGTCATTAGGAGGGGAGTTAGAGTTTTTAGTTAATTTTCACTTTTTATTTTTCTCTAGTTTTAGAGAGGGAAAGTCTTAAACTTTCTCTCACTAAATTTCATCTTTTTCTTAATCTTTCAAAGATTAAACACTTTGTATTGCTTATTTTTATTAATCAAGTTCATTTTAAGCTTTTAATCCTTAATCTCATTCTACTTTTCTTTGATTTAAGATTGATTTTGGTGCGTTTATCATGTGATCCGTGTTGTTCTAATTGATTTCGTGCTTAAAAAGTTAATCTTTTGATCATTTTATAAGTTTTCATTTGATTAAGCTTTAAGACTTTTGTGCTTATTGGCTTATTTTTATGATTAGCTTATTTCTTTACAAAAATCTTCCTTAAAAAGTTTATGTTTTTATTGTTTGATCCAAAAAGTTGATTAATTTCGAGTTAAATAAGTTGATCAAAGTGCTTATTTGATTTGGTTTTGTCATTGATTCGGGTTGGTTTTGGTATTAGCTTATTAAAGTTAGCTTATTACCTAGCTTAACCTTTTTCCACAATTTTCGGAAAGGGTTGTTGAACCCCTTTCCGATTGGTTTTTTTCGACCGAGTACACCATCCTAACCGATTTCCTTAATTTTAGGAAAGGGTTCAAAACCCCTTTCCGATTGGTCCCCATTCCGAGCAGCCTCCATCTCCTTATTCCGATTGATCAATCGGATTAGGGTTTGTAGATTCCGACTGAGCATTTTAGTATTCCGACGGTATCACTTTTCAACATTCCGATTGGAGTGTTTCTGAACTTTCCGATTGTGGTTGTTTCATCGTATTCCGATTGGGATTTTCTGCGTATTCCGATCTATGCTTTTGTATAACATTCCGATTAGTAGCCTTCGTCCATTATTCCGATCGCTGTCCTACCCACTTTCCGATCAACCGATCGGAAAACATTCCGATCGGGACTCATTTTGGGCTCATTCCGATTGTTGCACTTGTTTGATACTCCGACCTTACTTTCTTTAAGTAATTTTCTAAGTGTTAGTTTTTATTAAGTGTCAAAGTATTTTTCTAATCTTATCTTTATGTTGAGTGAGCATTTATTTTTACTTGTTATTTTGGTATTAATCTTTTAACTTCATTTTACTCAACGACACTTTAATTACTCGCTCATAGTTTAAATCAAATCAACCAAACCATTCTCTTGATTCACCAAAAGTCGATTGAGTCGCACTTAAGACCGGTTTTCAATTCGAAAGGATTCGGACGATAAGATTTTCACACCTAGCCAAAAGCGAAGTATTAAGCCTGCTGGTATTGATCTAGATATTGTGTGTACATACATTGCTTCATTTCCCAATGGTTCAGTGATTACATATGAGGACCTTGAGCAAATTAGTGATGAGCATTTGGAGGAGATGGACATAAAGTAGAATATGGCCCTTGCAAGTATAAGGGCAAATAGATGGAATAGAAGATTCAAGAAGAAGATGACCTTCAATGCTAAAGACACTGCTGGATTTGATAAATCCAAGGTTGAGTGTTATAATTGTCATTGTATGGGACACTTTATGAGAGAATGCAGATCTCCAAGAAGATTTGATGCTGGGAAATCTTCAAGCCAAATCATTAAGGCCCAGGAATCCAAAGCCATGGTTTCAATGCAAGAAATTGATGGTGTTGGATGGGATTGGAGCTACTTGGCTAAGGATGAGGAAGAGAACAAAGCTTTAGTTGCAGAAAAGGAAGATGTAGAGCATGCTCACTATGCTCTCATGGCACACTCCTGATCTTCATCAGACAATGAGGTATATGATGATGCTTTTTGTAGTAAGGGTTGTCGTCTAAACACTAAAAAACTTAACAAAGAACTTTTAAAATTGACGACAGATGTGGTTAATGAAAGATGCAAGTTGTCTAACTATCAACTTGCTCTTACTCAAACTGAAATTACTGTAGCTGAGTATAAGAAAATGGAGCTTGACCTAAAAGATCAAATCAATGTTTTAAAACATGACTTAAATGCTAGTATTGATATTAGAAGTATCATGGAAAGAGTCAATGCTGAATTACAGGCTAAGTTAGATGAGGCTATCAAAAATAAGGATAATGTAGATCTCAAAATTTAGAGATTTGATAAAGCCTCACAAACCCTAGGAGAATGTGTTAGTAAACAAAGGGATTCTAGGGATATGACTGTGATTGGGATGAAAGAGTATGCTGGTGTTCCACCACCTGTTAGGGACTTCTATGGTGTTCCTAGAAAGGACTTGTCTTGGACTGGTCTACCAGAATTCCAAGAAGAGGAATTTATTCCTCCACCAAGAGTTCTTACTCCAGTAGAGGAATACAAGCAGAAGTTGACTGATTTGGACCAATTGAAGAAAGCTAACCCTACCTTGTTTGTTAAGGGTGGCATATTGAGTGAAAGTACAAATGAGTCTACACCCATAAAAGTGACAAACCCAACCACTGGCAAGACTGTTGACCTTGGCCTAAATGTTGATAGAAAACCTAGTATTAAATATGCATAAATGTATAGAAAAACTAGGTCACCAAAAAGCCAAGTTAGTGATAATGGAACATGTTTCTTTTCTTCTAGACCTAGAGTTATGTCGAGAAAATCCTTTTATACTTGTGTTAGTTTTTCACATTTAGCCTATAAGTGTGTCAACGCTGACAAAAAGCCAAACATTGTCAAACCCAAAACATTTGTTCAGCAAAGTCCATATGTTGTTAGACCAGCCCCTTTCTTTACTAAAGGGTCTAATACTTATGGACAAAGACCTTTTCAGAAGACCAATACATGGTCTAATAGACAATAGGTTCCTATAGCAAACCCTAGGTTCAACGCTGATAAGGGTAATTTCAGCGTTGACAATACCAAATCAAACGCTGACAGAAACGTTTCCAGACCAAATAATGGTAAATATTTGCAACAAAAGGGAAAAGGGTCTAAAGCTTCTTCTAGCTTGACATGGACACCTAAGCAAGACCAAAACCCTGATTCAGATGGGATTTCTATGACCTGTAACAGATTTCATTATATTTCAAAGGTCATAACAAAACCAATTGGGGTTAACTGGGTGTTTAATCCAAAAAGGGATGAACAAGGAATTGTCATAAGAACTAAATATGTTCTTATTGAACAACCAAATGAATCCAAGTCTACTCAGGCTTGAGTTCCCAAAGAAAACTAATTTGTTTTCTTTATGTGCAGGGCATTCAAAAGCAGGTTAATGATTATGGCTATTAGGATAGTGGATGCTCAAGGCACATGACTGGGAAGGAAGATTATCTCACAAACTTCACTCCCATTAAGGATGGTGACAAAGTTTACTTTGGAGGTGGATATGGAACTATCACAGGCAAAGGAACTCTTCTCACCAACAATTTGTGTTTTGAAAACGTGTTTCTGGTAAAAGAACTTGACTATAATCTTTTTAGTGTATCATAAGTTTGTGATAACAAAAATAAGGTTCTTTTTACTAATACTAGATGCTTGGTGTTGAGCAAAGATTTTAAAATACCAGATGAGAAATTCATTGATTATAGAACACCTAGGCATAAGGACATTTATAATGTGAATCTTAATGGAATTAGAATGAATAATAACTTGTCATGTCTATATGCTAAGGCTTCAGTTGATGAGAGTAATATTTGGCACAGGAGATTAGGGCATATTAATTTTAAAAATATAAACAGACTTGTGAGACATGGTTTGGTTGATGGTTTTCCTGAAAAGGCTTTCCACAATGACCACTCTTTTGTTGCATGCCTTAAAGGCAAACAGCACAAGGTATCATTTAAGTCTAAATCAGTGCACTCTAGTTCTAAACCACTTTATTTGCTGCATATGGACCTGTTTGGTCCAACTAATATAGAAAGCAAAAATGGTAAATCTTACTGTTTTGTCATCAATGATGATTTTTATAGATTTACTTGGACTTTCTTTTTAGATTTGAAAAGTGACACTGCTGATACTTTGATTAACTTCATTACCCAAATAGAAAAGAAGTCTTGTAATGAGGTTAAGATTCTTAGAAGTGATAATGGTGGTGAGTTTAGAAATAAGTTGTTGGATGATTTTTGTGCCAAGAAAGGGATTACTAGATACTTTAGTGTAGCTAGAACCCCACAACAAAGTGGGGTAGCTGAGAGAAAGAATAGAACCCTTATTGAAGCAGCCAGGACTATGTTGGCTGATGCTCACTTTCCCATTGCTTTTTGGGCTGAGGCTGTGAATACAGCTTGTTATGTTCAGAATAGAGCATTAGTCAACAAGATTCATAACAAAACACCTTATGAGTTACTTTGGGGAAGGAAACCTAATACTGGTTTTCTTAAACCTTTTGGTTGTCATGTAGTTGTACTGGATACTAGTGATGCCTTAGGTAAGTTTAGTGCTAAAGGTGATGAAGGTTACTTCATGGGTTATTCTGTGCAGAGTAGAGGATATAGGGTTTACCTTAAGAAAGAAAAACGTATACTTGAAAAGGTACATGTTAGGTTTTTAGAAAGTAAACCTAGTGATCCTGAAAGTGGTCCAAATTGGTTGTTTGATTTGGAACCTCTATCTAGGAATTTGAATTATATGCTTGTCACTAATCCAAACATTGTGAAGGTCACTTCAAATGTTGTGGAAGAACCAGTTGTTGATGTTTCAGGTAAACAGGTTGATAAAGAGGTTGGTCACAAGCAGACAAATTAGCACCCATACTTGAGTATGTTACCATTCCCATATGGACAGATGCATTTGCTGCTGCTGCTGCTGCTGGAAAGGAAAATGGTGGTCCCCAAGTATCACCAGTTGACAACATGCATGGTATTTCAGGCGCTGACAAAGGAAAATCTTGCGCTGACAAGAAAAATTCAGGCGTTGATGGCTTAAACGTTGACAGCCATGGTCCAGGCGCTGACAACTCTTTTGACCATATTTTCTCTTCCAATACTTTTGAGCAAGGTGAACCTTCAAACAGAAATGGAGAGGTTCATTCAGATGTTGATGAAAGAGAGTCTGAAGAGGATATTGGTAACATGGAAGATGATATTGAGGATAACACACTAATTGATGGAGGAGTGCTTACTTCTACAACCAAAAATCACCCTCCTTCTCTAATTATTGGTGATGTGATGACTCCTATGCAAACTAGAAGATCTCATCAGAATCTTGGAGGATTTATTGCCAATATTCACAAGAAGGTTGATACCCCTCTTGTTCAAGCATGTTTGTTTGCCTGTTTTCTGTCACAACAGGAATCCAAGAAGATTTTTGATGCTCTCAAAGAACCAAGTTTGGTGGAAGCAATGCAAGATGAGCTTCACCAATTTGCTATCCAGGATGTTTGGGAGTTGGTTGATTGTCCTAGACATGTAAGACCTATTGGGACAAGATGGATTCTTAGAAACAAAAAGGATGAAAGAGGCATTGTGGTCAGACATAAAGCACATTTAGTGGCTCAAGGATATACACAAGAGGAAGGGATAGACTATGAGGAGGTCTTTGCACCAGTTGAAAGAATTAAGGCTATAAGGATTTTTCTAGCCTATGCCTTCTGCATGGGCTTTACAGTCTATCAAATGGATGTGAAGAGTGCTTTTCTCTATGGCATAATTGTAGAGGAGGTGTATGTTATGCAGCCTCCTAGTTTTGAAGATTCAGAACATCCAGACAAGGTGTATAGAGTGAAGAAAGCTATGTATGGACTTCATCAAGCCCCAAGAGCATGGTATGGCACATTGTCTACCTATCTGGTGGAAAATGGATTCAAAAGGGGCACCATAGACCAGACCTTATTTACAAAGAAGACTGGTAAGGATTTCTTACTTGTTCAGGTTTATGTGGATGATATCATCTTTGGCTCTTCTAGTCCAAAGATGAGTGAAGACTTTTCCAAACTTATGACATACAAGTTCAAGATAAGTGCAATGGGGGAGATGAACTTCTTTCTAGGGTTACAAGTTCAACAGAAAGAAGATGGTATCTTCATCTCTCAAGATAAATATGTAGCAGAAATCTTGAAGAAGTTTGGCTTTTCTCCACATGAGAAAAGGGCTAGCACACCTATGGATAGGGAACACCCTTGGGGAAAAGTTGGAGATGGGAAAGAGGTGGATGTCAGGCACTATAGATCAATGATTGGTTCATTGATGTATCTCACAACTTCAAGACCTGACATTATGTTTGCTGTATGTGCATGTGCACGCCATCAAGTGACTCCTAAAGAGTGTCGCCTTCATGCTGTCAAGAGGATCTTTAGATACCTTAGATGTTATCCAGACCTGGGATTATGGTATCCAAAAGATTCACCGTTGGAGCTTATTGCATACTCAGATAGTGATTATGATGGTGACAAGTTTGATAGGAAATCCACAACTGGTGGATGTCAGTTTCTTGGGAGTAGATTGATCTCTTGGCAATGCATGAAACAAACAGTGGTGGCCAATTCTACAACTGAAGCAGAGTATGTTGCAGCAGCTGCTTGTTGTGGACAAGTCTTATGGATTCAGAACCAAATGTTGGATTATGGGTATAATTTCATGCATACCAAGATTTTTGTAGACAATAACAGTACTTTATGCATTATTAAAAATTTCGTACATCATTCTAAAACAAAACACATAGAAATTAGACATCATTTTATAAGAGATTGTTTTGAAAAGGGTTTAATACAACCAGATAGGGTTGACACAGAAGAGAATGTGTTTGATTTATTGACTAAACCTTTTGATACTGGAAGATTTCAATACTTGGTAACAAGTATTGGAATGCTCAATCTCACTTAATATGTGTTTTGGGGTCGTATTGTAAAAATACGTACATGATATGCATTGTTATTGATCTCTTTGTGATATTAGATTTTCCACTTTATTTGTGTAACGCTGACAAAGGTTATATTAATGCTGATAAGTGTTATCGTGACGTTGTCAGCAACATGTTAGTTTTGTGGTTTTTGATCTAAGTGTGCAGGCGTTGTTAGCATTGTACTATTGGATACAAAGTTGCTTATGGATACTTGGAGAATAATTGGAGCATGTTTCAATTTATGGATGATGGTTGGAATATTTATATTCCTATCTTGACATAAATTTTTATTTACATGCATATTATTTGGCAACTTATGTATCACAGTTTGAGGGGAGGTTTTAGGAACCTTTCGGACTTTTGGGTATTCTTATAGTACTCTTGCATAATTCTAGATTGTGTCCATTGGTGAGTATGAGTTAGTTTTCTATCTCATGAGGCACTATAGCATGCAACGTTGATATACTATGCATGCTGCCAAGACCTTTTTGGCCTAGAATTGGATGTGGTCTGTTGGGAGACTTGGGTATGATTTATATTGAGTTTACCTGGGAGTTAAAAGGGACTTTATGAGATAACTGTTAAGAATTTTGGTTAGCAAGGAACACTAGAGGACTGTTATGTCTATCTTGTATAAGCAAGTGTGCATAATTGGATAGTGCTTGCCGCCCTATGATAATTTTCAGTTTAAAGGTTATCCTCACTAGGATAAATTACTTTGTTAAGGTCCTTTTTCGTTTTTATGATTTTTATTTTTGGACGTTGACAGATAAATTTCCAAGCGTTGTTGTGACCAATTTAGACGTTGACATGGCTTTTTCAAACGTTGACAAGAATATAGCCATTGGGCGTTGATGGGTTATTTTTTACCGTTGACACTCATTGGGTCCTACCCAAGTGTTATTTTTGACAAATTTTGGGGCCGTAATTTTAGGAGTTGATAACTTCTAATTAATGCACAAGATAACTTATTTTCTTTTCAAAATTTTCATCATTATATTTTGAAAATACTTGCCTCATTTTTTACCAATCACATGTGCCTATCACTCCTATATATTTGGCTCCTATTTTTAAACAGGGTACTCTCATTCTTGTCTAACACTTTTTCTCCTTTAATTCATCTTTCATACATCTTTCACAAACAACTTTCTACAACAATGGCACCAAAGTTTAAACCAAGTAACTTGGAATTGGGATTCAGGAGTCAGCACAATATGATTGCTTATTTGGAGGCTGATGATGCTCTGTTTCCACAATACACTCATATGGTGGCGTATTTGAAGGCATCTCCATTACGGTATGCTCTTTCTCATGCTCCTCTCATCCCTGTCACTCATATTAAACAGTTTTGGAACACTGTTAGTTCCTCAATGCTTAATAATGTGACTACATTAACAGCTATTGTTCATGGGCGTACTTGGGTGGTTACTGAAGCCTTGGTTCGCCAGGCTTTGCATCTTAATGATGCAGATGGTATAACCACTCTCCCCATTAATGAGATAGAACAAGGACTTCAGGCTTTGGGGTATCCTTTCCCTGAAAAGGGTACTTTAAATAAATATCATAAACAAGAATTCCCCCCAGCCTGGAAGTATTTAATACATGTCATCCTACAATGTTTGAGTCCCAAATGTACTGCACATAATGAAATTAACAGATCAATTGCTAGTGCAATTGTGTGCATTACAAATGAGCAAAAGTATAATTTTTCTAAACTGATTTTTGATGGCATGTGTAAAAACAAGGGTAATAAGATGACTTTGGCTTATCCCAGATTTTTGCAAATGGTTTTTGATGAGCAAAGGTACTGCACAAGGGATCATGATGATTTTTATGAGATCCCTGTGCAAAAGAAAGCTATTTTTAGTAAGATGAACTCACCCCCTCACAGAGACTTACCACTCACCCAAGCCATGCTTGCTGTCATTGCAACATCAGAACCTCACCCAGACCAACAACCACAACTTGACCCATTGCCTGAACCCTTACCTTCACCTCAACACATGGAACTTGACCAAGATCCCTTCAACGCTAACACATTACATGTTGGCGTTCACACTACTAATCCACACCTTGACACATTTCCATCACATACCCAAACACCCCTTAACCTTCAAACTACCACCCAATCAACATCATCTTCTACACCCCCTGAATATAGGTTGATCAAACGCCCAAGGACTACTAGAGTGTTCTCCTTTAGTGGTCCTAGCCATGTTGCAGAGAGAACCACCATCACAAGTGTGGTTGGTGATATGGATGAGGCTGGGACTATTGGCACTCGCTTAGATGCAGACCAAGGCAGTCCCAACATCATTAAGACCTTATACATGCCACATGATTCTATTTTGGGGGGTCAAATACCCATTTTGGAGGAGGGCAGATTGGAACCATATAAGCTTTTGGAATTGACGGCTGTTTGCATTAGCTTGTAAAAGCAAAATGCAGACTTGGTACATACTATCAACACACAAGGCCTTGAACTCAAGAAATTGAGGGAGAGGATTGTTCTTTTGGAAAATGCTAGCACTAGGCGTGGAATGGAGGATTCTTCCAAAGGGGAGGATGAGCAGATACATGTGAGTGACAAAGGCTCACATGATGGAGAATCTTTGGGTGTTGCTGAAGCTCTTACTGAATTGAAGAAGCAACCAGGTTTTGATACATCTTTGGTTACTCCTACAAATTTGAACTTGTCCTTTACTGAAATGATGGAGCAGTTCACAAGAGCCGCTGAGACGAGTAAGGTGAGCGTTGACAAGTAGACTTTGGATGCTTAAACACCAAGCGCTGACAAGAGTAAGTTCAGCGCTGACACACATGATTTAAACGTTGACAGACCAGCAGATATGGTTGATGTATTCCAGTCATTAGCTATCATTAAGGAAGTGTCTTCACAGGTACCATCATCATCTTTACCCATCATTGATCCATTAGAAAATGGTAAAAGAATTATGGTAGAAACAAAAGTTCCAAAGGATGCAGCTCAAGTAGAGTTTGATTCAAAGTTGGTTGCACAACTTATGGAACAAGAGAAGAAGAAGGGTGGTGAATCACCATTTGTAGTTACTTCTAAGGAAGAAGAAGGAAGTGATGCTGAAAGTTAAGATTCAAGTATTATGATAATTGATTAACTAGCAAGAATTGAATATGGTGATGAGTTGGCAAGGGAGAAGCTTAGAGAGTTAAAATTGCAAGTAGATTATGATATGCTAGAAGTTGCTCAGATGTACCATGCTTGGGAAGATAAGGTTATGGAGAATCCAGATATGATAATTTCAGATCAAATTTGGGGATTAGAGATTCTTCTAAAAGTGCAAATAGATTGCAAGGTAATTCTGAAGCATAAGGCTAGCAATGTTTTCTCATTGTTGAAGAGAGATAGAAGGGAGCTTTATTACATGTTGCTCAAATGTCATCAGATAGGATGGACATTTCAGAAGTTGTAGGGATTATCCTTTGAAGAATTGGAGTATAAGGCTTATCCCATTTGGGAAACAGTGCAGGAAATGAATAATATCAAACTTCTCTCAGATGAAAGGAGAGAAGAACTTGCAGAAGAGATGGAGATTCAAAAGGCAATTATTGTTCCAAGGCCTTTGAAGAAGGGAGTTCCACTTGAGTTCCCTAAAGATTTGGATAAATTGATTCCCAGTGAAGCTGTTATAAGAAGGAGCATTAAGCTCTCACCTATGGAAGCTTTAGATATGGTACAAGTGTTACCTCTTGATGCCAGAAACCCTATCATTAGCTATGAAGAAGATGCAAGTGGGTTTTGGATGATTGGCAGATATGGGAAAGAGGTACACACATTTATTACTCTTATGTCTCTCTTTGCAAGTATGGATAGTGAAGACTTGGCAGAACTTTGGAGGTTGTTGATGGCCAAGTATGAGACTGAAGTACCTACTTTAGTTAATGGAAAAAATATTTGGTCAACATTCAAGAGAATGTGTGCACCAGAAGAAGAAGATCTTGTTTGGAAGGATCTTGAGGATGATATCAGTGGACTTCAATGGCGTTTGTATTCAGCTGTTGGTGTGTATTATTTGAGTTCTACAAAGTTTGCTGAGTATCTTCTTGTAGATGCTGAGTATCCCATGTCCAAAGAAGTTTTGGAAAAGATGAAGACAACACAGCTGGAGATTGACTATTCAAGTGATGTGGCCAAAGATTTGATTAGGCATGTTTATTACCAATATGATAAGATTTGTAAGAATCCTCCTAGTTCTTAGTTTTTATTCAGAAACTTGATTGCTAGAGTAGATATCAAGTTTATAGGAGGATTGTTGGGAATAAAATGTAGCCAGTAAACTTGAACGCTGACAAGAAGAAAACAAGCGTTGATAAGAAGAAAACAAGCATCGACAGAACAAGCGTTGACAGGAATATGTCAAGCGTTGATAGGCTGAATTCAAGCACTGATAGAAGACTTAGTCTACGCGTATTATGTTCCTAGTTTGTTTCTAGTAAAGATATGATCAACAATGTATTTTCTATATTTATCTTTACCTAGAATAGCTTATATATAGACTCTTGTACAAGGCTTCTTATGTCTATAGAAGAAGACCTTTAGGTTTTGTTTTCATATAAGTTTTCATAGGTTTAACACTTTCAATGTAAGCAAGTTTGTTCTAATCAATCAAGTGAAAGTTTGGTTTACATTGTTTGTGTGTTCTTGTTTGAGTATTAATTCCGCATAATACTTAAATTGTTTTATACACAACAAAGTTTCTCTATGTGTTAAACTTGATTCAATTTCGTTAACACAAAGCTATATTGATCTAAGTTTGGGATCAACATATATTTGACATTTTAAGACCTGGTGAGTTAGTATATATTATAATCTAATAAACTCCGCTGACATCGCGTCGATAGCTATCACCAAATGATTTTTATGGCTAAAACGGTAAACCCGAGTTTGAAAACCTAAATTCTGAATTTGTAACATTCAAAGAATGTAACTTTCCCGCTAATTGGTAGTAGCTATTTACTCATGGTTGGTATGAGCTGAAAGTATAGTCTTGAGGCTTTCCAATGGTGGAAATCTCAAATCCTTAAACCTTATAAGTTAACGGGTTATTTTGTCCCAAGTTTGACTAGTTCAGTTTGACCATTAAGTGCTTACGGGTAGCTGTTAGTGTTTTGGACTTCTAAAATGTTCCGTAAGCTCTTAGATTGAATGATTGGACATTATGGAAACCTCATGAGAGACCAATTCTAGTGGTGAAAACCCCATAGTTTTTGAACTTATGGATTGGGAGCTCTGCCCTTTACAAAACAGTTATACCAGAAAATGTGAATTTACGCCTACGGTTAAGTAAATTGTTGGCATTTTTAGGTACAAATCACTTGGGTTACTTGATTTGAGACCTTAGGATATCATGTTATGCATTTTATACAGGTTGTGTGTCATGAAAGTCATGACCACACATAGGCTCGGTTGGTTGTGCAAGTTATATACATATTATATTTTTACAAAATATTTTGATACAATTGTTTTATATTTTTATAAAACGCATACTTAAGGGTCGTGATCACTCTTGTAGGTTACGGGAAGCCCTTGGAGTACTTCCATAAGCCTTCTTCAGCCCGAATCTCATATCCGTCACACTTGTACTAAGGTACTCTTGGCACCATTGTATTGCTTTGATTTCTATTTGATTAAATACCTTGATTATGAAATTGGGGTTTTTGTATTTAGACCATATGATGCTGATGTCAAGGTGGTATTATGAACATGAAAGGTCTTGTGTACTTGTAGAGGCATTGCGTAGGGTGTGCAAGTGTTTAGGTGATGTTAGAAGTAAATTTTAGTATCAAAATAAGGTTAAGAATGATAGCAGATTGCTACAACCATTTAAGAAATTTTTCTGCAAATAAGACCTGCAACTTTCTTGATTTTTGGATAGCCTTGGTTATGTAGTACAATTTGTGAGTTGGGTGGTTTTTGGAAGTGTCCGGATGAGTAAAATATGGTCTTTTTATAAAAACTAGTCAATACTGACATGTGCGCCAAATTTGTGTTTGGGGTCAAAGCAAAAGTCAACGTGGGTATTTTTATGACTTATTACAGTGACATAGGTCAAATGTGAACATGTCCAATTGGTTTCAAGATAAAATCTTTTACGAAATGTAAATGATGGTCAAAATGGTTTTATGCAATTTTTTGTCCAAACAAACAAATCTGAGTAGTCTGCACTAAAACTGCATTTCCCGTTGATTGGTAATAGCTTCGATAGTGTTTATTAATGATTTGAAAAGGTAATAATTGTATATTTCTAGGGCCATAAAGTTTGAGTTTATAGCTATTAGAGAACTCTAGATATGATACAATCTTTACAACATGTTTCTAAAAATTTAGTGCAGCCAATTTGTCAACGTTAACTTTCGACTCAAAGTGTACAAGTGTTTGCTACTTATGGGTTTGATGAGCATTGCTAATGTTTATAAACATGATCATACAGTTGGTGAGTAGTGTTTTTAAGTCAAAATTGATTCGAGTCAATTGCTTGCAATGCCTTGCGGGTTATAAGATGGTTTATGTGCTAATAGTAACCAAAACGTTTTCTAAACGTTATTTTTGTATCGTATAAGTTTTTGCGCCCCGTTATCGTAGGTCTTGGATGAGTTAAAGTTTCTTGATTTCTTGTTGTTACTACTCAGCCCTCAAATTCCATATTGATTCACCTCGTAGTTAAGGTGAGTTCATAGCCCCTTTTACTACTTGTACATTGTTTCTAAACGCGGGGTGAGATTCATCATGGTGGAACACATCCATTTAAAAATTGTATGCTATCAGAACATGTATGCTATTCATACTTGTATGCTTTCCAACAGTTTTCATTGATATTATTGCTTATAGTTAATATGAACCGTTAATTGTCCCGTATGCTTTGCGCTAAGCGCGAATGTTGTGGGTGGATTCATCGGGATTGACAATCCCCGTCCCGATTACCTTGACGCACTTACATTTGTTTATACTTGAGTATTTAGGCTGAATACTCCCTAGAGGAACTTTCTTTGAGTTAAGCTTCAGTTCATGAACTAAACAGCAATAATATTGGTTTTGGACTATGGTTTATGATCATAACCATTTTCTCTATTTACTTGTTTTACAAATGAATGCTTGTGTTCCACACCTTTTCTGCTAAACCTATTAATATCACTCAACTTTATGTTGACGATTTTACATGTTTAATCTCAGGTATTATATCTTAGCTTTGCTTGGATGGGAGCCCGCAGGATATTATCGCAGCTTGGAGATTTCTGTGTATATTCAAACTTTGGTTTTATCTAAAAACTGTCAGAAGTTTATCATGTATTCTTGGTAACTATAAGTTACAAAACCATAATTAAATTATAGATTTCCGCTTATAAAACTCTGGGACCTTTGTTTAAAAACTCTGATTCTTTATGATGTAATGTATAAAAAAACTCTGATTCTTTATGATGTAATGTATAAATTTTTATTACGTCTACTTTATGTCAACAATATTTCATTGTTTCTTGTACCATGACGTGGCGCCCCCTTGCTTCCTAGTTGTTCCATACCTGATTTTGGGGGTCTCACAGATTGGTATCAGAGCGATGGTTATAGGGAACTGAGTCATTTTTAAAACTTAGTCTATAACCGAAAGTTCAAATATATCATGTTTCTAAGTGTCAAACACAGAATCTGCCATTGTTGATCGATATCTGTGCGGGTAACTCTCTAATCCTTATTGTTTACTTTTAATTATCGTTGAAGTATTTCATATCTTGATTACATTTTGAAATATTACATTACCCTAATGACGATAATTACTATTTCTTTTCAAATCCTTTCTGTTTCATGAATTATCATTGGATATTACTGTGAATACATATGCCCTTCCTACATTTCTTCAGTTCTTGTACTTGTGAATTGATCTTGTTGCAATAATTTTATATTATTATGACATTACATACTTGTATTCGGAGTGCGTATGCTGCCGACTTTTCATACTCACTTTTCTGAGTACTATTGCTATCTTGTTTATGCGTGATACGACTGACCTCATATACTCGTTCGTTTTGAACCTCCGGTTTTTTCTCGACTCACTGTTACATGTTGTGTGTATTCTCGTGATACCATTGTTTGGGATTAAATATATGTTGCTTTCAATGAAACTTCTGATTTTCAGTTTACTACCGTACGTGTTACTTTCATTGTTTAACTCCTTATTTAGATATCCAAATTGTTTTCAGACCATTCGTGATTGGATGTCAAGTCTATAGACCATTGTGTAGCTCAGTGTGTCCCTGGAAAAGACTAAAGGACATCGTGTGAGTCACACATCTCGAAGCATTCCTTGAATTCGTGTTGAATAATATCGTGGGTTTTCGTAACCTTGATTGACCTTTACGTCATCGTTTTACGCGACACTCAAATATGGATTAAATATTACTTCATTGACCATTCTACATTTCGACTTCGAATTTCAACGTCCATTTGTACCTTGAAAACACCATCGTCATCTTGTAATTCATCCTCTATTATGTGGCGATTGTTTGGAATACGATTCTACCCCTATAAACTTGTATCTTTCCTTTTCATTAAACCTTCCCACTCTGGGTGTGCAACTTGTTAATGTTCCATTTTTTTCTCGATATGTCTTGTGATTTTGGAAAATCACGCCACCAAAAACCTTCCTGCATTGCATCTTGAAATCGAAGACACGGATGTCATGCGCCGTTTTTGATTTCTAAGATTATTGTTGGTATTCTTGAACCATTTTTATACTATGTTTTCATTTACATGCTTAATTATACAATTTATTCTCTTTTGTTTATATGAAATCCACAAGTCATGTGTGTGTACATAAATTCCGGGTTGTTATGATGTTTGATTAAATTTCGAAGTGTGTCGAAAAATATACTTTATGCAGAAAATTTACATTTAATTTAACGATGTCGAGAAAATATTTTTATATACTTTAGATATAAAAATATATTTATACTTGTTGAGACGTTTGTTTAGACAAAAAAATTCGACCCGTAACTCATAAAACGAGCAAGTTACGCTCATTTAAAATTTATAAAATTTAAGAACTTATTCTCTGCGTATATGGAAATTATTGCTGATGCTGAACTGTAGGGGGTAGAATCGTCATTTTTGGTCCGTTTCGGCCTTTGGCCGAAACACGAAAGTTGTCTGAAATGTCGTTTTACGTCTACCGTAATGGAACTAGTGTCGAAACTGAATATTTATGGGCCTTTTATCTAATAAAGTCTGCGTTTTCTAAAAATATCATTTTGTTGACAGATCTGATGCGAAGGCGTTTTCGCCTATTTCTGGTCCGTTTCGAGTCTCGAGTAAAAATAAAAAGTTGTTTAAAATGCCGTTTTACCTTTACCGCGTAGGTAACCAAGTCCGAAAACTAGCATAAACGTGTCAAATCCTAAAAATAAAAACCTGCGTTTTAAGATAATATAGTCAAACCTACGCAGAACGTGCATGGGCATTTTGGTCATTTTACGTTCGATTTCAGATCGTGAGTCGAATTAGAAGGTTGTTCGAAACATTGTTTACACTAAATTGCTTTAGACTCCAAGTCTTGAAAATGTTATTTTACGGGTTAATTGATCGGGTCAGACTTAAAAGTCAAAGTTGACTAAAAAAGTCAAAGCTGATAGAATTTTGAAATATGGTTTTTAGGCGTTTTTGAGTTCGTTTGAGCTTGTAAAACTTTGACAAATGATATTTTACAACTACTAAACATTGATTGCGTTTGAAAATGTTTAAAAATAGTAACTTTGAGTGCGGGTTATACGTATATTTATTCGTGAACTTTTGATACGGAACGTTTGGATAACACTTTTAATGAACTAGTTTTGTCAAAAAAAGTTTTGCATTTTTATGCGTAACTATTAACGTATTAAATTCCTAAACTTTTGAGATTCGGAAACTTTCCTAATATAGAAACTTTCCAAAAATAGAAATTTTCGGGTTAGTTGTGTTATTCGAGAACTAATGTTCTACTTTCTTAAAAGCGTATTTATGTCAACTAAACTACGATGTGAACGCATACATATTTCCTTTATCCTCTATTTTATACAAGAATTATTTGTCATTTTATTTTATTTTTCTTTTCTTCTGTCGTACCACTGATTCCGGTCGAGGTTTGAAGTTTTTATTTTCACATCCTTCGTTATCATTTTTAGCACATGTCTCCTGACGATACCGATTAAACCTTTTGAAACCTTATCACCGTGTAACCATTTTACAGATTTTCTTATCAATTACTCTTTGTTACTCTCGTGTTAACCACTCGCTATTTTATAAGATATCATAATGTCACCATATAAACTTAAACTGGTATTGTTTGTGAATTATTTTCACAAATTTTTCAACGTTGGTCTTATAAAGAATTCATGTAACATCAAAATTGTTGATTTAAACATCTAGCCAATTATTTACTTGCTAAAAGTTTCATAAATCATATTAAATTCTATTTTACAAATGAGATTATATTCATATTTTAAATATATGACATGTAATACTAGTTTGACGAAACTGACCATCGCATTGCTAGTCCTAAATTATACATGGCCTGATCACCTATGCGTAATTTTGAAGGAGCCATGCGAGGCTAAATCAGTAGTCACCTTAAATATTTTAACCAGAACCAACTTTTTACATGTGTTTCTAAAAAAGTTAAATGAAATAATGTTTTAAAAACTTTTACATATTATGCGAGTAGCACCCTTTCATGATATATGCATATATTTCCTTGTCTTTTCTTGAACAAATTACGAGTCTGCGAGCACATGTTTCTTTATTCAACGACATCTGTTCTACTTATTACCTCATTTTTCTCTATGATATCATTTCCTTTACCAATCGTCTAATTACTGACCATTGATACCAGACTTGAAAGTGTCAACGTTTTATGCCTCCTCATCGACCAACCTTCTCTATCTATTTTAGTAGACTTCGAAACATCTCCGGACGCAGATAGTGATTTATGACTCGAAGTGAACGATGATTTTGTGTATCCGTCATGATGTGTGTCAGACTCTATCGTCTCAAAATTCATTTGTGTGAACCATGCGTTGATTTCACTCTCTAATTGCTAATGTTGTTCATTTTACTTGAATTATACACAAGTGACTTCTTAAGAATTTTCGTTGATTCGAAAATTGTTGTGTGGCGTTTCTCTTTCGGTCGTGTATCGACCACCGAGAAACTTAATAAGCCGTTCTTGGTGACACCAACCACGCTCGTGAATTAACCATTTGCTAAATCCTTCGTTTCTTATTGTCCTTATCATCGATGCATCGATTCTATCATGTTCGTTAAGAATTTCGTACAAATTTCATTTTATTCCCTCATGTTATTGCTTGCATACTAATTGTTGATTATTATTCGTTTCATATTCGTTGCTATCTTGTCAACTTTTGAAAACCAGTATATGTCCCATGTTTACCATTTGATGCATTAAACGCCTTTATGGATTTCTATAAATTATTATTAATTTTTAAAGAACGTTTTACACACGTTACCAAGTGTTTACATTACCAAAATATTCGTTACAAGTTAAACGTCGGATCTATGCATCATCTTTGGTAAATTTGTAACTAGTTCTTAAAAGGACGTCATACTTTATCTTTTAAACTATTTGATTATATCATATTTTACTTTCAAGTTAATGACATTACTTATGTAATTTATATTTCTATCAATGCTTCTAAATTGTTTGGAAATTTAATTTTCTCTGATCATAAAAATAATTTCATGCAGTCATCCAAAAACTTCTAAGCCGATCAAAATAATTATTTTGAACTATTTTACTTGTACGTTGAAATCCTTATCAAGAAAAAGATTTAATGATTGTTTACTCACTAAATATATAGTTTTGATTTCAAATCACCAAACACCTTGATAAGCAACTGTAGCTATATTAACACCATTTTGAAAGTGTCGTAACATTTTAAAGCCACAAACAAACAACCTTGCATTTTTAAAATCAAGCAAGCACTAAGCTTAATTTTAAAGTAAAACCAAATCTAGGACGGATAAGTGTGGCAACTCGTATTTAAAACGTCTATATACAATTCATATTTCCCCTCTATTTCTCTAGTAAACAGATTGTTACCTTTTAATATTTGTCATGTTTTACAGTTTGCACGATTTGTGATTCCTGGTCGATTATCAATCTTAACTCGTTTTAGTGCAACTGGTCCGTCTAAGCAGTTATCGTGTTCATTCTATCTCTTAATATTTCCTCGTATTGAAACGTTATTATTTTAATCCGAGTTTGAAATAAATTCAAAAAGGAATTAAGAAGCTAAAGCGTAATTCCAATCGTTAAGGTTCGTTAGGATTCTCGTCGCGGTGCATAATTTACCTATGAAAGCGAAGAATCAGTTCTAAACTAGGTATCCCCACCAGAGTTCTTTTAGGGAGGTCGACTATGAGAACTCGTATTTTCTTGGTATTATTTATTCTTTTATTCATGCTTTTTGAATTTTTATTCATGTTATCTTTTCTTGTAATTTCATACACAAATCCTGAGATCTCGAAATTTAAATAAATTATATTTTAATTATTTTTCTGATCATTGATAATAATTTATTCGGAATTATAAAATTTTTATTTTATTTTTCCGTATTTGTTTAAATTAAAAAATTTCATTTAAAAGCACCACCGCGCGTTTTATTAAAAGTTTACCCGAATTGATGGAACGAGAACCGATGGCTACATATTCTGACTTTATGAAGTCAAAATATTATGTTTATATAAATATTTTGTTTTCGTATTATAACATGCACTGAGTCGATATGATTAGCGTTTTAAGAATTAAATCGGGCTAGGACTAAGTATTTATTTGGGTTAAATGTGCATAAGAGATTTGATTGTGGGCCAAAAAGCCCTCCCCTTTCTTTCTTTTTCTTCCCGTCGGTTTACCAACACCACACATACAACATAATTTTTTTTACAACAAAAAAACATACTCCCTCCTCCTTTTCTTCTTTGTGTTCGACTCAAACCCACCAAAACTCCATCATCAAGAATCAAAACACCATTAATTCACAATTCAATTATCTAAAAATCATCCTACATTGATTCTTATTAAACCGACACCTTAAAATCCTTCATGCAATTCAGTTTGGTGAAATCAAAGTTTTAATGAATTAAAGATTTTTGAACTTGATCACTCCTTCTTGCTCAATATTGCCATTAAATCATACCGAATCAATCTTGGTAAACCTTTATCAATCCTTCATATTTATTTTGCACATGCATATTGTTGAATTATAGTGCTTTGATATGTTTAAGTTAGTATAGGATGTATTTTGGTTGTTTGGACTAAACAAGAGGTTGTTTGGTTTAGAAATCATATTAGCAAAATTCGGACAGAATGTTGATCTGTCCAAAACTCGTATATTTTTCACTATGACCTGCACTTTTTATGGCATAAATAGATTCATTGGGTCATATACATATTAGTGGTGAGTTGGATAGGCACACAACTCCTCCGAATGAGGAAGTTATGATCAAATTAAGTTTTAATAACCAAAATTCGGACAACAGGTTTGTGAGCTCAAAACTCACATATTTTCCCACTGTAGGCTGTGTTTTTATAGCTTAGATGGATTTATTGACCCTTTTACATGTTATTAGCGAGTTACATGGGTGATCAATTCCTCCGGATGAGTGAGTTATCGCCGACTTACGGTTGTGAACCCAATATGACCCAACAAACTTTTATAGCTATATGCTACATGTCAGGGACCATATATTTGACATTTTTAGACCTGGTGTGTTAGTATATTTTATAATCTAACAAACGCCGCTGACCTCGCGTCTATAGCTATCACCAAATGATTTTTATGGCTAAAACGGTAAACCCGAGTTTGAAAACCTAAATTCTGAATTTGTAACCTTCAAAGAATGTAACTTTCCCGCTAATTGGTAGTAGCTATTTACTCATGGTTGGCATGGGCCGAAAGTAGAGTCTTGAGGCTTTCCAATGGTGGAAATCTCAGACCCTTAAACCGTATTAGTTAACGGGTTATTTTGTCCCAAGTTTGACTAGTTCAGTTTGACCATTAAGTGCTTACAGGGTGGCTGTTAGTGTTTTGGACTTTTAAAAAGTTCCGTAAACTCTTAGATCGATTTGTTGGATATTATGGAAACCTCATGAGAGACTCTTTCCATTGGCGAAAACCGCATAGTTGCTGGACTTATGGATTGGGAGCTCCGCCCTTTACAAAACAGCTATACCAGAAAATGTGACTTTACACCTACGGTTAAGTAAATTGTTGGCGTTTTTTAGGTACAAATCACTTGGGTTACTTTATTTGAGACCTTAGGCTATCATGTTATGCATTTTCTACAGGTTTTGTGTCATGAAATTCATGACCACACTTAGGCTCGTTTGGTTGTGCAAGTTATATACATATTACATTTTCACAAAATATTTTGATAAAATTGTTTAATATTTTTATAAAACGCATACTTAAGGGTCGTGATCACTCTTTTAGGTCGTGGGTAGCCCTTGGAGTACTTCCATAAACATTCTTCAGCCCGGTTCTCATATCCGTCACACTTGTACTAAGGTACTCTTGGCACCATTGTATTGTTTTGATTTCTATTTGATTAAATACCTTGATTATGAAATTGGGGTTTTTGTATTTAGATAAAATGATACTGATTTCAAGGTGGTATTATGAACATGATAGGTCTTGTGTACTTGTAGAGGCATTGCTTAGGATGTGCAAGTGTTTAGGTGATGTTAGTAGTAAATTTTAGCGTCAAAATGAGGTTAAGAATGATAGCAGATTGCTACAGTCATTCACGAAATTTTTCTGCAAATAAGACCTGCAACTTTCTTGATTTTTGGATAGCCTTGGTTATGTAGTACAATTTGTGAGTTGGGTGGTTTTTAGAATTGTCCGGATGAGTAAAAGATGGTCTTTTTATCAAAACTAGTCAATACCGACATGTGCGCCAAATTTGTGTTTGGGGTCAAGCATAAAATGTCAAAGTGGGTATTTTTATGACTTATTACAGTAACATAGGTCAAATATGAACATTTCCAATTGGTTCCAGGTTAAAATTTTTTACGGAATGCAAAATGATGGTCAAAATGGTTTTATGCAAATGTTTGTCGAAAAAGTCAAATCTGAGTAGTCTGCACTAACACTGCATTTCCCGTTGATTGGTAATATCTTTGATAGTGTTTCTTAATGATTTAAAAAGGTAATAATTGTATCTTTCCATTTCCATAAATTTTGAGTTTATAGCTATTATAGAACTCCAGATATGATACAATCTTTACAGCATGTTTTTGAAAATTTAGTGCAACCAATTTGTCAACGTTAATTTTCGACTCAAAGTGTACAAGTGTTTGCTACTTATGGGTTTGATGAGCATTGCTAATGTTTATAAACATGATCATACAGTGGGTAAGTAGTGTTTTTAAGTCAAAATTGATTCGTGTCAATAGGCTGCAATGGCTTGCGAGTTATAAGATGGTTTAAGTGCTAATAGTAACCAAAACGTTTTCTAAACGTTATTTTTGTATCTTATAAGTTTTCGCGCCCCGTTATCGTAGGTCTTGGATGACTTAAAGTTTCTTGATTTCTTGTTGTTACTACTCAGCCCTCAAGTTCCATATTAATTCACCTCGTAACTAAGGTGAGTTCATAGCCCCTTTTACTACTTGTACATTGTTTCTAAACGCGGGGTGAGATTCTACATGGTGGAACACATCCATTTAAAAAATGTATGCTATCCAGAACTTGTATGATATTCATACTTGTATGGTTTCCAACAGTTTTCATTCATATTATTGCTTATAGTTAATAGCCATAAGTTTCCTCTCTTGATCATGAACCGTTAATTGTCCCGTATGCTTTGCGCTAAGCGCGAATGTTGTTGGTGGATCCATCGGGATTGACAATCCTCGTCCTGATTACCTTGACGCACTTACATTTGTTTATACTTGAGTATTTAGGCTGAATACTCCCTAGAGGAACTTACTTTGAGTTAAGCTTGGGTTCATGAACTAAACAACAATAATATTGGTTTCGGACTATGGTTAATGATCATAACCATTTTCTCTATTTACTTGTTTTACAAATGAATGCTTGTGTTCCACACCTTTACTGCTAAACCTATGAATACCACTCAGTTTTATGTTGACTATTTTACATGTTTAATCTCATGTATTATTTCTTAGCTTTGCTTGGATGGGAGCCCGCATGATATTGTCGCAACTTGGAGATTTATGTGTATATTCAAACTTTGGTTTATCTAAAAACTGTCAGAAGTTTATCATGTATTCTTGGTAACTATAAGTTAAAAACCATAATTAAATTATAGATTTCCGCTTATAAAACTCTGGGACCTTTGTTTAAAACTCTGATTCTTTATGATGTAATGTATAAATTTTGATTACGTCAACTTTATGTCAACAATATTTCATTGTTTCTTGTACCATGACGTGGCGCTCCCTTGCTGCCTAGTTGTTACATACCTGATTTTGGAGTTCTCACATATGCAATAGTTAGTGCTGGTAATGGTTTTCACAAACCAGAGGTTAAAGCAGCCTAAAAGGGTTTGTGTGTAGTAGTGTTCTATTTGAGTATGCATTATTAATTGTGTTCTAATGGATCTATCTGAGTAAGGAACCGTATAGGCTTCAATGTCTATCTCATGGATTTAAGTGTGTATTGAATACTTTGAAACTTGAGGGACCAAATACATCTTCAATTCTTCAAGGGTATTTTTGGAAATTCACATCAAGGTCCGGTTCTTTTGTGCGACTTCGTTTCCTGTGTTCGTTTTTGCTTGATTTATTAATTTTCAAGTGAATTATCGATGTTCGTGCCTGCAAACACGTAAATAAACAATACAAGGTTATTTGGCATGTTTTTGATGATATTTTATCCGTCTTAGTCCGTTTTAGGGTATGAAAACATGTATAATACGAGTGTCATCATATGTACTAACTTATTTTATACAGGAACAAACACATATTGATGAACAAATAAGTGATATGAGCTACACAGTCACATATGATGATGTCATTAAAGTGTTCACTATACTTGAACAAGAACTCTCAGACCTAGAGTCGATACCAGATGATGATATTATAAAGATTGATGACGATTTATCCCTCTCTGTGTCTGACACAATGGAAGATGATGACCATGTTACTTCCGCTCCACACAACTCAATTCATGAAGAAAAGGCTGTTCATGTCACATCTTTGCTGAATGCTCAAGCACTTGCAGCCTAGAGGCTCTAGGAAACCAAACAAGCTCAGCCCAAGTTCTTACAACCCATTCACTTTCCTTCAATGAAGAATGTTCACGAGTTAGGTGTTGAGGAACGTTGGGTTAAAAGAGGTGATCTTAGCTATGCCAAACCCACTGTGAACCTAGATGCCATGTTGGTTGAGCTCTAGACATTTGCCAATAATACAATAGATCTAAGCAACAATCTGGAATGCTCTATTTTAAAGAAAATTGGCACTAGCCTCAGATCCAGTTTTCCATAGCTATTCGGTGAGTTCATTTCCATCAAATTGCTAGAGTTGTTGAATCAATGTCTTCACCAACAACTCTCTGAGATTGTGTCCAAAGTTATGGATGATTCCACTCTGAAGATCACAACTGTTGTTGACTCCCACAGTACCTCTGGAATGAAGAAACTTTTACAGGGGGAGTTAATACAGGCTTCCCAATTTGTAGACAATGAGTTTGTAAATCAGGACTGGGCCGAAACCAAGAGACTTATAGTTCTTGAAAAGTCTCTAAAGCAAACCTTTCGACACTCTGTCAAGGCTGAACTATCAAAGATCAAGAGAGATACCAAGACTGCACAAGGAATGTCGTAAAGAACTTTGGACTTCTAGAGAAGATTGTACATTTAAAGTTTCCAGTGGTCGGTCTCATGACCCATATGTCTACCACTCTATCAAGTATGTCAAAAGACTTCATTAAATTGGTAGGACTGGTCACAAGGGTTGTTCAGATGAGCGATACATTGCAAGCCTAAGCTTGTGCTAGAACTGAGGGGGAGAAGAGTGCACCATGTGAAGAACAACCCAAACAGAGGCTCCCACAACCACATATGCACCAAAGACTCAAACTATTTCATTTGACTCTGATGAACCAACTAAGGGGGATCTGACTAAAGAGAAGTATATTCTTGTATCAAAAGAAAGGGAGACTGATGTCTTAAAGCAATATGATTCCACATAACCTCTTTCCAAGAAGATCAAAGTCACAACTGATAAATTCCTCAACCAAAGCCCTTCAGATCTTTGAAGTTAACAAATGAATCATTTGTAGACTTAGCTGTCGGACTCTTCAAACCAACAAATGCTCAATTCTATCAATCCCTTCCCCACGATGACACCCATGACAAAGGAAAAGGTATTGAAAACGAGGACGATCAGATCAAAAAGATCATGCCGCTTCTAGAGGAGGGTGGATCAGCACTCAAGGTACCTGAATTGTACAACTTTATGAGTGTTATGGACAGACCCATGACTCTGGAAGAAGCCAAGCTTCATATGGAGGACCAAAAGAGGCTAGCCGATCTAAAACAAGCTGAGCTAAAATCAAGGACAACTCTGAGGCAGATAATCCCAACCCAAAAGGAGGCCTAGAGAAAGAAACTAGCATAGATCGAGACTAAGAGGAACAAGATCAAGGATGAGTACCTAAGTCAAGTTAATAACAGAGCTAATATTGATCCAATCACCAAGTATTCATGCTTCACAGACAAGTTCAAGAAAGTCAACTGTTGGGAATAAATTAAGGCCAGATCACTTGAGCGCTGACAAGAACAAAACAAGCGTTGACAGGAACAAAGCAAGCGCTGACAGCCCAAGCGTTGACAAGTTAAAGTCAAGCGTTGATAGATTGAAGACAAGCACTGATGGAAGATATAAGCTACACGTTTATTATATTCTAGAATACTTCTAGTAAGGATAGAAACGACAATGTATTTTCTATGTTTATCTTTACCTAGAATAGTTGATACGTAGCTTATTGTACAAGGCTTCTTAGTCTATAAAGAAGGCCTTTAGGTTAATGTTTAATATCAAGTTTTATATAAGTTTTCATTCGTAAACATATTTCA
Source organism: Glebionis coronaria (assembly GCA_025667525.1). Lineage (NCBI taxonomy): Eukaryota > Viridiplantae > Streptophyta > Magnoliopsida > Asterales > Asteraceae > Glebionis > Glebionis coronaria. Next base: position 47,704,880 of record CM046875.1, read on the forward strand.
TTGTAAGCAAGTTCGACATTCATAATTAAAGTGAAAGTTTTGTTTACGTCTTGTGTTCTTGTTTAAGTGTTAAATTCCGCATAACACTTAGATTCACAAAGCATATAACAAAGGTTTCTCTACGTGTTATACTTGATCTAATCTCGTATACACAAAGCTAATCGATGTAAGTTTGGGATCAACATCAACATGACTATCTATAGAAGAAACTAGCCAACCAATTACAAAGTTGATAATGACTTCAAACTCAAGAGTATGGGACTCATAGAATGGTTGGAACTACTTGCACTTTATTTCGTGAAGTATGGGCCTGGATTTGCGCAACTTATGAAGAATATCCGAGCTAAACTTAGTTGAATCAAGGAAACAACTTAAAAATATAAACTTCCCATTCTCTCTTAATTTTTGAACTTTGAACCAAAGAACATCAGGAAACGAAAGACTCCCATGGGCGAGCTCTTTGAGAGGTTAGTCACTAAAGACATTGTTGTGGATGGAATGTACAGGAACATTGTCCTTCCCAAGGAAATTATAGGACCCATCGGAGGTCAAGCTCTTACAGAGCCAGATAAGGGAATGGTGTTCATGAACATGAACACTGACTACTGCTTCCAAAGGGAGAATGAGTTGATAATGGCATCCACTATCCAACTCACCAGGCTTAAGCATATACTAAAAGTGGACTCTGACTATGCCAAGCACCTTCACAATGAAATTCTAGTCTTGATTGAATTAAGACCAGACAAGGCTCAAGCTGAAAGAATCGTTGCACTCAATCTTGATGAATGAAGCTCTAAAGACTTACCTCTGAAGTATGTTTGTTATAGTTATGTGTAAGAATAAGCTGTGCATTCACTAACAATAATTTTGAGACTTAGTATAACTTATGCTCAAATAGGGGGAGATTGTTAGGCCAATGAAAGTATTAACTATGGCTCAGTCTAGATTTGATTTAATTTAGACTTAGTGTTATGAGTCGCTGACATAGTCCATCGACATAGACAAGGAAAAGCTTAAAGCAAAGCCTCAGATGGCACACCAAACACATTCAAGTCATATACATCGTTAGAGAAGTAAAAAAGTATCTAAAGACATACTCACCAGCCATTATGGATAACATCTGGGAAGTAGAAAGAATGTGCTGGTGTTCGAGGACCTCTGAGGTGACAATAATCAGGGGTCACTCAAGACCCTTTGTAGACTTAGAAAGCAGAGACTTGCCTTATCTCTTTGTAGTTTAAGCAGAAGAATCTGATAAAGCACTTTAGGCGGGATAAAGTGAATATTCAAGTAGTACGACCTAGTGAGAAAAGTGAACAGTTGGTAGAACTGTTCACTGAAAGTTGGTTAAAGGTATGTCCAAGAATAGACATGCATTTAATGTAGTGTACGTCTTCCACTCAGAAGATGACACATCCTAACTACCCCCACCAAGGTAGCAACCTCGTACCACTATAAATAGAGAATGAAAAAGGGAGAAAAAGCATCACTTGTATTGTTGTATTTATCATTGTCTTTTTCTCCCCATTGAACTTCTGTGAGTCCAAGGCTGTTTTCAGTGACTCAGTGGTTCACTTGTAAACTTGATACTCTTATCAAGTTTACTTGTTCAAAGAGTTATTATACATTGTCATTTGTTGATGCAAAAGTTGGGGTAGAACGAGATTAACCCAGATTAGGCTTAATTTGGGGTCTTGTGGACTCCGACTCTCGCACCAAGTGAAACTTGCTTTAGGACTCTGCGCACTAAACAGACACCGTTAGGCTTACCGTGGGTTTGTGACCCACGATTAGACTCCGACGTAAGAGTAAGTAATCGGTTTTGAGTATATTTGTGTTTAGGGTATTGTATGTATCGTACCTTTGTGGAATCAAAGGGGTTCCTTTTATACTCGAGAGAGTCCAGGCTGGGCTCCCAGTTCTTGCGGCCTAAGGAAGAGATAATGACTTGAAATAGATTGATCTTCATTATCCAACTAAGGAAAGTGTATATCCCTTTTCCTTAGGCGAATATAACTATAATATAAGTTACATTCAGTCTGATCTTGTAGCACTGCGACAAGCATTTTGCTAAGTAATCAACCTCTTGTGCGACAGCGGCTTACCAGGCTTCATGGGCTATGTGCGCACATCGCACAAGTATCCAATCCACTCCTGATGGATGCGGGTAGTACCCGTGAGTCGGACCATCCAGCCCGAATAGGGACTATACGTCATCATGTCCCCCCAGTCTAGTGGTCGCAAGTCCAATCCGCAGCTACTAGAATATAATCAGACCTAAACAGTCGCATATTCCAAGCAGAAACATCCCATTTTAAATACTCCCGCCAAGAGGACAAACATCCCCCCTTTCACCTAACCTCCTTGGTACTCGGGAAAAGTGCTTGCCACGTCATAGTTACCCCTTCATCTTCTACCTTTAGATCTAGCAAGTGGGGAAAAGTGGCACAAATCTGACCAGGAACAGTAAAACTCAGGAAGCCTATATAAACCCATCACGCCTCCTTTTGACTGTTTACCATCTACAAACCTTCAAACCACCATTAACGCCTTTATCATTTACCATCATCACTAGATCTCTTATTAAGGTAATCCGCGTGACCACTATTTTGTATACACAACACCATGGTGAAACAGCTAACCGACACCACGTCAATCTTGACCATTGAGCAGCTAGATGAATTTACCTCTGAGTTCTACATACCTGACTACCTGCACCCAGAAGTTCCTAACCCGCAACATACTATAAGTCAGTTCCCCACAGGGAAGATAGGGCTGCATAACTTGCTACAACGTCATTAATAGCAAGGGGCCTAACAAGGATATGTGATCCATGGTCGAAGGGGGGTGCATCCCACTTACTCGACGAGTCTAATTAGTAGCGTAGGATCATTCCTCCTATTTCTCCTGGAAACGTTGTGCACGCGTGCGCCAATAGGCAATATATAATAAGGAAAAAAGTATGTATGACATAAAGAAAAAATTTTGAGAATGCGCCGTGGAACTAGCTAGGGACCACGACTGTTTTATTAATACTTGCAAGATTTTAAACACAAAAAATAAAAGAAAGAACAATACATTCACTTAGGAAGTTTTGTCCTTAAAGGTAGCACTTCTTTAGATGACATATGTTCCAAGGTCTTTGTAGGTCGCGGCCATCCATATCGCGTAGCTGGTACACACCATTTCCAAGTGCATCTGTCACTCTGAAGGGTCCCTCCCATTTTGGTCCAAGCTTCCTCGTATTCTCAGTACGACTGGCCGCGTTTGAGCGATACACAAAATCACCTGGCCTGAAGGAGGTCTTGCGCACCCTAGCATCATAGTAGCCTTTCATTTTTGCTTTTGACATAGCTTCGCGGATTGTTGCCAACTCTCGTTGCTCCTCGATTATGTCTAGGTTCAATCGCAGCTCATTGTCGTTAGTAACCATGTCTACCTCCGCTATGCGGAGTGTTTGCAGTCCTATCTCAGCTAGAATGACCGCTTCTGTACCATATTTTAGGGCGAAGGGGGTATCACCTATGGCTGTCTTGATCATCGTGCGATGTGCCCACAAAACATGCGACAACTCATCAACCCACTTTTTATTATGTTCCCCCAACCGTGATTTTATGCCATCGCCCAAACTTCTGTTTGCTCTCTCCATAAGTCCATTTGTTTGTGGGTAGGCGACCGATGCAAAACGCTGATGTATCCCATTATTCACGCACCAATCCTTGGAGAGGTTCTCTGCGAACTGCTTTCCATTGTCAAAGACTATTTCACCGGGCAGTCCAAAACGACACACTATGTTGTCCCATACGAACCTTTTCACCTGATTACCTGTGATCGTTGCGACTGCCTTCGCCTCAATCCATCTTGTGAAGTAATCCATCGCGACTATGAGGAACTTAACTCCCCCCGCAGCTACGGGAAAGGGTCTCGCGATATTGATTCCCCATTTGTAGAATGGCCAAGGGGAGGTAATCGGCGTGAGCTCCTCCTGAGGCTGCCTGGGTACTGGCCTGTGCACCTGGCAGTCATTGCATTTATTAATGAGTGTTCGTGCGTCTGTATGCATAGTTGGCCAGTAGTACCCGTTGCGCAACGTTGCATTCATCAAAAACCCGTGAACATCATGGATAGAGAAAGTAAGTCAACATTAAGCCTGATCTTATTCCCGTAGTTATGTTTGATAGAACTCGCGTATTGTAATGAATTGCACTTGTGAGAAAAGACCAAATGTGGAGGAAATAACCACATAGCTTTAACCCTATAAGAGGCGAGTAGTAAGGTAAGATGATCTTTGAGGACAAAGATCCTGTTTAGGGGTAAATGTTGTGACAATCCGTCAATTTATGATTGATATTTTTATTCTCAATATTTAATTGAAAACATTATTTTAATGTTACAATATGAACTCACATATTTTTGGGAAGAAATTTGGATTTACGTCTTGAAGTAGCATCGACTACGTTTAAACCGGAGGATTCTACGTTACGTGCTTACGTTTACATACACCGTCTTTGGTGACAGTCCGACATTTGAGAAAATAAATTTGTCCATGAATATTATTTTGGAGTTTTAAATTTGTGTTGGTTCATAAACTCACAAATTTACGAGAAGAGATTAGGACTTACGATTTTGTTTTAACGTCCTTTACGACTAAACCGGAAACCCTAGGATTACGTATTTACGTTTTCGAACTCCGTTTTTGATGAGACAATTTTTATTGGATTCGTTTTGTGACGTTGATTCATAATTTATAAAAACGTTTTTCGTAAAACGACCCGAGGGCACGCAAATCGAAGAAACTAGAATCGAGGAGTACCCGTAAATAAATGGGGATGAGACAAGTGGGACACTTGCCCCACCCCCATCAAAACCGGCCCAAGTAAGCAACCAACACCTTTAGGTGTTAAGTTTTTACTTAACTAGCTACACTTGTCAAGTAAGCTTACAATGTAAGCTTTCCACTTCACAAAACCACCAACACAAACTACTAGCTCATTTCTCACCATGCAAACAACTACAAAACTCTCTCATATCCTCTCATGGTTCCGTCCCATATTCATCATCCAACACCACTTTTGATAAAATTTAACCACAAAATCCTATGTTATTTCTACCTATGTTGAAGCCCTCTTGAAGCTCTCTTGAATGGTGGTGATTATAACATCCAAGGAGGAGTATTCATGGTGTCTTGGGGCTGATTTTCCACAAGGAGTATATGAAGAATGGTGGCCTTGAATATGGTCATGGTTATTCACAAGCTTCTCCATCAAAAACCATGTCCAAATCATAACCTACATCATCATGGTGGTATAAAGATTGTCCTCCTCATCTTCTTGTTAATTTGATTATGTAAACATGTATTTTATTTCCTATTTTATATGTATATGATGATTATATGATGATAAAAATGTTATGTGGGGATTTGGTGTTGATAAATATGATTAAAAAGGTGAAAAACTATAAGAAACAAGCTTAAAATCTTGATTAATTTACATGGCTGTATAAAACAGTAAAGAAACATGTTATGAACTGATGAAATGATGAAGTAGAATCCATTTACAGTAAGCTAAATTTCTTGTACACATGTGAGAGTTGGCCATGCAATGGAATCATTGTAATGAGTGAGATATGATCAAAACAAGTTTAGGGTATAAATCTAAGGTTACTGTTTTGGACGATTTTTAGAAAATATTTAAAAGATGATTCAACAGTAGATATACAAGAGTTAAATGGAGAAAATATCATGTAGTTTATGTGATAAAAATTTGAGCTTCTATCTCCATATAGAACTCAAGATATGGCAGTTTTGGTGAAAGTGAAGATAAAAATCAGATTTTTGAAAAATAAAGTATAATACTATTATATAAGCACTCAAAATTATATTGTATAAAATGTAAAGTTAAAACCCACTAACTCTTGGATTTTATTTATATAAGTATGTAAAAGGTTAAATAAGTATACATTTTATAAAAATGGTAACTTGTTAAGTTTTATAAGTTATAAAACAATAAACATGATTTTTACGACTTTTCGGCTATCGCCGTAAAATTAACGTTTTTGTTAAATAAAACTTAGATGGTTGGACCCGTCTAATGAAAACTTTATAAAACTTATATACTGATATATAGACATGTATAACAAGTAAAAACCGATAAAACCCGAACTATAGGACATACGGATGTTAACGGACTAAATTAACGTTATGGGACTAACAATACAAAAAAAATGGACAAAAACACTTATAAACTTATTATTGGGCTTAACCCATTTAGGCCCAACTTGTAAAGTTTAAATACTGATAATATAAGTACAAAATAGATTAAAATAAGTTAAATAACTTATAATAGGCTTATTGGACCTAAAACACGTAAATAGGTAAAACGAGAAAACTAGTATAAAAGTTATCAACATATAACACTAAAATGAGTAAACGAGAATATGTAAACCCACTTGATCATCATATATATATAATCATCATATGTATACATAATTGTTATTTTATAAAGTCATTGGACATGAGTCTAAGACGAGCATTATTTGTCTAGGTTTCCGTGATTGAAGCACGTACCGTACATCCAAATCGCCGATAATCGTCTTCCCACATCAACGTGAGTTCATAGCCTCGCACTCTTTTAAATGTTTTATAAATGTTTTATAAACCCGCGAGGGAGATAACATGTTAGTTTTTATAAAATAGGACACAATTTGTCCCGATTGTTTGTTTATTGATTTTGGACCCGAATGATTGAATGACCCGATTGTATGACCTGATAAATGATTAATGGACCCGATAGATGAAATAAAATGGAATATTAAAGTTAGGTTATGTCACTAAAAGTCCCATTAGCATGAATTGTGAACTACCGGGAGTTGGTAGACGCTTATGCATTTAATAGTACTATTTGGGGACGATCACCCCAGTTCGCGCCTTGACGGTTGATCCCCGTCGTGCCACATTGATTGGTAAGCGAATTTATGTATGAGAAGATTTCCATAGCGTGACCTTTGTGACGACACGCTACTTTAGATGGGCAAAATTTGTATCGGGTTAGCTACCCGTTGTTGATTTAGTAAGGTAACAATGTCATGCGGCTTATAATAATCCAATCACTGAAATATTACTAGACGCTCTGAATTACGATGTATTGCCTGACTAGCAATACAGGGTCATACTATTGATATTATGTTTGTGTTTTGGTTTTCATAACCATATTCATATAACGGTTTTTATTTTCATACAACGTCATAAGACGTATTGTATGATGTTTTTACGACATTGGCTCGTATAATGATTTTTAAGGCAAACGCCTATATTATGGTTTTGATAAAGATTTGTATAAAATGATTTTGGCTATTTCATGGCCTATCAAAACGATTTGTACAAAATGATTTTCAGTAATACTTTTATACTGATATTATATTGATGGAATTTATTAAACTCTATGAATTCACTCGGCGTTATCGCTGACCTTTTCTTTTAACATGTTTTATCTCAGGTACTTGAAGGTAATTCTCGAGAAGACGACAAGAATTCATGGCCCGCACTTAAACAATATTTTTCCATTCAAACACTTTGTAAAACTTTTGTATGAAATGTAATGACTTGGGACCGATGTAACTTTGATAATTATGAATGGAAATGATTTATTAATAAACGACGCAATTTTTATACGTTGTCTATGATGTGAGTAATGTGCTATCCCGTAACACCAACTAGTGTTCTGCTGTACTGAGTTGTATAAATTTGGGGGTGTTACAGTTTGGTATCAGAGCTCTCGTTATAGAGAACAAAAGATTTTTGAAACCAAAAGTTTTGAATAAAACATTTCAAAATCTTTTTACTAAAAACATTTTTTCTAAAAATATCTAAAAATCTTTTGACTATAACGGTGCCGAAGAATTCCCGAGTTACCGACAAGGCCAAGACTGAGAAGTGTTATTTTAATAACTTGGATTATATATATATATATATATATATATATATATATATATATATATATATATATATATATATATATATATATATATATATATATATATATATATATATATATATATATATATATATATATATATATATATATATATATATATATATATATATATGATTTAATTTTATTACATGATTGTTTGATGATTATTTTGATATTTATACGAGGTATTTATACGACGTAGATTGTCACAAGTAACCCTAAATCCCCTAGTAAATTAATCAAAGCTATTCTCGTAGGAATTCTAGCTATCCTAGATCTAAACCAAGTTGCGGATATTTATGATCCCGACAAATGGTTGATATTCGTAGAAATGTAGATATTAGTTGATTGTGAAATTGAAAGAAGAATTGGCGAGATTAAAACTGATATCGATGTCATGACGATCTTTCCTTATAGAGTGGAGTTTGACAAAACGTTACCACCTGGAAGGATGTCATCTGATTCGTTGTCACCCAATTCTTAAATTTGAAATCGAAAGGGGTGAATGTTGCAATTGAGGCTGTCATTGGAACCAGTACCCAAAAGCCTCATGCCACTAATACCTTTCCGAGAAGTCTAATTGACTGATCAAGTCATTTCATATTAATGACTCATTTGATAATTGTTGTTGTAAGAACTAATAGGATTGGGAATTAAGTGTTGATTCATATCGAGCTTTTATTGCCCTTTTAAGGTGTAAGAATAAGGTTGAAATTATTGAAAAATGAGGTAGGATATTGAATTGAGTATAAGTTGATTGAGAACTTGAATAAAGTAAAATTTAACCCGTATGGAATATGAGAATATTAATAGAAGTCGTTAAGTTATGTGATTGAATTATAAGGTTTTAATTGATTGTTAGTTTGTGTTAAGGGTTGTTCCTAGGCCATTGTCCACTAACGAGGATGCCCAGTGTCCAAGAAATAAATTGAAGAAATCTTCTTCTGAATTGAGACCGATGGATCTTCTGGGACATGTGGAACACCTAATGACTCTTGTAGATTAGTATTCATTGTGGTATCTTTTAAAAATCCCTAACTTAACTGAGACATCAGTTGGTAGGATGAGTTCTGAGAATTGTACGACATAGTGACACGTGATGTGTTACGGTACAATTTTGACTTGTTTGTGATTAATGAAAAAGACTACCTTTGATTGCTAAATTCTACATGTATCGATGTTATCTATCTTTTATTGCTTCGCCCTATTGTTCGCATTAGTGATGCAACCATTGAACAAGTACTCATCTTGATTTGAGTTACGATGTGAATCATTCTTCATAAGTGCCATCGAGGTCATGAACCTCATGATTATTTGGCTAAGCTTATTTCCTATCATATTGTAGTTAAGATCTTGGTGAACAACTCTTCATCACTCTTTTGCAGATCACACATTATTTTTATAAAGTTAAAACGGTATCCTTTGAGAAAAATTGAATTTTCATCACTATAAGGATTATTCATAGTGAGATTTATAAGTGATTGTTATTGAAATGAAGCTGTTTATAAAACACTTTGGAAAACTTAATTGTTTTCATAACAAGGAAAATCTTTGTAAATTTATTTTGATTCTTATTTAAGAATTAAACATGTAAATGTTTTTATTATAAACATGATGATAAAATTTTTGACGAACTGAGTATTGCATCGTTAATCTTGAAATTGTATATAGTTGCGCGCCTACATACAATTTGGAATGGACTATGCAAAACTGATTAGTAGTCACCATAAAACTGTTTAATAAACACTACATTTTCTTTGAAGATTGTGAAAGACTAAAATTTTATGAGATCTGCAAGAAGTACAAAATAGGGACATAATGTTAGAGACATCTACATATGTGCCTGTAGCATCTATTCTTCTGAGTCGAATTTACTCATCTGTGGAAATTGTCTTATTTGACAATTGACAATTCTTTCTTGTCCAATTATCCCGTAGTGAGATTCTTAGGAAAAATATCTGATTACTGAGTGTTGATACCCGACTCGATGTATTGACGTTCCTATCATTTTGATTTGATTTCATTTGAATGACCTGGGTAACGATCCGAGGAGCTTTCGAATGCGTACTCAAATTATGAAAACATGGGATATATTCATATTCGTTAAATGTTTCCATCTGTATCTGATTTGAAATTCTCTCGCATAAATTATGCGTTGACCTTACTCTTTAGAGGATAGTTGTGTCTTCATGTATCTTTGAATTTGTGAAGGATTATGAATTATTATTAGTCTTTTGAGAAGTTCACATCTTATCGACGGCAATGAAACTGGAAAGTTGATAGTGCCAGTAGAATAAATTGATCGATTATGACATGACGATATTGTCTTAATTGATGGGAACTCGAGTAGAATTCCCCTAAATGATAAGATGTTGATTATCAAAAGTGATCTAAATAATTCTTGATGGATAACCATATCCTACATTTAGACTTGAAATTATACCGTGATGGATTGTGAATTAGTCATAGATATTATAATCTAGAAAGAACCTAATATGAATTTATTAAAAGATGTTTATGTTATCTAAACTTTAGGAGGTATTTGTTAATAAATTACCTAGACTGTTGCCATTAAGGCAAGTTGAATTTGGTATTGTTATATTTCCGGTGCTGCACTTGTGACTTGTGCACTGTACGTCAGCACCATCTGAATTTAAGGAATTACCGTACAACTGAGAAAGTTGTCGGAGAAAGATTTTATTATACCAAGCCTGTCATCCTGAAGAGCTATGGTGTTATCTTTCCTTATATTTATAGATTACTGTGACTGAGTAAATTGACAATCGAAAACGATATCCATAACTCGAAATGGAAGAATTGTTCGATCATTTACAAGGTTCTAGCAAATTTGATCCATAGCATGGTTATCATCAACTTCGCATTTGCGAAAGAGATTATCTATTCCAATCACTATATCCGGTGCTTGTAATGAACATTATGAGTTCCACGTGATGTCGTTTGGATTGGCCAATGCACATGTAGCATTCATAAATTCGGTGAATCACGTGTGTAGGCTGTAATTTGATAAATTCATGCTTGCGATCATTAAGGACTAATTGTTTGTATATAATAATAATAATGAGTTAATAATTAGTTATAAATTGCCCTGAATTGGCTAAACAATGAAAACCTATACCTTAAATATTTAACATGTGATTAAGGACTTAATTCTTTACATGATTTAACCGTGTGATTAATAGATAATGGAAGCTATATTGACTTTTCAAAGATTAGAACCATTAACGCTTAGGGATTAAAAACTTAATCCTTTACATAAAATGACCGTTGGATTAATAATGGTAAGATGTATGCATATAGACTCTTCAAAAATTAAGAGCCCTTTTAAGACTTTGGATATTACCAAAAAGAAATGGAAATATGTTTTGACAAATGTTTTAACAAAGGATTTTAAGGGATTATTCCCTTATACACAAACCATTTAACTAAACTTCTGTTTAGGGGTAAATGTTTGTGTATACCTCCAGATAACTTAAAAAGGATTGAGGAAAACCATTTATACCATAACCTGAAAACTTAAAACGACAATTTTTGCTTTTCAACTAAGAAAACTTTGACCAAAGTATAAACAAAGGTTTTTCGAACATTTACGGATCTTGCTAAATATTTTCGATAAATCAACAAAAATCTTGTTAATTAAATTCAAATTTATTTTTGAACATTTTATATAATTGGTCGAACTAAGAAATTTAAAATTTTTACGTTTACGTTTCACAAAAATTAAATAATTACTGTTAATTTACATGTAATAATTATCGACGCTTTAGACGTCAGAGTGAGAAAAACTGATAAAAATGATAGTTGAGACAAAACTGAAACATAAAAGATAAGAAGAAAGAATTTTGAATAAATACAGTTATGATATTTATTTCATCAGGAGAAAGTGAACGTAATTACTGACGCATAATATAGAAAGAATATCTGAGTGAATTGTGGACATGATAATTATAACATCATGAGAGGTGAATATAGATACCGACGCATTATGTAGAAAAGATAAAGAACCAGTTAGGACATGTTCCTTAATAATGAAGGTGCAAAATAAATTGTTGAACAATGTAAAATAGACGATGATTGTGAAAAGGATAATATAGATAATAAAAAGAGGTTTGCGTCTAATGTGAACCATTAAAATAGAGAAACCAATAGCGTTAAATGTTTTAAAGGCCACTTGTGATTGCCTAAACATGGAGATTGTGAGATATAGTTATGTTGGAATTTGTAAGTATAAGTATTCTATTTATGTCATTTATGACTAAAAGTATCTTTGTCTGAAGAAGTTATACTGATGGCAATTATGAAGGCAGACATCGCCTCATACATTAGTAAACGTCTAGCTATTGCAAAGGTCATCATCTGAATTTGATTCGATTTGGGTCATCGGCGACAGACTGACCAAATCTGCTAATATCATTCTCGTTAATGATAAATGCAAAAGAGTTATATAAACATAGTGTGCCTGTATCGATCATCTATATATCAAGATCTTCGCTTCGCATCAAATTTCTAGAGATTTGCTCAGAAATTATTGAGAACGAACCTTGATGAGAGTACTATGTACCATCCCAAATCGAAGGGACGAGGTAAAGTAACGATACAGAGTAATATAAGTGTTGTTTTATGTTTGAATGAATGACCTTTGGTAATAGACCGTATAATCGTTTTCCTTTGGAGGGATTATCATTGATAATCATCGTATTAGGATCGAGATCGAATCTTGTTAGGATCTGAATCTTAGAGCATCTGTAAACAGGAGTTGAGATTAAGACATCTGACATACACCCATTGTGAGTTGGACACGTCTTTTAGGTTTAAGGTTTCCTGTGATGGCGAACCTAACCTTGCAAAATACCCGACCCGCGAGATCTGAAATGATTGTTGAAATTAGGATTTGATTATTAACTGCCGATAGTGGGCAGGAAGTTATGTGAATATGAAATGTAGATCTTGAAGTGCCAAATGGGTAGCGAAGTTATGCCACAATTTTTAACCTTGGAAAAATGAATTCATGATCTGACAAATCATGGGATATAAGTCCCCGTTGTATGGGACCATTGAGATGATGTGAAAGATTGGTTTGAAAGGCATATAAGCTGGATCTACCCTAGGACTTCAAAGACTGCGTGAATTATGTTTCAAAAATCGAACTTGATGGAATATCTATCAAGTGAGAATCTGATTATTCTTAGTAGAGCTTAGATCGGCGAAAAGTTGCATTCATCAAAAACCCGTGAACATCATGGATAGAGAAAGTAAGTCAACATTAAGCCTGATCTTATTCCCGTAGTTATGTTTGATAGAACTCGCATATTGTAATGAATTGCACTTGTGAGAAAAGACCGAATGTGGAGGAAATACCCACATAGCTTTAACTCTATAAGAGACGAGTAGTAAGGTAAGATGATCTTTGAGGACAAAGATCCTGTTTAGGGGTAAATGCTGTGACAATCCGTCAATTTATGATTGATATTTTTATTCTCAATATTTAATTGAAAACATTATTTTAATGTTACAATATGAACTCACATATTTTTAGGAAGAAATTTGGATTTACGTCTTGAAGTAGCATCGATTACGTTTAAACCGGAGGATTCTACGTTACATGCTTACGTTTACATACACCGTCTTTGGTGACAGTCCGACATTTGAGAAAATAAATTTGTCCATGAATATTATTTTGGAGTTTTAAATTTGTGTTGGTTCATAAACTCATAAATTTACGAGAAGAGATTAGGACTTACGATTTTATTTTAACGTCCTTTACGACTAAACCGGAAACCCTAGGATTACGTATTTACGTTTTCGAACTCCGTTTTTGATGAGACAATTTTTATTGGATTCGTTTTGTGACGTTGATTCATAATTTATAAAAACGTTTTTCGTAAAACGACCCGAGGGCACGCAAATCGAAGAAACTAGAATCGAGGAGTACACGTAAATAAATGGGGATGAGACAAGTGGGACACTTGCCTCACCCCCATCAAAACCGACCCAAGTAAGCAACCAACACCTTTAGGTGTTAAGTTTTTACTTAACTAGCTACACTTGTCAAGTAAGCTTACAATGTAAGCTTTCCACTTCACAAAACCACCAACACAAACTACTAGCTCATTTCTCACCATGCAAACAACTACAAAACTCTCTCATATCCTCTCATGGTGCCGTCCCATATTCATCATCCAACACAACTTTTGATAAAATTTAACCACAAAATCCTATGTTATTTCTACCTATGTTGAAACCCTCTTGAAGCTCTCTTGAATGGTGGTGATTATAACATCCAAGGAGGAGTATTCATGGTGTCTTGGGGCTGATTTTCCACAAGGAGTATATGAAGAATGGTGGCCTTGAAGATGATCATGGTTATTCACAAGCTTCTCCATCAAAAACCATGTCCAAATCATAACCTACATCATCATGGTGGTATAAAGATTGTCCTCCTCATCTTCTTGTTAATTTGATTATTTAAACATGTATTTTATTTCCTATTGTATATGTATATGATGATTATATGATGATAAAAATGTTATGTGGGGATTTGGTGTTGATAAATATGATTAAAAAGGTGAAAAATTATAAGAAACAAGCTTAAAATCTTGATTAATTTACATGGCTGTATAAAACAGTAAAGAAACATGTTATGAACTGATGAAATGATGAATTAGAATCCATTTACAGTAAGATAAATGTCTTGTACACATGTGAGAGTTGGCCATGCAATGGAATCATTGTAATGAGTGATATATGATCAAAACAAGTTTAGGGTATAAATCTGAGGTTACTGTTTTGGACGATTTTTAGAAAATATTTAAAACATGATTCAACAGTAGATATAGAAGAGTTAAATGGAGAACATATCATGTACTTTATGTGATAAAAATTTGAGCTTCTATCTCCATATAGAACTCAAGATATGGCAGTTTTGGTGAAAGTGAAAATAAAAATCAGATTTTTGAAAAATAAAGTATAATACTATTATATAAGCACTCAAAATTATATTGTATAAAATATAAAGTTAAAACCCACTAACTCTTGGATTTTATTTATATAAGTATGTAAAAGGTTAAATAAGTATACATTTTATAAAAATGGTAACTTGTTAAGTTTTATAAGTTATAAAACTATAAACATGATTTTTACGACTTTTCGGCTATCGCCGTAAAATTAACGTTTTTGTTAAATAAAACTTAGATGGTTGGACCCGTCTAATGAAAAATTTATAAAACTTATATACTGATATATAGACATGTATAACAAGTAAAAACCGATAAAACCCGAACTATAGGACATACGGACGTTAACGGACTAAATTAACGTTATGGGACTAACAATACAACAAAAATGGACAAAAACACTTATAAACTTATTATTGGGCTTAACCCATTTAGGCCCAACTTGTAAAGTTTAAATACTGATAATCTAAGTACAAAATAGATTAAAATAAGTTAAATAACTTATAATAGGCTTATTGGACCTAAAACACGTAAATAGGTAAAACGAGAAAACTAGTATAAAAGTTATCAACATATAACACTAAAATGAGTAAACGAGAATATGTAAACCCACTTGATCATCATATATATATAATCATCATATGTATACATAATTGTTATTTTATAAAGTCATTGGACATGAGTCTAAGACGAGCATTATTTGTCTAGGTTTCCGTGATTGAAGCACGTACCGTACATCCAAATCGCCGATAATCGTCTTCCCACATCAACGTGAGTTCATAGCCTCGCACTCTTTTAAATGTTTTATAAATGTTTTATAAACCCGCGAGGGAGATAACATGTTAGTTTTTATAAAATAGGACACAATTTGTCCCGATTGTTTGTTTATTGATTTTGGACCCGAATGATTGAATGACCCGATTGTATGACCCGATAAATGATTAATGGACCCGATAGATGAAATAAAATGGATTATTAAAGTTAGGTTATGTCACTAAAAGTCCTATTAGCATGAATTGTGAACTACCGGGAGTTGGTAGACGCTTATGCATTTAATAATACTATTTGGGGACGATCACCCCAGTTTGCGCCTTGACGGTTGATCCCCGTCGTGCCACATTGATTGATAAGCAAATTTATGTATGAGAATATTTCCATAACGTGACCTTTGTGACGACACGCTACTTTAGATGGGCAAAATTGGTATCGGGTTAGCTACCCGTTGTTGATTTAGTAAGGTAACAATGTCATGCGGCTTATAATAATCCAATCACTGAAATATTACTAGACGCTCCGAATTACGATGTATTGCCTGACTAGCAATACAGGGTCATACTATTGATATTATGTTTGTGTTTTGGTTTTCATAACCATATTCATATAACGGTTTTTATTTTCATACAACGTCATAAGACGTATTGTATGATGTTTTTACGACATTGGCTCGTATAATGATTTTTAAGGCAAACGCCTATATTATGGTTTTGATAAAGATTTGTATAAAATGATTTTGGCTATTTCATGGCCTATCAAAACGATTTGTACAAAATGATTTTCAGTAATACTTTTATACTGATATTATATTGATGGAATTTATTAAACTCTATGAATTCACTCGGCGTTATCGCTGACCTTTTCTTTTAACATGTTTTATCTCAGGTACTTGAAGGTAATTCTCGGGAAGACGACAAAAATTCAATGCCCGCACTTAAACAATATTTTCCATTCAAACACTTTGTAAAACTTTTTTTATGAAATGTAATGACTTGGGACCGATGTAACTTTTATAATTATGAATGGAAATGATTTATTAATAAACGACGCGATTTTTATGCGTTGTCTATGATGTGAGTAATGTGCTATCCCGTAACACCAACTAGTCTTCCGTTGTACTAAGTTGTATAAATTTGGGGGTGTTACATTTACTCTTGTCAGCGCTCAAGTAGACTGGCTATAATTTATTCCCAACAATCCTCCCCTAAACTTGATATCTAGTACAGTGATCAAGTTTCTGAATAAACATTAAGAACTAGGAGGAATCTTACAAACCTTCTCATATTGGTAATAAATAAATATGATCAAGTCTTTTGCCACGTCACTTGAATAATCAATTTCTAGCTGAGTGTTCTTCATCTTCTCCAAGACTTCCTTGGACATGAAGTACTGACCATCCACAAGTAGATACTCAGCAAACTTTGTAGAACTCAAATAATAAACACCAGCAGCTGAATACAATCTCCATTGAAGACCACTGAGGTCATCTTCAAGATCCTTCCAAACAGCAGGATCTTCATCAATTGGTCCACACATTCTCATGAATGTTGACCATAGTTTTATTCCATTAACTGAAGTTGGAGCTTCAGTTTCATACTTGGCTTCTAACAATCTCCATAGATCCACCAAGTCTTCTCTATCAAAACTTGCAAACAAAGATATAAGGGTGGTAAAAAGGTGAACCTCTTTTCCATACCTGCCAATCTTCCAAAACCCACATTCATCTTCTTCATAACTTACAATTGGGTTTCTGGAATCAAGTGGTAACACTTGTACCATATCTGAAGCTTCTAATGGTGAGAGTTTGAGACTCTTTCTTATAACAGCTTCATTTGGATGTAATGGATCCATATCTTTAGGAAACTCAAGAGGAACTCCCTTTTTCACTGGTCTGGGAACAAACATTGCCTTCTTAAGCTCCATTTCCTCTGCAAGTTCTTCCTTCCTTTCATCAGAAAGAAGTCTTAGAGTGTTTGCTTCCTGCACTCTAACCCAAATCGGATAAGCTCTACATTCCAACTCTTCAAATATCAATGCCATCAACTTCTTATAAGTCCATCTTGTTCCATGGCATCAGAGCAACATGTAGTACAAATCCCTTCTATCCCTTTTAAAATTGGAGAGAACATTGCTTGCTTTGTGTTTCAGAATGACCTTGCAATCCTTTTGTACTCTAAGAAGAATTTCCAAACCCCATATCTGATCTGAAATGGTCAAGTGTGGATTCTCCATACACCTATCTTCCCAAGCATGGTACATCTGAACCACCTCTGGCATATCAAAATCAACCTGCAATTTCAACTCATTCAATTTCTCCTTGGCCAAATCATCTCCATACTCAAGTCTTTCTGGCTGTTCTATGATCATAACACTTGAGTCTGAACTGTCATCATCACTTCCTTCTTGCTCCTCTGAAGTGACAACCAAAGGTGACTCTCCCACCTCCTTCCTTTCTTGTTCCATAATTTGTGCAGCTAACTTTCTATCAAACTCAATTTGTGCTGCATTCTTTGGAACAACTTCTTCTACCATAATACCCTTACCCTTATCTAATGGATCAATTGTTGGTAGGGTAGATGGTGATACATGTGAAGAAACCTCCTTGATGATAGATGATGACTGGAATACATCATCCTCATGTGCAGGTCTGTCAATGCTCACTTTTGCTTTGTCAGCGCCCAAAATACTCATGTCAGCGTTCAAATCTGACTTGCCCAATGTACCTGTGACAATCTAACATTTTCAGGTAGTGAAATATTTTCTCGTATAATATTTTGAAACTTATTTTTGTGTTGGTTGACGAACTCACAATTTACGGATTTAAATTTGGGCTTACGTGCATAATTTAGCGTCCTTTACGACTAAACCGGAAACCTTAGGATTACGTATTTACGTTTTTGAACTCCGTTTTTGATGAGACAATTTTTATTGGATTCGTTTTGTGACGTTGATTCATAATTTATAAAAACGTTTTTCGTGAAACGACCCGAGGGCACGCAAATCGAGAAAACTAGAATCGAGGAATACCCGTAAACTAGTGAGATGGGACAAAATACATTGTCCCACCCCACTAGCTAGCTTGGACGGCACCAACATGACACCACAACCATATGTGGCATCATGTTAGCTAAACACTTACAAGTGTAAGTAAGCTTACACTTTAAGCTTACTCTTTCCCACTAACACAAAACCATCAACTAACATCACACACACCATTTACTTACATGCAAACCAACACAAATCCTCTCAAAACCTTCCACCCTTGCCGTCCATATTCAAGCTACAAACACCCCTTTTGATCTTTTCTAGCCATGAAATACATGTTAACTAGCTCTATCATGGAGTTATCTTGAAGCCTTGATCATTTGGTGGCCATATTAACAACATTGGAGGTGATTTGCTTGTGTCCTAGGGCTGATTTCTCAACTACTGTTCTTGGTGTTTTATGATCTTGGAGTTACTTGTGGTGTTCATCAAGTTCTTGTCTTCCAAAAACAAGAAATACACTTGGTTGGTAAAGAAGATCATCCTCTCCATTTTCTCTTGTTATTTTTGTAAAGAACAAATGTATTTTCTTTATTATTGTATATGTATATGATGTATATATGATGATAAAAATGTTGTGTGGGGATCAAGTGTTGATAGATATGCTTAAAAAGGTTAATAACTATAAGAAATAAGGCTAAAATCTTGATTATTTAGTTGGCTGTATAAAAACAGTATATAACTAAAACTTGAACTGATAAAATTGCATGGTATGATACAATTACAGTAATTACAAGATGTTATACACATGTGAGAGATGGCCATGCAATGGAATCAATATAATGAGTGAGATATGATCAAAACAAGTTGGGTGTTCTAATCTGAATAAGTAGTTTTGTAGGGACTGTTAAGGCAAGATAAACTTAAAATGAGCAGTAGCTATATCTAAGTTAAATGTAGCACATAATATGAAGAACATGTCACCCAAAAATGAGCTTCTAATTCATTATAGAACTCTAGATATGATAAAAATGGGAACATGAAAATAAAAATCAGATTTTGAGAATTAATGTTTATTATTATTATATAAGCACTCAAATTTTATTGTATAAAATGTAAAATAAAAACCCACTAACTTATGAAACTTATTTATATAAATATGTAAAAGGTTAATTAAATGTATAAATTATATAAATGGTAGTGGAATAATACTTATAAGTAATAAAAACTATAAACTTGATTTTTATGACTTTTTCGGCTATTACCGTAAAATTAACGTTTTTCGCCAAATAAAACTTAGACGATCAAACCCGTCTAATGTAAAGTTTTTAAAAGTCATATACTGATATATAAGTAACTAATACAAGTAAAAACCGATAAAACCCGAACTATAGGACATACGGACATTAACGAGCTAACTAAACATATTGGACTAATAATTGGACTAGTGATTGGACTAAATAAGATAAACACTTATAAAAAGAACTTGTTGGGCTTAACCCATTTGGGCCCAACATGGAAAGTATAGATACTGATAATATAAGTATAAAATGAACTAAAAACAAGTTAAAGAACTTATACTAAGCTTATTGGACTTAAAATAGGTAAATAGGTAAAACTAGTAAACTAGTATAAAGTTACCAAAACGTAAACACTAAAATGAGTAAACAAGGATATATAAACCCACTTGATCATCATCATATGTACAAAAATCATCATATGTATATTGTTATTTTGATAAAGTCATTGTACAAGAGTCTAAGACCGATTATTATTTATATAGGTTTCCGTGACCGAAGCACGCCCGTAGCCGATAATCCGCCTTTCATTATCAACGTGAGTTCATAGCCTCGCACTCTTTTAAATGTTTTATAAAATGATTTGTAAACCCACGAGGGAGATAACATGCTAGATTTTATAAAAATAGAACACAAGTAGTCCCGATGGTATGCTTAATGATATTGACCCGAATGATGCTATGACCCTATAAACGAGACTAAAAGGATTATTAGTAGTTAGGTTATGTCACTTAAAGTCCCATTAGCATGAATTGTGAACTACCGGGATTTGGTAGACGCTTATGCATTTGATAGTACTATCTGGGGACGATCACCCCAGTTCGCGCCTTGACGGTTGATCCCCGTCGTACCACATTGATTGGTAAGCGAATTTATGTATGAGAAGATTCCATAGCGTGATTTTTGTAACGACACGCTAACTTAGATGGGCAAATTGTTTGTCGAGTTCGCGGCCTGTTGTTTTCATAGTAAGGTAACAATGTCATGCGGCTAATAATAATCCTATATAATCCAAATAAAAATGTATCCTATAAATAATAACGACGCTATTAACGATGAATATATTACCTATCATGGTAATATAGAGACTACGGTCTCATGGACGGTTTAAGATGTATGCTTGATTTATATATTGCCTGACTAGCAATATGAGGACTTACTTCCGATATTATACTTGAGTTCTGATTTTAAATGATTGTTTTATATAACGGTTTTTATTAAACTCTATGAATTCACTCGGCATTCGCTGATATGATTTTTGCATGTTTTTATCTCAGGTGCTTGAAGGTAATCCGGATAGAGATCGACTCTGATGGCCCACATAATATTAAAAATGTTCATTTGATCTATGTTTTGTAAACTTAATGACCTGTATAATTTGGGACCTGTTGTACACTTTAAAACTTTTTATCAAATGAATGTATGTTGAACCTTGTACAACCATTTTTATGTGTTGTCTATGATTGGAGTTATTGTGCTATCCCGTAACACTCTAAAAGACCCTTCCGCTGTACCGATACAAAAATTGAGAGTGTTACAGTTTGGTACCAGAGCTCTCGTTATAGAGAACAAAAGATTTTAAAAACCAAGGTTTTGAACAAAACTTTTCAAAATCTTTTGACAATGAACATTTGAGAAAATATTTGAAAAATCTTTTGACTATAACGGTGCCAGAGATCTCCGACGTTACCAACAAGCCCTATCGAGAAGATATATATTTTGATATATATAATTTAATTTATATATATGTATATATCATGATTTCATTATGTAATTGTTTAACTAGTATGTTATCCTAATACGAGATATATATATAAATGCAGATTGTCATGGCTGACCCTAATATTCCTGTAGAAAACCATGCTATTCCCGAACCTAATGTAGATGATGATCCTTGTTTAGACTTAGTAGATTATGATATGGATGATGAGGAGGAACCATTTGAGGATCCCGAGCCCGAGTTAGGACTAGGAGATCAGATTGCCCCTCAAGTTGACTTGGTAGAGAATGAGATTGAGAATGTTGATATAGAGAATGATGATGAGATTGGGTTAGATAATTTAGATGATGAGATTGACGACGAGGATGTTGAGGAGGATGTAGGTATAGACGTTGAGGTCGATGATGATGAGGAAGCTGAGCTTATTTATCCTTATGATGTTCCAGAGGGCGAGCCTTTACCCCCACCAGTTGATTTGTCAGATTCAGAGGTTGAGTTACCTAGGGATGAAATGTCCGAATCATCTGAATCTGATTCTGAATTAAAGGAGGATGAGGATGACAATGCACCTGACGGTACTGATGGTATTGCTACTCATAGACATGTGATAGGAGAGTCGTCTAGTACTCGAGAGGCTACTCATATTGATAGTCTTGCACCATGGGCCTTGAGAAGTGATCTAGATGCTTCCCGTGTTAAGAGTTGTATGACAGAGGTTGGATTAGGTGTTGTTCAGACTCAGGTTGCTTATTTAGATTCGAAGACTAAGGTTGGCGAGAAAGAGCGGGAAATGCTTAGTTTGGATTTGACTGATGTAGAACGTGGTTTGAATGAGGCTTTTAGGAGGTCATCGGTGTTGGAAAGTGGTGAGTTTGCTGCTATGAAGAGAAAGGTGAATTCTATGGAGATTCAGTTGAGTGTAGCTCGTGCGATGCGTGAGAAAGCTGAAAAGGAGTTGAATATATCCGTGGGTTGGAATAGTAGATTTTATGCTGACATGGTTGAAAGAGGAGTGATCCGTAAGCGCCCAGCTGAAGATGTGTCTAGTGATCGTCTGACAAAGATACAGAAGACGATGGATGATCGACCATTTGGCGGTTCTCAGTAGACCAGTCTGTATTTAGTAGTGACCTTTGTATCTTTTGTAGTTTTGACTGAACTGACTTGTTAATAGTAGACTTGGCATGAATTTTGTGTGTGTATAGTGCTAGAACTTTGATATGGATGTACTAAGACAATACTTTTGTTTCAAATCAAATGAAATATGTATCTTGTCTTGAATTCCATATTGCGCCTTATTTGTATCTTGATTATGAATTCAATCCATATTATATGAATCCTTAGTTGGGTGAATGCTTAATATTTTGAAATTCTGAAATTATAGAACTATGCCGCCCAAGAAGGCTGTGACTGAGGATGATGTACGTAGGATTATTACGGAGCAAGTTACCGCATCTATGACTGAATTTATGGCAAATGCTAGAAATGAAGCTGGCGGTAGTGGAGCTGGCGGTAGTGGCATTGGCGGTAATAATGTGAATGTGAATGCTAATAATGTGAATGCTAATGCTGGAGAAAATGTAAGAGGACTTGGAGCTAATGCACCTGAAGTTGGTGGCTATACTTATGTGACGTTCATGAAGTGTGAACCTCTACCTTTTAATGGAACTGAAGGTGCTGTAGGATTAAGCCAGTGGATTGAGAAGATTGAGTCGGTGTTTCGGATTAGTAAGTGTAAGGAGGAAGATAAGGTGACTTTTGCTATGGCTACTCTTAAAGGTCGTGCATTCACTTGGTGGAACGGGAGAATTGCTTTCATGGGTCTTGATGCTGCTAATGCTACTCCTTGGGTTGAAATTAAGAAGTGGATGACTTTGGAGTTTTGTCCTCGTAGTGTGATCATTAGGTTAGAACAGGAGTTGATTCATTTGAGAATGAAAGGTGTGGACATTGATAGTTACACAAACCGATTCCATGAGTTGGCCTTGCTATGTCCTCGATTGGTTGAACCCGAAGAGATCCGAATTGAACAATATATTAAAGGGTTGACCAGGAATATCTGGGGGACGTGAAATCATCTAAACCACTGACCATTGATGATGTTGTTCGAATGGCTTACCAACTCATTGGACAGATAATTCAGGATAGGGAAGATGAAGCCCGTGTTGGTGAGAAAAGAAAGGGAGACGGTGACCGTGTAGATAGAAGTGATAATAGGAAGAATTTCAATCGCCGTCAGAACCAGAGAAAGGGGAATGCAAATGCTCTTACCAACAACACACCGCGCAACGATGATAGATGTCCTAAGTGTGGCAACAAGAGGCATGCTGGCGACTGCTGGAAGTGCCGAAATTATTGAAAGCTTGGACACAAGGTTAAAAGGTGTAAGAAGGGAACCATTTGCTTCAACTGTAATGACGAAGGTCATAGGAAATCGGAATGCCCCAAGTTGAAAGCGATTGTACCTGGAAGAAACCCCCAGGGTGGTATCTATCAACTTGGAAAAATTGAGGTGAAGAAAGAGGATCCGAATGTCATTACCGGTACGTTTTTACTCAACAATCATTATACTGTTGCTTTATTCGATTCGGGTGCTGATAGGAGTTTTGTATCCACTAAATTTAGTGCCCTTATTGACATTGAACCTGTTGAGATAAGTACCAGTCACGAGGTGGAATTGGCCAATGGTAAATTAGTGAAAACTAATAAGCTATTAGAAGGATGCTCTCTAAATCTCTTAAACCATTCCTTTCCGATTGATTTGATGTTGATAGAATTAGGTAGTTTTGATATTATTATTTGTATGGATTGGTTGTCGTTGAATAATGCTACTATTTTATGTGGAGAGAAGAAAGTTAAGATTCCTCTTAGGAATAGGACGTTAGTAATTGATGGTAGTCGAGGTGAATCCCGTTTGAAAATCGTTTCATGTATTAAAGTCCAAAAGTACATCAGGAACGGTTGTGAGTTATTCTTAGCTCAAGTGACCGGGAATGAGTCTAGGGAGAAACAATTGGAAGATGTACCTATTATTTGTGAATTTCCTGAGGTATTTCCTAAAGATTTACCCGGACTTCCACCGATAAGGCAAGAAGAGTTTCGAACCGATTTAATTCCTGGTGCTGCACCGGTGGCACGTGCGCCTTACCGATTAGCCCCTTCTGAATTAAAGGAGTTATCTGAGCAACTTAAGGAGTTATCTGATAAAGGTTTTATTCGACTGAGCCCGTCGCCTTGGGGAGCTCCAGTCTTGTTCGTTAAGAAGAAGGATGGATCTTTCCGTATGTGCATTGATTATAGGGAACTGAATAAGTTGACAATTAAAAATCGATATCCTTTACCTAGGATTGATGATTTGTTTGATCAAATGCAAGGATTTAGTGTGTATTCTAAGATAGATTTGCGGTCAGGATATCACCAACTTCGCGTCCGTGAAGAAGATATTCCTATAACTACATTTAGAACTCGTTATGGACACTATGAATTTCAAGTAATGCCATTTGGGTTAACTAACGCACCTGCGGTTTTCATGGATTTAATGAATCGAGTGTGCAAGCCCTACTTGGATAAATTTGTGATTGTGTTTATTGACGATATTCTAATCTATTCTAAGAACGAAGATGAACATAGAGAACATTTGAGGATTGTTTTGAATTTGTTGAAGGATGAAAAGTTGTATGCTAAGTTTTGGAAATGTGATTTCTGGTTAGATTCTGTGCAATTTCTTGGTCATGTGATTAACAAAGATGGAATTCATGTTGATCCTGCAAAGGTTGAAGCTATTAAGAATTGGTCTGCACCGACAACGCCAACGGAAGTGCGACAGTTCTTAGGATTGGCTGGCTATTATAGGCGATTCATTAAAGAATTTTCTTTGATAGCTAAACCCTTGACTAAGCTTACTCAGAAGAATAAACCTTTTGTTTAGGGAAGTGATGAAGATGGAGCATTTCAGACATTGAAGCAAAAATTATGTAGTGCGCCAATCTTATCATTACCCTACGGGAGTGAAGATAGTGTATTGTGATGCATCTCTTAGAGGCTATGGAGCTGTTTTGATGCAGAGAGAGAAAGTGATAGCTTATGCTTCTAGGCAATTAAGGAAGAGTGAGGAGAATTATACTACTCATGATCTTGAGTTAGGAGCTGTAGTTTTTGATCTTAGGTTATGGAGACATTATTTGTATGGCACCAAGTGTACGGTATTCACCGATTACAAAAGCCTACAGTATATTCTCGACCAGAAGGAATTGGACATGAGGCAATGAATATGGATAGAGTTGTTAAGTGATTATGATTGTGATATAAAATATCACCCAGGATAGTCAATGTGGTTGCCGATGCGTTAAGTAGGAAAGATAGAGAGCCTATCAGGGTACGTTCTCTAGTCTTGACCGTGCACAATAATTTGCCTGAGCAAATTAGAAATGCACAAATAGAACCTTGTAAGAAGGAAAATTTTGTTAATGAAGGGTTCCGAGGAGAAGGAGATCCTTTAGAGGTTAGAGCTGATGGAGTGAAATGTTTAAGAGGTCGTATGTAGATACCTAAGTTTGGAGGCTTAAGAGACTTGATTATGTTAGAATCCCATAAATCTAAGTATTCCATTCATCCGGGATCTGATAAGATGTATAATGATTTGAAGAAGTTGTACTGGTGGCCGAATATGAAAGCTGACATAGCTATGTATGTTCTTCAATGCTTGACTTGTGCCAGAGTCAAAGCTGAACATCAAAAGCCATCAGGACTACTTCAACAGCCAAAGATTCCTGAATGGAAGTGGGAGCGAATTACGATGGACTTTATCACCAAGCTTCCTAGAACATCATCTGGAAACAACTCGATTTGGGTTATTGTCGACAGACTGACCAAATCAGCACACTTCATTCCGGTTAAAGAGCAGTTCTCACTGGAGAAGCTGACTCGTATATACCTTGATAATGTTGTATGCAAGCATGGAGTGCCTGTATCGATCATTTCAGATCGAGATCCTAGATTCGCATCGAATTTTTGGAAATCTCTCCAAACATCTTCGGGAACGAATCTCGACATGAGCACTTCTTATCACCCCCAGACTGATGGGCATAGTGAAAGGACGATACAAACACTAGAAGATATGTTGAGAGCTTATGTGTTAGACTTTGGTAAGAATTGGGATAAACATTTGTCGTTAGCAGAGTTTTCGTATAACATTAGTTACTATTCTAGTATTAAGGCTACACCGTTTGAAGCTTTGTATGGTAGGAAGTGTATATCTCCTGTATGTTGGAGTGAAGTTGGGGATACCCAGCTCACGGGACCGGAATTGATCCGGGAGACTACGGAGATGATAGTTCCGATTAAGAATAGGTTGTTGACTGCCCATAGTAGACAGAAAAGTTACGCGGATGTGCGGCGGAAGCCAATGGAGTTTAAAGTGGGTGACCGAGTAATGTTGAAAGTATCGCCATGGAAAGGCGTTATAAGTTTTGGAAAGCGAGGGAAATTGAATCCCCGTTATATTGGACCCCTTTAAGATTTTATCTAGAGTAGGTCCAGTGGCTTACAAACTAGAGTTACCCCCAGAACTTAATGGTGTTCACAACACATTCCATGTATCTAATCTGAAGAAATGTCTAGCAGTGAGTGATGAGAAAATTTCGTTAGGTAAGGTTCGAATAGATGGGAAGTTGCATTTTATCGAAGAACCCGTAGAAGTTATGGACCGTGAGGTAAAGCAACTGAAACAAAGTCGGATACCTATTGTCAAGATCCGATGGAATTCAAAGCATGGACCGGAGTATACTTGGGAACGAGAGGATGAAATGTGGAAGAAATATCCGCACCTCTTCGATTTCAATAAGAAACGGACATCCAAATGAAATGGATCACGAGGACGTTGATCCCTTTTAGGAGGAAAAGCTGTGACATTCTAACATTTTCAGGTAGTGAAATATTTTCTCGTATAATATTTTGAAACTTATTTTTGTGTTGGTTGACGAACTCACAATTTACGGATTTAAATTTGGGCTTACGTGCATAATTTAGCGTCCTTTACGACTAAACCGGAAACCTTAGGATTACGTATTTACGTTTTTGAACTCCGTTTTTGATGAGACAATTTTTATTGGATTCGTTATGTGACGTTGATTCATAATTTATAAAAACGTTTTTCGTAAAACGACCCGAGGGCACGCAAATCGAGAAAACTAGAATCGAGGAATACCCGTAAACTAGTGAGATGAGACAAAATACATTGTCCCACCCCACTAGCTAGCTTGGACGTCACCAACATGACACCACAACCATATGTGGCATCATGTTAGCTAAACACTTACAAGTGTAAGTAAGCTTACACTTTAAGCTTACTCTTTCCCACTAACACAAAACCATCAACTAACTTCACACACACCATTTACTTACATGCAAACCAACACAAATCCTCTCAAACCTCCCACCCTTGCCGTCCATATTCAAGCTACAAACACCCCTTTTGATCTTTTCTAGCCATGAAATACATGTTAACTAGCTCTATCATGGAGTTATCTTGAAACCTTGATCATTTGGTGGCCATATTAACAACATTGGAGGTGATTTACTTGTGTCCTAGGGCTGATTTCTTAACTATTGTTCTTGGTGTTTGATGATCTTGGAGTTACTTGTGGTGTTCATCAAGTTCTTGTCTTCCAAAAACAAGAAATACACTTGGTTGGTAAAGAAGATCATCCTCTCCATTTTCTCTTGTTATTTTTGTAAAGAACAAATGTATTTTATTTATTATTTTATATGTAAATGATGTATATATGATGATAAAAATGTTGTGTGGAGATCAAGTGTTGATAGATATGCTTAAAAAGGTTAATAACTATAAGAAATAAGGCTAAAATCTTGATTATTTAGTTGGCTGTATAAAAACAGTATATAACTAAAACTTGAACTGATAAAATTGCATGGTATGATCCAATTACAGTAAGTACAAGATGTTATACACATGTGAGAGTTGGCCATGCAATGGAATCAATATAATGAGTGAGATATGATCAAAACAAGTTGGGTGTTCTAATCTGAATAAGCAGTTTTGTAGGGACTGTTAAGGCAAGATAAACCTAAAATGAGCAGTAGCTATATCTAAGTTAAATGTAGCACATAATATGAAGAACATGTCACCCAAAAATGAGCTTCTAATTCATTATAGAACTCTAGATATGATAAAAATAGTGAACATGAAAATAAAAATCAGATTTTGAGAATTAATGTTTATTATTATTATATAAGCACTCAAATTTTATTGTATAAAATGTTAAATAAAAACCCACTAACTTATGAAAATTATTTATATAAATATGTAAAAGTTTAATTAAATGGATAAATTATATAAATGGTAGTGGATTAATACTTATAAGTAATAAAAACTATAAACTTGATTTTTACGACTTTTTCGGCTATTACAGTAAAATTAACGTTTTTCGCCAAATAAAACTTAGACGATCAAACCCGTAAAAACCGATAAAACCCGATATATAAGTAACTAATACAAGTAAAAACCGATAAAACCCGAACTATAGGACATACGGACATTAACGAGCTAACTAAACATATTGGACTAATAATTGGACTAATAATTGGACTAAATAAGATAAACACTTATAAAAACAACTTATTGGGCTTAACCCATTTGGGCCCAACATGGAAAGTATAGATACTGATAATATAAGTATAAAATGAACTAAAACAAGTTAAAGAACTTATACTAAGCTTATTGGACTTAAAATAGGTAAATAGGTAAAACTAGTAAACTAGTAAAAAGTTACCAAAACGTAAACACTAAAATGAGTAAATAAGGATATATAAACCCACTTGATCATCATCATATGTACAAAAATCATCATATGTATATTGTTATTTTGATAAAGTCATTGGAAAAGAGTCTAAGACCGATTATTATTTATATAGGTTTCCGTGACCGAAGCACGCCCGTAGCCGATAATCCGCCTTTCATTATCAACGTGAGTTCATAGCCTCGCACTCTTTTAAATGTTTTATAAAATGATTTGTAAACCCGCGAGGGAGATAACATGCTAGATTTTATAAAAATAGAACACAAGTAGTCCCGATGGTATGCTTAATGATATGGACCCGAATGATGCTATGACCCTATAAACGAGACTAAAAGGATTATTAGTAGTTAGGTTATGTCACTTAACGTCCCATTAGCATGAATTGTGAACTACCGGGATTTGGTAGACGCTTATGCATTTGATAGTACTATTTGGGGACGATCACCACAGTTCGCGCCTTGACGTTTGATCCCCGTCGTACCACATTGATTGGTAAGCGAATTTATGTATGAGAAGATTCCATAGCATGATTTTTGTGACGACACGCTAACTTAGATGGGCAAATTGTTTGTCGGGTTCGCGGCCTGCTGTTTTCATAGTAAGGTAACAATGTCATGCGGCTAATAATAATCCTATATAATCCAAATAAAAATGTATCCTATAAATAATAACGACGCTATTAACGATGAATATATTACCTATCATGGTAATATAGAGACTACGGTCTCATGGACGGTTTAAGATGTATGCTTGATTTATATATTGCCTGACTAGCAATATGAGGACTTACTTCCGATATTATACTTGTGTTCTGATTTTAAATGATTGTTTTATATAACGGTTTTTATTAAACTCTATGAATTCACTCGGCATTCGCTGATATGATTTTTGCATGTTTTTATCTCAGGTGCTTGAAGGTAATCCGGATGGAGATCGACTCTGATGGCCCACATAATATTAAAAATGTCCATTCGATCTATGTTTTGTAAACTTAATGACCTGTATAATTTGGGACCTGTTGTACACTTTAAAACTTTTTATCGAATGAATGTATGTTGAACCTTGTACAACCATTTTTATGTGTTGTCTATGATTTGAATTATTGTGCTATCCCGTAACACTCTAAAAGACCCTTCCGCTGTACCGATACGAAAATTGAGAGTGTTACAGTACCTGTCTCAGCGCCTCTTGCAATTTCCTCCAACATGGCTGTAAATGACAAATTTAAGTTGGTAGGAGCAACTAGAGATGTATCCAAACCTTCTTGTTTCTTCAAACCAGTAAGGGCTTCAGCTACGCCCAAAGATTCTTCATCAAATAAATCCTTTCCACCCTCAACAAAAGGTTCTGTAGCAGCTTCATGTGAGCCCTTATCACTCAAATTAACATGCTCAGTAGCAGCTTCCTCCCCTTTGTAAGAATCCTCCTCAGATACAAGGACCCTTGTCTGCCTTCTCCTAGACTCAGCTGTTTCTAAAATAACAATCCTCTCCCTCAATTGCTTGAGTTCAAGGCCTTGTGTGCTGACAACTTGTACCAAGTCTGCATTTTGCTTTTGCAAGCTCATGCAGACTGCCGTCAATTCCATCAAAGTCATTGGTTCCAATCTGCCCTCTTCTAAAATGGGTATTTGACCTCCCAAGTCAGATTCATTGGGCATGGATGAGGTCTTAATGATGGTGGGACTTCGTTGGCCAGCTTCTACGCCAGAACCAATAGTCCCAGCCTCATCCATAGCACCAACCACACTTGTGGTGGTGGTTCTATCTGCTACATGGCTATGGCCACCAGAGAAGAACACTCTAGTGGTCCTTTGGCGTTTTTGTAACCTATATTGGGTTGGGGGAGAAGAAGATGTAGATTGTGTGGATGTGGGTTGGTTAAGGGGTGTTTGGGTCTGTGAAGGTTGTGTATCAACGTTTGAGATAGGCACATCAACGCCAACATTTAATGTGTCAGCGTCGAAGGGTTCTTGGTCAATTTGCATATGTTGTGGTGAAGTTAATGGATCAGGTATTGGTTCAATTTGCGGTTGGGGGTCCGGTTGGAGTTGTGCTACTTCAATGACAGCAAGGATAGCTGGGGTTAGGGGCAGGTCACGATCTGGGGTGTGTTCATCTTCATAAAAATTGCTTTCTTTTGCACAGGGATCTCATAAAAATCATCATGATCCCTTGTGCAGTAACCTTGGACCTCAAAAACCATTTGTAAAAATCTGGGATATGCTAAAGTCATTTTGTTCCCTTTATTTTTACACATGCTCTCAAAAATCATTTTGGAATAAATAAATTTTTGCCCAGTAGCAATGCACACAATAGCACTTGCAATAGACCTATTGATCTCATTGTGTGCAGTGCACTTGGGACTCAAACATTGTAGGAGGACATGTATTAGGTACTTCCAGGCTGGGGGCAATTCCTGTTTATGATATTTATTTAAAGTTCCTTCATCAGGAAAAGGATAACCCAAAGCCCTTAGTCCTTGTTCTATTTCACTAATGGGGAGGGTGGTTATACCATCAGCATCATCAAGATGCAAAGCTTGGCGTACTAAAGCTTCAGTAACCACCCAAGTCCTCCCATGAACAATAGAAGATAATGTAGTCACTCTATTAACTGTTGAGGAACTAACATTGTTCCAGAACTGTTTAATATGTGTGACAGGAATGAGTGGTGCATAAGAAAGAGCATACCTAATAGGAGATGCATTCAAATACGCCACCATTTGTGTGTATTGTGGAAACAGAGTATCATCAGCTTCAAGATACGCGATCATGTTGTGTTGACTTCTGAACCCCAATTCCAAATCAGATGGTTAAACTTTGGTGCCATTGTTGAAAGCTGTTTGAATAATTGAGAAAGATGAAGTTTATAGGAGAAAAATTGTGTTAGCCAAGAATAATAGGTACCCTGTTTAAAAATAAGAGCCAAATTTATAGGAGAAGAAAATGCATGTGATTGGCCCAAAAATAGGCAATTATTTTCAAAATGTAATCATGAAAATATTGAAAAAGAATAAGTTTATCTCATGCATTAAATGAAAGTTATCAGCTCCCAAAATTACAGCCTAAAAATATGTCAAAATGTAACAACTGGGTAGGTCCCATGGAGTGTCAACGGTCAAAAATAACCCATCAACGCCCAACGGCTATTTTCTTGTCAACGTTTGCCTAAGCCATGTCAGCGTCTAAATTGGTCACAACAACGCTTGGAAAAATACTTGTCAGCGTCCCAAAATTAAAAATTTATAAAAATGAAAAATGACCTTAAGAAAGTAATTTATCCTATAGAAGATAACCAAAAAGTTGATAATTATTATAGGGCGGCAAGCACTGTCCAGTTATGCACACTTGCTTATGCAAGATAGACATATCAGTCCTCTAGTTTCCTTTGCTAACCAAAACTCTTAACAACTAAGTTACCTTATAAAATTCCTTGTTACTCCCATGTAAGACCAATGATAAAATCATTCCCAAGTCTCCCAACAGAACACAACCAATTCTAGGCCAAAAATGTCTTGGCAGCATGCATAGTATATCAACTTTGCATGCTACAGTGCCTCATGATTTAGTAAAACTAACTCATACTCACCTGTGGACACAATCTAGAATTGTGATAAGAGTATCACATGGATACCCAAACATCCTAAAGGTTCCTAAAACCTCCCCTTAAACTACGATACATATGTTGCTAAAAATATGCATGAACATAAAAATTTATGTCAAGATAGGAATTAAAAATTCCAACCATCATCCATAAAAACATGTCCAAATGCTTCTCCAATGATCCATAAGCAATTCTGTATCCATTGGTATACTGCTAACACCACCTGCACATTTAGATTGAAAACCACAAAACTAACATTGTTGCTGACAACGCCCCGATAACACATGACAGCGTTGAGGGAAGTGTTGATCCCAAACTTAGATCGATTAAGCTTTGTGTATACGAGATTAGATCAAGTACTACACGTAGAGAAACCTTTGCTTATGAATAAAGTAACAAAGTGTTATGCGGAATTAACACTTGATCTAAAACACAATGATGTTAAACAAACTTTCACTTGTATTAGAATAATCGTGTTGATTACAATGAAAGGTTTAACTTGCGAATACTATGAAAACTGATATTTAACATTAACCTAAAAGATCTTCTTTTATAGAACAAGAAGTCTTGTACAATAAGCTACGAATCAACTATTCTAGGTAAAGATAAACATAGAAAATACATTGTCGTTTCTATCCTTACTAGAAGTAATCTAGAATATAATAAACGTGTAGCTCACATCTTCCATCAGTGCTTGTCTTCAATCTATCAACGCTTGACTTTATCTTGTCAACGCTTATGCTGTCAGCGCTCACTTTGCTCTTGTCAACGTTTGAGTTGTTCTTGTCAGCGTTCAAGTGTTCTGGCCTAAATTTATTCCCAACAATCCTCCCCTAAACTTGATATCCACTCTTATGATCAAGTTTCTGAATAAACATTAAGAACTTGGAGGAGTCTGACAAAACTTATCATATTGGTAATAAATAAATCTGATCAAATTCTTTGCCACGTCACTTGTATAGTCTATCTCCAACTGGGTGTCCTTCATCTTCTCCAAAACAGCCTTGGATATGAAATACTGAGCATCTACAAGTAAATACTCAGCAAACTTTGTAGAACTCAAATGGTATACACCTGCAGCTGAATATAACCTCCATTGAAGACCACTGAGGTCATCTTCAAGATCCTTCCATAATTCAGGATCTTCTTCTTTTGTCCCACACATTCTTTTGAATGTGGTCCAAAGTTTTATTCCATTTGCTGAAGTTGGTGCTTCAGCCTCATACTTGGTCTCTAACAACCTCCAAAGGTCTACCAAGTCTTCTCTGTCACAACTTGCAAATAAAGATATGAGAGTGGTAAAAGTGTGTACCTCCTTGCCAAATCTTCCAATTTTCCAGAATCCACATTCATCTTCCTCATAACTTACAATTGGATTCCTGGAATCTAATGGTAACACATGCACCATATCTGAAGCTTCTAATGGGGAGAGCTTAAGGCTCTTTCTAATGATTGCTTCACTTGGATACAGTTGAGACATATCTTTTGGAAACTCAAGAACAAATCCCTTCTTCACTGGTCTAGGGACTATCATAGCTTTCTTGATTGCCATCTCTTCTGCAAGTTGCTCCTTTCTTTCATCTGAAAGAAGTCTGAAAGTGTTCTCTTCCTGCACTTTCACCCAAATAGGATAAGCCCTATGTTCCAACTCATCAAATGTCAAAGCCTTCAGCTTCTGATGTGTCCATCCAACTCCATGACATTTGAGCAACATAAAATAGAGCTTCCTTCTATCCCTTTTCAATTCAGAGAGAATGTTGCTTGCCCTGTACTTCAACATCACCTTACAATCCTGCTGAACTCTAAGAAGAATTTCCAAACCCCATATTTGGTCTGAAATGGTCAAGTCTGGATTATCCATACAGCTTTCTTCCCAAGAATTGTACATTTGAACTACCTCTGGCATATCAAAATCAATTTGCAACTTCAAATCTCTCAGCCTTTCCCTAGCAAGCTCATCACCATACTCAAGTCTTTCTGGTTCAACAATCATCACACTTGAATCTGAGCTGCCTCCATCACTTTCTTCCTCAGAAGTCACAACAAATGGTGACTTTTCCTTCTCACCTTGTTCCATCATTTGCTCAGCCAATCTTCTATCAAATTCAACCTGAGCTGCATTCTTTGGAACATTTTCTTCTACCAACTTACCCTTACCCTTATCTGTTGGTTCAATTGTTGGTAGGGTAGATGATAATACCTGAGTAGGAACATCTTTGATGATAGATGATGACTGGAATACATCACCTCCATATGCAGATCTGTCAACGCCCAAATTTCCTCTATCAGCGCCCAAAATACTTCTGTCAGCGTCCAAACTTGCCTTATCAACGCTTAAATATTTTCCCTCAGCGCCTTGTGTAACCTCTCTCAGCATATCTGTAAATGATAAATTTAAATTTGTTGGAGAGATTAAGGACGTATCAAAACCTTTTTGTTCCTTCAATGTAGTAAGAGCTTCAGCAATGTCCAATGATTGACCATCTTGACTGCTCTTATCACTCAGATTTCTTGCTTCCTCCCCTTTGGAAGACTCCTCCATACCTCCCCTTGAATGAGCACTCTCCAAAACAACAATCCTCTCCCTCAATTCATTGAGTTCAAGGCCTTGGTTACTGACAATTTGTACTAGGTCTGCATTTTGCTTTTGCAAGCTAATGCAGACAGCCGTCAATTCTAAAAGCGTCATTGGTTCCAGTCTGCCCTCTTCCAAAATGGGAATTTGACCTCCCAAGTTAGGTTCATTGGGCAAGGATGAGGACTTAATTATGGTGGGACTGTCTTGGCCAGCTTCTAAGCCAGAACCAATAGTCTCAGCCTCATCCAGGTCACCAGCCACACTTGTGGTGGTGGTTCTCTCTGCTACATGGCTAGGACCACCAGAGGAGAACACTCCAGCAGTCCTTTGGCGTTTCATCAACCTATATTCTGGTGGTGTGGAAGATGGTGTAGAAGATGGTGTAGATGTAGGTTGGTTAAGGGGTGTTTGGGATTGTGATGGTTGGGTGTCAACGTAGGGAATAGGCATATCAACGCCCACATTAGATGTGTCAGCGTCAAAGGGATTTTGGTCTATTTGCATTTGGTCAGGTGAGGGTAAAGGTTCAGGGATAGGTTCAAGTTGTGGTTGAGGGTCAATATGAGGTTGGGGGTCTGGTTGGGGTTGTGCTGCTGCAATAACAGCAAGCATGGCTGGGGTTAATGGTAGGTCTCTATGAGGTGGTGAATTCATCTTGGTAAAAATAGCCTTCTTTTGTTCAGGGATCTTATAAAAGTCATTGTGATCCCTTGAACAATATCTTTGAGCATCAAAAACCATTTGCAGAAAACGGGGATAAGCTAAAGTCATTTTTGTCCCCTTGTTTTTACACATTCCTTCAAAAATCATTTTAGACCAATTATAATTTTGCCCTGTTGCAATACACACAATAGCAGATGCAATGGATCTATTGATCTCATTGTGTGCAGTACATTTGGGACTCAAACATTGAAGGAGAATGTGAATTAGGTACTTCCAGGCTGGGGGAAATTCCTGCTTATGGTACTTATTTAGAGTACCTTCATCAGGAATAGGGTATCCCAAAGCCCTAAGCCCTTGTTCTATTTCAGATATGGGAAGCATGGTTATACCATCAGCATCATTAAGATGCAAGGCCTGGCGTACCAAGGCCTCAGTAACCACCCAAGGTCTCCCATGTACAATAGAATTCAATGTTGTCACTCCATTAACTGTTGAGGAACTGACAGTGTTCCAAAACTGTTTAATGTGTGTGACTGGAATGAGTGGTGCATGAGAAAGAGCATACCTTAATGGGGATGCATTCAAATACTCCACCATCTGTGTGTATTCAGGGAACAAAGTATTATCAGCAACAAGATAAGCAATCATGTTGTGTTGAGACTTGAACCCCAAATCCAATTCTGCTGAGTTAAATCTTGGTGCCATTGATGAAAGCTGTTAAGTTGATGTATAAAAGATGAAGGTTGATAAGAGAAAAGTGTTAGACAAGAATTATAGATACCCTGTTTAAAATAGGAGCCAAATTTATAGGAGTGGATGAATGCACGTGATTGGCCCAAAAATAGGCAAAGATTTTCAAAAATCAATCATGAAAATATTGAAAAAGTTTATAAGTTATCTCATGCATTAAATGAAAGTAACAACTCCTAAAATTACGGCTTGAAAATATGTCAAAAAGTTACAACTGGGTAGGTCCCATTGTTTGTCAACGGTCAAATATAACCCATCAACGCCCAACGGCTATAATCTTGTCAACGTTCGCCTAAAGCCATGTCAGCGTCCATTCTGGTCACAACAACGCTTGGAAAATTCTTGTCAGCGTCCAAAAATAAATTTGTTTTAAAAAGTGAACAATGACCTTAACAAGTAATTTATCCTAGAGAAGATAACCAAAAGCTGATAATTATCATAGGGCGGCAAGCACTGTCCAGTTATGCACACTTGCATAAGCAAGATAGACATAACAGTCCTCTAGTGTCCCTTGCTAACCAAAATTCTTAACAACCAAGTTACCTCATAAAATCCTTGTTACTCCCAGGTAAAACCCATATCAAAAGGATTCCCAAGCCTCCCATCAGACCATAACCAATTCTAAGTCAAAAATGTCTTGGCAGCATGCAAAGTTGATATACTATGCATGCTACAGTGCCTCATGGTTTAGTAAAACTAACCCATACTCACCAGTGGACACAATCTAGAATTGTGATGAGAGTATTCTAAGAATACCCAAGATTCCTAAAGGTTCCTTAAACCTCCCCTTAAACTATGATACATGAGTTCTCAAAACATATATATGAACATTAAAAATTTATGTCAAGATAGGAATATAAATATTCCAACCATCATCCATAAACAAAACATGTCCAAATAGCTCTTCAAAGATCCATAAGCAACTCTGTATCCAATGGCATAAAGCTACCATTACCTGCACACTTAGATGAAAAACCACAAAACTAACATTTGTTGCTGACAGCGTCCCGACAACACTTATCAGCGTTGAAGGAACTCTTGTCAGCGTTAGACAATAATATCTCCAACAATGGCAAAATAACACTTGACAGCGTTGCATTTACCTTTGTCAGTGTTAGAAAAATAATGTGGAAAATCTAAATCATCACAAAGACCAATAACAATGCTTTATCCTGTACATACTTTTACAAAAATGTTCCAAAACACATATTAAGTGAGATTAACCATTCCAATATTTGTTACCAAATATTGAAATCTTCCAGCATCAAAAGGTTTAGTTAATAAATCAGCTACATTATCTTCAGTATCTACCCTATCTGGTTGTATTAAACCTTTCTCAAAGCAATCTCTTATAAAATGATGTCTAATTTCTATGTGTTTGGTTTTAGAATGATGTACAGGATTTTTAATAATGCATAAAGTACTGTTATTGTCTACAAAAATCTTGGTATGCATAAAATTATACCCATAATCCAACAGCTGGTTCTGAATCCATAAGACTTGTGCCATAGAGGAAAGCACTCTTCACATCCATTTGATAAACAGTAAAATTCATGCAAGAAGCATAAGCTAAGAAAATTCTGATAGCTTCAATTCTTGCAACTGGAGCAAAGACTTCTTCATAATCTATGCCTTCCTCTTGAGTATAACCCTGAGCTACCAAACGTGTCTTGTTTCTGACCACAATGCCTCTTTCATCTTTCTTGTTCCTTAGAACCCATCTTGTCCCAATTGGTCTCACATACCTAGGACAATCAACCAGCTCCCAAACATCCTGTATAGCAAATTGGTGAAGCTCATCCTGCATTGCTTCCACCCAACTTGGTTCTTTGAGAGCATCAAAAATCTTCTTGGGTTCTTCCTGTGACAGAAAACAGGCAAACAAACATGCTTGTACAAGAGGGGTATCAACCTTCTTGTGTATATTGGCAATAAATCCACCAAGACCTTGATGGGATCTTCTTGTCTGAACTGGAGCCATAACATCACCAATGATTTGAGATGTGGGGTGATCCTTTGCTGTGGAAGTGAGAACTCCTCCTTCAAAAAGTCTGGTGTCCTCAATTTCACGCTCCATGTTGCCAATATCTTCTTCAGATTCTTCTTGATCAACAGGAATCTCTTCATGGATATTGGAAGGTCCACCCTGTTCAAAATGGGAAGAGAAAAGCTGTGTAAAGGTGTCTCCAAAGTCTGATCCTTGTCTGTCAGCATTTGGGCTAACAGCGCTTGAACTGGTGTTGTCAGCGTTGGAGCCATCAGCGTCTGAATTGGTCGTGTCAGCGCTTGATTTCCCTTTGTCAGCGTCTGAAGAATCATGCATGTTTGTATTTGGTGGTATTTGAACACCACCATTATCTTTCCTTGCAGCAGTAGCAGCAGCATAATACTCATCTGTCCATATAGGAAGTGTAACATATTCTTGTGTGGGAGATGATTCAACTGCTGGTGGTCCATCCTCCTTAGCAACCTGTATACCTGAAACATTACCAATTCTCTTTTCCAAAACACTTGAAGTTACCTTCACAATGTCTGGATCAGTAACAGGCATATAATTTAAAGCTCTAGATAAAGGTTCTAAGTCAAACAACCAATTTGGACCACTCTCAGGATCACTAGGTTTACTTTCTAAAAACCTAACATGTACTTTTTCAAGTATACGTTTTTCCTTTTTAATGTAAACCCTATATCCTTTACTCTGCACTGAATAACCCATGAAGTAGCCTTCATCACCTTTTGAATCGAATTTACCTAGGGCCTCACTAGTTTCTAAAACAACTACATGACACCCAAAAGGCTTGAGAAAGCCAATGTTGGGCTTCCTTCCCCAAAGTAATTCATAAGGTGTC
Source organism: Glebionis coronaria (assembly GCA_025667525.1). NCBI lineage: Eukaryota > Viridiplantae > Streptophyta > Magnoliopsida > Asterales > Asteraceae > Glebionis > Glebionis coronaria. The sequence goes on from CM046875.1 coordinate 47,744,860, forward strand.
TTATTATGTATCTTGTTGACAAATGCCCTATTTTGAACATAACAAGCTGTGTTAACAGCTTCAGCCCAAAAGGCTATAGGAAAGTGGGCATCAGCCAACATGGTTCTGGCTGCTTCAATAAGGGTCCTATTCTTCCTTTCAGCAACCCCATTTTGTTGTGGGGTTCTAGCTATACTAAACTGCCTAGTAATCCCTTTCTTGGCACAAAAATCATCTAACAACTGATTTCTAAACGCACCCCCATTGTCACTTCTAATAATCTTGACCTCATTACCATTTTTCTTTTCAATTTGGGTAATGAAATTAATCAGACTTAGGGCAGTTTCACTTTTCTTGGCTAAAAAGAAAGTCCATGTAAACCTGGAGTAATCATCAGTAATGACAAAACAATATGATTTACCCTTCAAACTTTCTATATTAGTTGGACCAAAGAGGTCCATATGCAATAAGTGAAGGGGTTTAGAACTAGAGTGCACCTGTTTAGACCTGAATGAGACCTTGTGCTGCTTGCCCTTAAGGCATGCAACACAAGAGTGGTCATTGTGGAAAGCCTTTTCAGGCAAACCATCAACTAAACCAAGCCTCACAAGCCTATTAATATTCTTAAAGTTTATGTGCCCTAGTCTCCTGTGCCAAAGATTACTTTCATCTACTGAGGCGTTAGCATACAGACATGACATTTTATTATTTATCTTAATCCCATTAAGATTCACATTATATATGTCTTTATGCCTTGGTGTTCTAAAATCTATGTATTTCTCCTCAGGGAGCTTATAATCTTTGCTTAACACCAAGCACTCAGTATCTGTGAAAAGAACCTTATTTTTGTTATCACACACTTGTGATACACTAAACAAATTATAATCCAGGTCTTTCACCAAGAAGACATTATCAAACCTTAGATTGTTGGTGACAAGGGTTCCTTTTCCTGTGATTGTGCCGTAGCCACCTCCAAAGAATACCTTATCACCATCTTGAATAGGAGAGAAATTGGTCAGATAGTCTTCCTTTCCAGTCATGTGCCTTGAGCATCCACTATCCCAGTATCCATAGTCATTGATCTTCTTCTGAATGCCCTGCACATAAAGAAAACACATTAGTTTTCTTTGGGAACCCAAGCCTTGGAAGACTTGGATTCATTTGGTTGTTCAACAAGAACAGACTTGGTTCTCATAACAACCCCATTTTCATCCCTGTTTGAATGAAATTCCCAGTTAACCCCAATTGGTGTTGACAATGCCTTTGAAATATAATGAAACCTGTTGCATGTCATAGAAATACCAGGATTATTAGGGTTCTGGTCTTGTTTTGGTCTCCATGTTAAGCTAGTAGAAGCTTTAGACCTATTTCCCTGTGGTTGCAAATACCTAGGTTTAGCAGTGTGTCTGTCAGCGCTGAAATTACTCCTGTCAGCGCCCCGATTGCTCTTATCAGCGTTGAACCTAGGGTTTGCTACAGGAACCCATTGCCTATTTGACCAAGTATTTGACTTTTGAAAAGGTCTTAGGCCTTGTGTGTTAGACCCTCTAGAAAAGAATGGGGCTGGTCTAACGACTTGTGAACTCTTGTTCACAAAGGTATTGGGTCTGACAGTGTTTGACCTATGTTGACTTTTGTCAGCGCTGAAATGGTTCCTATCAGCGTTGACATTGGAAGCGTTGACACATTTGTAGGCCAAATGTGAAAAGCTCCCACATGAGTAACAAGCTTTTCTAGACATAGTCTTAGGTCTAGAAGCAAAGAAACCTGTTCCATGGTTACTAACTTGGCTTTTTGGTGACCTAGAATTTCTATACATTTCTGCATATTTAACACTAGGCTTTCTAACATTTTGTGGGCCAAGGTCAACAGGTTTGCCAGTGGTAGGGTGTGTGATCTTAATAGGTTTAGGATCATCAATTGGTTTTGTGATTGGTGTGGGCTCATTTGGACTTTCACACAATAACCCTCCCTTAACAAACAAAGTGTGGTTAGCTTTCTTCCACTCTTCTAGGTCAGTCAGCTTTTGCTGATATTCCTCAACTGGGGAAGTCACTCTAGGTGGAGGAATGAACTCCTCCTCTTGGCATTCTGGCAAGCCAGTCCAAGATAAGTCCTTTGATTGGACACCATAGAAATCCCCAGCTGGTGGTGGAACAACAGTATAATTATTCATCCCAATCCCACTCATATCCTTAGAGTCTCTTTGTTTACTAACACACTCTCCTAGGGTTTGTGTGGCCTTATCAAACCTCTGGATTTTAAGACTCACATTATCTTTATTTTTGTTAGCCTCCTCTAACTGAGCTATCAAATCAAGATTAACCCTATTTACTATATCTTGCACATCTTTACTCTGAAATAACTCATGTTTTAAGATGTTTATTTGATCTTTTAAATCAAACTCCATTTTCTTATACTCAGATACTGTCTTTTCTGTTTGGGTTAGAGCAATTTGATGGTTAGATACTTTGCATCTTTCAGTACTTGCCTCATCTAATAATTTAACTATCTCTTGTTTTAATTTTTCAGTATTTAAACGACAACCCTTAGAACAGAAAGCATCATCATATACCTCATTGTCTGATGAAGAGGAGGAGTGTGCCATGAGAGCATATTCAGCATGCTCTTCTTTAACTTCAGCAACCAAAGCTCTGTCCTCTTCCTCATTCTTAGCCATCCAGCTCCAATCCCATTCTCCAACACCATCAATTTGTTGAACAGCAACCATGGCCTTGGGATCTGGGTTCTTAATCATTTGGCTAGAAGGCTTCCCAGCATCAGATCTCCTTGGAGATCTACATTCCCTCATAAAGTGCCCCATCCTATGACAGTTGTAGCACTCCACCTTGGACTTGTCAAAGCCAGCAACATCCTTAGCATTAAAGGTCATCTTCTTCTTGAACCTTTTATTGAACCTGTTTGCTCTTAAACTTACAAGAGCCATAGTCCACTTGATGTCCATCTCTTCCAATTGTTCATCACTTATCTGCTCAAGATCTTCATAAGTAATCCTTGAATCACTAGGCAAAGAAGCAATGAATGCACACACAGTATCAAGATCAAAACCAGCAGGTTTAATTCTATCAGCGCCATGATTGTGTGTGTCAGCGCTTGAGTACAAAGCGTTGACAGGATATGATCCAGCGCTGATAGATTGACATCCAGTGCTGACACCTTGAGATCCAGTTGCTGAATGTCCATAGAAGTTCATGGAATCAAATTGGCCTTCACTTTGTGAAAAGAAGGCCATGTTGCTGCTAGAAGATTTGTTATCACTCTCCAATTGCCATTCATTCTCCAACAGCCTTAACTTGTTGAAGATGTCATCAAACCTGGAAGTCTTGTGGGTGTTATTGACAAGAATAGATCTTGTCTCAATCTTCCATACATCACCAAGGCTTTTGAGAAAAGTAGCATTCAATTCAGGGTCATCAATCTGTTTTCCCATGAAGGAAAGTTGACTTGTGATGTCAAGAAGTCTACTTCTCACACTGCTGAGATTCTCATTAGGTTGAGCTTTAAAGACAGCATACTCATGCAAGAGTTGCTTCTTCTTTTCTTCTTTTGTGTCAGCATTGCCACCATGTGCTACTTCAAGAGCTTCCCAAAGCTCTTTTGCAGACTCAAAACGTTTGTACTTATGCTGATTCTCATGACCTAGGGCATGTTTCAAGATGTTCAAAATTTTCATGTCCACCCTCTTCTTGGCTATATCTTCAACAGCTACCGCTCTCCCATCATCAGGCTTTTCCACTTTATCAGCTTCAGGACAATTAGGAACAGCTGTCCTTGCGGCAATTGCAGCAGTAATCTTTGCTGCTTTATCGAATGTGTTTCCATATTCGATAATTTCCCAAAGAGTGTAGTCATGAATAGCTATGTATTGCTCAAAATTGGACTTCCAGAGTTCAAAGTTCCTGGCATCAAACATGGGAATTTTGATACTAGGGTTTGAGAAGTTGTTTTGAAGCAAAGCAGGAGGTTGATTTGTGCCAGACATGATGTTTTTAGGGTTTTGAGAATTTTAGGGTTTTTAGGGTTTGGTGTTTTAGGGTTCTGCGTTACTTAAAGATCAAAAGTTTCTCAACAAGCTCTGATACCACTTGTTGATCCCAAACTTAGATCGATTAAGCTTTGTGTATACGAGATTAGATCAAGTACTACACGTAGAGAAACCTTTGCTTATGAATAAAGTAACAAAGTGTTATGCGGAATTAACACTTGATCTAAAACACAATGATGTTAAACAAACTTTCACTTGTATTAGAATAATCGTGTTGATTACAATGAAAGGTTTAACTTGCGAATACTATGAAAACTGATATTTAACATTAACCTAAAAGATCTTCTTTTATAGAACAAGAAGTCTTGTACAATAAGCTACGAATCAACTATTCTAGGTAAAGATAAACATAGAAAATACATTGTCGTTTCTATCCTTACTAGAAGTAATCTAGAATATAATAAACGTGTAGCTCACATCTTCCATCAGTGCTTGTCTTCAATCTATCAACGCTTGACTTTATCTTGTCAACGCTTATGCTGTCAGCGCTCACTTTGCTCTTGTCAACGTTTGAGTTGTTCTTGTCAGCGTTCAAGTGTTCTGGCCTAAATTTATTCCCAACAGGAAGCTTTGTCAGCGTTGGAAAAATATATTGCTGACAACGTTACAAAAACACTTATCAGTGTTCAAGCAACCTTTGTCAGTGTTAGAAAAATATAATGGAAAATCTAAATACCCAAAAAGACCAATAACAATGCATTATCCTGTACATATTTTTACAAAAAGACTCCAAAACACATATTATGTGAGATTGATCATTCCAATACTTGTTACCAAGTATTGAAACCTCCCAGCATCAAAAGGTTTAGTTAGTAAATCTGACACATTCTCCTCTGTGTCAACCCTATCTGGATGTATTAAACCTTTTTCAAAACAATCTCTTATAAAATGGTGTCTAATTTCTATGTGTTTAGTTTTAGAATGATGTACATGATTCTTAATAATGCATAAAGTGCTGTTATTGTCAACAAATATCTTGGTATGCATGAAATTATACCCATAGTCCAACAGCTGGTTCTAAATCCATAAAACTTGTCCACAACAAGCAGCTGCAGCCACATACTCAGCTTCAGTTGTAGAATTAGCCACCACTGTTTGTTTCTTGCATTTCCAAGATATCAACCTGCTCCCAAGAAACTGACATCCACCAGTTGTGGATTTTCTATCAAACTTATCACCTCCATAGTCACTGTCTGAATATGCAATCAGCTCTAATGGTGAATCCTTTGGGTACCACAAACCAAGATTAGGATAGCATCTAAGGTACCTAAAGATCCTCTTCACAGCATAAAGGTGACATTCCTTAGGAGTCACTTGATGGCGTGCACAAGCACACACAGCAAACATGATGTCAGGTCTAGAGGCTGTAAGATACATCAATGATCCAATCATGGATCTATAGTGCCTGACATAAACATCCTTTCCATCTCCAATCTTTCCCCAAGGGTGTTCTCTATCCATAGGAGTAGTAGCCCTCTTTTCATGTGGAGAACAGCCAAACTTCTTCAAGATTTCTGCCACATATTTATCCTGGGAGATGAAGATACCATCTTCCTTCTGCTGAACTTGTAAACCAAGAAAGAAGTTCATCTCCCCCATAGCACTCATCTTGAATTTGTCTGTCATAAGTTTGGAGAAATCCTCACTCATCTTTGGATCAGTAGACCCAAAAATGATGTCATCAACATAGACCTGAACAAGCAACACATCATTACCTTTCTTCTTTGTAAACAGTGTCTGATCTATGGTGCCCCTCTTGAAGCCATTGTCCACTAAATAAGTAGACAAAGTACCATACCATGCTCTTGGGTCTTGATGAAGTCCATACATAGCCTTCTTGACTCTATACACCTTGTCTGGATTCTCTGGATCCTCAAAACCAGGAGGCTGCATCACATATACCTCCTCAACAATTGTTCCATAGAGGAAGGCACCCTTGACATCCATTTGATATACAGTGAAGCCCATGCAGGATGCATAGGCTAAAAAGATCCTAATAGCTTCAATCCTAGCAACTGGTGCAAAGACCTCCTCATAGTCTATCCCCTCCTCTTGTGTATATCCCTGAGCCACTAATCTTGCCTTGTTTCTGACCACAATACCTCTTTCATCTCACTTGTGTTGATCCCAAAGTCAGATCTTAAACCTTAATAGCTTGTTTAAGGGTTGTGATAGAGAGAAAGAATTCAATCTAACACTAGAGAAACTTTGCAAAGCAAAGTAACTAAACAAGATGCGGAATGTAATGTTTAGCACAAGAACAAATGAGATTCAAACGTTGCACTTTAATATATCAAAGATATACGAATACCCAAAGTGGTATTAGGGTTTACAAAACCTTAAAGTAATAATAATGAAAAACGAAATGAGAAAAGACACACTTTGCATGCTAACCTAGTGAGTCCTTTTATAGATGCAAGGACCCACGTACAAGATCACTACTAACAAACTATGGAAAGTATTAAGGAATAATAACTGAAACGCGTAAAGATCTATTCCATGTTTATCTTGACGGCAGGGCCTTTGACTCCAGCAGGGGAACGGATCCCCTTGCCTTTGTTATTTAGCAGGGGGAACTTACTCTAGCAGGGGTATGAATAATCAACTAGCAGGGGAAACAAATAAGCATAGATTTATTCCCAACAATCCTCCCCTAAACTTGTGCTTTCCCCTAAAGACAAGTTTCTGAATAAATGCTAGTTGATGAGGATGCTTACAAACTCTCTGGCCAAATCTGACTATGAATCATTCTTACCAGATCATAAGCAACAGGCTTTTTGGCATCAACAATTAACTTAGCCTGTGCTAACTTCTTCAAGGTTTCCTGAGAGAAAGGATAATACCTGTGATTTAGTAGATAAACACTCACACCTTCCATTACTACCTCATAAACCCCAGAATTGGTAAACAGCTTCCAATACACCAAATCTCCTTTATTCACTGCATCAAATAGAGGATCAAATAATTCATGCTCATACATTCTATGCATGCACTCCCAGATTACCCAATCCTTCTCAATACCATCCATGGTAGGAGGTTTTGCAGCAAACGTCTTCTTCAATATTTTCCACAGATCTTCTAAGTCTTCACTATCCAAAATTTGAAACATGACATCTAGGCTTAGAAAAGTCTGTGCTGTATTGTCAGCCCTTGTAAGCTTCCACCAAGTTCTCCCTCTGTGTTCATAAACAGCATACTCTATAATAGCAAACTTCTTTCCAAGTTCACTAGGTGAGATTTCATCATTTTCCTGTAAAATCAGCTGTTTGTCAATTTCATCATTTGATGGCCCTTGAGACTCTTTAGTGATTATGCCCACTTGCTCCATTCTCTTGAGTCTCTTTGCTGCTCTTTGTGCATTAAGTACTGACTTCTCAAGTACTTCTGGAAGACTTTCACCTGCTTTGTGTGATTCCCCTACTGGGGATGATGCACCTGCTTGTGTAGTCTCTCCAGCTTTTCTTTTCTTTGTTGCTCTAGCTTTCTGTAGCACTTCACTTTGTCTCCTAAGATACTCAGCTTCCTCAGGAGTGTTGATTGTCATCCAATCCTCCACATCATACAACTTTAGAACTGGTCTGACTGCTCTCTTTATGGCTTCAAAGCTCATATCTGTGAAGTCACCATCCTTCCACTTTCTATGCCTTTTAAGTAGAACTTTGTAGTGATCAAGTTGCCCTTTCTCTGATGTTCTATACTTCTCACTCTGAATTTGCATTGCCCTTCTTTCTAGATATTCAGTTTGAAATTTGTAAACAAGGCAAGTCAACTCATACCTGTCTTCCAAAGGAGCATTTTTCAACTCCTTCTCCCATTGATTAAGAAATTCTTCAACATGAGGTACCCTGTCATCTAGTTCCCTATGCATAATTTCAACCTGTTTTAGCATATCCTTGGGCCTCATCTTCTCCATCCTTTGATCCTGCATATCCAGTTCCTCTTGTTGTAGCCTTAGAGCTACTTGTGCATCATGAGCTTCTTGGATCTTCTGCTGTTCAGGAGTCAGATGCTTGTATTTTCTCTTGGGCTGTTGCACCATGATTCCTTTTCCTTTATCTTTTGGATCCACTGCTGGTGCTGGTTTTGCTCTAGTTGCAGGTTCTTTGATTGTTATCCCCTTCTGAGCTGGTTGCTTTCTGTTCTTCCTAACAAATGTTTGAGTTATGTTCTTAGCAGGGGATAAACTTACAGCAGTGGGATCAGCAATGGCATTGGAAACTTTTGAAGCAGGGGCTTCTTCTTGATTGCCCATGGTGAGCAATGTTTGAGCAATGTCTTTGGTTGCACTTCCCTTGTCACTTCCTTTATCAACACTTTCCCTCTCCATTCCTTCCTTAGTACCTGTTATCTTTCCATGCTCCCTACCAGGATACGAATAATACTCAGTAGATCCTTCTTTGGTTGGAATTTCCTCCCATTTGGAAGCATCCTCATCTGTGGAAAGAATCAGTCTGGGCTTTCTCCTCCCCTCAAGAGTAGCAAGTCTGGTTTCCAAATGAGAGATAACCAGACCTTGCTTTTTGACATCTTGTACAAGTTGTGCATTCTGCCTTTTCAGGCTCATGCACATTTTCGTTAATTCCAAGTTTGTCAAAGGTTTCATACTGCTCTCAATCCTAGAAGGGGATTGCGCCCCTTGTTGGATATCATGGAGTGGGGGAGAGGACTTATTGATGGTGTCACTATCCTGCTCACCCCTTGAGGATGAGACAGTAGTGGCAGCCAAACCCCCAGGTTGCTCCAAACTCTTGGAGACTCTCCTCTCTGCTGCTTGTGAAGATTCACCAGGCAAGGGAGACCTGGCAAACCTGGATTTGGAACGCCTTTCTTGGTGTGGATCAGCAGGTGGTAGGTTCTTGGCAGGGGATTCAGCAGGTGGATTTATGGCTGTTTGATGTTTGGCTTCTTCCCGTCTGATTTGGTCTAGCATGATTGAAGTGAATGGAATATTTCTGCCAGAGAACAAAGGTGATGGTGCAAGTAATGTGGTGAAAAGTTTGGTTGTGTGTTTGGTTGCTGAAAAATAGTTTCTGTGTGTAATGGGACCATGATCACTCATATTCAGCAAAACTTCTATAAACCTTGGATACATACAAAACTTTGAGGTGCTTGAAACATTTTTCACCATGCCTTTAAAAATCATTTGAGAAAAACAATACTTCCTTCCTGTTGCAAAGCAGATCAGGGCAGAAGCTATCTCACTACCAACTTCATTAAAAGCAGTGGTTTTGGGTGACAAACATTGCATAATAGTATGAATCAAAAGTTTCCAATGAGGGGCAAACTGGCCTTTAGCAAATTTTAATTTTTGATTTTCAGAAAGTTTATACCCCAATTTTTCAAGACCTTCAAAAATTTCAGCCTCAGAAAAGTTGGTTATTCCATCCTCATCATCAAGGAGAAGATTCTCCCTAATGGAGGCAAGTGAGATTACCTTGGAATGACCATCAACTGTGCTTTGTATTATGACCTCTCCATTCACTGTTTTGGTCATGGCTTTAGACCAGAACTGTTGAATGTGTGAGGTATAAATGTGAGGATTGATGAGAAGGGCCACTTTGAAGTACGAGGACTTTAGAAAGGCCACAGCCTCAGCAAACTCGGCAGGTTCATCATGAAGCAAAGCAATTTGGTTATGATTAGGAGCAATTTTAAGAGTCATGATGAATTTGAAAAATAGTTTAAAGGTTTATAGAGATGGGAGGTAAGTGGGATTAGGTCGAAAGAGATTTGTGGACCTGCTGGTAAAGGGAATTAAGTTTATATAGGCGAATTGAAGAGCTGTGATTGGACCAAAATTTTCAAATTGCAAAAATATCAGGAATAAATCTTGATAAAAAATTAATATATTTGAAATAGAAGGAAAAGATTACCAATCAGCTAAGAAAGCGCCTTAAATATCTTTTAAAAAGAATAAAATATTCCCTAACCAAAATTTAAGCAAGCAGGCCCAACGGCTATGAACAGGGTAACGGTATTGTCGGTCAATGGTCAAACAGGGGAATGTTGTGAAGGCAGGGGAATAAAAAATAAAAGCAGGGGAAACTTTCCTAGGGGTATTAAACTAGTCATGAAGGGACTAATGCTAACTAGCTCTGCTCTAATGCACATACTTGTATACACAAGATAGATACATAGAATCTCAAGAGTCCTCTATTCAGCAATGGTCCCAATACAAAAAGTTAATACATAAGTCCCCCTACCCCAGGTAATCCCAAGAAATCATGCATACCCCAGTCACCATCCCAACCTTGTCCCTTACCTATGGTCAGTTAGTCTTGGCAATGTGTGCCACAAATCTATATTTTGAACAGCAAGCTGCTTGAATAAAGAAATGCAAACACACACTACAGTGCCTCAAGGTTTCAGAGTTTAGACAAGCTGTGCAGCAGGTCATCATTTCCCTGAACCCCCACTCACCAATGGATATGATCTAAGATCATATATGAGCATTCTAAGAATACCCTGAATCCTAAAGGTTTGACCTAACCTCCCCTGAAACATAGAGTATATACCTGATCCACCAAGGAGAGTAGTATGCACCAATATGAACCTCTGCATTGTTAGTCTAAAACCACATAAAACCACTTTTGTAAACAGAACACACCCTGCTTAAGAGAAAAATTCTCTTGGCAGGGGAATAAACCCCAAGCAGGGGAATCAGTGTTAAAAAGCAGTGGAATGAAAGAAATGGTAAAAGTGACTAACAATTATACAACAACAGCAATGAAGTAACCCTGGTTACACATAACACAAATAGACATCAGATTTTAAGGAGTAACCATTCCAATACCTGCAACCAGATACTGAAACCTCCCTACCTCAAAAGCTTTTGTTAAAAGATCAGAAACATTAAGTTCTGTATCAATTTTCTCAGGGACAATCAGTCCTTTTTCAAAACAATCTCTGATAAAGTGATGTCTAATTTCAATGTGTTTGGTTTTGCTATGAAAAACAGGGTTCTTTATGATGCAAATAGTGTTGTTGTTGTCAATGAATATCTTGGTTTTAAGAAAGTTGTACCCATAATCAAGTAATTGATTTTGCACCCAAAGAACTTGACCACAGCATGCAGCAGCTGCTACGTACTCAGCTTCAGTTGTGGATGTTGCCATGATAGTCTGCTTCTTACATTGCCAAGATATAAGCCTGCTCCCCAAAAATTGGCATCCCCCTGTTGTAGACTTCCTATCATTGTTGTCACCAGCATAATCACTATCTGAATAAGCTATCAGCTCAAATGGTGACTCCTTTGGATACCAGAGTCCTAGGGTGGGATGACATTTTAGATACCTAAAGATCCTTTTCACAGCAAATAAGTGACACTCTATTGGTGACACCTGGTATCTTGCACATAAGCAGACTGCAAACATGATGTCAGGTCTTGAAGCAGTGAGATACATAAGAGACCCAATCATAGACCTGTAATTCCTGACATCAATAGGCTTGCCAGGACCATCCTTGCCCCATGGATGATCCTTGTCCATGGGAGTGGACACCTTCTTCCCATCAGACATGCCAAACTTCTTTACAATCTCAGCTACATATTTGTCTTGTGAGATAAATATCCCATCTTTCCGCTGCTGAACTTGTAACCCCAAAAAGAAGTTTAGTTCTCCCATAGCACTCATTTGAAACTTATCCTGCATCAATTTGGCAAACTCTTTGCTAAGCATGGAGTTAGTTGATCCAAAAATGATGTCATCCACATAGACTTGTACTAGCAGAAGGTCACCCTTTTGTTTCTTTGTAAACAGGGTCTGATCAATCTTCCCCCCTGCTGAATCCATTGTCTAGAAGATATTTGGAAAGAGTACCATACCAGGCTCTGGGAGCTTGGTGAAGGCCATACATGGCCTTTTTCACTTTGTATACTTTGTCAGGATGTTTTGGATCTTCAAACCCTGGTGGTTGCATAACATAGACTTCTTCATCAATGGTTCCATATAAGAATGCACTTTTCACATCCATCTGAAAAACAGTGAAGTCCATGAATGAGGCATAAGCAAGGAATAATCTAATAGCTTCAATCCTTGCTACTGGAGCAAACACCTCTTCATAATCAATCCCTTCTTCCTGAGTATACCCTTGTGCTACTAACCTTGCCTTGTTCCTGACAACTATTCCCCTTTCATCCTTTTTGTTCCTGAGCACCCACTTGGTCCCAATAGGCCTTGCCCATTTGGGACAATCAACCAGAATCCAAACCTCTTGTATGTCAAATTGTAAGAGCTCCTCTTGCATAGCTTCAACCCAGCTTGGGTCATTTAAAGCTTGAAAAATCTTCTTTGGCTCTTCTTGTGACAAAAATGCAGTAAACAGACAACATTGCATATTGTCATGATTGAACTTCATGGTGATGTTAGCAATGAAGCTATGCTCCTTTGCTGTATACCTTGTATGTCTGGGAGCTTCAGGATCACCAATAATCTGAGAGATAGGATGATCTTTATTAATTCTATAGGTAGGCTGCATGATGACTTATGTTTCATCTTCTTCCAAATCATAATTGATGGGGCTGTTTTGATTAGGAAAGAAGTCCTCAAAGGAACTTCCAAATGTGACAGCATGACCTAAAGATGGGTGCTTGTGAGCAGAATGAAGCTCTGAATAACTAGGACCTCCACTCCTGATGATTCTGCTTCTACTGCTGGATATGATAGGACCATCATTTATGGGTGTGGTTGATGAGATGAGTGGGGATTCTCTTTCTGCATCAGAAGTCTCATTAGCATCATGATCCTTTGTGAGAGAGGAATCAATTCCTCTAGCAGGGGAATTCAGGATTCCACTGCTTTCAGCCATTCCACTGCCTTCAGACATAGCAGGGGATGAGATTGGCTGTTCTTTTCCTGAAGCAGAATTATCCTCTTGTTTATCAGCTTCACTAGGAAACAATGAGGGTACATTCATGTACCTCAGAGGTGATTTCTCAGCAGCAATTGTTTCTTGAATACCTGAAATGTTAGTGTTCTGCAAGAAAACAGGTACATAATTCATGGACTTAGAAAGTACATCTATATCAAAGAACCAGTCAGGACCTGTTTGAACATCTTCAGGTTTGTCTTCAAGAAAGTTCACATGAAGATTTTCTGTGATTTTGCTTGTCTTCTTGTTGAAGACCCTATATCCCTTGCTGTTTAAAGAATAACCCACAAAATATCCATCATCACCCTTTTCACTAAACTTACCAAGATTTTCAATGGTGTTCAAGATGATAACATGACACCCAAAAGGTCTGAAAAAGTCAATTAAGGGAGGTCTTCCATTAAACAGCTGATAAGGGGTCTTGTTGTGTGCCTTGACCACCAAGGCCCTGTTTTGCACATAGCAAGCAGTGGATACAGCTTCAGCCCAAAAGATAACTAGAAGTTTGGAGTCAGACAGCATAGTTCTTGCAGCTTCAATGAGTGTCCTATTCCTTCTTTCTGCCACTCCATTCTGTTGAGGTGTTCTAGCAATGCTAAATTGCCTCTTGATGCCTTTGTTTATGCAGAAAGAATCCAGCTTGTGATTTCTGAACTCACCACCATTGTCTGATCTTATGGTAACTACCTTCATGCTTTTTGACAGTTCAATTTGATTGATGAACCCAATGAGTACATCAGCAGTGTCACTCTTTTCAAATAGAAAGAATGTCCATGTAAATCTTGAAAAATCATCAGTAATTACTAGGCAGTACCATTTCTTCATTATACTTGCCACAGAAGTAGGACCAAAAAGATCCATATGCAATAGTTCCAATGGCTTGGTGGTGGACATACTTGTTTTTGACTTGCAAGATGCTTTGTGTTGCTTCCCTTTCAGACATGCTGCACAAGTATGTTCAGTGGCAAAAGACTTGGAGGGAAGACCATGAACCAGATTATGCTTTACTAGCTTGTTCATGTTCTTGAAATTAAGATGACCAAGTCTTCTATGCCATTTCTTACATTCATCTGCTGAAGCTTTGGCAATGAAACATGTTTCATTGTCTTGGAGAGAGATGTCCTTGAGATCAATTGTGTACATGTTCTTCTGTCTTGGTGTTCTGAGAACAATTGGAGTGTCTTGTGGCAAGACAAACTCCTTTCCTAATACCAAGCATTCAGTGTCAGTAAACAAGACAAAATTCTTGTTATCAGTCATCTGTGACACACTGAAGAGATTATACTTGAGCTCCTTCACCAAATACACATTGTCAAAAGTCATCCCATTGGTGACAATAGTTCCTTTTCCTGTTATAGTTCCATGCCCATCTCCAAAAGAAACACCATCATTGTCATGCAGGGGTACAAAGTTAGACAAGTAAGCTTTGTGTCCAGTCATACTTCTTGAGCATCCACTATCCCAGTATGCTCTATCATCCCTTGTCTTCTTTGTCACCTGCAAAAGGAAAAACAAATTAGTTTTTCTTGGGGACCCAAGCCATTACAGACTTGGATCTACCTCGTGTATCAATGTAAGATAGCTTATCAAAGACTAGAGATACACCATTAGATTGAGTACCCCTTTTGGGTGCCCAAACCCAACGAGCTGAGGCTTTCACAGCTTTTCCCCATCTTCCCATGTTCCTAGAATGCACACCTCTTCTAGCAGGGGATACCCCAGTTTTAGCAGGGGAATCCTTATGCTTGGCAGAGGGAACCCACCTTTTGTTTTGGCCTCTATTCATGTGTTGGTAAGGTCTTGGGCCAGTTTTATATGCAGTATAAGGTGTTGGGGTAGTCACAGAAGTGTTGGGCTTTGGGTGAACATCATTTTCCTTTCTAAGGGCTGGAGCAACATATTTCTCAGCAACTCTATTTCTCAAGGCAGGGGCAACATACTTGACAGGGGAAAAGGATTTTGCCCCTGCATTTAGAAGAATGGCTCTAGGTTGCATATCCTTTAAGGGATTTGCAGCCACCATCTCCATTGGTGCCTTACACTCTTGATAAGTGTGTTCAAAACTGCCACATGTGAAGCAGGGCTTGGTATTGATCACAAAGTCTTTTCCTAATTGATGAGACTTTTGGTCATTCCAATTCCTTTGATTACCTCTGACATTCTTGTACATACCAACATACTTAATGATAGGTTTAGGAGACTGTGGTCTAGCCCTGCTCTTAGAGTTTGGATTGCTGCTAGAACTTCCTTCTTTTGAAAATTTAACAGGGTTGTCAATTTGCTTTAAGCCAACCTGTTCCTGTTTAATATCCCTAATGACACTAGTTTTAACTAGAGACTCTTCTGTATCAGGATTATTAGGTATATAAGCACTCAAGTCAAACTCAATGTCATCCTGTTTTTCAAAACAAGGGAGACCAGTCCATGACAAGTCTTTTCTAGGATAGGGAGCATGGATGTTAGCAGGGGGTGGGGGTATAGTAGCATTCATGTTCTTAATTCCAAACCCTGTTTTGTCCTTAGGAGATTGACCAATTTCAAATGCCTTGGTTAAATCTTTTGAAGCTTTTCCAAATTTTTCAACAGTTTCCTCATCTATCTTTTGGTTAGCTTTAAAAATTTCAAGTTCAGCAGTTAAAACATTTATAGATTGGTTATTCTCCTTGGCATCTCTTTCTAGAATCACAATGTGATCTCTATATTCACTTTCTCTTTGCCTATACTCTCTTATGGTGGACTCTAGTTGTTCTAAAGTACGTTTGTAGTTATCAAGATCATTATCACAATTTATATAGTCAGCTTTTACCTTTCTGATTTGATCATTCAAAGATTCAGTATTCTTCCTACAAGCTTTAGTACAGTATGAGTCATCATATACCTCATTGTCAGAGCTAGAACTTCACATGGCCATAAGTGCAAAGTCTTCTTCCTTTTCCTTAGCCACCAAAGCTTGGTTTCTTTCCACACTTTCTGTCATAGCACTCCAGTCCCATCCATTAGCTCCATCTATCCCCTGCATTGCTACCATAGCTTTAGCACCAGAATCCTCATCCTTTCTATGGCTATTTCCAGACTTAGGTCCTCTGCATTCCCTGGCAAAATGACCCTTCTTGCCACAATTGTAGCATTCAACTTTTGCTTTATCAAACCCAGCCACATCAGATGGATTAATTGTGATCTTCTTGCCATACTTCTTGTGGAACCTGTTGGCTCTCATGCTTAGCAAAGCCATATTCCACTTGATATCTAATTCTTCTAATGCTTGCTTACTGATTTGATTCAGATCTTCATGTAACACTGTAGATCCTTGTGGACCTTGAGATGCTATGAAGGCACATGCAGTATCAAGGCTGAATGTAGCTGGTCTTTCTTCATCATAGGAAGGTCCAGACCTGGTAGCAGGGGAATAAGTAGCAGGGGCTACTTCTATTCCACTGTTCTTGGAGATTCCACTGCTTTGTGATATGAATGCCATGTTAGCAGGGGAATCAACGATTCCACTTGAGTTAGTGGGAATTGTCCCTTTTGACTTCATTTCATTGACAATAGGTTCAAAGACTTTTAAGTTATTGTATATATCATCAATATTCTTGTTGTCCAAGTCATCCTTATTCTGCCAGATTGCCTTATAGACAAACCATTCTTTCTGTAAGCTGTTAAGAAACCTGGTATTCACCTGCTCTTTTGTCACCTCAATGTCAAAGAATTCCAAGTGAGCCACCATGTCTTGAAGTCTATTGTAAATAGCTCCAATTGATTCATCACCAATTGCTTTGAAAGAAGCAAAATCATCCAGCATTTGGTTCTTCTTCTTCTTCTTTGTGGCTTCATTTCCTCCAAAGGTTGTGCCTATGGCTTCCCATAGTTCCTTAGCTGTTTTGTATTTCCTGAATCTGAGTTGATGTCTATCAGGTAGGGCCAACAGCAATGAGCTGTGAGCCCTGACATCATGCCTTCTAGCCAGTATTTCCTTATCACATAGAGCAGCAGATTTCTTCTTGACCTTACCTTTGGAACTTTCACCTTCATCCTTGCCTTCTTCAACAGCCACCATTTTGTTTAATTGATCACCAAACTCTATGATCTCCCAGAGAACATAGTGTTCCATTTTTAGGTAATGTTGGATTCTGAATTCCCATAATTCAAAGTTTTCAGGATCCAACATGGGTAACTTGAGGTTATTGTGGTTGTTGCTATTTGTGGATGAATCTGAAGACATGATTGCTGTAAGGATTTTGTTCTTGATTTAGACAAAGTTTCTCAACAAGCTCTGATACCACTTGTTGATCCCAAAGTCAGATCTTAAACCTTAATAGCTTGTTTAAGGGTTGTGATAGAGAGAAAGAATTCAATCTAACACTAGAGAAACTTTGCAAAGCAAAGTAACTAAACAAGATGCGGAATGTAATGTTTAGCACAAGAACAAATGAGATTCAAACGTTGCACTTTAATATATCAAAGATATACAAATACCCAAAGTGGTATTAGGGTTTACAAAACCTTAAAGTAATAATAATGAAAAACGAAATGAGAAAAGACACACTTTGCATGCTAACCTAGTGAGTCCTTTTATAGATGCAAGGACCCACGTACAAGATCACTACTAACAAACTATGGAAAGTATTAAGGAATAATAACTGAAACGCGTAAAGATCTATTCCATGTTTATCTTGACGGCAGGGCCTTTGACTCCAGCAGGGGAACGGATCCCCCTGCCTTTGTTATTTAGCAGGGGGAACTTACTCTAGCAGGGGTATGAATAATCAACTAGCAGGGGAAACAAATAAGCATAGATTTATTCCCAACAACTTGTTTCTTAGAACCCATCTTGTCCTAATAGGTCTGACATATCTGGGACAATCAACCAGCTCCTAAACATCCTGAATTGCAAATGGGTGAAGCTCATCCTGCATTGCTTCCACCCAACTTGGTTCTTTGAGAGCATCAAATATCTTCTTGGGTTCCTGTTGTGACAGAAAATAGGCAAACAAACATGCTTGCACAAGAGGGGTATCAACCTTCTTGTGTATATTGGCAATAAACCCACCAAGACCTTGATGAGATCTTTTAGTCTAAATAGGAGTCATAATATCACCAATGATTTGAGAAGTGGGGTGATTCTTCATAGTAGAAGTGAGAACTCCTCCTTCAAAAAGTCTGGTGTCTTCAATCTCATTCTCCAAATTGCCAATATCTTCTTCATCAGATTCTCTTTCATCAACATGAGGATGAACCTTTTCATATCTATTGGAAGGTTCACCCTGTTCAAAATTAGAAGAGAAAAGATGTGAAAAAGTGTTGTCAACGCCTGAACCTTGGTTGTCAGCGTTTGGACTAACAACGCTTGAACTGTTGTTGTCAGCGTCTGAGCCATCAACGTATGAATTGGTCTTGTCAGCGCTAGATTTTCCTTTGTCAGCGCCTGAAGGACCATGCATATATTGTTGTCTGGAGGTACTTGGAAACCACCATTATCTCTTCCAGCAGCAGTAGCAGTAGCAAAAGCATCTGTCCATATGGGGATTGTAACATATTCTTTTATGGTAGATGACTTTTCTGCTTGTGATCCAACCTTTTCATGAACCTATGTACTTGAAACATCAACAACTTGTTCTTCCACAACATTTGAAGTTACCTTCATAATGTCTAGATTAGTGATAGGCATATAATTTAAAGTTCTAGATAAAGGTTCCAAGTCAAACAACCAATTTGGACCCCTTTCAGGATCACTAGGTTTACTCTCTAAAAACCTAACATGTACTCTTTCAAGAATACGTTTTTCCTTTTTAAGATAAACCCTATACCCTTTGCTCTGCACTGAATACCCCATGAAATAGCCTTCATCACCTTTTGCACTAAATTTACCTAAGGCATCACTAGTATCTAAAACTACTACATGACAACCAAAAGGTCTGAGAAAACCAATATTAGGTTTTCTTCCCCAAAGTAACTCATAAGGTGTTTTGTTCTGTATTTTGTTGACCAATGCTCTATTTTGAACATAGCAAGCTGTATTAACAGCCTCAGCCCAAAAGGCTATTGGGAAATGAGCATCAGCCAACATAGTTCTGGCTGCTTCAATTAGGGTTCTATTTTTCCTTTCTGCAACCCCATTTTGCTGAGGGGTTCTGGCAACACTAAATTGCCTAGTAATTCCTTTCCTGGCACAAAAATCATCTAACACTTTATTCCTAAATTCACCACCATTATCACTCCTAAGCATTTTAACTTCATTGCCTGTTTTCTTCTCAATATGAGTGATAAAATCAATTAAAGTGTCAGCAGTATCACTCTTCATAGCTAAAAAGAAGGTCCAAGTAAACCTAGAAAAGTCATATGTGATGACAAAGCAGTAGGACTTACCATTCAAACTTTCTATATTGGTTGGACCAAAGAGGTCCATATGAAGCAAATGAAGAGGTCTAGTACTAGAGTGCACCTGTTTGGACTTGAATGAGACCTTGTGTTGCTTGCCTTTAAGACATGCAACACAAGAGTGGTCATTGTGGAAGGCCTTTTCAGGCAAACCATCAACTAAACCAAGTCTCACAAGCCTGTTTATATTCTTAAAATTTATGTGCCCTAGTCTCCTGTGCCATAAATTACTCTCATCTACTGAAGCTTTAGCATAAAAACAAGACATATTGTTGTTCATTCTAATCCCATTCAGATTCACATTGTATATGTATTTATGCCTAGGTGTTCTATAGTCAATATATTTCTCATTAGGGATCTTATAATCCTTGCTTAACACCAAACATTCAGTATCAGTAAACAGAACTTTATTTTTGTTATCACAAACTTGTGATACACTAAAAAGATTGTAATCAAGTTCCTTTACCAAAAATACGTTCTCAAACCGCAAATTCTTGGTGAGAAGGGTTCCTTTCCCTGTGATAGTACCATATCCGCCTCCAAAGTAAACCTTATCACCATCCTTAATGGGAGTGAAGTTGGTCAAATAATCTTCCTTCCCTGTCATGTGCCTTGAGCATCCACTATCCCAATATCCAAAATCATTGACCTGTCTTTGAATGCCCTGCACATAAAGAAAACGAGTTAGTTTTATTTGGGAACCCATGCCTTGGAAGACTTGGATTTATCTGGTTGTTCAACAAGAATAGACTTGGTTCTCATAACAACCCCATGTTCATCCCTCTTTAGATGAAATACCCAGTTAACCCCAATAGGTTTTGTAATGACCTTTGAAATGTAATTAAATCTGTTGCAGGTCATTGAAATCCCATTATCATTAGGGTTTTGATCTTTCTTAGGTCTCTATATGAAGCTTGAAGAAGCTTTAGACCCCTTACCCGGTGGTTGCAAATATTTAGGTCTGGTCACGTTTCTGTCAGCGTTGGATTTGGTCTTGTCAACGCTAAAATTTCCCTTGTCAGCGTTGAACCTAGGGTTTGCTACAGAAACCCATTTCCTATTAGACCAGGTATTTGTCTTTTGAAATGGCCTTTGTCCATGACTGTTAGACCCTCTAGTGAAGAATGGGGCAGGTCTAACAACTTGTGGACTTTGCTGCACACAAGGTTTGGGTTTGACAACGTTTGACTTTCTAACAATGTTGACTTTGTGAGCGTTGACACACTTATATGCTAAATGTGAAAAGCTACCACAAGTGTAACAGGCTTTTCTAGACACAATCCTCGGTCTAGAAGAGGAGAAGCCTGTTCCATCATTGCTAACTTGGCTTTTAGGTGACCTAGTATTCCTGTACATCTCTGCATACTTAATGCTAGGTTTTCTAATAGTGTTTGAGCCAAGGTCAACAGCTTTACCAGTGATTGGGTTTGTAACCTTAATGGGGGTTGACTCATTAGGACTTTCACATAGCAAGCCACCCTTAACAAATAAGGTAGGATTAGCTTTCTTACATTCATTCAAGTCAGTCAACTTTTGTTGATACTCTTCAACTGGGGTGACAACTCTTGGTGGAGGAATGAATTCCTCTTCTTGGAGTTCTTGCAAACCAGTCCAAGATAGGTCCTTTTGTTTGACACCATAGAAGTCACCAGTTGGTGGTGGAACAAGAGTATAGTCTTTCATCCCAATCCCAGTCATGTCCTTAGGATCCCTTTGTTTATTGACACATTCACCTAGGGTTTGTGAGGCCTTGTCAAATCTCTGTATTTTAAGGTCAACATTATCCTTATTCTTAATGGCCTCATCTATTTAGCCTGTAACTCACCATTAACCCTTTCCATGATGCTCCTTATATCATTACTAGCTTTTAACTCATGTTTTAAGATGTTTATTTTATCTTTTAAATCAAATTCCATTTTCTTGTATTCAGAAACTGTCTTCTCAGTTTGAGTGAGAGCTAGTTGATAATTAGACAGTTTGCATATCTCAGTACTCACATTATCTAATAATCTTTACACTTCTTTGTTAAGTTTCTCAGTGTTTAACCTACAACCTTTACTACAAAAAGCATGATTGTATACCTCATTATCAGATGAAGAGGAGGAGTGTGCCATGAGAGCATATTGAACATGCTCTTCTTCTTTTATTTCAGCAACCAAAGCTTTATCCTCTTCCCCATCCTTAGCCAAATAGCTCCAATCCCATCCCATACCATCAATTTCTTGAACAGCAACCATGGCCTTAGGATCCTGAGCCTTAACAATTTGGCTTGAGGGTTTTCCAGCATCAGATCTTCTAGGAGATCTGCATTCCCTCATGAAGTGCCCCATACGATGACAATTGTAGCATTCAGCCTTGGATTTATCAAATCCAGTAGTGTCCTTTGCATTGAAGGTCATCTTCTTCTTAAACCTTCTATTCCACCTGTTTGCTCTTATACTAGCAAGAGCTATGTTCCACTTAATATCCATCTCTTCCAAGTGCTCATCACTTATCTGCTCAAGATCCTCATATGTAATCACTGAACCATTGGGCAAAGAAGCAATATAAGCACATACAGTATCCAGATCCAAACAAGCAGGTTTAACTCTTGGTGAGTCACTTTTGTTAGCGTCTGAGTATGAGGCGTTGACAGGACATGTTCCAGCGTTGACACATGTTGATCCAGTAACTGGATGTGTGTAAGAGTCCTTCTAAGTAAATTGACCTTCACTATGTGAGAAGAAGGCCATGTTGCTGTTGGTAGACTTGCTTCCATGCTCCAAAAGAGTTTCATTCTCCAACAGTCTCAGTTTGTTATAGATATCATCAAAAGTAGAACTTTTGTGAGTGTTGTTGGCAAGAATAGATCTTGCCTCAATCTTCCATGCTTCACCAAGACTTTTAAGAAAGGTAGCAATGGTGTCAACGTCACCAACTTGTGTCCCCATGAAGGATAACTTGCTGGTAATATCAAGAAGTCTGCTCCTAACACTGCTAAGCTTTTCATTAGGTTGAGCTTTGAAAAGAGCATACTCATGCATGAGCTGCTTCTTCTTTTCTTCCTTAGTATCAGCATTGCCACCATATGCAACTTCAAGAGCTGCCCAGAGATCCTTTGCAGATTCATAACCTCTGTATTTATGTTGGTTCTCTTGTCCCAAAGAGAGTTTCAGAATATTTAGGGTTTTCATATCAACCCTTTTCTTTGCTATGTCTTCAGCAGACACAGCTCTACCATCATCAGGCTTTTCTTTCTTATCTTCTTCTGAACATCCAGCAACAGCTGCTCTTCCAAAGATAGCATCAGCAATCTTTTGAGCTTTATCTAATGTGTTTCCATATTCAATAATCTCCCAGAGGGTGTAGTCATAGATCCCCAGATATTGCTCAAAATTGAATTTCCACAATTCAAAGTTGGTTGCATCAAGCATGGGAATCTTGATGTTAGGTAAAGGTGAGGAGGAGTTTACTTCTGGATTTGACATGATGTTTGTAGGGTTTCGAGAAAATTAGGGTTTTTGTGATTTTAGGGTTCTTGAGTTCTTTAAGATCAAAAGTTCCTCAAAAAGCTCTGATACCACTTGTTGATCCCAAACTTAGATCGATTTAGCTTTATGCATACGAGATTAGATCAAGTAATACACTTAGAGAAACCTTTGTATATGTATATGACAATCTAAGTGTTATGCGGAATTAACACTTAAACAAGAACACACAAGATGTAAACAAACTTTCACTTTGATTAATGATATCAAACTTGCTTACAATGAAAGTAGTTTACGTATGACAACTTATATATAAAACTTATAACTTAAAGGTCTTCTTTTATGGACATAAGAAGCCTTGTACAATAACCTACGTATCAACTATTCTAGGTAAAGATAAATATTGAAAATACATTGTTGTTCCTATCTTTACTTGAAGTAATCTAGAATACAACAAACGCGTAGAGTATATCCATCCATTAGTGCTTGTCTTCAATGCATCAACGCTTGACTTTGTCTTGTCAACGCTTGAGCTGTCAGCGTTTGTATTACTCCTGTCAACGCTTGTTTTACTCTTGTCAGCGCTCAAGTAGACTGGCTATAATTTATTCCCCACAATGTTTTGATGGAAAGGTAGATTCCTTAAGGAATTGGACCGACAGATTCTTCTGGGTCGATGACGCTGCCTTTCCCTTCAACTTGCCGTTCTTGACCCCTGACACCGTGAGGAAGGACCCCCTACCTGGCCCCGACTCCTACAATGCTGCAGACGCGGAGACTCTGAACAACAACCGCATTCCCGTGCAACCCTATCCGGAGAGTGTTTTAGTCACTCTTGGCCTAAGCCGCGCAGTCATCTGTGGCAAGCACATGATAATAGCGTTTCGTAGAGAGAGTGGCCAGGGTTAGTGGTCCTTCCCGCCTTCATCATAACGTTCTGTAAGTACCATCGCATATCAGAAGACTAAAATACGTTTGCTTCTTTTCTGTTTGCTTCCTTTCTCGCCCTCAGCAGGAAAATGAAGAATCACTTTGTGATCGTGCGCAGAAAAATACCATGGACTTAGAGATTGAGGATCCATCTATCGCCCAAGGGGGTGAAGGCACTGGCGCTGACCAACCACCGCCATCTCCACCAGTTCAACAGTTAGAACAGCAGCCACCCATACAACAACAACCACCACCTTTTCTGAGCTCCTTACTGTCTTCAGATGATTATACTAGAGGCGCCAAAAAACCACGGCTGAGTTTGAGGAAGAGGAAATTACCTCTTTAGGAAAAAGAAGCAGAAGCCCCCCCCCCCCCATCATCTCCACACAAATCCGCACGCTCCGGGGCTGGTCCCTCCTGGACAGGGGTGCGCACAACAGAGGAAGAGTTTGAGAAGAACCTTGCAAAGACCCCTCCACGCACTCCTCCAGCCATCATCAATATTAGGTAACCATTTTCTTCTATACGGTAGCGTAAACTATACATTCTTCGCTGCATCTCTATGTAATTATACTCTAAGCGTCCGCCTAACCATTACTCATATACAACAGCAACGAACAGGAAAAATCTGCTGCAAAAGAAAATACTACACCCTCCCCCCACAAAGAGACTTCATCAGCGGGAGGAGATGCGTACGCCCAGGATCCTACCATCGCCCCCGACTAGGAGCTCCCTGCATCATCCGACCTAACGAGTGCATTTGACTGCGCAAGCTTTTTAGAAAACATCTTGCCCTCTGGCCGAGAGGTAGTGCTAGAAGGGATGAGTGATTATGTTCTGGCCGATGAGGCAAGTTATCTGGCAACGCAGCAAGTGACACTGACATCACACCTCAAGAAGAGATACATGGGGTTGTCTGCCAAACTCCATACGACAGAGGAAAAGCTGAGGCATGTTACTAAAGATAAATCCTCCGCTCTCGGCGATATGCAAGAAAAAATAGACCAAGAGGCCGAGAGAGGAAGAAAAGATGTCGCCCTCCTCCATTCCTTAACAGAAGAAATGAACAGGTTATCTGCCGCTCTGGATGAAGAGCGCGCCCAACTTCGCCAGATAAAGGCCTCCAACCTTGTTGCTATGGGGGGCTTTGAGGAGGGGAAGAATATGTTTGTTGCTGATGTTGATGCTCTGGGTGCGAAGGTAAAGGAAAATGTAAGTGATCTCAACTTTCAATTGAAGAGGCTGAGTATCGAACTCGATGAGGAGCTGTACCCTCGCGTGATGAAAGAGATAGCCGAGAAACGGTGGTTAGTGCGCCATCGTCTGCGCCTAGCCACAATGGTGGCTTTGGAAGACCCCACCCTACGAGCCTCATCCTCCAAGTCTGTCATAGCCGCCATCAATGAGGGCACTTCAAGAGGCTTAGCGACAACACACAAGGAGAAGTTACTGAACAAAGAACTATCAGAGGTGTCGTTTTATGATCCGAAGGCCGATGTCAAGCTCACTACAACCATGAAAGAAATGATCGTATGTCCGCTGCCCTCTTTTGGCCTAGAGGACAAGGATTATGAAGTGCCTATTGAAGTGGTGATGGAGGGCCTCACCCTAACGTGTCATAAGGCACAGGGCGCAGAAGCATTGGCAGACTTCCACCTAAAACCATCCATGGAGCAGTTGACCGTGCCAGTATTCGCGCATCCCAAGGATACTCTTGATCCCTTCAAGATTGAGAAGGAAGTGCCACTATCTGAGGTCCTTGCAGCGCACGAGAGCCGCGCTGCCGCCAAGAAAACCCTGTTGAACATAGAAGCAGCGCCCTCCGTTGATGCGGCCCATGTTGTAACACCCCCAAATTTATACAACTCAATACAGCGGAAGACTCGTTGGTGTTACGGGATAGCACATTACTCACATCATAGACAACGCATAAAAATCGCGTCGTTTAATAATAAATCATTTCCATTCATAAATATCAAAGTTACATCGGTCCCAAGTCATTACATTTCATACAAAAGTTTTACAAGTGTTTGAATGGAAAAATATTGTTTAAGTGCGGGCCATGAATTCTTGTTGTCTTCCCGAGAATTACCTTCAAGTACCTGAGATAAAACATGTTAAAAGAAAAGGTCAGCGATAACGCCGAGTGAATTCATAGAGTTTAATAAATTCCATCAATATAATATCAGTATAAAATTAATACTGAAAAATCATTTTGTACAAATCATTTTAATAGGCCATAAAATAGCCAAAGTCATTTTATACAAATCTTTATCGAAAATCATAATATAGGCATTTGCCTTAAAAACCGTTATACGAATCATTATCGTTAAAAACACCATACAATACGTTTTTGCAACGTTGTATAGATTAAATAAAACCATTATATGAATATGGTTATAAAAAGCCTTAAAAATCATTATACGAGCCAATGTCGTAAAAACGTCATACAATACGTCTTACGAAGTTGTATGAAAATAAAAACCGTTATATGAGTATGGTTATGAAAACCAAAATACAATCATAATATCAATAGTATGACCTTGTATTGCTAGTCAGGCAATACATCGTAATTCGGAGCGTCTATTATTATTTTGTTAATTCGGATTATTATAAGCCGCATGACATTGTTACCTTACTAAACCAACAACGGGTAGCTAACCCGATACAAATTTTGCCCATCTAAAGTAGCGTGTCGTCACAAAGGTCACGCTATTGAAATCTTCTAATACATAAATTCGCTTACCAATCAATGTGGCACGACGGGGATCAACCGTCAAGGCGCGAACTGGGGTGATCGTCCCCAAATAGTACTATTAAATGCATAAGCGTCTACCAACTCCCCGTAGTTCACAATTCCTGCTAATGGGACTTTTAGTGACATAACCTAACTTTAATAATCCATTTTATTTCATCTATCGGGTCCATTAATCATTTATCAGGTCATACAATCGGGTCATTCAATCATTCGGGTCCAAAATCAATAAACAAACAATCGGGACAAATGGTGTCCAAACTTTTATAAAAACTAACATGTTATCTCCCTCGCGGGTTTATAAAACATTTATAAAAACATTTAAAAGAGTGCGAGGCTATGAACTCACGTTGATGTGGGAAGGCGGGTTATCGGCAATTCGGACGTACGGTACGTGCTTCAATCACGTAAACCTAGACAAATAATACTCGGTCTTAGACGTTTGTCCAATGACTTTATAAAAATATCAATTATGTATACATATGATGATTATATATATATATATGATGATCAAGTGGGTTTACATATTCTCGTTTACTCATTTTTGTGTTATGTGTCGATAACGTTCATACTAGTTTACTAGTTTTACCCGTTTACGTGTCTTAAGTCCGATAAGCTTATTATAAGTTATTTAACTTATTTTAATCCATTTTGTATCTATATTATCAGTATGTATTCTTTCAAGTTGGGCCCAAATGGGTTAAGCCCAATAGATTCTTTTTACAAGTTTGTATCCTATTTAGTCCATTTATTAGTCCAATATGTTTATTTAACTTGTTAATGTCCGTATGCCCTATAGTTCGGGTTTTATCGGTTTTTACTTGTTATACATGTCTATATATCAGTATATAAGTTTTATAAAGTTTTCATTAGACGGGTCCAACCATGTAAGTTTTATTTAACAAAAACGTTAATTTTTACGGCAATAGCCGAAAAAGTCGTAAAAATCATATTTATAGTTTTTATTACTTATAAACATTATTTCACCACCATTCATATAATTTATCCATTTGATTAACCTTTTATATATATTTATATAAATAAGTTTTATAAGTTAGTGGGTTTTTATTTTACATTTTATATATTAAAATGTGAGTGCTTATATAATAGTATTATTCTTTAATTTCCAAAAATCTGATTTTTAACTTCATCTTCACCAAAACTGACATATCTTGAGTTCTACATGGAGATAGAAGCTCAAATTTTTATCACATAAACTACATGATATGTGCTACATTTAACTCTTCTATAGCTACTGTTGAATCATCATTTAAGTATTTTCTAAAAATCGTCCAAAACAGTAACTTCAGATTTATACCCTAAACTTGTTTTGATCATATCTCACTCATTATTTTGATTCCATTACATGGCCAACTCTCACATGTGTACAAGACCCATAGCTTACTGTAAATCTATTCCACTTCATCATTTTATCAGTTTATGAGTTACTTCTTTACTGTTTTATACAGCAATCAAATTTAACCAAGATTTTAACCTTGTTTCTTATGGTTTTTCACCTTTTTATCCATGATTATTAACAACAAATCCCCACATAACATTTTTATCATCATATAATCATCATAAATATATACAATAGGAAATAAATACATGATTACATAACCAAAAATAACAAGAAGATGAGGAGGACAATCTTTATACCACCAAGTTGATGTAGGTTATGATTTGGACATGGTTTTTGTTTGAGAAACTTGTGAATAATCATGAACATCTTCAAGACCACCATGCTCCATGAACTCCTTATGGAAAATCAGCCCTCCTACTCCATGAAAACTCCTCCTTGGATGTTATAAGTTGCACCAATCTTCATCTTTTTGTATGGAGATTAACATATGTTAATTATAACATATGTTTATGGTTAAATTTTTGTATGAATGGTGGTGTTAAATGGAGAAATGGGACAGCATAGGTGAAGAGGGAGAGAGTGTTTGTAGCTTGTTTGCATGTTGCAAATGATGGTATGTGAAGGTTAGATGGTTTTAGCTAACATGGTTTTGAGGTAGTGGAAGCTTACAAGGTAAGCTAATAGACAAGTGTAAGGTTTAAGCTAGATAAATGACACCTTATGGTGTTGCTAGTGAACTTGGGCCGGTTTTGGGAGTGGGGTGGGACAAGTGTCCCACTTGTCTCATCCCATTTATTTACGGGTACTCCTCGATTCTCGTTTCCTCGATTTGCGTGCCCCCGGGTCGTTTTACGAAAAACGTTTTTATAAATTATGAATCAACGTCATAAAACGAATCCAATAAAAATTGTCTCATCAAAAACGGAGTTCGAAAACGTAAATACGTAATCCTAAGGTTTCCGGTTTAGTCGTAAAGGACGTTAAAATAAAATCGTAAGTCCTAATCTCTTCTCGTAAATTTGTGAGTTTATGAACCAACACAAATTTAAAACTCCAAAATAATATTTACGGATAAATTTATTTTCTGAAATGTCGGACTGTCACCAAAGACGGTGTATGTAAACGTAAGCACGTAACGTTGAATCCTCCGGTTTAGACGTAGTCGATGCTACTCCAAGACGTAAATCCAAATTTCTTCCCAAAAATAAGTGAGTTCATATTGTAACATTAAAATAATGTTTTCAAATAAATATTGAGAATAAAATATCAACCATAAATTGACGGATTGTCACAGCATTTACCCCTAAACAGGATCTTTGTCCTCAAAGATCATCTTACTACTCGCTTCTTATAGAGTTAAAGCCATGTGGGTATTTCCTCCACACTCGGTCTTTTCTCACCAGTGCAATTACAATACGCGAGTTTCATCAAACATAACTACGGGAATAAGATCAGGCTTAATGTTGACTTACTTTCTCTATCCATGATGTTCATGGGTTTCTGATGAATGCAACTTTTCGCCGATCTAAGATCTACTAAGAATAATCAGATTCTCACTTGATAGATATTTCGTCAAGTTCGATATACGAAACATAATTCACGCAGTCTTTGAAGTCCTAGGGTAGATCCAGCTTATATGCCTTTCAATCTCAACTTTTACATCATCTCAATGGTCCCATACAACGGGGACTTGTATCCCATGATTTGTCAGATCATGAATTCATCTTTCCAAGTTTAAAATTTTTGGCATAACTTCGCTACCCATTTGGCACTTCAAGATCTACATTTCACATTCACATAACCTCTTGCCCACTACCCGCAGTCAATAATCAAATCCTAATTTCAACAATCATTTCAGATCTCGCGGGTCGGGTATTTTGCAAGGATAGGTTCGCCATCATAGGGAACCTTATACCTAAGAGACATGTCTAACCCACAACGGGTGTATGTCGGATGTCTTTATCTAAACTCTTGCTTACAGATGCTCTAAGATTTAGATTCTAACAAGATTCGATCTCGATCCTAATACGATGATTATCAATGATAATTCTTCCAAAGGGAAACGATTATACGGTCTATTACCAAAGGTCAATCATTCAAACATAAAACAACACTTATAGTGTTTTGTATCGCTACTTTACCTCGTCCCTTCGATTGGGGTGGTACATAGTACTCTCATCAAGGTTCGTTCTCAATGATTTCTGAGCAAATATCTAGAAATTCGATGCGAAGCGAGGATCTTGATATAGATGATCGATACAGGCATGCTATGTTTACATAACTCTTTTACATTTATCATTAACGAGAATGATATTAGCAGATTTGGTCAATCTGTCGACGATGACCCAAATCGAATTAAATTCAGATGATGACCTTTGCAATAGCTAGACGTTTACTAATGTATGAGGCGATCTCTGCCTTCATAATTCGTCATCAGTACAACTTCTTCAGACAAAGATACCTTTAGTCAAAAATGACATACATATAATACTTATACTTACAAATTCCAACATAACTATATCTCACAATTTTCCACATTTAGGCAACCATAAACGGCCCTTTAAAACATTTAACGTTATCGGCTTCTCAATTTTTAATGGTTCACATTAGCCGCGAACCTCTTTTATAATCTACATTATCCTTTTTACAAACATTGTTTATTTTTATATCGTTTGGCAATTTATTTTGCACTTTAATTATTAAGGAACACGTCCTAATGGATTCTTTATCTTTTCTACATAATGCGTCGGTATTTATATTCATCTCTCATGATGATATAATTATTATGTCCATAATTCACTCAGGTATTCTTTCCATATTATGCGTCAGTAATTACGTTCACCTACCTGATGAAATAAATATCATAACCGTATTTATTCAAAAATTATTTCTTCACATTTTCTGAGTTTTAGTTTCTTCTCAACTATCATTTTTATCCGTTTTACTCAATCCGTCGTCTAAAGCGTCGATAATTATTATAATTAATTAAATATTAAATATTCAATTTTTTTATGAAATGTAAACGTAAAAGTTTTAAATTTCTTAGTTCGACCAGTTATATAAAATGTTCAAAGATAATTTGTATTTAATTAGCAAGATTTTTGTTGATTTATCGAAAGTATTTAATAAGATTTCGTAAATGTTCGAAAAATCTTTGGTTATATTTTGGTCAAAATTTTCTTAGTTTGAAAAGCAAAATGTATCGTTTCAATTTTCAAGTCATGGTTTAAATGATTTCTTCAATCTTTCTTAAGTTATCTTGAGGTATACACAAACATTTACCCCTAAACAGAAGTTTAGTTAAATGGTTTGTGTATAAGGGAATAATCCATTAAAATCCTTTGTTAAAATATTTGTCAAAATATGTTTGCACATTCTTTTTAGTAAAATCCGAAGTCTTAAAAGGGCTCTTAATTTTTGAAGAGTCTATATGCATATATCTTACCATTATTAATCCAACGGTCATTTTATGTAAAGGATTAAGTTTTTAATCCCTAAGCGTTAATGGTTCTAATCTTTGAAAAGTCAATATAGCTTCCATTATCTATTAATCACACGGTTAAATCATATAAAGGATTAAGTCCTTAATCACATGTTAAATATTTAAGGCATAGGTTTTCATTGTTTAGCCAATTCAGGGCAATTTATAACTAATTATTAACTCATTATTATTCTTATATACAAACAATTGATCCTTAATGATCTCAAGCATGAATTTATCAATTTACGGCCTACACACGTGATTCACCAAATTTATGAATGCTACATGTGTGTTGGTCAATCCAAACGACATCACGTGAAACTCATAATGTTCATTACAAGTACCGGATGTAGTGATTGGAATAGATAATCTTTTCCGCAGATGCGAAGTTGATGATAACCATGCCATGGATCAAATTTGCTAGAACCTTGTAAATGATCGAACAATTCTTCCATTTCGAGTTATGGATATCGTTTTCGATTGTCAATTTACTCAGTCACAGTAATCTATAAATATAAGGAAAGATAACACCATAGCTCTTCAGGATGACAGGCTTGGTATAATAAAATCTTTCTCCGACAACTTTCTCAGTTGTACGGTAATTCCTTTAATTTAGATGGTGTTGACTTACAGTGCAAATGTCACAGGTACAACACCGGGAATATAATCAATACCAATTTCAACTTGCCTTAATGGCAAAAGTCTAGGTAATTCATCAATAAATACTTCCTAAAGTTTCAGATAAGATAAACATCTTTTAATAAATTTATTATGTTCTTCTAGATTACAATATCTATAACTAATTCACAACCATTCATGGTAATATTTCAAGTCTTAATACAGGATATGGCATCCTTCACGAATTATTTAGATCACTTTTGATAATCAACATCATATCATTTAGGGGAATTCTAGTCGAGTTCCCATCAATTAAGACAATGTCGTCATGTCATAATCAATCAATCCATTCTACTGGCACTATCAACTTTCCAGTTTCATTGCCGTCGATAAGATGTGAACTTCTCAAAAGACTAATAATAACTCATAATCCTTCACAAATTCAAGGATATATGGAGACACAAATACCATCTAAAGAGTAAGGTCAACGCATAATCTACGCGAGAGAATTTCAAATCAGATTCAGACGAAAACATTTAACGAATATGAATATATCCCATGTTTTCATGATTCGAGTACGCATTCGAAAGCTCCTCGGATCGTTACCCAGGTCACTCAAATGAAATCAAATCAAGAGAAATAATAAGAACGTCGATACATCCAGTCGGGTATCAACACTCGGAAATCAGATACTTTTTCTAAGAATCTCACTACGGGAGAATTGGACAAGTAAGAATTGTCAATTGTCAAATAAGACAATTTCCACAGATGAGTAAATTCGACTCAGAAGAATAGATTCTATAGGCACATATGTAGGTGTCCCTAACATTATGTCCCTATTTTTCACTTCTTGCAGATCTCATAAAATTTAATCCTTCACAATCTTCAAAAAAATGTAGTGTTTATTTATTAGTTTTATGGTGACTACTAATCAGTCTTGCATGGTCCATTCCAAATTGTATGTAGGCGCGCAACTATTTACAATTTCAAGATTAACGATGCAATACTCAGTTCGTCAAAATTTTATCATCATGTTTATAATAAAAACATTTTCATGCTTAATTCTTAAATAAGAATCAAGAATATATTTACAAAGATTTTCCTTGTTATGAAAACCATTAAGTTTTCCAAAGCGTCTCATAAACAACTTCATTTTGATATCAATCACTTATAAATCTCACTTTGAATAATCCTTATTGTGATGAAAATTAAATTTTCTCAAAGGATACCGTTTTAACTTTATAAAAACAATGTGTGATCTGCAAAAGAGTGCTGAAAGCTTGTTCACCGAGAATTAACTACGATATGATAGGAAATGAGCTTAGCCAAATAATCACGAGGTTCATGATCTCGATGGCACTCAAAAAGAATAATTCACAACGTAACTCAATTCAAGATGAGTACTTGTTCAATGGTTGCATCACTAATGCGAACATTAGGATGAAGCAATAAAGGATAGATAACATCGATACATGTAGAATTTAGCGATCAAAGGTAGTCTTTTCATTAATCACAAACAAGTCAAAATTGTAGCATAGCACATTACGTGTCACTGTGTCATACAATTCCAAGAACTCATCCTACCAACTGATATCTCAGTTAAGTTAGGGATTATTTTTTTAAAGATACCACAATGAACACTAATCTACAAGAGTCATTAGGTGTTCCACATGTCCCAGAAGATCCATCGGTCTCAATTCAGAAGAAGATTTCTTCAATTTATTTCTTGGACACTGGGCATCCTCGTCAGTGGACAATGGACTAGGAACAACCCGTAACACGAATCAATAATCAATTAAATCCTTATAATTCAATCACATGACTTAATAATTTCCTCTTAACAATCTCATATTCCATACGGGTTAAGTTTTACTTTATTCAAGTTTCAATCAATTTATACTCAATTCAATATCCTACCTCATTTTCCAATACTTAAAACCTTATTCTTTGGCCTTGTAAAGGCAATACAATCTCAATATGAATCAACACTTAATTTCCAATCCTATTAGCTCTTACAACAACAATTATCAAATGAGTCATTAATATGAAATGACTTGATCATTCAACTAGACTTCTCGGAAATGTATTAGTGGCATGAGGCTTTTGGGTAATGGTTCCAATAACAGCCTCAAGTGCAACATTCACCCTTTCGATTTCAATTTAAGAATTGGATGACAACGAATCAGATGACATCTTTCTAGGTGGTAACGTTTTGTCAAACTCCACTCTATAAGAAAAGATCGTCATGACATCGATATCAGATTTAATCTCGCCAATTCTTCTTCAATTTCACAATCAACTAATATCTACATTTCTACGAATATCAACCATTTGTTGGGATCATAAATATCCGCAACTTTGTTTAGATCAAAAATAGCTAGAATTCCTACGAGAATAGCTTCGATTAATTACTAGGGAAGTTAGGGTTTCTTGTGACAATCTACGTCGTATAAATACCTCGTATAAATATCAAAATAATCATCAAACAATCATGTAATAAAATTACATCATATATATATAATCCAAGTTATATATATATATTAAAATAACACTTCTCAGTCTGGCCTTGTCGGTAACTCGGGAATTCTTCGGCACCGTTATAGTCAAAAGATTTTTAGACATTTTTAGAAAAATGTTTATAGTTAAAAGATTTTGAAAAGTTTTATTCAAAACCTTAGTTTTAAAAATCTTTCGTTCTCTATAACGAGAGCTCTGATACCAAACTGTAACACCCCCAAATTTATACAACTCAATACAGCGGAAGACTCGTTGGTGTTACGGGATAGCACATTACTCACATCATAGACAACGCATAAAACTCGCGTCGTTTAATAATAAATCATTTCCATTCATAAATATCAAAGTTACATCGGTCCCAAGTCACTACATTTCATACAAAAGTTTTACAAGTGTTTGAATGGAAAAATATTGTTTAAGTGCGGGCCATGAATTCTTGTTGTCTTCCCGAGAATTACCTTCAAGTACCTGAGATAAAACATGTTAAAAGAAAAGGTCAGCGATAACGCCGAGTGAATTCATAGAATTTAATAAATTCCATCAATATAATATCAGTATAAAATTAATACTGAAAAATCATTTTGTACAAATCATTTTAATAGGCCATAAAATAGCCAAAGTCATTTTATACAAATCTTTATCGAAAATCATAATATAGGCATTTGCCTTAAAAACCGTTATACGAATCATTATCGTTAAAAACACCATACAATACGTTTTTGCAACGTTGTATAGATTAAATAAAACCATTATATGAATATGGTTATAAAAAGCCTTAAAAATCATTATACGAGCCAATGTCGTAAAAACGTCATACAATACGTCTTACGACGTTGTATGAAAATAAAAACCGTTATATGAGTATGGTTATGAAAACCAAAATACAATCATAATATCAATAGTATGACCCTGTATTGCTAGTCAGGCAATACATCGTAATTCGGAGCGTCTATTATTATTTTGTTAATTCGGATTATTATAAGCCGCATGACATTGTTACCTTACCAAACCAACAACGGGTAGCTAACCCGATACAAATTTTGCCCATCTAAAGTAGCGTGTCGTCACAAAGGTCACGCTATTGAAATCTTCTCATACATAAATTCGCTACCAATCAATGTGGCACGACGGGGATCAACCGTCAAGGCGCGAACTGGGGTGATCGTCCCCAAATAGTACTATTAAATGCATAAGCGTCTACCAACTCCCGGTAGTTCACAATTCATGCTAGTGGGACTTTTAGTGACATAACCTAACTTTAATAATCCATTTTATTTCATCTATCGGGTCCATTAATCATTTATCAGGTCATACAATCGGGTCATTCAATCATTCGGGTCCAAAATCAATAAACAAACAATCGGGACAAATGGTGTCCAAACTTTTATAAAAACTAACATGTTATCTCCCTCGCGGGTTTATAAAACATTTATAAAAACATTTAAAAGAGTGCGAGGCTATGAACTCACGTTGATGTGGGAAGGCGGGTTATCGGCAATTCGGACGTACGGTACGTGCTTCAATCACGGAAACCTAGACAAATAATACTCGGTCTTAGACGTTTGTCCAATGACTTTATAAAAATATCAATTATGTATACATATGATGATTATATATATATATGATGATCAAGTGGGTTTACATATTCTCGTTTACTCATTTTTGTGTTATGTGTCGATAACGTTCATACTAGTTTACTAGTTTTACCCGTTTACGTGTCTTAAGTCCGATAAGCTTATTATAAGTTATTTAACTTATTTTAATCCATTTTGTATCTATATTATCAGTATGTATTACTTCAAGTTGGGCCCAAATGGGTTAAGCCCAATAGATTCTTTTTACAAGTTTTTATCCTATTTAGTCCATTTATTAGTCCAATATGTTTATTTAACTTGTTAATGTCCGTATGCCCTATAGTTCGGGTTTTATCGGTTTTTACTTGTTATACATGTCTATATATCAGTATATAAGTTTTATAAAGTTTTCATTAGACGGTTCCAACCATCTAAGTTTTATTTAACAAAAACGTTAATTTTTACGGCAATAGCCGAAAAAGTCGTAAAAATCATATTTATAGTTTTTATTACTTATAAACATTATTTCACCACCATTCATATAATTTATCCATTTGATTAACCTTTTATATATATTTATATAAATAAGTTTTATAAGTTAGTGGGTTTTTATTTTACATTTTATATATTAAAATGTGAGTGCTTGTATAATAGTATTATTCTTTAATTTCCAAAAATCTGATTTTTAACTTCATCTTCACCAAAACTGCCATATCTTGAGTTCTACATGGAGATAGAAGCTCAAATTTTTATCACATAAACTACATGATATGTGCTACATTTAACTCTTCTATAGCTACTGTTGAATCATCATTTAAGTATTTTCTAAAAATCGTCCAAAACAGTAACTTCAGATTTATACCCTAAACTTGTTTTGATCATATCTCACTCATTATTTTGATTCCATTGCATGGCCAACTCTCACATGTGTACAAGACCCATAGCTTACTGTAAATCTTTTCCACTTCATCATTTTATCAGTTTATGACTTACTTCTTTATTGTTTTATACAGCAATCAAATTTAACCAAGATTTTAACCTTGTTTCTTATGGTTTTTCACCTTTTTATCCATGATTATCAACAACAAATCCCCACATAACATTTTTATCATCATATAATCATCATAAATATATAAAATAAGAAATAAATACATGATTACATAACCA
Organism: Glebionis coronaria; assembly: GCA_025667525.1. NCBI lineage: Eukaryota > Viridiplantae > Streptophyta > Magnoliopsida > Asterales > Asteraceae > Glebionis > Glebionis coronaria. The sequence continues at coordinate 47,782,020 of CM046875.1, forward strand.
AAAATAACAAGAAGATGAGGAGGACAATCTTTATACCACCAAGTTGATGTAGGTTATGATTTGGACATGGTTTTTGTTTGAGAAACTTGTGAATAATCATGACCATCTTCAAGACCACCATGATCCATGAACTCCTTATGGAAAATCAGCCCTCCTACTCCATGAAAACTCCTCCTTGGATGTTATAAGTTGCACCAATCTTCATCTTTTTGTATGGAGATTAACATATGTTAATTATAACATATGTTTATGGTTAAATTTTTGTATGAATGGTGGTGTTAAATGGAGAAATGGGACGGCATAGGTGAAGAGGGAGAGAGTGTTTTTGTAGCTTGTTTGCATGTTGCAAATGATGGTATGTGAAGGTTAGATGGTTTTAGCTAACATGGTTTTGAGGTAGTGGAAGCTTACAAGGTAAGCTAATAGACAAGTGTAAGGTTTAAGCTAGACAAATGACACCTTATGGTGTTGCTAGTGAACTTGGGCCGGTTTTGGGAGTGGGTGGGACAAGTGTCCCACTTGTCTCATCCCATTTATTTACGGGTACTCCTCGATTCTCGTTTCCTTGATTTGCGTGCCCTTGGGTCGTTTTACGAAAAACGTTTTTATAAATTTTGAATCAACGTCATAAAACGAATCCAATAAAAATTGTCTCATCAAAAATTGAGTTCGAAAACGTAAATACGTAATCCTAAGGTTTCCGGTTTAGTCGTAAAGGACGTTAAAATAAAATCGTAAGTCCTAATCTCTTCTCGTAAATTTGTGAGTTTATGAACCAACACAAATTTAAAACTCCAAAATAATATTTACGGATAAATTTATTTTCTGAAATGTCGGACTGTCACCAAAGACGGTGTATGTAAACGTAAGAACGTAACGTTGAATCCTCCGGTTTAGACGTAGTCGATGCTACTCCAAGACGTAAATCCAAATTTCTTCCAAAAAATAAGTGAGTTCATATTGTAACATTAAAATAATGTTTTCAAATAAATATTGAGAATAAAATATCAACCATAAATTGACGGATTGTCACACATGTTGCTCCTACCATCCCTGTGTTGCCATTGCCATTGCTATAGAGGGATTCGCGCCAGCTAGACCGGATGGTAAAAAGTCTGAAGGATCACCGCACTACTGCTTACTGCCCTCCTTTGCTAAAACTGAAGAGATCCTCCTCTGAGACCCATCTGCCCTCAAATTGCCTAAGAGATTTTTAAATATATGTTGTATTTGTTATCCACGAATGTTTGCTTTTGTAATAAACATTATCCTTCTTTTGATATAAAAAAGTCTATTTGATGTTTATGGCGCAATTTCGCATAATAAGCTAACGTAAACTTATAAATGGTCCATATGGGTTTGAGAAGCTCATTACGTTCGGTATACCGCTACTACCATAAGGACGGTCAGGTGAGGCTGACCCATTGTTAGGTGTGCATAACTTGCTACAACGTCATTAATACCAAGGGGCCTAACAAGGATACGTGATCCATGGTCGAAGGGGGTGCATCCCACTTACTCGACGAGTCTAATTAGTAGGGTAGGCTCATTCCTCTTATTTCTCCTGGAAACATTGTGCACGCGTGCGCCAATAGGCAATATATAATAAGGAAAAAAGTATGTATGACATAAAGAAAAAATTTTGAGAATGCGCCGTGGAACTAGCTAGGGACCACGACTGTTTTATTAATACTTGCAAGATTTTAAACACAAAAAAATAAAAGAAAGAACAATACATTCACTTAGGAAGTTTTGTCCTTAAAGGTAGCACTTCTTTAGATGACATATGTTCCAAGGTCTTTGTAGGTCGCGGCCATCCATATCGCGTAGCCGGTACACACCACTTCCAAGTGCATCTGCCACTCTGTAGGGTCCCTCCCATTTTGGTCCAAGATTCTTCGTATTCTTAGCACGACTGGCCGCGTTTGAGCGATACACAAAGTCACCTGGCCTGAAGGAGGTCTTGCGCACCCTAGCATCATTGTAGCCTTTCATTTTTGCTTTTAACTTAGCTTCGCGGATTGATGCCAACTCTCGTTGCTCCTCGATTATGTCTAGGTTCAATCGTAGCTCATAGTCGTTAGTAACCATGTCTACCTCCGCTATGCGGAGTGTTTGCAGTCCTATCTCAAATAGAATGACCGCTTTGGTACCATATGTTAGGGCGAAGGGGGTATCACCTGTGGCTGTCTTGATCATCGTGCGATGTGCCCACAAAACATGCGATAACTCATTAACCCACTTTTTATTATGTTTCCCCAACCATGCTTTTATGCAATCGCCCAAACTCCTGTTTGCTCTCTCCATAAGTCCATTTGTTTGTGGGTGGGTAATAACTGAGATTTAGTTGATTAAAAAGGTTTGTTGCATTTGCAAGATCTTTGATCGTGTTGCAAGTACCCAATTATATTTTTCGTTGTTTCGTTCTCAGTATCTTCTCGAATCGATCACGGTTAAAAGTGGAATTGTTGTAATTGGTGACTAAAAAGGGGGAGCTTTGGTCTATATCTACTAAAACGATAAATGCGAGAAGTAATAAAATTAAACTAAAAGCAATTGCTGAAAATAAAACTAGAATTAAAATTAAACAGTAAAGTGCCTAAACTTGGAAAAACAGGTGATGCAGAATGTTAGCTAAATCCGGAATCTTTGAAAAATTTGGCTCATACGGAATAAATCAACTCATGCGGAATAATCCTAAAACTGCTTCATTCGGAATAACTAACACCACCTTCATTCCGAATAACAGTTGATCCGGAATGTTTCCTTCATGCGGAATGTTTGCTTCATGCGGAATAACAGTTGATCCGGAATGTAGTTGTTGATCCGAAATAAAATTCTATCCGGAATAAATGGCCTTCATGCGGAATATAAACTGATTCTGAATATTTTAAAAGAAACCTTTATTCGGAATAACTACTCATCCGGAATATTGATTATTCCCGATGAACAAGCTGATTCGGGATACATTTTTGATGCGGAAAAAGACTTGATCCGGAATATAATAGTTGATCCGGAATATTAGATATTCCGAACCAATTAGCTTGATCCGGAATAAAATCTCAAAACCCTTGATCCGGAATCTTATGTTGATTCGGAATCTGGGCAAACTTAGAAACGCGAAGAACAGGGGATTTGTTTAATACACGAATTTAACCCAATCCACAAAGTTTTTAATCAAAACTTAAACCAATTTAACCACTAATCATTTACCAATGATAAACATCAATCCAAAACAACAAAAACATAAAACCCACTTACTTTTTAAGATCAAACTCAATAAAATGAAACTTAGAACTTTGAATCAATCAGAACAAGATAAACAAGATGAAATAGAAACTTGTATTAATGATAAAGATTCAAACAAACAAAATGAAAGATTAAACTTACAAGATTGTGGAAGAAATCAAAGAAAATGAAAACCACCAATCTCCTTAAGGGAGTTGGTGTTTCCTACGAACTAGGAAAGAAAAAAACAGAAAAATAAAATCTGGTCCAAAAATGTGAATGGGAGGAGTATTTATAGGCTTTCTCTTTGGTTGGTGAGTGGGCTTTTTCCCTTTCTTTTTGTCTTCTCGTCCTTTCAGAAAAGTTAACGTTTTCGATTTCGATTCGGGATTTGTCGAAGAATAAATTCAACTCGTCTTTTAGTTTCTTCATTTAATAGACTTGAGTTTCTTCGACATATGTAAATCTTCCATCTTTGGTCCTTTTCTTCGATAAATCTTCGAATAGGCCCATCGACTTCAAATCTTTTGCATCTCTTGGACTATAGACTTCGTCTTTTCGTCTTTTTCTTCGATAAAACCCGTGCAATCCCATGTTTTCTTCAATATTTATCCGGTTGGCTCTGAAAACACAACAAACACATAAACCACGCATAATTCCAAACAAATGACATTAAATACGCGTTTTGGTCTTGTTTTAGCAAGAAATAAGTGGTAAAAGGATGGGTGTTTTCACACCTATCAAATCCCCTACACTTAACCATTGCCATGCCCTCATGCAATGCTTAGTGATAAAGCAAATTTACACTTTTCTCATAATCAATCAACCTTGGCCTTATTAACATACTACTAAAACAAAACTTAGAGTACTAAGAGAAATTAAAACTTTACATGAAAGAAAGGGATAGAAAACCATTTTTACTTGAAAATAGCTATATGGAAATAACTTACAAAGAGATCAAGGACTTACATTAGGGCTTTGGTGCTGCAAAGATTTATCACCCTCAAGTTTCACGTTCCCCAAGCTAAGCTTAAAAAGGAGATCATTGTTATTATAAGTTAGCAATTCAAACACTTACACATATGGCTTAATTATATGCTTAAACTCCCTTATTCCTAGGTGTATCTCTTTTATTTTATTTTTGTCTTAGAATGATCATGAAGATGCATCTTTGGACTTATTTTGATAGTTTATTTAGGTTGAAAGCAAAGTAGGACGATTTAATTAATAGTTAGCTAAAGGACAAAATCTCTTAAAACTGCTTCTCGGGATATCAAAAAGTTCATATCTTGGCATAACTCGCTTCGTGATTTGAGACCTTTCTTGGGCCGATATTTGGCATGTACTTCATACTTCATATCTTTGAGAGACGTTCTTGAGATAATGGTCTTCTCTTCGTTAATAGAGTTTCTTCACTTGGAGACTTTTGAGGGGTACTCCAAATTTGTTGACCACGACTTCATCATTATTTCTTCAATCGCTAATTGGGATTTTGAGATACAACGATCTGCCTCCTTTTCGGACTTGGATCTATTTATCCTCATACCTTGTTAGGGTCTTTTCGGATAGACTTCTCCATGATCTTTATGGGAGTTGATTGCTTTCCGTCGTGAGTGTTGATCCCTAATATTGATTTTGGGAATAATGCTTTTCACATCACCTTGGATCTTTAGCAATAAAATGGAATCCTCATGCCTTGTTAGGGCCTTTTTGGACTCGCCAATCTTCACGCCCCGCTTCATAAGTTATGCCTTGGCTATGAACTCATATCATTACCGAGCAACTTTTAAAAGATCTTGGGCTAGAAGCTAAGTAACTTTTCAAATCGTACGACCTTACTTATTGCAGATAAATTATTAACAAGTGATGGGAGAATAGGCCGATAATCACACCAAGTGTGCTTCTGCAAGAATACCGACTTATAATTTACTCTATCATTTCTCGTTCTCCACAATTTAAAATCTCAAGTAATGAGACATGTGGATGCTTAGCCTAATAAACCAATTAAGGTCTACATGGTTAAGGATACTAGCTAGAATAAACTTGGATAAGTCTATTCGGGTTGAGTCAAAATAATCGCAACGGGCCTAATATGTCAAAGATATCAAAACTAGCTACACCACTTTATTAATATTTTTGACTTTATTGCGGGATATATACATATGAAAGCAACGATAAAAATTTTTAAAATTACGACTAAATGGCCAAAGTTAATTAAAAATTTGAAAAATGCTGAAAAAGATGATTTTCCGGTTAAAGGAAGGCATTTTAATGGAAAAGTCCACTTAAAACTTCGATAGAAGTCCCCCCTTACACTTAATATAAACATTGTCCTCAATGCATAAGCATGTGGGAAAAGTCTCCCCTACACTTATGACATTGTGCACGTTGGTTAAATGAAGCTAAGGAAGAGACGACTAAAGTGATCAATTTCAAAGGTGAGTATGAAGAAGATTGAATCACGATAGTTGAGAGATAAAACCGGATTTGCGGATAACATGGGAGCACGGTTCTTCAAAGATTCCAAGAGTGCACTTATCCCTGTAATCACATCACCATACAAACACAAGCAACCTATATAGCTCCCCATACACTTAGGATAAAAAACGGGAAAAGGGGATAGAAACTCGGGTTGCCTCCCGAGGAGCGCTTGTTTTTGTCAACCGAGTCACGAGCCTGACTCGGTCCCGAACTAATTCAAGGGAAACGTGGTGAGGGATGGAATCATCTCATGAGAGATGTCCTCACCAAAGTACAACTTCAGACGCTGGCCATTCACCTTAAAATTGGGCGCATTTGGCTGAGAAAGCTCAACGGTGCCATAGGGAAAGACATTGGTGATGGTGAATGGACCAGACCAGCGGCTCTTCAACTTGCCCGAGAAGATCTTCAACCGAGAGTTAAAAAGTAAGACTCGATCACCAACGTGGAACTCTCGGTTCTTAATTTTAGCATCGTGGATAATCTTGGTCTTCTCCTTGTAGATCAGTGAGTTCTCGTAAGCTTCATTCCTCAGTTCATGTAGCTCGTTGAGTTGAATCTTACGAAGATCACCGGCTTTGTTGATGTCGAAGTTAGCCCACTTGAAGGCCCAATATGCCTTATGTTCCAGCTCGATGGGGAGGTGGCATGCTTTCCCGTACACAAGACGATAAGGTGTACAACCAATCGGTGTCTTATAGGCGGTACGGAAAGCCCACAAGGCATCATCAAGTTTATCGGCCCACGAGGCACGATGCTCTCCCACAGTACGTTCAAAAATTCGCTTCAATCCATGGTTGGAAATCTCGGCTTGACCATTGGTTTGAGGACGATAAGCGATGGAAAGACGGTGATTGACACCATACTTAGCCATGACTCTTGCAAATTGATCATTGCAAAAATGAGTCTCGCGGTCACTGATTATAGCACGAGGAACACCGAATCGAGCAAACAGTTGTTTCAAGAAATTACAAACCACCCTTGCGTCGTTAGTGGGTAAAGCTTTGGCTTCAACCCATTTAGAAACGTAGTCAACGGTAATAAGGATGTATTTGTTTCCTTTAGAAGAAGGGAATGGCCCCATAAAGTCGATGCCCCATACATCAAAGATTTCACATTCTTGTATGAAATTTTGAGGCATCTCATCTTTATGTGTGATCTTGCCTTGTTTTTGGCAAGCATCACAATGTTTAACCATCTCGTGAGCATCACGATAAATGGTGGGCCAATAAAATCCCGAGTCAAACACTTTTTTGGCGGTGTAGTTGGGACCAAAGTGACCACCGGTGGGTCCTTTATGGCAAGCTTCGAGAATGTCTGAAGTTGCCGGTCCGGCAACACATCGGCGAATAATCAAATCAGCGCATTGTTTGGAGAGAAAAGGGTCATCCCAAAAGTATGTCTTAACATCATTCAAGAACTTCTTCTTTTGTTGGGATGTTAACCCTTTGATGAGAACACCACCCGCTAAGTAGTTTGCAAAGTCGGCAAACCACGGGGTGTCATCACGATTGGAGTGAATAGAAATTAAGGCCTCAAGGGGAAAAGATTCATTGATCTCTTTGTTCGGATGATCCCCTTGATATGGATCCTCAAGTATGTTAAGATGATCCGCGACCAGGTTTTCAGCTCCCTTTTTGTCACGAATTTCAATGTTGAATTCTTGAAGGAGTAAAACCCAGCGAAGAAGTCTTGGCTTAGTCATCAAGTACTTCAACGCGGAATGGTCAGTGTAGACAATGGTGGTGGATAAAACAAGATAGGGGCCAACTTTTTCAAAAGCATAGACAACAGCTAAAAGCTCTTTTTCGGTTGTCGTATAATGCAATTGAGCCCCCGTCATTGTCTTGCTAGCATAATGGATTGGTTGGAAGTGTTTATTCACTCTTTGGCCCAAAACCGATCCAATAGCAAAGTCGCTAGCATCGCACATCAACTCAAAGGGTAGCTCCCAATTAGGGGTAACCAAGGCCGGTGCCTTAGTTAGCTTATCCTTAAGAAGGTTGAAGGCTTCAATACACTCTTTAAAAAAGATAAAAGGAGTATCTTTTTCTAAGAGGTGGGTCATCGGGCGAGCGATTTTAGAGAAATCCTGAATGAATCGACGATAGAAGCCCGCATGACCCAGAAAACTTCTCACACCCTTCACGGTTGAAGGTGGAGGTAATTTGGCTATGACATCCACTTTAGCACGGTCGACTTCAAGACCGGCTTTTGAAATTTTGTGTCCTAGCACAATGCCTTCTTTTACCATAAAATGGCATTTTTCCCAATTTAGAACAAGGCGAGTGTCTTCGCACCGCTTAAGCATACGTTCTAACTTGGCAAGGCATGAAGAGAAGGAATCCCTAAAGACCGAGAAATCATCCATGAAGACTTCCATGGTTTGCTCAACCATGTCATGGAAGATAGCCAACATGCACCTTTGGAAAGTCCCGAGGGCATTGCATAAGCCAAAAGGCATTCTTTTGTAGGCAAATATGCCATAGGGACAAGTGAATGTTGTCTTCTCTTGATCTTCGGGATCGATGGGTATTTGGAAATAACCCGAGAAACCATCTAGAAAGCAGTAATATTCATTACCCGCTAAACGTTCAAGCATTTGGTCCATAAAAGGAAGAGGGAAATGATCCTTTCTCATGGCATCATTGAGTTTGCGGTAGTCTATACAAACTCTCCACCTAGTAACGAGACGTGTAGGAATCAACTCGTTGTTTTGATTGGGCACAACGGTGATTCCGCCTTTTTAGGCACACAATGGACTGGACTAACGCATGGTGAAACTGAGATAGGATAAATCATGCCCGCATCAAGAAGTTTGATAACCTCTTTTTTTGATAACGTCATGGATTTTAGGATTCACCCTTCGTTGGCTTTGAATTGTGGGCTTAAATTCGTCCTCTATGAGAATTTTGTGTGTGCAAAAGTGAGGATCAATTCCGCGAATATCAGAGATTTTCCAAGCGATAGCTCTTTTATGTTTCTTGAGAACTTCAATGAGACGAGTTTTCTCATCGGCTTTTAAGTCCTTAGCAATGATAACGGGAAGTTGATCAATGCCTTCTAAGAAAACATACTCGATATGGGGAGGTAAGTCCTTAAGCTCAAGAGTAGGAGGATCCTCAATAGATGGTGTAACTAACGATGGATCATCATTAGTCACCTCTTTAGGAGAAGGAGGAGAAAACGGGTCTTCATTGAGAAGTTTCTCAATTGTACGAATGTCTTCATCCCAATCGGTGGGAGAATCATCATACTTAAGATCGAGAGGACCCAAGCTAGCTTCAAAATCATCCAAGTCACTTTCTCCAAAAGGAGTCAATGACGGAGCAATTGAGGCAACGGTCTCAACATTGGGTAGAAGAGAGATTACTTTTGCAAGCATCATGAAAGTGTTCTTCACAAGCCTCATCGAGAACACCAATAGCATTAACACTCTCATATGAATAAGGTTGCTTAGAAATCTTACCCATGATGAAGACAATTTGTTCGTCGCCAACTCTCATGATTATTTCGCCCGCGGCTACATCAATGAGTGTGCGACCGGTCCTCAAGAAGGGACGTCCAACGATTAATGGAACACGAGGATCCATCTCGTAGTCAACGACAACAAAATCCGCCGGGAAGGTGAATTTGTCAACGCCAACGAAGACGTCTTCGGCTATCCCCACTGGATAAGCAACCGTACGGTTAGCTAATTCCAAAGTCATTTTGGTGGGGACTAGCTCGGGGAGAGATAATTGCTTCCAAACACTTAAAGGCATTAAGTTTATACTGGCACCTAGATCGGCTAGGGCCATGCAATTCTCTACTCCCGGGAAGTTGCAAGGAACTAAGAAGCAACACGGATCACCAAGTTTGGTGGGAAATTTCCTTAAGAGAAAGGCGAAGCAATTCTCATTAAGTTGGGTCTGAGCAATGTCAAGAAGCTTCTCCTTGTCACTTAGAAGATCTTTAAACATCTTCGTGTATTTAGGCATGTGAGCGAGAGCCTCGGCAAAGGAGATGTTAAAATTCAATTGTTTAAACATTTTGAGAAAGTTTGAAACTTGAATATTATCCTTGCTCTTTTTCTTCTCTTTCCTCAACCTTGAAGGATAAGGTATACTGGATGAAGAAGAAGGCTTTAGGGGGGTAGGATCGCTCACAACCGCGGGTGGTGGTGGAATGGGGATAGAAGGCAAGGGAGGTGAGGAAAGTTGCTCTTTTTCCTTGTTCACAATCACGGGTGGAGGTGTAGGAAACTCGGGTTCCGTATAACCTTTTCCACTACGAGTGGTGATTGCTTTCATCTCCCCTCTTGGATTCGCAACGGTGGTACTCGGAAGAGTACCCGAAGAAGAGGGTTGATTACCTTGGAAGAGCGAACCGATTATATCACGTATGTTATCCGCTTGAGTGTTGAAAGAGTCTCTCATGTCTGCACGGATATCATTGATTTGTTTCACCATGTCATTCCTTAGCTCGGCTCGAATATCTTTCCCTTGTTTCGCCATGTCATTCTTCAAGTTAACGAATTGACTCTGAAGATTCGTCACCATCTCTCTATTAGTCCTCATGTACGTCTCGACGTCTTGATTCAATGCCATCGGTTGATTAAGAGGTAGAGCTTGGTAAGCTTGAGAATTTTCTTGAAGTGGGTATGGGTTTCTTTGGGATTGATATTGATTGTTAGCACGAGGTTGGGATTGGTTGTTTCGGTTATAGCTTTGTTGTTGGTTTTGGTTTGGAGGAGGAAAACCGGGTGGAGCAAGATAGTTGTTTGAACGATAACTTAGCAAGTTACGGTCTCCTTGAGTACGAGCTTGATAGCCGCCCGTGGGATAAGTACCGTATGCTGCGTTAACGTTTTTAGAAAAATTGCCTTGGGTAGAAGGAAAATCATTTTAAGAATGAGGACCACCACATGTGTCACAAGAAATAGCAACGGCTTTAGCTTGTTGAGTTTGGTTAGAAGCCAAAATTTGCATACTTTTGCTCATTTCGATAATAGCTCGTTCCATGGCGGACATGTCGGTGGTGGAAGAAGTAGATGAAACATTGACTCTCGGATTAGATCTTGAGGATATGGATGAATCCCAATTTTTGTGGTGATTAGTCATGTTTTCAATCAACTTTCTACACTCCTCCGGTCTCCTTTTCATAAAAGTACCACCGGCGGCGGCGTTGATCGTGTCACGATCACGAAAAGTGAGACCATTGTAGAAAGTATCAATGAGAGTGACGGGGAGCATGTTGTGATTTGGACAACGTTCGATCAAATCATTGTATCGTTCCCAAGCATCAAAGAGAGATTCATCATTGTCTTGCATTAATCCACTAATTTGGTTACGAAGGCTAGTGACCATGGATGGTGGGAAGTAGCGCGACAAAAAGCGTTGAGTCATGTCGTCCCAAGTATGAATAGAATTCTTTGGGAGACGGTCAAACCATTTTTTGGCATGGTGAGAAAGCAAGTGGGGAAATAGTTGAAGGCGAAGGTCATCCATAGAAACACCGGGGGACTTCATGCTTTGGGTGATGGTAATGAATTTGTTGAGGTGTTTGTTGGCATCATCATCCGGAATTCCGCGAAATAGGTTAGTTTGCACTTGTTGGATCATGTGATGCTTCAACGAAAACTCCTGAGCCGTGATATGCATCGGTGCAATCGGGCCTCCAAGTTCATTCATCGTAGGTTGGCATAGCTCCTCCATGGTCCGTAGGTCGGGTAAGGGTGGATTATTCATGTTGGGGTGGGGTGGATTATTATTGTTGGGGTGGGGTGGATTATTATTGTTGTTGACACTGGCCATGTCTAAATTATCGAGAGTCTCGGGCTCTGGATAAGACGTTGATCGGGTACGCATACACTAAAAATAAAACGCAAGAGAAAATATTTTTGGTTTTTATAGGTTTTTTAATGTTTTGTATTTTTGAAAATTTTATATTTTTATGGGTTTATGAAAATTTTTGTGCTCGAAAATAACGTTCCCGAAAGAACGGATCCCAAATTCCAATTTTTCTCACAAGAAACCGTTGATCCTTACGAAAAGAGCCGGCAGCGGCGCCATTTTAATAACTGAGATTTAGTTGATTAAAAAGGTTTGTTGCATTTGCAAGATCTTTGATCGTGTTGCAAGTACCCAATTATATTTGTCGTTGTTTCGTTCTCGGTATCTTCTCGAATCGATCACGGTTAAAAGTGGAATTGTTGTAACTGGTGACTAAAAAGGGGGAGCTTTGGTCTATATCTACTAAAACGATAAATGCGAGAAGTAATAAAATTAAACTAAAAGCAATTACTGAAAATAAAACTAGAATTGAAATTAAACAGTAAAGTGCCTAAACTTGGAAAAACAGTTGATGCGGAATGTTAGCTTGATCCGGAATCTTTGGAAAATTTGGCTCATGCGGAATAAATCAACTCATGCGGAATAATCCTAAAACTGCTTCATTCGGAATAACTAACACCACCTTCATCCGGAATAACAGTTGATCCGGAATGTTTGCTTCATGCGGAATAACAGTTGATCCGGAATGTAGTTGTTGATCCGGAATAAAATTCTATCCGGAATAAATGGCCTTCATGCGGAATATAAACTGATTCGGAATATTTTAAAAGAAACCTTTATTCGGAATAACTACTCATCCGGAATATTGATTATTCCGGATGAACAAGCTGATTCGGAATAAATTTTTGATGCGGAAAAAGACTTTATCCGGAATATAATAGTTGATCCGGAATATTGGATATTCCGAACCAATTAGCTTGATCCGGAATAAAATCTCAAAACCCTTGATCCGGAATATTATGTTGATTCGGAATCTGGGCAAACTTAGAGACGCGAAGATCAAACTCAATAAAATGAAACTTAGAACTTTGAATCAATAAGAACAAGATAAACAAGATGAAATAGAAACTTGTATTAATGATAAAGATTCAAATAAACAAAATGAAAGATTAAACTTACAAGATTGTGGAAGAAATCAAAGAAAATGAAAACCACCAATCTCCTTAAGGGAGTTGGTGTTTCCTACGAACTAGGAAAGAAAAAAATAGAAAAATAAAATCTGGTCCAAAAATGTGAATGGGAGGAGTATTTATAGTCTTTCTCTTTGGTTGGTGAGTGGGCTTTTTCCCTTTCTTTTTGTCTTCTCGTCTTTTCCGAAAAGTTGACGTTTTCGATTTCGATTCGGGATTTGTCGATGAATAAATTCAACTCGTCTTTTAATTTCTTCATTTAATAGATTTGAGTTTCTTCGACATATGTAAATCTTCCATCTTTGGTCCTTTTCTTCGATAAATCTTCGAATAGGCCCATCGACTTCAAATCTTTTGCATCTCTTGGACTATAGACTTCGTGTTTTCGTCTTTTTCTTCGATAAAACCCGTGCAATCCCATGTTTTCTTCAATATTTATCCGGTTGGCTCTAAAAACACAACAAACACACAAACCACGCATAATTCCAAACAAATGACATTAAATATGCGTTTTGGTCTTGTTTTAGCAAGAAATAAGTGGTAAAAGGATGGGTGTTTTCACACCTATCATTGGGCGGCCGATGCAAAACGCTGATGTATCCCATTATTCACGCACCAATCCTTGAGGAGGTTCTTTGCGAACTGCTTTCCATTGTCAGGGACTATTTCACCGGGCAGTCCGAAACGACACACTATGTTGTCCCATACGAACCTTTTCACCTGATTACCCATGATCGTTACGAATGCCTTCGCCTCAGTCCATCTTGTGAAGTAATCTATCGCGACTATGAGGAACTTAACTCCCCCCGCAGCTAGGGTCTCGCGACATCGATTCCCCATTTGAAGAATGGCCAAGGGGAGGTAATCGGCGTGAGCTCCTCCTGAGGCTGCCTGGGTACTGGCCTGTGCACCTGGCAGTCATTGCATTTATTAATGAGTGTTGGTGCGTCTATATGCATAGTTGGCCAGTAGTACCCGTTGCGCAACGTTGTTACCACCACGGACCTTGGTCCTGCGTGCATTCCGCATGACCCCTCGTGGATTTCGTTAATGATATATTGCGCTTGTCGTGGTCTTACGCATCTTAACCATGGTTGGAGAAATGATCGCTTGTAAAGGACCCCATCTCTGACCTCAAATTGCCTCAAACATCTTCGCACTCGCCGTGACTCCTTTTCGTCATGCGAGAGTGAGTCATTCGTCAAATAATCCATAATCGGTGTCATCCACGTAGGGCCTTCTTCCTCTACGACCGACGCGACCTCTTACTCTTTAATTGACTTGTCCTTGAGGATCTCCACCAGGACTTGTTTCGACAAGTGCGCAAAACTGGTGGAAGCTATCTTGCTAAGTGCATCTGCTTTCTTGTTCTCCCCCCTTGGTACTTGGCGTATCTGGAACCTATGGAACCCCTCAATCAAAGCTTTGGCTTTTTGTAAGTACTATACCATATTATCTTCTTTTGCTTCATAATTACCAAGTATATGGTTCGCTACCAGCCGAGAATCTAAATTTTCTTTGAGATTGCGCACGCCCATACTTGCTACGATTCTTAGCCCTGCTATCAGCGCTTCATACTCTGCCTCATTATTTGTGGCTGTGAATTCAAAACGCAATGCGTATGTGAACTCCATTCCTTCTGGATTGGTGAGTATGAGTCCCGCACCTGATCCATCAGTGCAGGATGACCCATCTGTGAACAAGATCCACGGGGCTTGGTCTTCTTCCTTTTGATCTAGCCCTGAGCGCCCTCTTTTGGTTTTTTGATGATAAAATCCGCCATAATTTGCCCTTTCATGGCATTGCGCGGCCTGTAGGTAATATTATGTTCCCCCAATAGAACACTTCATTTTTGGAACCGGCCTGCGACATCTGGTTTTGAGATCACCTACTTTATGGGTTGATCCGTTATCACCACTATTGGGTGAGTTTGGAAATATCTGCTCAACCTCTTTGCTGCAAACACTAGCGCGAGCACTAATTTCTCCATTGTGGTGTAATTTAGCTCCGAGCTCTGTAACGCTCTACTTATAAAGTACACTGGTGTTTGCACATTTTCCCTGTCCGTCATTAGCACCGCCCTGATCGCTCTATGCGTTGCGGATAAATATATAATCAGCTCTTCTTTAGGTCGTGGCGCGAATAACATGGGAGCGAAGCTAAATGTGCTTTTAATTCCTCGAAGGCCTTTTCTGCTTCCTTCGTCCAATTGAAGTCCCTTTTCTTAATGCACTTTTTAAGTGTTTTAAATAAGGGAGCGACTTCTCTGTTGACTAAGACAGAAACCTGTTCAATCCTGCAAGCTTCCCATTTAGCGACTGCACTTCCTTTTTCGTTTTTGGGCTCTGGAGTTGAATGACCACGTCTGTTTTCTCCGGACAGGGTTTGAATCCATTGGGTCAATCATGTATCCTAGGAACATGCCTTCTGTCGCCCCAAAAGTGCACTTCTTTGGGTTTAACTTCATGTTTATCCTTTTGAGGATAGAGAATGTTTCCTCTATATCCCGAATAAGCTTGCTCTCCGTATGACTCTTTATTACCAAGTCATCGACATACACCTCCAAATTTCGCCCTATTTGGCTTTCAAATTCCTTATCAACCAGTCGTTGATACGTGGCCCCTGCGTTCTTTAGTCCAAACGGCATTTTTGTGTAACTGTACACGCCCTGGCTGGTATGGAATGCTGTCTTTTCCTCATCTTCTTCTGCCATTTGTATTTGATGGTATCCCTTGTATGCGTCCAAGAAGCATTTGAAGGGGTATCCGCACAATGATTCCACCTTCCAATCTATTTCCGGGAGTGGGTAGCAATCTTGGGGACAAGCTTTATTGAGGTCTATGAAATCAACGCACATGCGCCAGCTACCATCATGTTTCTTTACCATTACTGGGTTAGTGAGCCAGTCATGATAGTAAACTTCCTTCATGATTCCTACGTCCACCAACTTTTTCACCTCGTCCAGTATTACTTTGTTGCGCTCTGGGGCTGTCCTCTTTGCTTTTGCCTAACCGGAGGGTATCCTTCACGGATCTGAAGCTTGTGTTCGGCTATCGACCTTGGCACCCCTGTCATATCTTTGGGTTCCCATGCGAAGACGTCTAGATTATCTTTCAAAAGGCGACGCATCTCTGTCTTTCCATTGTCAGATAATATCTCTCTGATCGTTATCTCCTTATCCGGGTACTGCGGATGTACTGCTACCTTCAAGTTTGGTGGTGAGTTCACCTTTGGTTCCATCAGGACCCTAGGCGGTTCTGTGATCGCGTTGCATTCTGTGGGTGTTACTTCTGTGTTGAATATCGTTACGACCCCTCCATCACCTGGGAATTTCATCATACCGTGAGCCGTAGAAGGTACCGCTCGCATTGCTAGTATAGTTGGTCGCCCTATGATCCCGTTGTATTGCGATGACGACTAATAAGTGTGAAAACACTTACCCTTTTACCACTTAATTATAATAATAACCAAGCCAAAACGTGTATTTTATGTCGTAAATGTCGAAATTATGCGTGGTTTGTGTTTTTGTTGTGATTTAGGACCAAAATGTGAAAATGGAAGAAAACATGGGCTTTCACGGGCTTTTATCGAAGAAAAAGACAAAAGACGAAGTCAAAAGATCAAGAGTGCAAAAAGAACGGAAGTCCAAGGCCTATTCTGAAGATTAATCAAAGAAAAAGTCTAAAGATGGAAGTTTTATGAAGTCGAAGAACCAAGTCTAATAAAAGAAGAAAATTATAAGACGAGTTCAATCTATATCGACAAATCCCAAGACAACGTCGAGAAAGTCGAATAATTTAAAAGACGAAAAGACGAGAAGAAAGAAGAAAGCATCGACACATGTTAATCCTCCTATAAATACCCTCCTAATGACACATTAGGAGGTGTTAGCTAAATTGACGACTTAGCTCTCCAATTTATTTTCTTGCACTTTCATATTGTCAATTTACATTATTGTCATTTAAATTCTTATCTTTAATTTCAAGTAAGTTTTTAATTTTGTTGTTGAATCTTTATCTTTAATCAAGTTTTTAATTAATCTCTTATTCTACCTTTCTTGTTGATTTAATCTTTATCCTTATTTGCTTATTGTCATGCTTATTTGATTGTTCTTTATTATTTTATGTGTTTGATTGTTTAGCTTATTGTTATTATAGCTTATTGGTTGCTTTTCTTAATTTTAATTAAGTATTTTTATAAGTTATTTTATAAAAAGTTGGTTTTAAATATTTTTATTATTTAGTGATTTTAAAAGTTTTTAAATTTTGGCTTATTTAGTTTTTCTTAAAATTTATTTGGTTTAAATTTTGGTTAGGTGCTTATTAGATTTTAGCTTACTTTTGGTCTTTAGCTTATTCGAATTTTAGTTCTTATCCGCGTTTTCTTTAAACCGTCTTTTCCCGGATAACTTGTACTTCATTGATTCCGGATAAGGTCATTTTTGCACATTCCGGATAAGCCCCAAATCCAGATTCCGGATAAGCTCTCATATTGGATTCCGGATAAAAGGCCGAAACTCACAACCCCGATAAGACATAAAGTCAATATTCCGGATAGTTGGAATAATAACAAAACCCAGATAAAGCAAATAATACATTTCCCGGATAAGAAGCCAATTTCTATTTCCCGGATAGGAAACCACAGATTCCGTATAGTAGAAGAGAAATGACATGCTAGCCAGCCTAGTTGCTTAGCCTTTTTCCCGCCAAAACATAGCATGGATTCCAGATAATTACATATAAAATTGACATGCATGCCTGGTAACTTGCTCAGCTATTTTCCCGCCATTTTGAGCTAGTAGCCTGGGTGCTTAAGCTACTAGCTTGGTTGCTTGGTTATTCATATATATTCTTCCGCATCGATTTAGTTTTATCTGAAAGTTTTTCCAATTTTTATTCTGAAAGTCAAATATTTTTAGTTGTATTTTTCATCAAATTTTAGTATTAGTATTTTTCGAAAAGTTTAAGGTTTATCTTTTATTTAGTGCCCGCTTTAGCTTTTACCTCGTTTAGTTTTAAAGTAGCCACTTAGTCCTATTTCCTCCTTTTTCATTAAGGAAAATTTTGTTTTAAGTCAAAAGTTAATTTCTTCTTTTAGTTTTATTTTTATTAATTGTTTTGTTTTAAATTTCGTTTTAATATTTGTTTCGCTACTTTATTATTAGTTATTTGTTTTTCGCTTATTTTTATTACTTTTCGCATTTACCTTTCAAGTAGAAATAGATAACCAAAATCTCCTTTTCTTAACCAAGAACAATTAAGTCTAGCATTAAACTGTGATCAATTCGAATTGAACCGAGAACGAAATAACGACAAACACGTAAAATCTTAATATAAAATGGCGCCGCTGCCGGCTCTTTTCGTGAAGATTAACGGTTTTTGTGAGAGACGCGTTGGTTTTTGGGATCCGTTCACTCGTGAACCTTATTTTTCTTGCTCAAAAATTTTCAAAAACCCATAAAAATTAAAAATTAAAAAAAAAAACAAAACATTTAAAAATTCATAAAAAGCATTTCTTTTTCAAAGTTTTGCACCAAAAATATTCCTCTTAACCCTCTATTGTGTTTAATTCTTTTTCTCAACCCCTCTTATTTTTTAATTCTTCATGGATTCGTATGTTTATTGCGTAGGGTGTGGGAGACCGTTGTATGGTTTTCAAACATGTCAATGGTGTATATGTGAGCGATGTGGAAATGATATCGACAATACACAATTTCGATTTTGTCCCTCGTGCAATTCGATTAACTCATCATTTGCTTCTCATGCACTTACTCCCCCCTCTTGCATATATTGTGGAAGCGATTCTCATTGGCATGTTTCATGTTCGATTCGATACCCGTCTCATGACGGGCAAGAACCGGGTTACAATTATGACAATGGTAATAGCTATCCACAAGACGCACCGGGTTTTTCTCAATGCCCGTGTTGCAACAATTGTGGGGGCCCTCACGATACCTTTTCTTGTCAACCAATGATTTATGATGAGCCACATCCGTGCTATAATTCCGGTTTTAAAAATTTTGAGCCCCCACAATACTCCGTCGTTCATCAACCTTCTTTTGGAATAAGTGCGGAACTTCTCACTAATTTGGCTGAAATTCTAGATCGCCTCCCAGCTATCTTGGAAAGGGTATGCCGACAAGAGCAAATTTCGAATATCAAGACTTATAATCCTCCTCCTGTGCATCCATACTATTATGATCCTGATGACGATGAGACTACTATTTCTTGGAATGATCTTGTTGCTCAATGTCCTAGTGCAATTGCACTGCCTTCTCTCGATATCTCAAATGCGTCTCAGGATTGTGATACATCGAGTGAGGTTAGTGAATTTGGTCTCGACAACTTATTTGAGGATGTTTATGATGTACCGACTTTTGCGGAGCTTACGGACGAGGTCGCTCTTAATGATGAAGATATTGTCCCAAGTCCCCCTCCCGAGCACCTTTTATCCCATACTTTAGAGACCATTATTGAGGATGAGTGCTTTGACCCGGGAGGTGACATTGACCATTCTATGATTGACACCTTTACGTCTTTGCTGTTCAATGATAATCATATGTCTTTGGAGGATGACAATTTGCTTACTGTACCCACCCCACCTCCAATGGATCGCAACCTCACATACTTTTCGTATGTTGAGAGGACTTTTCTACCTTTTAAGACTTACCCTCCCGCCTCTCCTTCATTGATGTCCTCCGGGAACGAGGACAAGATTTTTGATCCCGATATTATATTCGAGGCTTCCCCATGGACCATTTAATTCGGGGACGAGTCAGACTCACGACTCGGTGAAAAAAAACAAGTACTTCTCGGGAGGCAACCCGAGTATCTATCCTTTTATTCCGTTTTAATAATAAGTGTAGGGGAGACCCTAGTATGTGTTTGTTGTCTTCTTTCTTATCATGTGCAGGGATTCGAGCTTTCAAAGATCCATTCTTGATGACTTTTGACAACCCGTGATTCCGTGTACCCGTCTTCTCGGTTCTATCCTATACTCTTTTGATTCATTATTTTATCATTTATGATTGAAATAGGAATCACTTTAGTTTTCTTTTCCTTAACAAGATTTAAACAAAGTGCACAATGTCCTAAGTGTTGGGAATAAAATATGGGTCAGTTCACTAGACGCTGATAAGAAGAATGTCAACGCTGATAAGAAGACATTGGACGCTGACAGCCAAGCGTTGACATTGAAGAAGTCAACGCTGACAGCCTTGAAGATTGACACTGATGGAATATCTTTTGTTTATTTGTTTCTTTATTTATGTATGGTAAAGATAAGCACAACATTGTATTTTCTATTATTATCTTTACCTAGAATAGTTGATTCGTAGCTTATTGTACAAGACTTCTTGTTCTATAAAAGAAGGTCTTTTAGGTTAAAGTCATATATCAGTTTTCATAAGTATTCGCAAGTTAAACCTTTCATTGTAATCATTTCGATCATTCTAATACAAGTGAAAGTTTGTTTAACATCTTTGTGTTTTAGATCAAGTGTTAATTCCGCATAACACTTTGTTACTTTACTCATAAGCAAAGGTTTCTCTACGTGTAGTACTTGATCTAATCTCGTCTATACAAAGCTTAATCGATCTAAGTTTGGGATCAACAAGTGGTATCAGAGCTTGTTGAGAAACTTTTGATCTTTAAGTAACGCAAGAACCCTAAAACACCAAAAACCCTAAAAACCCTAAAATTCTCAAAACCCTAAAAACATCATGTCTGGCACAGATCAAGCTGCTGCTTTGCTACAAAACAACTCCTCAAACCCTAGCATCAAAATTCCCATGTTTGATGCCAGAAACTTTGAGCTTTGGAAGTCTAACTTTGAGCAGTATATATCTATTTATGACTACACTCTTTGGGAGATTGTCGAATATGGGAACACATTCGACAAAGCAGCAAAGATTACTGCTGCAATTGCCACAAGGACAACTGTTCCTAATTGTCCTGAAGCTGATAAGCAGGAAAAGCCTGGAGATGGGAGAGCTGTAGTTGTTGAAGATATAGCCAAGAAGAGGGTGGACATGAAAATCTTGAACATCATGAAACACGCCCTAGGTCATGAGAATCAGCACAAGTACAAACGCTTTGAGTCTGCAAAAGAGCTTTGGGAAGCTCTTGAAGTAGCATATGGTGGCAATGCTGACACAAAAGAAGAAAAGAAGAAGCAACTCTTGCATGAGTATGCTGTCTTTAAAGCTCAACCCAATGAAAATCTCAGCAGTGTGAGAAGTAGACTTCTTGACATCACAAGTCAACTTTCCTTCATGGGAACACAGATTGATGATCCTGAATTGAATGCTACTTTTCTCAAAAGCCTTGGTGATGTATGGAAGATTGAGACAAGATCCATTCTTGTCAATAACACCCACAAGACCTCAAGGTTTGATGACATCTTCAACAAACTAAGACTGTTGGAGAATGAATGGCAATTGGATAGTGATAATAAATCTTCCAGCAGCAACATGGCCTTCTTCTCACAAAGTGAAGGCCAATTTGATTCCATGAACTTCTATGGACATTCAGCCCCTGGATCTCATTATGTCAACGCTGGATCTCAGCCTGTCAGCGCTGGATCATATCCTGTCAACGCTTTGTACTCAAGCGCTGACACACACAATCATGGCGCTGATAGAATTAAACCTGCTGGTTTTGATCTAGATACTGTGTGTGCCTTCATTGCTTCTTTGCCCAGTGATTCAAGGATTACATATGAAGATCTTGAGCAGATAAGTGATGAACAATTGGAAGAGATGGACATCAAGTGGACTATGGCTCTTGTAAGTTTAAGAGCAAACAGGTTCAATAAAAGGTTCAAGAAGAAGATGACCTTTAATGCTAAGGATGTTGCTGGATTTGACAAGTCCAAAGTTGAGTGCTACAACTGTCATAGGATGGGGCACTTTATGAGGGAATGTAGATCTCCAAGAAGATCTGATGCTGGGAAGCCTTCAAGCCAAATGATTAAGAGCCCAGATCCCAAGGCCATGGTTGCTGTTCAACAAATTGTTGGTGTTGGAGAATGGGATTGGAGCTGGATGGCTAAGAATGAGGAAGAGGACAGAGCTTTGGTTGCTGAAGTTAAAGAAGAGCATGTTGAATATGCTCTCATGGCACACTCCTCCTCTTCATCAGATAATGAGGTATATGATGATGCTTTCTGTTCTAAGAGTTGTCGTTTAAATACTGAAAAATTAAAACAAGAGATAGTTAAATTATTAGATGAGGCAAGTACTGAAAGATGCAAAGTATCTAATTATCAAATTGCTCTTACCCAAACAGAAAAGACAGTAGCTGAGTATAATAAAATGGAGTTTGATTTAAAGGATCAAATAAATATCTTAAAACATGAGTTACATCAGAGTAAAGATGTTCAAGATATAGTAAATAGGGTTAATCTTGATTTGATAGCTCAGTTAGAAGAGGCTAACAAAAATAAAGATAATGTGAGTCTTAAAATCCAGAGATTTGATAAGGCCACACAATCCCTAGGAGAGTGTGTTAGTAAACAAAGAGACTCTAAGGATATGAGTGGGATTGGGATGAATAATTATACTGTTGTTCCACCACCAGCTGGGGATTTCTATGGTGTCCAATCAAAGGACTTATCTTGGACTGGCTTGCCAGAATGCCAAGAGGAGGAATTCATTCCTCCACCTAGAGTGATTTCCCCAGTTGAGGAATACAAGCAAAAACTGACTGACCTAGATGAGTGGAAGAAAGCTAACCACACCTTGTTTGTTAAGGGAGGGTTGTTGTGTGAAAGTCCAAATGAGCCCACACCAATCAAGAGCCTTGATCCTAAACCTATTAAGATCACACACCCTACCACTGGCAAAGCTGTTGACCTTGGCCCACAAAATGTTAGAAAACCTAGTGTTAAGTATGCAGAGATGTATAGGAATACTAGGTCACCAAAAAGCCAAGTTAGTGATCATGGAACAGGCTTCTTTGCTTCTAGACCTAAGACTATGTCTAGAAAAGCTTGTTACACATGTGGTAGCTTCTCACATTTGGCCTACAAATGTGTCAACGCTTCCAATGTCAACGCTAATAGGAACCATTTCAGCGCTGACAAAAGTCAACATAGGTCAAACTCTGTCAGACCCAATACCTTTGTGAACAAAAGTTCACAAGTTGTTAGACCAGCCCCATTCTTTTCTAGAGGGTCTAACACACAAGGCCTAAGACCTTTTCAAAAGTCAAACACTTGGTCAAATAGGCAATGGGTTCCTGTAGCAAACCCTAGGTTCAACGCTGATAAGAGCAATCGGGGCGCTGACAAGAGAAATTTCAGCGCTGACAGACACACTGCTAAACCTAGGTATTTGCAACCACAGGGAAATAGGTCTAAAGCTTCTACTAGCTTAACATGGAGACCAAAACAAGACCAAAACCCTAATTCTACTGGTATTTCTATGAAAAGCAACAGGTTTCATTATATTTCAAAAGCATTGTCAACACCAATTGGGGGTAAGTGGGAATTTCATTCAAACAAGGATGAAAATGGGGTTGTTATGAGAACCAAGTCTGTTCTTGTTGAACAACCAAATGAATCCAAGTCTTCCAAGGCTTGGGTTCCTAAAGAAAACTAATGTGTTTTCTTTATGTGCAGGGCATTCAGAAGAAGATCAATGATTATGGATACTGGGATAGTGGATGCTCAAGGCACATGACAGGAAAAGAAGACTATCTGACCAATTTCTCTCCTATTCAAGATGGTGATAAGGTATACTTTGGAGGGGGCTATGGAACAATCACAGGAAAAGGAACCCTTGTCACCAACAATCTACGATTTGAGAATGTCTTCCTGGTAAAAGAACTGGATTATAATTTGTTTAGTGTATCACAAGTGTGTGATAACAAAAATAAGGTTCTTTTCACAGATACTGAGTGCTTGGTGTTAAGCAAAGATTATAAGCTTCCTGAGGAAAAATACATAGATTTTAGAACACCAAGGCATAAAGACATATATAATGTGAATCTTAATGGAATTAAGATAAATAATAAAATGTCATGTCTGTATGCTAAAGCCTCAGTAGATGAAAGTAATCTTTGGCACAGAAGATTAGGGCACATAAACTTTAAGAATATCAATAGACTTGTGAGGCTTGGTTTAGTTGATGGTTTGCCTGAAAAGGCTTTCCACAATGACCACTCTTGTGTTGCATGTCTTAAGGGCAAGCAGCACAAGGTCTCATTCAGGTCTAAACAGGTGCACTCTAGTTCTAAACCACTTCACTTATTGCATATGGACCTCTTTGGTCCAACTAATATAGAAAGTTTGAAGGGTAAATCATATTGTTTTGTTATCACTGATGATTATTCCAGGTTTACATGGACTTTCTTTTTAGCCAAGAAAAGTGAAACTGCCCAAAGTCTGATTAATTTCATTACCCAGATTGAAAAGAAGAATGGTAATGAGGTAAAAATTATTAGAAGTGACAATGGGGGTGAGTTTAGAAATCAGTTGTTAGATGATTTTTGTGCCAAGAAAGGGATTACTAGGCAGTTTAGCATAGCTAGAACCCCACAGCAAAATGGGGTTGCTGAAAGGAAGAATAGGACCCTTATTGAAGCAGCCAGAACCATGTTGGCTGATGCCCACTTTCCTATAGCCTTTTGGGCTGAAGCTGTTAACACAGCTTGTTATGTTCAAAATAGGGCATTGGTCAACAAAATACATAATAAGACACCTTATGAATTACTTTGGGGAAGGAAGCCAAATATTGGCTTTCTCAAGCCTTTTGGATGTCATGTAGTTGTTCTAGAAACTAGTGAGGCCCTAGGTAAATTTGATTCAAAAGGTGATGATGGCTACTTCATGGGTTATTCTGTGCAGAGCAAAGGATATAGGGTTTACATTAAAAAGGAAAAACGTATACTTGAAAAAGTACATGTTAGGTTTTTAGAAAGTAAACCTAGTGATCCTGAAAATGGTCCAAATTGGTTGTTTGACTTAGAACCTTTATCTAGAGCTTTAAATTATATGCCTGTTACTGATCCAGACATTGTGAAGGTAACTTCAAGTGTTTTGGAAAAGAGAATTGGTAATGTTTCAGGTATACAGGTTGCTAAGGAGGATGAACCACCAGCAGTTATATCATCTCCCACACAAGAATATGTTACACTTCCTATATGGACAGATGAGTATTATGCTGCTGCTGCTGCTGCTAGAAAGGATAATGGTGGTTTTCAAATACCACCAAATACAAACGTGCATACTTCTTCAGGCGCTGACAAAGGGAAATCAAGCGCTGACAAGAGCAATTCAGACGCTGATGGATCAGACGCTGACACAAGCAATTCAAGCGTTGTTAGCCCTAACGCTGACAAACAAGGATCAGACTTTGACAACACCTTTGCACATCTTTTCTCTTCACATTTTGAACAAGGTGGACCTTCTAATGTCCATGAAGAGATTCATGTTGATCAAACAGAGTCAGATGAAGAAGATATTGGCAACATGGAGCGTGAAATTGAGGACACCAGACTTTTTGAAGGAGGAGTTCTCACTTCCACAGCAAAGGATCACCCCACATCTCAGATCATTGGTGATGTTATGGCTCCAGTTCAGACAAGAAGATCCCATCAAGGTCTTGGTGGATTTATTGCCAATATACACAAGAAGGTTGATACCCCTCTTGTACAAGCATGTTTGTTTGCCTGTTTTCTGTCACAGGAAGAACCCAAGAAGATTTTTGATGCTCTCAAAGAACCTAGCTGGGTGGAAGCAATGCAGGATGAGCTTCATCAATTTGCTATACAGGATGTTTGGGAGCTGGTTGATTGTCCTAGATATGTGAGACCAATTGGGACAAGATGGGTTCTAAGGAACAAGAAAGATGAAAGAGGCATTGTGGTCAGAAACAAGGCACGTTTGGTAGCTCAGGGTTATACACAAGAGGAAGGCATAGATTATGAAGAAGTCTTTGCTCTAGTTGCAAGAATTGAAGCTATCAGAATTTTCTTAGCTTATGCATCTTGCATGAACTTCACTGTTTATCAAATGGATGTGAAGAGTGCTTTCCTCTATGGAACAATTGTTGAGGAAGTATATGTCATGCAACCTCCTGGTTTTGAAGATCCTGAGAATCCAGACAAGGTTTATAGAGTGAAGAAAGCTATGTATGGACTTCATCAAGCCCCAAGAGCATGGTATGGTACATTGTCCACCTACTTGGTGGAAAATGGTTTCAAGAGGGGCACCATAGATCAGACACTATTTACAAAGAAGAAAGGAAAACATGTGTTGCTTGTGCAGGTCTATGTTGATGACATCATTTTTGGGTCTACTGATCCAAAAATGAGTGAGGATTTTTCCAAGCTCATGACAGATAAATTCAAGATGAGTGCAATGGGTGAGATGAACTTCTTTCTAGGATTGCAAGTTCAGCAGAAAGAAGATGGTATCTTCATCTCACAAGACAAGTATGTAGCTGAAATCTTGAAGAAATATGGTTTTTCTCCACATGAAAAGGAGGCTTCCACTCCTATGGATAGGCAACACCCTTGGGGAAAGATTGGAGCTGGAAAGGATGTGGATGTTAGGCACTATAGATCAATGATTGGATCATTGATGTATCTTACAGCCTCAAGACCTGACATCATGTTTGCTGTGTGTGCATGTGCACGCCATCAAGTGACTCCCAAAGAATGTCACCTTTTTGCTGTGAAGAGAATTTTTAGGTACCTAAGATGTTATCCAGATCTTGGTTTGTGGTACCCAAAAGATTCTCCATTGGACCTTATTGCATATTCAGACAGTGACTATGGTGGTGACAAGTTTGATAGGAAATCCACAACTGGTGGATGCCAATTTCTTGGGAGCAGATTGATATCTTGGCAATGCAAGAAACAAACAGTGGTGGCAAACTCTACAACTGAAGCAGAATATGTTGCAGCAGCTGCTTGTTGTGGACAAGTCTTATGGATTCAGAACCAGCTGTTGGATTATGGGTATAATTTTATGCATACCAAGATTTTTGTAGACAATAACAGTACTTTATGCATTATTAAAAATCCTGTACATCATTCTAAAACCAAACACATAGAAATTAGACATCATTTTATAATAGATTGCTTTGAGAAAGGTTTAATACAACCAGATAGGGTAGACACAGAAGATAATGTGGCTGATTTATTAACTAAACCTTTTGATGCTGGTAGATTTCAATATTTGGTAACAAATATTGGAATGGTTAATCTCACTTAATATGTGTTTTGGAATCTTTTTGTAAAAGTATGTACATGATAATGCATTGTTATTGGTCTTTGTGATGATTTAGATTTTCCACTTTATTTTTCTAACACTGACAAAGGTAAATGTAACGCTGTCAAGTGTTATTTTGCCGTTGTTGGAGATATTATTGTCTAACGCTGACAAGAGTTCCTTCAACGCTGACAAGTGTTGTCGGGACGCTGTCAGCAACAAATGTTAGTTTTGTGGTTTTCATCTAAATGTGTAGGTGGTGATAGCTTTATGCCATTGGATACAGAGTTGCTTATGGATCTTTGAAGAGCTATTTGGACATGTTTTGTTTATGAATGATGGTTGGAATATTTATATTCCTATCTTGACATAAATTTTTAATGTTCATATATATTTTGAAAAACTCTTGTATCATAGTTTAAGGGGAGGTTTAAGGAACCTTTAGGACTCTTGGGTATTCTTATAATACTCTTATCACAATTCTAGATTGTGTCCACAGGTGAGTATGGGTTAGTTTTACTAAACCATGAGGCACTGTAGCATGCAAAGTTGATAAACTATGCATGCTGCCAAGACATTTTTGGCCTAGAATTGGTTGTGGTCTGATGGGAGACTTGGGAATACTTTGGTTATGGGTTTACCTGGGAGTTACAAAGAATTTTGTGAAATAACTTTGTTGGTAAGTATTTTGGTTAGCAAGGGACTCTAGAGGACATTTGTGTCTATCTTGCTTAAGCAAGTGTGCATAAATGGACAGTGCTTGCCGCCCAGTAATTATTATCAACTTGTAAGATATTTCCCTTAGGATAAATTACTTTGTTAAGGTCTTTTTCTTTTTAAATATTTTTATTTTTATTTTTTTAGACGCTGACAAGTTTTTCTCCAAACGCTGTTACGTCCAATCGTGACACTGACAAGGCTTTAGGCAAACGCTGACAAGAAAATATAGCCGTTGGGCGCTGATGGGCTATTTTTGACCGTTGACATCTAGTGGGCCCTACCCAGTTGTTATTTTTGACTAATCTTTGGCCGTAATTTTGGGGAGTTGTTACTTTTAATTAATGCATGAGATAAGTTATATTTGATTCAATATTTTCATGATTGCTCTTTGAATATAACCGCCTCATTTTTGACCAATCAAAATCATGCATCTCTCCTATAAATTTGGCTAATCTTTTTATTCTGGGTATTCATATTTTCTTGTCTAACACTTTTCTCCTAGATTTTTCCCATATCACATAACCTAAACAGCTTTCAATTATGGCACCCAAATTTAACTCAAAGAATTTAACATTGGAGTTCAAGAGCCAACACAATATGGTAGCTTACTTGACTGCTGATGATGCTTTGTTTCCTCAGTATTCACAAATGGTGGCATTTTTAAATGCATCCTATCTAAGGTATGCACTTTCTCATACACCGTTAGTCCCTGTCGCACACATTAGACAGTTTTGGAACAATGTAAGTTCCACAACAGCTAATGGAGTGACCACATTAACATCTACTGTTCATGGAAGAACATGGGTGGTCACTGAAGCCTTGGTTCGCCAAGCTTTGCGTCTTGATGACGCTGATGGTGTGACTACTCTTGCCATTGCAACAATAGAACAGGGTCTTAGGGAATTGGGTTATCCTATTCCTGCTGATGTCACTTTAAATAAATATCATAAGCAGGAATTTCCCTCTGACTGGAAATATTTGATACATGTCCTTTTACAATGCTTAAGTCCAAAGTGTACTTCTTTTAATGAAATAAACAGGTCTATAGCAAGTGCTTTGGTTTGTATAACACGTGGGCTTAAGTATAATTATTCAAAAATGATTTTTGAAGGGATGTGTAAAAACAAGGGAAGTAAAATGACTTTGGCTTACCCTCGATTTTTGCAAATGGTCTTTGCTTTACAAGAATATTGTTCTAGGGATCATGACACTTTTTATGAGATTCCTAAACAACAGAAAACCATTTTTGCTAAAATGAGCTCCACACACGAATCCATACCTCTTACCCAACCCATGCTTGAAGTAATTCAGGCTGCACAACCACAACCACAACCACAACCACAACCACAACCTGACCCTGAACCCCAACTTGAGCCTATTCATGAACCATCACCTTCACCAGAAAACATGGACCTTGACCAACCCAGCGCTGACACTCAAAATGTGAGCGCTGACACAGCCAATCCCAACACTGATACCATCCCTGAACAAACCCAAACACCCCTTAACCAACCTACACCCACACCATCTACTTCATCTTCCACCCCATTACAATCTAGGTTGACTAAACGCCAAAGGGTTACTGGAGTGTTCTCCTCTAGTGATCCTAGCCTTGTAGCAGAGAGAACCACCTCCACAAGTGTGGCTGGTGAAATGGGTGAGGCTGGGGCTATTGACACAGGCTTAGATGCTGGTCAAGACAGTCCCAACATCATTAAGACCTCATCCATGCCCCATGATTCTATTTTGGGAGGTCAAATTCCCATTCTCGCTGAGGGCAGATTGGAACCTATGACTATGACTGAATTGACGGCGGCTGTCATTAGCTTGCAAAAGCAAAATGTCAGTCTTGTACAAATTGTCAACAAACAGGGACGTGAACTCCAAGTTTTGAGGGAGAGAGTAACTGTTTTGGAGAATCCAAGTAGCAGGAGTCTAATGGAGGAATCTTCCAAAGGGGAGGATGAAGAGGATGAGGAGGATGAGCTGATTCACACAGCTAGTGAGAAGAGTTCAGAAAAGAGTTCACAATTTAGTGAATCTTTGCAGGTTGCTGAAGCTCTCACCAACTTGAAGAAGCACCCAGTTGTTGATACATCCAAGGTGACACCAAAGAACTTGGAAGGATCTTTCAAAGAAACATTGGGCGCTGATACAGGTTTGGACGCTGACACATCCAGCGCTGATAAAGGTAATCGTGGCGCTGATAGGAGCAACTTGAACGCTGACAAAGTTGCAGGTGGTGTTGATGTATTCCAGCCATCAACAATCATCAAAGATGTGTCCACACAGGTTTCTTCTTCTACTTTACCAATTATTGATGCAAAAGACAAAGGTAAAGGGATCCTGATTGAAGAAGATGTTCCAAAGAAAGATGCAGCACAAATTGCTTTTGATGAACAGTTGGCTGTACAACTTGTGGAAAGAGATTTGAAGAGGAGTAGAAGATCACCATTTGTTGTTTCTGAGAGTGAGGAAGAAAGTGGTGATGATAAAGAAGGTGATAGCTCAGATTCAAGTATTCAAATTATTGAAGATCCAGAAAGGCTTGAATATGGGGATGAGCTAGCAAAGGAAAGGTTGAGTGAGTTGAAGAATCAGATTGATTGGGACCTACCAGAAATCACCAGAATGTACCATGCTTGGGAAGACAAGGTTATGGACAACCCAGGAATGAGCTTATCAGATCAAATTTGGGGGTTGGAAGTTCTGCTTAGGGTACAAGATGACATAAAGGTGATTATGAGGTTTAATGCACAAGAGGTCAAGACCTGGCTCAAAAGGGATAGAAGGCAGTTATACTATAAGTTTCTTAAATGCCATCAGCCCAGATGGACATGCAAGAAGTTGCTGGCCTTATCTTTTGAGGAGCTAGAGTATAGGGCACATCCTATTTGGAGGAAGGTGCAAGAACAGAATGTCTACCAGTTTCTTTCAGAAGAAAGAAAACAAGAGCTTGCTGAGGAAATGCAGATTCAAAAGGAAATGAGGATTGCTCAAAGACCAGTGAAGAAAGGAGATCCTTTCCAATTTCCTAAAGATATGGATGTGTATTTTCCAACTGAAGGTGTAATAAGGAAGCATCTCAAGCTTTCTCCATTGGAAGCTTCAGATTTGGTAAATGTAGTACCTCTAGATGACAGAAATCCAATCATCAGTTTTGATGAAGATGAGTGTGGATTTTGGAAGATTGGACGATTTGGAAAGGAGGTACATACTTTCACTTCAGTTATTTCTATATTTGCATGCATAGACAGGGAAGACTTGGTGCATCTATGGAGATTAATAGAGGCCAAGTATACAGCTGAAGCACCTACTTCAGCAAATGGAATAAGACTTTGGAACACATTTATGACTTTGTGTGGTCCAAAAGAAGCAGATCCTACCATATGGAAGGATCTTGAAGATGATCTCAGTAATCTTCATTGGAGGCTATATTCTACTTGTGGTGTATTTCATATGAGCTCTATAAAGTTTTCAGAGTATTTACTCGTGGATGCTGACTATTTCTTGTCCAAAGAAGTGTTGGAGAAGATGCTAGAGACACCCTTGGAGATTGATTATACTAGTGACGTGGCCAAGGACTTGATCAGATATGTTTATCACCAACATAAGAAGTTTTTGCAAGATTCCTCCTAAGCCTTAAGTTTTATTCAGAAACTTGATCATTGGAATAGATATCAAGTTTAGGGGAGGATTGTTGGGAATAAAATATGGGTCAGTTCACTAGACGCTGATAAGAAGAATGTCAACGCTGATAAGAAGACATTGGACGTTGACAGCCAAGCGTTGACATTGAAGAAGTCAACGCTGACAGCCTTGAAGATTGACACTGATGGAATATCTTTTGTTTATTTGTTTCTTTATTTATGTATGGTAAAGATAAGCACAACATTGTATTTTCTATTATTATCTTTACCTAGAATAGTTGATTCGTAGCTTATTGTACAAGACTTCTTGTTCTATAAAAGAAGGTCTTTTAGGTTAAAGTCATATATCAGTTTTCATAAGTATTCGCAAGTTAAACCTTTCATTGTAATCAATTCGATCATTCTAATACAAGTGAAAGTTTGTTTAACATCTTTGTGTTTTAGATCAAGTGTTAATTCCGCATAACACTTTGTTACTTTACTCATAAGCAAAGGTTTCTCTACGTGTAGTACTTGATCTAATCTCGTCTATACAAAGCTTAATCGATCTAAGTTTGGGATCAACACTAAGTGTGTGGGAGTTTACTCCCACATGCTTAAACATTGAGGACAATGTTTATATTAAGTGTAGGGGGACTTCTATCAAAGTTAAGTGGGCTTTTCCTTGTATTTGTCCTCATTTTAATCGAAAAATTGATTTTTCGACATTTTTCAAAAAATTTTATCTATTTTGGCCTAGTTGTATTTTCCTTTGTTATAGTTAATTTATTTCATTAGAATAAATTTTAATAAATGGTTTTAATAAGTTTAGATTTCTTTGATGTATTTTTCAACGTCATGAATCTTTTGACTCACCCCGAGTTTACTTATCTAATTTTGCTCTAGCTAGTATCCTTAACGTGTTTAAATCAAGTTTTGCTAGGCTTTTATATAGGGAACTTTAAAACGTGAAAGTCATAACTCTTACGGGTTAAGAACAAGAACTTTTCGCAAGTTCCTATAATTGATCTTAGAAAGTCATTTATCAAGGGAACTTTAAAATGCGAATTCTAAAACTTGAAAAAGTCTAAGAAGTTGAAAGATCCTATAGATGACGTAAAAACCCAAAACTTTGATTTAATTGGCTACGCATCCACAAGTCTCATTCCTTGAGATTTTAAATTGTGGAGAACGAGAGATGATAGAGTCAATTATAAGTTTGGTATTATTTCATGTATTTATGTGAGTTGATTATAAGCTTTTTCTCCCATCGCATGCTAATAAATTTAATTGCAATAAGTAAGGTCGTACGATTTGAAAGGTTACTTAGCTTCTAGCCCAAGATCGTTTACTAGTTGCTCAGTATTAATTAGAGTTCATAGCCAAGGCATAACTTATTGAAACGGGATGCGAAGATTGGCGAGTCCGAAAAGGCACTAACAAGGCATGAGGGCTACATTTTGTTGCTAAAGATCCAAACTGAGGTGAAGAATCATTTATCAAAAATCAATATGAAGGATCGAGACACACGACGAAAAGAAAATACTCCCCTAAAGATCATGGAGAAGTCTATCCGAAAAGACCCTAGCAAGGTATGAGGATAAATAGATCCAAGTCCTAAAAGGAGGCGGATAGTTGTATATCAAAATCCTAAATAAATATTGGAGAAAAATGAAGAAGTCTTGGTCCAAGTATGAATAATCTCTCAAAAACTTCAAGTGAAGAAATTCCTATTATGAAGAGAAGACCATTATTTCATGAACGTCTCTCATGATTTGAAGTATGAAGTCAATGCCAAATATCGATCCGAGAAAGGTCTCAAATCGTGAAGCGAGTTATGCCAAGATATGAACTTTATGAGGTCTCGAGAATCAGTTTCAAAAGATTTTGTCCTTTAGCTAACTATGGATTAAATCTTCCTAATTTATTTTTAGCCTAAATAAACTATCGCAATAAGTCAAAAATGCATCCTCGTGATCATTCAAGACAACAATAAAATATAAGAGATACACCTAGTAATTAGGGAGTCTAAGTGAATAATTGGTCCACATGAGTTTGAGTTAGTTTGCAAACTTATAATAACAATGATCTCGTTTTTAAGCTTGGTTTGGGGAACGTGAAACTTGAGGGTGATAAACATTCATGACAATCCAAAGCCCTAATGTAAGTCTTTGATATCTTTACTTGTTTTCTTCCTTCAAATAACTTGTTATCTTCTATCTTTTTATGTTTCCTTAATGTGTTGTGTTCAAATAAAGGACAAGGTAGGTTAATTATGATGGAAAATGTAAAAACTGCTTTGTAATTAATGCATTGCATGAGGGCATTGCAATGGTCAAGTGTAGGGGATTTAATAAGTGTGAAAACACTTATCCTTTTTCCACTTAATTATAATAATAACCAAGCCAAAACGTGTATTATATGTCGTAAATGTCAGAATTATGCGTGGTTTGTGTGTTTGTTGTGATTTAGGACCAAAATGTGAAAAGGGAAGAAAACATGGGCTTTCACGAGCTTTTATCGAATAAAAAGACAAAAGGAGAAGTCAAAAGATCAAGAGTGCAAAAAGAACGGAAGTCCAAGGCCTATTCTGAAGATTTATCAAAGAAAAAGTCTAAAGACGGAAGTTTTATGAAGTCGAAGAACCAAGTCTAATAAAAAAAATTATAAGACGAGTTCAATCTATATCGACAAATCCCAAGACAACGTCGAGAAAGTCGAAGAATTTAAAAGACGAAAAGACGAGAAGAAAGAAGAAAGCATCAACACATGTTAATCCTCCTATAAATACCCTCCTTATGACACATTAGGAGGTGTTAGCTAAATTGATGACTTAGCTCTCCAATTTATTTTCTTGCACTTTCAAATTGTCAATTTACATTATTTTCATTTAAATTCTTTTCTTTAATTTCAAGTAGGTTATTAATTTTGTTGTTGAATCTTTATCTTTAATCAAGTTTTTAATTAATCTCTAATTCTACCTTTCTTGTTGATTTAATCTTTATGCTTATTTGCTTATTGTCATGCTTATTTGATTGTTCTATATGTTTTTATGTGTTTGATTGTTTAGCTTATTGTTATTATAGCTTATTGGTTGCTTTTCTTAATTTTAATTAAGTTTTTTTATAAAAAGTTGATTTTAAATATTTTTATTATTTAGTGATTTTAAAAGTTTTTAAATTTTGGCTTATTTAGTTTTTCTTACAATTTATTTGGTTTAAGTTTTGGTTAGGTTCTTATTAGATTTTAGCTTATTTTTGGTCTTTAGCTTATTCGAATTTTAGTTCTTATCCTAGTTTTCTTTAAACCCTCTTTTCCCGGATAACTTGTACTTCATTGATTCCGGATAAGGTCATTTTTGCACATTCCGGATAAGCCCCAAATCCAGATTCCGGATAAGCTCTCATATTGGATTCCGGATAAAAGGCTGAAACTCACAACCCGGATAAGACACGAAGTCAATATTTCGGATAGTTGAAATAATAACAAAACCCGGATAAAGCAAATAATACATTTCCCGGATAAGAAGCCAATTTCTATTTCCCGGATAAGAAAGCACAGATTCCGAATATTAGAAGAGAAATGACAAGCTAGCCAGCCTAGTTGCTTAGCCTTTTTCCCGCCAAAACATAGCATGGATTCTGGATAATTACATATAGAATTGACTTGCATGCCTGGTAACTTGCTTAGCTATTTTCCCGCCATTTTGAGCTAGTAGCCTGGGTGCTCGAGCTACTAGCTTGGTTGCTTGGTTATTCATATATATTGTCCCGCATCGATTTAGTTTTATCTGAAAGTTTTTCCATTTTTTATTCTGAAAGTCACATATTTTTAGTTGTATTTTTCATCAAATTTTAGTATTAGTATTTTTTCGAAAAGTTTAAGTTTTATCTTTTATTTAGTGCCCGCTTTAGCTTTTACCTCGTTTAGTTTTAAAGTAGCCACTTAGTCGGTTAGTCCTATTTCCTACTTTTTCATTATGTAAAATTTATTTTTAAGTCAAAAGTAAATTTCTTCTTTTAGTTTTATTTTTATTAATTGTTTTATTTTAAATTTCGTTTTATTATTTTTTTCGCTCCTTTATTATTAGTTATTTGTTTTTGGCTTATTTTTATTACTTTTCGCATTTACCTTTCAAGTAGAAATAGATAACCAAAATCTCCTTTTCTTAACCAAGAACAATTAAGTCTAGCATTAAACTATGATCAATTCGAATTGAACCGAGTACGAAATAACGACAAACACGTAAAATCTTAATAAGGATCGTATGATCAAAAAATTCATTGGAACTTCCGTCGAGTGCTCCCCATTTCCCACTCTTACTGCTAACTTCAGTTGGCCCGAGGGCCATACCGCTTCTTCGCTGAATCCAATGAGCGGGGAAGTCGCAGGCATTATTTGGCTCTTTATCTCTTCGCTAAGCTTTAGAAAGCAGTGCTCGTACATTATTTCTGCTGATGAACCTCCATCCACATACATGCGATGAATGCTGTGCTGACCAATGCTTATTTCTATAACTAGAGGACTGTCTGCGATGTTCCTTGCATTGAGTGGGGGGAAAGAAATGTCTTTTCCCTTGGAGAATTTTTGGCTCACCCTCTGCCTTGTCCTTCGTTGCCACGATTCCACCATGTAAATGTTCGCGCTAACGACTTTTTTTCTATCATCCTTCGTGGATTCCTTGACAAGGTGTTTTTGCTCGCCTTTCTTTACTCAATTCTCGATATATTTTTGCAGCTAAATACATTCGTTCGTAGCGTGCCCTCTCTCATTGTGGTATTCACAGTATCTATTACTGGCGCGTTTTTCGATCGGGGTGGTCATTGGCGTTGGCCGTGTGAAACTCACACCTTCTGATACGAGGATTTCTCTTGGGGTTAACTTAAGGGGGGTAAACCTTGAGTTATAAGCTTGTCCCTCTCTTCACCTTCCTACGTAATCAAGGCCTGGAGGTCTGCCTTGCTTGTTGGGTCCTTCATTGATTATGCGGATAGATTTGTGATCATAAGTGCTTCGTGTTATTTCTGAAGCAGCCGATTCTCCTTGTATGAAAGACCTTACCCGCCTTAGTACTCCATCGAAGGTTTCGGGCGTTCTTTCATTAATCTTATTTATTAGATCGTTGTTTCGTATACCCGCCATGAAGCATGATACTTTCAAAATTTTGGGGCAGTCTTTTATTTGGAGACTCACTCTTGAAACGCTCCAAAAAGTCTTCCAGGTATTCGCCCTGGTTCTGCTTTACTCTGGCGAGCGATACAGCACTCCTATCATGTCTTTTTTGTTGCACATAGTTTCTTTTGAATGCTTTTCGCAACACTTTGTACCCGTTGATTGTTCGCGGCGGGAGCCTATCGAACCACGTCCGCGCGTTCCCTACCAAGTGTAGAGTTAAACATATTAAACCATACGGGTTCTGGCATGCGGCACTTTCTGGTGTCTCCATAATGCTGTATGCGCCTCATAAAAGCATTTTTCATGGCTCTCCTCCAAGGTTGTGAGAACATTTGGTCCTCCAAGGAATAACTTGCGCTTATACGTTTTTTGGGCAAATTATCACTTGATCCTGACAGATTGCCTTCTGAGGATGAGGCATGCTTCGCGCGCTTTGCTTCCTCTACCATCATTTCATGTTTAGCCACCAAAGGGATGAGCGCTTGTAGGTTGTGTGCTACGTACTCCTCCATCATGCGTGCCTTTGTAGCGATGACTTCCCCTCTCTCCTCTTGGGGCGTCTTTCTTTTTTGTTTATTGGGAGGAGGTTGAGTTGACTCCCGTTCGATGCCTTTTTCCCCCGCGGCGAGTAGGGGAGTTGAGAACAGCCCTCCTGTTCTTATAACTGGGGGATTGTTCACGTCCCGAGTGTTTGCCTCTGTAACACCCCATTTTGGAAATGGAAATATCACAGCAATTATGGCGTGTCATCAAAGCATACAAGGTAAAATGTCTAAACATTACTTGACTATAAAAAGGAAAATACCGGAATCAAACATCGGTAGTCCAAAAGTAAAGCTCATCACACACAAACATAGTATAGTAAGGAATAAGGACGAAACAATGTCCAAAGCATAAGTATCAAAAAGAAAGGAAATGCATAATGTAAAGAAGGCTAGACAGCTTCCAGTCCATATGCACGTACTCTTAATGTCTACGAGCGTCCCTGAGTACCTGCCGTTTTGGGAACATAGAAAAGGAAAACGGCTGATCAATACGCTCAGTGCACGGATGTACAATAAAGCATGAATAGGATAAGCATATAACATAATAACAGCGGAAAAAAACTAAGTCCCGAGTAACCTGGTTAAGTCTTAATAAAACTGGTTTTATAGTTTGAAAGTCTTATGTTTATCTTATAAAAACTGTTTGTCATATTTTACCATTTAGCCAATATAGGTCATGAATATCCACCGTGCATGAATAATTGGAGGGGTAACCTCATCATGCAAATTAGAGGGGTTGCCTCTAGTTTAATATACTGGTTTTATGGGTAGGAGGGATCAGCTCCTTGTGAAGGATGTAAGGCACACACCACATTCACCATGTAATCCTGAATAAAACGTGTAACTAGGATGCACCCATACGCCCCACATGACAAATATAAATAAATGGCCAAAAGCTGAAGGGACGCCACGAGCAATCACTCCGCCGTGGTGAAGTCATAACATAAGTGCCTCTAATGTTATGGTTATGGTACCTCCATAACTAGGTGAAACTGGTCATGCATGTATATGGCTATTGGTAATCATATTCAAAACATAAGAAATCAAACTCATACTTATACTACGGGAAAACAGTTGGCTGCATACGGGGAAATCCTAATAAGGAAAGAATGTCCATACTGAAAGGACGGGAATCCGTACCTTATGTCCAGTGAACGAGAACGATGAACTGCGAGAATCCTACTTCCGAAACACTAGTGCTACATAAATACGTACATGAAATAAGTATCTGCTTACTACATACATAGCTGGTTTTATATCATGTCTTAGCTTATTTTATGTGTTCTTACTATTTACACTGTTTAAAGCCTTAAACTGTGTTAAATCTTATATCCTGTTCATTCTGATTAAGTATTTCTGATATTTCATGTGTTATTATACTTACTGTGTAATAATAAGTAACTTTCCAAAAATAGCAGGTTTCCTTAAATAGAAAGTTTCCAAAAATAGAAAGTTTCCAAAAATAGAAATTTTCCAAAAATAGAAAGTTTCCAAAAATAGAAAGTTTCCAAAAATGGAAAGTTTCCAAAAATAGAAAGTTTCCAAAAATAGATTTACTGCTTAAAATAGATAAGTTTCTAAAAATAGAAAGTTTCCATAAATAGATTAGCTGCCTTAATTAATTAAGTTTCTAAAAATAGAAAGTTTCCATAATTAGAAATAAGCTGGTTAAGTAAGCTAAGTAAATAAGCCTAAGTGTTTCCATGATTATTTCCTAAGTCATATGATATATTATATAGTTTAATAATTATTTCATGTAATTTAACTAAACTATAGGTTATAATATTTAATTAAAGTATGACATGTTTTAATTAAATATATTAAATACTTAGGTTAAAATATGTATGATTAAATACTAATAATATAACCTAAGTCATGTTTAATTAATTAATTATATCCATGGCTTTTAAAATAATTAATTAATTATAAGTCGTAATAATATAAATACTTAGGTTAAAAATAATTCATGTTTATTAATAATTAGTTAACCTAAGTCATGTTATTAAATTAATTACATCTTATTAATTTAATTCTTAACATAAGTTTACAACATAAACAACTAACATAATCATGATCCGGACCTAAGCCTAAAAACATGCACCGGATATGAAACAACACCGTACCCCGAACCAAATCGGGGTAACCCCTTGCTGCCGTGGGACCCATACGCACCAACCAAGACCAAAAAGGTCTTGGTGGTGGTCGGCTAAGAACAAACCGAACCCCCCTTGGGGTCGGTTGTACATTGCGGCCCAAAAACAAACACCCTTAGATCGACCCTTTTGATTAATTAATGTTCAAAACATGTTAGATATAGGTTTAATCAATGTGTTTTTATAAAAACATCACGTGTTCTTAATTAAATAAAAGATTAATTAAAAAGGAAAAGGTTAAAAAGGTTTTACCGTATTCGTGGATCAAGAGGGTGAAGAACAAACACGAACAACCAATAAATCTACAAGATCCAAGATCAAAATCACCTCCTCTGGTGGTTTGTAGGTGGCGGCACAAAGAAGGAGGAGGGGAAGGGTTTTAGGTTTTTCTTAAAAATTCTTCTGTAAAGTAATTTGAGTAGTGAAAATTACTTAACCCTTCCTTTTAGTAAAATTGACAATGGGCTTGGCCCATTGTCCTTATTTTGGCTGCGGGTAGGGACTCCCTTGTGGGGGTCCCGTACCTCGTTTTGTGTCTTGTTATTTAATACACGTTTACGTTTAATTATGACCGTATTTTAAATGTTCTCGTTACGTAAATACCATATACTTATATATTTAATTACACTCGTATTAAATATATATACGTAATTAATAATAACTCGTGTTTTAATTACGCTCGTGATTCTGTGATCATATGTTCGTGATTAATTATTGCTAAATAATTATTACGTGATCGTTCATATAAAATACTTATCGTGTTCTAACACGTACGTAACACATAAACTCCTAAATCGTAATCATGCTATATTAGGAAAGTTTTCAACTAGTACGTACGATCCTAAGGTACTATGCATGGTAAAAGCATGCGGGTTTTACAACTCTTCCCCCCTAAAAAGAATAATTCGTCCCCGAATTATAGATAAAGTAACTAGAAAAGAAGAACATACCCGAATTCAAAATATGAAATGAGGGTAAGAAGTCCGGATAGACTCCTTTGTTTCCCAAGTGGCTTCCCGCTCGGTATGATCCATCCATAGAATTTTGACGAATGGAATCGTCTTCTTTCTCATGACTCGTTCTTGCCTGTCAAGAACTCGTTCGGGTTCTTCTATAAAAGTGAGATCTTCACGTATCTGTTCCAGCGGATACTGAACCATGTGAAGGGGATGATATTGGTACCCTCTGAGTAAGGACACATGAAACACATTGTGCACATGCGAAAGCTGCAGAGGTAACGTCAATCGGTAAGATACTTCACCGACTCGTTCGATGATATCAAACGGTCCGATGAAACGAGGACTGAGCTTCCCTTTAATCCCGAAGCGTCTAACACCACGTGCCGGCGAAACCTTAAGGAAGACGTGATCTCCTACATTAAAGTGTAAATTCCTACGATGCTTATCGGCGTAACTCTTTTGACGTGACCGTGCCTCCTGAATCTTCTGTCTAGCTACTGCGATTTTCTCGTTTGTCATCTCTATGATTTCTGGTCCTTCGAGTGTTCGCTCACCAACTTGATCCCAGCAGATTGGGGCGCGACACTTTCTGCCATACAACATCTCAAATGGAGCACACTTGATGCTCGCGTGCCAGCTGTTGTTGTACGCAAACTCCACCAAACAGATGTATTCGTCCCAATCACCCGTCCATTCCAACGCACATGACCTCAACATATCTTACAATGTCTGAATGGTTCGCTCTGACTGTCCATCCGTTTGAGGATGAAAAGCCGTGCAGACTTTTCCAAAAGCGCGAAGTGAATCGAGGATCTCTGTCTGAGACGATGCTGGATGGTGCACCGTGTAGTCTCATGATCTCTCGTCTGTACGTATCTGCGAGTTTACTTACCGGATCTTCCTTGCGGATCGGTAAGAAATGAGCTGATTTGGTAAGTCGATCAACGATAACCCAAATTGCATCGTGATTCCTTTTGGTAGGCGGAAGACCGGTAACAAAATCCATGGTGATTTTGTCCCACTTCCACTCTGGAATATCTAACGGTTGAAGGAGACCGCCAGATCGCTGATGCTCGATCTTAACCTGCTGGCAGGTAAGACATTTGGAGACGTAAGTAGCCACATCCTGTTTCATACCACTCCACCAAAAGTACTGCTTGATGTCATGGTACATTTTAGTTGAACCAGGATGTATCGAGAATGGGGAGCTATGAGCTTCTGCTAGCAAAGCTTCCCGGAGTTCTTGGTCGTCAGGAACACAAAGTCTAGTGCCCTGCCATACGATACCGTCTGCATCTACTCTGAATTCTGTCTGCTTCTCCAAATTCTGAACTATCGCCCATAATTCTCCGTCCTCCTTCTGAGCTTCCTTAATCTTAGATAGTAACTCGGGTTCTACTCTAAGATTAGCCCAGTAACCGTGCTGTCCACGTACCATGATCTCGATGTCTAGTCGCTCCAAGTCTCTTATGATCTCCTCTTCGATTCTAATGTTGTTGATCATTCCGGACTTCCTGCTAAGGGAATCTGCTACTACATTTGCCTTTCCGGGATGATACTGAAGATTAATGTCATAATCCTTCAACAGCTCTAACCATCTTCTCTGCCTCATGTTCAATTCACGTTGAGTGAAGATATACTTCAAGCTCTTGTGGTCCGTGAAAATGTTACATGATTCTCCATATAAGTAGTGTCTCCATATCTTTAATGCAAACACGACTGCAACAAGTTCCAGATCGTGCGTGGGATAATTCTCTTCATAAGGCTTAAGCTACCGTGAAGCGTACGTGATCACTTTCCCATGTTGCATGAGAACACAGCCAAGTCCCTTCCCCGATGCATCGTTGTAGATTTGAAATCCACCCGTACCAGATGGTAGAGTAAGAATAGGTGCAGATACTAGCTTCTGCTTCAGGTCTTCAAAGCCCTTCTCTCGATCTTCAGTCCAGACGAATTTCTCCCCTTTCCGCATCAGTTTGGTCAATGGTAGTGCTAAGGGGGGAAAGTTCTCTACGAACCTACGGTAATAGCCAGCTAAGCCTAAGAAACTGCGGACTTCCGTCGCTGATGTCGGCCTTGGCCACTTAGTGATGGCCTCAACCTTCGCTGGATCCATAGTGATTCCTTCTGCTGATACAATGTGACCTAAGAATGCCACCTTATCTAACCAGAATTCACACTTGG
The DNA here is from genome assembly GCA_025667525.1 of Glebionis coronaria. Classification (NCBI taxonomy): domain Eukaryota; kingdom Viridiplantae; phylum Streptophyta; class Magnoliopsida; order Asterales; family Asteraceae; genus Glebionis; species Glebionis coronaria. The sequence continues at coordinate 47,824,275 of CM046875.1, forward strand.
AGAAATTAGCATACAGCTGCTTCTGGCGAAGAATCTGTAGTACTGTACGAAGATGGTCTTCGTGTTCCTCCTTGGACTTAGAGAAAATCAGGATGTCATCGATGAAAACAATGATGAACTTGTCCAGAAATTCATGGAAGATTCTGTTCATCAGATCCATGAACACTGCTGGAGCATTTGTCAGGCCAAATGGCATAACTACAAACTCGTAGTGGCCATAACGAGTAAGAAAAGCAGTCTTAGCAATATCCTACTCCTTGGCTCGTAACTGATGATAGCCTGACCTAAGATCGATCTTGGAGAAGTGTTTGGCCCCTTGGAGTTGGTCAAACAGATCGTCAATGCGTGGCAGTGGATATCTATTCCGAATGGTAATCTTGTTGAGCTCGCGATAGTCTATGCAAAGACGCATACTGCCGTCCTTCTTCTTAACAAATAAAACCGGTGCGCCCCATGGAGATGCGCTCGGTCGAATAAAACCTCGTTCGAGAAGTTCTTGCAGTTGATCCTTCAGCTCCTTCAGCACTATGGGAGCCATGCGATAAGGAGCCTTGGAGATTGGTTCAGCTCCTGGAACCAGCTCGATACTGAATTCCACTTCTCGTGCAGGTGGTATGACCGGAAGTTCTGCTGGAAACACGTCTTGGAATTCCGACACTATTGGTTGATCCTGAATCGATGGAGATTCAGCATCCATGTCGTGAACCGTAGCTAAATAACCCTCGCAGCCATGTGACAGTAATGCACGCGCTTGCAGGGTGGATATGATTTGTACAGACCGTCCGGGTATGAACCCATTATGAATGTACTCTGGTGCGTTGGCATCGCCGAAGATAACTCGATATGAATGGCAGTCTATAGTAGCATGATACTTGGATAGCCAATCCATGCCCAAAATCATGTCGAAGTCATTCATGTCCAGCGGAAGTGCGCCGACAGGTCGAACCTTATCATCAAATTCTAGGGGAAGACTCTTGTATACATGGGTGATTAATACAGAGTCCCTCAAAGGTGTGGAAATAGTAAGCATATTTTCTAGTGGCAAGGGAGGCATCCTAATGTTCTTAGCATAAGCAGTAAAAATAACCGAGTGAGTAGCACCCGTATCGAAAAGAACACATGCAGCGCGACCATACATATATAAGATTCCAGTGATGGTACCTGTAGACTTGTTGGCCTGGTCTCGAGATGTCGTGTAGACACGCCCGGCAGTAGGAGGCGGCTTGGTATCAGCATGTCCCGATGTACCCTCCATCTCGCCCTTACGGCAATCCTTCATAATATGGCCAGGAAGACCACACTTGAAGCAGGCATCAGTATTACGGTGACATGGTCCTGGGTGCCTACGGTGGCAAGTAGAGCAAAGAGGATGAGTGTATCCTCCAGCAGGTGCTCTGGCTGGCTGAGGACCTGATAAAACATTTTACATAGGTCATAATAGTTGGGTACAAAGGACGAAGTGGATAATCGTAAGATTGAATACCAGTGATAGCTGGACGGCTAGGCTGCGAACCTCTCTGGTTCTGGTCCCTACCGTTTCCATGGTTCCTGGTAGAATTTTGCTAGAGCGTCAGCATATGAGTTATAACATAAAACATAAGAAATTTCGTAAGTATTAGGACCTGCTGTTGCTGGATTGCCCGGTGTTGTTATGGTAATTATCATTACCGCCACGCCTATCCGTAGCAGATCGGTCATTAGTCTGACCGTTTCCCTTGGGCTGATGAGGCTGCTGCTGAGTAGCCGGCTGAGACCGGTCCCCAGTTTTCTGCCTGGAAGATACATTTAAAGAGATGAATAATTGACATATGGAAGATATACGGATTGATCACCGCTTAAATACGAAGGTTTTACCTCTTGTCGGGTCTTTCAGCTTCCCCGAACTCATCCCTCTCCTGCAGCATCTCCAGTTTCCGTGCTGCATCGGCCACTTGTGCTACCGTATTAAACGTAGAATACACCAGATTGTTTGCGACCGATGTGCGAAGAGCCCATCTAAAGTGATGTGCCTGCTCTTCTGGAGTACCTGTTGCCGCACCAAGGAAACCAGCCAAGCGAAGAAAGCGCTGCATAAACTCGTTGCTATTCTCCCCAGCTCTCTGACGGATCCCATGGTACTCTCTCTTGAGTTTGTCTTGCTCAGCCTTGGGAAAGAACTGCTCCATCACCCTTCCCTTGAACTGAGCCCAAGTTAAACCAGCAACCCACTCATCACCACCTTCAGATTGCATCAAAGCTAACCACCAGTTGAGTACATCGCCTTCGAACCGATAGCATGCCAACCTCGCCTTGTATGCGGGGTCACAGCCCATAGCGTTGAAGATCTTCTCGATGTGAGCCAACCAGCTTTCAGCATCGTTGGGGCTATCTGTCTTCTCAATAGCTCGAGGGCGGAGCTTGTTGAATCTCTCCAGCCATACTGCTAATGTCACTGGAGGAGGAGGAGGAGGTGGCTGATTGTGCTGCTGCTGATTGTTGGCAGTTTGAACTTCAGCCCGGATGTCATTCCTCAGTTGAGGAAGAAAGGCTTGCATGGCAGCCTAAATTGGAGCATTGAGCTGCTCCTATTCGCGTGTGAGAACCATTTGACAGTATAACATAAAACATATGATTAACAGTTCAAAACATAAAATATATACATGAAAAAAAAATTTATACTAAAAATTTCACGAGAAAAATTTTATGCAAGAAAATTTTTGTGTATGAATGCATGATGCAGTTTTATGAAAACTTTGTATGCTCGAGAGTGAACGCCTCTGGTCAGTTCACTCAAAACAAAAGACATAGCGAGGGGACCCTTATGGGTCGGTCCCAAATCTAAAAGTTTCGATAAAACACATGCGAATAAATAGGCCAGTCCTGTACCAACCATTACTTAGTCAAAAACCCTGTAACAATGACATATATATGTATGCTTAAAAATGATGAATGCATGAAAACAACTGTCAGTTCTAGGAAGACCGTAGTGACTACCCACTAATCACAGGTCATATTTGAGAGCCTACAGGTCGAAGCCTTGGCTCTGATACCATAATTGTAACACCCCATTTTGGAAATGGAAATATCACAGCAATTATGACGTGTCATCAAAGCATACAAGGTAAAATGTCTAAACATTACTTGACCATAAAAAGGAAAATACCGGAATCAAACATCGGTAGTCCAAAAGTAAAGCTCATCTCATACAAACATAGTATAGTAAGGAATAAGGACGAAACAATGTCCAAAGCATAAGTATAAAAAAGAAAGGAAATATATAATGTAAAGAAGGCTAGACAGCTTCCAATCCATATGCACGTACTCTTAATGTCTACGAGCGTCCCTGAGTACCTGCCGTTTTGGGAACATAGAAAAGGAAAACGGCTGAGCAATACGCTCAGTGCACGGATGTACAATAAAGCATGAATAGGATAAGCATATAACATAATAACAGTGGAAAAAACTAAGTCCCGAGTAACCTGGTTAAGTCTTAATAAAACTGGTTTTATAGTTTGAAAGTCTTATGTTTATCTTATAAAAACTGTTTGTCATATTTTACCATTTAGCCAATATAGGTCATGAATATCCACCGTGCATGAATAATTGGAGGGGTGACCTCATCATGCAAATTAGAGGGACTGCCTCTAATTTAATATACTGGTTTTATGGGTAGGAGGGATCAGCTCCTTGTGAAGGATGCAAGGCACACACCACATTCACCATGTAATCCTGAATAAAACGTGTAACTAGGATGCACCCATACGCCCCACATGACAAATATAAATAAATGGCCAAAAGCTGAAGGGACGCCACGAGCAATCACTCCGCCGTGGTGAAGTCATAACATCAGTGCCTCTAATGTTATGGTTATGGTACCTCCATAACTAGGTGAAACTGGTCATGCATGTATATGGCTATTGGTAATCATATTCAAAACATAAGCAATCAAACTCATACTTATACTTCGGGAAAACAGTTGGCTGCATACGGGGAAATCCTAATAAGGAAAGAATGTCCATACTGAAAGGACGGGAATCCGTACCTTATGTCCAGTGAACGAGAACGATGAACTGCGAGAATCCTACTTCCGAAACACTAGTGCTACATAAATACGTACATGAAATAAGTATCTGCTTACTACATACATAGCTGGTTTTATATCATGTCTTAGCTTATTTTATGTGTTCTTACTATTTACACTGTTTAAAGCCTTAAACTGTGTTAAATCTTATATCCTGTTCATTCTGATTAAGTATTTCTGATATTTCATGTGTTATTATACTTACTGTGTAATAATAAGTAACTTTCCAAAAATAGCAGGTTTCCTTAAATAGAAAGTTTCCAAAAATAGAAAGTTTCCAAAAATAGAAAGTTTCCAAAAATAGAAAGTTTCCAAAAATAGAAAGTTTCCAAAAATGGAAAGTTTCCAAAAATAGATTTACTGCTTAAAATAGATAAGTTTCTAAAAATAGAAAGTTTCCATAAATAGATTAGTTGCCTTAATTAAATAAGTTTCTAAAAATAGAAAGTTTCCATAATTACAAATAAGCTAGTTAAATAAGCTAAGTAAATAAGCCTAAGTGTTTCCATGATTATTTCCTAAGTCATATGATATATTGTATAGTTTAATAATTATTTCATGTAATTTAATTAAACTATAGGTTATAATATTTAATTAAAGTATGACATGTTTTAATTAAATATATTAAATACTTAGGTTAAAATATGTATTATTAAATACTAATAATATAACCTAAGTCATGTTTAATTAATTAATTATATCCATGGCTTTTAAAATAATTAATTAATTATAAGTCTTAATAATATAAATACTTAGGTTAAAAATAATTCATGTTTATTAATAATTAGTTAACCTAAGTCATGTTATTAAATTAATTACATCTTATTAATTTAATTCTTAACATAAGTTTATAACATAAACAACTAACATAATCATGATCCGGATCTAAGCCTAAAAACATGCACCGTATATGAAACAACACCGTACCCCGAACCAAATCGGGGTACCCCCTTGCTTCCGTGGGACCCATACGCACCAACCAAGACCAAAAAGGTCTTGGTGGTGGTCGGCTAAGAACAAACCGAACCCCCCTTGGGGTCGGTTGTACCTTGGGGCCCAAAAACAAACACCCTTAGATCGACCCTTTTGATTAATTAATGTTCAAAACATGTTTGATATAGGTTTAATCAATGTATTTTTTTAAAAACATCACGTGTTCTTAATTAAATAAAAGATTAATTAAAAAGGAAAAGGTTGAAAATGTTTTACCGTATTCGTGGATCAAGAGGGTGAAGAACAAACACGAACAACCAATAAATCTACAAGATCCAAGATCAAAATCACCTCCTATGGTGGTTTGTAGGTGGCGGCACAAAGAAGGAGGAGGGGAAGGGTTTTAGGTTTTTCTTAAAATTCTTCTGTAAAGTAATTTGAGTAGTGAAAATTACTTAACCCTTCCTTTTAGTAAAATTGACAATGGGCTTGGCCCATTGTCCTTATTTTGGCCGCGGGTAGGGACTCCCTTGTGGGGGTCCCGTACCTCTTTTCGTGTCTTGTTATTTAATACACGTTTACGTTTAATTATGTTCGTGTTTTAAATGTTCTCGTTACGTAAATACCATATACTTATATATTTAATTACGCTCGTATTAAATATATATACGTAATTAATAATAACTCGTATTTTAATTACGCTCGTGATTCCGTGATCGTATGTTCGTGATTAATTATTGCTAAATAATTATTACGTGATCGTTCATATAAAATACTTATCGTGTTCTAACACGTACGTAACACATAAACTCCTAATACGTAATCGTAATCATGCTATATTAGGAAAGTTTTTAACTAGTACGTACGATCCTAAGGTACTATGCATGGTAAAAGCATGCGGGTTTTACAGCCTCACTGGCAGATCCAAGGGTAACATTTACTAATGTGATACGGCCATCTACCGTCGATGATCCTTGACGTCCTTCATTCTTACCGCTTTTCGTCATTAGTTAGAGCTTAGTGTGGGTTCCACGGATGGCGCCAACTTGTTGATGCAAAAGTTGGGGTTGATCGAGCTTAACCCAAATTAGGCTTAATTTTGGGTCTTGTGTACTCTGACTCTCGCACCAAGTGAAACTTGCTTTAGGACCCTGCGCACTAAACAGACACCGTTAGGCTTACCGTGGGTTTGTGACCCACGATTAGACTCCGGCGTAAGAGTAAGTAATCGGTTCTGAGTATATTAGTGTTTAGGGTATTGTGTGTATCGTACCTTTTTGGAACCGAAGGGGTTCCTTTTATACTCGAGAGAGTCCAGGCTGGGCTCCCTGTTCTTGCAGCCTAAGGAAGAGATAATGACTCGAAATAGCTTGATCTTCATTATTCAACTAAGGCAAGTGTATATCCCTATTCCTTAGGCGAATATAACTATAATATAAGTTATATACGGTCTGATCCTGTCGCACTGCGACAAGGACTTGGCTAAGTAATCAACCTCTTGTGCGACAGTGGCTTACCGGGCTTTATGGGCTATGTGAGAACATCGCACAAGTATCCAATCCACTCCTGATGGATGCGGGTAGTACCCGTGAGTCGGACTATCCAGCATGACTAGGGACTATACGTCATCATCATTCAACAAGTGTGATCCATAACAATTTGTAATACTTTGTTTATATTATTAAAACATTTAGCGTTTGAAAAGTAAATTATCGTGTGTTATATTTTGGTTTTCAAGTTATAGTATTATAATAGGCATAAAGTTGAGACTTTCAATTAGCAATATGTTCTTATTGTTTAGCAAGTCTCGGTTTCTATAGTAGTTAGTTTGGGTTTACTCAAACTAGTTACCATCCAAAACATGATATAAAGATCTATTAATTGAGATCAACACCGGTGCACTTAGCTAAGTGCACCAGATGCCTATGTAAGTGCACCTGTGACCTAAATGTAGACTAAGCGCTCTTTTTTGTCCTATTCGATTAAGATGCTATTTGGGTCAGTTTTAAATGATTTTTAAATGGGCCGGGAGGGGGGGGGGGGGAATTTGAATTTGGAATTTATTTATTTAATAAAATATTTCTTATAATTAGAAAGTTTTTTGTCTAATTATTTTTGTAAACACATTTTGTTACACAAAATGTAAGTAAGAATTATATTTATTCTTTTGATCATCAACACATTTAAAGACTGTTTGTTTATAAGTTTAGTGATTTATGTTGGGGGTAAACTTGTATCCGCGTTGATGCAAACTTGAGACGTCGAATGATGTTGATGAATGTAGTTAATGATTTTTTTTGTATACGAGTAACTTGAACACTTTGTGTTATGTTTTACAAGTTACATATTTATCGTCAACAAAACATAAAAATATCGTGTAAAGTAAATATCGTAATATTTGCACTAATAGAGTTAAAATATGCGACATCAAATTCTTGATATCTTTAAATTTATTATTAAAAATGATATCTCTTAAAAGCATGGGGATGGTAAAGGGTAACCATTGTTGCAAAACGCGAATAGTAAAAAGTTGTCTGCCTTATTATTTATGTTACTTATTATTTATGTTAGCCTAAAAAAATATCTAGTTTTTATCCTTGAATAGTAATTATGATGAGTGTTTCTACTTTTTTCTTTATAATTAAAACATGCATCAATTTTCATTAACTATGATGATTATTATTTATAAATTAATTGAAACTATTATTAATTACATCATATTTGGTATATTTTTTTATTTGTGAACACTCTTTTTATTTTTATATTTTTAAAACAACTATTCATTCTAACTCTAAACTAAAAAGTAAAATTAACATACCAAATCTCAACAATTAGATTATTTTTAATTCAAAACTAACTTTATACGAGAGGTGTAATCTTTACCATCCATCTTTTTTGTAAAAAAATTTTAATAACAACTTACTAAAATTCATATTTATTTTAAAATTAAAATATCTTTGAATTCATTTATTATTTTTATACTTTAATTTCACTGTATTTTCTAAACAAAATTCAGTATTCATTTTGATATACTAGCATGGTGCCCGCGCAATGCGACGGTGAGTACTTGGTGGATTTTTGAAGTGAACAAATGTTATTATCTTATCTATCAAGTTCGTATTCACATTCATGTTAAAGGGTTAAAAAAGTGAAATCAAAATAAAGCCGTTGAAAATATAAACTGAAACTTAATAAAATTTATCGAAATTGATATTGAATTAAACAACACAAAAGTATAGAAAATACAATGAATTTAGATTATGAAAATAATAAATAGATAAAAATATATTTTAATTTAAAATTAAAAATATTAGTTTAAGAGTTTATTATAGAAATTTGTTATAAAAAGTTGTTACAAAAAACATATATACACTATTATATAAAGATGTTATCTCCAATATTTATCCCAAACCTAGAAAAACTAAAGCTAACTCCAAGCCTAAAAATAATGTAAAAAGTTAGATTTAAACCATTAGATCATATTTGGTATATTGATCTCATCCATCTATTTTTTTAATAACTTTTGAAACAAACTATTTAAAAAACTTTATTTTAAAATGAAATATATTTTAAATATTTATTTTTTTTCATGATCTATTTTATCACATTTTCTAAATTTCGTGCTTTTTAATTTAACATCCATTTTGATATATTTGTATTAAATTTGAGTTTTTTTCATTTTTAATGAGTTTATTTTATTTTTTTACAAGTTTAAATTTAATTTGAATACAAATTTGGTGGGTAAAAGTGTAACATATGCTCGTTAGAAAAATAGTTATCGGGTACTCGCTGTTACATTGCGAGTATCATGCTAGTAGTATAGAATGTGAGAAAGAAACCAACAACTTACTATATTTAGTAAGTAAAATTGAAAAATTCTGCCTTACTATTTTTAAAAGGTCTCAAATGCTTTATAATGTAGTTATATATTTATAATTCTTTTTATTTTAATGGATTTATTATTTTAGTTTATACACTTTAATATTAATTTGGTTGTCAAAAAAATAATTATCAGATTCTCTTTGCTTTATTGTGTGGGTACCATGTTAGTTACTTAATAGCATGAAGTAATAAATAAAGGTAGTTTAATTTTGAAAATACACATAAAGGTATTTTGAAAATATTTAAAACGTAAAAAATGTGTGCGTTTATTTTGTTTGCTGGTCTAGGATAGGATTATGATTTGGTCTATTTAAGAAGAGAATATATGTGAGTAGTTGAATGATTGTATTTAGGGTCTGTTTGGTTTGTTAGTGGGTTTACATTTTGATTTCGATTTAGCAGATGTTTAAATGTTTAATAATAAATAAGGAAAAATAATTTATTACTATTTTAAACTTATATATATTTATATATCCTATAAAGGGTTTATGCAAATTGTTAAAAGTTGAAAGTTGAAAGTTGAAAGTTGAAAATACAAAGAGATATGACAATGTTGAACAATCGTAGGCAATGTTGACAGTTGTAGAATCTATTTTAGGAATTTGTTCTCATACATAAAATCACACGCATGGACAACCATGTAATTGGTTGTCAACTTTAAACCAAACATTTGGAAATCAATGCCACAAATTGGAATCTATTTTAGGAAGATTTAAATAAATTATAATCTATCTTTAGAAGTTTTTAAACCATGCGCATGGAAATAATTATTACATGGGTTGACATTGCCTAGATTCCTATCATTCACCATAAGCAATAAGCGGGAAATTTTACGTTCAAAATTCAAACAACCAAAATGCCTATATAAGTAATCTTATTTGCTTGATTCTTGTCATTCATGTTAGTGTTTACATTCACATAGAAGAAAAACATATGGTAATGAAGAATGAAAGACCATATAACAATGACCTTGAGGTTAGTCATTTTGAATTCGTGTGACCTTGTAATGGACTTGTATATTGCATTTTAATTATTCATACACTGTTTTTCGTTTCAGGTTCATCCCCTCCTAACTGTGATTCTTTATTCTATGTTTTGAGTCTTTGTATTGTCTTTGTTTTTTGTAATGTCATGGATACTTGCTTTGTATGTTATATGAGTTGCTTTTGTTATGTCATACGTTTTTTGTATCATGGATACTGATTTTTCTGCTATATCATATGCTATTATATAGATCAACCTATTGAATTATAAATGCATTTTGTATGATACACATAAAGTATTACGAATTTTGTTCTAGGAAGTTATTGCGTGTTGTTTATAAAAAACTCAATGCCTCTTATAATCTTTGTTATTATATCTATAACAACAAACAATTTGTATAAATTTATATACCGCTCTAACCTATTATACCAGCAAGACTCTTTATATGTTAGGTATGTAATATCAACACATGTCAATGGTTTCTCACAATCAAGATATAACATAGTTGTCCAAACTCGAACAATCGAATGTCTTCCTTATTTCAGTGATCTTTTTATAACTTTTGCGTACAAGTGATTCAAATAGATTAGTTTAGTAGAGATATATGTATGATCGACTATTATAGTTGAGATTCCTTTATATTACCGAAAGCATTCACAGAGTTGGAAAAAAACTTGTGTATTGATTGTTTATGTGTTTATATAAACAAGAATTTATCATTAAGTTTCTTTATTTCAAAGTTATTCTCCTGTGCTTGAATTATAATGTACAGAATGTCTATCTTAAAACACATGTTCATGCGTCCGGAACAACAAAACTTTAACAACCGCAACGCGAATTGAAGCACGAACATTAATCCGTTACATCTCTATAGTAAATACATAAATACTCTCAAAAAGTTTATAGCCGAAATATGAAAACCTAAATCACTTAATTAAAAAAATCAATATGCTGGTAAACGAAGAGAAGATGACAAATCAACAATACTTATCTATAATTTGAGTCAAATTTTGTCATTGTTTGGTTTGTTTTCTATAGTACTTGTTAATCTCTTTAGATTTACGAATAAGACAATTCAATTGATACACATTTAATACTATACCTTTATTGTCATTAAGAAGACTACTGGACCTATGGTGACGAGAATAGTTGCATGTGATCACGTCCCCAAAGATACAAATTTTAGTTAACACGTAGTTTATACAATAATCTTTTTACAGTTATACTCATAGTAGCGACTAAGTTCCTATATTTACTATGATAAGAGAACAAAGATATAATTCAAAATGATTGTAGCATATACACGGGTAAACTAATGAAGTTTCTCTAAATAAATTGTTCAGCCTATACGTGTATTTGGACAAAAATATATGTGGTTTAACAGTCATGATATCTAAATCGTTTTTGACATTTTTGGCGGCCAATAAATACATGTATAGTGATGTTTAAACTCTAAAACTCATGTGATGAAGATACCAGTGGCGGACACCGAGACCGTCTAGGGATATTCAATACTGTCGCAAAATTTCCAGGTATTTTTTTTTTCATTTTTTGAAAAGATCGAATATTACATTTGTTACTCAGGGTTTTATCTTCACACAAGTAATATATGATTTATCTTGACACATGTCGTGTATTTGCAGCTTATGTAACACCTGGGATGGGCTCGATACAACTTTGAAATACTTTGTCTTAGATATTATACATATTGATACAGGTTTATTTTTTGTTAGTAAAAATTATATTTAAGTCGTTATTTTAATCATACTTTTACCCTTTACAATTATAGTTTTATATTACCACAATAAAATGTATTGTTAATTATTTGTAGCTAGACATTCTGTCGCTTTGCGCGGGTACTCGTCTAGTCATATATAAATTACTTAAGATAAAATATACTTTAAGTAATCAATTCAATCATGTGGCTAAGAAGTTTTTGATCAAAGAAGGAAAAACATTAAAAAATACAATTTATTTCTGAAGACAGCAAAAAATAAACATATACCTCGAATATAAAATTTAAGCAATACACCTGCGCGTGACCCAAAGTAAATTAACCAAACAGTTTATTTTATTTTTCTATGATCCTAAACCTAATAAACACACATACCAAACAACACTTTATATTAGTAATCGTTTGTTTCATGTTTGATTTAGTTTAAAATTGAAACTTAATTAGGAAAAAAAAAGCAAACATTAAATTTATATTAGCCGTGTACCCGCGCAATGCTGGGGCGGGTACCCGGTGACTAAGTTTTTCGACAAACAAATATTTTTTATTGGTGGTTTGAAGAATTTTGATGGCTGAATCTTTTGTGGGCAAATTTTTTTCGAGTCTTTTTTCATAAATCATGATTTTTTTATATTAAGATTTCATAACTGATATTCTAGTAGTAATATTAATATCCATCAATAAATTATTTTCAGTTTTATATGTTACAAACTTATAATATATGGTTATTTATTGTCTCATTAAATTATTTATTTAATCATTAATGACATTTACTCTTATTGACTCATATTTTATAACTCATATGTATCATTTACTTTTTAGATAAGTTTTAAAAAAAAACATAATAGGCATTTAAACCTCAAAAATGGTTGTATATAAATTTATAAATAAAGAAATGTTTGATGCTGAAACATTTTAAGACTTCTAAAAATAAAAAGTGATAAATGTTTTATAAAGTACTCGCAGGGTACCCGCGCAATGCGGCGGCGGGTACCCTGTGACTATATTTTGTGGTTAGTAAATGTTATATGGTTAACTTTTTTTAACAATAACTTTTTACAAATGAATGATAATATACATTAAAATAACTTTAAGCAATAACAATGCTTGTGAAGGATTTCAATTTTAAGACTTCCAAATCCTGGCACAACACATCCAATCGAAACACTAATCACAATAAAACCATTGATTTTTTTTCTTCTGTTGTAATCACGAAAACCACCAGATCTACAACCAAAACTACCAAAGCACATCAAACCTTTTATTTTGCGACTGATGGTGGCAACGGTGACGGTAGTGGTGGTAGAGGCGGAAGTGGTAGAGGCTATGGGCATGTGGTTATGGAGAAGGTTTTATAGAAGTTTTTTTTTTATTATTTTGAAGATATTGATAGAAAAGAGAAAGGGATATGAATGTGTATGAGAGTGTCTTATGATAGTTTTTATATTATTTGAAAAGCGGTTACTTATTTTGCATATTAAAAGTGCACATTAATATAAGGACGGTTACTTTTCATTTAAAAAAATGTTACATACGTTTTGCTATAGCAATAATTCATGTTGACTAAATAATGAATATACATTTTGAACAATATTGACCCAATTATTAGACTTCTTTTTTTAGAAATGTTTTAAGCTGAATTTTTTAAAACTTTCAGTAATAGAAAGGGTCTAAATACTTTATAAAGTAGTATAGACTAGTAATTAAAGTAGCTGTGGGTTATATTCACGCGAAAACAAGTAACTTACCTCTGGCCATTAAGTAGGAAAAGTCAAATGTGTAAGACTATGTCAAAAGTTTTAACTTTTTGCACATATATCAAGCACTGTATTACTATAACTTAATCCACATCTATGAAGTAAAACCAGGCAACCAAACAAGCCCTTAGTGTCCGTTCGGTATATATGTTTTAGGTGGTTTTTGACTAAAAGGCTAAAAGCATATCTAATCTATTGTTTGGTATGTATTGTGAGGTTTGTAGAATATAACCAATGAAAATTATATTTTATGTTTTTGAATTTTTCCAGTCACAAATTCATTCATTTTTAGTTATATTTATTATTAGTTTTAATATCCGTGCCTGCACAAGTTTTATAGATAAATGTTTAAATAACTATTAATATTGCAATTGTTATTTAAAATGTAATGGTTTTTAAATGTACATATATATTACTTCGAGAGTTTTATTAGAGCTTTTCGTCACAGTGTATGTAACAACCGAAAAGTTTAATTAGCTTATGTTTGAAATTGAGAATAAAAAGATAAAGTTTACAAGGGAATATAATCTAACCCATTATCAAATAGGGAGAAAATTAATCACCGTGTAGTTGTATAGGCGTTCCAAGCTATCTTAAAAGAGATGAAATTGATTGAGACACTCAATATTATGTATTACTCCTTCCGTTCCAAATTTTAGTCCCCTATATTATTTTGGGAAGTCCCAAAACTATAATCCTCTTTCAAAAATATATGTAAGTAATGTAACAAGTTTACAATGGTACTAGAAATTACAAATTATATATAAAATATTAATTAATTGCATAAGGGTAAGAGTGTATTTTGCAAAAAAGTAAGAGAGAGAATGCAGTGATAATGATGTTTTCTAAAACAATGTGTTTTTTGTCGGGAGACTATTAATTTGGGACGTAGGGAGTATAGAGTTGTACTATATTTTATAGTGTGATTTATCTGCTTATACCGTGAGTGTCCCAATCACTTTTATGAGTGTGTAAATCATCTTCCATTTTAAAAGGCAGTCGTCTTGATAGGCTTCTAATATCAAAAGAAAAACCCAGGTTACCCAAAACGAAAAAAGAAAAAAAAAAACATTGACCTAAAGATGAGGTCGGTATCAATCCCATCCCGATTTAGCGCTTGATTTTTTCCCGATCTAAAAAGTGTACCGATTCCGTATTGAACGAGATTCGGATATCGGTACCGGAAAATCGAGATTTTCTCGTTTATTTTAGGAATTTTCCGATTTGATACCGGTCCTTTGACTTTTAAAATTTATGTTCGTTTTTTATCAAGTTTTTTCTTTTAGTTTTTGACATGTATATTTTTAGCTTTGTTTTCTTTTTATCATGAATATAAAAACGAATTTCTAATTTTTTTTGTCAAATTAAGAAATATATGATTTTTTTGTTAAAACAAATCAAAAATCAAAAGGAATCAATCAAGACTATTAAAGAAAAAATCTTTTGAAAAAATCCATACTTTAAGTTTTACTTTACAAAGAAAAAGATTTTTTATCTAAAAATAATATTAAAAAATACATAATTTTAATAATTACTTATTTTAGTTATGGAAAGTTAAAAAAAAATGAGAATAGAAAATCTTTTCGTGTAGGGAAAGCTAAAAGTAAGCCGTACGTACACATACATATATATACAGACAATAGGATCTCAATTAAATTTTTACATAACACCTTAAAACCCGAAAGATAAAAAAACCCTCTCAAAACCCTCAATTTTGGTTGAAGAAGTAGTTTAAATCACAAAACAGGCATCTAGTTCGTTGTCAATGGCGCAAAACGACTTAATATCTTTATTCTCAAAAATCCGGAGCTCCAAGTCCAAGGATGATGCCTCCAAAGTCGAGCTCCGCGTCGAGCGAGTACTCGCACAGTGCATTGGTACCATCGGTAGTCTCAGTGAGATGTCTGATGTAAAAAGGATTAGCGCTGTTAAAGTGTTAGGGCAATTTTAGACCACATATAGGCCCCCCTTTTAAAATCACCTAGAATTGATTTGTTTAGTTCACATGAAGTTTGTAGAAATTACTTGAATCATCTTTCACCAGGACTCCAGTATTTAAGGAGTCGGTGTGGTCTGATGTCTTGTTATGCAGAGACGGGGAGGTCAGATCTTACTGCAAATGAAGCCAAGTATATTTTAGATGAGATTAAAAAGCTTTGGGGGGGGGTAATGTAGGTGGGGAGTGGTGGCTTCTTCCAGTCCAAGAGGCGCATAATGATAATCATGATTCTTCATATATTGTACTGACTGTGGGTACGATGATTCTTCGTTATTGGTATACGAGTATCGTACACCAGAAGAAGGATACGGATAATGGAGACATCTTTGATAATATGAACCATTTGGTCAATATGATGGAGCCGTGGTTGAGGTAGTATTTCAAGCTGTGGATCTTATATAGATATATATGTAACTAATTTGTATATGTAACTAATTGAGCAAAGGGGGTGTTTGTTTTGGTTTCGGCTTATATTTTATAAGCCAAATTTTTGGGCTTATTTCTCAGTTTATGAATTCAAAATATGGGTTTATGAAATGTAACAATCAAGCTTAAAGTAACAAACACTCCCTAAATATGTAAGCTACTCATTACTAATTTATACCACCAAAATCTGATTGCTGCTGTACTAAGAAACATGACACCGATGATTATACGGAAATACAAGAATGGATTACCACTTTTTTAAGGTCATGTACCTTGTTTATGGTTCAGAAGAAGTGTTCGTGGGCTGGTGAATATTGCTTTATGACATTGCTGCACTTTGGAAAGGCATCAATGATTGATCAAATGCACAAGGTCTAGTGTCATTTTTGCTTTAGTTGTCCGTCAATTATAAATTTCAATGACACATTTTCATATTTGTGTATTCTTTTAAATCTGCAGTTTGGAAGAGAAATATTAGATTCATCATTTTCAAATTTAGGCGACATATCCGTAGTCACGTCTGTATTGGATTTTATGGGTTATCATTATAAGGTAATCATTAATATTTTGCTGCAACTAGGCTATCTCCCATGTTTAAGTAAAGTCTTTGGATTACATTTTTATCCGGACGGGCTAAATAACAGGTTAGAGGTTTGACCATAAGCACCCAAAGAGAATTAAAATAAGGTAAGAGAACTAGAATAGTCCTGATATTGAAAGAATTGTATTAATTTTTCTTCCAAACTATACATAAGAACAACTGATCCTCATCGACTTCAACTACAAAGAATTGGGGAATGGTTATTGTTTGAATTTGGGAAAGAAAGTGGATAGAGTAGAAACTCTGCTTTTTATTTCTTTTTCTATATCGTTGCACTGTTATACTGTTTTGGCTTCAGAAATGAGTGCTTGTATGCTAGTTTTAGAGCTAGGAATTTGTCGATGGATAGCTGTTACTGGCAGGAAATCCGGAAAGGAAAGAAACTCTGAATGTCTTCATTGAACTTGCTGGTTACTGCACCGTCACCTACGGGGCGGCAACTGGAGATGTTTGTACTACATTGGCATTTTTTTTATCTGGTTTAACATCCAGACACTTCTCCGAGGTACTTACTAAATAATAGGTCCTTTTATATGCTAATGCATGTCCCCTCTGTATTTACAACTTTTGTTAGACCATTGCAGAGATATAATAATCTTGAGGGTGTTTGTAGGTCACTCTGCCAAATGTTCCTTTGATATTGGAACATTACGCTATTGCCTTGGTTATCAACGATTTCGATTCGTATAAAAAATGGTCCAACAAAGCTGTGTCCATTCAACATGTTTTGACTCAGTTGGAGGTTCATTTAGAGAAGTTCAGGGACATCATCCATGATCAACCAGAGAGCAATTTACTCCCATTCCTCTGTGAACGCATTTCTGCAATCATCTTATCAAAGTATGAAGAAATTATTTCCGCAACTGAAAAGTACAAGGTTCCTATCAACCTAGATGTTGTAGGGGATATTTTGAGCCGTTTTGTAGAAGACAGTTTATCTGCTAATTGGTAAATTATTTATTTATACGTTTTATGTCAACTTTTATCCCTTATCAAAACTATAAAATATTGGAATAAATAACTTGACAGAAAACAAAGACACAAACATGTGATCATAATAAATTTATTATTACTTAAAAACTATAGTCTTGGTAAAGATTTTGTATAACCAGTCATTATTTATTCAATGCCAATTTTTGATTTATGCCTGCAGCAAATTTGAAAGCACACAACATGCTGAACAAGTAGCCAAAGTTGCAGTAGTTTCATTCATGCTTTTGGTGATAACAAAGAAACACACCAAGGTTCATTGCTTCAATATTTGCATATATAAAGCACAAGTTGTGCATAGACTAATATATGTGGGACACCCAAATATATTTTATATATATGTTGAAGTCTTGTACTTCTTTGGTAATTGCAGGATTTTCTCAAGAAGCTTATGAAATATGGCAAGTTCCACACTACGGTGCTAACAAACTTCTATCGATGTCTGCACAATCTTGTTCAACCTTTGTACGACTCTAGTAGAGTAGCCCAGGTACTATATACATGTTACTCTTAGCGTGGTAGTTCTTCAGAATTATGGATTTTGAGTTAGACTGTAGTATCCTTTCCACTTGGTGTAATATTAGCAGTGTTAGATGTTCGGCCATCATTTACTATCAACTCTTTTCGCATCAAAAGTTATAATGACAAGCTTACCACATGCTGATGCAACAAAAAGGTTTTAGCAATTTGGCGTTTGGGGTGCTAGAAAAGTAAACTAATAATATATAGTATTTATATATCACGTAATCCTAACCTGATTGACATTAAGCAATGAATTCTTCCATCCTCATGCCTCTAAAAGAAAAGAGTTAGTGTGTTTCCTGAAAGAGAAATGGTGATTTCGTTTACATGACTTTAAATTGCTTTATCTGCAAAGGGTTAATAATTAGCAAAGCATTGCTGTGGTGTTAGATTTGGAGACTGTTTGACGTAATTTTAGATGCTGAACAGCAACATAATAGTGTTTTTGTTACCATTTAGATATATTGACTCTATTTATGTGAAAAAGTGACGGGTTTGTTGCATGTGGGTAACGGCGATGCATTTTCTGTATAGGCTTTTGAGATCCTACAATTATGCTTTGAAGTATCATGGGAGCGGCTATCACTGTTTTGCAAGATGGTACAATCAAGCAAAGATGGGGGTTTCCGAGTAACTGCTCCTCGGAGGATAGTATATATAGTTGGTTTTGTGAAAGATGCAAGTGAAGCTAGCGTGTTGTTGCTGTCAAGAACTCACGCGGAGGATGTGAATAGCACACTTATAACATGTATTGAAAGATGGGTTTCTGCTCAAAACATATTTCACATTCAAAGTCCAACAGCTCTGGTTATGCAATGGGTTACCGTAAGTTGAAAAAAACATCTTAGTTTTGATATCTATGTATTCGAATTCGCCTTTATGATTTCTTTTGCTTCAGATCCAAATGTCAAAAAGTAAATACAGAAGACCCTTGTGAACTTCCTCCTTCCATTATCTCTATGATCCCTTCTTTGAAAAATTTAAATCAACCCAGCTCTATTATCTTAGAAGAGGTACGTGTGTGTTTCTTATACAATTATTTACAATCTTATTTTAATGTTCATTCTATAGTACTAATGGTATTTTGTAATACAACTCCTTTCTAAGAGATATTATTAGCAAGAAGTTATGTCATTAATAAGAAAAATTATGAAAAAGTGTTGCTATTTTTGTTTTCAGGAGCTTAACAGCTATACACAAATGCAAAACCATTATCCAGAATTTTGCGAAAGAATGAAAATACATATTCACACTACCATCTCAACGATGAATAGTAGGCAACATGTCTTTGATAGATGCCAGGGTCTTGTGGATTGTGGAATTATGCTTGGATCATGTGGATTTGAGAGAAATATTGACTGCATAGGCTACTTGTCTGAAGCGCTAAAGATGCTGGTTAGCTATGTTTACTCTGGATTCTACTCACCCCTTCTCCCTCGTTATTTGATTCAATTATTCTTTTGTGCTCTTTTTGGCAGATCAAGTTTAATAGAGAAGATAGTAAACTATTCAATGTTGCTAGATATTTGGATCTTGTTTCCGAGACTTTTTTCTCGCTTGCCTTAATAAGAAGGCTCTCCACATCCAACAATGAGGTATTCTTGAATAGAAGTCATCTATGTATAGATGACTTCTATTCAAGAATACCTCATTGTTGGATGTGGAGAGCCTTCTTATTAAGGCAAGCGAGAAAAAAGTCTCGGAAACAAGATCCAAATATCTAGCAACATTGAATAGTTTACTATCTTCTCTATTAAACTTGATCTGCCAAAAAGAGCACAAAAGAATAATTGAATCAAATAACGAGGGAGAAGGGGTGAGTAGAATCCAGAGTAAACATAGCTAACCAGCATCTTTAGCGCTTCAGACAAGTAGCCTATGCAGTCAATATTTCACTCAAATCCACATGATCCAAGCATAATTCCACAATCCACAAGACCCTGGCATCTATCAAAGACATGTTGCCTACTATTCATCGTTGAGATGGTAGTGTGAATATGTTTTTTCATTCTTTCGCAAAATTCTGGATAATGGTTTTGCATTTGTGTATAGCTGTTAAGCTCCTGAAAACAAAAATAGCAACACTTTTTCATAATTTTTCTTATTAATGACATAACTTCTTGCTAATAATATCTCTTAGAAAGGAGTTGTATTACAAAATACCATTAGTACTATAGAATGAACATTAAAATAAGATTGTAAATAATTGTATAAGAAACACACGCGTACCTCTTCTAAGATAATACAGCTGGGTTGATTTAAATTTTTCAAAGAAGGGATCATAGAGATAATGGAAGGAGGAAATTCACAAGGGTCTTCTGTATTTACTTTTTGACATTGGATATGAAGCAAAAGAAATCATAAAGGCGAATTCGAATACATAGATATCAAAACTAAGATGTTTTTTTCAACTTACGGTAACCCATTGCATAACCAGAGCTGTTGGACTTTGAATGTGAAATATGTTTTGAGCAGAAACCCATCTTTCAATACATGTTATAAGTGTGCTATTCACATCCTCCGCGTGAGTTCTTGACAGCAACAACGCGCTAGCTTCACTTGCATCTTTCACAAAACCAAATATATATATACTATCCTCCGAGGAGCAGTTACTCGGAAACCCCCATCTTTGCTTGATTACCATCTTGCAAAACAATGATACCCGCTCCCATGATACTTCAAAGCATAATTGTAGGATCTCAAAAGCCTATACAGAAAATGCATCGCCGTTACCCACATGCAACAAACCCGTCACTTTTTCACATAAATAGCTACTAGTCTAAAAGGTAGCAAAAACACTATTATGTGGTTGTTCAACATCTAAAATTACGTCAAACAGTCTCCAAATCTAACACAACAGCAATGCTTTGCTAATTATTAACCCTTTGCAGATAAAGCAATTTAAAGTCATGTAAACGAAATCACCATTTCTCTTTCAGGAAACACACTAACTCTTTTCTTTTAGAGGCATGAGGATGAAAGAATTCATTGCTTAATGTCAATCAAGTTAGGATTACGTAATATATAAATACTACATATTAGTTTACTTTTCTAGCACCCCAAACACCAAATTGCTAAAACCTTTTTGTTGCATCAGCATGTGGTAAGCTTGTCATTATAACTTTTGATGCGAAAAGAGTTGATAGTAAATGATGGCCGAACATCTAACACTATGCTAATATTACACCAAGTGGAAAGGATACTACAGTCTAACTCAAAATCCATAATTTTGAAGAACTACCACGCTAAGAGTAACATGTATATAGTACCTGGGCTACTCTACTAGAGTCGTACAAAGGTTGAACAAGATTGTGCAGACATCGATAGGCGTCCCCTCGCCATGTCTTTTATTTTGGGTGAACTGACCATAGGCGTTCACTCTCGAGCATACAAAAGTGTTCATAAAACTGCATCATGCATGCATACACAAAATTTTCTTGCATAAAAATTTTCTCTTGAAATTTTGGTATAAATTTTTTTCATGTATATATATTTTATGTTTTGATCCGTTTAATCATATGTTTTATGTTATAGTGTTAGATGGAAAACATAGACAATCTCTAGGAGATGTTTGCAGCTGCTGATGCAGAAATGCAAGACATCCTTCATCAGAACGACGGCTATCCTCCCCCGCCTAACATTTTTCCCATGGAAGGAAGAAATCGGCTCTTGAGGGAATACTATACCATTAGACAGCGACCTGACGAAGACAACAATGACTTCATGCAGCGTTTTCTTCGTTATGTCGGTGTCCTGAGAACTTCTGCGGGCACCACTGAAGAGCAGGCACTACATTTTTGTTGGGCTCTTAATCCAAGGATCGCCAATAACTTATCAGGTGCTCCGTTGGATACGGTAGCACAAGTAGCCGATGCAGCACGTAAGCTGGAGATGCTGTAGGAGCGAGATTAGTTCGGGGAAGCTGAGAGACCCGACAAGAGGTAAACATTCGTATTCAAGCGGTGATAAATCCGTATTCTTCTATATATGTCATTTATTCATCTATTTAAAATGTATCTTCCAGGCAGAAAACCGGGGACCGGTCTCAGCCGGCTACTCAGCAACAGCCTCATCAACCCAAGGGAAATGGTCAGACTAATGACCATTCTGCTACGGATAGGCGTGGCGGTAATGATAATTACCGTCACAATGCTGGACACTCCAACAGCAGCAGGCCCTAATACTTACGCATTTTCTTATGATTTCATGCTATAACTCATATTCTGACACTCTAGCAAATCATTTACCAGGAACCATGGAAACGGTAGGGACCAGAACCAGAGAGGTTCACAGCCTAGCCGTCCAGCTATCACTGGTATTCAATCTTACGATTATCCGCATTGTCCTTTGTACCCTATTATCATGTCTTATGTAAAATGTTTTATCAGGTTCCCAGCCAGCCAGAGCACCTGCTGGAGGATATACTCATCCTCTTTGCTCTACTTACCACCGTAGGCACCCAGGACGCATGCTTCAAGTGTGGTCTTCCTGGCCATATCATGAAGGATTGGCGTAAGGGCGAGATGGAGGGCACATCGGGACATGCTGATTCCAAGCCGCCTCCTACCATCGAGCGTGTCTACATGACATCTCGAGACCAGGCCAACAAGTCTATAGGTACCATCACTGGAATCTTGTATATGTATGGTCAAGCTGCGTGTGTTCTTTTCGATACGGGTGCTACTCAATCGGTCATTTCTACTCTTATGCTAATAACATTAGGATGCTCCCCATGCCTCTAGAAAATAGGCTTACTATTTCCACGCCTTTGAGAGACTCTGTATTAATCACCAATGTATACAAGAGTCTTCCCCTAGAATTTGACGATAAGGTTCGACTTGTTGACGCACTTCCGCTGGACATGAATGACTTCGACATGATTTTGGGCATGGATTGGCTATCCAAACATTATGCTACCATAGACTGCCATTCATATCGAGTTATATTCGGTGATGTTAATGCACCAGAGTACATTCATAACGGGTTCATACCCGGACGGTCTGTACAAATCATATCTACCCTACAAGCGCGTGCACTACTGTCACATGGCTGCGAGGGTTATCTAGCTACGGTTCACGACATGGATGCTGAATCTCCATCAATTCAGGATCAACTAATAGTGTCGGAATTCCAAGATGTATTCCCAGAAGAACTTCCGGGCATACCACCTGCACGAGAAGTGGAATTCAATATCGAGCTTATTCCAGGAGCTGAACCAATCTCCAAGGCTCCTTATCGCATGGCTCCCATAGAGCTGAAGGATCAACTGCAAGAACTTCTTGAACGAGGTTTCATTCGACCGAGTGCATCTCCATGGGGCGCACCGGTCTTATTTGTTAAGAAGAAGGACGACAGTATGCGTCTTTGCATAGACTATCGCGAGCTCAACATGATTACTATCCGGAATAGGTATCCACTGCCGCGTATAGACAATCTGTTTGACCAACTCCAAGGGGCCAAACACTTCTCCAAGATTGATCTTAGGTCAGGCTATCATCAGCTACGGGTTAAGGAGCAGGACATCGCCAAGACTGCTTTTCGTACCCGCTATGGCCACTACGAGTTTGTAGTTATGCCATTCGGCCTGACAAATGCTCTAGTAGTGTTCATGGATTTGATGAACAGAATCTTCCATGAATTTCTGGACAAGTTCGTCATTGTCTTCATCGATGACATCCTGATTTTCTCAAGGTCCAAGGAGGAACACGAAGACCATCTTCGTACAGTACTATAGATTCTTCGCCAGAAGCAGCTGTATGTTAAATTTTCCAAGTGTGAGTTCTGGTTAGACAAGGTGGCATTCTTAGGTCACATTGTATCAGCAGAAGGAATCACTATGGATCCAGCGAAGGTTGAGGCCATTACTAAGTGGCCGAGGCTGACATCAGAGACGGAAGTCCGCAGTTTCTTAGGCTTAGTTGGCTATTACCGTAGGTTCGTGGAAAATTTTTCCCGATTAGCACTACCATTGACCAAACTGATGCGGAAAAGGGAGAAATTCGCCTGGACTGAAGAACGAGAGAAGAGCTTTGAAGACCTGAAGCATAAGCTAGTATCTGCACCTATTCTTACTCTCCCATCTGGTACGGGTGGATTTCAAATCTACAGTGATGCATCGGGGAAGGGACTTGGCTGTGTTCTCATGAAACATGGGAAAGTGATCGCGTACGCTTCACGGCAGCTTAAGCCTTATGAAGAAAATTACCCCACGCATGACTTGGAACTTGCTGCATTCGTGTTTGCATTGAAGATATGGAGGCACTACTTGTATGGAGAATCATGTGACATTTTCACGGACCACAAGAGTTTGAAGTATATCTTCACTCAACGTGAATTGAACATGAGGCAGAGGAGATGGTTAGAGCTGTTGAAGGATTATGACATTAATCTACAGTATCATCCTGGAAAAGCAAAATATAGTAGCAGATGCTCTTAGCAGGAAGTCCGGAATGATCAACGGCATTAAAATTGAGGAGGAAATCATAAGAGACTTAGAGCGACTAGACATCGAGATCATGGTACGTGGACAGCACGGTTACTGGGCTAATCTTAGAGTAGAACCCGAGTTACTCTCTAAGATCAAGGAAGCTCAGAAAGATGATGGAGAGATCTGGGCGATAATACAGAATTTGGAGAAACAGACGGAATTCAGAGTTGATGCAGACGGTATTGTATGGCAGGGCACGAGACTTTGTGTTCCTGATGACCAAGAACTCCGGGAAGCCTTGTTAGCTGAAGCTCATAGCTCCCCATTCTCTATACATCCTGGTTTAATTAAGATGTACCATGACATCAAGCAATACTTTTGGTGGAGTGGTATGAAACAGGATGTGGCCACTTACGTCTCCAAATGTCTTACCTGCCAGCAGGTTAAGATCGAGCATCAGCGATCTAGCGGTATCCTTCAACCGTTAGATATTCCAGAGTGGAAGTGGGACAAAATCACCATGGATTTTGTTACCGGTCTTCCGCCTACCAAGAGGAAGCACGATGCAATTTGGGTTATCGTAGATCAACTTACCAAATCAGCTCATTTCTTACCAATCCGCAAGGAAGAACCGGTAAGTAAACTCGCCGATACGTGTAGAAGAGAGATCATGAGACTCCACGGTGCTCCATCCAGCATCATCTCAGACAGAGATCCTCGTTTCACTTCGAGATTTTGGAAGAGTCTGCAGAAAGCTTGGGGTACACAACTTAAGCTTAGAACGGCTTTTCATCCTCAAACGGACGGACAGTCGGAGCGAACGATTCAGACATTGGAAGACATGTTGAGGTCATGTGCGTTGGAATGGACGGGTGATTGGGACGATTACATCTGTTTGGTGGAGTTTGCATACAACAATAGTTGGCACGCAAGTATCAAGTGTGCTCCTTTCGAGATGTTGTATGGCAGAAAGTGTCGCGCCCCAATCTGCTGGATCAGGTTGGCGAGCGAACACTTGAAGGACCAGAAATCATAGAGTTGACCAATGAAAAGATCGTAGTAGCTAAGCAGAAGCTTCAGGAAGCACGGTCACGTCAGAAGAGTTACACCGATAAGCATCGTAGGGATATACATTTTAACGTAGGAGATCACGTCTTCCTTAAGGTTTCGCCGGCACATGCTGTTAGACGCTCCAGGATTAAAGGGAAGCTCAGTCCTCGTTTCATCGGACCGTTTGATATCATTTAACGAGTCGGTGAAGTATCTTACCGGTTGGCGTTACCTCCGCAGCTTTCGCATGTGCACAATGTGTTTCATGTGTCCTTACTCAGAGGGTACCAGTATCATCCCCTTCACATGGTTCAGTATCCACTGGAACAGATACGTGAAGATCTCACTTTTATCGAAGAACCCGAACGAGTTCTTGACAGACAAGAACGAGTCATGAGAAGGAAGACGATTCCATTCGTCAAAATCCTTTGGAGGGATCATACCGAGCGGGAAGCCACTTGGGAAACAGAGGAGTCTATCCGGGCTTCTTGCCCTCATTTCATATTTTGAATTCGGGTATGTTCTTCTTTTTCTAGATTACATTATCTATAATTCGGGGACGAATTATTCTTTTTAGGGGGAAGAGTTGTAAAACCTGCATGCTTTTACCATGAATGGTACCCTTAAGATCGTACGTAGTAGATTAAAAACTTTCCTTTTATTGTATGATTACGTTCATGTGTTAGAATTTTACGTATTACGTACGTGTTATAACACGATAAGTATTTATTACGTACGAACACACAATAATTATTTAACAATAATTAATCACGAATATGCGATCATGAAATCATGAACGTAATTAAATCACGAACTAATATTAATTACGTATATATATTTATTACGAGCACGAATAAATATATTAGGTCACGGTTAATATTTAACGAGAACACATAAAACACGAACACAAACAAACACGAACGAACACTTAAATAACGAGATACGGAAAACGGTACGGGTACCCCATGTGGGGCCACTACCCGCGGCTACACAAGGAAGGATGGGCCAAGCTCATCAAAATTTTACTTAGAAGGGGTTAAGGTAAATTTTGCTAGTCATTTTCACTTTACAGTAAAATAAATCAAAAACCTAAAAAGTTTTCTCCTTTCTTCATTCTTGTCCTCTTTGGCCGCCGCATACAACACAAGAAAAGGGGGTGTTCGTTTGATTTTCTGATCTTGAATCTTGTACGTGTGTTCGTGGGTGTTCATCCTCGTTAGATCCACGCATTCGGTATACCTTTTAATCCTTTTTCTTTTGATTTGATCTAATAAAATTAAATAAGAACATGATGTTTTTAAAAACCTAATTAAAAACATGAATCAAACATGTAAATGGTTATTGGGTAAATCAAAAAGGATGTTTTTAGGGGTGTTTGTTCGGCCGACGCCTAAACCGAACCCCAAGGGGGTCCCGGTTTGGCTAATAGACCGCCACCGAGACCATATGGTCCCGGTTTAGTGGTGTGGGTCCCACGGCAGCAGCAAACCAAAGGGAACCCCGAAGTGGTTCGGGGTGTGGTGTCGATTTCATGTCCGGTTCATGGTTTCTAGTCAAGATCCGGTTCACGGTTAATGTTAAGATTATTTTTTTTATAATCATATGTTAAAATTAAATTAACAAATATGACATGATTAATTTAATAAACAAGACTTAGCTTATAGTTTAATTATTAGAATCATGGAATTATTAACCTAAGTATTTTTATATTTCTAGACTTTATAATTAATTAATTATTAAAAACCATAGTTATAATTAATTAATTAACATGACTTAGGTTATATTATTAATAAATAATAATACATGTTTTAACCTAAGTATTTAACTTTATTTAATTAAAAGCATCATATATTTAATTAAATACTTTTAACCTATAGTTTATTTAAATTACATGTAATAATTAATAAACTATACATTATATCATTATGACTTAGAAAATAATCAGAAAAACACTTAACCTTATATACTTAGCTTATTTAACCAGCTTATATCTAATTATGGAAACTTTATATTTTTAGAAACTTATTTAATTAAGGCAACTAATCTGTTTATGGAAACTTTCTATTTTTAGAAACTTATTTAATTCAGGCAGCTAATCTATTTATGGAAACTTTCTATTTTTAGAAACTTATTTAATTAAGGCAGCTGATCTATTTATGGAAACTTTCTATTTTTAGGAACTAATCTATTTTAAGCAGTAATTCTATTTTTGGAAACTTTCTAATTTTGGAAACTTTCTATTTTTGGAAACTTTCTATTTTTGAAAACTTCCTATTTTTGGTAACTTTCTATTTATACATACTTTCTATTTTTGGAAACTTTCTATTTTAGGAAACCTGCTATTTTTAGAAAGTTACTTATTATTACACAGTAAGTATAATAGTACATGAAATACCAGAAATACTTAATCAGAAAAGACAGAATATAAGAAAAGCACAGTTTAAGCTTAAAACAGTAAAACATGATATGAACATATAAAATAAGCTAAGACATGACATAAAACCAGTTAAGTATTTAGTAAGCAGATACTTATTCATGTATGTATTTATGTAGCATTAGTGATACCGAAGTAGGATTCTCCTCAGTTTATCTTCTTCGTTCACTAGACATAAGGTACGGATTCCCGTCCTTTCAGTATGGACATTCTTTCCTTATTAGGATTCCCCGTATGCAGCCAAATGTTTTCCCGTAGTATAAGTTTATATGTTTGACTTGCTTATGTTTAATTTAGAATACCTATAGCCATATACATGCATGACCAGTTTCACCTAGTTATGGAGGTACCATAACCATAACATTAGAGGCACTGATGTTATGACTTCACCACGGCGGAGTGATTGCTCGTGGCGTCCCTTCAGCTTTTGGCCATATTTTTATATTTATCATGTGGGGCGTATGGGTGCATCCTAGTTATATGTTTTTCAGTAGATTACTCAGTGTGAATGTGGTGTGTGCCTTGCATCCTTCACAAGGAGCTGATCCCTCCTACCCAAACCAGTATATTAAATTAGATGCAGCCCCTCTAATTTGCATGATGAGGTTACCCCTCCAAGTATTCATGCACGGTGGATTTTCAGGACCTATATTGGCTAATGGTAGAACATGCTAAACAGTTTTTATAAGATAAACATAAGACTTTTCAAACTATAAAACCAGTTTTACCAAGACTTAACCAGGTTATTCGGGACTTAGTTTCTTCCGCTGTTATATGTTATATGCTTATCCTATTCATGCTTTATTATACATCCGTACACAGAGCGTATTGCTCAGTCATTTTCCTTTTCTATGTTCCCAAAACGACAGGTAATCAGGGACGCTTGTAGACTTTAAGCGTACGTACATATGGACTGGAAGCTTTCTAGCCTTTCTTTACTTTATGCATTATCTTTCCTTTGATATACTTGCTATGTACATTGTTTAGTCCTTTCCTTTACAGTACTTATGTTTGTGTGTAATGAGCTTTACTTTTGGACTACCGATGTTTGATTCCGGTATTTTCCTTTTATGGTCATGTAATGTTTAGAAATTTTTCCTTGTATGCTTTGATGACACGCCATAATTACGCGTGACATTCCATTATCAAAATGGGGTGTTACACAACTTGTGCTTTATATTTGCAAATATTGAAGCAATGAACCTTGGTGTGTTTCTTTGTTATCACCAAAAGCATGAATGAAGCTACTGCAACTATGGCTACTTGTTCAGCATGTTGTGTGCTTTCAAATTTGCTGCAGGCATAAATCAAAAATTGGCATTGAATAAATAATGACCGGTTATACAAAATCTTTACCAAGACTATAGTTTTTAAGTAATGATAAATTTATTATGATCACATGTTTGTGTCTTTGTTTTCTGTCAAGTTATTTATTCCAATATTTTATAGTTTTGATAAGGGATAAAAGTTGACATAAAACGTATAAATAAATAATTTACCAATCAGCAGATAAACTGTCTTCTACATAACGGCTCAAAATATCTCCTACAACATCTAGGTTGATACAAACCTTGTACTTTTCAGTTGCGGAAATAATTTCTTCATACTTTGATAAGATGATTGCAGAAATGCGTTCATAGAGGAATGGGAGTAAATTGCTCTCTGGTTGATCATGGATGATGTCCCTGAACTTCTCTAAATGAACCTCCAACTGAGTCAAAACATGTTGAATGGACACAGCTTTGTTGGACCATTTTTTATACGAATCGAAATCATTGATAACTAAGGCAATAGCGTAATGTTCCAATATCAAAGGAACATTTGGCAGAGTGACCTACAAACACCCTCAAGATTATTATATCTCTGCAATGGTCTAACAAAAGTTGTAGATACAGAGGGGACATGCATTAGCATATAAAAGGACCTATTATTTAGCAAGTACCTCGGAGAAGTGTCTGGATGTTAATCCAGATAAAAAAAATTCCAATGTAGTACAAACATCTCCAGTTGCCGCCCCGTAGGTGACGGTGCAGTAGCCAGCAAGTTCAATGAAGACATTCAGAGTTTCTTTCCTTTCCGGATTTTCCTGCAAGTAACAGCTATCCATCAAACAAATTGCTAGCTCAAAAACTAGCATAAAAGCACTCATTTCTGAAGCCAAAACAGTATAACAGTGGAACGATATAGAAAAAGAAATAAAAAGCAGAGTTTCTACTCTATCCACTTTCTGTCCCAAATTCAATCAATAACCATTCCCCAATTCTTTGTAGTTGAAGTCGATGAGGATCAGTTGTTCTTATGTATAGTTTGGAAGAACAATTAATACAATTCTTTCAATATCAGGACTATTCTAATTCTCTTACCTTATTTTAATTCTCTGTGGGTGCATATGGTCAAACCTCTAACCTATTATTTAGCCCGTCCGGATAAAAATGTAATCAAATGACTTTACTTAAACATGGGAGATAACATAGTTGCAGCAAAATATTAATGATTACCTTATAATGATAACCCATAAAATCCAATACAGACGTGACTACGGATATGTCGCCTAAATTTGAAAATGATGAATCCAATATTTCTCTTCCAAACTGCAGATTTAAAAGAATACACAAATATGAAAATGAGTCATTGAAATTTATAATTGACGGACAACTAAAGCAAAAATGACACTAGACCTTGTGCATTTGATCAATCATTGATGCCTTTCCAAAGTGCAGCAATGTCATAAAGCAATATTCACCAGCCCACGAACACTTCTTCTGAACCATAAACAAGGTACAAGACCTTAAAAAAGTGGTAATCCATTCTTGTATTTCCGTATAATCATCCGTGTCATGTTTCTTAATACAGCAGCAATCAGATTTTGGTGGTATAAATTAGTAATGAGTAGCTTACATATTTAGGGAGTGTTTGTTACTTTAAGCTCGATTGTTACATTTCATAAACCCATATTTTGAATTCATAAACTAAGAAATAAGCCCAAAAATTTGGCTTATAAAATATAAGCCGAAACCAAAACAAACACAACCTTTGCCCAATTAGTTACATATACAAATTAGTTACATATAGAAATTAGTTACATATACAAATTAGTTACATATATATCTATATAAGATCCACAGCTTGAAATACTACCTCAACCACGGCTCCATCATATTGACCAAATGGTTCATATTATCAACGATGTCTCCATTATCCATATCCTTCTTCTGGCGTACGATACTCGTATACCAATAACGAAGAATCATCGTACCCACAGTCAGTACAATATATGAAGAATCATGATTATCATTATGCGCCTCTTGGACTGGAAGAAGCCAACACTCTCCACCTACATTACCCCCCAAAGCTTTTTAATCTCATCTAAAATATACTTGGCTTCATTTGTAGTAAGATCTGACCTCCCCGTCTCTGCATAACAAGACATCAGACCACACTGACTCCTTAAATACTGGAGTCCTAGTGAAAGATGATTCAAGTAATTTTTACAAACTTCATGTGAACTAAACAAATCAATTCTAGGTGATTTTAAAAAGGCGAGCCTCTAGGTGGTCTAAAATTGCCCTAACAACTTTAACAGCGCTAATGTTTTTTACATCGGACATCTCACTGAGACTACCGATGGTACCGATGCACTGTGCGAGTACTCGCTCGACGTGGAGCTCGACTTTGGAGGCATCATCCTTGGACTTGGAGCTCCGGATTTTTGAGAATAAAGATATTAAGTCGTTTTGCGCCATTGACAGCGAACTAGATGCTTGTTTTGTGATTTAAACTACTTCTTCAACCAAAATTGAGGGTTTTGAAAACCCTAGCTCTTGGTGAATCCCTACCCGCGGCATCAAACAAAGAACAAGGAGGGTGGTATTACAGATTCCTTGGGCACTCCCCTACCTTGCACAATCTCTGGTTCGGCTTGACCAACAACATTAGCAGCAGAACAAGAGCATTTAATAGCACAAGTACACTTAGGAATTTTAGAAACAACATCAAACTCTCTCTAAAGAGAATTCAATCTGTGATAGTAATTAGATATATTTTACTTAAAACACACTTTCAAACATTGGTTCACACGAAATGGCATACTCCTTGCGTCCCATAGTTATAGTCTAGGTTATTATTTTCGAACGTCTCAAACTAAATGCACTTCCAAAAATTGATAAGGAATGTAGACTAAGTCAAATCTCTTTGCATCAAATGCCTTGTCAACAAATCAGCTACATTGTTATCTGTATGAATCTTCAAGACATGAATAAGCTTACAACGAGCTAATAGTGATTCTAGCACGTGAAAACCGAGCTACAACGCTTGTAATTAATCTACCCAATAACCCTAGAGAGGGGCTAGAACTAGATTATATATACAATCGATCAACCAAGAAAACGACACCACATTTTGTGGGGCATCCTTTGGCACGAGAAAATGTGGTGCCGTTGATACACATATACCTCGCTAAATCACAAAAAGATAAAGAAAACACACAATGACACGAGAGAACGGCACGGGAACCGGAGTGAGAGGTTTTTTTTTTCTTTCGGGTTTTAAGGTGTTATGTAAAAATTAATTGAGATCCTATTGTCTGTATATGTATGTATGTGTACGTACGGCTTACTTTTAGCTTTCCCTACACGAAAAGATTTTCTATTCTCATTTTTTTTTAACTTTCCATAACTAAAATAAATAATTATTAAAATTATGTATGTTTAATATTATTTTTAGATAAAAAATCTTTTTCTTTGTAAAGTAAAACTTAAAGTAAGGATTTTTTTCAAGAGATTTTTTCTTTAATAGGAAATAATCTCTTGATTTATTCCTTTTGATTTTTGATTTGTTTTAGCAAAAAATTCATATATTTCTTAATTTGACAAAAAAAATTAGAAATTCGTTTTTATATTCATGATAAAAAGAAAAGAAAGCTAAAAATATACATGTCAAAAACTGAAAGAAAAAACTTGGAAAAAAACGAACATAAATTTTAAAAGTCAAAGGAACGGTATCAAATCAGAAAATTCCTAAAAAAACGAGAAAATCCCGATTTTCTAGTATCGATATCCGAATCTCGTTCAGTACGGAATCGGTACACTTTTTAGACCGAGAAAAAATCAAGCCCTAAATCGGGATGGGATTGATACCGAGCTCATCTTTAGGTCAATGTTTTTTTTTCTTTTCTCGTTTCGGTAACCTGGGTTTTTCTTTTGATATTAGAAGCCTATCAAGACGACTGCCTTTTAAAATGGAAGATGATTTACATACTCATAAAAGTGATTGAGACACTCACGGTATAAGCAGATAAAGGACACTATAAAATATAGTACAACTCTATACTCTCTCCGTCCCAAATTAATAGTCCCCCGACAAAAAATACATTGTTTTAGAAAACATCATTATCAATGCATTCTCTCTTACTTTTTTGCAAAATGACACTCTTACCCATATGCAATTAATTAAAACTTTATATATAATTTGTAATTTCTAGTACCACTAGGTGCAATATGGTAAACTTGTTACATTACTTACATCTATTTTTGGAAGAGGACTATAGTTTTGGGACGTCCCAAAATAATATAGGGGACTAAAATTTGGGACGGAAAGAGTAATACATAATATTGAGTGTCCCAATCAATTTCATCCCTTTTAAGATAGCTTGGAATGCCTATACAGTTACACGGTGATTAATTTTCTCCCTATTTGATAATGGGTTAGATTATATTCCCTTGTAAACTTTATCTTTTTATTCTCAATTTCAAACATAGGCTAATTAAACTTTTCGGTTGTTACATACACTTTGACGAAAAGCTCTGATAAAACTCTCAAAGTAATATATATGTACATTTAAAAACCATTTAGATAAAATGGTGTAGGTGCTTAAAGTGGTTAAATGAGAAGCAATAAAAAATGAGTAAACTTCACATTATTGTTTAGTTTTGATTTGTTTATGAGTTGTTGGTTCATGTACGAGTATTTTTGGAACTTTTAGTTCGTGTACGAGTAGTTGATTCATAATTTTAATATTATTAGTTTCTCGTGTATCATTTGTGTATCATAGCTTAACAATTGATTGTCAACTCGAATGCGATTTATGATGGTGTATCACTTAATTTTCGAATAAAATGATTATTTATATTCATATTATTTTGTGAAGCAAAACTATGTATCATATGTATCAGGCATAAATTTTTACGAAGCAAAATTTTAGTGATTTATATCAATTTTGTATGTATTAGCATATTACCCGCGCAATGCAGCGACAGGTACCCGATAACTTTTTTTAAGGAACAAATGTTACATTTTAACTCATCGTATATTCAAAGTAAAATGAAAGTTATAAAAAAAATCAAATCAAATCAAAAGAAACTCAATATCAATGAAAACTAAAATTTAATAAAAATATATTATAATGGATGTTAAATATTTTCAAAATACCTTTATGTGTATTTTCAAAATTAAACTACCTTTATTTATTACTTCATGCGATTATGTAACTAACATGGTACCCGCACAATAAAGCAAAGAGAATCTGATTATTTTTTTGACAACCAAATTAATATTAAAGTGTACAAATTAAAATAATAAAGCCATTAAAATAAAATGAATTATAAATATATAAATACATTATAAAGCATTTGAGACCTTCTAAAATAGTAAGGCTGAATTTTTCAATTTTACTTACTAAATATAGTAAGTTATTGGTTTCTTTCTCACATTCTATACTACTAGCATGGTACTTGCGCAATGCAACAGCGAGTACCTGATAACTATTTTTCTAACGAGCATATGTTACACTTTTACCCATCAAATTTATATTCAAATTAAATTTAAACTTGTAAAAAAATAAAATAAACTCATTAAAAATGAAAAAAAAACTCAAATTTAATACAAATATATCAAAATGGATGTTAAATTAAAAAGCACAAAATTTAGAAAATGTTATAAAATAGATCATAAAAAAATAAATATTTAAAATATATTTCATTTTAAAATAAAGTTTTTTAAATAGTTTGTTTCAAAAGTTATTAAAAAAACTAGATGGAGAGATCAATATACCAAATATGATCTAATGGTTTAAATCTAACATTTTTATATTATTTTTAGGCTTGGAGTTAGGTTTAGTTTTTCTAGGTTTGGGATTAATATTGGAGATATCCTCTTTATATAATAGTGTATATTTGTTTTTTGTAACAACTTTTTATAACGAATTTCTATAATAAACTCTTAAAATAATATTTTTAATTTTAAATTAAAATATATTTTCATCTATTTATTATTTTCTTAATCTAAATTCATCGTATTTTCCAAAATTTTGTGTTGTGTAATTCAATATCAATTTCGATAAATTTTATTAAGTTTCAGCTTATATTTTCAACGGCTTTAGTTTGATTTCACTTTTTTAATCCTTTAACATGAATGTGAATACGAACTTGATAGATAAGATAATAACATTTGTTCACTTCAAAAATCCACCAAGTACTCACCGTCGCATTGCGCGGGCACCATGCTAGTATATCAAAATGAATACTAGATATTTTTAGAAAATACAGTGAAATTAAACTATGAAAATAATAAATTAATTAAAAGATATTTTAATTTTAAAATAAATATGATTTTTAGTAAGTTGTTATTAAAATTTTGTTACAAAAAAGATAGATGGTAAAGATTACACCTCTCGTATAAAGTTAGTTTTGAATTAAAAATAATCTAATTGTTGAGATTTGGTATGTTAAATTTAATTTTAGTTTAGAGTTAGAATGAATAGTTGTTTTAAAAATATACAAAAAAAGAGTGTTCACAAATAAAAAAATATACCAAATATGATGTAATTAATAATAGTTTCAATTAATTTATAAATAATAATCATCATAGTTAATGAAAATTGATGCATGTTTTAATTATAAAGATAAAGTAGAAACACTCATCATAATTACTATTCAAGGATAAAAACTAGATATTTTTCTCAGGCTTACATAAATAATAAGTAACATAAATAATAAGGCAGACAACTTTTTACTATTCGCGCTTTGCAACAATGGTTACCCTTTACCATCCCCCATGCTTTTAAGAGATATTATTTTTAATAATAAATTTAAAGATATCAAGAATTTCATGTCACATATTTTAACTCAATTAGTGCAAATATTACGATATTTAATTTACATGATATTTTTATGTTTTGTTGACGATAAATATGTAACTTGTAAAACATAACACAAAGTGTTCAAGTTACTTGTATACAAAAACAATCATTAACTATATTCATCAACATCATTCGACGTCTCAAGTTCGCATCAACGCGGATACAATTTACACCCAACATAAATCACTAAACTTATAAACAAATAGTCTTTAAATGTGTTGATGATCAAAAGAATAAATATAATTCTTACTTACATTTTGTGTAACAAAATGTGTTTACAAAAATAATTAGACAAAAACTTTCTAATTATAAGAAATATTTTATTAAATAAATAAATTACAAATTCAAATCCCCCCCCCCCCCCCCCGGCCCATTTAAAAATCATTTAAAACTGACCCAAATATCACCTTAATCGAATAGGACAAAAAAGAGCGCTTAGTCTACATTTAGGTCACAGGTGCACTTACATAGGCATCTGGCGCACTTAGCTAAGTGCACCGGTGTTGATCTCAATTAATAGATCTTTATATCATGTTTTGGATGGTAACTAGTTTGAGTAAACCCAAACTAACTACTATAGAAACCGAGACTTGTTAAACAATAAGAACATATTGCTAATTGAAAGTGTCATCTTTATGCCTATTATAATACTATAACTCGAAAACCAAAATATAACACACGATAATTTACTTTTCAAACGCTAAATGTTTTAATAATATAAGCAAAGTATTACAAATTGTTATGGATCACACTTGATGAATGATTATGACGTATAGTCCCTAGTCGTGCTGGACAGTCCGACTCACGGGTACTATCCGCATCCATCAGGAGTGGATTAGATACTTGTGCGATGTGCTCACATAGCCCATAAAGCCCGGTAAGCCGCTGTCACACAAGAGGTTGATTACTTAGCCAAGTCCTTGTCGCAGTGCGACAGGATCAGACCGTATATAACTTATATTATAGTTATATTCGCCTAAGGAAAAGGGATATACACTTGCCTTAGTTGGATAATGAAGATCAAGCTATTTCGAGTCATTATCTCTTTCTTAGGCTGCAAGAACAGGGAGACCAGCCTGGACTCTCTCGAGTATAAAAGAAACCCCTTCGGTTCCAAAAAGGTACGATACACACAATACCTTAAACACTAATATACTTAAAACCGATTACTTACTCTTACGCTGGAGTCTAATCATGGGTCACAAACCCATGGTAAGCCTAACGGTGTCTGTTTAGTGCAGGGTCCTAAAGCAAGTTTCACTTGGTGCGAGAGTCGGAGTACACAAGACCCCAAATTAAGCCTAATTTGGGATAAGCTCGGTCTACCCCAACTTTTGCATCAACAAGTTGGCGCCATCCGTGCGACCCATATTAAGCTCTAACTAATGACGAAAAGCGGTAAGAATGAAGGCCGTCAAGGATCCTCGACGGTAGATGGTCGTATCACATCAGTAAATGTTACCCCTGGATCTGCCAGTGAGGCAAACACTCGGGACGTGAACAATCCCCCAGTTATAAGAACAGGAGGGCTGTTCTCAACTCCCCTACTCGTTGCGGGGGAAAAGGCATTGAACGGGAGTCAAATCAGCCTCCTCCCAATAAACAAAAAAGAAAGACACCCCAAGAGGAGAGAGGGAGTCATCGCTACAAAGGCACACATGATGGAGGAGTACATAGCACACAACCTACAAGCGCTCATCCCTTTGGTGGCTAAACATGAAAAGATGGTAGAGGAAGCAAAGCGCGCGAAGCATGCCTCATCCTCAGAAGGCAATCTGTCAGGACCAAGTGATAATTCGCCCAAAAAAACGTATACGCGCAAGTTATTCCTTGGAGGACCAAATCTTCTCACTACCTTGGAGGAGAGCCAAGAAAAATACTTTTACGAGGCACATACAACATTATGGAGACACCAGAAAGTGCCACATGCCATCAAACGTGAAAACTTATGATGGCACGACGGATCAAGAAGACCACTTGAAAGTCTTTGAATCCCAGGCAGGTATCGAACAATGGCCAGAATCCGTATGGTGTAATATGTTTAACTCTACACTTGTAGGGAACACGCGGACGTGGTTCGATAGGCTCCCGCCGCGAACAATCAACGGGTACGAAGTGTTGCAAAAAGCGTTCAAAAGAAACTATGTGCAACAAAAAAGACATGATAGGAGTGCTGTATCGCTCGCCAGAGTAAAGCAGAACCAGGGCGAATACCTGGAAGACTTTCTGGAGCGTTTCAAGAGCGAGTCTCCAAATAAAAGACTGCCCAGAAATTTTGAAAGTATCCTGCTTCATGGCGGGTATACGAAACAGAGATCTAATAAAGAAGCTTAATGAAAGAACGCCCAAAACTTTCGATGGAGTGCTAAGGCGGGTATGGTCTTTCATACAAGGAGAATCGGCCGCTTCAGAAATAACACGAAGCACTTATGATCACAAATCTATCCGCATAATCAATGAAGGACCCAACAAGCAAGGCAGACCTCTAGGCCTTGATTACGTAGGATGGAGAAGTTAGGGGCGAGATTATAACTCAAGGTTTACCCCCCTTAAGTTAACCCCAAGAGAAATCCTCGTATCAGAAGGTGCAAGTTTCACAAGGCCAACGCCAATGACCTCCCCGATCAAAAAACGCGCTAGTAATAGATACTGTGAATACCACAATGAGAGAGGGCACTCTACGAAGGAATGTATTCAGCTGCAAAAATATATCAAGAATAGAGTAAAGAAAGGCGAGCTAAAACACCTTGTCAAGGAATCCACGAAGGATGATAGAAAAGAAGTCGCTAGCGCGAACATTTACATGGTGGAATCGTGGCAACGAAGGACAAGGCAGAGGGTGAGCAAAAAATTCTCGAAGGGAAAAGACGTTTCTTCCCCCCACTCAATGCAAGGAACATCGTAGACGGCCCACTAGTTATAGAAATAAGCATTCGTTAGCACAACATTCATCGCATGTATGCGGATGGAGGTTCATCAGCAGAAATAATGTACGAGCATTGGTTTCTAAAGCTTAGCGAAGAGATAAAGAGCCAAATAATGCCTGCGACTTCCCCGCTCATTCGATTCAGTGGAGAAGCGGTATGGCCCTTGGGCCAACTAAAGTTAGCAGTAAAAGTGGGAAATGGGGAGCACTCGACGGAAGTTCTAATGAATTTTTTGATCATACGGTCGTCATCGCAATACAACAGGATCATAGGGAGACCATCTATACTAGCAATGCGGGCGGTACCTTCTACGGCTGACGGTATGATGAAATTCCCAGTTGATGGAGGGGTCGTAACGATATTCAACACGGTAGTAACACCCCCAGAATGAAACACGATCACAGAACCGCCTAGGGTCCCGATGGAACCAAAGGTAAACTCACCACCAAACTTGAAGGTAGCAGTGCATCCGCAGTACCTGGATCAGGAGATAACGATCGGAGAGACATTATCTGACAAAGGAAAGACAGACATGTGTCACCTTTTGAAAGATAATCTGGATGTCTTCGCATGGGAACCCAAAGATATGACAGGGGTGCCAAGGTCGATAGCCGGACACAAGATTCAGATCCGCGAAGGATACCCTCCGGTTAGGCAAAAGAAAAGAGGACAAGCCCCAGAGCGTAACAAAGTAATACTGGACGAGGTGAAAAAGCTGGTGGACGCAGGAATCATGAGGGAAGTTTACTATCACGATTGGCTCGCTAACCTAGTAATGGTAAAGAAACATGATGGCAGCTGGCGCATGTGCGTTGATTTCACAGGCCTCAATAAAGCTTGTCCCCAAGATTGCTACCCACTCCCGGAAATAGACTAGAAGGTGGAATCATTGTGCGGATACCCCTTCAAATGCTTCCTGGACGCATACAAGGGATACCATCAGATACAAATGGCAGAAGAAGATGAGGAAAAGACAGCATTCGATACTAGCCAGAGCGTGTACTGTTACACAAAAATGCCATTTGGACTAAAGAACGCAGGGGCTACGTATCAACGACTGGTTGATAAGGCATTTGAAAGCCAAATAGGGCGAAAATTGGAGGTGTATGTCGATGACTTGGTAATAAAGAGTCATACGGAGAGCGAGCTTATTCGAGATATAGAGGAAACATTATCTATCCTCAAGAGGATAAACATGAAGTTAAACCCAAAGAAGTGCACTTTTGGGGCGACGGAAGGCATGTTCCTAGGATACCTGATTGACCCGAATGGAATTAAACCCTGTCCGGAGAAAACAGACGCGGTCATTCAACTCCAGAGCCTAAAAACGAAAAAGGAAGTGTAGTCGCTAAATGGGAAGCTTGCAGGATTGAACAGGTTCCTGTCCAAGTCAGCAGAGAAGTCGCTCCCCTTATTTAAAACACTTAAAAAGTGCATTAAGAAAGGGGAATTCAATTGGACGAAGGAAGCAGAAAAGGCCTTCGAGGAATTAAAAGCGCATTTAGCTTCGTTCCCCATGTTAGTCGCGCCAGGACCTAAAGAAGAGCTGATAATATATTTATCCGCAACGCATGGAGCGATCAGCGCGGTGCTAATGACGGACACGGAAAATGTGCAAACACCATTGTACTTTATAAGTAGAGCGTCACAGAGCTCGGAGCTAAATTACACCCCAATGGAGAAATTAGTGCCCGCGCTAGTGTTTGCAGCAAAGAGGTTATGCAGATATTTCCAAACGCATCCAATAGTGCTGATAACGGATCAAACCATAAAGCAGGTGATCTCAAAACCAGATGTCGCAGGCAGGTTCCAAAAATGGAGTGTTCTACTGGGGGAACATAATATTACCTACACGCCGCGCAATGCCGTGAAAGGGCAAATTCTGGCAGATTTTATCATCGGAAAACCAAAAGAGGGCGCTCAGGGGCTAGATCAAAAGGAAGAAGACCAAGGCCCGTGGATCTTGTTCACAGATGGGTCATCCTACACTGATGGATCAGGCGCGGGACTCATACTCACCAATCCAGAAGGAATGGAGTTCACATACGCATTGCGTTTTGAATTCACAGCCACAAATAATGAGGCAGAGTATGAAGCACTGATAGCAGGGCTAAGAATAGCAGCAAGAATGGGAGTGCGCAATCTCGAAGTAAATGTAGATTCTCGGCTGGTAGCGAACCATATACTTGGTAATTATGAAGCAAAAGAAGATAATATGGTGCAGTACTTACAAATAGCCAAAGCTTTGATTGAGGGGTTCCATAGGTTCCAGAAACGCCAAATACCCAGGGGGAGAACAAGAAAGCAGATGCACTTAGCAAGATAGCTTCCACCAGTTTTGCGCACTTGTCAAAACAAGTCCTGGTGGAGATCCTCAAGGACAAGTCAATTAAAGAGCAAGAGGTCGTGTCGGTCGTAGAAGAGGAAGGCCCTACGTGGATGAAACCGATTATGGATTATTTGACGAATAACTCACTCTCGTATGACGAAAAGGAGTTACGTCGAGTGTGAAGATGTTCAAGGAAATTTGAGGTCAGAGATGGGGTCCTTTACAAGCGATCATTTCTTCAACCATGGTTAAGATGCGCAGGACCATGACAAGCGCAGTATATCATTAGCGAAATCCACGAGGGGTCATGCGGAATGCACGCAGGACCAAGGTCCGTGGTGGCAACAGCGTTGCGCAACGGGTACTACTGGCCAACTATGCATACAGACATGTGAACACTCATTAATAAATGCAGTGACTGCCAGGTGCATAGGCCAGTACCCAGGCAGCCTCAGGAGGAGCTCACGACGATTACCTCCCCTTGGTCATTCTTCAAATGGGGAATCGATATCGCGGGACCCTTTCCCGTAGCTGCGGGGGGAGTTAAGTTCCTCATAATCGCGATGGATTACTTCACAAGATGGATTAAGGCGAAGGCAGTCGCAACGATCACGGGGAATCAGGTGAAAAGGTTCGTATGGGACAACATAGTGTGTCGTTTCAGACTGCCCGGTGAAATAGTCTCTGACAATGGAAAGCAGTTCACAGAGAACCCGTTCTAGGATTGGTGCGTGAATAATGGGATACATTAGCGTTTTTCATCGGTCGCCCACCCACAAACAGATGGACTTGTGGAGAGAGAAAACAGGATTTTGGGCGATGGCATAAAAGCACGGTTGGGGGAACATAATAAAAAGTGGGTCGATGAGTTTTCGCATGTTTTGTGGGCACATCGCACGATCATCAAGACAGCCACAAGTGATACCCCCTTCGCCCTAACATATGGTACAGAAGCGGTCATTCCAGCTGAGATAAGACTGCAAACACTCCGCACAGCGGAGGTAGACATGGTTACTAACGACGATGAGCTGTGATTGAACCTAGACATAATCGTGGAGCGACGAGAGTTGGCAGCAATCCACGAAGCTAAGTCAAAAGCAAAAATGAAAGGCTACTATGATGCTAGGGGCGCAAGACCTCCTTCAGGCAAGGTGACTTTGTGTATCTCTCAAACGCGGCCAGTCGTGCTGAGAATACGGGGAAGGTTGGACCAAAATGGGAGGGACCCTACAGAGTGACAAATGCACTTGGAAATGGTGTGTACCGGCTACGCGATATGGATGGCCGCGACCTACAAAGACCTTGGAACATATGTCATCTAAAGAAGTGCTACCTTTAAGGACAAAAATTCCTAAGTGAATGTATTGTTCTTTCTTTTATTTTTTGTGTTTAAAATCTTGCAAGTATTATTAAAACAGTCGTGGTCCATAGCTAGTTCCACGGCGCATTCTCAAAATTTTTTCTTTATGTCATACATACTTTTTTCCTTATTATATATTGCCTATTGGCGCATGCGTGCATAACGTTTCAAGCAGAAATAAGAGGAATGAGCCTACCCTACTAATTAGACTCGTCGAGTAAGTGGGATGCACCCCCTTCGACCATGGATCGCGTATCCTTGTTAGGCCCCTTGCTATTAATGACGTCGTAGTAAGTTATGCAGCCAGTAAACTTTGAGACTGTTAAGACACACTTGTGCACACCTAACAATGGGTCAGCCTCACCTGACCGTCCATATGGTAGTAGCGGTATACCGCACGTAATGAGCTTCCCAAACCCATATGGACCATTTATAAGTTTACATTAGCTTATTATGCAAAATTGCGCCATAAACATCAAATAGACTTTTTTATAACAAAAGAAGGATAATGTTTATTACAAAAGCAAACATTCGTGGATAACAAATACAACATATATTTACAAATCTCTTAGGCGATTTGAGAGCAGATGGTATCAGAGGAGGATCTCTTCAGTTTTAGCAAAGGAGGACAGTAAGCAGTAGTGTGGTGATCCTTCAGACTTTTTTCCATCCTGTCCAGCAGGCGCAAATCCCTCTCTAGCAATGGCAATGGCAACACAAGGATGGCAGGAGCAACATAGGCCGCACCAACGGAGGGTGCTGCTTCTATGTTCAACAGGGCTTTCTTGGTGGCAACGCGGCTCTTGTGTGCTACAAGGACCTCAGATAGTGGCACTTCCTTCTCAATATTGAAGGGATCAAGAGTATCTTTGGGATGCGCGAATACTGGCCCGGTCAACTGCTCCATGGATGGTTTTAGGTGGAAGTCTGCCAATGCTTCTGCGCCCTCTGCCTTATGACGCGCTAGGGTGAGGCCCTCCATCACCACTTCAATAGGAACTTCATGATCCTTGTCCTCCAGGACAAAATAGGGCAGCGTATATACGCTCATTTCTTTCATGGTTGTGGTGAGCTTGGCATCGGCCTTCGGATCATAAAACGACACCTCCGATAGTTCTTTGTTCAGTAACTTCTCCTTGTGCGCTGTCGCTAAGCCTCTTGAAGTGCCCATCTTGATGGCGGCTATGAGAGACTTGGAGAATGAGGATCGCAGGGTGGGGTCTTCCAAAGCCACCATTGCGGCTAGGCGCAGACCATGACGCACTAACGACCGTTTCTCGGCTATCTCTTTCATCAGGCGGGGGTACAGCTCCTCATCCAATTCGATACTCAGCCTCTTCAATTGACAGTTGAGATCGCTTACATCTTCCTTTACCTTCGCACCCAGAGCATCAACATCAGCAACAAACATATTATTCCCCTCCTCAAAGGCCCCCATAGCAACAAGGTTGGAGGCCTTGATCTAGTGAAGTTGGGCGCGCTCTTCATCCAGAGTGGCAGATAACCTGTTCATTTCTTCTGTTAAGGAATGGAGGAGGGCGGCATCTTTTCTTCCTCTCTCGGCCTCTTGGTCTATTTTTTCTTGCATATCGCCGAGGGCGGAGGATTTCTATTTAGTAACCTGCCTCAGCTTTTCCTCTGTCGTATGGAGATTGGCAGACAACCCCAGGTATCTCTTCTTGAGGTGTGATGTCAGTGTCACTTGTTGTGCTGCCAGATAACTTGCCTCATGGGCCAGAACAGAATCACTCATCCCTTCAAGCACTACCTCTCGGCCAGGGGGCACGATGTTGTCTAAAAAGCTTGCGCTATCAAATGCAATCGTTAGGTCGGAGGATGCAGGGAGCTCCCAGTCGGGGGCGAAGGTAGGATCCTGGGCGAACGCATCTCCTCCCGCTGATGAAGTCTCTTTGTGAGGGGAGGGTGTAGTCTTTTCTTTTTCAGAAGATTTTTCTTGTTCGTCGCTGCTGTATATGAGTAATGATTAGGCGGATGCTTAGAGTACAATTACATAGAGATGTAGTGAACAATGTATAGTTTACGCTACCGTATAGAATAAAATGGTTACCTCAGATTGATGGTGGCGGGAGGAGTGCATG
Source organism: Glebionis coronaria (assembly GCA_025667525.1). NCBI lineage: Eukaryota > Viridiplantae > Streptophyta > Magnoliopsida > Asterales > Asteraceae > Glebionis > Glebionis coronaria. The sequence continues at coordinate 47,868,921 of CM046875.1, forward strand.
GTGGGGTCTTTGCAAGGTTCTTCTCAAACTCTTCCTCTGTTGTGCGCACCCCTGTCCAGGAGGGACCAGCCCCGGTGCGTGCGGATTTGTGTGGAGATGATGGGGGGCTTCTACGTCTTTTTCCTAAAGAGGTAATGTCCTCTTCCTCAAACTCAACCGCGGTTTTTTCGGCGCCTCTGGTATAATCATCTGAAGACAGTGAGGAGCTAAGAAAGGGTGGTGGTTGTTGTTGTACGGGTGGATGTTGTTCCAACTGTTGAACTGGTGGAGATGGCGGTGGTTGGTCAGCGCCAGTGCCTTCACTCCCTTGGGCGATAGATGGCTCCTCAATCTCTAAGTCCATGGTATTTTTCTATGCACGATCACGAAATGATTCTTCATTTTCCTACTGAGGCCGAGAGTACACCAACAAATCTTCGGGAAACGCACCACGAACAAGGTCAAGAATATCCATAACTTCGAAAGGAAGTAAATAGAAAACAGGGAAACATATTTTAGTCTTTTGATATTCGATGGTACTTACAGAACGTTATGATGAAGGCGGAAGGATCGCTAACCCTGCCCACTCTCTCTAAAGAACGCTATTACAATGTGCTCGCCATAGATGACTGTGCGTCTTAGGCCAAGAGTGACTAAAACACTCTCCGGATAGGGTTACACGGGAATGCGTTTTTTGTTCAGAGTCTCCGCGTCTGCAGCGTTGTAGGAGTCAGGGCCAGGTAGGGGGTCCTTCATCACGGTGTCAGGGGTCAAGAACACAAAGTGGAAGGGAAAGGCAGCGTCATCGACCCAGAAGAATATGTCGGTCCAATTCCTTAAGGAATCTACCTTTCCATCAAATCATTACATACCACCCTTTCGCTTAGCAAAGGATACCCAGCCATTGGCTAATTGTTGTTGGTAGAAAACGTGGAAGAGATCTATTGTGGGTTCTATGTCTAGGGTGCGGCAGTTTAGTTCGAAATTCGAAATTTTCGCTGCCCCTATGCAATGTAGTTGAGAGACGTGGGTCTCGTAGTGTATTAATATGCTCAGAAGGAAGCGCGACTTAGGTATACGCTGGTTTGCGTAATCAAAGTAACGGGTGTACAACCCTATCTTCCCTGCGGGGAACTGACTTATATTATGTTGCGGGTTAGGAACTTCTGGGTGCAGGTAGTCGGGTATGTAGAATTCAAAGGTAAAAATTCATCTAGCTGCTCAATGGTCAAGATTGACGTGGTGTCGGTTAGCTGTTTCACCATGGTGCTGTGTATACAAAATAGTGGTCGCACGGATTACCTTAATAAGAGATCCGGTGATGATGGCAAATGATAAAGGCGTTAATGGTGGTTTGAAGGTTTTTAGATGGTAAACAGTCAAAAGGAGGCGTGATGGGTTTAGATAGGCTTCCTGAGTTTTACTGTTCCTGGTCAGATTTGTGCCACGTGTCCCCCACTTGCTAGATCTAACGGTAGAAGATGAAGGGGTAACTATGACGTAGCAAGCACTTTTCCCGAGTACCAAGGAGGCTAGGTGAAAGGGGGACGTTTGTCTTCTTGGCGGGAATATTTAAAATGGGATGTTTCTGCTTGGACTATGCGACTGCTTAGGTCTAATTATAGTCTAGTAGTCGCGGATTGGACCTATGACCACTAGACTGGGGGGACATGATGCGTATAGTCCCTAGTCGAGCTGGATAGTCCGATTCACGGGTACTACCTGCATCTATCAGGAGTGGATTAGATACTTGTGCGATGTGCGCACATAGCCCATAAAGCCCGGTAAGCCGTTGTCGCGCAAGAGGTTGATTACTTATCAAAATCCTTGTCACAGTGCGACAGTATCATACCGAATATAACTTATATTATAGTTATATTCGCCTAAGGAAAAGGGATATACACTTGCCTTAGTTGGATAATGAAGATCAAGCTATTCCGAGTCATTATCTCTTCCTTAGACCGCAAGAACAGGGAGCCCAACCTGGACTCTCTCGAGTATAAAAGGAACCCCTTCGGTTCCACAAAGGTATGATACATACAATACCCTAAACACTAATATACTCAAAACCGATTACTTACTCTTACGCCGGAGTCTAATCGTGGGTCACAAACCCACGGTAAGCCTAACGGTGTCTGTTTAGTGCGCAGGTCCTAAAGCAAGTTTCACTTGGTGCGAGAGTCGGAGTCCACAAGACCCCAAATTAAGCCTAATTTGGGTTAAGTTCGGTCTACCCCAACTTTTGAATCAACAAATGACAATGTATAATAACTCTTTGAACAAGTAAACTTGATAAGAGTATCAAGTTTACAAGTGAATCGTTGAGTCGCTGAAAACAGCCTTGGACTCACAGAAGTTCAATGGGGAGAAAAAGACAATGATAAATACAACAATACAAGTGATGCTTTTTCTTCGTTTTTCATTCTCTATTTATAGTGGTACGAGGTTGCTACCTTGGTGGGGGTAGTTAGGATGTGTCATCTTCTGAGTGGAAGACGTACACTACATTAAATGCATGTCTATTCTTGGGCATACCTTTAACCAACTTTCAGTGAACAGTTCTGTCAACTATTCACTTTTCTCACTAGGTCGTACTACTTGAATAATCACTTTATCCCGCCTAAAGTGCTTTATCAGATTCTTCTGCTTAAACTACAAAGAGATAAGGAAAGTCTCTGCTTGCTAAGTCTACAAAGGGTCTTGAGTGACCTCTTAGTATTGTCACCTCAAAGGTCCTCGAACACCAGCACATTCTTTCTACATCCCAGATGTTATCCATAATGGCTGGTGAGTATGTCTTTAGATAATTTTTGACTTCTCTGACGATGTCTATGACTTGAATGTGTTTGGTGTGACATCTAAGGCTTTGCTTTCAGCTTTTACTTGTCTATGTCGATGGAATCTATAAGCGACTCATAACACTAAGTCTAATTTAAATCTATTCTAGATTGAGCCATAGTTAATACTTTCATTGGCCTAACAATATCCCCCTATTTGAGCATAAGTTATACTAAGTCTAAAAGTTATTGTTAGTAAATGCACAACTTCTTCTTACACATAAATATAACAAACATACTTGATTTTATTGAGCACCTAGTCTATTACAGAGATACTTGTAGTTTTACAAAAAACAAAACATACAAATCTTCAGAGGTAAGTCTTTAGAGCTTCATTCATCAAGATTGAGTGCAACGATTCTTTCAGTTTGAGCCTTGTCTGGTCTTGATTCAATCAAGACTAGAATTTCATTGTGAAGGTGCTTGGCATAGTCAGAGTCCACTTTTAGTATATGCTTAAGCCTGGTGAGTTGGATAGTGGAAGCCATTATCAACTCATTCTCCCTTTGGAAGCAGTAGTCAGTGTTCATGTTCATGAACACCATTCCCTTATCTGGCTCTGTAAGAGCTTGACCTCTGATGGGTCCTATAATTTCCTTGGGAAGGACAATGTTCTTGTACATTCCGTCCACAACAATGTCTTTAGTGACTAACCTCTCAAATAGCTTGCCCATGGGAGTCTTTCGTTTCCTGATATTCTTTGGTTCAAAGTTCAAAAGTAGAGAGAGAATGGGAAGTTTATGTTTTTGAGCTGTTTCCTTGATTCAACTAAGTTTAGCTCGGATATTCTTCATAAGTTGCGCAAACCCAGGCCCCTACTTCGCGGAAGAAAGTGCAAGTAGTTCCAACCATTCTATGAGTCCCATACTCTTGAGTTTGAAGTCGTTATCAACTTTGTAATTGGTTTACTGGTTTCTTCTATAGATAGTCATGTTGACTTTCTTGAACTTGTCTGTGAAGCATGAATACTTGGTGATTGGATCAAGATTAGCTCTGTTATTAACTTTACTTAGGTACTCATCCTTGATCTTGTTCCTCTTAGTCTCGATCTCTGCTAGTTTCTTTCTCTAGGCCTCCTTTTGGGTTGGGCTTATCTGCCTCAGAGTTTCCCTTGATTTTAGCTTAGCTTGTTTTAGATCAGCTAGCCTCTTTTGGTCCTCCATATGAAGCTTGGCTTCTTCCAGAGTCATGGGTCTGTCCATAACACTCATAAAGTTGTACAATTCAGGTACCTTGAGTGCTAATCCACCCTCCTCTAGAAGAGGCATGATCTTTTTGATCTGATCATCCTCGTTTTCAATACCTTTTCCTTTGTCATGGGTGTCATCGTGAGGAAGGTATTGATAGAATTGAGCATTTGTTGGTTTGAAGAGTCCAACAACGAACTTTGCAAATGATTCATTTGTTAACTTCAAAGATCCGAGGGGCTTTGGTTGAGGAATTTATCAATTGTGACTTTGATCTTCTTGGAAAGAGGTTATGTGGAATCATATTGCTTTAAGACATCAGTCTCCCTTTCTTTTGATACAAGAGTATACTTCTCTTTAGTCAGATCCCCCTTAGTTGTTTCATCAGAGTCAAACGAAATAGTTTGAGTCTTTGGTGCATATGTAGTTGTGGGAGCCTCTATTTTGGTTGTTCTTCACATGGTGCACTCTTCTCCCCCTCAGTTCTAGCACAAGCTTGGGCTTGAAATGTATCGATCATCTGAACAACCCTTGTGACCAGTCCACCAATTCAATGAAGTCTTTTGACATACTTGATAGAGTTGTAGACATATGTCTCATGAGATCGACCGCTGGAAACTTCAAATGTACGATCTTCTCTAGAAGTTCCAAATTCTTTATGACATGCCTTGTGCAGTCTTGGTATCTCTCCGTGATCTTTGATAGTTCAGCCTTGACAGAGTGTTGAAAGGTTTGCTTTAGAGACTTTTCAAGAACTATAAGTCTCTTGGTTTCAGCCCAGTCCTGATCCACAAACTCATTGTGTACAAATTTAGAAGCTTGTGTTAACTCCCCCTGTAAAAGTTTCTTCATTCCAGAGGTAATGTGGGAGTCAAGAACAGTTGTGATCTTGGGAGTGGAATCATCCATAGCTTTGGATACAAATTTGAGATTTGTTGGTGAAGACATTGATTCAACAACTCTAGCAATTTGATGGAAATGACCTCACCGAATAGCTGTGGAAAACTGGATCTAAGGCTAGTGCCAATTTTCTTAAAAATAGAGCATTCCAGATTGTTGCTTAGATCCATTGTATTATTGGCAAATGTCTAGAGCTCAACCAACATGGCATCTAGGTTCACATCGGGTTTGGCATAGCTAAGATCACCTCTTTTAACCCAAAGTTTCTCAACACCTAACTCTTGAACATTCTTCATAGAAGGAAAGTGAATGGGTTGCAAGAACTTGGGCTGAGCTTGTTTGGTTTCCTAGAGCCTCTAGGTTACAAGTGCTTGAGCATTCAACAAATATGTGACATGAACAGCCTTTTCTTCATGAATTGAGTTGTGTGGAGCGGAAGTAAAATGGTCATCATCTTCCATTGTGTCAGACCCAGAGAGGGATAAATCATCATCAATCTTTATGATATCATCATTTGGTATCGACTCTAGGTCTGAGAGTTCTTGTTCAAGTATAGTGAACACTTTAATGATATCATCATCTGTGACTGTGTAGCTCATATCACTAATTTGTTCATCAATATGTGTTTGTTCCTGTATAAAATAAGTTAGTACATATGATGGGACTCGTATTATACATGTTTTCATACCCTAAAACGGACTAAGACTGATAAAATATCATCAAAAACGTGCCAAATAACCTTGTATTGGTTATTTATGTGTTTGCAGGCACGGATATCAATAATTCACTTGAAAATCAATAAATCAAGCAAAAACAAACACAGGAAACGAAGTCGCACAAAAGAACCGGACCTGGATGTGAATTTCAAAATATACCCTTGAAGAATTGAAGATGTACAAGTTTGGTCCCTCAAGTTTCAAAGTATTCAATTGACACTTAAATCCCTGAGATAGACATTGAAGCCCATGCGGTTCCTTACTCAGATAGATCTATTAGAACACAATTAATTATGCATGCTCAAATAGAACACTACAACACACAAACCCTTTTAGGTTGCTTTAACCTCTAGTTTGTGAAAACCATTACCAGCACTAACTATTGCATGTGTGAGACCCCCAAAATCAGGTATGTAACAACTAGGCAGCAAGGGGGCGCCACGTCATGGTACAAGAAACAATGAAATATTGTTGACATAAAGTTGACGTAATAAAAATTTATACATTACATCATAGAGAATCAGATTTTTTAAACAAAGGTCCCAGAGTTTTATAAGCGGAAATCTATAATTTAATTATGGTTTTGTAACTTATCGTTACCAAGAATACATGATAAACTTCTGACAGTTTTTAGATAAAACCAAAGTTTGAATATACACAGAAATCTACAAGCTGCGATAATATCATGCGGGCTCCCATCCAAGAAAAGATAAGAAATAATAAATGAGATTAAACATGTAAAATTGTCAACATAAAGTTGAGTGATATTCATAGTTTTAGCAGTAAAGGTGTGGAACACAAGCATTCATTTGTAAAATAAGTAAATAGAGAAAATAGTTATGATCATTAACCATAGTCCGAAACCAATATTATTGCTGTTTAGTTCATGAACCGAAGCTTAACTCAAAGTAAGTTCCTCTAGGTATTATTCAGACTAAATACTCAAGTATAAACTAATGTAAGTGCGTCAAGGTAATCGGGACGAGGATTGTCAATCCTGATGGATCCACCCACAACATTCGCGCTTAGCGCAAAGCATACGGGACAATTAACGGTTCATGATCAAGAGAGTAAACTTAAGGCTATTAACTATAGGCAATAATATCAATGAAAACTGTTGGAAAACATACAAATCTTAATATCATACAAGTTCTGGATAGCATACATTTTTTTAAATGGATGTGTTCCACCATGTAGAATCTCACCCTGTGTTTAGAAACAATGTACAAGTAGTAAAAGGGGCTATGAACTCACCTTAGTTACGAGTTGAATCAATATGGAACTTTGAGGGCTGAGTAGTAACAACAAGAAATCAAGAAACTTTAAGTCATCCAAGACCTACGATAACGGGGCGCGAAAACTTATAAGATACAAAAATAACGTTTAGAAAACGTTTGGTTACTATTAGCACATAATCATCTTATAACTCGCAAGGCATTGCAATCTGTTGACTCGAATCAATTTTTACTTAAAAACACTACTTACCCACTATATGATCATGTTTATAAACATTAGCAATTCTCATCAAACCCATAAGTAGCGAACACTTGTACACTTTGAGTCGAAAATTAACGTTGACAAATTGGCTGCACTAAATTTTTAGAAACATGATGTAAAGATTGTATCATATCTAGAGTTCTATAATAGCTATAAACTCAAACTTTATGGCACTAGAAAGATACAGTTATTAAATTTTCAAATCATTAAGAAACACTATCAAATATATTACCAATCAACGGGAAATGTAGTGTTAGTGCAGACTACTCAGATTTGACTTTTTTGACAAAAATTTGCATAAAACCATGTTGACCATCATTTACATTCCGTAAAATTATTTAACGTGGAACCAATTGGAAATGTTCACATTTGATCTATGTTACTGTAATAAGTCATAAAAATACCCACTTTTGAGTTTTTATGCTTTGACCCCAAACACAAATTTGGCGCACATGTCGGTATTGACTAGTTTTGATAAAAAGACCATATTTTACTCATTCGAACACTTCCAAAAAACACCAACTCACAAATTTTACTACATAACCAAGGCTATCCAAAAATTAAGAAAGTTGCAGCTCTTATTTTCATAAAAAATTCGTGAATGACTTTAGCAATCTAGTATCATCCTTAACCTCATTTTGACACTAAAATTTACTTCTAACATCACCTAAACACTTGCACACCCTAAGCAATGCCTCTAAAAGTACACAAGACCTATCATGTTCATAATACCACCTTGACATCAGTATCATATGATCTAAATACAAAAAACCCAATTTCATAATCAAGGTATTTAATCAAATTGAAATCAAACCAATACAATGGTGCCAAGAGTACCTTAGTACAAGTGTGACGGATATGAGAACCGGACTGAAGAAGGCTTATGGATGTACTCCAAGGGCTACCCGCGACCTACAAGAGTGAACACGAACCTTAAGTATGCGTTCTATAAAAATATAAAACAATTGTATCAAAATATTTTGTAAAAATGTAATATGTATATAACTTGCACAACCAACCGAGCCTAAGTGTGGTCATGACTTTCATGACACACAACCTGTAGAAAATGCATAACATGATAGCCTAAGGTCTCAAATCAAAGTAACCCAAGTGATTTGTACCTAAAACGCCAACAATTTACTTAACTGTAGGCGTAAAGTCACATTTTCTGGTATAGCTGTTTTGTAAAGGGCGGAGCTCCCAATACGTAAGTGATGTAGCGTGAAAAACAAAGATAGATAATTGAATCTGTTGATTCACAAAGAATGTCAGACACAATCCTTCCAACTATCGTTGATTCAAAAGAATACCGATAATCAGGAAAACTCTAACAATCGTTGATTCAACGAATAGCTGATTATTAAGAGAATCTTAGCAAACTGCCAAGAACTAAGCAAAAGCTTTCATTATCAAAAAACTCAGAGATATCTCATACAATGAAAAACCTAACATTTAAAGAAAAATGAGAATCAATCTAAATAAAGATTGATATTACTTTCTATTTTCCTAGACCTATAACTGGAAATTAAATATTCTCTTTACCAGAATTTATTGTTAAATAGGAAACATAAATAAATAAAAATAACATTAATATCTTGACTTTTATTTGGAGTTGAACCGCATCATTCTCTCTCCCTTAAAAAAACTCGTCCTCGAGTTTGCCTCGTAGTCGTAGCATCCAAGTTTGCATCCCTTGCATCAAATTTCCTTTCTTTAAAATGAATCGACCTCGAACCTTGATCGTCTTAAAACCCAGCTTGTCGACCATGATAGTTTGGATCATTGTAGGACAAAGATTATTAGCCACAACTACAGTGTTTTCAATGTTGTCTTCTTCCCCACCAAATTCTTTTTTCGCCGTAAATCCTTCTTTTTCCTCAATGACATCTTCAATATATGTGTCATAAACTAGCATCGGTTCTTCTTCATATTCATCAAATATGGGAGGTCCATCATAATCATCACTAGCCGCACCATAATCTTTCCATTCATCAGAAGAACCATCAACCTCAAAAAACGGATATGCTAACATCTTTATCAGGAACTTCGGCTCTTGATACCAACTGATGTAGCGTGAAAAACAAAGATAGATAATTGAATCTGGTGATTCACAAAGAATGCCAGACACAATCCTTCCAACTATCGTTGATTCAAAAGAATACCGATAATCAGACAAACTCCAACAATCGTTGATTCAACGAATACCCGATTATTAAGAGAATCTTAGCAAACTGCCAAGAACTAAGCAAAAGTTTTCATTATCAAAAAACTCAGAGATATCTCATACAATGAAAAACCTAACATTTAAAGAAAAATGAGAATCAATCTAAATAAAGATTGATATTACTTTCTATTTTCCTAGACCTATAACTGGAAATTAAATATTCTCTTTACTAGAATTTATTGTTAAACAGGAAACATAAATAAATAAAAATAACATTAATATCTTGACTTTTATTTGGAGTTGAACCGCATCATTAAGTCCAACAACTATGGGGTTTTCACCAATGGAACGGGTCTCTCATGAGCTTTCCATAATGTCCAACTCTTCAATCTAAGAGTTTGCGGAACTTTTTAAAAGTCCAAAACACTAACAGCCACCCTGTAAGCACTTAATGGTAAAACTGAACTAGTCAAACTTGGGACGAAATAACCCGTTAACTTATAAGGTTTAAGGGTCTGAGATTTCCACCATTGGAAAGTCTCAAGACTCAACTTTCGGCCCATACCAACCATGAGTAAATAGATACTACCAATTAGCGGGAAAGTTACATTCTTTGAAGGTTACATATTCAGAATTTAGGTTTTCAAACTCGGGTTTACCGTTTTAGCCATAAAAACCATTTGGTGATAGCTATCGACGTGAGGTCAGTGCCGTTTGTTAGATTATAATATATACTAACTCACTAGGTCTAAAATTGTCAAATATATGGTCCCTGACCTGTAGCAAATAGCTATACAAGTTTGTTGAGTCATATTGGGTTCACAACCGTAAGTCGGCCATAACTCACTCATCCGGAGGACTTGATCGTCCATACAACTCACTAATAATATGTAAAAGGGTCACTGAATCCATCTAAGCTATAAAACCACAGCCTACAGTGGGAAAATATATGAGTTTTGAGCTCACAAACCTGTTGTCCGAATTTTGGTTATTAAAACTTAATTTGATCATAACTTCCTCATCCGGAGGAGTTGTGTGCCTATCCAACTCGCCACTAATATGTATATGACCCAAAGAATCTATTTATGCCATAAAAAGTGCAGGTCATAGTGAAAAGTATACGAGTTTTGGATAGATCAACATTTTGTCCGAATTTTGCTAATATGATTTCTATACCAAACAACCTTTTGTTCAGTCCAAACAACCATAATACATCCTATACTAACTTAAACATATCAAAGCACTATTATTCAACAATATGCATGTGCAAAATAAACTTGAAGGATTGATAAGGGTTTACCAAGATTGATTCGGTATGATTTCATGGCAATATTGAGCAAGAAGGAGTCATCCAGTTCAAAAATCTTTAATTCTTTAAAACTTTGATTTCACCAAACTGAATTGCATGAAGGATTTTAAGGTGGGGGTTTAATAAGAATCAATGTAGGATGATTTTTAGATAATTGAATTATAAATTAATGGTGTTTTGATTCTTGATGATGGAGTTTTGGTGGGTTTGAGTCGAACACAAAGAAGAAAAGGAGGAGGGAGTATGTTTTTTTGTTGTAAAAAAAATTATGTTGTATGTATGGTGTTGGTAAACCGACGGGAAGAAAAAGAAAGAAAGGGGCGGGCTTTTGGGCCAACTACCAAATCTGTTATGCACATTTAACCCAAATAAATACTTAGTCCTAGCCTGATTTAATTCTTAAAACGCTAATCATATCGACTCGGTGCAAGTTATAATACAAAAACAAAATATCTATAGAAACATAATATTTTGACTTCGTAAAGTCATAATATGTAGCCATCGGTTCTCGTTCCATCAATTCAGGTAAAGTTTTTATAAAACGCGCGGGGGTGCTTTTAAATGAAAATTTTTAATTTAAACAAATACGGAAAAATAAAATAAAAATTTTATAATTCCAAATAAATTATTATCAATGATCAAAAAAATAATTAAAATATAATTTATTTAAAATTTCGAGATCTCAGGATTTGTGTATGAAATTACAGGAAAAGATAACATGAAGAAAAATTCAAAAGGCATGAATAAAAGAATAAATAATACCAAGAAAATACGAGTTCTCACAGTCGACCCCCCTAAAGGAACTCTGGTGAGGATACCTAGTTTAGAACTGATTCTTCGCTTTCACGGGTTAATTCTGCACCGCGACGAGAATCCTAGCGAACCTTAACGATTAAAATTACGCTTCAGCTTCTTAACTCCTTTTTGAATTTATTTCAAACTCGGATTAAAATAATAACGTTTCAATACGAGGAAATATTAATAGATAGAATGAACACGATAACTGCTTAGACGGACCAGATGCATTAAAACGAGTTAAGATTGATAATCGACCAGGAATCACAAATCGTGCAAACTGTAAAACATGACAAATATTAAAAGGTAACAATCTGTTTACTAGAGAAATAGAGGGGATATATGAATTGTATATAGACGTTTGAAATACGAGTTGCCACACTTATCCGTCCTAGATTTGGTATTACCTTAAAATTAAGCTTAGGTGCTTGCTTGATTTTAAAAATGCAAGGTTGTTTGTTTGTGGCTTTAAAATGTTACGACACTTTTAAAATGGTGTCAATATAGCTACAGTTGCTTATCAAGGTGTTTGGTGATTTAAAATCAAAACTATATATTTAGTGAGTAAACAGTCGTTAAATCTTTTTCTTGATAAGGATTTCAAGTAAAAAAGTTCAAAATAATTATTTTGATCGGCTTAGAACCTTTTGGATGACTGCATGAAATTATTGTTATGATCAGAGAAAATTAAATTTCCAAATAATTTAGAAGCATTGATAGAAATATAAATTACATAAGTAATGTCATTAACTTGAAAGTAAAATATGATATAATCAAATAGTTTAAAAGATAAAGTATGACGTCCTTTTAAGCACTGGTTATTAATTTACCAAAGATGATGCATAGATCCGACATTTAACTTGAAACGAATATTTTGGTAATTTAAACACTTGGTAACATGTGTAAAACGTTCTTTAAAAATTAATAATAATTTATAGAAATCCATAAAGGCGTTTAATGCATCAAATGGTAAACATGGGAGATATTCGGGTTTTCAAAAGTTGACAAGATAGCAAACGAATATGAAACGAATAATAATCAACAATTAGTATGCAAGCAATAACATGAGGGAATAAAACGAAATTCGTACGAAATTCTTAACGAACATGATAGAATCGATGCATAGATGATAAGGACAATAAGAAACGAAGGATTTAGCAAATGGTTAATTCACGAGCGTGGTTGGTGTCACCAACTTATTAAGTTTCTCGGTGGTCGATACACGATCGAAAGAGAAACGCCACACAACAATTTTCAAATCAACGAAAATTCTTAAGAAGTCACTTGTGAATAATTCAAGTAAAATGAACAACATTAGTAATTAGAGAGCGAAATCAACGCATGGTTCACACAAATGAATTTCGAGACGATAGAGTCTGACACACATCATGACGGATACACGAAATCATCGTTCACTTCGAGTCATAAATCACTATTTGCGTACGGAGATGTTTCGAAGTCTACTAAAATAGATAGAGAAGGTTGGTCGATGAAGAGGCATAAAACGTTGACACTTTCAAGTTTGGTATCAATGGTCAGTAATTAGACGAGTGGTAAAGGAAATGATATCATAAGAGAAAAATGAGGTAATAAGTAGAACATATATCGTTGTATAAAGAAACATGTACTCGCAAACTCGTAATTTGTTCAAGAAAAGACAAGGAAATATATGCTTATATCATGAAAGGGTGCTACTCGCATAATATGTAAAAGTTTTCAAAACATTATTTCATCTAAGTTTTTCAGAAACACATGTAAAAAGTTGGTTCTGGTTAAAATATTTAAGGTGACTACTGATTTAGCCTCGCATGGCTCCTTCTAAATTACGCATAGGTGATCAGGCCATGTATAATTTAGGACTAGCAATGCGATGGTCATTTTCGTCAAACTAGTATTACATGTCATTTATTTAAAATATGAATATAATCCCATTTGTAAAATAGAATTTAATATGATTTATGAAACTTTTAGCAAGTAATTAATTGGCTAGATGTTTAAATCAACAATTTTTGATGTTACATGAATTCTTTATAAAACCAACGTTGAACAATTTGTGAAAATAATTCACAAACAATACCAGTTTAAGTTTATATGGTGACATTATGATATCTTATAAAATAGCGAGTGCTTAACACGAGAGAAACAAAGAGTAATTGATAAGAAAATCTGCAAAATGGTTATAAGGTGATAAGGTTTCAAAAGGTTTAACCGGTATCGTCAGGAGACACGTGCTAAAAATGATAACGAAGGATGTGAAAATAAAAACTTCAAACCTCGACCCGAATCAGTGGTACGATAGAAGAAAAGAAAAATAAAATAAAATGACAAATAATTCATGTATAAAATAGAGGATAAAGGAAATCTGTATGTGTTCACATCGTAGTTTAGTTGACATAAATATGCTTTTAAGAAAGTAGAACATTAGTTCTCGAATAACACAACTAACCTGAAAAGTTTCTATTTTTGGAAAGTTTCTATATTAGGAAAGTTTCCGAATCTCAAAAATTTAGGAATTTAATACGTTAATAGTTACGCATAAAAATGCACATCTTTTTTTTGACAAAACTAGTTCATTAAAAATGTTATCCAAACGCTCTGTATCAAAAGTTCACGATAAATATACGTATAACCCGCACTCATAATTACTATTTTTAAACATTTTCAAACGCAATCAATGTTTAGTAGTTGTAAAATATCATTTGTTAAAGTTTTACAAGCTCAAATGAACTCAAAACCGCCTAAAACCATATTTCAAAATTCTATCAGCTTTGACATTTTTTAGTCAACTTTGACTTTTAGGTCTGACCCGATCAATTAACCCGTAAAATGACATTTTCAAGACTTGGAGTCTAAAGAAATTTAGTGTAAACAATGTTTCGAACAACTTTCTAATTCTACTCAAGATCTGAAACCGAACGTAAAATGACCAAAATGCCCATGCACGTTCTGCGCAGGTTTGACTATATTATCTTAAAACGCAGGTTTTTATTTTTAAGATTTGACCCGTTTATGCTAGTTTTCGGACTTGGTTACCAATGCGATAAAGGTAAAACGACATTTTAAACAACTTTTTAGTTTTACTCGAGACTCGAAACGGGCCAGAAATAGGCGAAAACGCCTTCGCATCAGATCTATCAACAAAATGATATTTTTAGAAAACGTAGACTTTATTAGATAAAAGACCCATAAATATTCAGTTTCAACACTAGTTCCCTCCCGGTAGACGTAAAACGACATTTCCGACAACTTTCGTGTTTCGGTCGAAGGCCGAAACAGACAAGAAATGACGATTCTACCCCTACAGTTCTGCATCAGCAATAATTTCCGTATACGCAGAGAATAAGTTCTTAAATTTTATAAATTTCAAATGAGCATAACTTGCTCGTTTTTAAGAGTTACAGGTCGAATTTTTTTGTCTAAACAAACGTCTCAACAAGTAGAAATATATTTTTATGTCTAAAGTTTATAAAAATATTTTCTCGACTTCGTTAAATTAAATGTAAATTTTCTGCATAAAGTATATTTTTCGACACACTTCGAAATTTAATCAAACATCATAACAACCCGGAATTTATGTACACACACATGACTTGTGGATCCCATATAAACAAAAGAGAATAAATTGTATAATTAAGCATGTAAATGAAAACATATTATAAAAATGGTTCAAGAATACCAACAATAATCTTAGAAATCAAAAACGGCGCATGACATCCGTGTCTTCGATTTCAAGATGCAATGCAGGAAGGTTTTTGGTGGCGTGATTTTCCAAAATCACAAGACATATCGGGAAAAATGGAACATTAACAAGTTGCACTCCCAGAGTGGGAAGGTTTAATGAAAGGGAAAGATACAAGTTTATAGGGTAGAATCGTATTCCAAACAATCGCCACATAATAGAGGATGAATTACAAGATGACGATGGTGTTTTCAAGGTACAAATGGGCGTTAAAATTCAAAGTCGAAATGTAGAATGGTCAATGAAGTAATATTTCATCGATATTCGAGTGTCGCGTAAAACGATGACGTAAAGGTCAATCAAGGTTACGAAAACCCACGATATTATTCAACACGGATTCAAGGAATGATTCGAGATGTGTGACTCACACAATTTCCTTTAGTCTTTTCCGGGGACACACTGAGCTACACAATGGTCTATAGACTTGACATCCAATCACGAATGGTCTGAAAACAATTTGGATATCTAAATAAGGAGTTAAACAATGAAAGTAACACGCACGGTAGTAAACTGAAAATCAGAAGTTTCATTGAATGCAACATTTATTTAATCCCAAACATTGGTATCACGAGAATACACACAACATGTAACAGTGAGTCGAGAAAAAACCAGAGGTTCAAAACGAACGAGTATATGAGGTCAGTCGTATCACGCATAAACAAGATAGCAATAGTACTCAGAAAAGTGAGTATGAAAAGTCGGCAGCATACGCGCTCCGAATACAAGTATGTAATGTCATAATAATGTAAAATTATTGCAACAAGATCAATTCACAAGTACAAGAATTGAAGAAATGTAGGAAGGGCATATATATCCATAGTAATATCCAATGATAATTCATGAAACACAAAGGATTTGAAAAGAAATAGTAATTATCGTCATTAGGGTAATGTAATATTTCAAAATATAATCAAGATATGAAATACTTCAACGATAATTAAAAGTAAACAATAAGGATTAGAGAGTTACCCGCGCAGATATCGATCAACAATGGCATATTCTTTGTTTGACACATAGAAACATGATATATTTGAACTTTCGGTTATAGACTAAGTTTTGAAAATGATTCAGTTCCCTATAACCATCGCTCTAATACCAATCTGTGAGACCCCCAAAATCAGGTATGGAACAACTAGGAAGCAAGGGGGCGCCACGTCATGGTACAAGAAACATGGAAATATTGTTGACATAAAGTTGACGTAATAAAAATTTATACATTACATCATAAAGAATTAGAGTTTTTAGAAAAAGGTCCAGAGTTTTATAAGTGGAAATCTATAATTTAATTATGGTTTTGTAACTTATATTTACCAAGAATACATGATAAACTTCTGACAGTTTTTAGATAAAGCCAAAGTTTGAATATACACATAAATCTCAAAGCTGCGATAATATCCCGCGGGCTCCCATCCAAGCAAAGCTAAGAAATAATACCTGAGATTAAACATGTAAAATCATCAACATAAAGTTGAGTGATATTCATAGGTTTAGTAGTAAAGGTGTGGAACACAAGCATTCATTTGTAAAACAAGTAAATGGAGAAAATGGTTATGATCATTATCCATAGTCCGAAACCAATATTATTGCTGTTTAGTTCATGAACCGAAGCTTAACTCAAAGTAAGTTCCTCTAGGGAGTATTCAGCCTAAATACTCAAGTATAAACAAATGTAAGTGCGTCAAGGTAATCGGAACAGGGATTCTCAATCCCGATGGATCCACCCACAACATTCGCGCTTAGCGCGAAGCATACGGGACAATTAACGGTTCATATTAACTATAAGCAATAATATCAATGAAAACTGTTGGAAAGCATACAAGTCTGGATAGCATACAAGTTCTGGATAGCATACATTTTTTAAATGGATGTGTTCAACCATGTATAATCTCACCCCGCGTTTAGAAATAATGTACAAGTAGTAAAAGGGGTTATGAACTCACCTTAGCTACGAGGTGAATCAATATGGAACTTGAGGGCTGAGTAGTAACAACAAGAAATCAAGAAACTTTAAGTCATCCAAGACCTACGATAACGGGGCGCGAAAACTTATAAGATACAAAAATAACGTTTAGAAAACGTTTTGGTTACTATTAGCACATAAACCATCTTATAACTCGCAAAGCATTACAACCTATTGACTTGAATCAATTTTGACTTAAAAACACTACTTACCCAATGTATGATCATGTTTATAAACATTATCAATGCTCATCAAACCCATAAGTAGCAAACACTTGTACACTTTGAGTAAAAAATTAACGTTGACAAATTGGCTGCACTAAATTTTTAGAAACATGCTGTAAAGATTGTATCATATCTAGAGTTCCCTAATAGCTATAAACTCAAACTTTATGGTCCTAGAAAGATACAATTATTACCTTTTCAAATCATTAATAAACACTATCAAAGCTATTACCAATCAACAGGAAATGCAGTTTTAGTGCAGACTACTTAGATTTGACTTTTTCGACAAAAATTTGCATAAAACCATTTTGACCATCATTTACATTCCGTAAAAGATTTTAACTTGGATCTATGTTACTACCCCCTATCAACCACGACAATGGCAAGCATATTTTCTTGGGTTTGGGAGTTCGGTTTTGGTTGGTTGTGTTTGTTGATTTCTTTTTTGGGTATTACCATTTTCATCTATGGATCTATGTTACTGCCCCCCAATAGCAAGCATATTTTCTTCGGATGAGAAAGATTCAAGGTCTTCGGTGATGTGTTTGATTTTGTTTTAATTTGGATATGTAATAGTTTGGTTTGGGATAAGCTTTGTTGATGTAACTTCTTTTTAATGACACTGCGAATGCACTTTATAATAACTTGGAACCAATTGGACATGTTCACATTTGACCTATGTTACTGTAATAAGTCATAAAAATACCCACTTTGACTTTTTATGCTTTGACCCCAAACACAAATTTGGCGCACATGTCGGTATTGACTAGTTTTGATAAAAAGACCATATTTTACTCATCCGGACACTTCCAAAAACCACCCAACTCACAAATTGTACTACATAACCAAGGATATCCAAAAATCAAGAAAGTTGCAGGTCTTTTTTGCAAAAAAAAATCGTGAATGACTGTAGCAATCTGCTATCTTTCTTAACCTCATTTTGACACTAAAATTTACTTCTAACATCACCTAAACACTTGCACACCCTAAGCAATGCCTCTACAAGTACAAAAGATCTTTAATGTTCATAATACTACCTTGACATCACTATCATATGGTCTAAATACAAAAACCACAATTTCATAATCAAGGTATTTAATCAAATAGAAATCAAAGCAATACAATGGTGCCAAGAGTACCTTAGTACAAGTGTGACGGATATGAGAACCAGCCTGAAGAAGGCTTATGGAAGTACTCAAGGGATACCCGCGACCTATAAGAGTGATCACGACCCATAAGTATGCGTTTTATAAAAATATAAAACAATTGTATCAAAATATTTTGTAAAAATGTAATATGTATATAACTTGCACAACCAACCGAGCCTAAGTGTGGTCATGACTTTCATGACACACAACCTATAGAAAATGCATAACATGATAGCCTAAGGTCTCAAATCAAGTAACCCAAGTGATTTGTACCTAAAAAACGCCAACAATATACTTAACCGTAGGCGTAAAGTCACAGTTTCTGGGATAACTGTTTTATAAAGAGCGGAGCTCCCAATCCATAAGTCCAACAACTATGGGGTTTTCACCAGTAGAATTGGTCTCTCATGAGGTTTCCATAATGTCCAACCATTCAATCTAAGAGTTTACGTAACTTTTAAAAGTCCAAAACACTAACAGCTACCCTGTAAGCACTTAATGGTTAAATTGAACTAGTCAAACTTGGGACAAAATAACCCGTTAACCTATAAGGTTTAAGGGTTTGATATTTCCACCATTGGAAAGTCTCAAGACTCTACTTTCGGCCCATACCAACCATGAGTAAATAGCTACTACCAATTAGCGGGAAAGTTACATTCTTTGAAGGTTACAAATTCAGAATTTAGGTTTTCAAACTCGAGTTTACTGTTTTAGCCATAAATATCATTTGGTGATAGCTATCGACGCGATGTCAGCGAAGTTTGTTAGATTATAATATATACTAACTCACCAGGTCTTAAAATGTCAAATATATGGTCCCTGGCCTGTAGCAAATAGCTATACAAGTTTGTTGGGTCAGATTGGGTTCACAACCGTAAATCGGCCATAACTCACTCATCTGGAGGAATTGATCACCCATCCAACTCGCTACTAACATGTAAAAGGGTCAATGAATCCATCTAACTATAAAAACACAACATACAGTGGAAAAATATGTGAGTTTTGAGCTCACAAACCTGTTGTCCAAATTTTGGTTATTAAAACTTAATTTGATCATAACTTCCTCATCCGGAGGAGTTATGTGCCTATCCAACTCGCCACTAATATGTATATGACCCAAAGAATCTATTTATGCCATAAAAAGTGCAGGTCATAGTGAAAAATATACGAGTTTTGGACAGATCAACATTCTGTCCGAATTTTGCTAATATGATTTGTATACCAAACAACCTCTTGTTGAGTCCAAACAACCAAAATACATCCTATACTAACTTAAACATATCAAAGCACTAGAATTCAACAATATGCATGTGCAAAATAAATATGAAGGATTGATAAGGGTTTACCAAGATTGATTCGGTATGATTTAATGGCAATATTGAGCAAGAAGGAGTGATCAAGTTCAAAAATCTTCAATTCTTTAAAACTTTAATTTTATCAAACTGAATTGCATGAAGCATTTTAAGGTGGGGGTTTAATAAGAATCAATGTAGGATGATTTTTAGATAATTGAATTGTAAATTAATGGTGTTTTGATTCTTGATGATGGGGTTTTGGTGGGTTTGAGTTGAACACAAAGAAGAAAAGCAGGAGGGAGTATGTTTTTTTGTTGTAAAAAAAATTATGTTGTATGTGTGGTGTTGGTAAACCGACGGGAAGAAAAAAAAGGAAGGAGAGGGCTTTTTGGCCCACTACCAAATCTCTTATGCACATTTAACCCAAATAAATACTTAGTCCTTGCCCGATTTAATTCTTAAAACGCTAATCATATCGATTCGGTGCAAGTTATAATACGAAAACAAAATATTTATAGAAACATAATATTTTGACTTCATAAAGTCAGAATATGTAGCCATCGGTTCTCGTTCTATCGATTCGGGTAAACTTTTTATAAAACGCGCGCGGGTGCTTTTAAATCAAAAATTTTAATTTAAACAAATACGGAAAAATAAAATAAAAAATTTATAATTCCGAATAAATTATTATCAATGATCAAAAAAATAATTAAAATATAATTTATTTAAAATTATCGAGATATCAGGATTTGTGTATGAAAATACAAGAAAAGGTAACATGTACAAAAATTCAAAAAGTATGAATAAAAGAATAAATAATACCGAGAAAATACGAGTTCTCACAACATGTGAGCATATAGACTCATTGTAGGAGCCTTCTTGACAGGATTTCCAAAATAAAGCTGTTCTCTAAGCCAGATTTCTTAAGACTAACACAACATAAATGGAATGGTAAAGAGTGAGCCAACTAGTAGAAACTAGCTTGCTAAAAACCGGTATAGCAACCAACATATTATACAAGAAACAAATTCCTCCATACTGCTTTTCTTGCCCTGCAAATGTTAGTCCAAAATCACTCCGAACGACACTACTTTGATCACTATATTCATCAATGAATGTAGAATATTCCACAACACCACTTCGATCACTAGACTCACTCGAATCCATTATCAAACCTCTCAAACTCGTAAAAATAAGCTAGTAAGCTAACTTATTATTAACATGCATCTCATTCTAATTCTAAATAAACAACCAATTATCATAAACCTAACCTATAAGTAGCTTCTTATAATTCAGTTAATCTAACTCAAACGCTTATTATAATTCGTAAAATCAATAAAATATCCATGATTCAACTAATTACATAACGCATAAGCTTATTATTCACCTAACTAGATAAGCTTATTATAATTTGACTATGGCTGAGCATCGGGCCCGGACCGGCCAAGACCAAACCGGTGAAGACATTGATTCAACAACTCTAGGAATTTGGTGGAAATGACCTCACCGAATAGCTGTGAAAAACTGGATTTGAGGCTAGTGCCAATTTTCTTAGAAATAGAGCTTTCTAGATTGTTGCTTAGATCTGTTGTATTATTGGCAAGTGTCTGGAGCTCAACCAATATGGCATCTAGGTTCACAGCGGGTTTGGCAGAGCTAATATCACCTCTTTTAACCAAAAGTTCCTCACCACCCAACTCTTGAACATTCTTCATAGAAGGAAAGTGATTGGGTCGCAAGAACCTGGGCTTAGCTTGTTTGGTTTCCTAGAGCCTCTAGGCTGCAAGTGCTTGAGCTTCCAGTCCGGTCCGGGTTCGGTCCGGTCCAGTCGGTCCTCTGTCTGGTCCGGTCCTATTAGGCATAAATGACGAGACTTTTGGTAGGATCGAATCGGACTGGACCGGACCGACCGGACCGAAGACCGAAAAGGTCTAAAACCTAGGACCGAGGACCGGACCGAAATTATACGGTCCAGTTCGGTTCGTTCCGGTCCGGGTCGGTTTTGAATTTGCCATGCTTTGTCCTAAATTTGACAAAAGTAGCTTAAAATTAAGCTTATTAATCAGATTAACAATAAGCTTAAAGTGAAAACGATCAATAAGCCATACGTGATTGATCGATCAACATATCGTGATGTTGGATCGCGATGGAGGTGGCGGTTATAGAGAGAAAAAGTATCGACAGATGATCAGGACGAGTTATGAGTTAGAGAGGGAAATTTTTTTGATAAAAGGATATATATACCTAAAACGTGAAGACTTAAATACTCATGCAGTATAAACTGATGATTTAATCTCATCCGTTAGATGAGATTGAGATGGAATGTGATGATGAGTCCCCGTATATCTTAAAAACTTTGATTATCAAAAAAAATCTAACTATTAAGTTCTATGTATCTTAGAAACTTTGATATCCAAAAAAATTAAATCTAACTATTAAGTTCTTACTATCATCTGTTAACCCGAATCACCTAATCTGACAATACTATCAAAACCCGATTTTTCACTGAATTTTAAAAAATCAATACCTGTCTTAACCCGATAACACCCCTATACAAATATACAATGAACAAAATTTCGTTTAAGCAAAGGCAAGTGAAAGCCAAGCAGCTTTAACTTTAACATTTACAAAGCAATAACAAACATCCAACTGGTAACATGGCGCTACACTCAATTGGCAAACAGACATGTGAACTCAATTGGCAAACAGACATGTGAACTCGTTCTTTCCAATTCATATTATCAGGCTAATCAATGTGTTTGTGTATTTCTGTGAACTGTTATAACGGATTCAGATTTGATCTTGCCAAGTAAACTTATTTCTTTGTACTGTATTTTGTTTCAAGTAAAGTGGGGAAGGAAAAAAAAAACATTCTTTCCAGATTATATATAATACAATACCAACATATCTGTTTTGGCTACAATTAAGATGCAACAGACCAATCAAAGACCAAAATAAAATATTATCCATCTACTTGTGAAGGAGTACGTTCTGAAAATAGCAATCAACATAACTGAAACACTTAAAACTTGAATGCCAGAATCATCCTCTTCCGGAAAAGTCATATAACTCATAAAACAGCAGATTCAGTCCAGGAAACATCAAATAGCTCAATATATCTAGTATTGGACATTCTTCAGTTCAGGAACATCAAATAGCTCAAAATCTAGTCTCGGAAGTTCATTTACCTGGCAAAGAGTAACAGTATGACGGAGTGTATAATGGAAAAGTAAAGACTAAAGTGAGTAATTAGAGTTTTAAGGCAAATAATTATAATTTTCAAAGGGTACCAAGGCCATTCTGACTTTTGGATGGGCCCATTTCGAAGCAAAATGGTTGTTTAAACAACACTTGCTGTGGTTATCACGCGGGTAGTCATTCATATCTAGACAAAATAATGAAGGTATTTTGCAGCTTCTTGACCCGCCTTTCCCCCTTGAAGGTAACTCGGACTTTATCTTCTTCTTTTTGACACTCTCCTCTGGAACTTTAAAAAAGAAACAACAGATAATACTTAACTAACTGGCTATGTATAGATTCTGAAAGGAAAAAAAACATGAAAATATATACTTGGTTTGCTTGACATAATTTTACCATCTTCATTTTGCAAATGTGAAAGATGATCCTGCAGCACAAAGGTGAGGTCAAGTGAGAGACTTATGCAAGTCATGAACATACAAGCAAAAAATAACATGAAGATGAAAAAGCATCAAATTTAGTAGTTGTGATCTATATCATAAAAAATAAACACAAATTACAAATAATAGAAATTCAGAAATCCACCATATACACCCCTGTCTTGCAGACTGGAAATTAGTTACAGGTCCATGTTCAAAATTCTTTGGCATTCCAATTCTTTTTATCTTTTTTTTAGATAAAAGTTTTTCTATGAACATAGTTAGCGATATGCCGATACCTTTCATTTTATAAAGAAAAGAGCTACAGACTTCATATCAGAAATAACAAAGTTTCATGATTGAAAGGTACCTTGAAACGTAACCCACCACAAAAGTTCTAGCTTATGAGCTAATGAATTTATGCATGAGAATTATATAGATAACAGAAGATGTTGAAACAAGTGTATGCGACCTAATGTGAGATCTAAAGGTCTAATCTGGGTTTTCAAAAGCGTGAAGCCCACGTACCCGAGGTGACAATTAAAAAATATACTTGTAAATTATATATATAATGCACAAATTAAAACACAATAATATCACATTTACTATCAAAAGATACCATGCATTTTCATAGTTCACCATTCCATATTGGTTAAATAATTAAAATAGTCGAAAAAGATCACAAAGTGCCATCGTTTTTGAATATCTAAAAGCAAATCAAAAGCAATTTGACACATATCTTAAAAGCAAAACCCATACAAAATAGGCCCAATACACATTAGCCGATTTCCCTTTTTAAGGCCGAAGTACATGATGCGCAATAAAGTGCCGATGCACGCATTAGCTGATGCGTGCGCCTCACTACGCATCCCGTCAAGGTGTCTGATGCAATAGGGTAGCGCGCGTTTTTAAACACAGGGTCTAATTTGAAAAACATACATGGATGGAAACAAATACAAGGAAACTAGCTAGTAAATAAGAACCTGGGGAGAGAGTTGATGAAGGCCTGTTTTAAAATCATCAAGGTAGCGAGTAAAAGCATCCTGAACGGTGGGATTAGAAACATTATCGCAAATGTGTTGAAGCTCATTCTGGACCTTTGATTTGTATCCATCGAGCATCAAAGACACGTCCTTGCCGCACAAAACCTCATGTGAGCTGATGTAACCTCGCAAATCAGAATGAACAGCCATGATATTCCCGTAGGCAAGGATGATAAGCCTGTGGTCATCGTCGTTGGTGACTTGCTCTTTGTTAACAAATGGCCGCATGGACCGAAGCGTTGCACCATAAAGACGGGACTCTTTGTAAAGTTTCTACCGGCAGACTTGACGTTTCTGGTCAGCATCTTTTTGTTGTTTCCTCTCGAGTTCGGTAATCTGTGGTGCCTTTTCTTTTGGACCTCCTTTACCTGCGACATTGTTTTAAAAAATTGGTATAAGAAAAGGATTGACAATTGCGGGTGTCTTGATTTATATGGGCTCAATAACTAAAAGGGCAATTAATTGTAACGTAGATGACTAAAGTGACGGTAATTAAAGTAAAGCAAAGAAAGTATACGGTATTTGGAAAAGAAGACATCATCATCCTTAGCGCAAACCTGCAGAAGCAGCAACGACATGTACATTTTAAAATATAAAATAAATAAACAAAAAATATATACATTATAGAAGAAAAAAAAAAGATAATTTACCTTGGATCCGTAAATTGAGAGATCACCTTGTTTAAAGTGAAGAAGGAATTCTTTAAAGGCCTGCTCAGTCTCGATCTCATAAGATTCATCACAAATATACATAAG
The DNA here is from genome assembly GCA_025667525.1 of Glebionis coronaria. Classification (NCBI taxonomy): domain Eukaryota; kingdom Viridiplantae; phylum Streptophyta; class Magnoliopsida; order Asterales; family Asteraceae; genus Glebionis; species Glebionis coronaria. The sequence goes on from CM046875.1 coordinate 47,894,086, forward strand.
CTCATCTTCAACTTCTGATTTGTATTCTATAATCATCGATGACACGTCATCAACCAAAGGAGAAGAAGATGATGATGACGAGGAGAGGATAGCACCCACATCTTTAACAACACTGTGGATGTTTTGGAACGCGGAGTCGAGGGCTTTGGTGGGGCGAAAATTCGAGATGAAGTAACATGTCTGTTCGTAAAGTTCTTCTTCTTTCTTCAGCTTCTCACGCGCAGCCTCCGACAATCTCATTTTCGCCGCCATTCTTTCTCTTTTAGGTTTTCACAATTTTGATTTGGGAAGGAAGATATTCGAGTTAATTCAGAAACTATTGCGTGTATACTCCTATAAAAGTTAAAAAAATTACATCAGTTGTCCTTGTAGAAATCATTTTGACATGATTTATCACTTTTTACTTTTAAAGTTCATCTTTTTCCAAAATGTTATGTGCGACGGTGTGCAAGCATATAATTTTTCTAAAATTTTGACATATGTCACCAATGCGTAAGATACATGTACCTTCAAGTTTTATGCGCAACTAAAATTTTTTTTTGCAACTTGAATATGCGTGACTAGTATTTATCATTTTAAACAATGAATATAATACTAAAATATAGAACATATGGTATTTTATGCAACTCGTACACTTGAGTATCTTACTTTTTATTAGAGGTGGCAAATCTTATCCATTTTTATTCATATTGGCACTTTTTGTTCATTTTCAAAAAGGGATGGGGCACTTTTTGCCCATTTCTTTATAATAAATGGGCTAAACGTGCGTATATGTAAGAAAACCAAATGAGGTTAACGGGCGCACTTGTAAAATACAAATTAGTATACTCGACGAATATTTTTTATTCAATTTTTTATTCCGGCTTTCAAACAAGTATTTTTATTTTTTATTTGTAAGTTTTTATATGTTTTTTTTCCTTTTTAAGCTTGCGCCCGTTTAGCCCGCCCGTTTCGCCCGTGCCCGTTTAGCCCGCTCCCGTGTAGCCCGCCGCCTGCCCATTTAGCCCGCCGCCCGTGCCCGCCCGCCCGCCCATTTTGCCACCTCTATTTTTTATATTTTGAGCAACTAATATTTAAAATATACACTTTTTAATACTTACTAATATTAAAAAAAAAATATTTATTTTGTATAAAAAATAAATTATATCCCTAAACACATATACTCTCCTTCCACATTTGTTTATCTTTATAACACCTTAAAATTCTAACTTCAAGAGATATCACTATATTAAACATATGTACAAGTTATCAAAGCAAGTGTACAAGATACAATAGCATATATTTAAACATATTTCCTTTCTAAAAGTATAGTACAATTCCATTAAGCACAATATACAACCTTTTGAAACAGAGTATTCAAAATCACCATTTTCCCTTTATTTCTCCTATGAGCCTTATACCACCTTCAAAACCAATAGTACAAGTAAACATATCACAATATTTAGGATATAATTTCATCATAAATCATAAGACTACCATCTTAAGCATTATGTACAAGTCTTTTAAGCATAAATATTTGAATTAGGCATTTTCCCTTGAAAACCACTTTAAAAATGTACAACCTTTTGAAAGAAGGTTACAAATACCTTAAACATTATAATCACTAAACTCACCCTAATCTATCCTTAAACATTGAGTTAAACCTTAATTACAAAGTTTAAACCCTAAATATCGTATATACATAACCCGCTAGCATTTAAGCCTTAATCCATTTTTAAACTTGAGTAACACCTAAACTAAGTTATTAAAACCTTAAACCTTAAACCTGATCAAGCACTAATAACATAAAATAGTTACATGTTTTACCTTATTAGTCTTTCGATTTTGCTCAATTTAGGGCTAATTAACACCCAATATTGTATAGTTTTTAAATATTTTGTGTTTTACAGGTGAAATTGAGCAAGTGACGAAAACGTGGGGTATTTTGTGAAAATATACAAGAAAAGGCGCCAAGCACGAATTTCAAGGCACTTACGACATATGTGTTATCTTCCCTACACCGTAGGTAACACTTTGGCAGAGTTTCCATAATTGAAGGCCCTACGACGTAGACAAATATGGTGTATATGGCGTAAGTGTTATTTTGTTAACAATATTTGCTGGGAGACAAGATCAATAGTTAAAAGGAAAGAAGACCTACGACGTAGGTGATTGTCCCCCTTACGCCGTAGATATTGGCGTTGTCTCAAAGGAGTTTCTATATTTAAAACTTACGACGTAGGCTCTTGTCCCCTCTATGTCATAGGTGTCTCGTTTAAAAAGGAAAGTGAATATTTGAAGACCTACGATGTAGGAGATATTAAAGCCCAATGTTACAAATACCTTAAACATTATAATCACTATATAATCACATATGTCGTAGGTGTCTTGTTTTAAAAGGAAAGTGAATATTTGAAGACCAAGGTTACAAATACCTTAAACATTATAATCACTAAACTCACCCTAATCTATCCTTAAACGTTGAGTTAAACCTTAATTACAAAGTTTAAACCCTAAATATCGTATATACATAACCCGCTACATTTAAGCCTTAATCCATTTTTAAACTTGAGTAACACCTAAACTAAGTTATTAAAACCTTAAACCTAATCAAGCACTAATAACATAAAATAGTTACATGTTTTACCTTATTATTCCTTCGATTTTGCTCAATTTAGGGCTAATTAACACCCAATATTGTATAGTTTTAAATATTTTGTGTTTTACATCGTAGATGAGGAGATTGATTGTGTAGAAACTAGAAGGGGTGGTTAAATAGTGTCTCTTGATTAAGGTCCTAATTAAAAATCCTTTTAATTAGGTTTGTCCTAAAATTACATTTTACTTGAAAGTTAGTTTCATAGTTGTTAGGTTCAATTCTAATGCGTTAACAATATCTAGTGACAATGAAATGCAATGCAAGAATGTAAGCATAAGTAAAGAGTAAGGAAAGAAGCAACCTAAGGTAAGACACCAAGATTTATAGTGGTTCGACAACAAAGCTCTCTCTTCGTTCCTACTCTACTCCTCGAGTTCACCTTACTCGAGATTTCCACTATATCCACAAGCTCCCTTCTTGGCGAAGAAAATCTTACGACGTCACTTACATTATTTTCCGATACTAAGCTAAATGTCGAGACCTAATCTTAGCTAGGACCACTCTACATACGTCGCCTACTTCACTATTTTCTGACACAAGGCTAGATGTCGAACTCTAATCGAAAGCTCAAACCAATCTTCGTCGCCCATCTTCTTTTCCAACACAAGGATACACGTCGAGTCCTAATCCAAAGCTAGAACTAATCTTCACAACTCTTCACTTTCAAGTTTAGTGAGAACTTACAAGACACATACACACATCACTTTGTAGTTTAGTGAGAACTAACGCACAAGACTTATTACAACTCAAGACACATATCCAAGTATACACATGTAACTTGGATCTACACAAGACAAATCCAAGTATACACATGTAACTTGGATCCACACAAGACAAATCTAAGTATACACATATACAATGGATTTACATAAGACTAATCCAAGAATTCACAAATACCTTGGATCAACACAAGACTAATCTAGGTATTCACAAATCTGTTGGATCTACACAAGACTAATCTAAGTATTCACAAATACATTGGATCTGCACAAGACTCAAGCATACAAAAATGATGTACATGACTAGATCTAAGAAAGGATGATCTTCATCAAGGCTTCATCTTTAATCACATCACAAATGTGTGAGTGATCTTCTCTTTGGACAAGTAAAGAAGATGATAATCATAAGTAAACATACTTAACAAATTAAGTGATCATTTACTAATGACTGGAAACATAGAAAGAAGATAAGAAGTAGAAAGATTTGTCCAAAAAGGGTTACTAAAAATGAAATTATAATCCACTATTTATAGAGGACAAGAACCAACGGCTCTCTGAGCGCGATTCATTAAATGGCTTGCGGTTCCATATCACTAAGGAACCACACCCATATTTAAGGAACCGTGACTCATAGAGTCCGCTCCTTTTTTTCCTTTAGTGAGGAAATATTATATGGGGTAGTTTATACCCTCAAAGGATATTCCTAGGGCATTTGGAATATGCCATTTTCAAATTTTCATTTTCTATTTTAATAAAACATTTTCTTAAAAATAAAGTTTATTAAAATATTTTGACACATTTGTATAAATGTGAGTTTTGAGGTTAATCACTTTCTATGATCACTAAACATGTATAAGATATGTTTTTGTAAGACTTAAATGATTATTACTTTGGTGATAGTGTTCGTTAAATAATTCGTCTTTCGGTTATCTTTGATGATAAACGTTTTCACACTTTGTCGTGATCAAAACTAAGAAAGATTAATTATTAAAAATAATGTTTTTAGGCATTGATTGCGTTAACAATCTCCCCTTTTTTATTACGACAAACTATAAACTCATTTATGTAAAGACAAAGGTATTCGAATTATTAACGAGTTTATCACTACCATTTCCCCCTTTTGTCGAAGCAAAAAGGTTAACACAAGTCTTTGAAGGAGAGAAGAATCGACTTTGCTAGTAGCTCCCCTAGCTTGGGGCACCAAGTGATCAAGTTATAATGACAAGTTACATACAAAGGTTAGTAGAAAGAAAAAACACCAATGTATATGCATTAGTCACTACTTACTAAGTAACTCGAGGGGGAGGAAGAAAAGAAATCTCAAATTAGAAGTAATTATTTGCTAAGTATGTCCAAAGAGAGTATTTTGACAAGCTCAATTCATAAATTGTGGAATAAAGATAAAAAAGAAACATCCATACCAATTGTAGTTAGAGTAAAATATGTCAAAAGGTTAAAAACTTAGAATTGTTGGAACCACCCAAATCAACTGTAAATTTTAACTGCAATCAACTCTGAATAATATGTCTGATAAAGAATTAGCAAAACAAGAAATAACACACATACCAATCATATTAAAAAAATATGAAAAAACACTAGCATACAAGGATAATGTGAGAACTCGTATTTTCCTGGTAATTAAATTATTGTTTTATTCATGATTCTCGACTTTCCAATAAGTTACATTTTATTGTCTCCTTCATGCGTAAATTCCGAGATCTCAAGAATTTTAATTAAATTATATTTTAATTGCTTTTCTGCTCATTGAAAATATTTTATTTGGAATTATAAGAATTTTATTTTGTTTTTCCATATTTATTTAAATCAAAATTTTTGGTTTAAAAATACTCGCGTGCATTTTATAAAAAAGTTTACCCAAATCGACGAAACGAGAGTCGATGGCTAAATATTTTGACTTCGTATGATAACTTGCACCGAGTCGGAACGATTAGCGTTTTAGGAAATCGAGTCACGCTAGAACGAATTGCATTTCGGCTTAAGTTTTACATAAGAATTCGAAAAATGGGCCAAAAAGCCCAATGACACAATATTTTTACTTCTAAAAAAATGTATCTCTTCCCCTCTCTTTCTCTTAAGCCGACGAACAACACCACTTAACCACCATCATCATCAATTTTCTTCATCCATTTCACAATTAAACTACACCAAATTTATCCTTGGTAAACCCTAAACTCTAACACATGATTTATTTGCACATTCATAAGATGGAGTTATAGTGCTTTGATCTAAGTAGGATAGTGTAAAATGCATTTTTATGTTTGGAGTGAATTAGAGGGTGTTTGGCCTAGTAGTTATAATGCCCAAAATTTGGACAAAATGTTGATCAATCCAAACCTCCCATATATTTCACTATGACCTGCACTTTTTATAGTTTAAATAGATTCTTTAGGCCTTTTACATATTACTGACGAGTTGGATAGGCACACAACTCCTTTGGATGTGGAAGTTATTGTCAAATTAATTTAGAAAGTCAAATTCCGGACAACGGGTTTGCATAACTTGTGGCTACAGGATATTGAGCCCCATTTTTATATTTTAAGGTTTGATACAGTAGTGGGAATCATATTTGAAGTCCTCCCGCTGACATCGTGTCGATATCTCTCACCAATTGGTTTTTATGGCTAAAACGGTAAAGCTGAGTTCGAAAACCTAAATTCTGATTTTGTAACATTCAAAGAATGAAATTTTCCCGATAATTGGTATTAGCTATCTACTCGTGGTTGGTATGGGCTGAAATTAGGGTCTTTAAGCTTTCCAATGATGGAAATCTCAATACCCTAAACTTTATAGGTTGACAGGTTATTTTGTCCCAAGTTTGACTAGTGTAGCTTGACTATTAGGTGCTTACGGTAGGGTTGTTAGTGTTTTGGACTTTTAAAAAATACCATAAACACTTAGATCGAATGGTTGGACATTTTGGAAACAAAATCATTGGATTTATAGTTTGAGAGATATGCTCTTCCCAAAACAGTCCCGCAGGAACATTTTGACTTTTACGCCTATTCTTGTATAAACTTGAGGCATTTTGGATACAAATCGGGCATAACACTTGGTTTGGAACATAGAGCACATGGATTATGTAATTCCTACAGGTTGTGAACCTTGTTTAGACTTAGTTCACTTTGACTTAGGTTTAGGTGCAAGTTTTTACCCGTAATGCATCTTTTATCAAATTATTTTCGTATAATTGTTTTATAAGTAATAAAATGCGTATTTAAGGGTCGTGATCGCTTTTGTAGGCCACAAATAGTATTGGAGTGCTACTATCTATTCCTCTACAGCCCATTTCCATTGTTCATCCATCTTCCGTTCCATTTTCTTAAAGGTGAGTTCATAGCCCCCTTTTTTACTACGTATACATTGTTTGTAAATGCGAGGTGAGATTTTACATGGTGGAACACATTCATTTAAAACTGTATGCTATCCAGAACTTGTATTCTTTCCAACAATTTTCATTCACATTATGGCTTTAGTACCAACAGCCATAAAATTTCCCTCTTATCATGAACCATTAATTTCTGTGTGCTAAGCAAGATTGTTGTGGGTGGATATATCGGGACTGACAATCCCCGTCTATAGTATTGCGGTTATTGTAACCATTTTGGACGCATTTAACATTTAAATACTTTCAGTATTTAGGTTGAATACTTGTTGGGGGTACGGTGTCATGAGCTAATAGAAATAATCATTGTATTGTCTATGTTTTTGTTACATAGTCATTTTTCCTCTTAGAACTTGTTTTATCAATGAATGCTTGTGTTCTACAACTTTATTACTAAACCTATGAATATCACTCAACTTTTCGTTAACGTTTTACATGTTTAATCACAAGTAATAATGCTTAACTTTGCTTGGATGGGAGCCCGCATGATATTTTCGCAGTTTGGAGACTTCTGTGTTGTTTAAAGCTTTTGTTTTGTTAAAAGCTGCCAAGGAAAATTTATCCTGTCTTTTGGTAACTATATGTTACAAACCATGTTTATCTGTACTTTTATTTTGTTATAAATGTTGGAAATACGTTCTTACGTATTTAGGAAGATTCGGTCACTCCGACAATATATTAGTTAGTAGCTCGTAGTCAATGTATCTTTACGTTAACTAAACAAGGAAAAGCCTGGTCCATGCATGTATGGCCGACCCAACTTGTAAGACCAAGCCCATCTTATGGGCTTGGCATATAAACCCTCTTCTTCGAAGGAGAGGGTGTGGTTCACATAATATTCTTCACATGGTAAAGTGTGTTTAATACTACTTTCTCTCTCTAAAAGTGTGTGTGTTCTCACCATCTCTCTATCTCTACTCTCTCTCTAGATTAAGTAAGATTTACACAATCCTACAAATGGTATCAAGAGCTATAGGACGATTGTATTTTTTATGTGTTTGTGTTCTTGATTTTCGTGACCTTTTTTTATCTAAATCATTCGATCCAATTATTTTTTTGTGTTTTTATGGTTTAATCTTGATACAAATCATCAACATAGTTGTGGTAGGGATTTGGTATATTTATTTTGGCTAAAAACACAATTTTTTGGGTGTTTGGATCATTATTTGGCTTAAAATCTCGAATTAGGTGTGTTTGATCCGAGAAAAGTGGAAGTCGGCAAACAATATCTTCATTTTCAGAATAATTTTTGTATTATTGCGAAGTTCGTCCAGTTTTTTGCGAAATCTTCACCATAACTTTTCGCAATATCTAGGGTTTATCTAGGTTATTGCGGGAAGTGTGGACTTTATTGCGAAGTCTGTTGATTTTCGATATTGCGAAATCTGACCCTATTGGATATTGCGAAATCCCCGAATCACCAATATTGCGAAGTATGTTGTTTTCAATTATTGTGAAGACTAACTTTTCGTTATTGCGAAATCTGGTGATCTCCATTATTGCGAAATCTGTCTACATTAGGTTATTGCGAAATCTACATACAAGTATTGCGAAATCTGCTCCTTTTAGGTTATTGGGAAATCTGTTACTTCTAAGATTATTGCGAGATCTTTTGAAAGGGTTATTTAGAGATTTTCAAAAAAGTGATTTAGAAATATTTTAGGGGATGTCATCATTATTTCTCGACTTCAACACACGAAAACAAGCACATTTACTTTCTCTCATTGTTCGATCAACGTTTTTAAATCATTAACTTATCGAGATGGAGTTTACTTCACTTACGGATAAGTACATCCTCTCGGGTACGGATAATTGTCCACCAATGGTGAATACTATGTACGAGGATTGGGCTTCCCGAATGGAACTTTATATGTTGAATAAAGAGAACGGACATCTTATTTGGGCATTGGTGCTCAATGGACCATTGGTATATGGTACTGTGACAGAAGGTGCAGTTACTCGTCCTCGCACAACAGGTGAATTAACTGGAGATGCTAAGATTCAAGATAAGTGTGATAAACAAGCTACAAACATCATTCTACAAGCCCTTCCTCTAGATGTCTACAAACTCGTCAGTAAACATAAAGTTGCCAAAGAGTTATGGGATAGAATTTGTGTTCTAATGCAAGGCACCTCGTTAACTAAACAAGAACGAGAGTGTAAGCTATATGATATGTTTGATAAGTTTGTCTATTTTCCCGAGGAGACTCTCAATGATTATTACTTGAGATTCACTCTATTGATGAATGAGCTTAACATCTATGGCATGGCAATTCCGACATTTCAGTTAACCACCAAGTATTTGAACACTCTTCCTTCCGAATGGAGCAAGTACGTGCGGCCATTAAATTGGCTAAGGATTTGCACCAAACCAACGTGGATCAACTTCAAGCTTTTCTTCAACAAAACGAATGCCACGTGATCGAGGCTCGGTTGTCAACACCTCGAGTCCATGAACCACTTGCCATTTTTGCTTATCAACAGATGATTCCCCAACAAACTTGGCTTATACTTATAAACAACCATCATACTTGCAGCAACCACCACACACCTATCAGCAACCACAATAATCGTTTTATCAACCACCAATGATGCCACATCAAGCATTTCAACAAAGTGTTCTTCAACAGTCTTATCTATAGCAACCATCACATCAGGCTTCACCAACACAAGTTATCACTTCTCCAATGGGCTATACCGCTCAGCAAGGATATTTTCCAATTGAAGCATCATAAACACAAGCCTTCTACTCCAATGAACTTCCACCTATTCAAGCACCAGTCTTTACTCCAAATGATACGCCAACAGATGTTTTAAACCATCTCACTGCCTACTTTTCAAAACTTGTTGCAACTAGAGGATTTCCACCAACGAACAATCAGCTCCACACCTCTTCAAATCCTCGAAAACAAGCCACTATTCAAGATGGTCAAGTGACGGTCCAATCAATTCAAGGAAGGCAAAATTCATTTGGACCAACTCCAAGGATTGTGAATGCTCAAGCTAGTGGAAATGGAAGTCCTATTGGTCCTCAAAAGGTTGTGACTTGCTACAATTGTCGAGGACAAGGTCATATGGCTAGGCAATGCACTCAACCGAAAAGGAGAGGGGATGCAACGTGGTTTCGGGAGAAGATGTATTTGGTCGACGCGCAATCTAAGGGAAAGATTTTGGATTCAGAGGAATTAGCATTTATTGCAGACCCAGGGGCACCAAATGTTGAAGGCATTGCAGTCTTCTCTACTTATAATGCATCATATCAAGCGGACGATCTTGATGCATATGATTTAGATTGTGATGACATTCACTCAGCCCAAGCTGCTCTCGTTGCTAATCTTTCTCACTACGGTTCTGATGTCATCAGTGAGGTACCAAGCACACCAAATAATCTTGCTAATGATAACCCACATCAAGTTGGGCATGAAAATAACAACCTCGAACAACATTCGGGAAATAGTAACTCAAATGATGTGGTATCCAATTCTACACATTTGAGTGAACCTCAACCAAATGCTACGATGAGTATGGAATCTTATGCTCAACATGATTTAGTAATGGTGCCTAAACATATTATTGATAACATAAATGTGGTTGTCCGACAAACCATAGATATGAATGCCAACCTAATTGTTGAGCTTGCGTTGTATAAAAAAAGGTCAAAACTTTTGAAATGGTCCCTCAAGCAGAAAAAATAACTTATTCTGAATTTGACGAATTTCGTTTTGAAAGGATTGAACACTTAAACGAAATAGAATCGTTAAAAGCTAAGCTTTCCAATTAATTAAAAGAAAAAGAGTCGGTTGTAAATGATTATCAGAAACTTAAAACGGATTTCAAAACTCTCGAGTCAAAAAAGTTTGAAGAAATTAATGCTACCAAACTTCTTAAATCCAAGGAACAACATCTTTTAAAACAATATGCTTCAACATAAAATGTTCATCTTTTAACTAAACCGTTTAAAGAACTAGAACTAAAGCGTCTTCAAGATTTACCACCTAATCCCGGTTATGCAAAACAAGCTCATGAATATATTCCTTGTCTTTATGATGTAAACCTAATTGGCAAATAGAAAGAAGCACCTTATGTTCGTGACTATGAGGAGACAATGTCACTTGCGGAAGAAAATCGATTAAAAATGCTTTTAAAATTCCCTAAGTTTGATTATGTAAAGCATATTAAATATCAATTTGATAAAGAGACATGCTTTAGAATACAAAAGGAATTATCTCAATTATCAACATGTGTGCCCCAAAGTTTGTCAAACGAAAACCTTTCTCGTACGTCTCCTACACTTGTCAATGTTGATCCCAAACTTAGATCGATTTAGCTTTATGTATACGAGATTAGATCAAGTAATACACTTAGAGAAACCTTTGTATATGCTTATGAGTTTAAGTGTTATGCGGATTTTAACACTTAAACAAGAACACACAATGATATAAACAAACTTTCACTTTGATTAATAATATCAAACTTGCTTACAATGAAAGTAGTTTACGAATGAAAACTTATATGAAACATTAACCTAAAGGTCTTCTTTTATAGACATAAGAAGCCTTGTACAATAATCTACGTATCAGCTATTCTAGGTAAAGATAAATATAGAAAATCCATTGTTGTTCCTATCTTTACTAGAAGTAATCTAGAATACAATAAACGCGTAGAGTATATCTTTCCATCAGTGCTTGTCTTCAATGTGTCAACGCTTGACTTTATCTTGTCAACGGTTGAGCTGTCAGCGCTTGTTTTGTTCTTGTCAACGCTTGTTTTACTCTTGTCAGCGCTCAAGTGATCTGGCCTTAATTTATTCCCAACAATCCTCCCCTAAACTTGATATCCACTCTTATGATCAAGTTTCTGAATAAGCATTAAGGACTAGGAGGAATCTAACAAACCTTCTGATATTGGTAATGAATAAATCTGATCAAATCTTTTGCCACGTCACTTGAATAATCTATTTCCAGCTGAGTGTCCTTAATCTTCTCCAAAATAGCCTTGGATATGAAATACTGACCATCCACAAGTAGATACTCAGCAAACTTTGTAGAACTCAAATGGTAAACACCAGCAGCTGAATATAACCTCCATTGAAGACCACTGAGGTCATCTTCAAGATCCTTCCAAATAGCAGGATCCTCATCTTTTGGTCCACACATATTTTTGAATGTGGACCACAGTTTTATTCCATTAGCTGAAGTTGGTGCTTCAGCCTCATACTTGGTCTCCAACAACCTCCAAAGGTCCACCAAGTCTTCTCTATCACAACTTGCAAACAAAGATATGAGAGTGGTAAAAGTGTGTACCTCTTTGCCATATCTGCCAATCTTCCAAAACCCACATTCATCTTCTTCATAGCTCACAATTGGGTTTCTGGAATCTAATGGTAACACTTGCACCATATCTGAAGCTTCTAATGGTGAGAGCTTGAGGCTCTTTCTTATAACAGCTTCACTTGGATATAGTGGATCTATATCTTTGGGAAACTCAAGAGAAATTCCCTTTTTCACTGGCTTGGGAACAAACATAGCTTTCTTGAGCTCCATTTCTTCTGCAAGTTCTTCCTTTCTTTCATCAGAAAGAAGTCTGAGAGTGTTTGCTTCCTACACTCTCACCCAAATGGGATAAGCCTTACATTCCAACTCATCAAATGTTAATGCCTTCAACTTCTGATAAGTCCATCATGACATCTGAGCAACATGCAGTATAGCTCCCTTCTATCCCTTTTCAATTCTGAGAGAATATTACTTGCCTTGTGTTTCAAAATTACCTGGCAATCTTTCTGAACTCTGAGGAGAATCTCCAAACCCCATATTTGATCTGAAGTGGTCAAGTGTGGATTCTCCATACATCTTTCTTCCCAAGCATTGTACATTTGAACCACCTCTAGCATGTCAAAGTCAACCTGTAATTTCAATTCTCTCAATTTCTCCTTGGCCAACTCTTCTCTATACTCAAGTCTTTCTGGTTCTATAATCATCACACTTGAGTCTGAGCTAGCTCCATCACTTCCTTCTTCTGAAGTCACAACAAATGGTGACTCTTTCACCTCCTTTTTATCCTGTTCCATGATTTGTGCAGCTAATCTTCTATCAAACTCAACTTGAGATGCATCCTTTGGAACAATCTCTTCTACCATTATACCCTTACCCTTATCTGATGGTGCAATGGTTGGTAAGGTAGATGGTGATACCTGTGCAGAAACCTCCTTGATGATAGATGATGAATGGGATACATCACCTTCATGTGCAGGTCTGTCAACGCCCAATTTTGTCCTATCAGCGCCCAAAATATTTCTGTCAGCGTCTAAATTCTCCTTGTCAACGCCCAAATATCCTGCCTCAGCGCCTTTTGTAACCTCTCTCAACATAGCTGTAAATGATAAATTCAAGTTGGTAGGAGAGACTAAGGACGTATCAAAACCTGTTTGTTTCTTCAAAGTTGTAAGGGCCTCAGCAACATCCAAGGATTGACCATCATGGCTGCATTATCACTCAGATTTATTGGATCTTCCTCCCCTTTGGAAGATTCCTCCATACCCCTCCCGGCACTAGCACTCTCCAAAACAACAATCCTCTCCCGCAATTGCTTGAGTTCAAGGCCTTGTGAGCTGACAACTTGTACTAAGTCTGCATTTTGCTTTTGCAAGCTCATGTAAACTACCGTCAATTCCATAAGAGTCATTGGTTCCAGTCCGCCCTCTTCTAAAATGGGGATTTGACCTCCCAAGTCAGATTCATTGAGCATGGATGAGGACTTAATGATGGTAGGACTGCCTTGGCCAGCATCTAAGCCAGAACCAATAGTCCCAGCCTCATCTAGGTCACCAGCCACACTTATGGTGGTGGTTTCTCTGCTACATGGCTAGGACCACTAGAGGAGAACACTCCAGTAGTCCTTTGGCGTTTCATTAACCTATATTCAGGGGGTGTGGACGATGGTGTGGAAGAATGGGTGGATGTGGGTTGGTTAAGGGGTTTTTGGGTTTGTGAAGGTTGTGTGTCAACGTTGGAAATAGGCACATCAATGCCAACATTTAATGTGTCAGCGTTGAAGGGATCTTGGTCAAGTTGCATATGTTCAGGTGAAGGTATGGGTTCAGGTATTGGATTAATTTATGGTTGGGGGTCTGGTTGGGGTTCAATTTGAGGTTGGGGGTCTGGTTGGGGTTGTGCTGCTGCAATAACAGCAAGCATAGCTTGGGTTAAAGGTAGGTCACGATGGGGTGGTGAGTTCATCTTCATAAAAATAGCTTTCTTTTGCTCAGGGGTCTTATAAAAATCATTATGATCCCTTGTGTAATATCCTTGAACATCAAAAACCATTTGTAAAAATCGGGGATAAGCTAAAGTCATTTTGTTCCCCTTATTTTTACACATGCCCTCAAAAATCATTTTAGAATAATTAAATTTTTGCCATGTTGCAATGCACACAATAGCACTGGCAATAGATCTATTGATCTCATTGTGTGCAGTGCATTTGGGACTCAAACATTGAAGGAGGACATGTATGAGGTACTTCCAGGCTGGGGGAAATTCCTGTTTGTGATACTTGTTTAAGGTACCTTCATCAGGAAAAGGATATCCCAAAGCCCTTAGCCCTTGTTCTATTTCATTAATGGGAAGGGTGGCTATACCATCAGCATCATCAAGATGCAAGGCTTGGCGTACCAAAGGCTCAGTAACCACCCAAGGTCTCCCATGAACAATAGAAGTCAATGTAGTCACTCTATTAATTGTTGAGGAACTAACAATGTTCCAAAACTGTTTAATATGTGTGACTAGAATGAGTGGTGCATGAGAAAGAGCATACCTTAAGGGGGATGCGTTCAAATACGCCACCATTTGTGTGTATTGGGGAAACAGAGTATCATCAGCTTCAAGATACGCGATCATGTTATGTTGACTTCTGAATCCCAATTCCAAATCTGATGGTCTAAACTTTGGTGCCATTGATGAAAGCTGTTAAAAATATGTGATGAAGATGAAGTTGAGAAGAGAAAATTGTGTTAGACAAGAATTATAGATACCCTGTTTAAAAATAGGAGCCAATTTTATAGGATAAGAAAATGCATGTGATAGGCCCAAAAATAGGCAAGTATTTTCAAAAAGTAATCATGAAAATATTGAAAAATTATAAGTTTATCTCATGCATTAAATGAAAAGTAACAACTCCCAAAATTACGGCCTAAAATATGTGAAAAAGTAACAACTGGGTAGGTCCCATTGAGTGTCAACGGTCAAAAATAACCTATCAACGCCCAACGGCTATAATCTTGTCAACGTTTGCCTATAGCCATGTCAGCGTCTAATTTGGTCACAACAACGCTTGGAAAGTTCTTGTCAGCGTCCAAAAATAAAAAAGTTTAAAAATGAAAAATGACCTAAACAAAGTAATTTATCCTAGAGAAGATAACCAAAAAGCTGATAATTATTATAGGGCGGCAAGCACTGTCCAGTTATGCACACTTGCTTAAGCAAGATAGACATAACAGTCCTCTAGTGTCCCTTGCTAACCAAAACTCTTAACAACCAAGTTACCTTACAAAATTTCTTGTTACTCCCAGGTAAATCCCATAACAAAATTATTCCCAAGTCTCCCAACAGACCACAACCAATTCAAGGCCAAAAATGTCTTGGCAGCATGCATAGTATGTCAACTTTGCATGCTACAGTGCCTCATGATTTAATAAAACTAACTCATACTCACCTGTGGACACAATCTAGAATTGTGATAAGAGTATCATATGGATACCCAAACATCCTAAAGGTTCCTAAAGGTAAATCCCATAACAAAATTATTCCCAAGTCTCCCAACAGACCACAACCAATTCTAGGCCAAAAATGTCTTGGCAACATGCATAGTATGTCAACTTTGCATGCTACAGTGCCTCATGATTTAGTAAAACTAACTCATACTCACCTGTGGACACAATCTAGAATTGTGATAAGAGTATCATATGGATACCCAAACATCCTAAAGGTTCCTAAAACCTCCCCTTAAACTATGATACATAAGTTTTCTAAAATCATGCATGAACATAAAAATTTATGTCAAGATAGGAATTTAAAATTCCAACCATCATCCATAAATAGAAACTTGTCCAAATGCTTCTCCATTGATCCATAAGCAACTCTGTATCCAATGGTATACTGCTAACACCATCTGCACATTTAGATTGAAAACCACAAAACTAACATTGTTGCTGACAACGCCCCGATAACACATGACAGCGTTGAGGGAAGCTTTGTCAGCGTTAGACAATTATATTGCTGACAACGTTGCAAAAACACTTATCAGCGTTCAAGCAACCTTTGTCAGTTATAGAAAAATATAGTGGAAAATCTAAATCATAAATAAGACCAATAACAATGCATCATCTTGTACATACTTTTACAAAAAGACTTCAAAACACATATTATGTGAGATTGACCATTCCAATACTTGTTACCAAGTATTGAAATCTCCCAGCATCAAAAGGTTTAGTTAGTAAATCTGACACATTTTCCTCAGTGTCAACCCTATCTGGTTGTATTAAACCTTTTTCAAAGCAATCTCTTATAAAATGGTGTCTAATTTCTATGTGTTTAGTTTTAGAATGATGTACATGATTTTTAATGATGCATAAAGTGCTGTTATTGTCAACAAATATCTTGGTATGCATGAAATTATACCCATAGTCCAACAGCTGGTTCTGAATCCACAAAACTTGTCCACAACAAGCAGCTGCAGCAACATACTCAGCTTCAGTTGTAGAATTACCCACCACTGTTTGTTTCTTGCATTGCCAAGATATCAACCTGCTCCCAAGAAACTGATATCCACCAGTTGTGGATTTCCTATCAAATTTATCACCTCCATAATCACTATCTGAATATGCAATCAGCTCCAATGGTGAATCCTTTGGGTACCACAAACCAATACTAGGATAGCATCTTAGGTACCTAAAGATCCTCTTCACAGCATAAAGGTGACATTCTTTGGGAGTCACTTGATGGCGTGCACAAGCACACACATCAAACATGATGTCAGGTCTAGAGGCAGTAAGATACATCAAGGATCCAATCATGGATCTATAGTGCCTGACATCAACATCTTTCCCATCTACATTCTTTCCCCAAGGGTGTTCTCTATCCATAGGAGTAGTAGCCCTCTTTTCATGTGAAGAAAAGCCAAACTTCTTCAAGATCTCAGCCACATATTTATCCTGAGAGATGAAGATACCATCTTCTTTCTGCTAAACTTGTAAACCAAGAAAGAATTTCATCTCCCCCATAGCACTCATCTTGAATTTGTCTGTTATAAGCTTGGAGAAATCCTCACTCATCTTTGGATCAGTAGACCTAAAAATGATATCATCAACATAGACCTGGACAAGCAACACATCCTTGCATTTCTTCTTTGTAAAAAGTGTCTGATCTATGGTGCCCCTCTTGAATCCATTGTCCACCAAATAGGTAGACAAAGTACCATACCATGCTCTAGGGGCTTGATGAAGGCCATACATAGCCTTTTTGACTCTATACACTTTATATGGATGCTCTGGATCCTCAAAACCAGGAGGCTGCATTACATATACTTCCTCAACAATAGTTCCATAGAGGAAGGCACTCTTGACATCCATTTGATAGATTGTGAAGCCCATGCAGGATGCATAGGCTAGAAAAATCCTAATAGCTTCAATCCTTGCAACTGGTGCAAAGACCTCCTTATAGTCTATCCCCTCCTCTTGTGTATATCCCTAAGCCACTAACCTTGCCTTGTTTCTGACCACAATGCCTCTTTCATCTCTCTTGTTCCTTAGAACCCATCTTGTCCCTATAGGTCTGACATATCTGGGACAATCAACCAGCTCCCAAACATCCTGAATTGCAAATTGGTGAAGCTCATCCTGCATTGCTTCCACCCAACTTGGTTCTTTGAGAGCATCAAATATCTTCTTGGGTTCCTGTTGTGACAGAAAACAGGCAAACAAACATGCTTCCGCAAGAGGGGTATCAACCTTCTTGTGTATATTGGCAATAAACCCACCAAGACCTTGATGAGATCTTCTAGTCTGAACTGGAGTATTAACAGGACCAATGATTTGAGAAGGAGGATGATTCTTCATGACTGAAGTAAGTACTCCTCCCTCAAAAAGTCTGGTATCTTCAACTTCATTCTCCATGTTGCCAATATCTTCTTCATCAGACTCTCTTATATCAACATAAGGATGACCTTCTTCATATGAATTGGAAGGTTCACCTTGTTCAAAAGTGGAAGAGAAAAGATGTGCAAAGGTGTTGTCAACGCCTGATCTTGATTGTCAGCGCTTGGGCTAACAACGCTTGAACTGTTTTTGTCAACATCTGAACCATCAACGTCTGAATTGGTCTTGTCAGTGCTAGATTTGCCTTTGTCAGCGCCTGAAGGACCATCCATGTTTGTATCTGGTGGTACTTGGAAACCACCATTATCTTTATTAGCAGCAGCAACAAAAGCATCTGTCCAAATGGGAATTGTGACATATTTTAGTATAGGAGATGCCTTTTCTGCTTGTGATCCAACCTTTTCATGAACCTGTGTACCCGAAACATCAACAACTTGTTCCTCCACAACATTTGAAGCTACCTTCACAATGTCTGGATTAGTGACAGGCATATAATTTAAAGTTCTAGATAAGGGTTCCAAGTCAAACAACCAATTAGGACCACTTTTAGGATCACTAGGTTTATTTTCTAAAAACCTAACATGTACTCTTTCAAGTATACGTTTTTCCTCTTTAAGATAAACCCTATATCCCTTGCTCTGCACTGAGTACCCCATGAAGTAGCCTTCATCACCTTTTGTACTAAACTTACCTAAGGCATCACTAGTGTCCAAAACTACTACATGACAACCAAAAGGTCTGAGAAAACCAATATTAGGTTTTCTTCCCCAAAGCAACTCATAAGGTGTTTTATTCTGAATTTTGTTAACCAATGCTCTATTTTGAACATAACAAGCTGTATTAACAGCCTCAACCCAAAAGGCTATAGGAAAATGAGCATCAACCAACATTATTCTGGCTGCTTCAATTAGGGTTCTATTTTTCCTCTCAGCAACCCCATTTTGTTGTGGGGTTCTAGCAATACTAAATTGCCTAGTAATTCCATTCCTGGCACAGAAGTCATCTAGCTTCTTATTCCTAAATTCACCACCATTATCACTCCTAAGCATTTTAACCTCATTTCCAGACCTCTTTTCAATCTGAGTGATAAAATCAATTAGAATATCAACTGTGGCACTCTTCATAGCTAGAAAGAATGTCCAAGTAAACCTAGAGAAGTCATCTATGATAACAAAGCAATATGACTTACCATTCAAACTTTCTATATTGGTTGGACCAAAGAGGTCCATGTGTAGAATATGAAGAGGTCTAGAACTAGTATGCACCTGTTTGGACTTGAATGAGACCTTGTGTTGCTTGCCTTTAAGACATGCAACACAAGAGTGGTCATTGTGGAAGGCCTTCTCAGGCAAACCATCAACCAAACCAAGTCTCACAAGTCTATTTATATTTTTAAAATTTATGTGCCCTAGTCTCCTGTGCCACAAATTACTTTCATCTACTGAGGCTTTAGCATAAAAACAAGACATATTATTGTTCATTTTAATCCCATTCAAATTCACATTATATATGTCCTTATGCCTAGGTGTTCTATACTCAATATATTTCTCATCAGGGATCTTAAAATCCTTGCTTAACACCAAACACTCAGTATCAGTAAACAGAACTTTATTTTGGTTATCACAAACTTGTGATACACTAAAAAGGTTGTAATCAAGTTCTTTTACCAAAAAGACGTTCTCAAAACGTAAATTCTTGGTGAGAAGGGTTCCTTTGCCTGTGATAGTACCATATCCGCCTCCAAAGTATACCTTATCACCATCCTTAATGGGAGTGAAGTTGGTCAAGTAGTCTTCCTTCCCTGTCATGTGTCTTGAGCATCCACTATCCCAATATCCATAATCATTGACCTGTCTTTGAATGCCCTGAACATAAAGAAAACAAATTAGTTTTCTTTGGGAACCCAAGTCTTAAAAGACTTGGATTCATCTGGTTGTTCAATAAGAACAGACTTAGTTCTCACAACAACCCCATTCTCATCCTTCTTAGGATGAAATACCCAGTTAACCCCAATAGGTTTTGTAATGACCTTTGAAATGTAATTAAATCTGTTGTAGGTCATTGAAATCCCATTATCATTAGGGTTTTGATCTTTCTTGGGTCTCCATGTTAAGCTTGAAGAAGCTTTAGACCTCTTACCCTGTGGTTGCAAATATTTAGGTCTGGTCACGTTTCTGTCAACGTTGGAATTAGTCTTGTCAACGCTGAAATTACCCTTGTCAGCGTTGAACATAGGGTTTGCTACAGAAACCCATTGCCTATTAGACCAGGTGTTTGTCTTTTGAAATGGTCTTTGTCCATAAGTGTTAGACCCTCTAGTAAAGAATGGGGCAGGTCTAATCATTTGTGGACTTTGCTGAACACAAGGTTTGGGTCTAACAGCGTTTGACTTCCTAACAACGTTGACTTTGTTCCTGTCAGCGCTGAAATTGTTCCTGTCAGCGCTGGCTTTAGGTACGTTGACACACTTGTATGCCAAGTGTGAAAAGCTACCACAAGTGTAACAAGCTTTTCTAGACACAACCTTAGGCCTAGAAGAGAAAAAGCCTGTTCCATTATTGCTAACCTGGCTCTTGGGTGACCTAGTATTTCTATACATCTCTGCATATTTAATGCTAGGTTTTCTATCAGCGTTTGAGCCTAGGTCAACAGCTTTACCAGTGATTGGGTTTGTAACCTTAATGGGAGTTTACTCATTGGGAATTTCACATAGTAAGCCACCCTTGACAAACAGAGTAGGGTTAGCTTTCTTCCATTCATTCAGGTCAGTCAACTTTTGTTGGTACTCTTCAACTGGAGTGACAACTCTTGGTGGAGGAATGAATTCCTCCTCTTGGAATTCTGGCAAACCAGTCCAAGATAGGTCCTTTTGTTGGACACCATAGTAGTCACCAGCTGGTGGTGGAACCAAAGAGTAATCATTCATCCCAATCCCAGTCATGTCCTTAGGATCTCTTTGTTTACCCACACAGTCTCCTAGGGTTTGGGTGGCTCTATCAAATCTTTGAATTTTAAGGCCAACATTGTCTTTATTTTTAATGGCCTCTTCTAATTTAGCCTGTAACTCACCATTAACCCTTTCCATGATGTTTCTAATATCCATACTAGTCTCTAACTCATGTTTTAAGATATTTATTTTATCTTTTAAGTCAAATTCCATTTTCTTGTATTCAGAAACGGTTTTCTCAGTTTGAGTGAGAGCTACTTGGTAATTAGACAGTTTGCACTTTTCAGTACTCACATCACTCATTAATCTTAACACTTCTTTGTTAAGTTTCTCAGTGTTTAACCTACAACCTTTACTACAAAAAGCATCATCGTATACCTCATTATCAGATGAAGAGGAGGAGTGTGCCATGAGAGCATATTCAACATGCTCTTCTTCTTCAACCTCAGCAATCAAAGCTTTATCCTCTTCAACATTCTTGGCCAGATAGCTCCAATCCCATCCCATACCATCAATTCCTTGAACTGCAACCATGGCTTTGGAATCCTGAGCTTTAACAACCTGACTTGAGGGTTTACCAGCATCAGATCTTCTAGGAGATCTGCATTCTCTCATGAAGTGCCCCATACGATGACAGTTGTAGCATTCAACTTTGGATTTATCAAATCCAGCTGTGTCTTTTGCATTGAAGGTCATCTTCTTCTTAAACCTTTTGTTCCACCTATTTGCTCTTATACTAGCAAGAGCCATGTTCCACTTGATGTCCATCTCTTCCAAGTGCTCATCACTTATCTGCTCAAGGTCCTCATATGTAATCACTGAACCATTGGGCAAAGAAGCAATATAAGCACATACAGTATCCAAGTCTAAACCAGCAGGTTTAACTCTTGAGGAGTCACTCTTAAATGTGTCAGCGTCTGAATAGGAGACGTTGACAGGACTTGTTCCAGCGCTGACATATGATGATCCAGTAACTGGATGCATGTAAGAGTCCTTCTGATTGAATTGACCTTCACTATGAGAGAAGAAGGCCATGTTACTGGTGGTAGACTTGCCTCCTGTTAGAAATACGTTTTAACGTATATTAGAAGTATCGGTCACTCCACAATATGATTTATGTTGTAATAGCTCGTAGTTAACAAATAGTTAATTGTTACTTATTAAGTTAAGTAAGAACCGGTCCATGGGCTTGTCATGGACCGGCCCAAGCCCAATGTTGCTTGGAAGTATAAATACCCCTTTCCACCATGGAAAGGGGTTGGTTGTTGTTCACATTTCATGTTTTCATATTAATAAAAGACACATAGTTTCTCTCACTTTCTCTCTCTAGTTTCTCTCACTAGAAAACATCAACCCACTTCATAGATTCATTGGTTATCAATATTCTACATTTGGTATCAAGAGCTATGGGGTGATTTAAGGTAAGGATTGTGTTTCTTTTTTAGTTTTTGAATCAATTAGTGATCTTTAGAAAAAATCAATCTTGAATCTTGTTGTTTTTGGTGTTTTTGTTATTGGGATTAATTGATAAGGATTGGGTTTAGCTTATTTTGGTAAAAATCGTAAAACTTTTTGTGGTTTTGATCAAAAAATCGGATTGAAAAGTGCTGTTCTAGTCTCGAACTATATTCCCAGATTATTCCGAATAGACATTCCGAATAAGAAGGTTTTCAGAATAGCAGGATTATTCCGAATATACATTCCGAATAGGAGAGTTTTCAGAATAGCAGGATTTTTCCGAATAGACATTCCGAATAGCAAAGTATTCTGATTAGCAAAGATTTTCCGAATAGCCAATTCTTTCCGAATAGCAAAGATTTTCCGAATAGCCAATTCTTTCCGAATAGCCGAACTTTCCGAATAGCAATCTTTCCGAATAGCCAAATTTTCCGAATAGCAATCTTTCCGAATAGCCATCTTTCCGAATTGAAGAATTATTCTGCATAAGGATAGGTTTATTCAGCATATGGTTTATTCCGAATAGGGTATTTTCAGAATAGGGTTATTCCGCATAGGGTTATTCCGGATAAGGGTTGTTTTCAGCATAGGGTTATTCCGAATAGGGATTATTCCGAATAGGATTTATTCTTTGTTAGGGTTATTCCGTATAAGCAAGTTCAAGGGTTTTTTTTGAGTTTTTTCGACGATCTTTAGTGGATTTAATCTTGATTTTAACAACACAACACAAATTCTCAACCTTTCTTCACTGCTCGATCAACCGATAATCTTTGAGTCTTTTAAGTGATCACAATGAATCCGAGTTCATTAATGCCTCAGATGACATCTCTTACGGATATCTCAATCATAACGGGAACTGATAGTCGTCCACCGATGCTTATTAAAGAGGTGTTTGAGGCATGGCAGGGCCGTATGATGCAATACTTGAAGGGAAAACCAACATACGGAAGGCTTATGGTCAAATCAATTTTGAATGGTCCACTCGAATATGGTACCATTGTGTCAAATAACGTGTCTCGACCAAGAGAATATGAAGAACTCACACTGGCACAACAACTCATTGCTGATGCTGATGAAAAGGCTCTACAGACTCTTCTCCAAGCTCTTCCGCATGATATTTATCGCATGGTAAGTCAATATACGGTTGCCAAAGATTTATGGGAACGTCTAAAGGTGTTGCTACAAGGTACGTCTCTTACCAAACAGGAAAGGGAATGTCAGTTGTATGATCTGTTTGATAGATTCACGTACAGCCCAGGGGAAACGCTACACGACTATTACTTCAGATTCACTACTCTAATGAATGATCTGAATGTATACAATCTCGTGATTGCTCCATTCCAGGTTAACACCAAGTTTTTGAATACTTTACCTCAAGCTGAATGGGGTGAGTATATTACCGATGTTAAGTTAATCCGGGATTTGCATAAGTGCAATTTAGATCAAATCTATGCTTTTCTTCAGCAGCATGAGAAACATGTGATTATGCACCGTTCTCCTCGAGGTATGTACCCTGATTCCTTAGCTTTGATGGCGAATCAACCAAGCTTGTCACACAACAACACACCTTATATCTTGGGACATCAAGCCTATCATCCATCACCTTACATGACACCGACCTTCCCCCAATACTCGATTCTACCGCAACCACCCACCTCACATCAGCAACAATATCGGTTTAATGCACCTTCACCACAGTATGCTTCACAACTTCACCCAGCAAACATTGCACCTTATGCTCAGCCTTCATATTCTTCTTATCAAGAGAATGCAGCATATCCAACAAGCTACCCTGATCAAATAAGTATTCCTTCTAGTGATTATGCAGCTCATCAAGACCCAGCAATGTATTGTGATCATGAGGAAGTCCCCATTCCTGTATTCAAACAAGGAGCTGACCCAGTTGAAGTGCTAACCACTATGTCTGCTTATCTCACAAGGACTTTAAGCAAACGAGGATACAGAGGATCAACTCCAACCAACAATCAGTTGAGGAATTCATCCAATTCTCGTCAACAAGCTACTATTGAGAATGGCAGGGTAATGGTTCAACCTATTCAACCATATCAGGGGAGACCTACTACATCAACCAATGCTCGCACGGTCAATCCTGCTCCAATGGTCAACAATCCTCCACGGGCTAATTCCACAGGCAAGTTGAGAATGATTACATGCTACAACTGCAAGGAAGAAGGACACATGTCCAGGGATTGCAAGAAACCCAAGAGGAGAAGGGATGGACAATGGTTTGCAGAAAAGATCTATCTGGTGAATGCTCAGGCACAAGGAAGGCAACTTGATGAAGAGAAGCTTGCATTTCTTGCTGATCCAGGGATAGCTGAACAAGACATTGTCACCACACAGAATGCAGCATACCAAGCCGATGATCTTGATGCGTATGACTCAGACTGTGATGAATTTCAATCTGCAAAGGCTGCTCTCATGGCAACTATCTCCAGCTTAAGGCCAGAAAAGAGATCTGAGGTACTTATTAATACCACTAATAATACCACTGATGCTAGTATTCAACCACATCAAGTTGTGCAAGAGCGTGCTGATTCGAATGAATCTTCAGTAGTGAGTCTTTCAAATGAGGAGACAATCAATGATAGTAATATCAATGTGAGTCCCCAGATTTTAAGTGAATCACAACTGGGAGCCATTTCGAATACGCATACTCCTGCTCAACAAGATTTGGTCATGGTTCATGCTACATTACTTAGCCAAATGAATGCTGCACTCTTAGAAACCTTAGCTAAGAATAAGAATTTGTCTGATGAGCTTACCTTAAGCAACGAGAAAGTTCAAACTTTGGAATTAGTGCCTTCGTCTAGTGTTCTAACTAATCCCGAATATGATCACTTTCGAAACAAACAAATGGCTCACTTGCAAGAAATTGAAAACTTATGAGAAAATCTTTCTAATGAACTTAAAGAAAAAGAGTTAGTGGTCACTAATTTTCAAAAACTTCAAACGGATTTTGAATTACTCGAGTCTAAGAAGAATGAAATGGAGATTAATGCTGCTAATAAGATTAGAAGTCTAGATTATTTGCTTTTAAGACAATACGCTGCTTCTCAACTAGTGCACTTATTTGATGCTTCGTTTAGAGAATTTAACTTATCACGTCAAAAAGGCCTTCCCCCTAACCCAAGGTATGCAAAACAAGCTTTAAGACATAGTCCAAGACTTTATAATGCAACCCAATTAGGATTGGTCTTAGACCCGATTGTTATTTTCGATGATCGAACAAGTAAGGATCTAGTTGATGAGGATCGGTCATATAATTCTGCAAAATATCCCGCGTGTGATTATTTTAAAATGAATAAGGAGCTTGCAAAAACGGATTTTAGAATTCGCTTCCATATGGACAAAGATCTCATCACAGCACCAACCTACATGTTAGATCAAGAAAACCCTAGTACATTTCCTACACTTGTCAATATGGAAGGTCCTAAGGAAATTCCAAAGGTTCTTCCACCTGTTAGCACTGTATGGTTAAACTTGCAAGAGATTAATCAATACTTTACTAATTTTGACAAGGTCATTTTGGAATGTACGACTTCAAATGGCCTAAACACCGGAGAATGGGCTTTCGAACACATGAACGAGGTGTTTAAAACTGAGATCAATCCGTTTGTCGAAAGTCTAAAAGGAAGTTTTGCATCTCTTAAGGAAAATCTTGAGTTTGAAATTGGAGAAGTTCAAAAAGTGTTTTATGAAATGGACACCGCTTACGAACTACAACTAATTGAAAAAGAAAAGATTTTATCCGAATATGACCGATTCTTGTCCAAAGTAATCTCGTGTGATGTGCTTACTACTGTAAATGTTAATTATTCGAATGAGCTTACATCAGCTATGATTAATTGTGATGCTGTGAATATATGTGATGATGTTTGTGATGTTGATCCCAAACTTAGATCGATTAGCTTTGTGTATACGAGATTAGATCAAGTATAACACGTAGAGAAACCTTTGTATATGCTTTGTGAATCTAAGTGTTATGCGGAATTTAACACTTAAACAAGAACACAAGATGTAAACAAAACTTTCACTTTGATTTTCAATGTCGAACTTGCTTACAATGAAAGATGTTTACGAATGAAAACTTATATAAAACTTGATACTAAACATTAACCTAAAGGCCTTCTTTTATAGACTAAGAAGCCTTGTACAATAAGCTATGTATCAACTATTCTAGGTAAAGATAAACATAGAAAATACATTGTCGTTTCTATCCTTACTAGAAGTATTCTAGAATATGATAAACGTGTAACTTATATCTTCCATCAGTGCTTGTCTTCAATCTATCAACGCTTGACTTTAACTTGTCAACGCTTGTGCTGTCAGCGCTCAATTTGTTCTTGTCAACGCTTGAGTTGTTCTTGTCAGCGCTCAAGTGATCTGGCCTTAATTTATTCCCAACATGTGATCTCTCTGTAAATGTTGCTAATACTGTAAATGAGGTAGTTAATCATTCTTGTCACGAATCTAACGCTGAGTTTTTAAAGCTACAAGATTCTTACAATTTACTTTCAAAACGCTTTAATCAACTAAAACAACATTGTATATCTTTAGAATTAAAACAACAAACTCAAAATGAGGATCTTTTGATATCAAATGGTTGTGAAAACGGTGTTGAGACGAGTGACAAGATGATTGCAATTGTTAAGGCATTAGAGGAAGAGATTATGAGATTGAAGAGAGATGTGTCATCAAATGAAATACTAAAATTGGAACTAGAGGCTGTAGAGTCTAAAAACCAGGTCTTAGAAATTAGACTTTCGTCTGTTCTAGGGGAGATGGATCGAACAAGACAGGGACTATCCGCTCTTTATGGTTCACTAGAAGAACGCTTCGCTTTTAATGCGGCACAGCAACAATCTTATGTTGAACAACTGAACCAAAAGTGCGAGGAAATCTCTGACTTGAACATCCTGCTCATTGACAAAAATATGGTTTTGGCCGAGTTAAAGGAGACACTTCTTCTCACCCGACAAGAAGTTGTTGATAACTTAGCTACCGACTCTGCACCGTCCACTAGTGCTCCAACAACCAAGTCAGTAGTGCTTTATAAGAACCCGCTTCATAAGAGAAACCCAGTCACCTACGATGATTATATGAGGAATGCCATTAAGCATGTAGATCTTGTTAGGGATATTTTAGACGATCTTTATGCCTTAGATCCCTCAAGTAGCTACTATTATTCGGCTCATGAATATATTAAGCGAGTTAAATATTGCTTAGCATATTTGCAATACATAGGTAAACCAGGCTCTGCACTACTTACTAATAGGCCCATTGCTGTAACTCCATTCAATAAGACTCCAGGAGCAAAACCGTCATTGGCACAATCAAGTAAGGCACCTTTAAAATCTGTTGCTAATATTCCCACTTTGCCTTCTACAGGATTAAAAGAGACTACTATGGCTAAAGGATCGCCACTCAAGAAAGATAAGATCAAGCCCTCCACTAGTAGTGCCAAAAAGAAGAAAGTAGAAGATCACCATAGGAATGTTAGTTCAGTTTTAAATAAGAAGAATCATGTTAAGACTAAAAGCTCTGCGCCTGTGCAGAAGCCTAAACCATTTGTGAATTCTGATTTAAAATGTTGGAATTGTAATGAATGTATGTTTTCCTAACGTCATGATTTATGTCTTATTGATCATGTGAATGAAATGAATGACATTAGGAATGGTCTTGAATGGAAGCCAACGGGTAGAACTCGTGCCCAAGTTGGATGGCAATGGCGTCCCACTGGTAGGACCTTTACATTAGATGGAATAATGTGCCCTTTAACTAGGAATGCATCCATTGAGGTTAGGTCTGAGCGTCCTTTAGTTAGGTACACTAGCACCAAAGTATGGAAACAGCGCCCTTTAATTAGGTCTGCCCCCACTATAGTGCCTATCAGTGAAGAAATACCCCAGGATTTAAGCCAACTAGAATCTACACCACCAACTTGGAAGAAGAAGGCTAGGAAATCTAAGAAACCTAGAGTTAGCAAATCTAAGATTATTAAATCTGTACCTGCTAATAACAAGGAACACTCAGATTCCGATACCTCTACATTGTCTTCGTGTGGTGATATTTTCAGGTGGTCCAAATCATCCTGTGGTATTTGGACTCCGGTTGTTCAAAACATATGACCGGAGATCGCTCGATGCTCCGAAATTTCGTCAGCAAGTTTCTTGGTACGGTTAAATTCGGGAATGATCATATAGCAAAGATAATGGGGTATGGTGAATATCAGATTGGAAACGTTACGATTTCAAGGGTATACTATGTAGAAGGTCTTGGTCATAACTTATTTTCAGTAGGACAATTTTGTGATTCCAACCTAGAGGTTGCTTTTCGACAACATACATGTTTCATCCGCAACTTGGAAGGAAAAGATTTGTTGAAGGGTTCTCGTGGTGCAAATCTTTATACGTTGTCCCTACAAGACATGATGGCCGCCTCTCCAGTATGTCTTCTCTCTAAAGCATCTAAGACCAAGTCTTGGTTATGGCATCGCAGATTATCTCATCTCAACTTTGATGCTATTAATCATCTGGCTAAAAACGAATTAGTTCGTGGTCTTCCAAAGCTTAAATTTCACAAGGACCATTTATGTTCCGCGTGTTCAAGGGGGAAAAGTACCAAGAAATCATACAGGCCCAAAGCTGAAGACACCAATCAAGAAAAACTTCATCTTTTGCATATGGATCTTTGTGGGCCAATGAGAACTGAAAGTGTGAGCGGTAAGAAATTCATTCTGGTTATTGTGGATGATTTCTCCAGGTTTACATGGGTTAGATTTCTACGTACAAAGGATGAAGCACCGAAGGCTATCATCACTTTTCTGAAATTCATTCAGGTACGTTTGAATACTACTGTCCGCCGTATTCGTACTGACAATGGAACAGAGTTCGTCAACCAGACTCTTCGTGATTACTATGAAGGAGTTGGTATCTCACATGAAACATCCGCTGCACGTACTCCACAACAAAACAGTGTCGTTGAAAGACGAAACCGTACACTTATGGAAGCTGCTAGGACTATGCTTATTTATGCGAACGCTCCATTGTTCTTGTGGGCAGAGGCTATATCTACTGCATGTTTCACCCAAAACCGTTCTATCATTCGGAAACGCCATGGAAAAACACCTTATGAGCTTCTACAGGACCGTAAACCCGATGTTTCATTTTTTCATGTGTTTGGTGCTCTTTGTTATCCAAACATTAATAGTGAGAACTTGGGTAAGCTTCAACCGAAAGCCGATATAGGTATTTTCATTGGTTACTCACCGTCCAAGAAAGCATACCGAATTTACAACCATCGTCTTGGCAAGATTGTAGAAACTATGGACGCAGATTTCGATGAGCTGACAGCGATGGCTTCTGAGCAACACAGCTCTGAACCCGCGCTTCATGAGATGGGAACCGGTGCTATTAGTTCCGGATTAGTTTCCAATAATCCTACTTCTACATCATTTTTACCACCATCAAGGCCCGAGTGGGATAAACTGTTTCAACCATTGTTTGACGAATTCTTTGATCCCCCAAATGATGAAGTTCCAGCACCTGTAGTGATAGCTCCAATCCCTGAAGTTGTTGCTCAAGCAAATGAAGCTTTATCTAATGCATCTTCAATTCACATTGAACCGGATGCACCTTCACCAAGTGATTCTCAAACTACACCTGAATCATCACCCCTACTTGTGCCTAATGATGTGGAAGAGGATTCTATTGATCACGACTTGGAATATGCTCACATACAAGAGCTTCCTTTCTTTGGTGTAGCGATACCTGAAAACCCTTCAGCCGCGTCTACCTCAGAAGAAGCTCCTTCTATTGTTCACTCCAGACCACCTAGGATTGAAAAACACAGCACCAAATGGACAAAAGATCACCCTATTAGGAATGTTATTGGAAATCTAGATCGACCAGTCTCTACACGCCATCAATTACAAGAGAGTGCACTCTATTGCTACTTTGATGCATTTCTCTCCGAAGTTGAACCTAAAAACTGGCAACATGCTATGACTCAATCATATTGGATTGAAGCTATGCAAGAGGAACTAAATGAATTTCAAAGACTTGAAGTATGGGAATTAGTTCCTCTCCCTGACAAGGCCAACATCCTTACTTTGTTGTGGGTTTATAAGGTTAAACTTGATGAGATGGGTGCAGTATTAAAGAATAAGGCTAGATTGGTTGCTAGAGGATATAAACAAGCCTTGGGTATAGACTTTGAAGAATCTTTTGCTCCTGTGGCAAGATTGGAGGCAATTAGACTATTCCTTGCGTATGCTGCTCATATGAACATGATCGTCTATCAAATGGATGTGAAGACGGCATTTTTGAACGGTGAACTAAGGGAAGAAGTCTATGTTAGTCAGCCGGATGGGTTCGTTATCACGGAGTTTCCTAATCATGTGTACAAGCTTAAGAAGGCTCTCTACGGGTTGAAACAAGCTCCACGCGCGTGGTATGATCTCCTCTCAACATATCTCATTTCGGAAAGCTTCTCCAAAGGCAAGGTGGACCCTACTCTATTCACTCTCAAGGAGGGCAACGACATGATTCTGGTACAAATTTATGTTGATGATATAATATTTGCTGCCACTAACATAGAATTGTCAAATCGCTTTGAGAAGATAATGTCCACACGCTTTCAGATGTCAATGATGGGAAAAATTTCCTTTTTCTTAGGATTACAGATTTCTTAGAATCCCAGAGGCATCTTTATTAATCAATCCAAATATGCTCTAGAATCTCTTAAGAAATATAACTTTGAAAATTGTGACCCCGTGGACACTCCAATGGTGGAGAAATCCAAGTTAGATGAAGATAGGAATGGGACTATTGTCGATCCAAAACTTTACCGTGGGATGATCGGCACCCTTCTATATCTGACTGCTAGCAGGCCTGATTTGCAATTTGTTGTATGCATGTGTGCCCGGTATCAGGCTCGGCCTACCGAAAAGCACCTACATGTTTTGAAAAGGATCTTTTGGTATCTAAAAGGAACACT
The DNA here is from genome assembly GCA_025667525.1 of Glebionis coronaria. Classification (NCBI taxonomy): domain Eukaryota; kingdom Viridiplantae; phylum Streptophyta; class Magnoliopsida; order Asterales; family Asteraceae; genus Glebionis; species Glebionis coronaria. Next base: position 47,925,418 of record CM046875.1, read on the forward strand.
TCATCGTGGTCTATGGTATCCGAAAGATTCCTCTATTGCTTTAATATCATACGCAGATGCCGATCATGCTGGATGTCAAGACACGAGGCGTAGCACTTCTGGATCTGTGCAACTCCTTGGAGATAGATTGATCAGTTGGTCCTCAAAAAGGCAGAAAAGCGCTGCAATTTCTAGCACGGAGGCTGATTACATCGCCATGTCCGGTTGTTGTGCTCAAGTCCTTTGGATGAGATCACAATTAACTAACTACGGTTTGGGATTTAACAAAATCCCGATGTATTGTGATAACAAGAGCGCCATTGCCCTTTACTGCAACTATGTTCAACACTCCCGGGCCAAGCACATAGACATTCGCTACCATTTCATTAAGGAGCAGATGGAGAACGGAGTGATCGAGCTGTATTTTGTCACTACTGAGTACCAACTGGCGGATATGTTCACCAAAGCCTTAGATCGAGGACGAATCGAGTTTTTGATCGATAAGCTTGGCATGAAATCATTCACTCCAGCGACTCTCAAAGAGTTGGCAGAAGAAACAGCTGAATAGTGGTGGTAAACTATTCAGAGTATCCTTTGTTCGTGATCATGTATATTATAGTAAATATATAAACCACAAAAGAAAAATACAAAAATATAAAACCAAGAAAAACCATAAAAAATATAAAACCTACAAAAACAATAAAAATTATAAAATCAAGAAAAACCAAAAATATTTTTTCATTTTTAAATCGGGCATGTCTTTTAGTACGGTAATATTTACGGCTTTAGAAATGTCGATCAATATTGACACGGCGCCATAAATAGAGTCCGTATAAAAGTTGTACATTTTCAAAACATGTCCATTATGTCTTGTAGTTATTTCAGACTGCAACCCGGTTTTCATATTAAAGTCACGTATTTCCTTGGAAAACGTTGGCTCATAACGGGAATTAATTTTCTCGGGCATGATTTACAAGCCAAATCATGCAAAGGGATCAAGTTTACTTTACAACTTGGTCTAACACGAGTTAGTGTACGTCTCAGTGCATTAATTTGTCAAAATAAGAGAAATCTTATTTCCACCACGAATCAAACTTTTCAAGATAATAATTGGAAATGTTTTCATCATGTGCCTCGTTAAACAATGACTACAGCTCTTTAAATAGAAAACGGGTCATCGTTTAAGGGGGAGAAAATGTTACATCATCTTTCACATCAAAAAGTTCTTCAAAAGTTTTCAAGGAAACTCAAAAAGCTCAATGGTTAATGGTTGGTTTGCTTTGGCATTTGTCTTGTTGTTGCTTATAAGTTTGTCATGAATAGATTTGTGCCTGTGTTAAGATAGGTTAATCACTAAGGCTCGGGAATTTAACATAAGATAGGGTCAAAATGACAAGAATTAAAACTTGGAAAAACAAAAGAATTGTGATTGTAGAAAGAAGAAAAGTTGAGGGGGTAAATTTGACAATATGTCAAACTTGTGAAAATTTGACCTAGTCAAATATCACCCAACCCCGTCTCTTCTTTTCATTCCCTGTCTGCTTGTTTTTTTTCCCTTTGCCCGCCATTGAAACAATCACACAAACAAACACAAACGCAATCTCCTATTTTTTGTGAATCAAACTTCAAGATCTTCAAAAAGGTATCTAATCGGTTTAATCATTCTTGCAATTCAAGTTAATTAACTCCTTTTAAATCACTCGAACTAAGTTACTGCTTAATTAGGGTTTAATTAATTGGGGGTTTTGCCTGGGATTGATTCGGAATAGCACGAATTGAACTAATATGGCCCTTAGAACACTTGAATCAAACGAATAAGTGCCTAATTAGAAAAATCGTAACTGTTTGAACTTTCCGAGTAGAATGATCTTTCCGAATAAGGCATTTTTTCCGAATAGAATGAACATTCCGCATAGGAGCATTTTTTCCGAATAAAATGAACATTCCGCATAGGAGCATTTTTTCCGAATAGAATGAACATTCCGCATAGGAGCATTTTTTCCGAATAGAATGAATATTCCGCATAGACCAAATCTTTCCGAATAAGAATTTTATTACGCATAAGAGAAATCTTTCCGAATAGGATCTTTATTCCGCATAGGCCTAACTTTCCGAATAAAGAATTTTATTCCGCATAGACAGATCTTTCCGAATAAAGAAATTTTTCCGCATAGCCTGATCTTTCCGAATAGAATTTTATTCCGTATAAGACAAATCTTTCCGAATAGAACTTTATTCCGCATAGACAGATCTTTCCGAATTGAATGTTTATTCCGCATAAACAGATCTTTCCGAATAGTAGTTCTATTCCGCATAGGCTGTTTATTCCGTATAGGACGATTATTCCGGGTAGGCATGGCATTCCGCATAGGAAAATTATTCCGCATAATATGTTTACCATGTCATGTTTATTCCGGATAGTGGTTTATGCTCAATTAAATGCTTATTCTGAATGAAGGATGTTTGAGTGATTCTTGCAAGCTTAAGGGATTAGGTCATATGTTTAATGCTTAGGAATACAATCATAATGATATTCATTTTTTGTATGTATCAACCTTTGTGTTTTATCTTAAGCAGAGACGATGACTAACCCTACAGTACAACAAATACAAGACACCAGAGCCACCGCCATTGCCGAAGCCAAGACTCTAAAGTTTCTTCCAAACAACTTCCGTTTGAAGGAGGTATCTCATTCTACCCATAATGGATTTAAGGTAGGTACAACCATACTTGATAAATCTCATCTAAAGCATGCGCTAAGGAGAAGTGCTTCAGTGCCCTATGACTACCTTTACGAGTTCTGGGCTACCAAAGAGAGGACGTCGAACAAAATCACATTTTCCTTGGACAACAAGCAGCAGACGCTTACTGTGTCAGACTTCAGGAAGATCTTTGGATTTCGGCCGACACTCAAAGGCCTATCATACTCAGCCAACCCGACTAAGGACCAGATCATGGAAATGTTCACTGCCATTGGATGTCTTGACATACGAACAGTGTCTGAGTTTACTACTGCCAAAGTTGGTCAACCATGGAAAGCTATTTTTGGGATTCTAAGCCAATGTTTCACACCCAAAACAACTGGGTTTGATGCTGTTCGTCCGGCAATCATCAAGATGTTTTATGGTATGTTCAAAGGTATGGGTATTGATTATGCATCATTGCTATGGGAGGAGTTTACTTTTCAACTCTTCACAAACACGAAGGGTAAGGTTAAAAGTTACCAGTACCCTAGGTTCATTAAGCTGATCATACATTACTTTATGGAAAACGATGCATCTATTGATAAGCGTGCAGGTAGTCGTCACCACACGATAGATGATGATGATTTGGTAGACTTAAGGCAGGAGACTCATTCGAATACGGTTATTCCTGGTCCCATTCCCAGTCATCTTCTGACCGATGAAATTATCGCATCTGATGATTACAAGAACTTGCTACAAGAAATTGAGAATCAACGAGCAAGCATCCTAGCAGGAGAAGACTCATCTACCACGGTTAAGAGCAAAGGTAAACGGAAGCAAACAGCTTTACCTGAACCCAAAGCCAAAAAGAAGAAGACTGCAGTTAAGAAGGGAAAGGGTACAGCTGATGAGTTAGTTCTCCACGATGAAGAAGATATTGATGATCCTACTCTTAACAAGGCTAAGAGAAAAGCAATGAAGATAGCTCTTGAAAAGAGTAGGAGAGATACGGGTGGTAGTGGTTCGGGTGCTCAGATGAATATTGAAGAAGAGTACGTGGAACCAGATGATGTTGATGAGTTTGGATCACCCGAACGGTATTCTACTTCAAAGGAAATATCCATCCCCGTTTCAGCAAGTGTTGAAAAGGAGTCCGGTGATCCTACAATCATGGTACCTACTCAACCCTTAGTAACTCAACCTCCACCAATACAACACTTACCAACCCGACCGGTTTCAACACTATTTCTTCCTCCACCGATAACTCCCATCCTTAGTACCGTAGTAACAACCGAGCCTCTTCAACCTTCCCAAAGTAGCTCTGGAACATCTTCAATGGCTGCATTCGTCATGGCAGAGATGTTGGACAAACACACGGATAATCAAAAAAGAGAGATGGATAATCTTCGCCAAGAGCTACTTCGAAGAGTGCAAAGTGAAGAAGCATCTATGAAAGCCCAAGAAGAGATGCTTGCTAAGTTCGCTGCAGATATGGAATTTACACGTAAAGCTCATGCAGAAGAACTTGCTCGGGTCAAAAAGGCTGAAGCTGATAGGCATGAAGCACGAATTACGAGACTTCGAGCTATTAAGGATAACTATAAAGAGCAGAAAGAAACTCTTGAAGCTTCTATTGAGCAGAGAGTGAAAGAATCCGTTGAATCCCTTATGCCTAAATTGTGTGAAGAGTTGAAGACACTCGCTGCTGATAACTTGATGATCAAGTCATCTAATCCTTCAGAATCCGCCTACAAGATTGCTTATGACTTGACGGATTTTGAATTGAAGAAGATCCTCAAAGCTCGTATGAGGGAACTTGGATCGTTTGATAAATCTAGGATTCAACGGGCTCTCTACAAATCCCTGAATGACGCTATCATGGAGGATGATAGGTTATTTAAAACGTTTGGAAGTGTGGTACCCTACCACATTCTCCCTGAGGAAGAAAGGGAAGAAAGTGAAGAAGAAGAGGGTACGGGTGAAGAAGAGGAAGAAGAAGAAGAAGAAGGAGAAGATAATGATGATGAGGATGATGATGATAAGAATGATGATGATGATGAGGATGATGATGATGAAGATGATGATGATGATGATGGTAATGATGGTGGTGATGGTAATGTGGAGAGTGCTAAAGGGAGCAACGAGGATAACGATAAGGATGATGATGGGGGTAAACAGCCTGAAAAGGGGGATAAGGTTGCCAGCTCAAAGAAACCTGCTAAGTCTGGAACCAAGTCTAAGAAAGATGCAGCAGCAAAGGAAAAATCTACTTCCACGGAATCCAGACGATCCAAGTGGCGCCACGATGTGAATGCTACTACAGCGTCATCTATTCCTGGTACATCTATCGCTGTATATATACCTGTTACCACTAACCCTGTTAGTTCTATTGTTGTTGCTCCTGTGATTGCAGAATCGATAACTGAACCTGAAGCTGCACAACACTCACCCGTCCATGACACTACCGAGATGCCTGAATCAGAACCAGCAGATGTTCACGTTTCTACTCCTCTACAACAAGAACCTCAATCTACTGTTCCTGAATCAAGCACACGGGACTGGGCAGACACGTTGGAGATTGACGAGACTGCACCGCCACAGGCTTGGATCACGGCAGCGGCGCAATATGATCCGATCACAGACGCTGACAAAGATGTTTTGTATCTCCGGATCCGCAGTCCGATTGACTTATGTGCATTTCTTGCTCATGAGTATAAGACTTCGGTTACTCCATCTTTGGTGAAGAGAGCGCTGAAGGATAAGAGAATTCGCGCCAAAACCCTGTTAACCCGAATGGAGTTCGAGTATTATGCCGATGAGATCCTGAAAGCTCTGAACACCGTTCAACGGCCAGGTCTTCATGAATCCGAAAGAGCTCCACCTCCACTTGATCCTTCTCAAGATAATCAGATTGCTCTTGACTTCTTCGTCACCAATGATCTAGTGTATCTTCTGAAGGGGTCATCAAAGTACGCAACCTCCCTGACCTTGCTGAAAGCTGCCAACTGGGGAACAATACCCTTTATTGAGGAAAAGGTAAACCGACTCTGGGTCCCAAAGGTAAATCGTAATTATGATATGTATGCTGTTATAGGTGCATCTCATTGGGACGAACGAGTCCGAAGGGCGTACAAGAGTTGCTGCTTAGCCAATTCAGGAAGCAATGTTAGATCCGATATTCGCATCTCCAGCATTTTAGGGCTGAAAACCGAAGCCAAGAATGGCTATTATCATGTGACGGAGATTCGTCTGAAAAGGGAGGATGACAAAGAATACAAAATCCAGCAGGGAGACTTCTCTATCATTCGCCTTGAGGATATCGAAGATATGTTGCTTATGATGACCCGGGATCAACTCACACATATTCCTCGTGAAGACATCATTGCCTTGAATACAGCACTTCGTATGTTCACACGAAGCGTTGTTATCAAGAAACGAGTTGAAGATCTTCAGTTGGGAGTCGAAAGCTATCAAAGGAAGCTTAACCTAACCCGTCCAGTGAATCAAGTGTTACCTCAACATGTAGATAGATGTCCCTATACCGGCATTTCTGTCCCGAATTGCGGCACTTTCTACTTGAACAGTTGAGGGTTAATGAAGTTTATGAGGGTGGGTGAGCTTTATAAGTATAGTGATGGAACTCTTTTACAAGTCAGAGGAAAGTTGGAGCATCTTAATTCAGGTGGGACTTTACCAGAAATGACCGAGGACTGGCATAAGGGTTATCGGCAGATGGCGAATTATGTGATCAAGAAGATTGATCAAAAGCTCTGTGAACGTAGATTGATGAGGAGTTTGGAAAGATTCGTTGGTGGTAGACCATATCTAGTGCACCACAAGCTACTACAACGATCCATCTAATGGGTCGTACATTTCAGGTCCACTTTATATTGGTTTTCAATTGTGAATATGTATATTTGTAAATATTGTGCTTGTACGGCTTGATGTAGTGTTAAAGTATGATAATTTTTCAAGAATTTCTCACGAGATTCTAAATCTTTCAAAATATATCATACTAAAGCACTACAACTATCCCTTATTAACTTAAGGGGGAGCATGAACATGTTCTATGGCCAAACATCGATTTCATTTTTACCTAAAGACCGGTTAATCCATTCAATATCCCAAATATTAATGGTTAACATTTTGGATAAGGGGAGAAAATGGGATTAAGGAGATTTAAATGATACTTGGCTAAAAGATGAAAAAGACTTAACGATTATCCAACTTAATATGTGTAAAGCACGTGTTAAGGGGGAGCGTTTTTGATGAACAAAACACCTAAGGTACAAAACTTTTGATTTCAATATCACAAGTACCTTAAGTGATTCTCAATGATTTTTCATGGTGGCAATTCCTTCCCAAAACACGCTTAATTCACGACGAATGTGGTGACAAAAGGGTGGTAGGAATAGGTTTAGTCCAATGATTCATCAGAGCCGATGGAATCTTCCCAAGGACAATTCCCTAGATAGAATTAGAAAACCTAGGAAAGATGGAGAAAGAATGTGAACGTAGCTGAATGCCGACTAAGTACTTAAGCTAGCACTGGAACAATCACAACAAGGTGCTAGTGATGACGTATTGGTAAGCATTGAAGGGGTTGAAGAATGAAAAAGAATTGTAAAGATAAAGGGTGTAAAGAAAGAAGCCCTCCTTACAACTTTAGGCAGAAACCGGGTCAATACATATGCTATTGAGGTCATTTTTGCTAATGATTCTCGGTATTGAAGAAAGAGATCATGGACCCAGTGATGCAATGCACAACCCTTCCCAGCTAACTCAAATATCTCTCAAAAGGTATTTGTTTTAATCACACGGAGATCAACACGTTATCTATTGGTTTATTCACTCCGAATAGACTGGTATTGAAAAGGTGGCACTCCTCTCCAGCCATCGCTCACTAAATCAAAACGCACAATCGAGTCTAGAGCCAAGAGATTATCAAAAGTCTCATTAGGACACTTTCCATTTATTCCTTGCTTTCTCACACACTGTGAAAAGTAAGAGATTTTCATGAGTCCTACGCAGTATTCCTGTAATATTGCCAGAACATCCGAGTAATACGCAAGTATTACAATGAAGATGGAAATCCTGCTTGAGCCAACATCAAACAAGCTCATGGTAGGTAACACGTGCGGTTCTTTTAGAACCAATCTTGTGAAAAACTAGAAAGAAACAGTGGTTTAATTCTTAATTGAACTTAAACTCGTTCCAGGCCTCTACGCATTATCATATGATCTTGCCAGAACACTCAGAGTGACTCTTTATTGATCACAGTGACGAGTGGAAATCCTTCTAGTGTTAACATCAAACAGCACTTGGTAGGTGACGTGCAAGATTCTTTATGAATTGAGCTCGTGACAACTGGAAAGCAACGATGTTGAAAATCTTAATTGAAATTCACTTGTTCCAGGTTTCATGAATTGACGGCTTCAAATCACAAGGATAAATTATCCAAGTGATTCACTCTTTATGTTCGCAGTCAGCTTTGGACGGTCGAATAAAGAGAACGGGTTTACCCGCGAAATCCTGTCAGGAAGTTACTTAATTGAAACTATCCGTCACGGGTACGATATCTAATATCGTCCAACGGTCTTCACCGACCGGAGGTAAAATGCTACCGAATTAGAATAAAATGTTCAAAGCCATTTTATTCGTGTCGTTGCTGTGTACCTGTTAAAGACGGTGGCGTTGCTGTGTACCTGTTGAAGACGGTGGCGTTGCTGTGTACCAGTTAAAGACGGTGGTGTTGCGGTGTACCTGTAGAAGTCGTTCCCACATGCTTATGTCTTTCTGCATCAAAGTTCAGCAAAAATTCAAGAAAGTACAAGATGAAGTCTTCCGCTGTAACAAACTGTGAAACTTTCGAGAATTCAACAAAAAGACATAAGTGTGTGGAACATGGAGTCACGAGGAGGCAAAATTCACAAGTAGGAAAAGATCGCACGTGAAAGGCCAAAAGAACAATGCTCTCAAGCCAAAGCCAAAAAGATCAAACCAACATATTCACAACAAAAGAAAGAAAAGAAGAAAAGACTACGAGCTAAAGAACGAAGACTTAGTATAGTATGCTAGGTTTAGAACTTTGTAACGTGGAGTGACCTCCCTTAGGGGGAGATTGTTAGAAATACGTTTTAACGTATATTAGAAGTATCGGTCACTCCACAATATGATTTATGTTGTAATAGCTCGTAGTTAAGAAATAGTTAATTGTTACTTATTAAGTTAAGTAAGAACCGGTCCATGGGCTTGTCATGGACCGGCCCAAGCCCAATGTTGCTTGGAAGTATAAATACCCCTTTCCACCATGGAAAGGGGTTGGTTGTTGTTCACATTTCATGTTTTCATATTAATAAAAGACACATAGTTTCTCTCACTTTCTCTCTCTAGTTTCTCTCACTAGAAAACATCAACCCACTTCATAGATTCATAGGTTATCAATATTCTACACCTCCATGCTCTAAAAGAGTTTCATCTTCCAACAGCCTTAGTTTGTTGTAGATGTCATCAAACGAGGAACTCTTGTAAGTATTGTTGGCAAGAATAGATATTGCCTCAATCTTCCATGCCTCACCAAGACTTTTAAGAAAGGTAGCATTAATGTCAATATCACCAAGTTGTGTCCCCATGAAGGACAACTTGCTTGTAATGTCAAGCCACCTGCTTCTCACACTACTCAGTTTCTCATTGGGTTGAGCTTTGAAGACAGCATAATCATGCATGAGTTGCTTTTTCTTTTCTTCCTTAGTGTCTGCATTGCCACCATATACAACTTCAAGAGCTTCCCAAAGGGTTTTAGCAGATTCATAGCCTCTATATTTATGCTGATTCTCTTGTCCCAAAGAGACTTTCAGAATATTTAAGGCTTTCATGTCGACCCTTTTCTTTGCTATGTCATCAGCAGCCACAGGTCTACCATCTCCAGGTTTTTCTCTCTTATCCTCTTCAGAACATCCAGCAACAGCTGATCTTTGAGCAATAACATTAGCAATCTTTTGGGATTTATTGAATGTGTTTCTATATTCAATAATCTCCCAGAGTGTGTAGTCATAGATCCCCAGATATTGCTCAAAGTTGAATTTCTACAAATCAAAGTTGGTTGCATCAAGCATGGGAATCTTGATGTTTGGTAAAGATGAGGAGGAGGAGGTTATTGCTTCAGACATGATGTTGTTGGGGTTTTTGAGAAAATTAGGGTTTTGGTGATTTTTAGGGTTCTTGTGTTCTTTAAGATCAAAAGTTCCTCAACAAGCTCTGATACCACTTGTTGATCCCAAACTTAGATCGATTTAGCTTTATGTATACGAGATTAGATCAAGTAATACACTTAGAGAAACCTTTGTATATGCTTATGAATTTAAGTGTTATGCGGAATTTAACACTTAAACAAGAACACACAATGATATAAACAAACTTTCACTTTGATTAATAATATCAAACTTGCTTACAATGAAAGTAGTTTACGAATCCCCGGCAGAGGAAAGGGAAACATTAACCTAAAGGTCTTCTTTTATAGACATAAGAAGCCTTGTACAATAATCTACATATCAGCTATTCTAGGTAAAGATAAATATAGAAAATACATTGTTGTTCCTATTGTGACACCCTAGAATCGAGGTCATTAACGATACCCTAAATTACGCTAATTTTTGAAATTTTTGATAAATTTTAATTTCTATAATTATAAGTATTTTGGTTAAAACCGATGTTCGAGGTTATAATTTTTACGTTTGACGTTTTGAGAAGGACGATGACGATTACGATCCCGAGAGATGCCCAATTTTATATAATTTTTGACGATTTATCGATAATGTAATTTTTCGAGAATTTTATTTACGGTTCGTGTTAAGTTGAGTCGGGTGAGTTTTATAGCCTTCCAAGTACATTTAAAGTATCCCAAAAATATTTTGGAGCGTTCGGGAAGATTTCCGACTCCCGTAAAATTTTCAAAATTGACAAATGAGTCAAACCCGCAAAGTTTTGAGGTCGTTTTCTATTTAAGGACAAAAGAAGCCCAAAATTGCACCAAGGTCCCTCCTAACTATCAAAAAGGGCCAAAATTGAAACACACACAAACACATACAACATTTCACCAAAAATCAAAACCATCACTCCCTCTCTTCTCTCTCTAGCTCACGGCACACCCCAACCCAAACAAAAATCCACCTAAAATCTTTTCCACTTGATTTTTCAAAAATCTAAGGTTATACCACGCTTAGTTTGGTCATTACCCACCTACTCATGTGCTCAAATCCAACATGCATTGATAAAAATTTTTCAAGATTTTTAATATGATCCAAATTCGTTTTTGTGGCTAATTGAGCTAATGCATGTTGATATTTAGTGTTATGGAAGTATAAACACCATGAAAACCCACCAAAATTAATTTGGTTGTGGTGATTTGGTCACCCAAACCCCACGGCAAAGGGGGTGTTTGGGGAGCCATGGTGGTTGTTGAATTTGCATGTTATATTTGTGTTTGGTTTGTTGTTTTAGAAAGATTCATATAGGTTTTATTACTTGCATGTCTATTTTCTTTGATTTTTGATATTGAGATTGGTTGATCAATAGGGGTAGGATGGAAGTTTGATGTTAGGATATGTTTGGGAAGGCTTAGGATGATGTTTAGTGTTGGTTAGAAGTCTTGGAATCGAGTCTAAGCATGTTTTTGGTATGGTTATTTTTAGGCAGAAACATTTGGTCTATTTTGGAAAAATGATTTTTGTTCCAGGTCTTGGAAACTAAATATAGTGATAGAGGGTTTTTCTAGCTTTAATTTGGTATAAGGTAGAGCCCGTGACTCAAAACGAGCTAAAAGTTATGACATTTTAAAGATCGGGTACCGGGAGACGAGGACTTTCACAATCCGAATTTGTGCAAAGTTTTAGTCAAATCCCGAGGGTCACAAGTATAATTTGGTGAATGATCAAGGGTCAAAACTTGGTCCCTAACCTGTACAAATGAGTCTATATGTTGACTTATGAGTCAAGGAAGTCAAAGGTATTTTTCATATAGGTCAAAGTGGTCAAAATTGGTCGAAGCGCAATTTCAGCCCGTAAAATGTAGTCGTGGAAATGAGTTGCGTAATGGGTCGTAAAAGTGAAAACTTTTGTTGGGCTTAAAAACATGTTATCTACAGGTCATATAGGATTTTTTGAAATTTTGTCAAATTTTATAAGCATGGTTTAATAAGGTAAAACAGCCCGTACTTTAGTCAAGTACCGGCGAGAACGTGTAAAAATGGACAACGTAGGTTATAAGAATGAATGGTATAAAATGAATGATACTTGTTGTTTTTGTTTTTGGCGTGAGTTATATTTGTCTTAAGTGACTTGTATATATGTATTTTATACAGTACCGTAAGTATTTAAATGAGATTACTCATTACGCGTTATTTGTGATAGGTGTTGATTTACCCGGGCATCCGTAACATCGTCAGTGATCACTCCTCGAACTACCGACTACTTAATATCTAAGGTGTGAATTTATAGCCTCGCTTATATTATTTCAAATTGTTTTACCCGCGAGGGAAATGCATGCTAGTTTTTAAAAGGAACGTATATCATGAATGATTGTTAGACCCGAAAGTTGCCTTAGAAATTGTGTTGAGTACCAAAGTTGCAAAAGTCCCTAAATTCATGAACTATTAACTATTGTCTTGCCCTTGCGAAGGGGGAAATAGCCGCTTATGCAATTTGTAGTACTACGGGGTTAACGACCCAATGCTAGCCGAGAAGCTGTACTTATAGTAAGTTCTGCGGTAGATTATTTTGTATGAGAAATAAGGTATAATTGCAACTGATGCCTTTAGAAGGGGCACTGGTTTCATCTGAATCATGCCGGTATATTTACGCGGGTGATTGAGTTAACGGATTAGTGTCATGAGCTTAAACACAATTGTCAGTATCCTGATTATAGTTTGTTTGATCGACAAGACTATAAATGATCACGAATGGTTTTTATTATATATACGTTCAAATGGATTGAAAAACCTATGAATTCCACTCAACGTTTTCGTTGACCAAATTTTTGGCATGTATTTCAGGTAACCGCTGAGCAGTAGGATGGAGCATGCATGGGATGGATGTTGTGTGATCGGCTTGGCGTCCGCTTGTTTTTCCCTCCTTTTCTACTTAAACAATTTTTATGTTTAATGTCATGTGGTTGTAAAACTGAAGTTTTTGGGGTTGAGATTCATGGGGACCGAAAACGCTAAACTCTGTGCACCATTTGGGGTTGGAAAAACTGTGGACATGTATCATCTAACAATTTTAAATGTTGAATTTTTAAGTCGACGTCTTATTAGCGTCGTTTGATATATCTTGTGTGCAATGAATACTGTGTAGCACCCATTGTTGTAGTTCCGCTGCGCATAACAATTGTGGGGGTGTTACAGATTGGTAATCAGAGCCACGAGTTATAGAGAACTAGGTCGTTTTTGAAAATCCTAAACTATAACTTTTGGTGTTGTAAGAAAGGGTCCAAGCACACACAACTATCCTGCATGGCTCCGGTAAGATTTATTGTTGTATTTATGGCATTTGACGTATACTTTTGAGTAAAGTATATATGTGGGTAATTATTATATAAGTATGGAATTACTATATGTAGACGTTAAATTTTACGTGAAATATCCGACATCGTAATTTTCATATTTATCATGCATGAGCATCATATTATTACATTTCGGGCATATGTACCACCTTTGCATTGCATTTGCATGCATATATTTATAATTATTGTATAATTACTTATGTACCCTCCGAAATTCGCTGTTATTGCAGGAATGGCCGAGGTACCGCCCAACGATAACGGTAACGATGTACGAGCCCAGGACCCCGACTCAAGGAGAACTACTTGTCCCACGCCTATGCGTACTTCCCATCTGGTTGGTGTACCAGATATTCCCAGAAGAGCCGAAGGTGCAATGAGCGCAAATTCTCTTCATCAAGGCATCCCAAGAATTTGTTGTCCCGGACCGAGGAATTATCATGACGTGCGACGGACTGTGAGAGGGTTGGAAGGATCGATGTGCATGAGGTATGTAGTGGAATCAAGGGTGGTCAGTAGATTCGACGAGAATGACAAGGCGGACGAAAGACTGTTGGAAAGGACTTCAAGAATTGCGTATGATGGGATGATGAACACAAGTGCCATCAACAGTTTGAAATCAATGGTTGCGAATTTAAGTGCTAGTCTTGATCGTGTGAGGGAAGATCAGATGAGGTTGTCGAGGATGCAGAGCTGGGAGCATCGTGTGAGGGATTCATTGCCCCCGGATTGGAGATTCGTGGACGATGTGGAGATGGAGGCGAATGACTTCATGGTTCAGCCGCCTACTGGAGGTGCTTGTATTTCGGTGGGAAGTCAAGGAGCGATTGAGCATGGATCCACATCAGGGACGAGAAAGGAAACAGAATGTGGGCCAGATGAGAAAGGAAAAGGAAAAGTGGATGATGTGGACGAGGACGTGAGTGATGAGGAAACCGAGGAAGACGACGACGAGCCGCCATCCAAGAGGCAGTGTGGATCACCACATGCCTAGTTACTTGTTTTGTATTTTCTTTGATCATTGTAATAGAACTATTTTAGACCTTTGTATGATGGTATTATGACGAGAAACTCAAGTACTTGATGTTTTGTGGTGAATGATTGTAGTGGCATTACTTGTCATGATTTTGGTTAACTATCAATACAATCTATGTTACCTTTCATGATCTGTGATATGTCTTAAATTTGATCTTTTGTGGTGTGAATTGATGAATATTAGTAACTCCGTAGTGATGTGTCGTTGTATGTATTTTATGTCTGGGAAACTTGATATGAATACTTACATTGTTTTTCTATTTTTCTTGTCTTGCAGAAAGAGATATTCGATAAAACAATGCCTCCAAAATTGACTGCCGATCGTGTTAACAACATGATTCAGGAAGCGATAGCTAATGCGTTGGAAGCGGACCGAGCTGGGAGAAATCAGGATCCAGGAAGGAACGCGGGGAGACAACCAGCCCCAAGAGTGTGTACCTATTCAAGCTTTATGAAGTGCGGTCCTACGCAGTTCCGTGGATCGGGTGGAGCCCTAGAACTTAGGCGATGGTTGGAAAAAGTTGAGAGTACGTTTGAAATCAGTGGTTGTGCAGAGGCGGATAAAGTAAAGTTTGCAGCAGCTACATTTCTGGATGATGCGTTAAGCTGGTGGAACACCCAGGTAGCTACGGTGGGATTGGCTGTGGCGAATGCGAGAACGTGGAATGCAACCAAAGCTTTGTTGACCAAGAAGTTCTGCCCAGAGGAGGAATTGGGGCAATTGGAGGACGAATTGAGGCATTTGACCTTAAAGAACAACGATATAGCTGCTTACACCAGGAGATTCAATGAGTTAAGTCTTTTGTGTCCGGATATATTTGCCAATGATGCCAAGAAAATGAAGCAGTATATTAAGGGTTTATCTAGCAACATCAAGGGTGAAACAACTTCGTCGAAACCTGGAACGTTTGACGAAGCGGTTCAAATGGCACACGCTTTGATGGACGTTAAGCTTCAGGATAAGCAGAACTACATTGCTGAGGGTAACAAAAGAAAATGGGAGGCAGCACAAGGCAATCAATCCCAAGGCCAGAACCGAGGAGGAAACCGAATCAACCAAGGGCCGAACCGTAATCAGCAGTTTAATCAGAGAAGGAACGAAGGGATGAGGGCAGTGACGAACCCTAGAGGTGTGAAAGTGAACCCCCATTGTGGCAAGTGCAACTTGTATCATGTTGGAAACTGCCCGCCGGCATGCGGCAAGTGTGGAAAGGCAGGTCATAGGACTGCTAGTTGTCGAACGGGAGGAGTAGCCACTGGGGCTAATGCTATCAGGATGAGAGGATGTTATAGCTGTGGAGAAAGGGGGCATGTGCAAGCAAATTTCCCGAAGACAGGGAACAGACGGGGAGGAAATAATGCGGCAGCTGTGTATCAAGTGGGAACTGCTGATAAACCACAAGGTCCCAATGTGGTTACCGGTACGTTTTTGCTAAACGCTTGTTATGCTAGTATTTTATTTGATTCTGGCTCCGACAAGAGTTTTGTAGACGTTAGATTTAGTCGTCATATCGATAGAGAACCGGTGTTGTTAACGACTAGTTATAATGTTGAATTAGCCGATGGAAAAATTGTTAGTACGAATTCTATACTGAAAGGGTGTACCTTGAAGTTAGGAAACTACGCTTTTAAAATCGACTTGATGCCTATAGAGCTAGGATCGTTTGACGTGATTGTGGGAATGGATTGGCTAATGGCGCACAGTGCTACGATCGTCTGTGGTGAGAGATTGGTGCAGATTCCGCTGAGGAATAGGGTTTTGACGGTAAAGGGAGACGAATGCACTTCTCGTTTGAAGGTGATTTCGTGTTTGAAGATGATGAAGTACGTTGAGAGCGGATGCGATGTGTTTTTGGCACAGGTTTCGAGCGATGGTGATGTAGAGGCGAGGATTGAAGAGGTACCAATTATTCGCGAGTATCCGGACGTTTTTCCAGACGAGTTGCCAGGTTTACCGCCTAATCGTGAGGTCGAGTTTCGAATTGATTTAGTGCCAGGAGCTGCACCGGTTGCACGTGCACCTTATCGTTTAGCACCATCTGAGTTAAAGGAGTTATCGGATCAATTGAAGGAGTTGATGGACAAAGGATTTATTAGGCCGAGCTCATCACCTTGGGGAGCGCCAGTGTTGTTCGTAAAGAAGAAGGATGGTTCGTTTAGAATTTGTATTGACTATAGAGAACTCAATAAGCTGACGGTTAAGAATCGGTACCCATTACCGAGGATTGATGATTTGTTCGATCAATTACAAGGTTCCAGTGTATACTCAAAGATCGATTTAAGATCAGGGTATCATCAACTGCGTGTAAGAGAGGAGGATATTCCTGTAACTGCCTTTCGTACGCGGTATGGACACTTTGAATTTCGAGTGATGCCGTTTGGGTTGACGAACGCGCCTGCTGTATTCATGGATCTTATGAATCGCGTGTGCAAGCCGTATCTAGATAAGTTTGTTATTGTTTTCATCGACGACATACTTATTTACTCTAAGAGTAAGGAGGAGCACGAGAAGCACCTAAGAAAGATTTTGGAGTTGTTAAGAAAGGAGAAGCTGTATGCAAAATTCTCTAAGTGTGAGTTTTGGTTGGAATCAGTGCAGTTTCTAGGTCATGTGATTGATAGTGAGGGAGTTCGTGTAGATCCTGCTAAGATCGAAGCGATCAGGGAATGGTCAGCACCGACGACGCCGACTGAAGTTCGACAATTTTTGGGTTTAGCTGGGTATTATAGAAGGTTTATCGAAGGATTTTCGTTGATTGCGAAACCATTGACGCGGCTTACCGAGAAGAATAGGGTGTATGAATGGGGAAATGAGGAAGAGCTTGCTTTCAAAACGCTCAAGGATAAGTTATGTTCCGCGCCGATTTTATCATTGCCTGAAGGAACCGAAGATTTCGTGGTGTATTGTGATGCGTCTCGTAAGGGTTACGGAGCAGTGTTAATGCAACGTGAAAAGGTGATAGCTTACGCGTCAAGGCAATTAAGGAAGAATGAGGAGAACTACACGACGCACGATTTGGAATTAGGAGCGGTAGTGTTTGCGTTGAAGCTGTGGAGACACTATCTGTATGGGACAAAGTGTGTTGTATTCACTGATCACAAGAGTTTGCAGCACATTTTAGATCAAAAGGAGTTGAATATGCGACAAAGACGATGGGTTGAACTACTGAGTGATTATGACTGCGAAATTCGCTATCACCCTGGGAAGGCGAATGTTGTAGCGGATGCATTGAGTAGGAAGGAACGGGAGAAACCTTTGAGGGATAGAGCTTTAGTGATGAGTGAGAGCGTTGACTTAACCGAAACCATACTGAAGGCTCAGGAGAGAGGATTGATGAAAGGGAATGTTGAAGCCGAGAACTTGGGACGAATGCTGAAACCTCTTTTTGTGATTAGATCTGACGGACTAAGATATTTTGAGAATCGGATTTGGTTACCATTGTGTCCATCTGAGGAAGGAAAGCCTGGAGTTCGAGAATTGGTTATGAATGAGTCGCATAAGTCGAAGTATTCGATACATCCTGGATCGGATAAGATGTACCACGACCTGAAGAAAGTTTATTGGTGGCCGAATATGAAGGCAGATATTGCTCGTTACGTCAGTAAGTGTTTGACTTGCGCGAAGGTTCAGGCAGAACATAAGAAACCATCTGGATTGTTGGTACAACCGGAAATCCCAGAATGGAAATGGGAGAAAATCGCAATGGATTTTGTGACGGGTTTACCTAGGACTCCTAGTGGAAGCGATATGATATGGGTAATTGTGGATAGGTTGACGAAATCAGCTCATTTCTTACCTATGAAGAAGACGGACAGCATGGAAAAACTAGCCAGCGTGTACGTGAAAGAGATCGTCTGTAGACATGGAGTGCCGTTATCGATCATTTCGGATCGCGACAGTAGATTTACGTCGGAATTTTGGAAATCGCTTCAACGTGCGATGGGCACTGAACTGAGTTTAAGCACGGCTTATCACCCGGAAACTGACGGCCAGAGTGAACGAACGATTCAAACGATGGAGGACATGCTCCGAGCGTGTGTGATTGATTTTGGAGGAAGTTGGGAACGCCACTTGCCTCTAGTGGAATTTTCGTACAATAATAGTTATCACGCGAGTATCAAAGTGGCACCGTTCGAAGCATTGTATGGAAGGAAGTGTAGATCGCCCGTGTGTTGGAGTGAAGTAGGGGAAAGTCAATTGACTGGACCCGAAATGGTATTAGAAACAACAGAGAAGATCGTGCAGATCAAGAACCGACTACTTGCTGCGAGAAGCCGACAGAAAAGTTATGCTGATAACCGAAGGAAACCGTTGGAGTTTGAAGTTGGAGATATGGTTATGCTCAAGGTATCGCCGTGGAAGGGTGTAATTCGTTTTGGGAAGAAAGGAAAGTTGAGTCCGAGGTACATTGGACCGTTTAAGATCGTTGAACGAATTGGACCAGTAGCGTACAAGTTAGAATTGCCGACCGAGCTTAGTGCTATTCATGACACGTTCCACGTATCGAACCTGAAGAAGAGTTTGGCGGACAAGGAATTGGTGATTCCTTTGGACGAGATTCGACTAGACGACAAAATGCACTTTGTGGAAGAACCTGTGGAAATCATGGACCGGGAGGTCAAGCGGTTGAAGCGTAGTAGGATTCCCATTGTGAAGGTCCGATGGAATTCTAAGCGTGGACCGGAATACACCTGGGAACGTGAGGACTTTTTCAAGGAAAGGTATCCTCATTTGTTCCAGTAGCACGAAATGTGAGTACAAGAAGAGGCGAGCGCCGGGACGTCGCTCTCTTTAAGGAGGGGTGGATGTGACACCCTAGAATCGAGGTCATTAACGATACCCTAAATTACGCTAATTTTTGAAATTTTTGATAAATTTTAATTTCTATAATTATAAGTATTTTGGTTAAAACCGATGTTCGAGGTTATAATTTTTACGTTTGACGTTTTGAGAAGGACGATGACGATTACGATCCCGAGAGATGCCCAATTTTATATAATTTTTGACGATTTATCGATAATGTAATTTTTCGAGAATTTTATTTACGGTTCGTGTTAAGTTGAGTCGGGTGAGTTTTATAGCCTTCCAAGTACATTTAAAGTATCCCAAAAATATTTTGGAGCGTTCGGGAAGATTTCCGACTCCCGTAAAATTTTCAAAATTGACAAATGAGTCAAACCCGCAAAGTTTTGAGGTCGTTTTCTATTTAAGGACAAAAGAAGCCCAAAATTGCACCAAGGTCCCTCCTAACTATCAAAAAGGGCCAAAATTGAAACACACACAAACACATACAACATTTCACCAAAAATCAAAACCATCACTCCCTCTCTTCTCTCTCTAGCTCACGGCACACCCCAACCCAAACAAAAATCCACCTAAAATCTTTTCCACTTGATTTTTCAAAAATCTAAGGTTAGACCACGCTTAGTTTGGTCATTACCCACCTATTCATGTGCTCAAATCCAACATGCATTGATAAAAATTTTTCAAGATTTTTCATATGATCCAAATTCGTTTTTGTGGCTAATTGAGCTAATGCATGTTGATATTTAGTGTTATGGAAGTATAAACACCATGAAAACCCACCAAAATTAATTTGGTTGTGGTGATTTGGTCACCCAAACCCCACGGCAAAGGGGGTGTTTGGGGAGCCATGGTGGTTGTTGAATTTGCATGTTATATTTGTGTTTGGTTTGTTGTTTTAGAAAGATTCATATAGGTTTTATTACTTGCATGTCTATTTTCTTTGATTTTTGATATTGAGATTGGTTGATCAATAGGGGTAGGATGGAAGTTTGATGTTAGGATATGTTTGGGAAGGCTTAGGATGATGTTTAGTGTTGGTTAGAAGTCTTGGAATCGAGTCTAAGCATGTTTTTGGTATGGTTATTTTTAGGCAGAAACATTTGGTCTATTTTGGAAAAATGATTTTTGTTCCAGGTCTTGGAAACTAAATATAGTGATAGAGGGTTTTTCTAGCTTTAATTTGGTATAAGGTAGAGCCCGTGACTCAAAACGAGCTAAAAGTTATGACATTTTAAAGATCGGGTACCGGGAGACGAGGACTTTCACAATCCGGATTTGTGCAAAGTTTTAGTCAAATCCCGAGGGTCACAAGTATAATTTGGTGAATGATCAAGGGTCAAAACTTGGTCCCTAACCTGTACAAATGAGTCTATATGTTGACTTATGAGTCAAGGAAGTCAAAGGTATTTTTCATATAGGTCAAAGTGGTCAAAATTGGTCGAAGCGCAATTTCAGCCCGTAAAATGTAGTCGTGGAAATGAGTTGCGTAACGGGTCGTAAAAGTGAAAACTTTTGTTGGGCTTAAAAACATGTTATCTACAGGTCATATAGGATTTTTTTAAATTTTGTCAAATTTTATAAGCATGGTTTAATAAGGTAAAACAGCCCGTACTTTAGTCAAGTACCGGCGAGAACGTGTAAAAATGGACAACGTAGGTTATAAGAATGAATGGTATAAAATGAATGATACTTGTTGTTTTTGTTTTTGGCGTGAGTTATATTTGTCTTAAGTGACTTGTATATATGTATTTTATACAGTACCGTAAGTATTTAAATGAGATTACTCATTACGCGTTATTTGTGATAGGTGTTGATTTACCCGGGCATCCGTAACATCGTCAGTGATCACTCCTCGAACTACCGACTACTTAATATCTAAGGTGTGAATTTATAGCCTCGCTTATATTATTTCAAATTGTTTTACCCGCGAGGGAAATGCATGCTAGTTTTTAAAAGGAACGTATATCATGAATGATTGTTAGACCCGAAAGTTGCCTTAGAAATTGTGTTGAGTACCAAAGTTGCAAAAGTCCCTAAATTCATGAACTATTAACTATTGTCTTGCCCTTGCGAAGGGGGAAATAGCCGCTTATGCAATTTGTAGTACTACGGGGTTAACGACCCAATGCTAGCCGAGAAGCTGTACTTATAGTAAGTTCTGCGGTAGATTATTTTGTATGAGAAATAAGGTATAATTGCAACTGATGCCTTTAGAAGGGGCACTGGTTTCATCTGAATCATGCCGGTATATTTACGCGGGTGATTGAGTTAACGGATTAGTGTCATGAGCTTAAACACAATTGTCAGTATCCTGATTATAGTTTGTTTGATCGACAAGACTATAAATGATCACGAATGGTTTTTATTATATATACGTTCAAATGGATTGAAAAACCTATGAATTCCACTCAACGTTTTCGTTGACCAAATTTTTGGCATGTATTTCAGGTAACCGCTGAGCAGTAGGATGGAGCATGCATGGGATGGATGTTGTGTGATCGGCTTGGCGTCCGCTTGTTTTTCCCTCCTTTTCTACTTAAACAATTTTTATGTTTAATGTCATGTGGTTGTAAAACTGAAGTTTTTGGGGTTGAGATTCATGGGGACCGAAAACGCTAAACTCTGTGCACCATTTGGGGTTGGAAAAACTGTGGACATGTATCATCTAACAATTTTAAATGTTGAATTTTTAAGTCGACGTCTTATTAGCGTCGTTTGATATATCTTGTGTGCAATGAATACTGTGTAGCACCCATTGTTGTAGTTCCGCTGCGCATAACAATTGTGGGGGTGTTACACCTATCTTTACTAGAAGTAATCTAGAATACAATAAACGCGTAGAGTATATCTTTCCATCAATGCTTGTCTTCAATGTGTCAACGCTTGACTTTATCTTGTCAACGCTTGAGCTGTCAGCGCTTGTTTTGTTCTTGTCAACGCTTGTTTTACTCTTGTCAGCGCTCAAGTGATCTGGCCTTAATTTATTCCCAACAGTCAAAAAGGATTTAACTAAGTTAATTCCACTGGTAAGTAAGGTGTCTAATAGCTTAAATGCGCTGCACCAACACTTTGCTGATTTTGACAAGGTTATTAAGGAACGTATGACGGCTTCGGCCATAACGAAAGGTGAATGGAATTTTGAACACACTAGAGCTGCGTTTCGAGACGAAATTATTCCGTTTGTGGACAATATTAAAGCGTGTTTTAGCAATATTGATCAAGATTTAGTTTTGGAATTAGATGAAGTTAAACGTGTTTTCAATGAAATGGATGATGCTTATGAAAATAGTTTAGTTGAAATGGAACGTATTTTACGCTAAAATGATCAGCTTCTGAAGCAAGTGATGTTGCATGATATTGTTTCCGTCTGTGCGAATAATAGTGTTGATAATGATTCTATTGTGAATAATGTTGAATCAGTGGATAATGTGGTAGATAATAATTGTCACAAATCTGACGCTAAATTTTTAAATCTTCAAGATTCCTATAATTCGCTTTCACAACGTTTTGATGAGATTCCAACACATTGTATTTCGCTTGAGTGTAAACAACAATTTATTCAAGAGATTTTTTAAACGTCATTCGAAGGTGTTAATATAGATGATCCAAATTTTCAAAAGGATTTTCGATTGAATTTACAATCAAAACAGCGTCAGCCAAGTGACAAGGTTGCTAAATCATTGCCAATAGATATAGAGAAATCTAAGGAGATGCATTTTATGAACGTACTTGAGGTCGCTGAGAATTTTAAACTTGCTCTAGATAATCAAGTTCCAAGATTTTGTCCAAAGTTGGTAACTTAAAACAGAAAAATACACAACTCTCGATTCAGTAACACCCACATGTGCGAATACCACTGCGCAGACTCAATCATTGATTGAACAATTGAATCGAAAGTGAAATATCTGATTTGAGGGAAAAAATGATGATAAAAATTTGGCTTTGGCTGAGTTAGAGGAAACACTTCGCACCCTAAAAAGTAAGAATGTTGTGGATAACGCAACTACCGTCTCAGTTTCGTTCTCTAGTGCAATCAAAAGAAACGTCATCACCGTCACGCCACTTAACAAGGGCCCTCGGACTAAACCATCTCAAACATCGGTCGATAAAGATAAGGCGAAATCAATACCGGCCTCTAATATTCATGTGTTTCCTTCTACAGGAGTAAACACCACTACTAAGGCTTAAAGATCTAAGCTTAAAGGAAACACAAAGAATGATAGGATCTTGCCCCAATCTAGTAGTCAAGTGAAGAAGAAAGTAGAAGCCCACCCTAGGAATGTTATTTCTGTTTTGAATAAAATGAATCATGTAGCTAAACCTAAAGGCTCTATGGTTGTGTAGCGTTCTAAGCCTACTGTGAATTCTAATTTGAAATGTTGGAATTGCAATGAATGTATGTTTTCTAGTCGTCATGATTCTTGCCTTATTGACCATGTGAATGAGATGTATGCCCGAAAGCACAATTTAGAATGGAAACCGACTGGGAAAGTGCTAACCCAAGTTAGATGGATGTAGCGTCCCACTGATAGGTGTGTAAACACCCATCCTTTTTACCACTTAATTACAATAATAACCGAGCAAAAACGTGTATTTTATGTCTTTTATGTCGGAATTATGCGTGGTTTGTGTTTTTGTTGTGATTTAGGACGAAATTGTGAAAAGTGGAGAAAACACGGCATTTACGGGCTTTTATTGAAGAAAAAGATGAAAGATGAAGTCAAGAAGTCAAGAGTGCGAAAAGAACGGAAGTCCAAGACCAGTTCTGAAGATTTATCGAAGAAAAAGTCAAAAGACGGAAGTTTACTTAAAGCCGAAGAACTCGAGTCTTATTTATTGAAGAATTAAAAGACGAGTTCGAATAAATCCCAAAACAAAGTCCAAGTATTAAGAAGATTTAAGAAGATTAAAGAAGCTTAAGGACTTGATCATGCAATTAAGAAGAAAGGAAGAATGGGAGGAAGCTTCCTCTAAACACCTTCCTAATCTCCTATAAATACCCCTCATTTTCATTTCATTAGTTTTGTTGGCTAAGGTGACAATTAGTCTTCCGCATTTTAATTACTTGTCATTTACTTTTCATGTCAATTTAAATACTTGTCTTGCACTTTTAATACCTTTAATTTCCAAGTAAGTGTTCTTTAATTTTCTTGTTTTTAATCTCTCATTCTACCTTTCTTTCTTACTTGATCTTGTTGTTTACATGCTTATTATCTTGCTTATTTGATTAAAGATTACATTTTTATGCTTTTGATTGTTTGGATCATTGATTTTTATAGCTTATTGAGTTTAACTTTAAGTTTATAAAGTTTTTTATAAAAGTTATTTTTATATAAAGGTTGTTTTTCGTAAAGCTTATTCATTTCGTGTCTTGTAAGTCTTTAAATTTCAGTTTAGTAGCTTTTTCTTATATGGTTTGCCTTAGGGTTTTCGTTGTGTGCTTATTTGATTAGTAGCTTATTTTTCTAGCTTATTTTATGCTTTTCCTCCGTATTCCGATCTAGTAAATCGGAAAAGGGTTATACATTCCGACCATAGCTCCTTGGCTTGGTCGGAAAAGGGCTTTCAACAATCCGATCAGGGTAAGTAAGCAACATTCCGATCAGGACTCTTCTATATATTCCGATCAAAGGTGCGTTTGGTATTCCGATTGGAGGGTTTTGAGCAGCATTCCGATTGGAGGATTTAAGATATTCCGATTGGTATTCCAATCTACATTCCGATTTGGGTATTAAGTGTATTCTGATGGTGAGCCTGATCGGAATATATTCCGATTATGGTTAATTTTCTATTTTGTCTCATTTTATTTTTAAGTTGTTATTTTAATACTTTGTCAATTTTAATTCTCGTCACGCTTTAACTTTAAGTCACTTAATTTCTCGTCTTTTACTTTTCAAAGTTTTAATATTGCACCATTCAATTTTAATTAGACTTAGATTTACTTTTACGTCATTTACATTTATCGTTTTGCACCTTTTTAATTATACTACAACGACAACACTTTTGTTTCCACCAAAGATAACTGAGTCGCACACTAAACCAAGATCAATTCGATTAGACAACTAGAACGATAATTTTTAACCTGAGTAAAACCGAGTTATTAAATGGCGTCGCTGCCGGCTCTTTTCGTAAAGATTAACGGTTTTCTGTGAGAGACGCGTTGCTTTTTGGGATCCGTTCACTTGTGAGCGTTATTTTTCTTGCATAAAAATTTCAAAAAACCATAAAAATTACAAAATTGATAAAAATCCATAAAAACTAAAAATTTCAAAAATCCAAAAAGATTTTATCTTTATTGTGTATATATATTGTCTTTGTGTTTGGTTTCTTTTTCTTTTGCATTTTCAGGTGTATGCGTACTAGATCTTCTAATTATCAAGAGCCCGAGACTCGAGAAGATTTAAGTATGTCAGGTGTTAACAACAACAATAATCCACCGCACCTCAACAATAACAACAATGTTCTTCCACAGCCCGATCTTCGGACAATGGAGGAGCTTTGTCAACCTACAATGTTTGGACGAGGAGGACCGATTGCGCCGATGCAAATCAACGCTCCTGAGTTTTCGTTGAAGCATCACATGATTCAGCAAGTGCAAACTAATCCATTCGCCGGAATGCCTGATGATGATGCCAACAAACACCTCGACAAGTTCATTACAATCACCCAAAGCATGAAGTTGCCTGGTGCCACAATGGATGTTCTTCGCCTACAACTCTTTCCGCATACTTTATCACATCATGCCGAGAAATGGTTTGATCGTCTCCCGAAGAATTCTATCCACACTTGGGATGACATGACTCAACGCTTTTTGTCGCGCTACTTTCCACCATCCATGGTCACGAGCCTTCGCAATCAAATCAGCGGTTTCATGCAAGATCCTGATGAATCTCTTTTTGATGCTTGGGAAAGATACAATGTCTTGATTGATCGTTGTCCAAACCACAACATGCTCCCGGTGACCTTAATTGATACTTTCTACAACGGTTTGACTTTTCGTGATCGTGATACGATTAATGCAGCCGCCGGTGGCACATTTATGAAAAGGAGACCCGAGGAGTGTAGAGAGCTTATTGAGAACATGACTACTCACCACAAAAACTGGGATTCCTCTGCTTCTTCAAGGAAAAACCCAAGAGTCAATGTTTCTTCTAGCTCAGCAAACCCTGATATGACCGAACTCACCCGCATGATGACTGAAATGAGCAAAAGTATCTTGCTTCTTGCTTCAAACCAACAACAACAAGTTAAAGCGGTTGCACCTTCTTGTGAAACATGCGGCGGTCCACACTCATACACCGATTGTCCTTCTACACAAGGAAATCCGGAAAATGTGTATGCAGCTTATGGTAATTATTCTCCGGAAAATTACCAAGCTCGACCTCAAGGGGATAGAAATTTGCTGAGTTACCGGTCCAACAACTACCTTTCACCCGATTTTTCTCCTCAAAACCCAAACCCCGCCAACAACTACACTAGAAGCAACCAAATCCCACCTCGTGCTTCTAATCCTTATCATCCACCCGCCCAACAACCCCCACCCATTAACCCCGATGTTGAAGCCATCATGAGAACCCAAGGTGAGCAAATCAAGAATCTACAGAGTCAAATTATCAATCTTAAAGGAGATATTACCAAGCAAGGAAATGAGATAATATCCGAGCTTCGAGATAATATTCAATCCTCCTTCAGCAATCAAACAAATGATTTAAAGAATATGCTTGCTAGTTTCTTGCCCGCCGCTCAACCTTCTTCTTCAAGTTCTCTACCTTCAAACACCATCACCAATCCGCGAGCAAATGTGAGTGCTATTACAACTCGTAGTGGAATTACTATTGTCGATCCACCTATTCCACCCCCAATCATCTACACCCCCTCCACCACCATCTATCCCTACTCCTCCTACACCTAGTATTAGTGCACCATTACCGTGTCCGCCTCGTCATGACGATGTTCCTAGGAAGGACCCTTCAACATCTCAACCTTTACCTGCTACGCCTGCACCTTCACCACCCAAACCCAATATCCCATATCCCTCTCGTTTAGGCAAGACCAAAATGCTAACTAAGGATGACTCTGAAGTGTCACGCTATTTGAAGATGATCTTTCAAATGAACTTCAACAATAGCTTTCTTGAAGCACTTGTCCACATGCCGAAATTTGTTAAAGCATTTAAGGAATTGCTTAACAAGAAGGAGAAGTTGATTGAACTCGCCAACACACGCTTAAATGAAAACTGCTTTGCAGTTATTCTTAAAGAACTTCCGGAAAAGTTTGGAGATCCCGGTCGTTTTGTGTTGCCTTGCGTGTTCAACAAAACTGAAGAATTTACTGCCCTTGCTGATCTCGGGGCTAGTATTAATTTGATGCCATTGAGTGTTTGGAAAACACTATCATTGCCCGACCTCACTCCAACAAAGATGACTCTTGAACTTGCAAATCCCACTCTCGCTTACCCCGTTGGTATAGCCGAAGACGCGTTCATCAAGTTGGCACATTTACTTTCCCGGTTGATTTTGTCGTTGTTGATTATGAAATGGACCCTCGTATTCCATTAATACTTGGTCGGCCATTCTTGAGAACCGGGCGAGCTTTAGTTGATGTGGCCGAAGGTGAGTTAATCTTACGAGTCGGGAATGATTCACAAGTTTTTAAAATGGGGAAGCTCACAAGCAAATCCTTTGGACGGGAATCAGTAAATATGATTAATGTGCTCGATGATTTTACCATCTACAACAATCCTCTATTCGACTCTTGCATTGATAATCCACTTTTTCAAGATGATGTGGATGATTCTCTATCCAATTTGGACGCTTCTCCCATATATGATTCTCCACCGATCTTTGATGCTTATGATGATTCTAGCTCAGATTCGGATGATTATGATGACCTTACTTCTGAGTATCCCGAGTTGCCCACATACGATGATTTTGATGAGGCCGATACTCTTTCGAGCGATTCTTCACATTATGAAGATACTCCGCCATCACTCGATCCTACTTTGGACGATTACTCATTTGAGGATGATTTCTCTATGTTTCTCAACACTTACTTCCCTCATGAGAGTGATGCTCCTCCTTATGATTTTGAAGATTATCGTCTTGATCCTACTTTGGATTTGAAGCACATTCTTTCAAAGGAGAAGAAACCGGTCGACACCAATATCTGCAGCACGTATGAGTTAACACCTCTTTGTCCCCCTTCCGAGGACGAGGTTGTGCTTCTTCGCGGATCTTCTTCACACTCTGCTGCGCCTGATTGCTATTTTCCCTTAAAGGAAAAGGTGTTCGACCCCGGTATCGATATTCTGCAGCCATCTCAGTATCCACCTGATGAAATAAAAGGAAATATCTTTGGAACTTATGGAAATCTGCTTGCACCACTTCACCCTTGCTTCCAGCGTGCTCCATCGCTGCTTAAGGGAACCTTGCCTACTCTTCTTTGGCTTGTCTTGTTCGCCTTAAGCTTGTGTTATTTGATGGACGAAAACTATGTCTTTGATCCTGGTGGATATATTTCACGCTTCTTCCTATGATGATCAAGGTCGAGTCAGGCTCACGACTCGTTGAACAAAAATCAAGCGCTTCTTGGGAGGCAACCCATGCATCTATCTTTTAGCTTTCTTTATCCTAAGTGTAGGGGAGACCCGTTGGTTTGCTATCTCCTCTCCTCTCCTCTCTTCTTATAATCAGGGATTCGAGCTTCAATGATCCACTCTTGCTGATTCTTGACGACCCATGATTCCGTGTTCACTTTTTCCCGGTTCTATCCTAAACTCTTTTCGATTCACTATTTTATATTTTCTCAATATCTAAATAGGAATCTCTTTAGTTATCTTTTCCTTAGCGAGATTTAAACAAAGTGCACAATATAATGTCCTAAGTGTAGGGGAGTTTACTCCCACATGCTTAAACATTGAGGACAATGTTTATCTTAAGTGTAGGGGGGACTTCTATCGAAGTTAAGGGGTCTTTTACTTGTATTTGTCCTCATTTTAACCGGACAATCAAATTTTCGACATTTTTAAAAAATTTTGATCTATTTTGGCCTATTAGTTT
Source organism: Glebionis coronaria (assembly GCA_025667525.1). Taxonomy (NCBI): domain Eukaryota; kingdom Viridiplantae; phylum Streptophyta; class Magnoliopsida; order Asterales; family Asteraceae; genus Glebionis; species Glebionis coronaria. The sequence continues at coordinate 47,954,535 of CM046875.1, forward strand.
TTCCCTTTGTATAGTTATTTTCTTTCCTTGTTAGAATAAATGCTTAATAAAGTGGTTTTAATTTTCAAAACGTTGTGAATCTTTTGACTCAACCCGAGTTTACTTATCTAAGTTACTCTATCTAGTATCCTTAACGTGTTTAAGTCAAGATTTGCTAGGCTTTTATATAGGGAGCTATAAAACGCGAAAGTCTTAACTCTCACGGGTTAAGAACAAGAACTTTTCGCAAGTTCGTATAATTGATCCTAGAGAGTCGTTTATCAAGGGAACTTTAAAACGCGATTTCTAAACATGAAAAAGTCTAAGAATTTGCAAGATCCTATAGATGACTCGAAAACCCAAAACTTTGATTTAATAGGCTAAGCATCCACGAGTCTCATTACTTGAGATTTTAAACTGTGGAGAACGAGAGATGATAGAGTCAATTATAAGTTTGGTATTCTTTCGTGAATTTATGTGAGTTAATTATGAGCCTATTCTCCCATCGCTTGTTGATAAATTTATCTGCAATAAATAAGGTTGTACGATTTGAAAAGTTACTTAGCTTCTAGCCCAAGATCGTTTAAAAGTTGCTCGGTATGGATTAGAGTTCATAACCAAGGCATAACTTATTGAAGCGGGATGCGAAGATTGGCGAGTCCCAAAAGGCCCTAACAAGGCATGAGGGCTACATTTTGTTGCAAAGATCCAAAGGTGATGTGAAGAATCATTTATCGAAAATCAATATGAAGGATCGAGACACACGACAAAAAGCAAAAACTCCCCAAAAGTCATGGAGAAGTGTATCCGAAAAGACCCTAGCAAGGTATGAGGATAAACAGATCCAAGTCATAAAAGGAGGCGGATCGTTGTATATCAAAGTCCAAAATAAAGATTGGAGAAACATGAGGAAGTCGTGGTCTAAGTATGAATCTCTCAAAACTTCAAATGAAGAAATTCCTATATGAAGAGAAGACCATAATTTCATGAACATCTCTCAAGGTTTGAAGTATGAAGCCGCTGCCAAATATCGGTCCGAGAAAGGTCTCAAATCGTGAAGCGAGTTATGCCAAGATATGAACTTTATGAGGTCCCGAGAAGCAGTTTTAAAAGATTTTGTCCTTTAGCTAACTATTGATTAAATCGTTCACTTTATTTTCGGACTAAATAACTATCGAAATAAGTCAACAATGCATCTTCGTGATCATTCAAGACAATGATAAAATATAAGAGATACCCCTAGGAATAAGGGAGTCTAAGTGAATAATTGGCCCACATGAGTTCGTGTTAGTCTACTAACTTATAATAACAATGATCTCGTTTTTAAGCTTGGTTTGGAGAAAGTGAAAACTTGAGGATGATGATTATTCATGACATTTTCATAACCCAAGGTATGCTTTTGATTTCTTTACTTTGAATGTTTATAGTTTTCTATCTCTTTAATAAAGGCCAACATGGATTGATTATGATGAAAAATGTAATCTTGCTCTATAACTAATGCATTGCATGAGGACATTGCAATGGTCAAGTGTAGGGGATTTGATAGGTGTGTAAACACCCATCCTTTTTACCACTTAATTACAATAATAACCGAGCCAAAACGTGTATTTTATGTCTTTTATGTCAGAATTATGTGTGGTTTGTGTTTTTGTTGTGATTTAGGACGAAATTGTGAAAAGTGGAGAAAACACGACATTTACGGGCTTTTATTGAAGAAAAAGATGAAAGATGAAGTCAAGAAGTCAAGAGTGCGAAAAGAACGGAAGTCCAAGACCAATTCTGAAGATTTAACGAAGAAAAAGTCAAAAGACGGAAGTTTACTTAAAGCCGAAGAACTCGAGTCTTATTTATTGAAGAATTAAAAGACGAGTTCGAAGAAATCCCAAAACAAAGTCCAAGTATTAAGAAGATTTAAGAAGATTAAAGAAGCTTAAGGACTTGATCATGCAATTAAGAAGAAAGGAAGAAGGGGAGGAAGCTTCCTCTAAACACCTTCCTAATCTCCTATAAATACCCCTCATTTTCATTTCATTGGTTTTGTTGGCTAAGGTGACAATTAGTCTTCCGCATTTTAATTACTTGTCATTTACTTTTCATGTCAATTTAAATACTTGTCTTGCACTTTTAATACCTTTAATTTCCAAGTAAGTGTTCTTTAATTTTCTTGTTTTTAATCTCTCATTCTACCTTTCTTTCTTACTTGATCTTGTTGTTTACATGCTTATTATCTTGCTTATTTGATTAAAGATTACATTTTTATGCTTTTGATTGTTTGGATCATTGATTTTTATAGCTTATTGAGTTTAACTTTAAGTTTATAAAGTTTTTTATAAAAGTTATTTTTATATAAAAGTTGTTTTTCGTAAAGCTTATTCATTTCGTGTCTTATAAGTCTTTAAATTTCAGTTTAGTAGCTTTTTCTTATATGGTTTGCCTTAGGGTTTTCGTTGTGTGCTTATTTGATTAGTAGCTTATTTTTCTAGCTTATTTTATGCTTTTTCCTCCGTATAACGATCTGGTAAATCGGAAAAGGGTTATACATTCCGACCATAGCTCCTTGGCTTGGTCGGAAAAGGGCTTTCAACATTCCGATCAGGGTAAGTAAGCAACATTCCGATCAGGACTCTTCTATATATTTCGATCAAAGGTGCGTTTGGTATTCCGATTGGAGGGTGTTGAGCAGCATTTCGATTGGAGGATTTAAGATATTCCGATTGGTATTCCAATCTACATTCCGATTTGGGTATTAAGTGTATTCCGATGGTGAGCCTGATCGGAATATATTCCGATTAGGGTTAATTTTC